>OX451737.1:1318147870-1319478490 GCA_948472305.1 Vicia faba | reverse complement strand
TTTACTTGGAGAACCCGTGAACTGTTTTCAGAAATCTTGAAGTTGAATTTAGCAATAGAGCCGCATCCGTTGTTGGGAAGCGTCCGTAAACTAAATTCGAAGGTTGCATCTGAACAAGCTGATAGATTAACATCCGTTACTTGGGAAGAATCCATGAACTGTTTTCAGAAGTCTTGAGAAGAATCTGAACAAGCAATAGGTTAACATCCGTTTACTTGGAGAACCCGTGAACTGTTTTCAGAAATCTTGAAGTTGAATCAGTAATAGAGCAGCATCCGTTGTTGGGAAGCGTCCGTAAACTAAATTCGAAGGTTGCATCTGAACAAGCTGATAGATTAACATCCGTTACTTGGGAAGAATCCATGAACTGTTTTCAGAAGTCTTGAGAAGAATCTGAACAAGCAATAGGTTAACATCCGTTTACTTGGAGAACCCGTGAACTGTTTTCAGAAATCTTGAAGTTGAATCAGTAATAGAGCAGCATCCGTTGTTGGGAAGCTTCCGTAAACTGAATTCAAAGGTGCATCTGAACAAGCTGATAGATTAACATCCGTTACTTGGGAAGAATCCATGAACTGTTTTCAGAAATCTTGAGATTGAATGATTTTAGTCTGTCGACTGATCTTACCTGAAAAAGGCAAAGAGTTAGTTGGATGCAATGCTATGATGCATGATACAATGTATATCATGGTTTTATGAATGTAAATGGATGTGCATGTAAGCTGGAGAGCTGTCTTGCATAGGATAGCGGAAGATAAAGGAATCTTGATTGCTGTCGGGGAAAATAAATCCTCGGTTGTTGCTGGGGAACATGGAGCTTGGGTTGTATACCAATCTTCTGGGGAATTCCTGAAGTCTTCTACTGGGGAGTACCAAACTAGTAGACTTAATGTTGGGGAGGCCAGATTGAGAATCTTCAGCTGGGAGAGATGTATCTCTGGAGACTCTACTGGGGAATGCAAGATTTTTCTTCTAAAAACTCTGTGGGGAGAAGATTTAAAAGTCTGACTTCGCTGGGGATTGTCCATTTGAAGCTTTTGATCTGCTGGGGATACTGAAGCTTAAATCTGAGGGAAAATGATTTCCGGAAGATTCTTTGGCTGGGGATTTGCAAAGGTAAACTCCTCCGGGGATAGTATTGATAAGTTATTGTTGGGGGAATTCTGAGGAACTCCGCTGGGGATGGGAAGAATTCTGGCGAGTGTGACCTCCCCTGATGGTTAGTTGAGGATAACCCAGTTATAAGCCTCTGTGAGAATAACTTTGAATAAAACTTGGAAGGGACGTTCGTGCTCTGCGGGGAATACCTTTCAGAACCTTACTGGGGATAAGCTTCGAGGGTCTATTGGAGGTAGACCTCAGGGTTTGCCAGGGATGTGGATTACAAATCTCGAGGGATTTCCTTTGAAAGGGTGTCAAAATATCCGTTTGTACTTTTATCCTATCGGTAATCCTTTTCCTTGGGTTCAATTAGGAAGTGATCATGTTTCAAATGCATATGCCTATTTAACAAAACATTGGACGTTTCTCAAAATAAAACAAATAGTGCAAGAGAAAAAGAAAAGGGGAAATGACACAAATTTTGGGAAGAGTATTCGTATTGATTTTCTTTGAGTATGCTTTTACAAAGGAGACAATCATCCTAGTAAGAGGATCTTGTCGTAAATATTTGAAAAATTTATACAAAATAAAGATGGCTATGTGAAATAATTCCATGGGATTCCATTCTGCTGTAGCTTTCACAACTCTGGACCTCTGTCCATTCAATGCTTCGTTTGACGATGGCTGGATTGATCAGAACCCTGGAACCGATTGATGAAGAGATTGTCTTTGAAGTGATCCGACGAGACATAGTCATACGCTTTAATTCCCTAATTTTTGCCTGAATCGCCCTTTCGGGTTTTCGATCCACCGAGAAACCCCTTCTTGCCCAAGCCGCCCTTTCGGGTTTTCGACTTGCCGGGTGTACGGATTTTTGTTTTTATCCCTAATTTTTGCCTGAACCGCCCTTTCGGGTTTTCGATCCACCGGGATGCCCATTTTTGCCCAAGCCGCCCTTTCGGGTTTTCGACTTGTCGGGTTATTTTATGCGTAGTATCTTTTGACTATGTCTGCGTTCGCAGGGTATGGCAAATCGTCGCCATCCATAGTGGTCAGAATCATCGCACCACCAGAAAATACGCTCTTGATTACAAATGGCCCTTCGTATGTAGGAGTCCATTTGCCCCTGGGATCACTTTGCGGCAAGATAATCCGCTTGACTACTAGATCTCCGACTTGATACACTTGACGTCTGACTTTCTTATTGAAGGCCTTGATCATCCGTTTTTGATACGTCTGACCATGGCATATAGCAGCAAGTCGCTTTTCGTCGATCAGATTGAGTTGATCAAGTCGGGTCTGAATCCAATCATCTTCATTCAAACCTGCGTCCTTCATAATCCTTAGAGACGGGATCTGAACTTCCATAGGCAAAACAGCTTCCATGCCATAAACCAAAGAAAATGGGGTTGCCCCAGTTGAGGTACGTATCGTCGTACGGTATCCATGCAGCGCAAATGGTAACATCTCATGCCAGTCTTTGTAAGTGACTGTCATTTTCTGAATAATCTTCTTGATATTTTTGTTCGCAGCTTCAACAGCACCGTTCATCTTCGGTCTATAGGGAGATGAATTGTGATGATAAATCTTGAACTGTTCGCATAATGCAGTGATCATTGTATTATTCAGATTTGTACCGTTGTCTGTGATGATTCTGTCTGGAACACCATACCGACATATGAGATTTTGCTTGATAAAGCGGGCAACCACATTTTTGGTGACGGAGGCGAAGGAAGCTGCTTCGACCCATTTAGTGAAGTAGTCAATGGCAACCAGGATGAAGCGATGTCCGTTAGAAGCCGTGGGTTTGATCTCTCCAATCATATCAATGCCCCACATTGCAAAGGGCCATGGAGCAGTTAGGACGTTGAGAGGAACCGGAGGGACATGAACTTTGTCAGCATAGACTTGACACTTGTGACAAGTACGGGAATGTTGATGGCAATCAGCCTCCATGGTAGACCAATAATAGCCTGCCCTTAGGATCTTCTTAGCCATTGTATGCCCGCTTAGGTGAGTGCCAAATGTGCCGCTGTGTATATCAGTCATGATTAACTCTGCTTCAGCCTTATCAACACATCGGAGTAATACACAATCATGGCTTCGTTTGTAAAGGATGCCGTTGCTCAGGAAGAACTTAGCAGCGAATTTCCTTAAGAACTTCTTGTCATTCACGGAAGCTCCTTCAGGATAATCTTGGGTCTCGAGATACCTTTTGATCTCATGGAACCAAGGTTGTTCCACTACTTCTTCGGTGTTAATCTCGTGACAATGCGCGGGTTCATCCATTCGCTCGATGGTGATCTGGGGAGCCTCGTTATCCCAGTTGAGTTTAAACATGGAGGACATTGTGGCTAGAGCATCTGCTAGCTGATTCTCTTCTCGCGGAAAGTGCTCGAAGGTAATTTGCTCGAAGTGAGGCAACAATGTCAGAACATGTTCTTTGTATGGAATAAGATTAGGGTGCTTGGTATCCCAGTCTCCTTTGATTTGGCTAATGACCAAAGCCGAGTCCCCGAATACGATCAGAGATTTGATCCCCAAGTCTATAGCAGCCTTGAGACCAAAGATGCAGGCTTCATACTCCGCCATATTGTTTGTGCAGCTGAAACAAAGTCGGGCTGTGAAAGGAGTGTGGCATCCTTCCGGAGAAATAAGTACCGCGCCAATGCCGTTTCCAAGTGCATTTGAGGCACCATCAAAGTACAGGGTCCATCGGGATCCCTTTTCGGGTCCGTCATACGGTCTGTCGCCTTTGATGTTGTCCAAATTCATGATGTCCTCGTCTGGGAAATCAAATCTCATGGGTTGATAGTCTTCGATAGCCTGATGAGCCAGATGGTCAGCTAGTACACTCCCTTTTATAGCTTTTTGGGTGGTGTATTGGATGTCATACTCGGTCAAGATCATTTGCCATCTGGCTATCCTTCCTGATAAAGCGGGCTTTTCGAAGATATACTTGATAGGGTCCATTTTGGATATCAACAAGGTAGTATGAGTCAACATATACTGTCTTAGTCGGCGAGCAGCCCATACCAAAGCGCAGCAAGTTTTCTCGAGCAGCGAGTAGCGGGTCTCACAGTCGGTAAACTTTTTGCTAAGGTAATAAATAGCATGCTCTTTTCGACCAGACTCGTCATGCTGGCCCAAAACACACCCCATTGAGTTGTCCAAAACGGTCAAATACATGATCAATGGTCTTCCTTCGACGGGTGGCATCAGAATAGGAGGTTCTAGCAAATATTCCTTGATTCTATCAAAAGCAGCTTGGCAGTCGTCGTTCCATTCAATTACCTGATCTTTCTTCAAGAGTTTGAAAATTGGCTCACAGGTAGAAGTCAGATGTGAAATGAATCTGGCAATATAGTTTATGCGCCCCAAGAAACCTCTAACTTCCTTTTCAGTACGAGGAGCGGGTATCTCTTGTATTGCTTTTACTTTTGCCGGATCGACTTCAATGCCTTTGTTGCTCACAATGAATCCCAGGAGTTTACCAGACCTAACTCCAAAAGTGCATTTACTTGGATTCAGCCTGAGCTTGTATTCTTTCAATCTGGCAAACAGCTTTTCCAGATGTTCAAGGTGCTCTTCCTCTGTTTGTGACCGAGCTATCATATCGTCTACGTAAACTTCAATCTCATGATGTATCAAGTCATGAAGTAGAGCTACCATGGCGCGTTGATAAGTTGCTCCTGCGTTCTTCAGCCCGAACGGCATCACTTTGTAACAGAAAGTGCCCCATTGCGTGACAAAAGTTGTTTTCTCCATGTCCTCGGGGGCCATTTTGATTTGATTGTATCCCGAGAATTCGTCCATGAAAGAAAACACCTTATGCTGAGCTGTATTGTCAATCAGGATGTCAATATGAGGTAGCGGAAAATCATCCTTAGGGCTGGCCCTATTCAAATCCCTGTAGTCCACACACATTCTGACTTTGCCATCCTTCTTAGGTACTGGCACAATATTAGCGACCCATTGAGGATAGGACGTAACAGCCAGAAAGCCAGCATTGAACTGCTTCATCACTTCTGCTTTGATTTTTTCGGACATGTCAGGCCTCATTCGGCGAACTTTTTGCTTGATCGGTGGACAGTCTTCTCTTGTGGGGAGACGGTGGACCACGATGTCGGTGTCTAGGCCCGGCATGTCTTCATAGGACCAAGCGAAGATTTCAACATACTCATTCAGTAACTGTACCAAGCGTTTCTTGACTTCTGGTTCCAGGTTGGCACCCATTTGTACCTCCTTCCGATTCTCCTCGGTTCCCAAGTTAATAGTTTCCAACGGCTCTTCATGCGGTAAGATGGCCCTTTCCTCTTGTTGCAGGAGTCTGGCTAGTTCCCCGGGTACTTCACAACCTTCGTCATCCTCATACTCGGCTAGATTGACCAGGTCTTCCGAGTTATTGAAAGATACAGCAGGATAGTCACCCATGGAATCCGGAGTGGATGGGTACCTGCATTGGTGAGTGGTGGGTGTGTGTAAGGGATAGCCATCCTTAAACAACAACAAAAAAAACGCAAAAGGAAAGATAATGAACACAAGCAGTTTATCAAATGAAAAACGTCCAATGAATCATTAAACATGGCATATGAATATGAAAGATAGTCAAAACCCTTACAAGTGGACCTACATGCCCCGGGTAAGGCAGGAGGTGGAAAGATAGTGTACGGATTGTTTGAAAGTAAAATATTACAGACCAAAATAGAAAATGTTTGATAGATAAATTACTGAGGAATAAAAGTGACGGGGACAAAGTCTTTAGCCTCCCAATTGCTCAGCCCTCCTCTGACAGTCGGATGAATCCACTCTTCAAAGTTGCTTTCTTTGTCTTCATCTTCCAGGGCGTTGATTTGGTAAGGAGAAATCTTGACTGGCGCTCTCTCAATCTTTGACCGGCGCATGGCCTTCTGGCCAGCGATGGTGAAACCTAATCCAAGCTTATCAACCTTATGCGGAAAATCGGGTAGCTGCCCCCACGCTGAATTCTTTCCTTCTTTAACTGCAGCCCTTGCATCCTCCAGAGATGCCATCCTGGCCATCTGTCTTGGTGTCTCAGCTGCCAACTTCGCCACTGCTATCTCAGGGAGTACTTCTTCGAAATGTTGAAACGGTGTCTCAATGAACTCCCCTTCGACCTCCACATACCGGAAAGAATTTAAATGGCTAATCATGTACTCTTCCTCGCCATGGACAGTAATGATCTTTCCCTTTACAGGATATTTCAGCATTTGGTGCAAGGAGGAGGTGACTGCCCCAGCATGGTGTATCCAAGGTCTACCCAGCAGGCAGGAGTATGATGGACGGATGTCCATTACATAGAAAGTGGATTTGAACACCTCGGTACCTATCTTGACAGGAATTTCAACTTCTCCATGGACCATTCTTTTCGACCCATCGAAGGCTCTGACGACAATATCACTCAGCTTCAATTCCAACCCTTCGCAATCTAGCCGGTCCAAGGCCTTCTTAGGCAAAACATTCAGCGATGAACCGGTATCAACCAAAACATGCGCAAGGGTGGTTCCGCGACACTCGATTGAAATATGCAACGCATCATTGTGATTTCGGCCTTTAGGAGTCAGGTCGGTATCAGAAAAGCCTAATCCATTGTCTGCAGTCAGGCTAGCCACGCAATGTTGAAATTGATCTGCAGAAGTTTCTTGGGGCACATGAGCTGCCTTTAGAAACTTAATCAAAGCTTGAGCGTGCGCTTCTGAGCAAAGCAACAGTGCCAGCATGGAGATCTTGGAGGGGGTTTGCCCCAACTGTTCCACCACATCATAATCACTTTTCTTGATTATCCTCAAAATTTCGTCCATCTCTTTCTTGGAGGCTTCCGGAATCACCAAGGGTTGAGCCCTCGTCCTGACAGGCTCATCTTGTATTCCTTTTCCTTTATCGGCAATGGTAGGAGAGACAGCACTAGGAACGAAAATTTCTTCGATCAAAGGAGTTCTGGCGGAGGGCTTTGCTGGTGCAGGGATGACTTCTTTTACTGATGAGGGTCCAAAGACTGCTTTTGGAGGAGCAATCTCTGGAGAAAATATCCTCCCACTCCTGGTGATTTTGCTGGTGCCCGCAATGTTACTAATGCTGGCTTCATCATCATCTGAATCTTCTTCAATTATTTCAACTTGCTTGATACCATGGTAGTAGATGTCACCACCATAGTTCCAAGGTATCGACTTCTCGGAGACATAGGGAACAGGCCCCGACATTGTTATCTTCAAAGGTATAGACTTTGCAGCTGGTGTAATCTTAACTGGCCTTTTGACGGCCTCGGAAAGATTGGCGTGAATGGTTATGATTGAGATATTTTCAACATGAACTGGAACAACAGGAACTTTTTCGAACAAAATTTGTCAGCTATCCATGAGGCCTTGGATGCCTTCCTTTAGTAGCGGACAATCCAACGGCAGAGAGTGGCAACAGTAACAGTCTCTTTTACATCCCGGGAAGATCCCGGCCCTTAACAAATTCAACTTAATGGTTAACAGTGGAGTAGTCAGATCACTAACGTCAGCAACATACCGATCCTCCTCAATGGCGTTGACGTCCCGACCGTGCTTCGGCATAGGTGCAGAGATCACATTGGGCTTTTCTGGAGCGTCAAACTCTACCTCCTTGGCATCTATCAAGTCCTGGATCTTATGCTTGAGGGCCCAGCAATCGTTGGTGTCATGTCCAACACTGTCTGAATGATAGGCGCACTTAGCATTGGCATGGTAATGTGGGGAGGATGTATTTACATTCTTTGGCGCCTCCTTGATAGTGGCAAGATTCAACTTCAACAGATGGGGAAGCACCTGCGCTGGGGTCATATTAATACGAGTGAACTGCCGTTGTGGCCTTTCCACCCGTTGTTGATTTGGTATGGATTGGTTGTAGCGAGGCTGCTCACTCGGAGTGTTTTGAATCATTACGGCCCCCACAGTCGGCCGACGCTCCACCTTCCCCGTTCTTCTTTGAGAATATACCATAGCTGTCTCCTTCTTAAACGGCTTCTTCTCCACACTTGCAGCGACACCCTTCTGAATTTTTCCTGACTTGATGCCAGCCTCGATTCTTTCGCCCGTTAAGATCAAATCAGTAAACCCCGCGGAAGAGTTACCGATTAAATGATTGAAAAATGGCCCAGATAGGGTCCCAAGAAACATATCAACGAGCTCACGATCGGTTAAAGGAGGCTGCACCCTGCCAGCCAAATCCCTCCATTTTTGTGCGTATTCCTTGAATCCCTCACTTGTTCCTAGCGACATACCCTGAAGTTGGGTACGGGTAGGAGCAAGATCGGAATTATACTGGTATTGTTTATAGAAAGCGGTGGCCAAATCTTCCCAATTCCTGACACTGGTTCCTTCTAACTGATAAAACCATTCCAACTGGGCTCCCGACAGGCTGTCTTGAAAGAAATGAATCCAGAGATTTTTATCTGCTGTATAGGGCTGAATCTTTCTCACATAGGACCTGAGGTGCATTTTGGGGCAGGACAGCCCGTCATACCTTACAAACGCCGGCACCTTGAATTTTGGGGGAATCACAATTCCGGCGACCAAGCCCATGTCTTCAAAATCCAAACCCGGTACCCTCTGCAATTCCATGGCAGCCAATCTGTCTTCTAAACCCTTGTACTTGTCATCAGCTGGAGGATACTGTTGGTCAGAATAATCCTCGTCCTCTTCAATCTCTTCCTCCTCTGCATCAGACTCGGAAGGCACCGCAACCCGATCTCTTTTACTAGTCCCTTCATCAGAAGTAGGAGGAAATTCAAGCACCCTCCGAGCTTCTCTGTCAAATCTTCTCCCTAAAGTAGCCACTCCGACCCTCTTTTTCTTCTTCACTGGGTCCTTGCTCTCCAGATGAGCCTTGATATCCTCTTGACTCTTGACCAAGGTCGTCAAGAGTTGCTGGAACTGTGCATTCTGGGCTTGTAGGTCTTTGACCGTTTGCTCGAGATCCATCCTACTGAAATAAACAGCAGATAGATAAGGAAACCTGGAGCGAGACCTGCTTATGCACATGATGAATGGTATGCTGATGTATGCAATGCATTCAAGGATTTGGGACATTCAAAATTGTTTTAGACAAAGAAGAACGCACGTCATATTAATAAGAAGAAATCTGTTAGTACATAAATGCCCCATGGGCCAAATGTTACAACATAAACTTCTCAAGGCAGAAAGACATTGCGCATCCTCTTTGGCGCGATGTAGGTATTGAGGGCCTCTTGCTCATGGAGTTGGCGGGTAAGCTCTAGAACCTTCTTTTCACTGGCGTAGTAGCTAGCTTCAAAAGTGTTCCGTTCCTCCTTGAGCTGAATCCAACTCTTCTGCATTTCCTCCCACGATGTAGGCATGTCTGGATGCAGGATGGTGTAGGGGACCTCTCCTTCATTGACGGGCTCCTTAATCACTGGGAGTACATGGGGATAAGGCATCATCAGACTTTGGGCTCGGGCTCGCACCCACTTGAGATAGGGCTCAAGAGGGATGGAGTTCTTGTGTCCCAGAGTCTTGCTATCAACCTTGTTGAGTTTTCCCCAAGCTCTGATGAATCTTTGGCGAAGTCCTTGCGCATCGTTGTCGAAGTCAAAAACTAGGCTAGGAATCAACATGTCATGAGGGCCATCCCTCCGTGCATACCCAAATTGCCTCAAAGCTAGGCAAGGGTTGTAGGTGATACCTCCCCTAATTCCAAGTAAGGGGACATTAGGAAATTCTCCACAACGATCGACGATGATGACATTTTCTCTGGACCGAGAACACCAATGTACATCAGAATGAGTGAGAGTCATCAATCGCTGGGACCACCTTATACCTTGATCATTCTTCAAGACAGATTGTGGAAGGTGCGAAATAAACCACCTTGCGAGGATAGGAGTACAGCACATGAGAACACCCCTCTTTCTCATTGTTCGTGTGTAAAATGAGTGAAGGATGTCTCCAAGCAATGTTGGTATTGGATTTCTGGACAAGAAGATTTTGACAGCGTTGACATCTACCAATTGGTCAGGATTAGGGAACAGGACCAATCCATAGATAAGGAGTGCCACAATTTCTTCAAATGCTTGTAGGTCCAATGAGTTCCAACATTCTTGTGCCTTCTCAAACAAGAATTTTGCTAAGAATCCTTTGACGCCGCTTCTGGTTTCCCAATGCCCCTTGATTTCAGATGGTTGTAGATGTAGTGCTCGAGCAATATCTTCAGGCTTTGGTTCCTTCTCCGTACCGTTGAAGGGTAGTTGATTAAGGATAGGGATTCTTAGGAGTTGAGAAAACTCCTCCAAAGTGGGCACCAACTGATAATCCGGGAAAGTGAAGCAATGGTGAAGGGGGTTAAAGAACTGGAATAGCACTTTCATCATGTCTTCTTCAATGTTGGTGTTGACTAGGTTGAGCAGTCTACCATGTCTTTCACTGAAGGATGAAGTTTCCGGAATTCTTGAAGTGATCTCCTTGAGTTGAGGAGAGATTCTCACAAGGTTGACTTGAATGGTATTTCGGCGAGGTATTTCCATGACCTACAAAACAAGAACAATGATGAAGATCCAAACCCTTGAAATGGTTAGTAAATGCATATGATGCTTCATGATGTTTATGATGTATGCATAAAACATATGTACAAGCAAATCACACCAAACCCTAGTTTCAGGCTCGCATGGGGTTTCATAGGTAAGTACCCTCTTGAGTGTAGTTGGCTTAAAAACCTGTCCTATAAATAGTAACCGGGTTCTAAGGAGCTCAATATCACTGGATCGCTTTCATTGTTCATTGTTTTGGTTTAGCCACTTAACTGGCGACCAAAATATTCCAAGAAAACAACCCTCAATGAGTGTAGTATCGAGTATCTACCAACTTCGGACTGCACCAAAGCCGGTCATCTCACTACCCCTAATAAAAGGCCAAGATGGTCAAGTAAGGTTCTAGGTCATTAGTGCTTAGTGACATCACTCAGCGGCCCCGTACTCTCCTCGATTGAACTCAAGGGTTACCGGTACCCACAAATATGTCGCACTAATATAGCTATTGCTTAGACCGTGTCGGTATACCCCGCACAGTTTCCACAACGTATTGCTATCTATGAATGTTTCCCAAAATCCGGGTGGAGGATTATAAACCCAAACAATAGAGCCAAGGTATAAAGCAAGCAAATCAACCAATTAGTCATGCAAGAAGGTGATCTAAGCCCCAAGGTAACCCCACTTAAAAGTATTCCCCAGCAGAGTCGCCAGTTCTGTGGTACGGTGGGAGAACTGACTAGTATTTTGCGTTCGTATTCGCACTTGTGCGGTTGAGCAAGAGTCGCCACCGACTTTTTATTTTATCCTAAAGGAAAGGTTAAAAAAGCACAGCAAAAACCTTTTGAGATATTTCGTGGGTTCGGGGGGTAGATTATGAAAAGGGAAGGTATTAGCACCCTTTTCATCCATGGTTATCCATGGGCTCTTAGGTACTTGCTTAGATCAATTTTGCCTTGGTTTTTAATTGTATGAAATGGTGCTTTGTGGGTTGTTTTGAAAATGTTTTGAAAAGATGCCTTGTGCTAGGCTAACCTTGTAACAATTCTTTACTCGAATGTTTTACAAAAGGTGTTTTATCTTTTAAAAAGATGTTTCAAGGGTTTGAAAAGTTTGATTTTTGAAAGTGTTTGTGAAGTGGGTTTTGAAATTAGGCAAGTGTTTTCTTTGCAAATTGACAAGTACTTAAGAGTTTATCTACCCTAAAGCTTTCTCAAAGATTTTCGTCGTGTTTTTAACCCCTTTGACAATTTTGTTCTACCATTGAAATTGATAGGCAATCTTGTATTTAGGAAGTTTATTCGGGACGGGCGCGGGTCATCGTATGGACCATGAATGCAATGATGCCAAGTGTCTTTGGCAATTATTTTGAAGGGACTATGATCATTCCATTTAGGCAACATCTTGAGGGACTTTTGATCATTTGATTTTGTTTTGCCAAAGATACTCGACGTGCAAGCATGGCCCATTTTGGAAGGCATCATGTGGGATTACCCTAGAAGGTGCAAGTGTGATTGTGTATTGATTACATGCGTTTGTCTTATATTAGGTTATCTAGCGTTTGATTTTATGTACATACAAACCCTAGGTCTAACCATGGTATAATTGAAAACTGTAAATTGCGGAATGTAAAACCTACGCTATTACAAGATAGTGTACGGGAGTGGGGGTATAAATGTACAAGGGGATGTGACTTATAGTATCCAACAAGTTACAACCAAATCGAATGTGCGATCGAAATGTAAATTTCCAATATACAAATATAAGATAAAAATGTATATAAGGCAATGTGAATGTATTTGTGTAAGTGTACAAGTGTATATGTATATGAATTGTGTAATTATGTACAAGTGCGAATTGTGAAGTTGAAACGTATTAGGGTTTTTGACCTAGATACATGTTTTAATCTTGTATTTTTGATATATGTGTTAATTATGTACAAAAGAAAAAGATGTTTTAATTAAATGGTATGTTCAAATATTAAATTGTATTATGCATAAAGAAAGTATTTTAATCACATATTTAATATTAGAAAAATGTATATATTGTTATGTACAAAAGTAAATTAATTAAAAGAATAAAAAAAGTATTTTCAATTTTTAGTTACATGATATGTACAAATGTATTTTAATTAAAACAAGTTTCCAAGTTAATTATATGATAAAAATGATATGTATTATTTTATATACAAATATATTTTAATGTGTATTAAAAATATTTTCAAATTAATTATGTATAAAAAGTATCTTGTTATTATATACAAATATATTTAAAAAAAGGATGTTTTAACCATATGATAAACATGATATTTTATTTAAGTTAGTATTTTACAAGAAATAATAAAAAGTAAACATTTGTTTATAACATAAAATAAAATAAAAAGTTAGTATTTTACACAAAAAAAACAAAAGAAGTAAATATTGTTTATGAAAATAAAGAGAGAGTTAGTGTTGAAAAATGGTTAAGTGCTAACTTGGGCTTCAGAGTAAAATGAGGACGGGTCAGGCCCAAATTTGGACATTGAACGAAATTAGGGTTTCACATTTGTTTGTTCAGTTGAGGAAAGAAATGGGTTTAGGCGAAGCAGCGGCGGCGTTCACTGAGTTCCATCGTTCTTCTTCGTCCTTGCAAGCTTCCTGAGCAAAAGCCTTTCCTCCGGCCACCGGTGTCACTCTCGAATCTCTCTTCCCTCCATGGCGTTAATTTCGCGTCCTCGATACAAGGTTCGTTTTCAGTATTATACTCTTATCTCTCTTACGAACTTCGCATGTTTTGTTTTGATTTGAGTCTTAATTCTTATTTTTCATTATGAGATAAAGGAGAAGAGAAGAGGGAGAAGGTTGGCTACCTTCGTTCTTTGGAGATGGAGGAGAGAAGAGTGGAGGCACTGAGGAGGCCGGAGCGAACGGAGGAGGGTTTTGCGCGATTCTTCGCTTCTTGGGGACCCTGGTATCTTTTATCTTTTTGATATTTTAGGGCTTTGATGATGATGTATACTGAGAAGCCTTCTTTAATTCACCTCTTTATCTTCTTCTTTCCTACTGTGATGCCTTTGGGAATTTGTATGCTTCTCCTTTCGTGTTGCCTTTGCTTCTGTTTGTCTTGAATATTTTGGAACAGTTATTGCCTTGGTGGATTGGATATAACGCTTTGAGATGCCCAGTGATGATCTCAGAGATCTGAGGGCCTTGGTTGCCTTCGATATTTTTGTTTTCTGGATGCTGTGTATTATCTTGAACTGAATGAAATTTCTCTCTTCTTCTGGAATGTTGTATGCTCGTTTTCGTTGCCCAATGATGTTTTACTGAGGGCTTAGGCTGGGGATGCTATGGCCTTGAGTTGGATAGGCATGGTGCTGGTATGAAGTTTTGGTTGGTTGTGATATTTTCGGGTTATGGGTTTGTATATTCTTGAGGATGAGGCTTTTTGCATTGGTTTGAATAAGTTTTCTTTTTGGACTGATAAAGCTTCAACAGGTTGGAGTTTAACAGTAGGCTTTTTTGCTGTTATCGTTTTTTAGGATACCAGGTTTTTTGAACTTGGTTTATGTTTGACAGGAGGTGGGGTTATGCTGGTTCAGTTTTGGTTTTTTGGTGTTTTTTGCATTCTGAACTGGTTTAACAAGGCTTCAGGTTATGGTTTTTATGAGACTTTTGCTAATGGGTTTGTGTTTGACAGTATGGTTAAGGCATTAGCAGGTTATCAGTTTTTTGAAGCTTGAGGTTGTATTTCAGGTTATGGTACTGGTATGAGGTTTGATTGTGTTTTGATAACTTGTGTATTTTAGACAGGTATGAGCTTATTGGCCTCTATTGGTTCAGTTCTGAGTTATATGGGTGATATTGGTGCTTGGCTCAATCAGTCTCTTTTCTTGTATTATTTCGTCCTTTTGCTATTGGTCTTTGGCGCCTAACCATATTTCAAACTTTTGTTTTCTTCTTGATCCACGCTTGCTGGGTAGTTTGACAAAATTTCTTGGCATCTTTTCCATTTTTAGTAATTGTCCATGCTGTATAGTTTTGAACAATGCTGAATTGTGTCTTCTTTTTTGTATATCTTTTCTGCTGTCCTACTGCCTATGCCTAACCTGAACTTTGCCTATGCTCTTTATCTCTCTTTTTCTCACTCATAGTACAGTTCAGAATTATTATATGATTTTTATTTGTACTATGGTTCTGAAGGGGCCCCCTCTTATGCTGGGAAATGATGAAACAGATCACCTTGTTTGCATATACTTCTCTGCATTCTTATTTTGCTTTTGACAGCTTTGCATTTCTTTGATATCTTGGCATTTTGACTTTGCAGCAAGTGTACTTTTGGGTAATCCTTAGGCATTTTGACAGCAACTTCTTTTTTGCTTTGGATAGAAAGTTGGAATTGGATTTTTTCAGTTTAGTTTGAATTGGAAATTGAGATTCTTATGCAGTCTTGAATTTTTAGAAATTATGCATTTGCATTTCATAAACAAAAAATCTTCCCTCTCTGTGAACCGGGAGAAATCCCGTGATTTGCAGAGAGGGCCACTGATCCCAGTCAGTGGCCCCTAATGATGAGCAAATTAACTGTCTCTTTTAATTAACTGATTTCTGACTTCCTCTTCCTTTTTGCAGATAAAGAAATGGAGCACCGGTATGAAGTGGAGAATGAAGAATTTAGAAAATAGGATAGAATTTCTATTTTCAGTTTAATTCTTGTACATTGTTATTATTTAAATACTTTGTAATAAATATTAGTATCCAAATAATAACAATTGTAACAATTATTAAATGTGAAATAAAAATTCATTTGATATTTAATTTTCTTTCAATTCCTTTTCTTTAATTGTTTATTTGTTATTTATAGTCCCTTAAAATAAAATAAAATGAAGGTTTAAACTTCAAATATTTTAATTCTTAGAATCATAAATAATCAACTAAACCTTCAATGATCAAAATAAATGAATTCGACGTATCCATTATTCAAAGCAACGCACAGTCGAACGCAAAAACTTAATCAGATGCAATCCCCCTTTTCTTTTTTTACTGATTCTTTTATCAAGCACTGCAACTCCACATTGCACATATCCCTTTTGACTGGTGAATTCAAACCAACTGCCTCATTTACTGATTAAATCAAGATAACGCGAATTTTAACCCGAATCTTGGAACAAACTGCAAAGCGCGGTGGAATTTAAATCCTTCTGAGAATATGCCCATAAAACCTTAATTTCTGATTAAATGCTAGATAACGCTCGCCTGATCAAAATTGAACCAAAAATCATCCCAACCCTAAGCCAACTGTACGAGACCAATCAGGGCCCTGAACATCAGCACAAACCCTAATTTCGCTTGACTGTCAAGAAAAGTCCGTTTGTCCGATTCTTGCGCCAGTTTGAAAAGTCAGGAAATGTCTGAAGCTGAGATTGTTTGTAGCAAAATGCGAGGGCAAATTTTGGGGTACAACAGCATGATATACTCAAACTTTGATTTATTAATATGATGTATGTTCCTTTTTTATCTAAAGAAAATTTAAATCTCTAAATTCCTTGAAATCATTGCATATGCATATCCATTCATCATAACACAAACATGTTTCTTACCACAGGTCTCCTTATCTTTCTACTGTTTATTTCAATAAGATGGATCTTGAGCAGACAGTAAAAGATCTTCAGGCGTAGAACGCTCAGTTTCAACAAATGTTCTTGACTTTGGAAAAAGGACAAGAGGATTTGAAAACTTTGTTGATCAAAGAAAAGAAGAAGAAGGCGAATAAATCAACTGGAGTTTTGAATCTGGGCAGAAGGTTCCCAGGGCCATCCAGACGGACCCTAAACATTACAACATCATCAGGCGAAAAGGATAATCAAGAAGGGAAAAACAAAGAAGTGACTGACCACCCAGAATCTGAAGTGGAAGAAGAGGATGATTACTCTGAAGAGCAATATCCTTCGGTTGACGAAAAATACAAACAGTTGGAAGATCGCTTAAGTGCTATGGAGATTCAGAAAGTGCCCGGGCTGGACTTTAAAGAGCTGGGTTTGGTGTCTGGGATTGTTATTCCACCAAAGTTCAAGGCACCAGTGTTTTCTAAGTACGACGGGGTTTCGTGTCCCAAGATGCACCTCTGATCTTATGTGAGGAAGATACAGCCTCACACTGTTGATAGAGATTTGTGGGTCCGCTTCTTTCAGGATAGTCTATCCGGGATTCAGCTAGATTGGTTCTATCAACTGGAAAGGGCTAATATCCATAATTGGGAAGACCTAGCCGCTGCTTTTTATAAATAGTATCAGTACAACGCAGACCTTGCTCCCACCTGTACCCAACTCCAAAGTCTGGTTATGGGTTCGAGCGAGGGTTTCAAAGACTATGCTCAGAAGTGGAGGGACTTAGCAGGAAGATTCCAACCTCCCCTGTCTGATAGGGAGCTAGTGGACATGTTTCTGGGTACCCTGTCCGGTCCTTTCTTTAATTATCTAATTGGAAGTTCCTCAGCTGGCTTCACTGAATTAATCTTGACCGGGGAAAGAGTGGAAGCAGGGATTAAGAGTGGGAAGATCCAAAAGGACGCATCCTCCAGTGCCGTGAGAAAACCATTCATTGGGAAGAAAGAGGTTGGTGTTGTGTACCCTCAAAGGAATTAGGACAGAACTGAATGCCATCCAATGGTAGGGGCCGTCATGATCCCTAAGCCTGCACCTACTCAACAAAGGAACAACCAGCCTAGAACAGAAAGACCGGTAAGACAACTTACCCGGATAAATATGATGATGTCTCAAGTCCTACCACATTTTTTGAGATCTAATCTGGTAACTTTGAAGGAAGCCCCGAAGAATCCCAATACCGCCTCTCCTCATTAAAACCCTAATGCTCATTATGCTTACCATTCAGAGAGTCCATGCCATGATACCAACAACTGTTGGGCTTTGAAAGACAAGGTGAAAGACCATCTCGAGGCAAAAGAAATTGAATTTGATGCTCCTGAGATCCAAAATTTTATCACCGCTCCTATGACCAAGCACGGCCGTGATATTAACGTTGTTGAAGATGATGTGTTTGTTACTATTGTTGATGAGCTTGTTACTCCTCTCCTGACCGTCAAGAGGAACCTGTTGAAGGCCAGTTTATTATTGGGCTGTAGTGAAGGCTGCCACCTTTGTTTATCCCTACCAACTGGTTGTCATTTATTGAAAGCAGGTATCCAGCGCCTGATGGATGACAAAGAGATTTTGTTTGAAAAGACTCCCATTCCAACCATTTCTTACAAGGATGTTTCAATAGTAACCATTTCCGACAATCCTTCCAGGGTCTCCACCAAAAGACCCGTTAGGATTACATCTGTTTCGAAGGTGACTCCACTGATAATTATTATCCCAGGGCCGATCCTGTACTCCTAAGATAAAACTGTCCCATGGAACTATGGGGGTGACGTCTACTATCACAGCATCAAGCAGGATTGGCTGGCTAATGAAGACTCGGCTTTTGAGAGGGCTGACCCCGACATCGGCAACATTGTGGGAACCAACAAAATAACCCAAAGTGGAAGAGTGTTCTCCCCTGATATTTCTCCTTCAAAAACTGTTACCAGTCCTGTGATCATCCCTGCTTTTGTTCCTATTGACACTACTACTACAGTTCCTATGGTTACCCCTACTGACACCCCTATCATCGAGTTGACCAAGACTCGGGGCAAAGGAATTTTGGTTGAACCTGTCTGGATGAAGGCGCAATCAGTATCTATCCCAAAGGCCTCCAAGAAGGAAATGGAAGAAATTTTAAAAATTATAAAGAGAAGCGACTACAACATAATCGAACAGCTAGGGCTGACTCCTTCAAAGATCTATATATTGGCTTTATTATTGTGCTTTGAGGCTCATGCGAAGGCCTTGGTGAAATTTCTTAAAACTGCCCATGTGTCACAGGAAACCTCTGCTGACCAATTCCAAGAATGTGTGGCCAGTTTGACCGCTTATAATGGTTTGGGCTTTTCTGATGTTGACCTGACATCTAGAGGGAGGAAACACAATGAGGCATTGCTTGTCTCTGTTGAAAGCAGGGGCACTACTTTGGCCCATGTCCTGGTTGATACTAGTTCATCTTTGAATGTGCTGCCTAAGAAGGCTCTAGATAGACTAGACTGTGAAGGTTTGACCTTAAAACCCAGCAACATAGTGGTAAGGGCCTTCGACGGTTTGAATAGAATGGTGCATGGGGAGGTGAGCATCCCCATAAAAGTTGGAACTCAGACCTTTGATTCAACTTTCTATGTGATGGAAATTTTCCCTTCCTATTCCTGTTTATTGGGCCGACCTTGGATTCATGACGCTGGTGCCGTCACCTCTACATTACATCAGATGTTAAAATACCCAGCCAAGGGAAAAATCATCATTGTCCATGGAGAGGAGGAATATATGGTCAGACACCTGAACTCCTTCAGATATGTGGAGATGGATGGTGAATTCATCGAAACTCCGTTTCAGCATTTTGAGGAAGTCCTACAAACAATGGTAGCAACCAAGACCATTTCCCAAGTCCCGAAGATTACCAGACCTCCACTAAAGATGGCTTCTCTAAAAGATGCCAAGGCAGTAATCGAAGAAGGTGGGTGTACTATTTGGGGCCAACTCTCGGATATCCCCTACAACTCTGACAAATTTGGTTTAGGTTTTACTTTAGGAGCCCAAAAAGTTGTTAGTCGTGCTCGTGCCGGGGAACCACCTTTGCGAATCAACAACCATGGAGTCAACACAGTGGAGGAAAGTGATGACGGCTGTGACCTGGAAGAATGGATTTTCCCAACTATCAGGGGAGGACTCAACAATTGGGAAGCCAAAGATTTTGTCCCAATTACTTTTATCCAACAGTAATTGTCTTTAAATTTTTGTCGAACTTGTAATAATTAAACAATTGAGACTTTTAAACCCTTGTGTCTTACCCGAGGCACGACGGTCCATTTGTAAGGGTTATTACTAAATTTTCATATGTCATCAATGAATCATGGACATTTTTGCATGCAAACTTTATGCTCTTTATTTTTCTTTTTCTACATATTTATTTTTTTCAATGATAGCTATGCTCTTACACACACTCACATATCAAATGCAGATCCTCATCCACTCAGGATCCCATGGGTAATGATTCTGCTATGGCCTATTGTGACTTTGAAAATATGATATACCAAGCCGAAGACGAAGGTGGGGAAGATTGTGAAGTTCCAGGTAAACTAGCCAGGTTACTACAACAAGAAGAAAGGACCATACAGCCCCATGAAGAACTGGTTGACACAGTTAACTTAGGTACTGAAGAGGACAAGAAAGAAGTCAAGGTATGAGCCAATCTGGAACCCAGTGTCAAGAAGCGCTTAACTCAGTTACTACATGACTATGTTGAGGTCTTTGCTTGGTCATACGAAGACATGCCAGGACTTGATGCTGATATCATGGTCCATCGTCTACCGACAAAAGAAGAACTGCCCTCCGGTAAAACAGAAAGTCTGTTGCATGCGGCCAGACATGTCAGAGAAGATCAAGACTGAAGTCATGAAACAATTCAACATCAGATTATTAGCCGTCACCTCCTATCCACAACGGGTCGCCAATGTTGTTCCAGTGCCTAAAAAGGACGGTAAAGCACGCATGTGTGTGGATTACAGATATTTGAATAGGGAAAGCCCTAAGGATGATTTCCCAAATCCCCATATCGATATTCTGGTTGATAATACCGCACAACATAAAGTGTTCTCATTTATGGATGGTTTCTCAGGCTATAATCAAATCAAAATGGCACCTGAGGACACGGAGAAAATGACCTTCGTCACACAGTGGGGCACGTTCTGTTACAAGGTTATGCCATTCGGGTTAAAAAACGTTGGGGCAACTTATCAGCGCGCCATGGTAGCTCTATTTCACGACATGATCCATCACGAAATAGAGGTCTATGTTGACGAAATTATAGCCAGATCTCAAACTGAAGAGGAACATCTTGACCATTTATAGAAACTGTTTGAAAGGCTAAACAAATACAAGCTAAGGTTAAACCCGAATAAATGCACATTTGGGGTGAGGTCCGGTAAACTCCTAGGCTTCATCATCAACGGTAAAAGTATCGAAGTGGACCCTACAAAGGTAAAAGTAATACAAGAAATGCCTGCTCCTCACACCGATAAGGAAGTTAGAGGATTCTTAGGACGACTAAACTACATCTCCAGATTCATTTCTCACCTAACTGCTACTTGTGAACCAATCTTTAAATTACTGAAGAAAGATCAAGTAGTCATATGGAATGATGAATGCCAAGCTCCCTTCAACAAGATCAAAGAATACCTTCAAGAGCCTCCTATCTTGATGCCACCAGTCGAAGGAAGACCTTTGATCATGTATCTAACTGTCTTGGAAAATTCAATGGGGTGTGTGTTGGGGCAGAATGACGAGTCTGGCCGAAAAGAGCATGCAATATACTACCTGAGCAAAAATTTTATCGACTATGAAACAAGATATTCATTGCTCGAGAAAACTTGTTGCGCTCTGGCATGGGCTGCTCGCCGGCTAAGATAGTATATGTTGGCCCATACTACCTTATTGATATCCAAGATGGATCCAATTAAATACATATTCGAGAAGCCCGCTCTCTCTGGGAGAATAGAAAGATGGCAGATGATCCTGACTGAGTACGACATTTAGTACACTATCCAAAAAGCAATAAAGGGCATTATGATAGCCGATCACCTTGATCATCAGGCTGTGGATGACTATCAGTCCATGAGATTCAAGTTCCCAGATGAAGACATCATGATGGTAAACAATTGTGAAGAGTCCAAACTATGTGACGGACCTAAACAAGGATCCCGATGGACCTTGGTTTTTGAATAAGGTTCCAACGCGCTCGACAACGGCATAGGTGTTGTGATCATATCCCCTGAAGGATGTCATAATCCCTTCACTGGAAGAATTTGTTTCAACTGCACCAATAATATGGCAGAATATGAAGCGTGTATTATGGGTCTCAAAGCTGCCATAGATTTGGGAATCAAGTCCTTAAGTGTATTTGGAGATTCAGCCTTAGTCATCAGTCAGATCAAAGGAGAATGGGACGAAGCACCCTAATCTCATCCCCTACAAAGAACATGTGTTGACATTAATCCCACATTTTGAGGAAATTACCTTTGAGCATTTTCCACGAGAGGAAAATCAACTAGAGGACGCGCTAGCCACTATGTCATCCATGTTAAAACTCAAGTGGGGTAACGAGACTCCCCAGATCACCATTGAGCGGATGGATGAACCAGCTTACTGTCACGAGGTCGATACTGAAGAAGTAGTGGACAAGCCTTGGTTCCATGAAGTTAAGAGGTATCTCGAGGCCCAAGAGTATCCGGAGGGAGCTTCAGTCAATGATAAGAAGATCTTAAGGAGATTCTCTGCTAAGTTCTTCCTCGGTAATAGCATTCTCTACAAGCGCAACCACGACTCTACTTTGCTTCGTTGCGTAGACAAGGTTGAGGCATACAAGATCATGGCTGATCTACATGAAGGGACTTTTGGAACCCATTCTAGTGGACATACGATGGCTAAGAAGATCCTATGGGCAGGGTACTACTGATCTACCATGGAAGCAGATTTCCATCAGCATTCACGAACCTGTCACAAGTGTCGGATCTATGCTGACAAAGTGCATGTGCCTCCAGTTCCTCTAAACGTCCTGACTGCTCCCTGGACATTCGCGATGTGGGGCATCGATATGATTGGAGAAGTCAAACCTACAGCTTCTAATGGACACCGCTTCATCTTGGTGGCCATTGACTATTTCACGAAGTGGGTTGAGGCAGCTTCTTTCGCTTCTGTTACCAAGAATGTTGTGGATCGTTTCATCAAATAGAATCTCATCTGTCGGTATGGTATCCCAGAGAGAATCATCATTAACAATGGTACCAATCTCAACAATACTATGATCACCGCACTATGCACGTAATTTAAGATCCAGCACCATAATTCTTCCTCTTACCGACCGAAGATGAATGGCGTTGTAGAAGCTGCTAATAAAAACATTAAGAAGGTCATACAAGAAATGACAGTGGCCTACAAGGACTGGCATGAGATGTTACCATTTGCTCTCCACAATTATCGTACCACGGCGCGCACGTCAATAGGGGCAACTCCTTTCTCTTTGGTCTACGGTATGGAAGTTGTCCTACCAATTGAGGTCTAAATACCTTCTCCTAGAATCATAAAGGATGCAGGGATGAATGAAGATGAATGGATCTAAACTCGACTTGACCAGTTGAACTTAATTGATGAAAAGAGGCTTACGACTGTCTGTCATGGTCAGATGTACCAAAAATGTATGATCAAAGCTTTCAACAAGAAGGTCAGACGTCAGGTATATCAGGTTGGTGATTTGGTAATCAAGCATATCATATTGCCACAAGGTGATCCCAGAGGAAAATGGACTCCTACATACGAAGGACCATTTATGATCAAAAGAATATTCTCTGGTGGAGCAATGATCTTAACCACTATGGATGGCGACAACCTTCTGCACCCTATGAACGCGGACATAGTTAAAAGATACTACGCATGAATAAAGACCCGCTAGGTCGACTGGCCTAGGCAAAAATTAGGGCATCCCGGCGAACCACAAAGGTTCGGGCAAAAATTAGGGATGAAATACAAACAAAAATTATACACCCGACAAGTTGAAAACCCGAAAGGGCGGCTTGGGTAAAAAAGGGTATCCCGATGGACTTAAAACCAGAAAGGGAGGTCCAGGAAAAAGTTAGGGAATTAAAGCGTATGACTATGTCCCGTTCGATCACCTTGCAGACAACCTTCAGCATCAACTGACAAACTCAAACGGGTCTAATCAATCCAATCAGCTTCAGACAAGGCAGCAAGTAGGCGAGACGCTCAGAGACATGAAGGTTATAGCAGAATAGGAACCCCATGGGATTATTTCACATGGCTATCTTTTCTTTGTATCAATTTTCATTCTCTACGACGACATTCTCTTACTAGAATGTTCGTCTCATTGTAGAAAAATATTTATTCAAGTTAATACAAAGATGTTCCTTTGAAAGTGTAAAACTATATGTTTTTCTTTTATTTTCCGTGTTTTGTTTGCAAAAATGTCCAATGATTATTTTTGAACATATGCATTTGAACATGACTACTGTTTATAAATGAACAAGAAAAAGAGGAACAGGAAATAGAAAGACAATCACTAATGGCTTTAAGAAATAGGATAATATCTTTAGAATATTCCATAAGATTCTAGTTACCGCTCCAAAGATTCCCCAGTGAAAGTCGCCCAGCTTCTCAAGATTCCCCAGCAGTATTTCACGAGGTCCACAAGCAATACACAACGTTTCCCTTTCACAATAGAGTTTATTTCTCTAATAAATGGAAACTCATCCGTCAACACTTCAAGATATGAAAACTTGCACTCCTCATTCTCAACAATGCTCAGGGATTTATTTTCCCCAACTCCAGCAACACTACGACATAACAATTAATGTGTACATACATTACATCCATGCGTCATAGCATTGACAACACAGATACATACAACACAATCTCATTTATTTTGAGAACATCATTGCACCATGCATTTCATACATCATGACATTGCATGCAACTAACCTTTCATATTTTCAGGAAAGATCAATCAACAGAAAATTATCATCAAATTTTCAATAAGTCAATTACAGATCAATTCCCAAGAAAGGACTTGTCAACCATCTACATAACAGATATTTATTTCAGACCCCTGTCGGTTCAGTTTAAATCTCTCAACAGTTTATTCTGATTCCTTCCCGCAAATGTTTTCTCTGGTTCAGATAAATCTCTCAATGATTTATTTTGATTCTTCTCCAGACCCTTGTCGGTTCAGCTTAAATCTCTCAACGGTTTATTCTAATTCTTTCCCGAAGATGTTTTCTCTGGTTCAGATGAATCTTTCAATGATTTGTTCTGATTCTTCTCCAGATCCTTGTTGGTTCAGTTTAAATCTCTCAACGGTTTATTTTGATTCCTTCCCGCAGATGTTTTCTATGGTTCAGATAAATCTCTCAATGATTTGTTCTGATTCTTCTCCAGATCCCTGCTGGTTCAGTTTAAATATCTAAATGATTTATTCTGATTCTTTCCCACAAATGTTTTCTCTGGTTCAGATAAATTTCTCAATAATTTATTCTGATTCTTCTCCAGATCCCTGTCGGTTCAGTTTAAATCTCTCAACGGTTTATTTTGATTCTTTCCCGCAGATGTTTTCTCTAGTTCAGATAAATCTCTCAACAATTTATTCTGATTCTTCTCTAGATCCCTTCCGGTTCAGTTTAAATCTCTCAACGGTTTATTCTGATTCTTTCCCGCATATGTTTTCTCTTGGTTCAGATAAATCTCTCAATGATTTATATTGATTCTTCTCCTGCTGGTTCAGATAAATCTCTCAACAATTTATTCTGATTATTTCCTATAAGGCACTTTCTCTGGTTCAGATAAATCACTCAAAGATCTACTCTGATTCTCTCCAGTTAAAGAATATTCAAGACCTCTTTTGGTTCAGTTAAAACCTCTCAACGGTTTATCCTGATACTTTCCAAATGAAAGTTTCTGGTTCAAATAAATCGCTCCAAGATTTATTCTGATTCTTTCCAGTCAAACAACATACAAGACTTCTGCTAGTTTCAGATAAATCGCTCTAAATATTTATTCTGATTCTTTTCTAGTTGAAATCAAGTTCAGACTTAAGTTCATTTTCTGTCAACAGTCACTCTTGGATGGAATCTACAAGCCCATCTCCGGCAAATCTTCCTCATTCCTCCAAATGGCATCTATAAGCCCATTCACAATTCATCTTCAAGTGCAAATTTATGGGCACTCTAGTGTTTAATCATCTTCCACCTTCGAGTCACGAATGGCGGATCCGCCAATCTAACTTTTCAGGTTTAAGAAAATTGAAAAGGGGAAGCTGTTGTACCCCAAAATTTTCCCTCTCATTTATCAAGTATTTTCTTACAAGATCTTCTTTGGTTCAAGACTGCACAAGGGTTGATCAGCTCAAGACACCTCCTTAAGCACTGATGAGTGAAATTAGGGTTTGAGATTGCATAAGGATGATTGAACTTTTAATGCCTCATATGACTTTCATGGATCATTATGGACCCTCAATATTTCTCATGTCAAGTTTCAAGTCTTGGATCACATTTTTGCTCAATCAATTGCTCAGTTGACCTAAAAATCAGTTATATTGGAGAAAAAGTCAACAGTGGTCAATTTATAGTCAAACTTCATAATTTTTTATCCATATCAACATTATGAACTCGTATATTTCATTTGATCAAGTTTGGACCATAATTCCTCAAGAAATTTGATCATATCATCAAAAGGGCAAAATGGTCAAATTTAGGGTTTTGACTGGGAAAGGGCAATTTCTGATTTTTGACCTAGAAAATGGTTGATTGGTTGGAAACATGATCTCAAGGATTCAATTGCATCATTTTGACCTAATGGCATGACTCAAAATATCCCTCAAGATCAATTGATTGATAGTTGATTTTTAGTCAACTAATCAAAAGTCAACTGCATACTGAAAAGTCAAACTTTGACTTTTTGGTCAAAATTAAGTGTCAAAGATCACAATTCATCAAAACATGTCAAAATATGAAACTTGTTCATCAAGAAATCAAAAAGTCAAGATTTTATTTTGAAAAGTCAAAGTTTCCAAACTTAGAAATTTTTCTAAGTGTTGGAAACTTCATATTTTTTCACAACTTTGAGCCAATTTTTCACCATGATGCAAGATGATTCAAGAGAAACTTTCAAAATGAAAGTTGTAGATCTCAATGAGATCTAAAACATTTCTTTACACAACTTCTCCTATAAATGCATGGATTTCAAGTTATGATTTTGTGAATAAATGTTCATGAAACTAAACACTTAGTAAAAAATTTGCCCTTTTTAGGCAGGATTTTGACCTACCTTCATGGCAATTTTTCACATAATTCCAAGGGGAATTTTCAAAAGTGATTCAAAGAGGGGTTGTAGAGCACATTACAAGATTTCTAAAATGTCCAAGAACTCCTTGAGATCATGTTTGATCAAGGAGAATCGACGGCATGAAGTTGTCATTTCATTCTTGAAGTATAGGTCAATTTCATGATGAACAAGAATGCAAATCCATGCTAGGTTGCACAATCTTTGCTTTGCAGGCCTCAAACTTGTTTGAAACTCCATAATTAAATGTTTTCACAGCTGTTAGATGCATTGCCCATGCTTAATGCCATTTTGGAAAGAAAGTGCACATTGCCATTTTGGAAAAGTAGCTTTTATGCACAAAATCAGTTCTTGAGCTTTGCACTTGTTCTTTTCTGATCATACAAAATCTATAACCCAAAAGAAACTTGTCTAAAGCCTCTAAAAAACTCAGCCCATGCTTGTACTTTACCTTGAAACCATGTTTTCACTTTTCTTCAAAATCAAGTCACATAGCCATAACTTGTACTTGTGTGATTCTGACCCTCTCAAGTGCTAGAACATTTTCCTTACTTATGCACAAGTTGTTTGCATCAAAACAGACGATTTCAAGCACCCTAAAAACCTCCTAAACACCTTGTTGCACAGGACTGCCAAAACTTGACAGTTTTGAGCAAAAACTCACCATCTTCATTTCTACTCGTGCATTTTGAAAACTAATCATCCAAACACCTTTCATGCATCATATCAAAGCAATCCAGACCCTTATTTCCTAACTGTAACTCCTCCATCACCATCCACCATTTTCAAAACTGAAGCTTGCAACTTGACTTGAGTTGGGAGTTTCAGCCATCCTCAAAGCAAAGTAGGAGTTGGAACACATTCAAGGAGGTCCAGGCAAGCTACAGAAATCATCAGGCCATCTCAAAGGTTTCTCAAACTCCATACACGATTCTAGCTGCAAGAGTTAAGTTTTCAAACTTCTATCTCTTCATACAAGCATCATTTGATTCTGATTTGTGAAGATAAAATGTAGATACCATTGCTACGAAGTTGTACATATCCATAGTTTACATTTATATGGCCTGAGCTTAGAGAATTTTAGAGTTGAAGTTTCTGAAATTTTTAGGTTTCAAATTAGGGCCAGAAAAATTCTCACTCATATTGGATTTATAGCTTTATTTATTTATATGGTTGGATTCGTGGGAAGAAATGCCACAACTTTCATGTTTGTACTTTCCATTTTTGTTGAGAGATGAAGAAGTTACAGGTATTATGGCTGGCTGAAGGTTGAAGACGAAGTACAGGCCTTGGAAGCATGTTACATTATATATTTATTATTTCATTTTAATTAACGGATGTATAGCCACTCCAATGGTAAGGCAGTGTGCTGGTAACCAAGAGGGTGTGGGTTCAACACCTAGCGCGCTACCTTTTGTTCTTTTTCACACTTTTTTTTTACATTTTTTGTCTTCTTTGCAGCGCCTGGGCCCAGCATTGGGCCTTCTCTTTATTTTGCTGGCTCATGCCCCTAGCTTTGCTTCTGCACCCCCTGGCCCATATTTTCATTATTATTTTCTTTTTCTTATTTTATTTTATTTCTTTTTCCTTTATTATTATTAATATTATTATTAGTATTATTATTAATATTATATTTTTATTGTTTTTATTAAAAACCCAAAAAAATATTTTATTTGTTATTTTTACATTTATTTAGTTTATTTATTTATAAAACTAAAAGAACAAAAACATTTTCTTAATAAATTAATTTTTTTCTTAATAATTAATATTTAGGTTTAGGTTTAACTATTATATTATTTTCTTACAATTAAAATTAATTTAGAACTTAGGTTTCTTTTAATTAATTAATATCCATATTATTTTTATTAATTCAAAACCTTTTCATAAATAAAACCCTAAAAAAAATTAGTTAATTTCTTTTCTTATTTAGTTTAAGTTAACTTTATTTTAATTTTCATTAATCATTTTTTCTTAATTAGGTTTAGGTTAAATCCTTTTCATAAAAACCAAACAAAAAAATCATTTCTTTTTCATTTGCATTTGTACATTGTTATTCATTCAATTCTTGTATAATATTCAATATGGTTGTAATAATTATTTAGATTTAACTTTCTTGCAAAAATCCTCATTTGTAAATCTGTATACCCCTTCCCTAATGATGTAATAGCTTAGTATTTTTATCTTCCGCAATTTAATGCTTTATATACAAATGCTAGTAAATTAGGGTTTGTATGAAAAGATAAAATCAATACTTAGAAAACCTTAATTCAAAGACAAAACAATGCATGTAAGTCAATACACTTGCACACTTACACCCTTAGGGTAAATCCACTTTGTTGCCTTATGAAAATGGCCATATTATGCATGTGAGGTATCTTAGCGAAAGCAACCAAAAAATACAAGATCATAGTCCCTCGATGACGCTATCAAAGTTGCCTTTCAAAAATGATCTTAGTCTCTAAAGAAAATGCTAAGATATCTTACAACATTGCTAATCATGGCTATACGATGACCCTTGCCCGTCCCTTTTTTTTACATCCAAAGATAGAGTTTCTTACCAAATCAATGGTAAGATAACAATGTCAAAGGAAAGAGGAAATAAACATGAAAGACTTTCGAGTAGGTAGAATGTTCCTAGTTGCTTGCTCATGTTCAAACCAAAAACATCCTTGCTATTTTCAAAACAAACACCAAACACTTTCAAAAACATATTTCAAACTTGAAAACATTTTCAAAAGCATCAACACTCTGTATACATTCTTATGAACGAGAATCATTACAAAATTTACCTAAACAATGGCGCCTTTTCAAAATACTTTCAAAAAACCACACAAAGCATATTTTCAAACAAAAGCAAGTGATCTAGCAAGTAACTAAGAGTCCGTAGATAACTACGGATGAAAAGGGTGCTAATACCTTCCCTTTTCATAATCTACCCCCCGAACTCAAGAAAACATCTCAAAGGTCTTTCCTGTTCTTTTCCACCTTTCCTTTTGGATAAAAGAAAAGTCGGTGGCGACTCTTTCTAAACCGTAACATTTGCAATCAAACACAAAACAACCAAGTCAGTTCTCTCACCGTATTACAGTTAGTAACTAGGCTTGTATGGAAAGACTGAAAACAAAGCGCTAGTAAACCTAATAACAAAGATAAATGAACCGAATTGAATCACTTGCGCACATACACCTCTAGGGTATGCCCACTTTGGTTGCCTCTTGGAAAATAAAGCAGTCATGTCCCTCTAGAATAGGGACACTTTAACAAAAGACCCTTAAATCAAAAGATCATAGTCCCTCGATGACCCTACGGTGTTACCTTTCGGTAAATGATCTAGTCCCTTAAACAAAATTGCTAAAGCGTCTCTATATGTTGCCTTTATGAATGTGCATCCCTTCGGGTGTCCCTCAAACATCCAATGATAGGGCTACCTAATTACTAATAGTAGAATAGCACTATCTAAAGGAAGTGAGGAAAAGAACGACCCTTTACGAGTAAAAGTAGAAAACTGTTAGATGCTTGCTCAAAAACAAATTTTTACACTTACACAAAATATTTCAAAAACATTTCAAAACACGCTTTATCAACACTCTTGAGGACTGATACAAGAGTTATCATAAAGCGAATTGTCGTACTAAGGCATTTTCAAAATACTTTTCAAAACACCAAAAAGCATAGAGGTATTTCAAAAATGAGCTAAGCATCTAAGAGCCCGTAGAAAACTACGGATGGAAAGGGTGCTAACACCTTCCCTTTCTATAATCTACCCCCTTACTCAAAAACTCTCGAAAAGGTCTTTTTCTGTTCTTTTCACCCTTTCCTTTGTTGGATAAAAGAAAATTCAGTGGCGATTCTTTCTTACCAAAACATTTGCAAATACAAACACAAAACTAGTATAACAGTCGGTTCTGCCACCGTATCATAGAACTGGCGACTCTGCTGGGGAATATGAATAAAAAGTGGGGTTACCTTAAGAGTTAGTTCATTTTAAAATTGTTTTAATTTCTTTGTATGCTTTATCCTTGGAGGGTTGTTTGGGTTGTTACTATAGATCCTACACCCGGATCTGGGGACATCTTTTTAGGTAAACAGCAATAGATCATGGAGACTGTACGGCGTAGACCGATATGGTTGAAGAGATAGTTGTGTTAGTGTGACACTTTGGTTGGTACCGGTATCCCTTGTGTTGAATCGAGGAAAATACGGGGCCTTCGCATGGTGTCGTGAAGCACTAACGGAACTTAGAACCTTAGTTGAACAAACTTGGCCATTAGAAAGTAGTGAGATAGCTGGCCTCAGTGTAAAGCTGGGGATTGGTTGATACTCGATGCTACACTCATTGAGATCGGACTTTCGAGATGTTTCGGCCGCAAGAAAAGATTGCTAAGCTGAAACAATGCCTGATAAAGAAAGATCAATGATATTGAGACTCCTTAGAACCCATTTACTATTTCTAGGACAAGTTGAACCAACTAAACTTCAAGAGGGTATTTACCTATAAACTCCATGCAAGCCTAAACCTAAGATCTTGTGTGTTTTGCTTGTGTATGATTAATTTGCTTAAACATGACATCATGCATCATAACATCCATATTTCATTCCACTAACCATTCAAGGATCAAGGGAATTTATCTTTGTTCTATTTTGCAGATCATGGCTTCCACTCGTAGAAATACTATCTGAATCAGCTTTGTAAGAATACCTCTCCAACTCAAAGAGCTAGTATCAAGGGTTCCTGAGGCTTATTCCTTCACCAAGAAGTATGGTCGACTTCTCAATCTAGTTACCTCAAGCTTTGATGAGAAGAGGATGAGTGCACTCTTTCAATTTTTTGACCCTAAACACCATTGTTTCACTTTCCCAGACTATCAGTTGGTACCCACCATGGAAGAATTCTCTCAAATATTGGGTATACCTATTCTTGATCAGATGCCTTTCACTAGTTTAGAAGAAGCTCCAAATCCAGAAGTCATTGTAACAACTTTACATATGAAACGGTCTGACATTGTATCCAACTGAGAAACAAGAAGCGGAGTCAAGGGTTTTCTAGTCAAATTCCTATTAGAGAAGGATCAGCTGTTTTGGGATGATTTAGATTTCCAAGATTTTGAGGAGGTTCTTGCCCTTCTAATATATGGTTTAGTGTTGTTCCCTAATCCATACTTACTCATAAATGTGAATGCTATCAAGGTTTTCCTCTCTCGTAACAGTGTCTACTCTACTCTGAGACATCTTGTATACCCTCCACACTCGCACCATAAAATGAAAAGGGATTCTTATGTGTTGTGTGCCATTGTTGTCAAGGGGGTTTATTTCTCACCTCCCTAAATCAGTATTGAAGAATGAAGAAGGTTTGGGTTGGTCGCGAAGGATAATGTCACTTTCTCACTCGGATATTCTCTGGTATTCCCGATCTATGGGAGATATTTCTGTAATTGATCGTTGCGGGGCATTCCCTATAGTTCCACTACTTGGCATTAGGGGAGGCATAACTTATAATCCTTCTCTGGGTTTGTGACAATTTGGTTATGCTCGAAGGGATGGTCCCCATGATTTGCTTATCCAGGGCATTATGATTAACTACGAGGATGATGTTCAAGGGTATCGTTAGAGGTTCATACGAGCTTGGGGCATGGTAAACAGATTTGATACCAAGACCTTGGGGCCTAAGACTTCCATCCCTATGGAACATTATCTCAAATGGGTACGAGCTTGCGCTCAGAACCTTATAATGTCGTATATAGCCATCTTACCAGTGGTTGTGGAGCCCATCACCGAATGAGATGTTCCTTATACAGTTATCCATCTTGACATGCCCACTAATCTTGAAGAGCTGCAGAGATCCTGGATTCAGTTGAAGAAAGAATGGGATACCTTTAGAGATCATTTTTATGTCAATGAGAAGAAAGTGTTGGAGCTCACGAAGCAACTTCACAAATAAAAAATTCTTAATGTCTATCTCGGCACAAAGAGGAAGCGCCCATGGGAAACCTGATTTCTTGTATTTTAGATTATTTTTTTCAATTATAAGCCTAAAAGGCAATTGTATTTTGAATTCTACTAACTTTGTCTCATTTTGGTTCATAAATTTAAATTTCCCGAAGTCCTTGAAAACATCACATAAGCATATCATACACTTCATTGCATAAGCAGGTATTTCAAGACATGTTTCTAATTCTTTTTATTGTTTATTTCAGCAAAAGAAATGGCTCTTGAATAAATAGTAAAGGATCTTCAAGCTCAAAATGCTCAGTCCCAACAAATGTTCCTGGCTCTGGCCAAGGGGCAAGAAGACCTGAAAGCTCTGACCGTCAAAGAGAAGACCAAGAAGGCAAAGAAACGAACTGGTGTCTTTAATTTGGGTAGAAGGTTCAGAGGGTCGGCCAAGCAAGCTCTAGATTTCACAACCCCGTCAAATGAGGGGGATAACCAAGAAGAGAAGCCAACAGAAGAAAACAATAACCCATGGTATGAGGAAGATAAACTTGGCTATTCTGAGGAGCAGTATCCTCCTGCTAATGATAAATACAAATAGCTGAAGGATTGGCTCAATACTATAGAGATCTAAAGGATACCCGGGCTGGATTTTGAGGAGTTGGGACTGGTGTCAGGGGTGGTCATCCCGTAGAAATTCAAGGTCCCTACATTTGCTAAGTACGACGATGTCTCCTGTCCTAAGTTGCATTTAAGGTCGTATGTTAGGAAGATTCAACCCCACACTACTAATAGGAATATGTGGGTACATTTCTTCTAGGAGAGTTTGTCGAGGACTCAGCTGGAATGGTTCTATCAACTAGAAAGAACCAACGTTCGTAATTGGGAAGATCTGGCTACTGCTTTCTATAAGCAGTATCAATATAATGCTGACCTTGCCCTAACTCGTAGACAATTTCAAAGTATGGATATGGGTTCCGGCAAAGGTTTTAAAGATTATGCCCAAAAGTGGAGAGACCTTGCAGGAAGTGTCCAACCTCCTCTGTCTGATAGGGAGCTGGTGGACATGTTCTTGGGCACGTTGTCTGGTCCATTATTTAACCATCTGATTGGAAGCTCTTCTGATGGGTTCATTGAACTGATATTGACTGGTGAACAGGAAGAAGTTGGCATCAAAAGTGGTAAAATCCAGAGAGACGCATCCTCCAGTAATGCAAACAAACCCTTCATTGGAAAGAAGGAGGTCAGTGCAGCTTATGGCCAAAGAAATCAAAACAAAACTGAACATCGTCTGACGGTAGGGGCTATTATGATTTCCAATCCTGCCTCAAACCAACAACGAAACAATCAGCGTAGGCCGGATGCGCCCAAAAGACAGTTTACTCAGATCAACATAACCATATCCCAAGTTTTGCCACACCTGTCGAAGTCCAACCTAGTGACCCTAAAGGAGGCCCCAAAGAATCCTAATACTGCCTCTCCCTGTTACAACCCAAATGCTCGATGTGCCTACCATTCTGAAACTCCAAGACATGATACAAACGATTGTTGGGCTTTAAAGAATAAGGTACAGTATCTCATCGAGGAAAAGGAGATTGAGTTTGACCTTCCAGAGACACCTAATGTAATAACTTCACCAATGCCCAAACATGGCCAAGGTGTCAATGCTGTTGATGATGATCATTTTTTTCTTCTATGGATGAGTTAGCTACTTCTCTTCTGACTGTTAAAGAGAATCTATTGCGAGCCGGTTTATTTTCGGGATATGGTGAAGGTTTCCACTTATGTATATCTCTACCAGATGGCTGTTTGTTGTTAAAAATGGGCGTCCAGCACCTGATGGTTAACAAAGAAATTATTTTCAAAAAAGTCCCCCTTACAAGAAGTTGTTATCAAGATGTCTCGATAATTACCATTTCCGATAATCCTCTCAAGGTCTCCACCAAGAGACCCGTCAGGATTACATCTGTTCCCAAGTTTGCTCCCCTGATCATCACCCTCCCTGGGCCAATACCATACTCCTCGGATAAAGTTTTTCCCTGGAATTATGGGGCTGACGTCTATTACCATGGCGTCAAGCAAGACCTGTTGGCTATTGAAGACAAAGTTGCTGAAGGTACTGATCCTGACGTTGACAATATCGTCGGGACCAGTAAAATTACGAGAGGCGGAAGAGTTTTCTCTCCTGAGATATCTCCAAAGACTATTGCTACTCTTATGATTATTCCTGCTACTACTCCTTCTAGTACTCACATTACTACTCCTACTGTTATCCCTGTTGTTATCCCTGCTGATGGGTCGGTCGAGACTCGGGGAAAAGAGGTATTGGTTGAACCTGTCCAGACGAAGGAGCACAAATAAGTCATCCCCGAGGCTTCTAAAAAGGAAATGGAAGATATGTTAAAGATAATCAATAAAAGTTATTATAATGTCGTGGAGAAATTGGGGTAGACCCCTTCAAAAATCCCAATGCTGGCCTTATTTTTGTGCTCTAAAGCCTATGCTAAGGCTCTAGTAAAATTGTTGAAGTCTGCCCATGTGCCTCAAGAAACCTCCGCTGATTAATTTGAGAATTGCATGGCTAGTTTGACAGCTGACAATGGCTTGGGATTCTCTGATGCAGATTTAACTCCCAAGGGAAGGAAACACAATGATGCGCTGCATGTCTCCATTGAGTACAGGGGCACTACATTAGCCCATGTTCTGGTGGATACAGGTTCATCGCTGAATGTCTTACCCAAGAATGCTCTGGACAGATTAGATTATGAAGGACTCACACTAGAGCCCAGTAACATTATGGTGAGGGCCTTTGAAGGTTCTAAAAGAATGGTGCACGGGGAGGTGTACATCCCTATCAAAGTTGGTACTCTGACCTTTAATTCCACCTTCTATGTGATGGATATTCGCCCGTCTTATTCCTGTTTATTGGGTCAACCTTGGATCCATGGGGATGGTGCGGTTACTTCTTCCCTGCATCAGATGCTAAAGTACCCAGTCAATGGGAAAATTATCACAGTCCATGGGGAGGAGGAATACACGGTGAGCCGCCTGAACTCTTACAAGTATGTTGAAATGGACGGCGAGTTCATTGAGACCCCCTGTCAGAACTTTGAGGAGGTTCCACAGATGGTTGCTGCAACCAAGACTGCTTCCAAGGTCCCTAAGATACCAGACCTCCACTAAAGATGGCTTCTCTAAAGGATGTTAAGGAAGTAGTCAAAGAAGATGGGTGTACCATTTGGGGCCAACTTTCGGATATTCCCTATAAATCTGACAAATTTGGTTTGGGTTTTACTTCAGGAGCCCAGAGAGCTGTTTGTCGCGCTCGCGCCGAGGGACCATCTTTACGGATCAACAACCGTGGAATCAATTCTCTGGAAGACAGTGATAGTGATTATGACTTGGACAAATGGATCTTCCCAACCATCAGCGGTGGGCTCAACAATTGGGATGCCAAATATTTTATTCCCATTACTTTTATTCAAGAGTAATTCGTCTTTTTGTTTTTGAGGATATGTAATATTTGAACAATTGAAACTTTAAAGCCTTGTGTCTTACCCGAGACTCAATGGTTCATTTGTGAGGGTAACTACTTCATTTTCATATATCATTAATAAAACATTAGACGTTTTTCATACAAATTTTACGCTCTTTGTTTTTCTGCCTTTTTACTTTATCAAAAAAAATACAACTATGCTCTTACACACACCCACATATCAAACTGCAGATCCACATCCACTCTGGATCCCATTGATAACAGTTCTGCTATTGCCAGTTATGACTTTGAAAACACGATCTACCAAGTCGAGGACGAAGTTGAGGAAGATTGTGAGGTACCAGGAGAACTTACCAGACTGTTACAACGGGAAGAAAGGGAAATACAGTCTCATGAAGAACCGATTGAGATAGTTAACTTGGGTACTGAAAAGGACGGGAAAGAAGTCAAGATAGGTGCTGATATGGAGCATAGTGTCAAAGAGCGGATAATTCAGATGCTAAATGACTATGTTGAGGTTTTTTCCTGGTCATACAAAGACATGTCAGGACTTGACACTAATATCATGGCTCATCGTCTACCGATAAAAGAGGATTGCCCTTCAGTGAAACAGAAGGTTCGTCGCATGCTGCCATAGATGTCAAAAAAGATCAAGGTTGAAGTCATGAAACAGTTCAATGTTGGTTTATTAGCTGTCACATATTATCCACAATGGGTCTCCAATGTTGTTTATGTACCTAAGAAGGACGGTAAGGTACGTATGTGTGTGGATTACAAAGACCTGAATAGGGCAAGCCCCAAGGATGACTTTCCGCTTCCCCATATTGATGTTCTGGTTAACAACACTGCACAACATAAGGTATTCTCCTTCATGGATGGTTTCTCCGGATATAATCAGATCAAAATGGCACCTGAGGACATGGAGAAAACAACCTTCGTCACATAGTAGGGCACTTTCTATTACAAAGTTATTCCATTTGGGCTAAAGAATGTCGGGGCAACCTATCAGTGCGCCATGGTAGCTTTGTTTCATGATATGATCCATCACGAGATAGAGGTATACATTGACGATATGATAGCCAAGTCTCAGACTGAAGAGGAACACCTTGTTCATCTACAGAAGCTATTTGAAAGGCTGAAAAAGTATAAACTAAGGTTGAACCCGAATAAGTGCACCTTTTGAGTAAGATCCGGTAAGCTCTTAGGTTTAGTTTTCAGTGGTAAAGGCATTGAAGTGGACCATGCAAAGGTTAAATCTATACAAGAAATGCCAACTCCTCACACTGAGAAGGAATTTAGGTGATTCTTGGGATGCCTGAACTACATTTCCAGATTCATTTCCCATCTAACCGCTACTTGTTAGCCAATCTTTAAATTACTGAAGAAAGATCAAGCTGTGAAGTGGAATGACGATTGCCAAAACGCCTTTGACAAAATCAAGGAATATCTTCAAGAGCCTCCAATTTTAATGCCTCCAATCGAAGGAAGACCTTTGATCATGTACTTAACAGTGTTAGAGAACTCAATGGGGTGGGTGTTGGGGCAGTATGACGAGTCTGGTCGAAAAGAGCATGCAATATACTATCTTAGAAAAAAAATTACCGACTGTGAAACAAGATACCCACTGCTCGAGAAAACTTGTTGCGCTTTGGCATGGGCTGCTCGCCGACTAAGACAATACATGTTGACTCACAATACCTTATTGATATCTAAAATAGATCCTATCAAGTACATCTTTGAGAAGCCCACTCTCTCTAGAAGAATAGTAAGATGGCAAAAGATCCTGACCGAATACGACATTCAGTATACAACCTAGAAAGAAATTAAGGGAAGTGTGCTAGCTGATCATTTGGCTCATCAGGCTATGGAAGAATACTAATCCATGAATTTTGAGTTCCCAGATGAGAACATCATGTTAGTAACTGATTGTGAAGAACCTGGACCAGATGAAGGACCTGAAATAGGATCCTGATGGACTATGGTTTTTGACGGAGCTTCCAACGCTCTTGGAAATGGCATTGGCGCTATGATTATATCTCCTGAAGGCTGTCATACTTCTTTCACTTCCAGATTATGTTTCAATTGTACCAATAATATGGCTGAATATGAAGCGTGTATTATGGGTCTCAAAGCTGCCATCGACTTGAGGATCAAGTTCTTGAGTGTATTTGGAGACTCATATTTAGTAATCAGTCAGATCAAAGGAGAATAGGACACGAAGCATCCTAATCTTATTCCTTACAAAGAGCATATGTTGACATTGATTCCTCATTTTGAAGAAATTACTTTTGAGCATTTTCCGCGAGAGGAAAATTAACTAGTGGACGTGCTAGCTACTATGCCATCCATGTTCAAGGTCAGGTGGGATAATGAGACTCCTCATATCACTATTGAGAGAATGGATGAACCCGCATACTGTCACGAGATTGATACTGAAGAAGTAGTAGAAAAACCTTGGTTCCATGAAGTCAAAAGATATCTCGAAGCCCAAGAGTATCCTGAAGGAGCTTCAGTTAATGATAAGAAGTTCCTAAGAAGGTTCTCTGCCAAGTTCTTCCTCAGTAATAGGATCCTCTACAAGTGCAATCACGACTCTACCTTGCTTCAGTGTGTAGACAAGAGCGAGGCAGAAAAGATTATGGCCAATTTGCATGAAGGTACCTTTGGCACCCATTCTAGTGGGCACACGATGGCTAAAAAGATCCTACGGGAAGGATACTACTGGTCCACTATGGAAACAGACTGTTATCAGCATTCACGGACTTGTCACAAGTGCCAGATCTATGCTGATAAGATACATATACCTCTGGTTCCTCTAAACATCTTAACTACTACTTGGCCATTCGCAATGTGGGGGATCGACATGATTAGAGAGATTAGACCTACAGGCTCTAATGGACCTCTGTTTCATCCTGGTCGTATTGATTACTTTACGAAGTGGGTTGAGGCAGCTTCATTTGCTTCTGTTACCAAGAACATTGTGGCCCAATTTATCAGACATAACCTTATCTATCGGTATGGTATTCCAGAAAGAATCATTATAGATAATGGTATAAATCTTAATAACATTATGATCACCGAGCTCTGCATGCAATTCAAGATCCATCATCATAACTCTTCTCCTTACCGGCCGAAGATGAATGGCGCTGTAGAAGCTGCTAATAAAAACATCAAGAAAATTATACAGAAGATGAAGGTGACATATAAAGACTGGAACGAGATGTTACCATTTTCTCTCCATGGTTACCACACCATAATATGCACGTCAACATGGGAAACTCCCTTCTCTTTAGTATACGGTATGGAAGTTGTCCTACCCATTGAAGTCAAGATCCCTTCCTTGAGAATCATGAGGGATGCAGGGTTGAGCGAAGACGAATGGATTCAGACTCGACTTGACCAATTAAACCTGATTGACAAGAAGAGGATCGCGACTGTCTATCATGGTCAGATGTACCAAAAACGTATGATCAAAGCTTTTAACAAGAAAGTCAAACGTCGGGTATATCAGGCTAGTGATCTGGTAATCAAGCGCATCATCCTGACACAAGGTAATCCCAGTGAAAAATGGACTCCCACATACGAAGGACCATTTGTGACCAAGAACATATTTTCTGGTGGAGCCATGATCCTAACCACTATGGACGGTGACGACCTTCCGCACCCTGTAAACAGACATAGTTAAAAGATACTACGCATGAACAAAGACCCGCTAGGTCGACTGGCCTAGCAAAAAATTAGGGCATCCCGGAGAACCAAAAGGGTTCGGGCAAAAATTAGGGATATACATAAAAAATTTGTACACCCGGCAAGTCGAAAACCTGAAAAGGAGGCTTGGGAAAAAAGGGGTATCCCTGTGGACTAAAAATCTGAAAGGGCGGTCCAGGAAAAAGTTAGGGATTTAAAGCGTATAACTATGTCCCGTTGGATCACATTACAACCAATCTTCAGTATCAACTATCAAGCTCAAATGGTACTAATCAATCCAGTCAGCTTCGGAAAATCAGCGAAAGAGATGAGACGCTCAAAGACATAAAGGCAATAGCAGAATGGGAACCCAATGGGATTATTTTACATAGTTTTTGTATGCTATTTTGTAAAGTTATATTCTTACGATGACATTCTCTTACTATGATTCTCGTCTCCTTGTACAGAAACGCTTATCTGAGTTAATACAAAGCTATTCCTTTGAAAGTGCAAAACTATTTGTTTTTATTTTTCTGTTTTTGTTTGCAAAACGTCCAGTGATTATTTTTGAACATATGCATTTGAATGTGATTATTGCTTACAAATATACACATAAAAAAAAGAAAGGCAATTACTAATGACTTTAAGAAACGGGACAATGTCTAAGGGCCATCCATAAAACCCCGCAGATATTCCCTCCCGCATATACCTTCTCCAGCAGGTACATAGGTAGAGACATACTACTACAAGGTCACTTCCATATTCTCAGTATACAGCCTAATGATGTCAGGTGTTCTCGTATCCCCGGCAGAGCAAAATCTCCAAATTACTGCTCCCACAAAAGATTCCCCAGTGAAGTCACCAAGCTTCTCAGGATTCCCCAGTAGGATTTCCACAAAATCCATGAACAGTGCATGAGTTTCCCTTCCCCAACAAAGTTTATTTATCTAATAGCATAAATCCGTCTCCCAGCATTTCAACTTCAAAAAATTTGAAGACCTACATTCTTCATCCCCAACAACAATCAGGGATTCATTTTCCCTAGTTCAACAATACATCAGTGGAATGACTGACACGTTCATACATTGCATTCATACATAATTTTACAAACATCATGGCATATGCACCACAAATGTAGATATCACAATCTCATTTAGTTTGAGAGCATCATGCAATTCATACATCATGACATCGCATGAAACTGGCTTTACCTTTTCAGTTTGAATTCGCAGATAGATGAATATTATCAACTTATGTATAGCAGGTCAAAGATTAATGCCCAAAACCAGACGGGAAACTATCTATGTGACTAACATTGCCAAGTTCCAGATTAATACCTGAAACTAGACAGGAAAACTATCTGATTGTAGATTAATACCTGAAACCATACGGGAAAGCTATCTACGTGAGCAGATTGAAGATTAATACCTATAACAAGCCAGGAAAACTATCTTTCTTTCTCAGGTCAGAGATTAATACCTGAAACCATACAGGACAACTTTCTCAACAATCGACAATTTTCAAGTTCCAGACTAATACTTGTAACAAGCCAGAACAACTATTTGTGGACGACCGACTGTAGGTTAATACCTGTAACAAGCCAGGAAAGTTATCTACATGAGGAGATTGAAGATTAACACCCAAAACCAGACAGGAAAACTATCTTTCTTTCTCGGGTCAGAGATTAATACCTAAAACCAGCCAGGACAACTATCTTAACGACCGATAATTTTCAAGTTCCAGATTAATACCTAAAACCAGACAGGACAACTATCTGTGAACAACTGATTTGTAGATTAATACCTGAAACCAGACAGGAAAACTATCTACATGACCAAATAAAGCAATCTTACACGGGTTTCTTCTCATGATCTCCAGATGCAGTCTAACACGGACTCATCCGGAAGTTGCCCCACACATGCTCCTTCTCATATATCTCTGGATGCAGACTAACACGGGCTCATCCTGAAACAGCCCTACACAGGCTCTTTCTAATACATTTTCAGGTAACAGTTAACTCCATTATCCCCGGCAAGTTACTGTAAAGCCTGGATTTCAACCAGAAAGAAGCAAAATCCCATATCTCCAGTACAGAGATAACTCCTCAGTAGAGCCTTGGACAATTGAAGTTCCTATATTCTATTCCACACAAAGTTTTCCTCAAGGAGAACAACATAAACCCACATTCCCCAGCGGAGTCCTTCTCATACAGCAGGAATAGGAATCCCATACAAAGGGACCATTTATAAAATCAGCATCTACTGTGGATGGCATCTTAAAGCCCATCTTCGATGACTCTCTGTCATCTTCTCCAAATGGCATCTGTAAGCCCATTCCCGACATCATAAACTATTGGTGTTACTTCATACGAGTGCAAATTTCTGGGCACTCTAGTGTTCAATCATCTTCCACCTTCAGATCACGAAAGCCAGACAAGCCAATCTAAATCCTCAGGTTTAAGAAGATTGAACAGGGGAAGTTTTTGTACCCCAAAATTTTTCCTCAAGAAATGCTCATGGAGGTTCCCAATTGCTCAAGGTTGACTAAGAATTGATTAGATAAATTCTCCTCCTAAGCAATGAACCTCTAACTAGGGTTTCACTTTTCACCAAGATGTGTGAGCTCCAAAGGTCTCAAATGTTTTCCATGGTCCTAATATGTCTTCAAGATTGTCCATGCCAATTTGCATGCCCTACACTACAAGTTTGCTCAGTCAATTGCTCAAATGCTTGAAAATTAATTGTACTAGGTCAAAAGTCAATTGTGGCCCAAATACAGTCAAACTTCATGATTTTTGGTCAACAACAACATTTTGAAGTGATATCCATCATTTGATCAAGGGTTTATCATGATTCCTCAAGAAATGCTCCTAATCTATCAAAAGTCAAGAATTACTAAATTAGGGTTTCTATAGGAAAAGTCAATTGAACTTTGACTAGGCCTAACTTTCACATACTTCATCCATTTTTCCCAAACCAAATCTCATTTTGAAGAGAATCCAATTCCCTACAACTTCTCTTTTGTCCTCAAGTTCAAGAGATGCACCATTTGAAAGATAAAAGCTCATGCATTACAGGTCATTTTCAGAAAGTCAACAAAAGGAACTTTTTGTAAAGACCATTTATATCAAGGTAAAGTCTTCAAATTCAATATTGATCAAAAGAGGGATTGCAGTAGACATCTTGGGCTTTCCAAAAAGTCTAAGATCATCATCATGAGATAAAAATGGAGCAAGTCATGGGTTACCCAAGTTGGGCAAAATTGTGAAAATGCAAAAAGTCAACTTAGAGCAAAAATGCATTTTTTAAGTTCATGGATCTATTCTTTGGGATTTAAGCATGCTCATGACTTACTCAAGGACCCTTAGACTCATTCTTACCATGCCTTGCAATTTCTAGATATTTTATTCATGTTTTATTTTATTAAAATAAATATAAAATAAAATGCATAAAATAATAGATATTTGTTTTGGACATATGGGCTGGTGTGTTGGGTCAGCCTTGGGCCCATAAATTCATGCACAATTGTTCAGGTACATGCAAGCATGGAAAGGCTAAGTTTTGCAAGTTTTGGAAGTTTTTTAATTTGTTGGATTTTGGTATGAAAGCATGGTTATGAGCTTGATTCTTTCCATGTTATCATGTTCCCTCCACATCCTCTATATATACATCACGTTTGCAAGCTTCATACACACATACACACTACCTAAAGAAGCCACGAAAATTGCAAAAATTCCATAAAGTTGTTAAACTCGAAACCACTGATCCAGCCATACCCAGTCTGTTCCAGGCGTTCCATAATCACCCTAAGGTTCCCAGGAATTTATTCCAACCCTCGATCAAGTCAAAATGTGCCCAGGATCTCTCCCCTGAGTGTTACCGATTTGGTATATTTCCTTGAACTCAAAACTTTTTATTATGCAATACAAATGATTTCCATGTGCATATTCATGTTTATACTGATGATTATGTGTGTTTAGAGTCGTCGCATGGTTGATTTAACGCAGGGATGAAGCTTTGCCATTGTTAGGGAAAAGTTTCAGCCAAGCTTCATATCTCAAAATACAAGCCTCTACAGGACAAACCAACTGTGCCATCATGTTCGCAAGTGTCTAATTAGTTTAATAGGGTTATTTCCATGCTTGTTTCTTGAAATTTTGCAGGTTTGGGGCTTTAGCCAACCGGAGGGGATGACCAGAACCCCTACTTCCGGTGGCTTGACTGGCGCTGACTGAGGCGTGGCAGAAAGGGATGCAATGATTGGTCCACTCAAACATCTAGACCCCACTGGAGCGCGGTGTGTGACAAATCAGCATTTAGACTTATTTTGTATTATATACATTTCTTTGTGTACATATTAACGGATGTAAAGTCGTCCCAGCGGTTGGGTGTGTGAGTGTTAAGGCGTTGAGTGTGTGAGAGGTCAAGGGTTCGACCCCTGCCTCTTGCATATTATTTTTCCATTTCTTCTTTGCAGATCCAATGCAGCCAGGCTATACATGTGCACCATAGGCCATCAGATCCATGCCTTCCAATGTCAACATAGCCAGATCCAAGCGCATCAAATATGCACCCCATCATGTACATTCAAAGAATCCTCTCACTGGATCCATGCAGCCTCTGGGCTCCCTCATACATGGGCCTACCAAATTCCAGCGCACCCCCCTATTTGCTTTGTCTATCAGGCCTAGTTTGATCTTTTTATTTTTTTTTTTTTTAGCTTTTTTTAATTTGTTTTATATTTCACTTTTAAAACATTTTTTATCAAATCATAAAATCAAAAATAAAAATAATAATAATTAAACTTAGGATTTTTCTTAAATTAAATTAAATTTTGTAAATTAATTGGATTAATTATTTTGACTTTATTTTATCAATTTAAAATCAATTAGAACTAGGTTATTTCATTCAAATATTTTCTTAAATAAAAATACAAAAATATTAGAATTAGGCTTAAATTAACTTAATAATTATTTTTTTAATTCAATTTAGATTTAAGGTAGTTTAATTATTTTCTTAAACAAAAATAAACAAAAAAAATGATTTTTTATTCATCTAGAACTTTTTAGGTTTTTAGACGTCTCTTTCCATTTTGCATGCGTTATTTATTTTCGCATTTTCTATACTAATGTATCTGCTGATGGAATGTAATAGAATTAACTATGGTTGTTTATTGCTTTTTTCTTTAGTTTCGTTTACTGCTTTATTTCCCCAAAAGTTTGGACATGTAAATACCCCCTCCCCAAAAGCCTTGTAATAGCGTAGGATTTATGATTCCCGCACTTTAAATTTCTGCAAAATATGAATTGTTAGTAACTAGGCTTGTATGGAAAGACTAAAAACAAAGCGCTAGTAAACCTAATAACAAAGATAAATGAACTAAATTGAATCACTTGCACATATACACCTCTAGGGTACGCCCACTTTGGTTGCCTTTCGGAAAATAAAACAGTCATGTCCCTCGAGAATAGGGACGCTTTAGCAAAAGACCCTTAAATCAAAAGATCATAGTCCCTCGATGACCATACGATGTTGCCTTTCGGTAAATGATCTAGTCCCTTAAACAAAATTGCTAAAGTGTCTCTATATGTTGCCTTTATGACTGTGCGTCCCTTCAAATGTCCCTCAAACATCCAATGATAGAGCTACCTACTCACTAATAGTAGGATAGCACTATCTAAGGAAAGGAGGAAAAGAACGACCATTTTCGAGTAAAAGTAGAAAGTTGTTAGATGCTTACTCAAAAACAAATTTTTACACTTACACAAAACATTTCAAAAACATTTCAAAACGTTTTCAAAAAACACTTTATCAACACTCTTGAGGACTGATACAAGAGTTATCATAAAGCGAATCGCCGCACTAAGTAATTTTCAAAATAATTTTCAAAACACACAAAAAGCACAAAGGTATTTTAAATATAAGCTAAGCATCTAAGAGCCCGTAGAAAACTACGGATGGAAATGGTGCTAACACCTTCCCTTTCCATGATCTACCCCCTTACTCAGAAAACTCTCGAAAAGGTCTTTTTCTGTTCTTTTCACCCCTTTCTTTGTTGGATAAAAGAAAAGTCGGTGGCGACTCTTGCTTACCGCAACATTTATGAACACAAATGCAAAACCAGTATAACAGTCGGTTATGCCACCATATCACACTTATCTACTCAATATCCCTTTATTTATATTATTTCTAAATTCTTCCTAACACCTCTATTTTTATTTATTTTCTTTAATTAAAAATAATTATTTCTATTTTGTTCTACAGTCCACCAATATTATCACTACACCTAACCATACCCTACATGCATATATAAAAGTCATAATTTATTTAATTGAAAGCATACCTCATACTAAATAATTAAATAAAACACAAATAACTCGATTAAATAAACTAATCAAATTTTGGGGTGTTACAAAGGTCAGGCCGAAAAATGGTAATCCACCTTCGGAATTGGCAACGCCCGTGCTTTCTACTGATACAATGATTATTTAAAGAGATACATTAGAAGATACCCCAAGTTCATAGTTAACCTCAGGTTCTGATATCATACTGGGGTGCATCATGGAGGTACCACTAGAATTCCACTTGATGCACTAGGGTCTCCTCAAAACGAATCAAAGAGCGGAGGTTTGCTAAACATGCTTGAAGAGAGGTACCCCGAAATCCAATTGCAAGGAGACCGGTCAGTAATATATTTTGACCACTGCTTCGTGTCCCATTCTAAAGGAAAGAATAGACGAGCCTATTAAGAAACATTGTCCACGTCCGACCATGATTCTGATTCTGAGAGAAGTCGACCAGCAGAGTCTTTGCTCTATTCCAAAGTAAGTTCAAAAAGGAAAATTAATGTTAAAGAATAAAAATAGGTCTTTCCTTGAAAGCTTCATCGTCAAAGACAAAGAAAGCAAATGATGGAAGTGATAGTTCTGACAAAGAATCTTTTAAATAAGAAGAGATGAGGTTATTCGTCAAGTACTATAATCAATATACGGGGGGAAAAACCCAAACATTCTAACAAAAATCTGATTAATTTTAAGAAGTCCCATATATATAAGAAGGAACATAAGAAAAAGGAAGAAGATGTCACATAATTTCAAAGCAGAAAGTCAGGTAATGAACGACATGTCAGAGTCTCAACAAACATCATAAGAAAAATGATAAGGAATTCTACAAAACCAAGGGCAAACATGCCAAAGGTCATAGAGCCTATACTTCTTGGGAAGAGGTAGACGTGAGCTCCTTTTTATCTTCCAGTTCAAGTTCAGATGACGAATGTGTCAACCTGTGCCTAATGGCACAAAGAAAAACGAAGACTTAGATGTATATAGTTTTGATCTTAAAGTTAAACCTTCTTATCAACAATTGTTGAAAACATTTAGTGAAATGCATTCAGACACATTAAGCGCTTTTAGGAAAATTTATCTCCAAAGAAAACTTATTTCAAAACTTGAAAAGGAGATTAGTGATCTTAATTGTTCTTTAGACTCCTTAAAGGAAGAGCATGCATCTCTTGTTGATGAACTTTTTAATGTTTCTGACACTTTAGCTCAAAATATAGTAAAAATGGATTATGTTACTTGTCTAATTTTAAAACTTGAAAATGAAAAACTCAAAGGACAATTAGTACAATATATTGCTCTATCTACTACTAGTTCTACTTCTTCAAGTGAAAGAGAGATCAGTTTTGAGAAAAACCCTCATTTTTCTAGAAGAAATAGTAAGTGTATTTCATTTAAAGCTACATATCATTATTATGGCGTCAAAAGTCACATTAGGCCTAATAGAAAGCGTCAAACCCTCATTCTTCCTCTGTTATATGCTTCTTTTTCTACTAGAGCGATTGAGATAAGGGGAACAAAGACAAAATTCCCGAGTGTGATTTTGATATTGACTTAACGCATCTCTGCGATTCCGATACAATTCAAACACATTATATGCCTAATTTCATATTCGATACAAACTTAATGCATCTATGCGACTCTAATACAACTTAAATGTCCCCCGTGCATGAATGTGTATTCGATAATGGATTATTGTACTTTTGCAATGTTGATACGACTTAAGCACATTCCATGCCATGTTGTGTATTTGATATAGACATAACACACTTATGTGATTCTGATATGGATCAAACACACACTTCGTATATAAGACTTATTAAACACACTTCTGCATAGATGACACCCCCTTAGATCTATCCAATCCTAAGGCGTAAGTGGTAGAGCCCAGAGACGTCCACCTAGATGCAAGCCAAGCCTCGTGGGCAGTTACAAGGATCTTAGCCTTGGCTGAGGAACGATTCCTTGTGATGCAAAGCACAATACAAAGTATGAATGCATGAAGTCGACTTTGTCGATCCCATGCTTCATCCCGAGGAATGCAAGCACTTCACCTAACACGACATACAAATAAGTAACATTATTACAACAAATGCCAAATACAGTGAATAAGTATAACAACAAAAAATGATAGTTAACATTATTCAGTGCATAAATTTGCAAAAAAAAACTGAAAATTTTCAGTGGCATATGTGCCACTTCATTACAATTAAATGTGTTGTTTCTTCCATAAAGCAAAGAGTAAAGGCTCTAGCGCCCAAAACATTTCTTCATAGCCGATGAATGTCAGTGGTCCTACCTAAACTCTAAAGTGAATAAAGAATTCAAAGAGTAAAATATCAAACCCGAAGTTATAACAATTCAAATTAAAAATTCAATATAATTTTTATTTTAATGTTAAGTGACTAAAATAAACCTTAAAGTTTAAGCAAAAGGACAAAAGACAAAATAATTAAGTTAAAATTAATTTAAAGTATGCTCTTAGTATCTACTTAAAATCTATATTATAAATATCAAACTAAAAACTATATAAATTGATAGGAATTATTAATAGATTAATAATTATATTTTTTTAGCAAAAAGAAATTGACTATTTTTATTTGTTCAAAAGTCAAACATTTAAGAAAGGTTAAGAAAAACCCAAAAACAAGAACTACTACAACACTAGTATACTCCATATATAAAGTTTTACCTAATTAAAGAAGAATGTAAAAAAGCAAAACCATTTCAAATTCTCACCGGTGCTTAATCACAATTCTTCCTCTAAAATTCAAAACCCTAATCTTTCTGTCATTTCTTGTTCATTGGATGTAGAAGTTATGTCGACAACGAAGATGGACAACAACCCCTTAAAATCGTGCACTTACATAATCGTTATTCGCCCGAACTCTCACCGGAGCGCTCGTGCTACTCCTTTACATGGAATTACACCATTTTACAATAAAGGAATTTAATCTAAGCAAATATCACAAAATCCAGCATCAACAGAGGATGGGAATATGAAAAATGAACTAACATCAGAGAACGAGAATTTGATAAATCCATCTACATCGGAGAATGAGAATTTGATATGTTAAATATGCAGTTGACATCCATTCAATCCCTTGTTGTTAATACCAACCTTTGCAAATTGCAATATCTACTTCAAGTCCAAGAACGTTCATGTCCTTGTTGGACACTTACCAAATTTAGTCATTCACTCTCTTATCCAAACAAATTTTCCTCTACCACCTACCATAGTTGACATACCTCCCACCATTCATGATATCTTTAAAGCTATCTCGTCCATCTTTGAGTTATGTATACATTCTTAGTAGTATCAAATTAATATCCCTTTGAATTGGTTTTCCACCTTAACCACTTTTAATTTCTTTTAACTGCAAAGACACAATATCACTCTTTTTTTATTTTCAAGCATTTGGGTAAAATCCCAGACCTAAAAATATTTGAAACATTGTTCATTTCCATTGTTGTTCAACCATCCACATTAACGACATCTTAAATGTTCCATGGGCTTAACTCATATTCTACTATGCCTTAACTTCTACAAATTTCTTAACACAAAATTTAAAATTCTTAAAGTGGAACTACGATGACAAATCCAAAATCTTGGATGGGGTAATCCTTTTCACAAATCTCTAATTGATATAAACCTCATATTCAATGTGATGCCTAAAACACATTGCAGATTTTGGTGAGGTACATCACTGTATGTCGTTTAAAATTTTATTTTAACTTTGACCTCTAAAAATGAAAGAGTTGTCAACCTCTCTTTAATCAACTCGGCTTTATCTTTTTCTTCATTCTCTTTTTTCTTTCTATCATGGTTCTTCACAGAAAAATTCTCATAATAACTTACGTTTATTCTCTAAAATGTTCGCTAACATCATTCTTTGTAGTGAAGTTGGTTCTATAGAATTGGTGATATATAAGTTGAGAATATAGTTGTTGGGGTCCCATAAAACATATTGCAATTTACATAAATAGTCGTTTGAAATTATGTATATTTCGTACCATTACAAATTTGTCGCACTTCCAAGCTAATGAGAGAAATCTTCTCTTTATTTTACGTGTATATCAAAGAAACTATTCATTGGATATACATAATCGTATTCCCCTAAAATTCATATAGTTTGTAAAACCCTAATAAGAAATGTCCATCATGCCAACTTTATCTTCGTCACCCCTTTCAAAACCTATAATATTAATCTATAAGAAAAGAAGATGTTGTGGAAAACACATCTTTTCCCTTTCTTATAATTCTACTGCCTCAACAAAATAAGGGAAATTTTGTCTAAATTTTACTTTTTGCAACTAATGATGTCATATTGTTCAATTCCAACTACATGGTTATTATTTTATACATTTGCTGGCTAGGTTTGGATCAATTGATGATGTCACATGGTTCAATTTTTATTTCCTTCTTTTGTCTAATATTACTTTAAATTCTCTCTCTCTCTATCTCTCTCTCTCTCTCTCTCTCTCTCTCTCTCTCTCTCTCTCTCTCTCTCTCTCTCTCTCTCTCTCTCTCTCTCTCTCTCTCTCTCTCTCTCTCTCTCTCTCTCTCTCTCTCTCTCTCTCTCTCTCTCTCTCTCTCTCTCTCTCTCTCTCTCTCTCTCTCTCTCTCTCTCTCTCTCTCTCTCTCTCTCTCTCTGAATTCATCTTGATTATCTCAACTTTCTTCATCTTCTTCTCTCTTTGCTCGAAACCCTAACCCTAACATGTATTTCATCTTCATTATTTCAACTTTCTTCATCATTTTCTCTCTGAATCTATCATCTCTTTACATTTCGGTGGTAGATTTGCGTTTTCGTGGGGTGATTATGGTCGGAGCTAAAACACAAACAATGACAGTTGTGTTTTTCGGTGATGAATTCTTCATCGGTGTTACTTTGCGGCGGTCGACAGTGATTGTTATGAAACATGATCTATTTCAACCTTCTATTTTTGTTTTCAATTTGCTATATTAATATGTTTGGTATTTGATAGATTTAGAGACTTTCCATCAAGAATATTCTTTGGTGTTACTTGAAAAAGTTGTTGTTAATGTCTGATGTTGTTTATTTATGCGGATTTTTTACAAGCATTTTTTATATGTGTAGATTTTAGGGTTTTATACTCTAGGATTCAATTTTAGAGTGGTTTATCTTTTTGATTGATAATTCAAACTACATGTAATGCTTAATTTTGAGTGACTTTTTAACATTAATTTTAAGTTATCTTTGAATTTTTTGATTTGTTTTGTCCGATCTTAAAAATTTGACAGTGAGTCAATGAAATTTTGTTGTTCCACAAACAGGTTCATCAGCATTAATTCCCATTTCAGTTCGTTTTACAACAACGGAGACATTTAGTGACTTGAATGTTTGTGTTTTTCTTTATGATATTCAATTTTATTAAGGGTAGTGGATGTAGTGTAATTTGGAACAAAGTATCAAAATGCCATGGTTAAAATTCAAATTTTACATTTATCAATCCAAAGATGTTTGTATGTCTTTATGGCATTCAATTTTAATGTATTTTTAATATATTTTGAGTTTTTTCAGCGGCATGTTTGAGTTTTTTGAGTTGTTAAATATTGTCAAATATTTTAGTATGTTTAGTGAGTTATTGACAACTACCAATATTGAGTTAGATAACTTGTATAATATTGTTGTTTTTGATGTGTCATACTCTAAATTTTGTCTCTCATCCTTTCGTATCCTCCGGCTAATTATGTAATTTTTTTTTAAATTTAATAGATTTAGTCGGCGATTGTTTAGGTCATCTTCTTCATAACCATGCCATTCCATCAGCGACTTTTCATAACCATTCATTTGCATAAATCATAAAGTTAATTACCAAAATGTAACAAGTCAAAAATTTGACTTTTCTCTTGATGTCATTTGCATCACCTTTCATTCGCATTTTGCTAACAAGTCATCTTAAATAGATTTCCCATTTATGATTAAACTCGTTTTGAAATTTTCGCCTGGCTAATCACCACCATAAAATTAGATATTTTATACACATTAGATTGCATTTTCCACATTAGTAATCTGTTGGAATTAAGTTCATGTTTATATAAAATGCTTATTGCATAATACTAATTGTAATTTACTTATTTTAGTTTGAATAAAATAAAACAAGTTAGAATTAAGCCTTTTGAGAATAAAACAAAATTGGAAAATATTTGTTTCACATGGTAGTACACGTTTTATCATACAAAATAAAGCAAAACAAGAAAAATTATTATTAAATTTTTATCCATTTTCCTTATACAATGAGTATTACAACCCGTGCATATACACACATACATACATGTAATACGGAAAATAAAAGCAGAATACGTGCATCAGCTTCATGCTTTAGCCTAGGTATTGACAACAAAAATCATATATATATATATATATATATATATATATATTATATATATATATATATATATATATATATATATATATATATATATATATATATATATATATATATATATATATATATGAATATGAGTATCCATCCGAACTCGTCTCAAAGTTGACGGAGAAAATTCACTTTGATTGAGTTTGAGTTTGAGTTCGGATTTTTTCCGATTACAAAATATGGAAATAGGTCGGGTAATAGGGACACTAGTACCCACCTCGAATCCCCTCCGTTTATTTTAATATGTATATTATTATTTATTTTTGATAAAATCTAGAATATTAAATATGTGGTCAATATTTTGATGATTTGGTTTGTATTTATTATTTGAAATATATGTATGCAATTTTTTGAGATTGTTATATTTTATTATTTATAATGTAATTTGATTTAGGAAAAAATAAATATTTGTATTAATTTTTTTTTACTAAATAGATGGTGGCGGGGCGGGGATACTCAAACCCGTTTGGGACGAGTTTGAGTTTTAATTCTCCATCTTCATTTGGGTTTAGGGCGGATAATGATGATTGTTTGGGGATTCGAGTTTGAATTTAGGGGAGGTAAAAACCGTCTCTGACCCGCTCTATTACCATGCCTACTTCTTGCGAGTTGCATAAATACTATATACACCTATAAAACCAAGGAAAAGAATTTAGTTACACAATACGTGCATAACATTCACATACAACATCAACAATAAGTCACACTTCTCACTCAAAGTTTCAAATTCAGATTTTATCTCAAACAAACATAACAAACCCTCACCTCTCATTCCTTCAAATCAAAGGTTGGAATTAATCCTTAGAGCATCACACAGATTACCCAAAAAGCTAACATAATTCCTTCTCATTTTTCCCTCTAATTTTCACTCTCAATCCTCACCACTCTCCATATGTAAAGGCAATCTCAATCTCTCAAATTCATCAATAAACACCCTAATAAAATTTTGTCCAATCCTCAAGTAAACTCCCTTACAATACTCACCTTCAACCTCACACATACTACACACAATACACAACCCACAAAAATTCACACAGAACAACAAATTCACAAATGCAGCAACCACAACAACGCAAGATCGACGCAAACCACACATAAAAGAGAAGAAAGACATAATTTAAAGAGCGTAAAAGATAAAAGCAATATAATTTTTTTTCTTATATGTTATTCTCTTTCGATTTGATCTCTACAAGTTAAATTCTCATGTAATTTATAAATATACTAAATCATAATGAAAATCGGGGAAGCTAGGGTTTAAGCTGGGGAAGAGGTTTTGACCAGCTCTATTTTCATTTTGCTCGATTGGTAAATGTTTGCGTGGATGCGAGATGTTGTGCGGTTTCATTTTGCTTCGGGAGAGTTTGATTTTTTTTGCTTATCATTGCCGCTATAGTCCAGTTCGGGGGTCAGTTCTGGCATCAAGAGGTTCCAGCTCCCTCCCGATCACAGCTGCAGAGGATCAAACTGTGGTCCTCCCTAACAAATTCATCGTCAATCACCACTAGACCAAATAATGATTGATAGGAAAGTTTGATTTGTTGCATTCATCCTGAGCGTATGTTGCTCTGTTTGAAATGAGAGCAAAAAACACATATCAAACTTAGGTGACTTTAATGCGGGAAAATCACCATGCCTTTCACTCATCTGCATCATTAGATCAATCAAATGTTTCAGGTTAAACCACGTGTATTTCCTTTTCATTACTAACTAATTAACAAACAAAAATGTGTTCCTGCAACAAATGTGAAACTTATTTCACGAAGAAAATTGTTTTTCTTTTCCTCTAGCCGCCGCCACCTCTTCTCTCTGTCATCACCGTCTAGTCTTGTTGCTACTATCATACTCGTCGTATCAGTCATTATGGTGTTCACGATCTCCATCTTGTCTTGCCACCGCCATCTTCTCTCCGTCTCAGTTTCATCTTCACCGCCACAAAGAAACTCAACTACTCCTAACAACAATGAAGATGAAAGAAAATAAATACAGAATCGCGAAATGAGGTGGAAGAGTGACGATGGTCTGAGTGGCGACGTGTTGCAGTGTGGCGATCTGGGTGGTGACTTTTCCATGAATTTTCTACAATAAGACACAATATGCTTTTTCAGTCACATTTCTCTTTTGGTGTTGCAACTCTCCCTATTATCATTATCTTTTTTATTTAATAAATGAATTAGATATCTGATTGTTTTACTTGATCAACACTGATTTAAAATTTTAAACCATTTAAGGAAAGAAATTATGGTTGAAGTAACACAACAACACAACAATGAGGATGAAAAGAGGGGGGAAAATAGAACGAAGAAGTCAAGTGGAGAAGGGGGTGGCGGTCAAGCGGTGATAACCTGAACGGCGGCGGCGAGATGAAACATTGGCTGATTGAAGGAGAAGAGAATTGTTCTTTCATATTTTGGTTTAATATGATATAGATTTTATTTAAATATATATGTAAATTTGAAAGTAATTATTTAATTATAAAATGAATAATAATAATAATATAAATTTAATTTAAATATTTGAAAAAAAGAATTTCGTGTTTCAAATAAAAATGATTGTTAATTAAAATAAAATAGATATTTTGTTGATAATACTCCGTGAAAAAAATAAAAATTTTGACATTTGAAAATAAATAATTTGTGTCTCAAATAAAAATAATTGTTAATTAAAATAAAATAGGTATTTTGTTGATAGTGTGAAAAAAAATATAAAATTTGACAATTGAAAATAAGAATTTTGTGTTTTAAATAAATATAATTTAGTTAAAATAAAATGTATATTTTACTGATATTGACTTCTGAGAAAAATAGAAATTTTGATATTTGAAAATAAGAATTTTATGTCTCAAATAAATATAATTTTTAATTAAAATAAAATAAATATTTTGCTGATAATGACTCGTGAAAAAAGTAGAAATTTTGACATTTGAAAATAATTTTTTTTAATAATTATGAATAATTTTTTAAAAATCATAAAATAATTATATTTTTTATTAGCTAAATTTTTATGTATTCCTCTTTATTTCATTAAAAAAGATTTAATTTATTAATATATTTGTGTTTAGAAAAATAAATAGAGAAAGAGAAAATTGAATGAGAAAAAATTAAAATAAAAGTGAAAACATTGGAGAGAGAAAGGCAAGAGAGAGAAAAGTAAATGGAAAATTAATAGGCATGGTGCTTTTCAATTTGTTTTTTTTTTTTCAAAAAAGATATATTTAAATGATGAGAGTTCCTTGGAATTGAGTTGGGGCGATCCTCGCTCACCCTCATTTCTTTGTATTTTAAGTTCTTTTCTTTTTATTATTATTTTAGTTTCTTTTTTTATTAATCAAAATTTCAAAAAAAATAGCAAATAAGTTTTTCCTCATAAATAATTTCACTAAAAAAATTAAATAATGATTTTTTTCTTTTCAAAACAGATTTCGAAATAAAACTTTCATTTTCAATTAAATTGAAAATAAACTCTTATGCATACTTAGACTTGAATTTTGGCTTGTATGTTAATTTTTTATTTTGTTGCTTCATTATTGATAGATTTAACTGAATCAAATAGATACAAATTTATGAGAGAATTATTATCTTCATTGTTGTCTAAATTTTTAGATTACGTTAATCGTGTTAATCGTTTAATTGGGCAACACTTAAATAACTAAACGACTGAGAACAAGGATCTCTCATTGAGCTTAATTGAATGGTCCAATCCATCACGGTTCATTCAGAGATAAAACTCAATTAAACCATTCATCAATAATTAGTGTTTAATAACAATAGACCATAATTTATATTAATAATAATTAACAATAATTGATTATTATTAATCTAATATTGATTAATTAATTAAGTAATTCAACATTCTCCCACTTGGATGACAATAATCAATTATTAAAATTATATAAATTTTAATACTAGACTTTTAGTTATGGTCAAAACACTTGTTCACAATCAAAAGTAAATTTCAACATTACAGAAATAAATCTGATAGAGAAAACAGATTATACAAGCCAAAGAAATACATTTTATATTAAAATGATGAATTTAGATAAACATATTTCATATGAGAAAATATGTTATTAAACAATGGCTAAAGCATATGAAAATGTTATTAATAAACTCTCAGTAACCCAAAATATCATAAAACTTACTCGTGTGTATAAGTATTTGGATAGTGATTATACTAATGAGTTTTAAATGATAGGTTATAGAATATCCATATAAGTCTAAGAATAGTAATTACGTATAGACATTACACTATTACGAAAGTAATTATATTTAATCATAAATATCTTCGTAACACAATATCATATTCGATAGGAGTATTGATATTTATGTGTACTTTCATATTATCACATGACAAAAATGAACTATTGAAGATATAATAACACAATATTATTGCATGCTAAAAAATTATTGTGTCTTCTTGAGATTAAGAGAATAATATTTATCTCAGTATAAAAGAATAAGACTTCTTAGAGAATTTTATATTTTGAAGTCTTCTTAGAATATGTCATATTTATAGTGCAACAAGAATATATGACAACCTGAGAATAATAATCTAAATTTTTTTAGATTATATTATTTTGTACACATGAACTCCCACTAATCCAATAAGATTTATTAGAGCTCATTAATATTAAATATTCCGATTAAACAATGAGATACTAATTATATTTTTATTGCAAAACTATATAGAGAAGTGATTGTATGATATATTATCAATAAACCCAACCACATATTTTGCACATAAACAAAATATATCATTATTGTTATAATTTCACATGAAATAGTATGATGGTCATATAAAAGACTTACTATTATTTGAGTGAAATTAAATCCCTATAATTTTAAATAGAATATAGAATTATATACAACATCTTAATAACTCACTCAAAACTCAAATGCTACAAATATCACTACATACATTTGAGAAACATATTATATTATACGTAGCGGAAAAATATGAGACTTTAATTTAATTAATATTGAGGATATAACACAAGTAGTCATAAATTACTATTAATAATACAAGACTATAATATCCTCGATATAAGTCTTCATAAATAATATAATATTAAAAAAAATAATAGTTGATTCTCATTTCTATACAATTGACGTATTAAATTTTTCCACTTGATAAAAAAATAGTAGTTGAGTTATTAACTCGAGAGTTTAAAAAATATTTTAAATATATATTCAACTATTTTATCTATCACACAATTATCATGTCAAGTAACGTCACACCGATAGAGTTAAGTCCACCACTTACACAATACAAAGAGAATCGAAATTTATTTTAAAAAATAGTGAAAATAAATTGTTGGATTTCATAAAGAATTACATGTCTTTAAAGAATAATTTCTTATTTCTCAAATAATAGTTCACTACAAGAAGAAAAAAACTCTTTAGTTAGGGGGTTAACTCCTCACTAAGCCAAAAAATACTTCACAAAATCAACATTTGCGAGGGGTTATGTCCCCTAGCTAAATCACTGGTCGTAGACAAGGGGTGACGGGCTAAGCACCTAGCCAATTAGCTTGGAACTAAACCCCTCGTTAAAGGCAAAATTTGATTGTCCATTGACTAGGGGCTTTACCCCTAGCTAAATATCATGCTGCTTTTGACGCAAGTGCTCAGTAAACGCAGGGAGTGTGCAGGAAAAATGTATAGTACAGGCGACATTAGTTAGGGGGTTTATCCCAAACTAAAAACCAAAATTTATTTTTTTATATAAATTAAATATACTGTTTTTTTATATAAATTAAATATATTTTATTTTATTTAAACTAAATATTTACTAAATATTTAAATTAGATATAAATTAAATATACTATTTTTTCTATAAACTAAATATACTATTATTTAGATTAACTAAATATTTATTATATTTTATATAAACTAAATATACTTTTTTTAATATAAACTAAATATATAATGTTTTTCAAAATAACTAAATATACTATTTATAATCTAAATAAACTATTTTTTATATAAATTAAATATATTTTATTTTATTTAAACTAAATATTTATTAAATATACTAAATATTTAAATTAGATATAAATTAAATATACTATTTTTTCTATAAACTAAATATACTATTATTTAAATTACCTAAATATATATTATATTTTATATAAACTAAATATATATTTTTTTATATAAACTCAATATAATATTTTCTAAAATAACTAAGTATACTATTTATAATCTAAATAAACTGTTTTTCTATATAAATTAAATATATTATATTTTATTTAAATTAAATATTTATTAAATATACTAAATAATTAAATTAGATATAAATTAAATATACTATTTTTTTCTATAAACTAAATATATTATTATTTAGATTAACTAAATATTTGGTGTTTTTATATAAATTTTGGTATTTTTTATATAAATTAAATATACATTTTTATATAAACTATTTTTATGATATATAATATATAATATATAAACTATTTAATATAATTAAATATATAAATTGTTTTAATATAATAAAATATATAATGTATAATATATTTTGAAATAAAAATTTTAATATATATAAACTGTTTTAATAATCTATTTAATATAATGAAATATATAATATATAATATATTTTCGAGAAAAAAAAAATATATATAAACTGTTTTAATGTACTATTTAATATAATAAAATATATAATATATAATATATTTTTGGAATAAAAAAAATATAAAATATATAATGTATTTTCAGAATAACAATTAACTTAATATAATATATATATATATATATATATATAAACTAAATCTAACATACATAATTATATCAACTAAATTTAATACATACCTAAACCAATTTAATTTACCTAAATGTAACATATAATTCAGAAAAAATTCAATAAAAAAATAAAATAAGTTACATACCTTATAAAGAAGCTTTATTAAACAAAGCTAGTGTCGGTGGAGAAAAATATAATTATCTACGAATTTAATCCAACAAAAATTAGAATTTATAAATTAATATAACAATATATATCTTAAATAACATATAGAAATAATTTTATTACCTTTGAAATAAAAAGTTAAAGCTTCCAATAGAGTAAAATGTAGGATTAACAGAGAGAGAAAATGAAAGAAAAGAGGAAGTTGAGGGAGTTGCAGAAGGAGAAGAAATTGAGAGAGAGGCTGAAAGAAAATTGTTTAAATGAAAGAGAAAGAAGAAGATATAATGCATAAGTGGTAAACGATACCAAACTTGGCTTGGGGTTAGTTCATCGCTAGTTGCCAAACTGTACCATAATTAGCTTGGGGCTAGCTCCTCACTAATTGTCAACAACAGTTGTTCCACTGTAACACGCAAGCCGGTTCAGAGATGCAGCAGGGCAAGATGTGATGTGAAAATGGGCTTGGGGTTAGCCCCTCACAAAAGTCCTATTTTTCTGGCGAGGTGATAGCCTCTCGCAAATGGTCAACGACTATTATTTATGGCGAGGTGATGCCCCCTCGCTAAATGTTTTTTCTTTTTCCCATGTGCCACCCCCTCGCAAACATCCAACAAATTTATTTTCAAATTCCCTCCTAAAATTTAGCTACGGAGAGTTACTAGCCACACCAAATTTTTTTAAAAAAAATTTATGTTATTTAGACGGGAGATAACCCCAAGTTAATGGTAAATTTAGCTAGGAGCTTAACCCCTAGCCATTTGCCCCAAGCTAAATCAGGTTTTTCTTGTAGTGGTTTCAACAATTTTAAATAAGAAATATAGCAATGTGCAAATATTCCGTCACTAAAAAATCCTAACACCGATAGAGTACTCGAATCATAATTTGCGTAATTATAAATCAAAGTACTTTGAACCCAAACAAATTATATTAATAATGAAATACCGATAGAGTATAACTATTATCAATATGATATTTATTATAATTAAAATAAATTTAATTATTTTACTTAACAAAATTTGTACAACTGTACCCATAATAAATGAGTTATAATCATACAAATTAATATTGAACAATTAATATACAAACTAGAACTCTCAAAATAATTTTATTTGAAATACTTTAAAAAATAATTATTTTTATTTTATTTTGAGAATAAATTATATTTTAATATCACATTCTTAAAATTATGTATAATATTTATAGAGATTTTGTACTCTTGTGACATCCGGATATTATGTGTCATATTTATAATAAATTGATTTGATATTTTATTTTATATAAAGAATAAAATTATGTTTTCATTTATGAGTAGAATACTTTTTTTTATAACCAGTAGAAGAATATTTGATTGTTTTAATATTATATTCTTCCTTTCTGGAGAGAAGATTTTATTGTGAAATATATGTAACTGTCGTGTTAATTAAATTGAGAATTATATCCTATTTTACATTATATATTTTCAATATTTTATTTTAAAATATTTGGTGTAAAATTTCTTTTGATAGTAACATTATTCTGAATTATTTTAATAAAGTGTTGTATTTTTAATTTATTTTAAATATTATTTTATTGATTCAGACACCAAATACTTTATATTCTTGAATTTAAAATTATTATTAAATTTTACATTCGTTTGTCATTTTGATTAATTCTGAAGACAATTAAAAAGTATATCATCCTTATAATTTGTCATATTAGAATATTTTATTTATTATAATAGTTTGCTATTGATTTATGAATCATTTGAGGAATTCATTTTTGGAATAATTAGGTATTAAAAAAAATCGCAAATAATCATGTTTCGGAAAAAATTACGCAAATAACTATGTTTTAGAAAATCCCACAAGAGAGGAGTCAACCCAGTTGGCGCATGCACTGAGCATTTTGCCCTAGGCGCCATCCCACTTGGCGCATGCTCTCTCTTTTAGCCAAGTGAGATGGCGCATGCTCTCTCTTTTAGCCAAGTGAGATGGCGCATGCACTTTAAAAGTGAGAGGAGGCGCCATCTCACTTGGCTCCTAGGGCAAAATGCATTTTTTATAAATAATTCGTCCATTTCCACGCCATTCCTCACACTTTCTCGCATTGTTCTCTTAATTTTTTCTCTGTTATTTGCGTCATGACATCGCCCATGATTTTTACTAGAGATGGTTACATTATTTTCTCCGCCACAAAACCTTCGATGAAAATGAAATTCTGGCACATTCACTCAATGGAGCGTCTGAAGAGGGAGTTGATGCGATGGCTAGAGGGAGACATCGAGGATGGGGAAAAAATTAGAAGGATCCAGCGAAGACGAACAACAACCTCACTTGCGACAGGAAGACCTAATTTTTTGTTAGAGGAAGTCAAAACAGACAGCGACGTAATGCTGGTGATGCATGGGTCAGATGAAATTGTTTTAACGGTTGTAATTTCGTAGACGGTTTATTGTGTTTTATTTCTTGTTCGGGAAAGGTTTATTGTAACAAATATTGTTAATGAAAAACTCTAATGTTTACAACTTAAAAAAGTAAAGATGTTTTGTAATACAATTTTTATGTGGTTGAGCTAGTAGCCCGATTCGGATAATTTTTGCGATTGTGTCCGACCTAACGACATAAACCACACTTTCTTTCCAGCTTTTCAAGGGAGTCCATTTCAGTTGTGATGCGCTTACTTTTGGGACGACCCTTTTTATTCCTTTGCATTTGGTCATTGGGCCATACTATTTCGCCGTCGTATGCAGGTCAATAATCAGGTTTTGCTCCCAAAGGGAAGTTGTTGTTGTATACGTTGAGCAAGGTTTCAGATTTGTAAATGGGAGACAGAAGTTGTAGCGCGTCCTGATGAGTATAGGCACACGCAACAATGACATGAGAGCAAGACATACGAAAGGCTTGAAACTTGCCACAATCGCACCAACGAGAAGGTAGTATAACCCTATACTCTTGTCTTGATAGGCCCTCGTTGTGGTCGATTGTCTCTTTGACAATGAAGTTGTGGATGTGTCGGTCGAACCGTATAACCAGATGGGTGTTGGCTTTGGCACTTTCTGCCTTAATATACTTCATGCAGCTTTTACTCCATAGTTGTCCAGATTGCAATACAGCATTCCACATTTCACCTCTTTTGGCAAACAACGAAGTCATCCTAAAATATGTTGATTTAACCAAAGCAGTTACTGGGAGGTTTCGTATGCCTTTGAATACCCCGTTCATGGATTCAATTAGATTTGTTGTCATGTGGCCACATCTTTGTCCATTGTTGTATGACCTAGTCCATTTTTCTACCGAAATGTTATCGATCCACCTACCGGCGTCCGGATTTGACAAACAGATCTCGTTGCGATAATATTTGAACGTAGGTTGTGTCAATGCATATCCCGCATTCATAACTACTTTCCTAAGAGCTTTGTCTTTGATCTCCCTCGTGAAATTTTGGACGATATGTCTAATGCAATAGACATGTGTAGAAGGAGGGTCATGCCAACCGTTTGCAGGATTGCTGTATGCACTTTCAATAGATACATGTCTATCAAAGATTAAACAGAGATCTAGTTGAGGAGTCACGTGTGTTCGGAGATTCTTGAGAAAGAAGCTCCAAGCACCACCAGTCTCTCCCTCGACTAGGGCAAAGGCAATTGGGAAAATGTTGTTGTTGCCATCTTGTGCAACTGCCATCAGTAGCGTGCCTTTGTATTTCCCATACAACTAAGTCCCATCAATTTGTATAATTGGTTTGCATGATGCAAACCCTGTGATGCAAGGTTGAAAAGCCCAAAACACTCGACTTAATATTCCATTTCCGTTGAGTTGACTATCATCTGGGGCGTACCCTGGCAGTGTTTCCAGAATATAAACAGTACCCAGAAAATAAGTCTAAAGTGCGTTTAGGTAGTGAGGAAGTTCTTGGTATGACTCCTCCCAGTTTTTATATACCTTTTCAATCGCCTTGGTCTTTGCTAACCACGCCTTTCGGTAAGACGGAGTATAGTTAAATACCGTAGTGATGTGGGAGATTGTGGTTTTCACCTTCAATGATGGATCGTTAGTGACGAGAGGTAGGATTTCTTGACATATGAGATCATAATTTAGTTTCCGATGATCATGTGATTCAGTAGAACTGACACACGTGTGGGTGGACATAGAACCTATGACCCAACAATCACCTCTTAATCTGTATGATGCAGTGAGCTTGAACATACAATCTGGGTAGATACACTTGATCTTGTACCTTTCTGGATTTACACGGTCCGCCTTAAAATCGACCGAGTTGAGCATGTGAAATTTTTTTATGGATCGGATACATTCTTCTCTATTACGAAATTTATCTTTCTCTTTTAAGTTTTCATCCGACTGCATATACGGATTGAAAAATAAATCAGATGACGGTTCATCTCCGCCCATGTTGAAGTTTGTCATGTACAGAGGTGGTGTGTAGATCTCGTTTGAATGAATACCAGGTATCCCATCGTCTTTGGAATCATTGTTGACCATGTCGTCAAACTCCAACTCGTCATCTTCTTCTTCTTCTTCATCAACGACATCTACTTCTGCTTGTTCAGTCTTCAGAGGATCAACCACTTGTGACAGTTGAGGCTCTCGCAGCATAATGTACAACTCAATAGAGTCGTACCCAGAATACTCATGACTGGAAAACATATTCTGAAGGTCCTCGTCATCTTGAACCTCAACCTTATAAAATATTATTTGGTTTTTACCAAAAAAACCAGATTCTGATAAAATATTTGTGTCACGGGACCTCGTCCAAGTTTGGCCTCCAATCGTTTTTTGAAATACAAGAAATTGGCTTTCCTGTTTAAACAAAATCAGATGTTCTCAGTGTCTCTAAACAAAAACCCAAAGGTGAGACAAATGTATGTCTCACCGTTGAAATGTGAACTTATCACATATTGGGGTGCAGAGGCCATTGTGTATGACTGTTTGAAGGTTTGAAGGTTTGAAGGTTTGAAGTATTTGAGTTAATTGCTTGAATTTTTGAATGTTCTAGTGTTTGTGATTAAGTGTAGGAGTGTTTTGATAAATGTAAGATTATATAGGTTATACTGAATTTGAATTAACCAACAGTGAGCAACCTCTAATTCTCCTCCCTTCATGTCCAATCGTGTTACATGCATGCAGAGATGCCTTCCCCAAGGCTATCACCCAGCCTGCACCTACACTGCAACCTATACCACCTCTTATTCGTCAACAGGGATGGCGTCACCTTTCATTTTTGTACTCATTCGCCAAGTCCAACGGCGCCTCCCTTCACGTCTAATTGTGTTACATGCATGCAGAGATGCCTTTCCCAAGGTTGTCACCTAGCCTGAACCTACATTGTAACCCATTCCACCTCTTATTCGCCAACAGGGTTGGCGACACCTTTCATTTTTGTACTCATTCGCCAAGTCCAATGTCGCCTCCCTTCACGTCCAATCGTGTTACATTCATGCAGAGATATCTTTCCCAAGGCTGTCACCTAGCCTGCACCTACACTGCAACCCATGCCACCTCTTATTCGCCAACAGGGATGGCGACACCTTTCACTTTTGTACTCATTCTCCAAGTTCAAAGGCGCCTCCTTTCACGTCCAATCGTGTTACATGCATGCAGAGATGCCTTCCCCAAGGCTGGCACGATACCTGCACATACACTGCAAGAGTGACACTTATCATGCATGCATGCACCCACCAACCACCTCACTTACTTTGTGATAAAAAATTTCCTATAAATACAGAGCCTCACATACTTCTATTGCATCCACAATCGTCTCACTCTCTGCTACAAACTCTTTCATAATCTCATACAATTTCAAACTCTTTCATAATCTCAGACAATTTCAACAATGGCTCTTCTCACAATGGGCGATTCTCACAGAGGCACAAGGGATAATATTTCAGCGTTTATAAGTTTCTTGTATAGTTATACATTTTCCATACTTCTATTAATGCTTTATTCATCTTACCGACTCTTACACTTTTTACATTCTTAACTTATGATACTAAAAGATTTAGAATCCGGTCACACAACTACCTTGCTCCTGACCCGTTGATCATACCCTATCTCGAATACACAGGTTTCGGAAACGTTATAAAGATTTCCAACTGCACGATTGATTCAAAGTTCATACTTGCAATATTGGAAAGTTGGAGACCAGAGACCCATACATTTCATCTACCAATAGGTGAATGTACCGTCACACTAGAGGACGTGTACATGTTATTGGGTCTCTCTGTCGACGGTAAGGCAGTTAACGGGTCGGTTCAACAACCCAATTCTCTGTGTGAAGAATTGTTGGACAGGGATATGGTTGAAGGTGGTGGTGCGAGAGGTCAGGGTATACTACTTACTGAGCTAAAAAATCATCATGCGACTCTAGAATTGAACGAAAATTCCTCCGAGCTAGCTAAGGTAATAAAAGCTAGAAATTATATAATGATACTATTTGGAACCTTTTTATTTCCCGAAAGTACGGGAAATAGTATAAATTTTATGTATTTAAATTTACTTAGAGACTTCGAAAAAACTAGAAAATATAGTTGGAGTTTTGTTGTTTTAGCCCATCTATATCGTTCCTTATGTAAAATGCAATCAAGGAAAAATGTATATTTTATGGCTGCGCTTTTTTATTTCAAGCCTGGGGTTGATGGAGAATGGAGTCCCTAAACCCCATCAACAACAACGCATTCGTTTTCCCATACGCAACAAAGTAAGTCATCAACTTATATCATTTATTACTATTCATCTCTTCACCAAATATATGATAAAAATAAAATATTTTTCAAATCCTTTAGGTACTGCGTGAGGGGTATGGATTACGGCGAGAATCAAAGATTCAATGTCCCTCTATACCACAATCTATTGGATCACCTTGGCCCAGATGATGTACGTCATACCTTTCAAATTTTCTACTTTTAAATTATTTATTTATTACGTTTTCATTAAGCTAATTTAATTTTATCCGCAGTTTTTCTGGAGACCATATTTGGGTTTGGACCATGAACCAAACTCTGAGGATGCAGCAATTTGGAGTGCAAAAACTGCAATCATACGGTTCAGTATTGTGGAGATGCACCACAACGACCGTGTCAAGATACAGTTTGGAATGCATCAAGAGATACCCTGCGATCCAACTTGTTTATCCCCGTGGCATCTCAAAAGGGTCGACGCCCAATGGGATCTTACCAACTGGAAAGATTTTGCTCCATAATGGTGTAAGATGTGGCAGAGGCGTCACTGACATGTCTTGCAATTCCCAGTTTTCCTCAACCATGGTAATATGCGACACACAAATCGGTATTTAGCTTGGTACAGATCGGTTAGTACCCTAGAAATGCATGTGTCTCATCCAAGGTATTTGGTTGACCCACGAACACAATGGGCACAATCCTCATTTCCCCAACAACAAACCCAACACACATCAACCTCTCCTCCCCCCCCCCCCCCCCCCCCGACAAAACAGAACCACAAATACCCAACCACAATCACCACCACAATACGATTATACCCACATTCCCCACAACCAACCACTATCACCACCTCAGTACCAATACCCCCATATGCCTCACACCCAACCATAATTTCAATCACAATACCAATACACCCGCATACTCCACACAAAATTTCAGTCTTCTACATATCCCAATATGGGCCCCTCAACATCTAACCTTAGCCCTGATCTGAGATTGTCCGAAGATTATGAACCAACCGACCCAACTTATCATCAACAGCAACATCACCAAAGCACCCAACATTCTCAATACCAAACACCCCAAGATCAATTTCCTTTCTACCCCCCGTACTCAGACGACTAGTGCTACAGACCAACCATGGAACCCCATCCACCACCAACACGACCAAACTTTGAGGGTATGGGCAACCGACTGTACCAAAGTGGATCTTCTAGATATGAAGATTTGACCGATTTCATGGATCTGGAACGCATTGACTTCGCTGAGCCATCGACCCTGCCACAACAGGAAACGCGACGAAATCCAGCACGGGAAAGGTGAGGACGGGGATGCGAAACCGGGGTTCATTACCGGGTTCCTGATTAATCTGTATTTTTTTATGTAATCGTTATGTGTGTAATCATATTGTGTAAATAAAAAGTCAATTTTCTTGATCTTATATCGTTTACGTGACGTACCGTATTTAAAATAAAAAAACGCAAAAAATTGCCTGCCTTTTGCACTAAGGCGCCATCTCACTTGGCTTAGGGCAAGCCTTTTACACATAGGCGCCAAGTGAGATGGCGCCTCCCCTTTAAAACTCAGTGCATGCGCCAACTGGGTTGGCTCCTTCCTTATGGGGTTTTCTAAAACATGGTTATTTGCGTAATTTTCTCCGAAATATGATTATTTGCGGGGGGAAATTTAATACCTAGTTATTCTAAAAAAAATTAGCATTTGAGATGATATTATGATACCTTAAAATCATCAAAGTTTAGTGGCTTAAGAGCAATGATGCATGCCACATCTTACGAGTTTAATATAATTTAATTACTTTTAAAATTTTGTGACTTATATTATATAACCGTATATAAGGAGATATTTGTCTAAATGTTATATACTCATTGTATTTTTGTAAAAGGAGTATATAATATTTAGACAGATATCTCCTTATATACGGTTATATAATATAAATCACAAGATTTTAAAAGTAATTAAATTATATTAACCTCGTAAGATGTGACATGCATCATTACTCTTGAGTCATTAGATTTTGATGACTTTAAGGATCACAATATCATCTCAAATGGTTCATAAGTAAATAGCAAACTATTATAACAAATAAAATGTTCTAATATGACAAATTGTAAAGATGATATACTTTTCAATTGTTTTTAAAATTAATCAAAATGACAAACCAATATAAAATTTAATAATAATTTTAAATCCAAGAATATAAAATATTTGATGTTTGAATCAATAAAATTGAGTTTAAAATAAATTTAAAATATAACACTTTATTAAAATAATTCAAAATAGTATTACTATCAAAGAAATTTTACACCAAATATTTTAAAATAAAATATTAAAAATATATTCTGTAAAATAGGACATAATTCTATTAACACGACAGTTACATAAATTTTACAATAAAATCTTCTATCCAGAAATGAAGAATATAATATTAAAACAATCAAATATTCTTCTACTTATTATAGAAAAAAGTTTTCTACTCATAAATGAAAACATAATTTTATTTTTTATATAAAATAAAATATCAAAACAATTTATTATAAAACAATATTTATAATGACACATAATATCCGGATGTCACAAGAGTACAAAATCTCTATAAATATTATACATAATTTTAAGAAAGTGATATTAAAATAATAATTTATTCTCAAAATAAAATAAATATAATATCAATATCAAAATAGATTGCGAAAAATTAGCGATTTTCTGGCATGATCCAATTGAATTTCGTTACACAATTGAATACAATTTTTTTGGGTCAAAATTCAGCTCCAAAATTATCGGGATAATAGTAGGCTATTATTCGGCAAAATATGAAGACTTTTAATTGTATGCAGTAATTTTACACTATTCTCTTTAATAATTTAAAAGTAAGAAAGAACCCTATATTATTATAATAATAATTACACAGATCAATCAAGAGAAGAGAAATTTCATATTGAAAACCCAAATTAGACATTCTACCTAACATAATTTATGATATTTGAAACAAAAGGCACTATACATGCAATATAAAATAAAGGATACGTGGTCAATATCCAATAATAAAACATTAAGATTAATTCAATAGGATTCATCGAACAATATCATTTATGATAAAATAAGTTCTCTTGAAATCATGTTGTAAAAATTCCATATGACAGTAAAGATAAATTCATATAAATTGCGTGCCTTCTTTATTCTTAATCATATTCAACTTAATTAATGTTGACTATAATAAATATAACATGGATTCTATTTAGACTCTGATACTAATTGATAAATTTAATTAAATTGAATAGATATAAATTATAGATTTAATTGATGGGGATAAGTTGTTTTTATTTATTTATTTATTTTCAGGCACTCACCAAAATCTTTGATTATTATATATTATTTTTAAACTCTGAATAAGACAAATTAAAGAAAATAAAGAATAATAAATATATAAGATGCATGAATGCACGAATGTAGGGCTTAATGACCGAATTTTATGAATGGTATCTTTAGTAGGTATTCTCCTAGTTTTGACCTACGGATAATCTACCCTTTCTATAAGGTGGTTTCTTTAAGGGTATCATGAATAACACTAGAGAGAAAGGCACAAGGGCCTCCCTTAAGTGGAGTTTTATTACATACGAAAATTCCGTCTCTAGGTCATAAAATGTCTCATCATGAGATTTTGGTTTAAAAGTTGTACACAGAGTCATAAGTGTTATTCCAAAGTCCTACTTCCCAAGAGGATGTCTCTTGAGAGGTATTCCTTTTGCGGAATTCCACCTACTCTAGATGAAGTCGTCACATAAACTCATAGGGATGATGTATCCCCTTGACTAATAGACAAACCTTTTTTTTAAGGATTTTTTTGAAAATATTTTTGCAAAAATTAAATCCCACCTCAAATATAATATGATAAAATATAATAAACAAAATAAATGAATAAATAAATAAAGCAAAATAAAGAAGAAAAAACTCTAAAACCTAAAGGAAAGGCTTCTAAACCTAGAGTTGAGTCCACAACAGAGTCGCTAGCTATTGTAACCGGTTTTGAAATGAGAGTTGTCACCCTTAATTTTTATCCCGAGGAAGGGAATATAAAGGTTAACCCTAAAAAGTTAGAGATTCTAGGTCTTTGACTCGGTTTTAGACGAATGGATAGTATTAGGCACCCCTAATCTACCTTATTCACAAGGATATTAGGGTTAGAAGCGCAATTTTTAGGAAATAGGGTTTTAATATTTTATTAGGGGAACTCGCCACGATTTTAGTCGTATGCCTACGTATTCACTTAAGAGGAATCATAGTCTCAATTCGTATTTCGCATGGGTTTGTGTTTTTTTTTTGGATTACGAAGATATTTTAATTCTCCTTGTGCTTAGCTCGAGTGTGTGAATAACAGAGATTTTGGACGAAGCACGCAGTTAATTAAAATATATTTTTAATTCTTTTCGAAAATTAATTGTTGAGTTAATTTAATTATGAAAAATGATTTGGTGTTGGTTAAATGTTTTTTAGTGTATTATTTGTAAAAAAAAATCTTATTTAAATGTATGATTGAAAATAATTTAATGCAATAAATAAAATATATTTGAATGAGTTGAAAAAATAATTTGATTTAATAAAATAATTAAATAATATTAAATATGTAAATATATTAAAATAGAAAATAGAAAAATGATTATAATGAAATAAATTTTTTTTACAAACACAGGGGAGTGTGAATCAAGTTTAGTAGTAGAAAATGGAGGTGTCAATAACATGAGCTCTGAATTCAGATATTGAATTCAGGCTCAAAATATAAGGGGATACTTTTTTGTTTGTATAGTAAAATAGGGGGTGTAGGAAGTCAGGGGTCCAAGTCTAGATTTTTGGACTTGGCCCATTAAGTCAGGGAGTGTAATTTCCAGCATGCTAGCAAAATAAAACAGGTGGACGTGATTAATAATGGGCCTAGCCCAAAAGGTTTGGGAGTCCGTTTGGACTTCCTGTGAGCGGTTATAAGGCGTTATCATGGGTATGCGTTTTTAGATCGTTAGATGGTAATCAAAGGGGTAAGATTAAGAGAGCATGGTAATACGCGTGGGGTGACTAACATCTGAACACTGAACTTAATATATTTTCAAATAACAAAATAATCGTTTCATTTTTATGTGTGTTCCTCTCTCTCTTCACTCGTCCTTTGTCCCTCTTCTTCTTCTCCCAACACACAAACCCTAGTCCGCCATCACTCCCACAACCTCCCATTGGCGGCGGTTTCCTCAAATTCCAACCCCTAACATAACCCTTATACCCAAATCAACACATTCAACCAAAAAATTTAAGCTAAGTAGTTACCTCGTCGCGATGGACCTCTGTATCTTTTCTGATTTCCTGTTGGTTCGATCGGGTTCCTGATCTTCTCTTCTCGTGTTTGAAAGGTACAAAGGATGGTGATGATGGCGGAGGTACGACAGAGCTTCAAGGGGAGCTAGGGTTTCAGATATTGAAACCCTAGGTTCTACACGGAGTGGTGACTTACGACGGTGGTATGAGGCTCTCTAATCTTCTTCTTTGTAAAAGTTTTTTCTCTTAATTCTCCCGTCTCTGTCAATTTTTGCTGGTCCCGTTTCTTGGTTAATATTAGGTTTTTATAGAGTTTTAGGGGTTTTACAGATTAGGAAATAGATTAATATGTTTGTAATTTTGTATATGATTTTAATTAGGTTCTGTATTAGGAATGGTTATGTCTGCAAATCTGTAATCGTTTTGATTAGTATTGAATAGTTTTTATATTAGTTGTGAAATATTGATTCTGTTTCTGATTTTAGTTTAATTTTGTTCAATCATGTATTAACGCATTTCTGTTGTTGAAGTATTGTTCATATTTTAGTTATGTTCTGGAAAAAAATGTAAATATTTGATTCTGTTCAAGTAAAGTTATTTTGATTCAATGCGAAGATTCCAATTCGAACAATAACGATTTTCTCCATTAAACAGGCGTTGTTTTTCCTTTAATGTGTATAGTAAATGTTATGAGATTTTGGGCCATGTGTATTTGCAGCAAAAACATTTATGTCCTTAATTGACTAGGCTTAGGCTTTGAAAAAGATTTGGAATGTACATCTTTTACTTATCATGTAACACCTTCAAATACTAAAATAGACCTTAAGTTTAAAAAGTGATAATTTTAATAATTAATCAATAATAATATAAATATATTTCTTAAAATCAAAACCTGAAAAGGGGCCAAATTCTTGTTTGTTATTGGGCTTCCTAAAAAATGAAATGCTTATGCACTCTTCAACCTCATTTAACCTAAATGGGCCATAATATTGGGCTTTAAATGAAGCGATTTGTTTTATACACTCTTCAACATAAATGAAACCTAAATGGGCCATTCTGATTTAGAAATGGTCTAATATTTTCTCAATAGAGCGAACCCCCTCTTTTAGCATTTGAAATTGGCTAATGCATTTTAACAAATACACCCCCTTGCAAAAAGAATGGATTTTGATAATTCACATGGGCCTTCTCTGATTTAGAGAGGCCCGTGACTTCTTAATGATGATTCTGGAAAATAAGAGATAGAAACCAGTAGGGCAAATTTGGGGTATGATGTCCGCCAAACTTCATTTTTTGCCCAAGCGCGAACCCTTTTTATCCTTTCTCCAGCACTCGTTTGTGTTGGTCTAGACACTCGTTTGTGTCGCCCAAACCCAAAACATTTGAGTTCTCCTAATAACTACATAATCTCTGACTTTCCCATTTCATTCAAAAAAACGTAGGCACAAGGTTTTAAAATCTTATCGAGCCCAATAATAAAAAATACCAAAAACATTTTCCTTTCTTTCTCTTTTTCTCGCATAATAATTAGAAGGTAGCAAGTAAATATCACACTAGCAATCATTCGCGAAACTAACTAAATGGGTCCCATTGAGTACAACATATGTGAGGGGTATTAATACCTTCCCCTTGTATAACTGACTCTCGAACCCTAATTTAGTTGCGATGACCATATCATCGTTTTTTATGGGTTTTCTCGATATTTTCCCATTCCTTTTGAAATAAATTAAGTTCGTTGGTGACTCTGCTTGTATTTCGAGCGTGTTATGCGCTCGAGTATTTTTCCTATTGCGACAATATGCACTTCAACATTATGGTACTCATCGGATTAGATCTCTTTTCGCACATGTTGTGTTGACGTGACTGATATGTAGGATATCATTTTCTTTAGGATCTCCTACATATGAATTAATTTGACGTGGCTTATATGTTTTTTCAATTTCTTTAGGATCTCCATTTGTTTGTGTATATCATGAAATTGATGTCTGTTAATCAATTTTGGTGTTGTTGTACTATGATCTTTTGAAAGGGAGTGGTGGACAAGTTTTGTCAAATTTGATTACTTTTATAATTGGTGGTGTTGGACTATGATCTTTTGAAAGGTAGTGGTGGATAAATTTTGTATGAATTATTTTCATTTATTTGTATTATTTATTTGTTTTTAGTTAGTTAGATATGAATGTTTTCTACTTACAATTTTATCCTATCAAACCATAATTGGTGTTGAAGGTTGAGAAAAACACAAGAAATGGGAGTTTGAATTGGGATTTTCAAAAACCATTTCTTTTACAAATGCTTCTCACAAATAAACAATGATAACTAAGCAAGAAACAAAAGTGACATGTTTCGTTTATACAAGTTCCCCTTAGAAAAGACTACTCTTGTCCATCCGCCAAGGTGATTTTGCATTAGAAAATGACTTAATCTAATAATCTAGAAAGATTACAACAACCTCTAAGAGTTTAGAAAAACACCTTAGCCCTCTCAAGTAATTTTAACTACAACTTAGTCACTTGAGGAAACAAATCTAGAAAGATTTATAATCAAACAATGTTTACAAGAGTGCTTCTAAAAAGCAGATTTAACACCACAATAGAGAACAAATGTTTACACACAAATATTAACAATATCTCTTGTACATACAACAATGATGAGTAACATAATAACGAGCAACAACTCTTGCGTTTAGTGAATGAATAGTTAACACAAAACTAAGCAACAATTCTTTGTGTTTTTGAATTTTTTTTGAGTATTTTCTCTCTTTGATTTCTTTCACTCTTGATGCTTTTCCTTTGAGTAGTTTATTTTTTCATTGTTAGTTCCAATGAAGTAGCAATCCCTTTATATAGGCTGAGAAAAGAAGACTGTTGGAAAACGTCACTTTCATCAAGCCATCTATTTCAACTGTAGTGTATGATCATGGGAGATAAGGAGCACACCAAAACTTTATCCGTACATTGCACTTTTCACAAATAGCGGAAAAGCGTTGTACTATTATATTGTATCTTCTTGTGTAAGTTTATGATATTTTCTTGTGTTTAAGATACTTCTGATTTGAAGTAAGAGAGAGAGCGTAGAAGAGATCACGTCTTTGTTCTTTAATCTTCTAATGGAATGTTTCTGATAAGAGGTGATGAGTATTCCAAAAGATAATTCATCGTAATGTTCTCAAATGGTATCAGAGTCTTTCAAAATCATAACCTAGTCTTCAGACATGTAGCAACAACTTATATCTATCAAACCGTTTTTTAATATCTGAGCGTTGAAGCAAAAGCTTTATCTGAGAAGCACTTTATCCTAATATATGATCATTGTAGCAAAAGCTTGATATCTGATCTTTACTGTAGATTATTTTCTGGACACACTTGACTTCTGAAGCAACAGCTTATCTAGAGAAACACACGTGAATTCCGTTTCTGACGAACATTCAACATTCTTTAAAACTGCCGATGTCTCTTCAGAACTGAATACAATAGTCTTTCTGAGGCGAGATAAACACATTTTTGATGATTCTTCATACAGCTGTCCTGAATCAAGTTGAATGTTTTATCTGCACACTTAAAGAACTATTAGATACCAAAATTATTACACATAAAATATATGTATTGTTATCAGCAAAACTAAGAGATTATTTATAGAACCAAATCTTATTCTAACAGGTGTTATTAACTAATATGTCACTATATTTATTGCTTTAGAGATATGATCAAATTGTGTGTACCGTGTGATATATTGACTTTTCTTGTGATCCTCTATGTCATTGCCAATCTATTGGTTGTAATACATTGGATGACTGAAAATCTTTTACATTATTGAATGAAACTACGTAAGTGTTTTGATTTCTTTGAAGAATAGCACAATATGTAGATATGTACTTTGTTTTAACTTAGACTTTTGAACTTTCTAATGCTTTAGAATTTGTTAATTTTGACCCCATCATATGCCTGATTTGCAATATGCAGGTTGTTGTTAAAGATTCAAATATTTTTCATAAAGCTTCCAATATTTTTCATCCTTTCATCCTTGATTTACAATCAAATCCTGTCCTAGAAGCTTTTGGAAATGCAAAGACCGTGAGTAACAATAATTCAAGGTGACCATGTGAGAATGTAACTGTTCGAAATGAAGACTATGTCAATGTTACAGTTAAGGAAAATATTGTTCATAAGGGAAATGGTAATGACTTGAACAAAAATGTTAAGGATGATAGTTATGAATAAGAATGAAGATGTTGATGGTCAAAGTTAAAACAACACCTTGTATTTTATGTTGTCTTATTATTTCATGTAATTTATGTTATTATTAATCTGTGAGAAACTAAGTAGTTTGTGACAAGTTGTTTTCAATATATATCAATTTCCTTTTTGATCACATATCTTTACTTAAACATGAATTGACAAGTTTATTTTTATTCAATTGTTACTTGAAGTTACAAATCATATATCAAGGGGACAAACAATTACTCAGAAATTGTCTGAATTTACAAATATCCCATTACCATATCATTTAATATAAACAAGACTGATAAGAAACAGGTATGTGGTTTTTTTCATACAACCAAAACTTCAATCGCATAGAAACATAATTAATTATATTAAATTTTAAATTTATTGTAAAATATTATTGTATTTTTTGAGAGCTTATAAAATGAAAGTGAATATATATTTTTAAATTTTTATTCTATATTTTTTTTGGAAAACTTTTTATTTTTGTGTGCAGAATTATGAGATTTGTGATTGAAAACTGTTGGTGATTTTAGTATCACCAATGTATTTTAGTAGTAATGTGATTTACTAAAGGCCGATGCAATTATGCGTTAAGTTCAGAAACGAGTTAGGGAAGTGCGGAGTGCACGCTCGTCGAGCCAATGCGTAATTGAATATGAATAATTGAAACGGGGTTCCAAGGGGGCGAAGCCCCTGGCGGGGTAAGGGGCAGCGCCCCGTTGGGGTTTCAAGGGGCGAAGCCCCTGGTGGGGTGCGGGGCAGCGCCCCGTTGGAGTCCAAGGAACAGGTGTGTCTTTTCGATTTCAGTTATTAATCTCCTATATAAGGAGTCATTTGGCCTCGGTTTCAAAAACGGAAAAATGTCACTTTCTCTCTATATTTGTAATCAGTTTCTTTTGCCAGAAACAGATTGTTCTTCGAGAATTATCCCCACAAAGATTTCGTGAACCCAGGCAAGAATAGAGTCGAAATACTTTGTTCGGAAAGTGTACGAACACGATTCTTCGAAGTTATCCAGGATTATCATACCCAAATTTCTTACAAAAACACAGTCCAGGAGGAAACTTCAAGAAAAAGAATGGTGGTAGCAACTTATTAATTATGGTTGTTATATCGTGTGTCTATAGTAAAAACATTATATACGGACAATAATATAGTGTTGATTCAAATAATTTTACATATAGGAACAACTTTATTATTGATCTAACTTGACTATGAGAAAAATGAAATTATTGATTCAAACATATAGTGAGTCAATAAAATTATGTAGTGAGTCGATTATTTTTATATACATGAACAACTTTACTACTGAACTAATTTTACTACGAGAAATATGAAAGCACAAATCCTAATATGCAGTGAGTCAATAAAATTCTGTAATGAACCAATAAAATTTTAATAAATGTGAAAAACTTTACTACTGATCCAATTTTATTGCAGAAAATATGAATCAAATAATCTAAATATTTATATTATTTACATTTCATCTTCTACCTAAATAACTATTTAAATTTAAATTTATTATTTTTTGTTTAAGTTTTTTTCAACTTCCTATTTTTATAGTATATTTACAAACAAATGCGCGTGCAAAATCATATCTCATCCACAAACATACTCTGTATGTACGCATGAGTTTCTTACTAATTCTTGAATAACGATAAAGATCCTAGTAGCTTAAAAGATATTTCACATGGACTTTAGAGTTTAGAAAACACTAGAGTATTGGTTAGGGATGTAAGTGGATATCCATGGGGATATATAATATGATATTCGTGTTTGTTCCATTGGATAAATATAATATTCATATCTGCCTCATATCCATGGAGATATCCGTTAAACGGTAATCCACGGGTTTTAAGGTATCCTCGAATATTTACATATAACCATGGATAACACTATTTTTTTAAAATTAAGTTTTGAAAAAAAATATTTTCATCTTCTTTCAGAGACGCGAGACGTTGTTATCACATAACATGATACAAATCTCTCTTATTTTAACAACAAAATTTGATCATATTAATTTCTCTCGTTTTTACCAAAGCATAATATCAAAATATTTTATTTTTAACAAAAAAAAGAATGATATTATGATTGTGAGTTATGGTGGAAGGGCAAACGATGGAGGAGTAGAAAAGATGATATTGGTTGGACGGGAAAAGAGCAATATTGATTGTTTGAACGATGGAATTGTTGAAGTGAGGTATGAAGTATAAAAGAAACTTAAATATGAAATGGCCAATAAGATTTGAATGCAATATACAAATTTTCTTCAAAGAAAACTTATTAAAAAACATATAAGGAGACTAGCTTTTTTTAGTTGTTTAAAAGATGAAAAAATAAAAGTATAATAAACTATTTAAGTAATTTTATGTTTTATTAATGGATACAGATATCCGCAGATACATGTAACATTAAACTTGTTCTGGATTGTCCCAATGGATAGAGTGGGTTCAATTCGACCTCCTCCTTCGACACGACCCGTGCGACCACGGCCCAGGCTCCTCCGCCCTTCGTCGGGAAATATCGATCGTTTGTCCTCCTGGACCAACATCGACCTATGACAATCGGCGAGCGTCTCTCAGTTTTCCCCACCTCAAGTGGTCAGACAACCATGAACCAACCAAACCACTGCCCGTAACCTACCTCCTCCTCGGAACCAACAGCTAGTTACGGGTACACCTGCCTAGTTTGACCAAGTCCTGGCAGTTACCTATTTTGCGGACCAGCATATCTAGGCCCAAAAATAGGAATCAATGGCCAAGCGCCAGGGGCACTATATAAACCCTCACTCATGTGAGGGTCAGGTATTGGATATTCATTATTCACCACTAAAACCCTAATACCTTGCTTGTATCTTAGCTCCCACACTTACTTGATCGTCGAAGTGTCTTGCAGGTACAACCCCATTTTTCCTCCTCGACATTCCATCCCGATAGAAGATCATCATCCACCCACCTTGCAGGTTCTGATCAATCGATAAGATCAATGACATCGTCTGTGGGAAACTATCTTCCCTATCTTCTGTTCCCTAAAATCTAAAGACCAAAGATCCTCCTCATTCAATAATTGTGGCTGACAGTGATGATCAGCACCCGTATGGAAAGGTTACACTTTCCTTAACGTATAAGACCGACGAAAGTCAATAACATCCTCACCTTGAGGATAACTTCGGCTTGGTTGGACTGCATCCCTAGATTCAGTCGATGCCCAACGCGACGATGATCAATTCTTAGATGAGCAGCGTCCTAAGATCCCCACAGAGGAACTACCAGAGATTCTGCAACCAGTTCCCATTCCTCACAATGTCGACCCGTCCGTTGCAGCATTACTCGCTGCCATCAACCAAAATAACGCCTTTATCCTACAACAAAACAAGAAGATTGAGGCCTGGGAGAAGAAGCAGTAAAAATATCCTCCTCGGAGACTCCGACGAAGAGATTCCCCTAACATATCTCCACCTAGACGTGCCCATCTGCCAAGAGAGGAGAGGCGTGACGTTTCTTTCTTCAAGAAACATAACCGCACACCTCCCACGAAAGACCGAGACTCTCTATCATCCAAGAAGAAGAAGAGTGACCGCCAAGTTGACCGCGATAGATCACCATCACTCAAGCCAAGACATCAACAGAGAAGTTTTTCCCCCGACGAAACAATGATGCACGACAGGGAAGGAAATATCACTCCTCGTCTCCATCACCTCTTGGAAGTAGTCGGGGAAGATGTTCTCAAAGCACTTCACTTCCTCTTGTCGTCATCCGAAGACAGAGGCCTCTCTAAAAGAAACCATATAAGAAAAATAAGAATCTCTCAGAGCATACATCGAGAGGTTCAATAGAGAAGCCATTCAGGTCTCCACGACCGAAGATATGAAAATGTACTTGCTCGAGCAAGGGCTGCATCCCTATATCGATTTTGCCAAAGCAACCGGCATAGAAACATCAGCCACACTAGAAACCCTTCTCCTCAAAGCCCAGGCATACATCCAGTACGAGGAGAAAATGACCGCAAATTATGCTCGACATCGCAGCAGAAATGACCTCACCTGCCTCCTCGACGAGGGGAGTGTAACACCCCAATTTGACCTGACAATTAATATAAAGATCAGAGTTACAAAATTCCGACAACCGAATCAGGATGATACACATTCAACTTAAAACAGCGGCATTCATTATAGATGTATAACACATTAAACTGGAATGAACCAACAACAACATGATTTAATCTTTTAAAAACCAACAACTTTCATAACTACGCAGCGGAGTCAAATATTTAACTTAAAAAAATATGTCATCTTTGTCCAACTGAAAAAAATTCAATAACGAGTATTTAACGAACAACAACTTAAAGTTCATTCAACTGAAATAATAACAATAAAACAACAAGCGTTCATCCCCCCAAGTGTCACGTATCAGAGCAATGACACTGACTCGAACTACTGAAGGTAAACTGCCTTCACTCTGGATTACATGCACGTTACCAACATCGGGGTAACATTCAAACAAAAAGGGTGAGATATCGAACAATATAATCAGATGTATGATAATATTACATTAGAATTAGTCTATGTCGAATCACCACTTCGCAACTTTAAACAACGTCAATCACAATGAAACATCAACGAAACATAATAAATAATTTACCAACACACTCAATATGCAACGTGAAATGTAACTTGTTACTATGCACATGCATGTAGTACCAATGGAGCAGAACTCCCAACTTAGAAATCTGCCAATAAATAGAGGTATCAACAAGGCATAAGCCTTCGACTTGATATTTTGCCAATCCAGGCCAACTTAACAAGCATCATCTCCAACTTGATATGCAATGTATGCGACAACATGATTATATGAAACATCAACAATAACATAACAACATTGGTATAAGCCTACAACTTAATAATTGCCGATCAATAGAGGCAACACAACCAAAATTCATCACCTACAACTTCAACAATTAATAACAACAACACAACTTACACATGCCGATAATATTATTAACACGTTCTTACTAAGGTACTTCCACTAAATTATTCTGCTATAAGCCTCATCAATAGTTTTCTGCTAACTTAGTGAAACTATTATTTCCGTGCTACTTAATTATCTCTATTGCTAATATATTTTGGGTACTAATACTACTGTTATTTACTACTAGTTCTGCAACTAAAACTATACTAGTTATTAATTATGCGACATAATAATCTTAACTGCTATATTTATATTAATCCATAAATTGTTCACTATTGTTACTAGTAAATAGCCTATCCTATTATTCACCCTTTTCTAACTATGCTACATCCAAATTCTGTAACAAAATATTAAAGTAATAGACACACAGTAAAACAATTAAAGAATTAATGGTCAAGGGTCATGCCCCCTCAGCATGCATAGCCATGCCCCTCGACATGTGCAATCGTGTCCCTCGGTATAGAACATGGTGACAGTCGGCACCCTTCACCAATATGTATGTGCCGCTCGACACACCGTCCCTTCTTCCTCCCGTTCTGCGATTTCGTCCAGATTCTTCCTGCAACTGATAATTCCTTCCTTTACCAATGATCTCAGACAACACTACACGTATTCACAACAGCATAACAACTATACCAACCATGGGTTAATTTCCAACCTTTCATTCATCGATAGAACTACTGTAACGTTGTTAGAAAATTATCACATAAACCAAACAATAATTTGTTCTACAATCATCACATACAGTAACAATTTTACACAATCCAATTTCTACATAACATGCATCATATACCCAATTATAGAGTCAGAATCCCACCCTTACCTTGGATTAAAGGTTGCTCTACAATTTTTCGATTGAATCTCTCTTTTGCCTCTTTTCTTCTTTGCTCTGCAACTTCTACGTTCTTTCTCTCTTCCAACCCTTATTCCTCTTTTTCTTGACAAAAACCTATTTTTCTATTATTACTAGACTTAATAATAATATTATTATTTTTATTGGGATCAATTAGCACACTCCACTTTACTACATACCACCATATAAAATAGGCCCAGGCGAATATTCTATTAATTCCAACATCATTATTATTATTATTATTAATCAACTAATTAATTAATTAACAATAATCTAACAACTAATACAAAAAATACTCAACATTTCACAACTTCAACAAATAACTTGGAAATAATTTAATTAAATAATTAATTAAATAAACAGGTGTTACAACTCTCCCCCACTTTGAATATTTCCGTCCTCGAAAATTTACCTTATACAAACAATTCAGGATAGGAGTCCCCATCTTGCTTTCCAACTCCCAAGTCATGCTTTCTCCGGCAGCTCCTAACCAAACTACTTTCACCAAAGAAATCTCCTTCCTCTCAGAGTCTTCATTTCATGATCCGCAATTCGCACAGGCATAGTCCCATAGTAAGATTATCACGTACTTGCACATCATCCATATGAATCACATGAGATGGATCTGAAATATACTTCCGGAGTTGTGACACATGAAACACGTCATGCAAATTCAAAAGATTAGGTGGTAAAGCCACTCTATAAGCAACATTTCCAACTCTTTCTGAAATCTGATACAAACCAATAAAATGAGAGTGAGCTTCTTAGACTTCAACACTCTCCCAACACCGGTCACAAGTGTAACTCTCAAAAACACATGGTCACCGGCTTGAAATTCCAAATCTTTCTCTCACTTGTCATGATAACTCTTTTGTCTACTTTGGGAAGTTTTCATCTTTTCTCGAATCAACTTCACCTTCTTAGTAGTCTCACGAACAAGTCCAAGTACTACACTTTCTCCAGACTCATGCCAACATAAAAGAGTTCTACATCATCGGCCATACAACACTTCAAAAGGTGTCATTCCAATACTAGAATGGTAATTTTTATTATAAGTGAACTCTATTAGCGGAAGATAAGTATCCCACGGACCTCCCTGCTCGAGAACGCACGCTCTTAACAAATCTTCTAACGACTGAATAGTCCTTTCAGTTTGACCATTCGTCTGAGAATGATACACTGAACTCAACCTCAACTTAGAACCCAACGCCTCTTGCAAACTCTTCCAAAAATCTGAAGTAAACCTCAAATCTCTATCTGACACAATAAACAAAGGAACACCATGCAATTTCACAATTACACTAGTGTAAATCTTCATCAACTTTGATACTGGAAAACTGATGTTAATAGGAATAAAATGAACTGACTTCGTAAGCTTATCAACAATCACCCAAGTCGAATCATGTCCTCTTGAGGTATTAGGTAATCCCATCACAAAGTCCATAGAAATGCTATCCCATTTCCATTCTGGAACTTCTAATAGTTGCATCAACCATGCGGGCTTCTGATGTTCAACTTTCAACTTCTAACAAGTTAAACATGCATACACAAACTGAGCCACATCACTCTTCATCCCAGACCACCAAAACAAATTCTTCAAATCTTGATACATTTTTACAGCTCCCGAATGAATGCTTAACTTGCTTCTATGACTTTCCTCAAGGATCACTTTCTTCATCTCCGTATCACCAGGAATACAAATTTGACTATGAAATCTCAACATACCTTGCACATCTAACTTAAAATCACTATTCTCAGACTGATAAATTCCAACCATCGAATCTACTAGTTTTACATCCAACTTATGAGCTTCTTTGATATTATCTAGAAAATCATTATTAATCTTCAACATTCCCAACATAACACTCTGCGGTGTCACCTCGCAAATTAAGCTCATATCTATGAACTGTTCAATTAATTTCAACTCTTTAACCATCATGGCCGACATATAAGAAGTCTTTCGACTTAATGCATCAACCACTACATTCGCTTTTCCTGGATGATAATTCAAACCGAAATCATAATCCTTTAACAACTCCAACCATCATCGTTGTCTCATATTCAACTCCTTCTGGTCAAATAAATACTTTAAACTCTTATGGTCGCTAAATACTTCAAATCTAGATCCATAAAGATAATGCCTCTAAATCTTCAACACGAAAACAATTGCAGCAAGCTTTAAATCACGCGTAGGATAGTTCTTTTCATGAGTCCTCAATTGCCTTGACGCATAAGAAACTACCTTTTCATTTTGCATAAGCACACCTCCTAAACCCATCTTAGAAGCATCACAATATACCACAAAAGGTTCTCCTGGATTAGATAATGTCAAAATTGAAGCCAACGTCAATCTCTTCTTTAATTTTGAAAAACTTTTTTCACATTGAACGTCCCATACAAAAGTTATACCTTTACAAGTCAACTTAGTTAACGGAAGTGCCAACTTAGAAAAACCTTCGATGAACCTTCTATAATAACCAACTAATCCCAAAAAGCTTCTCATTTCGATAGCTGAATTTGGAGTTTCCATTGCAACACAACATCTACTTTAGATGGATCTACAATAATGCCACTACCTGAGATAACATGACCAAGAAAACTAATCTCCTTTAACCAAAATTCACACTTAGACAGCTTTGCATACAACTTCTTCTTTTTCAAAACTTGCAATACTATTCTTAAGTGTTCTGCATGCTCTTCTTCCGATTTAGAGTAAATCAAAATGTCGTCAATGAACACCACTACAAACCGATCTAAATAAGTATAAAAGATACAGTTCATGTACTCCATGAATACTCTTGGCGCAATAGTAACACCAAAAGGCATCGCCGAATACTCATAATATCCATAACGCATTCTAAAATCTGTCTTCTGGATATCCCCATCCTTCACTTTAATTTGATGATAGTCCGACCTCAAATCAATCTTACTAAACACGCAAGCACCCACCAATTGATCCATCAATTCATCTATTCTTGGAAGCGAATACTTGTTCTTAATTGTCACTTTATTCAATTGTCTATAATCAATATAAAGCCTCATACTCCCATCTTTCTTCTTTACTAGCAACATTGGAGCTCCCCATGGTGATACACTTGGTCTTACAAGTTTCTTCTCAAGTAACTCTTCCAATTGCTTCTTTAGTTCTGACAATTCAGATGCAAACATCTTGTATGGTGCCATAGAAACAGGTCTAGTACCAGGTACAAGATCAATAACAAACTCGACTTCTCTCTCTGGAGGTACATCAAGAATTTCATCAGGGAAAAATTCAGGAAATTCATGCATCACTTGCAACTCCTCAATTACAGCTTGATTCTCGATAGATAACAACGCCATCAACGAGAACATCCGAGCCTCTTCTTGCATCAACTTCCGCAACTGTTTAGCATACAACAAACCAACTTCCTCTTCTTCCGGAGTAGAAAACCTCACTGACTTGCTATAACAATTAATATGAACATAGTTATGCTTTAACCAGTTCATACCTAAGATCACATCCAACCCACTTAAAGGCAAACAAACTAAATCAACGGTAAAGTCTCGGTCGAATATCGACAAAGGACACTTTAAACACACAAGAGAAGTAGTCATTGATCCCTTGGCTGGAGTATCGACGACCATCTCTCCATTCATGAAAGACAACACAAGACTCAATCTTTCAGCATAATCGATAGCAATAAAGCAATGGGTAGCACCAATATCAATAATATTAATTAAAGGAGTACTATTAATCAAACACGTACCTCTGATGAGTTTGTCCTCATTAGCTGCCTGATTCTCAGCCAAAGCAAACATTTTTCCACTGGTTTGTGCCTTTTTGGTTTTTGATACTGACTACCAATGTGTCCTTCTTCACCATAATTAAAACATATCATTTCTTTATGCTTGCACTCAGATACAACATGTCCAGTCTTACCACAATAGAAACACCTCTTCACCTCAACAGTACACACATTGCTCTTATGCCCAGGTTTTCCACATTTGAAACAAACCACACCAGTAGGAGCATCTCCCCCACTAGTTCTCTGACCCTGAGCAACTTTATATTTACCTTTACCAGCTGGAGCATCATACGGCTTACCACGATTCTGTTGGTGCTTACCCCTATTCTCATTGATAATCTTATAGTGAGCATTATTATCCTCTTCATAGATCCTGCAACTATCAACCAAATTAACAAAGACACAAATCTTCTGGTATCCAACTGCCTTTTTGATCTTTGGGCGCAACACGTTCTCAAACTTGATGCACCTCAAAAACTCAGCATTAGCCTCACTATAATGCGGATAAAACTTATCCAACTCCACAAACTTTGCAGCATACTCAACAACAGACATACTCCCTTGCTTCAACTCAAGAAATTCAATTTCCTTCTTGCCACGAACATCTTAAGGGAAATACTTCCTCAAAAATTCCCTACGAAACACAACCCAAGTGACATTTTCACCTACAACTTCCAACCTCTGACACGTCTCTAGCCACCGGTCATCGGCTTCAACTGCTAGCATATGAGTTCCATATCGAACCTTCTACGATGGAGTGCAGTCCATCATACATAATATTCTTTCAATCTCTTTCAACCAATCCAACGCCCCATCAAGATCATACTTACCCTTGAAGGTAGGCGGATTCTCCCTCTGGAAGGTCGCCAAACTACGAGATCTAGTATTCCCGTCAGTGTCCGGCTGATTCTCCATAGCATGCACCATTGCTTCTAAAGCAGCAGCAAGTGCAATATCATTCCTTCCAACCATCTCAACTTACCTCTACAACATAAACAATAGTTAGAACTTAAATTAACAATACTCGATTGTTAGACAAAACTACGACTCGACAACTTGGTCGGACAAATCGACTTGCTCTGATACCACTAATGTAACACCATAATTCTACCCGACAATTAATATAAAGATCAGAGTTACAAAATTCCGACAACCGAATAAGGATGCTATATATTCAGCTTAAAACAGTGACATTCAATACATATACATAACACATTAAACTGGAATGAACCAACAACAACATAATTTAATCTTTTAAAAACCATCAACTTTCATAACTATACAGCGGAGTCAAATATTCAATTTAAAAGAATATATCATCTTTGTCCAACTGAAACAACTTCAATAACAAGTATTTAACAAACAACAACTTAAAGTTCATTCAACTGAAATAATAACAATAAAATAACAAGCGTTCATCCCCCTGAATGTTACATATCAAAGCAATGACATCGACTCAAACTACTGAAGGTAAATCGCCTTCACTCTGGATTACCTGCACGTTACCAACATCGGGGTAACATTCAAACAAAGGGGTGAGATATCGAATAATATAATCAGATGTATGATAATAGTACATTATAATTAGTCTATTCCAAATCACCACTTCGCAACTTTGAACAACGTCAATCACAACGAAACATCAACGAAACATAATAAATAATTTACCAATACAACAACTCAATATGCAACGTGAAATGAAACTTATTACTATGAACATGCATGTGCTACCAATGGAGCGAAACTCCCAACTTAGAAATCTTCCAATAAATAGAGTCATCAACAAGGCATAAGCCTTCAACTTGATATTTTTCCAATCCAGGCCAACTTAATGAGCATCAGATCTAACTTGATATGCGATGTATGTGACAACATGATTATATGCAACATCAAAAACAACAACATAACAACATTGGAATAATCCTACAACTTAATAATTTCCAATCAATAGAGGCAACACAACCAAAATTCATCACCTGCAACTTTAACAATTAATAACAACAATGCAACTTACACATGCCGATAATATTATTAACATGTTCCTACTAAGGTACTTCCACTAAATTATTCTGCCATAAGCCTCATCAATGGTTTTCTGCTAACTTAGTGAAACTATTATTTTCCTGCTACTTAAGTTATCTCTACTGCTAATATATTTTGGGTACTAATACTACTATTATTTACTGCTAGTTCTGCAACTAAAACTATAGTAGTTATTAATTCTGTAACATAATAATCTTAACTGCTATATTTGTATTAATCCATAAATTATTCACTACCGTTCCTAGTAAATAGCCTTTACTGTTATTCACCATTTTCTAACTATGCTACATCCAAATTCTATAACAAAATATTAAAGTAATACACACACAGTAAAACAATTAAAGAATTAATGGTTAAGGGTCATGCCCCCTCGACGTGTGCAATCGTGCCCCTCGACACAGAACATGGTGCCGGTCGGCACCCTTCACCAATACACATGTGCCGCTCGGCACACCTTCCCTTCTTCCTCCAATTATGCGATTCCGTCCCGATTCTTCCTGCGACTGATAATTCCTTCCCTTACCAATAATCTCAGACAACACTACACGTATTCACAGTAGCATAACAACTATACCAACCATGGGTTAATTTCCAACCTTTCATTCATTGATAAAACTGATGTAACGTTATCAAAAAATTATCACATAAACCAAACAACAATTTTTTCATACAACCATCACATACATTAACAATTTTGCACAACCCAATTCCTACGTAACATGCATCATATACCCAATTATAGAGTCAGAACCTCACCCTTACCTTGGATTGAAGGTTGCTCTACAATTTTCCGATTGAATCCCGCTTTTGCCTCTTGTTGTACCCCAAAATTTTCCCTCTCAATTTCTCAAAGATTATCTCACAAGACCTCTATTGATTTAAGACTGCACCAAGATTGATCAACTCAAGATACCTCCCCAAACACTGATGACTCAAAATTAGGATTTGAGTTTGTATAAAGACAATTGGACCTTTAATCCTTGATATGATTTTCATAAATCATTTTGGACTCCCAAGATTGCTCATGTCAAGTTTCAGGCTTTGGATCACATTTTTGCCCAAGTCAATTGGTCAGTTGACCTAAAATCAACTATATTGGGGAAAAAGTCAACTATGGTCAATTTACAGTCAAAACTCATAATTTTTTTATCCATATCAACATATTAAACTCGTATGAACGATTTGGGCAAGTTTGGATCACAACTTCTCAAGAAATTTGATCAGATCATCAAAAGGGCAAAATGGTCAAAATTAGGATTTTGACTGAGAAGGTTCAATTTTTGACTTTTTGACCTAGCACATGACTTGTTGGTTTAAGACATGATATCAGGAATCCAAGTGCATCACTTTAGCCTAATGGCATGGTTCAAAACATTTCTCAAGATCAATTGTTGATAATTGAAATTTGATTAACTGATGAAAAAGTCAACTGTATATTGAAAAGTCAAACTTTGACTTTTAGATCAAAATCAAGTTTCAAAAATCATATTTCATCAAGACATGTTAGAGTATGAAGATTGTTCATCAAGAAATCAAAAGTCAAGGTTACTTTGAAAAAAGTCAAAGTTCTAAACACTTAGAAATTTTTCTAAGTGTTAAGAAAAATATGATAATTTCATAACTTTGTGCCAATTTTTCACCATGATGCAAGATGATTCAAGAAAAACTTCCAACATGGAAGTTGTAGATCTCAATGATACTAGAAACATTACAGGGTAGAGCTTCTTCTAGAAATACTTGGATCTCAAGTTATAAATCCATGAAGACATGTCCTTGAAACTAAAACACTTAGTAAAATTCTGGGCATTTTAAGTCAGAATTTTGACAGAACTTCTGGGCCAATTTTCATACAGTTACAATGGGATTTTGAAAAAGTGATTCAAAGAGGGATTGCAGATCATGTTACAAGCTTTCTAAAAATTCCAAGAACTCTTTCAGATCATGCTAGAGCAGGGAGAATCAAAGATCAAAAGTTGGACATTCGTTCTTAAATTATGAGTCATTTTCATGATAAACATCTGATCCAATTCCAAGCAATGTTGCATAATCCCACTTTTCAGGCCCTCTAACGTGTGTATATATCCTTAATCAGAAGATTACACAAGCTTTTGAGCTATGAACCACTTGATTTAAGCTTTTTCCAATACACCTTGCCATTTAAGGAAGAAAGTTCACACTTTCATTCTGGAAAAGTGCCTTTAATCACAAAGTCCACTCTCCTTGAGCTTTGTGTTTATTCTTTCTGCACAAGCATCCCCTACAACTCAGAATAGGCATGCTTAAAGTTTCTAGCCACCCTATCTTGCCTTGAAACCATGTTTGTCTAAGCTTGCTTCAACAACAAGTCATAATCCATAACATGTGATTTTGTACTTCTGACTTCACCAAGCTTCCAGACCCTTTGCCTATAAATTAAACCTTCATTTGCAAGCTGAAGAGGATTGGGACGAGCCCTGAAACTCACTAAAACTCTCTAGAGCCAGAAATTGCAACACAAGCATAAAAAACATGTCATTTATGATTTTTGAATCTAATCTCCAAATCCCCTCGTGCATTTCTTGGCCAAACCATCCACAAAGTTTCTGATACACATATAAAAGCTATCCCAACCTCTATTTTTAGACTGTAACATCATCTTTACCAACCTCCATTTTAAAAAACAGAGCATTACATATTGACTTCTCCAGAACATTCCAGTCATCCATAGCTCAAGCTAACCATTGCATTAGCTTCTTGGAAACTTGAGGAAGCTAACCAAATCATCACAGTAATTTGAATCAAGCTTTAATTCAAAACATGATCTCCAGCTGCAAGGTAAGTTCTTCTAATTTTCATCTCATTATTTAGGCATTGCTAGACTTGCATTTTCAAAGACAAAATATAGATATCATTGCTCTGAAACTGTACATATCCATAGATTCCATTTATATGGCATGAGTAGAGAGAATTTTGGATCAGAGCTTCTTGAAAAAAGTTAGGGTTCAGATTAGGGCTAGCAAAATTCATGTTTGTTTCTGATTTATAGTTTTAATGATTTATAGTTCTGGAACCATGATGAAATTTTCCATAACTTTCACGTTTACATTTTCCATTTTGGTTGAGAAATGAATGAGTTGCAGATGCTCTAGCTGGCGCAAGGAAGAAGATGAAGTTCATCATCAGAACCGATTTTGTAATACATATTTATGGTTTTATTTATAATACCAGATGTATAGCCACCCTAGTGGTAGAGAGCGTGCGTGTAAGGCATTCATGTTAAGGGTCCTGGGTTCTAGCCCCAATATCACCTTTTGTTTTCATTTCTTAACATTTTACCCCATGAATCTGTTAACAACATGCCTGAGCCAGAACTTCTAGGTTGTCTCATCTTTGCTTCTAGCACCCCTTCCCATGAATCTGTTAACAAAACGCATGTGCCAAAACTTCTAGGATGTCTCATCTTTACTTCTAGCATCCCTCCCTATGAATCTATTAACAACATGCCTGTGCCAGAACTTCTAGGCTGTCTCATCTTTGCTTTTAGCATCCCTCCCCATGAATGTTAACAACATGCCTGTGCCAGAACTTCTAGTCCGTCTCATCTTTGCTTCTAGCATCCCTCCCCATGAATATGTTAACAACACGCATGGCCCAGAACTTCTAGGCTGTCTCATTTTTTTTCTTCCAGCATCACCCCTTGTTAACAGCACACCTGGGCCAGAACTTATAGGTTTCCTCATTTTACTTACAAGCACCCTTTCCACTTTCTAAATCCCCCTGACTTTAATTTTATATTTTTATTTTATTTTCTTTCTTTTATTATTTTAGTATCATTACTATTATTTTTATTATTAATCAAAAACACAAAAAATATTATATTAAGTATTTAAATTATTTAGTTTATTTTTATTTAACTTCTTAAAATAAAAAGACCAAAAACATTTTCCTATTTAATTTCTTTTCTTTAACTCAATATTAAACTTAGATTTAGTTCATTTTCTTTGTTTAAATTAAAATTAACTTAGTTCAATTCCCTTACTTCTAACTATTTATCTTCTTTTAGAAAATTAGGTTAAAATATTTTCTTAAACAAAATCAAAACAAATTCATTTTCTTTTCATTCATGTCTTGTACACTATATACATTTCAATTGTTGTACATTATTCAAAGTTCAATATGGTTGTAATAGATAATTAGTTCTAATTTCTTGCAATTCCTATTTGTACATTTGTATCCCATATTCCCCAAAAATGATGTAATAACGTAAGATATTTACTTTCCGCAATTTATTGTTTTCATATAAATGCTAGTTAATTTAGGATTTGTATGGAAATATAAAATCAATGCTTAGAAAATCCTAATCCAAGATAAACCAAGCATGAAATACAAACACTTGCACACTTTGCACCTCTAGGGTCTACTCCACTTTGTTGCCTTAAAAATGGTCATGTCATGCATGTGAGACACCTTAGAAAAGAACAATAAAAAATACAAGATCATAGTCCCTCGATGACGCTTTGAATGTTGCCTTACAAATGATCTTAGACCCTTAAGAAATATGATAAGGTATCTCACAACATTGCATCTTATGACTATACGATAACCCACACCCGTCCCTTTACATCCAAAGATAAGGTTACTTACCAATCAATGGTGAGGTAGCAATGTCAAAGGAAGAGAGAAATGAACAAAAGACTTTTGAGTAAGTAGAACGTTCTTAGTTGCTTGCTCACAATCCATCTTCAAAAACAAACATATTTTTAAACACACTAAACCCTTTCAAAAAAACATGAAATATTTTCAAAAAGTCCAACACTTTGTATGCATTCTTATAGAGACGAGAATCATTACAAAGTTTGCCTAAACGAAGACGCTTTTCAAAAATAATTTCAAAATCCACCACAAACACATTTCAAACAAAGCAATTTCAAAAGTGATATAGCAAGCAACTAAGAGCCCATAAATAACTATGGATGAAAAGGGTGCTAACACCTTCCCTTTTCATAACCTACCCCTCGAACTCAAGAAAATATCTCAAAGGTCCTTCCTCTTCTTTTTACCCTTTCCTTATTGGATAAAAGAAAAGTTGGTGGCGACTCTTGCTATCCGCAACAATTGCGATCAAACGCAAAACAACCAAGTCAGTTCTCCCACCGTATTACACCTCTTTTCTTCTTTGCTCTGTAACTTCTACGTTCTTTCTCTCTTCCAACCCTTATTCCTCTTCTTCTTGACAAAAACCTATTTTTCTATTATTACTAAACTTAATAATAATAGTATTATTTCTATTGGGCTCATTTAACACACCCCCGCTTTACTACATACCACCATATAAAATAGGCCCACGCGGATATTCTATTAATTCCAACATTATTATTATTATTAATCAACTAATTAATTAATTAATAATAATCTAACAACTAATATAAAAATCTTCAACATTTCACAACTTCAACAAATAACTTGGAAATAATTTAATTAAATAATTAATTAAATAAACAGGTGTTACAGGGAGCGCATAAACAAAACATGTTCCCTGCAAACACAACCGCTCAACAGGCACATGTTCCCCGCGAACACAAATGTCGAGCAGGCATACGTTCCCTGCGAACACTCCAACCTAGCAGTCATACATTCCCCGTGAATGCAAGACCAACCTAACTTCCTGTCGAAGCTCGCGAGCATAAAGAAGAGAGGCGGATCAAGTCTGTTATCCAAGAGATACTATTGTGTCCAAACAAAAACAGAAAATAGGGCATACTATCTCGAAAACCTGCATGGGGAACAACTTTCTCGACCTTGAAACACAAAAAACCTAAAACAAAATTATAGTTAAAATACTAAGCAGTCAGCGAGCTTCATCAACAAGACAGACTCATCCAGGTCCGACCTCGCGTGTGTGCCTAGGTACAAGCATAACACCCAAAATATTTTAAAGGGACGAGACTCCACTCTTTTAACGAGCGTGTCCTCAACCCGACATGGATAACTCGACGAACTCCATCATCCTCGTACCATGACGATAGAACACCGGACTCGCAACGGGAAGTTCACGCTGCCGAGTTCAGGTCCTCGAAATGAGACTTGAGTTCCGACTCATGCCCAATATTCACCCTGACCGTTTGTCCAGTTTCCCCATACTGGCGAACATACAAATCAAACGAGCAAATTCTCCTATAAACTCTTAGCAAAATAAAATACGTCTCAGGAAGACGAGCATACAAACATGCATAAACATAATAAATAACAATGTTTCACGTACGAGCAAGTCCTCGTAAAGATCACGAAACGTACCCATCACGAACAACAAGTGCCAACAATGCGTTTTCCTCCTCGGCGCACGGGTTGACTCTAAGTCATCACTCCTGTGCCAAAAGCAATAAATTGGGGGGCTACTATTATGGTCTGGTCCAACGGCTAGAGTGGGTCCAATCCGACCTCCTTCTTAGAGTGGGCCCAGTGTGACCACGACCCAGGCTACCCCGCCCTCTGTCGGGCACCATCGATCATTTGTCCTCCTGAACCAACATCGACCTACGACAGCCGACGAGTGTCTCTCAATTTGCCCTACCTCAAGTCGGCCAGATAACCAGGAACCGACCAGTTCACTGCCCGTAACCTACCTCCTTCTCGGAACCAACAACTAGTTTACGGGCACACCTGCCCAGTTTGACCAAGTCTTGACAGTTACCTATTTTTGCAGACCCGTATATCTAGGCCCAAAAATAGGGACCAATGGTCAAACGCTAAGGGCACTATATAAACCCTCACTAATGTGAGAGTCAGGTATCGAATATTCACTATTCACCACTAAAACCCTAATACATTGCTTGTATCTCTTTGCTCCCACACTTACTTATCGTCGGAGTGCCTTGCAGGTACAACCTTCTTTTTTCCTCCTCGACATTCCATCCCGATAGAAGATCATCATCCAACCACCTTGTAGGTTCTATCAAGTGGTAAGATCAAAAGTCATATCCATATCCATTAATAAACAAATATTTAAATATTCATTTATTTTATCCGCAGACATCCACGCCTGTTAATATTTTTGCCATCCCTAATATTGATGAAAAAGTCTCACTATAGTTTGAAGGACCTTTCTTTAACATCTTTATTAATTAACTTATAATACTATTTATATTAATACACAATTATTATAAGATTCTATATACATATATTTTGAGTGATATTTTAAAATGGATAGAAAAGACTCATACAATCTAATTGATTCAAATTAAAAATTCAATGTTATTTTTTTATTTTAATATTAAGTGACCAAATTAAAAGGAAAAAAATTAAGTCAAATTATATGGCTTATAAATATCAAATTAAAAACTATAATTAATATGAATTATTAATAGATTAATAGTTAATAATTATATATTTTTACCAAAAAAAAACCATTTTTATTTGTTTACATTTGACAAAGGTTAAAAAAAATCCAAAAAATAAACTACTACTACTACTACCCTAGTACACCCCATATATAAAGTTTGAAGGGTGTAAAAAGAAGAACCATTTCAAATTCTCACTAGTGCTTAATCGCAACGTTCCCCTAAAATTCAAAACCCCAGCATTTCCGCCATTTCGTGCTACACTAGTCGCCATTTTGTGCTACACTAGTCGCCATTTTCGCCATGTCTACAACGAAAATGAACAGCACCGCCAAATCGTGCCCTCTCACCGTCACCGTTCGCCGGAACCCTCCCCGGAGAGCTCGTGCTACTCCTTCACACGGAATCACGCCGTTTCCCAATGAAGAAATTTTGTCTGAGCAGATATCAAAATTTCCAGCAGCAACGTTAGAGGATGATGAGATTCTGAAAAATCCATCAACAATCGAGAGTGAGAATCTGATAAATCCACCAACATCAGAGACCGAGAATCTGATAATTCCATTGGAGAATGAGAATCTGAAAGTGTTTCTCAGAATCCGTCCATCTCAACCTCCAAATCAAGCTCCGCGCGTGAAAACCAAAGCCGCGTGGCCGAAAACTCAAACGAAGAATGTAACTAACAATTCGAAGAAGAAAAGCTCCTCTTCGTGTATATCCATTAACGATTCACAGTCAGTGACGTTATTAGTTCCATCGGATTTGCAAGACGCGAAGAGAGTGAAATCGGAAACATACGGTGGTTTTACTCACGTGTTTCCTTCCAATTCATCTCAGGTAGTGTGATAACGTTTCTTTATCGTTTTTGCGTCGTTCACGGTTTTTTCACTTTCAGTTTCAGCTTACAATGTGATGTAATTGTTTGTTTCAGTTGGAAGTTTACGAGAGAATGGTGAAACCTATGGTGGATGAGTTTACCAAGGGTAAAAGTGGAATGTTGGCTGCTTTAGGTCCCAGTGGGTCTGGGAAGACTCACACGGTTTTCGGAACCCCGAGGGATCCTGGAATGGTGCCTCTTGTCCTGCGACATATTTTCAAGGAGACTGAGGCTTCTAGGTATTCTTGTGCATTTCAATTCACCTTTGTACATATATACGTATGCTGTGTTAGATGGATGTATGCATCAGACTTCAAGTTTTGCTTAGTTCATTGGGTGCACTTTATCTGTTTTAGTATGTTGCATTAACATTTTCAAAATCTTGTGTCAAGTAGTGTAAATTAGCTCTTAGCTTCCGAGAGCTTCTAAGTTAATATAATTAATGTTTCCTCACACATGAAAGTCTTTTACAAGTTTATGGATGTTTATAGACTGTAGAGTACTCAAACTAAAAGAGTTTCTAGAAAATTTGATTAACAAATTTCATCTTATACGAGAATCCGTTTTTGAAAAACTCTAGTTAATGCTAGATTCTTTTGATAATTGATTTTCTTTAAGTGCTTTTTTAGTAAGTTTATCTAAACTAGTACTTCGTAAATCAAACGCACCACTAAGCTTATGATAAGCTGGTAGTGTTCTGTTATTACTTAGATTATACATTGTATTTGGATATGTTTTGTAGTCAGACCTTACATTTGAGTGTTTGTAAAGCTGATATAATTGATAAAATATGCTGGGTTATATATTTCTAGAAAGAGTTGCCGAGGGGTTACTCCTTCTACTTGAAGTTTAGGAAACATCGTTAATCGAGAAAATGTAACTCAAGTGATTTTTATATGTTTAACTGTTCTCAGTAATGACATGATCATGACAGCATAGTGATATTTGCAACTGTGTTTGATAAATTATTTATGTTGTTTAACTGAGTGAAATGTCAATTTCATTCCTTGGTATGGCTCACAGATCCTATTACATAGCTATATTTGAGATATATACTGAACGGGGAAAATCAGAAAAACTGTTTGATTTATTACCAGATGGCAGTGAACTAAGTATGCAGCAATCCACCATAAAAGGCCAGAAAGAGGTTTAATGCTAGATCTGTTTATTTCACTGGATTTTTATGATGATGTTGGTATTTTTTTTCACTTCCTGCATTTATGTAAACAGGTTCTCATCTCTAATGCTGAACAGGCAGAATCTTTGATAGCACAAGCTGTGATAAAACGTGCAACTGCAATGACAAATACCAACAGTCAGTCGAGGTGGGTTATAAAGTGGGAATTTATGAATCTTTTCCCCTTTCCTCAAAGGATAATCCTTTTGTTGGTTGCTTAATGGTTCTTCCAATAGAAAGTCTTAAATACTGTAATTATAGAAAGAAGTTGTTTGAAGTATGTGATGGGTTTTTTCGCTTGAGAGTACCTTTAATAATGAACTAACTAGGAAACCTGTGCTACAATGTAAATATATGTGGCATTTTTTAATAGCAGCATGTAAGTGTTTGTTCTGTATTTAGACGCTAGTTCTTGGTTTGCTACTGATAAAGGCTTCGTTTCTTCCAAAACATGGATAGAAAAGGTAAGTAAAAAGAGAAGAAATTATCGACCTTGATATGCAGCTAAGCGTATTTTGAATAAATCTACGCTAAATAGTTGCTAGTTTTAGTAAGTTTTCTTATATGAATCACAATTTTTTTGGGTACCTTTCTCCAAATATTATACTTTCTAATTTTTTTATGATGAGTAAGATCTGATACTTTGGTACCTTTCTCTAATAATTAATATACTAAGCATACCGTCTTTATTTTTTATGATCATTAAGGTCTGATTCCTTCTTTGTACCTGTAGCCGGTCACAGTGCATCATGAACATTCGCGATGTTCCTAAAAAAGGTAAAGGAGTGGCCAATTCTAAGTCAAACAATGCTGTTTTGACTATCATTGACCTTGCTGGAGCTGAAAGAGAAAAAAGAACAGGAAATCAGGTTTTCATTCCTTTTTTTCATTATGATACTATCAAACTTGGTTTGAGCATTGTGATGTGTTGAACTTTAGGATGCACTATGTGATAAAAAGTAATCTCTCAATTCTAGGAGAATTGTGCGCAAAATTTTGATACATGGCAGGGTCATCATTTCTTAATTTCATAAACAAGACCGATTACACTTCTAATGGGGTCGATGATCCATGCAGTGGACCCACCTAAAGGAATAATATTTGGCTGTTATTTTAAATCATCTACTTTTACCCATATTTCAATTTTTCTGTGATGTTCTAGGGGACAAGATTGGTTGAAAGCAATTTTATCAACAACACGTTGATGGTGTTTGGCTTATGTTTAAGAGTATGTAGGCCACACTTCAAATTATGAATTCAAGTCATAATGCCTTTGATTACTAGAACTAAGTTGCTTACATTGCATTCGAAGTTTTAGAATTGTTTGATTTTTTTTCTTCTCTTGTTCAGTTCAGTTCCACCCTAACCTTCCATAGATAGTTCTTATTTTGTGTGTGCTGTTAATTTTTTTTCAGTCTTTATTGGAGCACCAAAAAAATCCCAAGAAACAATTGCAGAAGCACTTCCAAAATTCTATGGTATTGGTTTTACTAATTATATTTTGTTGCTGGGTTGCGTTTGTCTTCTTTGTTACTATCTCTTATAAGTCAACATTCTAATTTGTTTTATCATAATATTTCTCTTTTGGATGATAAATTTTAAGTTTGTAATGGGAAAGGGTTAGAAGTTTAACTCTGTCTACTACTATTGCAGTTAACAAGGTATCTGCGGGATTATTTGGAGGGCAAGAAGCGCATGACCTTGGTATGTAGATACTACTTTTCCATATGGGGGTTTTCTTTTTCATGAACTTTCTGATATATATTTGAGTTTATCTTTCCAAATATATTAATCTTGCCAATTCCTCCTAATATTAACTTTACTTTTTAATTCTGTTTGCAGCTTTTAACAGCAAAGTCAGGAGAGGATGATTATCTCGATACTTCCCACCTACTTAGACAAGCTTCTCCTTACATGCAAATCAAGTAAAATTCTTCATTTTCATCTTCACATAATCTAACTTGAATTCCATATTTATCCTAGATTGATTTCTAAGTGTCTCTGTTCATTCTTGTTAGGTATAATGAAGTTGAACCATCAATAAATATGGTTCCCAAAAAAAGGAATCACCAAGCTTCTTCCATAATTGATAGTGCAAAACAATCACCTTCATTAGATCATTTAAAGAGAATGAAATTCGTTGGTGAACACACTGTGCAGGTTCACTTTCACTTCCTATCATGTTTTTAGTCACAATTTTTCATTTAAATATTTCATATATGAATTGCTGTATGACCATATAGCATTAATATTCTTTATATTGCTGATGGATGTAATATTGGCTTGCATCTGATTACTCTTAGCATAAGCTATTTGCTGTTTGAGCAAGTAGTGAGCTCTTATAAACTTATAAGGACATTTCTATTTAAACTTTGAAAAATAAAGATGTCTTCTTAGTAATTAGAAAAACAAGTAATCCGTTTATTTTGGAAATGAGAAATTTAAGATTTGACAACATAACGTTGCTGAAAAGTTAGAGATACATCTTTTCTTTGAATTTGACAAATTAAAAGCTATGGTGCGTTTAGAAGCTTAACTGAAAGTAAATTGTAATTCGTTCATAGCATGGCGTTATCTTCATGGATTGTTGATATTTAATAATTTGACAGTAAGGTTTTACTCTTGGAAATTTTAACTTTACAAATTGGCCATCTTCATATTAGGGCGTGTTTGGATTGGTGGTGGACAAAATTAATTATAGCAGAATTGAGTTTGATAGAATTGATTCTAGCAGAATTGAGTTTAGTAGAATTGATTTATGTTTGGATACATTTATGTAAAAGTGAGTTGAACAATAAATTTCAGTGTAAAAATCATACATAATCAATTTTGGAGGCAGAAGCTACAAATTATAGCTTCAACTAGAATCAATTCTGGAGACAGAATCAATTCTACTTTTGCCTAACCAAACATTTCAAAATAACCCATAATCAATTCTACACTTTTAGAATTGCTTTTGGCCCTTCCAAAAGCCAAACCAAACATGCACTTAATTTGTATGACAATTATTTAGCATGTACCATTTGGTAAATCCCTAACCGTTACTTTCTTTTTCTTCAGAAGGCTGAAAAAGGCGTTGAAGAATGTAACACTTTGAAGAAAGGTAATTTTGGACATTTAAATATTGTATTAAACTTATTTGTTCCGTTTATTTTTTGCTATCTTGACTATGATTTTATGACAGATACTTCAACAGTGTCTAAATTCGATGCTAGCAGTACTGACCCTGAAAAGGGTGTTGAAGAATGTAACACTTCGAAAAAAGGTAGTTTTGGACATTTAAAAATTGTGTTAAACTTATTTGTTCTGTTTATTTTCTGCTATCTTGACTATGATTTTATGACAGATACTTCAACAGTGTCTAAATTCGATGCTAGCAGTTCTGTCCCTGAAAAGGGTATTGAAGAATGTAACACTTCGAAGAAAGGTAATTTTGGACATTTAAAATTTGTGTTAAACTTGTTTGTTCTGTTTTTTTTTTCTGCTATCTTGACTATGATTTTATGACAGATACTTCAACAGTGTCTAAATTCGATGCTAGCAGTACTGACCCTGAAAAGGGTGTCGAAGAATGTAACACTTCGAAGAAAGGTAGTTTTGGACATTTAAAAATTGTGTTAAACTTATTTGTTCTGTTTATTTTCTGCTATCTTGACTATGATTTTATGACAGATACTTCAACAGTGTCTAAATTCGATGCTAGCAGTTCTGTCCCTGAAAAGGGTATTGAAGAATGTAACACTTCGAAGAAAGGTAATTTTGGACATTTAAAATTTGTGTTAAACTTGTTTGTTCTGTTTTTTTTTCCTGCTATCTTGACTATGATTTTATGACAGATACTTCAACAGTGTCTAAATTCGATGCTAGCAGTTCTGTCCCTTTGAAGTCAGAGTGCGATAGCCATGTCGGAAGCGAGAGAAGTCACATTATAATGACAAATTTTGCAAGAGTTATATGGAATGTATTGAAGCAATACAATTCCAAATTTAAGGTAATACTGTTTGCCATCAATAACTATTTTCAAGATAGTTTATTTTTTTCTCATTCGTTATGGTTCTTCATACAATGATGTCCATACATGATCAAACTATAGGCATATTATATTCACATTTTTTTTTTTCATAATCAGGTTGCGGAAAGGGAAATACTCAGTCTCAAAGAAAGCATAGGATATGAAAAGAAAAGAAATCTAGAGTTACAAACGCAGCTGAATGCCTTCAGGGCTGCCTGTACTTGTTGCAAAGGAGGAAATGAAAAAACCAATATTGAAGATGGTTCATTAGTTGATCTTGATCACTTGCATGATTTGGACCAACAGGTTGAGTATTGCACTCTTATATTCATGTTTTCTTGTCTAAAGGTCATTGATGATTCAGTTAAGGCAATTTAAATGCTCATTAATCTTTGAACTTATTAGTTGGCCAACCTGTACACTAACTCCTACTTTCGTCTTAGTTATAATTACTGCTTGAATTTCGTTTTGATGTTCTGTTATCAGGTAAATATATTCTTAAATAGATTAAAGTAAATGTTGTGTTACTAGAGGCATTTCGTTTAATGTGTGAGCTGACACATTTGTCCTGCGTGCTTTCGTTTTAATGTACTGAAGTACTAAGTGAAATGTTCCCCAACTACTTGATTTGTCAAAATGTAGACAGTCTTCAGATTCCAATATTATTGTTATTTTCTTGTCCATTCTTTCCAGGAAACCTTTGAGGCAGAGTCATCATCTGAGCCTAGAATTGACCTGTCAGATGAAGAGCGTATACTGGGTACTACTAGTACAAAGTTAGATTCTAAAAAATCAGAAAGGTTAGTCTTGTGAGTAATCATATTACCCATGTTATTTTTCAGTTTTTTTTTTTTTTTGCTTCAAACTGAATATGACTGTTCCTTAATTTCTTCTTGGTGTAATAATATAGGAAAGTTTCAGTCTCCCTGTCAAAGTCAGGGCATCGTAATGCTTTGGAGGCCGATGATGAGAGCAAGGTACATAGTGTGATTTGACTTTCCATACGCTGATAAATGGATCAATTTTCTTGAACTTTTATTTTTAGTTAATTGTACGAGAGACTGTGCCCCCAATTGACTTCAGCCGATTAAACTAAGCTTTAGAGTGAGCCGATATAAATGTACATTTTTGCATATTTATGCAAAATCGTTCGAGCAATAGTTTTTTTTCCAAAATATATGGGAGTTTTCTTATTGCAAATATTGCTATGTATTTATCTTATGTGGTCATCCATTCCTTTCAGGATACATTTCATGCACAACCTTCTTCTGAGCCTATACTTAATGTGTCCAATGAAGAGACTATTGTTTTTTCTGAGCCTATACTTAATGTGTTCAATGAAGAGCCTATTGTTTCTTCCCACACACAGTTAGATTCTGAAAAATCAGATAGGTTAGTCTTATGACTAGTGATCTTCCACTTGTGATTCCTGCTGTTTTATTTATTTTTGGTTTGGACCATTATGCTTGTTCCTCAATTCTTGCTTGGTGTGGTAATACAGGGAAGTCTCTGTTTCATGGTCCATGCCTGAGTGTCATAATGATTTGGAAGTAGATGCTATGTGCATGATATCTAGCGTAAGTTGACTTTTAATTTGCTAATAAACGAATCATTCTGCTTGTACTTTACTTATTTCATTAAGGAGAGAATGTTCTATGATTGAGTTCTGATCTTGCTAGTAAAGGAGTGAATGTTATTGCTGAATTTTGGGGTCCAAAATCTTGATAGCTTATAAATTTTGACCTTCATTAGATTATCTAAATTATCATTCTAGTTGAGGCATCCCATCTAATGTGTGCACTGACATATTTTGCATGTGTTTTGTGCTCATTTATAAGAAATGGTTAACCAACTTGTTTGTCCTTAAAAATGTATTGAACTTCTAGTTGCAATATTATTACTTATATTGTCTGGCTATCCATTATTTCCAGGAATTTAATGTGGAGTCATCATCTGAGCTGAGACTTGATCAGTCAGATGCCGAGCTTAAGCTTTGTTCTACATGTTCAGAGCTGGATTATGAAAAATCAGACAGGTCTTGTGATTACTGATCTTCCACTTGTGATTCCGGTTTATTTTTGGCTTAAAATTCATATTCTCTCTGTAATTCTTTGCTTGATGTGATAATACAGGAAACTCTCCGTCTCATTGTCAAAGTCAGGGCATCATAATGCTTTGGAGGTTGATGCTATGGACAAGATGCCTTGTGTGAGTTAACTTTCCATTATCCTTAACTGTACTATGTTGCTGATTGAGAACAAATTAAGCATTCAATCAATTTAGCATTCAATGTGTTTGTTGTAATTACATTATTAATACAAGTGAGGTGTGCTGTTTTAGACAATTACAAATTCCACAAATGAATCAATCTAATTGAATTTTATTTATTAGTCCGTTGAGGGGAGATTGCTGGTTAATTGAGTTCCTATCATGCGTATTCAAATATAAGTTAAGCTTGAGAGCACTTAATTGACAAAGTCGGTGTGATATAAAATTAATTGAACTAGTGGCAATTAGTTATTGCTGGGTTTTGGGGTTTAATTTTTTGATGGCATGTAAATTTTGGTCTCAATAGGTTAATAAAACTGTTATACTAGTTTACACATTCCATCTAATATCTGAGTTGACACGATTGTTCTTCAAAATGTGGTATCCAATTTACATATTATTTGCTTGCCCATTTTTTCCAGGAAATATTTAATTCAGAGTCATCACCTGAGCCGCCTAATGAAGAACATATGCTTGGTTCTACCTGCACGGTGTTGGAACCTGAAAATTCAGATAGGTTAGATTTGTGACTAAGTGTCCCCCACATGATCCCTGCTCTTTTTTTATTTGGACTTTTGGTATGTTTTGCTTGTTCCTTAATTCATGTTTGGTGTGATAATTCAGGGAAGTCTCAGGATCATTATCAAACTCAGGAATTCACGAGGCTTTTGAAGTTAATGCTGTGAGGACCGTACCTAATGTAAGTGGACTTTCAATATCAATCTGCTTAGACTTTCTTTATTGCTTCATTAAAGGAGAAATTGGACAATAATCAAGTTCCGATCTTGTTCAATTATAAACTAAGCTTGAGGGCAGGTGTGCATTTAATTTGCAGTTTTATATCATGAAAGTTAATTAAAGTGGTTGCCTTCTGAGTTGACCTTAACCCGATAAATGTTACTCCCTTCGTCACAAAATAAATGTCACATCTAGAAAAAAAAATTGCCCCAAAATACTTGTTACTTTATATTACCAATGTAATTTTATATTTAATCTTCCAATTCTACCCTATAATAAATACTCTCAATTTACTTTTTTCTCACTCAACATTAATACTAATTTGAATACACCAATAGTTAAGCAGGATAATTTGGTAAAGTCACTGGTCTCTCTCTTTCATTTATTACTTTCATTTATTACTTTCATTTATTACTGTTTCTTAATCTGTGGAAAATAATCAACTACGACAAATAATATGGGATGGAAGGAGTAATAGCTAACCTGTTTCTCGAATTCCTATTCTCCTTTGACATATACTTATTGCTGGGTTTCAAAGTTTAATGTCATGATTGCATGTAAAATTTGTCTTCAATTCAATAGATAAATAAAACTATTATGCTAGTCGAGGCATCCCATCTAATGTCTGAACTGCCATAATCTTGTTTTTCTGTGCTTTCATGAGAAATGGCTTCAACAGTTTGTGAACAGAACAAATATGTGTTAGGTATTTGATTAGTTTTTTCTTTAAGTGCATGTGAACAGAACATTTCATGTGTTAGGTATTTGATTTTCCACTCTTTTCAGGAAATGTTGAATGCAGAGTCACCATCTAAGCCTAGAATTGACCAGTTGGGTGAAGAACATACGCTTGATTCTACCTGTACGAAGTTAGATTCTGAAATACCAGATAGGTTAGTCCTGTAACTAATAATCTTTTACATGTTATTATTAATTATTATTATTATTATTATTATTATTATTATTATTCATTTTCTTGGCTTTGAACGAATATGTTTGTTGCTTACTTCCCGCTTGAAATAATAATGTAGGGAAGTCACAGTCTCTTCATCAAAGCCTGGGCATGATAATTCTTTGGAGGTTGACGTTGTGAGTTGACTTTCCATCTGCTTTAACATATTACTTCGTTCTATACTCCTACTTTGTTCTATGAAGGATAAATTATGAGCAGAACATTTCATTATATATATATATATATATATATATATATAGGGGACATATCAAGTGAGAAAGGGGTCCCTTATATGAGAGTGAGAGGAGTAATTATAAGCCATTGGATCAAAATTTATGACTAAGATTAGGAGAGAGAAGAAAGAGTAAAAAAAAGTTAACGTAATAAATGAGGAGAGAGAAGTAAGATTTAGAAGAAAAAAAATAACTTCATCAATGAATCTCAACCATCCAATGTAATCTAAAGGCTAAAAAGAAACCCTCTCACTCTCACATAAGAAAGACTTTCTCATGAGATATGGTATATATATATATATATATATATATATATATATATATATATATATATATATATATATATGTGTGTGTGTGTGTGTGTGTTACGTATTTGATTTTCCGTTCTTTTCAGGAAACATTAAATGCCGAGTCACCATCTAACCCTAGAATTGACCAGTTGGATGAAGAACATATGCTTGATTCTACCTGTACGAAGTTAAACTCTGAAATACCAGATAGGTTTGTCTTGTAACTAATAATATTCTGCATGTTATTGTTGTTATTATTATTATTATTATTATTTATTATTATCATTATTATTATTTATTATTATTATCATTATTATTTATTTTTATTATTATTATATTATTATTATTATTATTATTATTATTATTATTATTATTATTATTATTATTATTATTATTATTATTATTATTTATTTTTCTTGGCTTTGAACAAATATGTCTGTTGCTTACTTCCGGTTTGAAATAATAATGTAGGGAAGTCTCAGTCTCTTCACCAAAGCATGGGCATCATGATTCTTTGGGGGTTGATGCTGTGAGTTTACTTTCCATCTGCTTTAACATATTACTTTGTTCTTTGAAGGATAAATTCTAGTTGAATTCAAATCTTTGAAAGTTAGTACTTAGTAACAAACTAAGTTTGAGAGTAAGCGTCCATAAATTCAACTATAATTTTCTTTTTATGTGCTTTCATGAGAAATGACTTACCAACTAGTTTTTCCTTTAAGTGTACGTGAGCAGAACATTGCATTATATATGTGTGTGTTAGGTATTTGATTTTCCATTCTTTTCAGGAAACTTTAAATGCAGAGTCACCATCTAAGCCTAGAATTGACCAGTTTGGTGAAGAACATATGCTTGGTTCTACTTGTACGAAGTTAGACTCTGAAATACTAGATAGGTTAGTCTTGTAACTAATAATTTTCTGAATATTATTATTATTATTATTATTATTATTATTATTATTATTATTATTATTATTATTATTATTATTGTTGTTGTTATTATTGTGTTATTATTATTATTATTATTATTATTATTATTATTATTATTATTATTATTATTATTGTTGTTATTATTGTTATTATTATTGTTGTTATTATTATTATTATTATTATTATTATTATTATTATTATTATTATTATTATTATTATTATTATTGTTGTTATTATTGTGTTATTATTGTTGTTGTTATTGTTGTTATTATTGTTGTTATTATTATTATTATTATTATTATTGTTGTTGTTGTTGTTATTGTTATTATTGTTGTTATTGTTGTTATTATTATTGTTGTTGTTATTGTTATTATTGTTGTTATTGTTGTTATTATTATTGTTGTTGTTATTGTTATTATTGTTGTTATTATTGTTATTATTGTTTATTTTTCTTGGCTTTGAACAAATATATCTGTTGCTTACTCCCCCTTGGAATAATAATATAGGGAAGTCACAGTCTCTTCACCAAAGCCTGAGCATGATAATTCTTTGGAGGTTGACGCTGTGAGTTGGCTTTCCCTCTGCTTTAACATATTACTTTGTTCTTTGAAGGATAAGTTGTAGTTGGATTCAAATCTTTGTGTGTTAGTACTTTGTAATAAACTAAGTTTGATAGTAAGCGTCCATAAATTCAACTATAATTTTCTTTTTATGTGCTTTCATGAGAAATGACTTACCAACTAGTTTTTCCTTTAAGTGTACGTGAGCAGAACATTGCATTATATATATGTGTGTGTTAGGTATTTGATTTTCCATTCTTTTCAGGAAACTTTAAATGCAGAGTCACCATCTAAGCCTAGAATTGACCAGTTCGGTGAAGAACATATGCTTGGTTCTACCTGTACGAAGTTAGACTCTGAAATACTAGATAGGTTAGTCTTGTAACTAATAATCTTCTGAATGTTATTATTACTATTATTTATTTTTCCTGGCTTTGAACAAAAAATTTTGTTGCTTACTTCCCGCTTGGAATAATAATGTAGGGAAGTTACAGTCTCTTCACCAAAGCCTGAGCATGATAATTCTTTGGAGGTTGATGCTGTGAGTTGGCTTTCCCTCTGCTTTAACATATTACTTTGTTCTTTGAAGGATAACTTGTAGTTGAATTCAAATCTTTGAGTTAGTACTTAGTAATAAATTAAGTTTGAGAGTAAGAGTCCATTTATTTAGTTGAAGAAGTCTGATTGAAATGAAATAAATTCAATTATTAACTTTTGGTAAGTTAAGTTAGCATGAACCTCTTAACTGGCTCACCTGTTTCATTATCTCTTGCTCTCGTTGTACATATAGTTATTTCTGGTTTCTGGGTTTAGTAGCTTGTTAATCAATTAAAACAAAAACTGTTATGCTACATGAGGCATTCAATCTAACGTGGGAAGTGGCATGATTAAGTTCATCAACTAGTCTGTTCTTCAAAAAGCCTCAGACTGTTAAATTTTTTTTTTGAACCATTCAGATTGTTAATTATATGTTTCCTTATTTGGTCATCCATTCATTCCAGGAAACATTTCAACCACAGACATCATCTGAGCCTATGACTGGTCCTGGCAGACAGTTAGATACAGATAAATCAAATAGTTTAGTCTTGTGAGTAATACTTCTTGAGCGTGATTCATACTCTGTTTTTCTTAGTTTTTATTACTTAAGGCTGTGTTCCTTATTTCCTGCTTGGTGTAATACATTAGGGATATTTCGGGCTCCTCGTCAAAACCAGGGGATCAAAAGGATTTGGTAGTTGAAACTAAGAGCAAGATACCGAGTGTGAGTAGACTTTCCATTTGCTAATATATACACATACTGTTTTTTGCATCCTTATAATTTATATTCAGATAGTTAACATGTTTAATTTTATGCCATTGGAAAAGCTCTAGCCCATCTTTACCTTTTACTTAACTTTAACGGGCAACTATGGGTCATTGGGATGGGGAAAGCTGAGAATGGATTCTGTCTTGGAGAAAAAAAATTGGTTGTTTGGGAGACCGAGTTGGCGGAGAAGCTTTGGACTATTATTAGAGGGTTCACTATCACTATCGCTGATGACTGTTGGTCTTGGATTCATGATTCTAAAAACCGGTATTCTGGATCGAATCCTCCTGGCTAGAAATCAAACAACCCCAAACCTCTCGGGTGATCTTCTGAGGGATTTCTCCCTTGATTGGAAGAATTGGGCCCTTCTCAAAAGTTAGATCGCTCTCCTGGAAGCTCCTTTTAGATAGATTTCTGACTCGTGATAACCTGTTTAGAAGGAGAGTTATACAGGATCCTCAAAACTTGAAGTGTGTGTTTTGTGGGGAGGAGCGAGAGACCCTGCCACACTTGTTTTTAAGTTGAAATTTCACGTCTTATGTCTGATACGACTATATGAGTGTGTATATGTGTCTTTCATTTAACATCCCTTGGTCTAGAGAATTCTTGATATATCAAAAAATTCGAAATACTACATCCCAATGGTCAACACAGAGATTTGTATGGACTGACTCGCTACACTGATTGCAAAGGTAATACGTGTCTTGTCTACTTATAGGAAGATAGTTGAATTTCTCAACTAACCCCGTGTATCTATGTTGATCTGAAAAGGCCCTATCTGATATGGAAATAGTTTACTTTTTGGAATTGTGAAGGTTGGTAGGTTTAAAATTAGTTGTTCAAATATGCTGATAATTGATTGCCATCTTTTTCTAGAAGCTAAGTTGTTAACAGAAGGTTCAAGAACCTTTTAATAAACTTTTAATAACGTGAATGAAAAGTAAGTTTGTGAAATCCTTCTATCCATCTGCTTAGTGCTTCACAGAATAATTACTGTTCATGTTACCATGCTAAGCTTACAGGAAGTTGGTTTCTGCTTTCCTCATTCATCTTGTTAACTCACCTTTCAGGAATTGTTAGATTCTTCGCTATCAACAAGAAATGACAATTTGGATCCTTCATTGCCTAAAGATGTCTCATCTACTAAAACCCAGAGTGATAAAGGAGTCAAAAACTCTGCCAGCAAGCCTCCTAGGTCGAAAAGGTGGGTGGTTTATTTTTTGTAAAAGAGTAATGAAGTGATGCTTTTCCGTCCATACTTACCAGTTACGGTTTTTATGTATATGTTGAAATCAGGACACTTATGCCTTCCTCATCCTTGTTATCAAGAAACTTGAGCACCTTTGATCTTTTTGACGAATCCGAGAAATCAAAGGTACTAAATAATGTTTTTTTTTTAAATTTTGGATCAGTGATCTGCACAGTACATTTGCTTTACGAAATTGAATATTGTCGCTTCAAAAGAAAAACAAATTATGTTAAATGTTAACCGTATCTATCTGGTTTTACAGGAGAACAGGGGCACAAGGAAGTTAGGTGCACGCGATGATCCTAAAAGATCAAATGGAAGTATTTCTCTGCTCCACATGCTCCAAGGTAGAAAAGGAAATATTCGTCACTAGGGTAGCCACCAAAACCTCTTTGTAGAAAATGCAAAAATCCTATGCGTGGGACAAGGGATAGTCTTGACTTTGGTTATTTGAACTAAATACTCACTGCAAACAATTGCTTACTTATTTGTAAGTAATGCTGCAGTTGTAGTGGCATAGCAGAAATAACTTTAGTTTTTTGAATTAATTAGTTACTGCTGACATGTAACTTGTTCCCTTATATGCAAGTAATTCTGCATTTTTACCCTTATATGCAAGTAATTCTGCATTTTTACCCTTATATGCAAGTAATTCTGCATTTTTAGTGGCATAGCAGAAAGTGTTACAACTGTACACGACCTCGTAACCTAGAGAAAAGAAATCCCACACTATTGGTTTCAATATAATTAGGAGGATTTAACGTGACACCCTCCAAATTAAACATGACATCTCCCAATTTTAGTTATTCTAGAATTATTTTTGCTGAGAAACAAACAATTTTCAGTATAAGGTTTGAAATTTTTGATACAGGTAAAATTTTTCGTACATCCCTATGAAATTTCTGGCTAATGTAAATTTTCAGTAGTGTATTTGAAATTTTTGGTATTCTATAAATTTCAAATTTACTAGGCAGTATTGAAAATTTAAGTTATACTAAATTTTTTGATAGTTCATTTATTCAAGTTTTTTAACGGTCAAGATTTTGTCGACATCTTTGGAGGGTTATGATTGCACTGACAAATTTGTGTGATTTAGAATACACCTTCATTTGTATAAATAGGGGCATATGTTATAGATAAAAATATTTCAAAAAATGTCTTTTCCTCAATTTTTGATTATGGTAGAAGTATATTACAACGGAAGCAACTCTGCTGTTGAATTCAAGCATTTAGATGACAACACATCCCTTGTTACCTTGAAAGAAACGTTGAATGCATTGCTTCCTGATTCCGACAGAGAAGTTTTTAGGACTATTATATTGATACAAATGGTTGGGTGAAATACAACCCGATTGAGTTGAAGATCGATGAAGATGTGAAGGTCATGTGGAAAATATTTTGCCGTAGGATAACTAAAGGTCTGACATAGTTGGATGCGGAGATTCGAAGATCCGTCGACGTCATAATCAAGATGTTAGAACATCCAGAATCATTCGGTAGTGCCTAGGTTTTTCATGCTTAGTTGATTTTAGTTTTTGTTGTACTATTTTATGTTATTTTCATCATCGATTCGAAACATGTAATTGTCAAAATATAATGAATAATAAGTCTGTGTGTCACTATATATATATATATATATATATATATATATATATATATATATATATATATATATATATATATATATATATATATATATATATATATATATATATATATATATATATATATATATATATATATATATATATATATAATACAACCAAACCCTCCACGGGCTACGCCGCCTAACCTAGCTAAATCTGTATAAATCTCACCGTCAGGGTTTACTAAACCCACGAGGTTATCTAAATGAACTACAATAAATCGTAGGCGACTATCCTAATCACCTACAGGTGGTGGAGGTGGTGGTGGCGACTCAGCAGAAACCCTAGCACGTGAAGGCCCCAAAATATTAGATGTTGCAGTCGCTGGTATGATCCTATGGTGTGATACACTCAGATACCACTTAAGGCATCCATCCTCGTTCTGTGAAAGATGATGAACCACAACTGATCTATCCCTAATCTCACGGGTAGGGTAGAGCTGATGATGTGACTCTGAAACCATCTGTCAATGCCACCAGTTGGAGCCTCGGGAACTGGACGAGAGATTCACTAAATATAACCATATCCTCGTAGATACCTCTCAGGTAAGTGTCTAGTCACATGGTTCTTCCACCTAAGAAGTCCTGAATACAAAGAAGCGTCGTCAAATGCACGATGAGGTCGGTGAGATGTAATTGATGTTCAAAACGACATCCTCTACGGTCAGAGCGTCAAGACTCCTCTGGTACTCCATCAAATCCCTTGGAAGGGCTTGCTTGCCCTTCCATCTCCTCGCACATGGTACAGTAATCGAGACATGCTAGATCACTCGGTCACATATGTGGGGGAAGTGCTCGTATATCCAACACTGCATAAATAAAACACAATCAAATAAATACACTCAAATAAATAATAAAAACCATCAAATAAATTATAGTATACCTATAAAAGGCTAAGGTAATCACCCAACTGTCTGGTCTCAGGCTGAGTAGCAACTCCAAGTGTCGTGTACAACATGATCAACGCTGCGACTCCCCAAGCCCAACAAGGAGTGTCAAGGGTGCTGAACAGAGACATGTAACGAACATCAGTGTAAACTCCAGACTAGTCTGCAAAGAGAGTACATGCCAATAATTGTAGCATGTATGCCCTAGCGTCAACCTGGTACCTTTGGGCCTCCACACACTCCCCGTACCTCTTCTTAAGCCAAAACATCCGAAGATGATATCCCGTGTTAACGTCAAACTCTGCTAGAACCATCACCTCAGATACCTGCAAATCATCCACAACCATGCGCACCGCCGTCACATGGTTAATATGAGGAGGTGTGAAGAATGTACCAGCGATCATGATATGAAATAGGGCGTCGACATCATCCAATGTGACCGTCATCTCCCCAAATGAAAGATGAAAGGATGATGTCTCTGGGTGTCACCTCTTAACAAAAGCAGACAACAAGGAGGCGTTCAACATGGTCAAGGAGCACTGAGCGAACTTGAGCAGCTGAAAATCTCTAACAATACTACTGACTTTGTAACATCCCGATTTTCTTTATTAATTATTTTAATATTTAAATGTCATGTTAATTATTATTTGATTTGGTAATTATTTAATTATTTGATTTTGTGTGATTATGTGAATAATTGATTTAATTGGAATAAGTGTGTATTATATGTTATTGGGTTATTGAGTGTGAGAATAGTAAAATGCACATTTGAGTCTTATGTTTTATTAGAGTGAGTGAGTGAAGTTAAGCCCATTTAGAGTTAGTAAGAGTTGAACAAAATAAGAAAAATATATAATTAGAAAGAGAAAGTGAAGAAAACAAGAGAAGAGAAGAAAGAGTAAAAAAAGGAGAAAATGAGAAGAAAAGAGGATATAACTCTAGACTATCTACATCTAAGGTAAGAGTGAGTAATTTTCTTATTATGGGATTATATAAAAGTATGTAATGGGTAGTAACACGATTTAGGGATTGTGTTCTTCAATTTCTAGATTTTAACAAGTTAGGGTTTGAGTGAAATCCATAAAATTGATGGTTGAAACATGTTTTGATGTTTATGATGGAAACTATATGTTAGATATATGTTTAAATATGTTTAATTGGTGAAAAATATGAGTTTGAATGGGTTTTTGGAGTCAAAACTCAGACTGGTGCGCTGCTGACTTCACAGATTTTTCTGCAGAAATCACAGAGCACACTTAACGCGAATTCCCACGCTTAGCGCGAAACTCACTGACTTGGAGGGAACTTAGCGTCAAAGAGCATGCTTAGCGTGACCTACAATGTACAATTTTGTATTTTGTTTAAATGATTGGGATCTTGTATGCTTATGATTTATAAGGGATTTCCATGAATTTTAATAATTTAATTGACCTGTTTTGAATTGGTTTTGGATGACTTGTTGATGAAAATATAACACTTGAATTTTGTGTATATGTATGTTGTGAATTGATGATGAATGAGAATAATATGTTTTGGCATTGTTTGCTATGTGTTATTATGGTGCGTTGAGTGGATGAATGCTATGAGGATGCATTGTATGTGACGATGACATGATTGATGTATGTTGTGCAATTCGGTGAAGATAATTAAAATATGTTGAATTATGTGAAAGATGATTATATGATTAAGATATGAAAATGATCTTAATTGCATATGATTGTTGAGATTGCACATGCACCATTTGTGTCAAGAGGCAACATTTGATAATTTCCTGGGAATTATTGACTTGTCCCAAACCTTGGAGATGAGTTTGAAGCCTATGGGACAAGCTTATTTTTGGTGGTTATTTGTCTTGAAGATGGACCCGCAGGACCGGTAAGGATAACAATTGGTACCACATGCATATTGCATTGAGTTGCATTTGAGTAATATATGTCGATTTGAAATGTGAATTGGTATGAAATGTGATATTAATGTGAATGTTACATTTGTGATTGATTATCTTTAAATCATGAATTATTGAGTAATGTTGTATATTTGAATACATGAATTGTGTCAGATATGTTGAATGCATGATTATGTGAAGCTTGATGAATTCAATTGATGTATGTTTGTTATGCATTACTTATTATTATATATTTCTATATGATGTGAATTATCACCCTTCTGTTGAAATGATGTTTTATACGACATCGCCTAGGTACCGAAGATAATGGTGCTTCTCGTGAGGATTAGTCGGAGGATCTAGTTTTTGTTTATCTACTTATTTAGGTAGTGAGTCATGCTCTGGTCTATGTAACACGAGGAACATTTGAATTCATGTTTGTTTTGAGTGATGTTTGTTATACTCTCTTTTATTTATGTTGTATTGAGACTATGTGATGAGTGGTCTTTAGTGCCTGATGTTTTATGATATGATTGTTAGTATGAGATTTCAATCATTAATATTACTATGACAAATAATTATTCCGCTATGATATGCATATGTGTATGGAACATGATTTTATATGCGTGTTATGAGCATGACCGATGTATTTTTGTTGGATTTGATATACATGTGACACCCTCTTTTGATACGCATGATTAATTTTACTCTGATTATGCCATGTATTTATGCGGAGTTTAGAGGGTGTTACATTAGTGGTATCAGAGCATGGTCGGTCAGTTGGCCAGGTTATTAATATGTTTATTTCCTTTTTGTATTCGATATATGTCATATACACAATCGGTACTATTTTTCTGATGAGTGTTATTGGTTGTTGGTATATTGGAGTTTTAAGATAATGGTTGCAGGAAGAAATGATGATTTTATTGCTGAGGCATTTGGCAATGTTGGCCGGTGCGATTGGGCAACAGTCGCACGCTAATATTGGTAGCAAAGATGATGATGAATTTCGTGCTTTGGGGAAGTTCCAGAGGAACAATCTGCCAATATTTGAAGGAGCGCATGAACCAGACAAAGCACAAATATGGATGAAAGTGATTGAGAAGATCTTTCGGGTCATGAATTGCTCGGATGCGTAGAGGGTGCAGTTGGTACCCATATGCTTGAGAAGGAAGTTGAGGATTGATGGAGTAACACTGTTCAGAGATTTAGGAGGATGATATTGAGGTTACTTGGGTAGTTTTTAGAGATACATTTTTGGAGAAATATTTTCCAGAGGATGTACGTGGGAAGAAGGAGATTGAGTTTCTTGAGCTGAAGCAGGGTAATGGAACTGTGGATGAGTATGCTACAAAGTTTGAGGAATTGATCAAGTTTTGTCCTCATTACAACACTGCTAATGCTGAGAGATCTAAGTGTCTTAAGTTTATGAATAATTTGAGGCATGATATAAATAAGGCTATTGGTTATCAACAGATTACACGATTTTTTGAGTTGGTTAACAAGAATAGGATCTATGATGAGGATAGTCGAGATAGTGCCACTCAATATAAGGCTTTGCATGATAAGAAGGGAAAAGGCCAATTCAGAGGAAAACCATAAGCAGATAAAAGGAAGCTAAAGCTGGTGATGACAAGAAGTCGAGTGGGGGAGGAGATCCTACCCCGGTTTGGTGCTACAAGTATGGTTCCGAAGGACGTCATACTAATGAGTGCAAAGGTGATGAAGTGAAATGTTTCAAGTGTGCAAGCTAGGCCGCAAACCTCATGATTGTAGAGGAGGCGCGAGTGTGACTTGCTATAACTGTGGTGAGAAGGGCACATTAGTACCAAGTGTGATAAGCCGAAGAAGGAACAAGCTAGAGGGAAAGTGTAACACCCAAATCCTATCCGATGGATAATAATAAAATCAGAAATCAACATAACTAGGATGCTACATTTACAACTTAAATCAAACTTCACTTAAATCGCATACAAAACAGATACATAACACTTAATCCGGATGAACCGATAACAACTTGATTTATTCTTTAAAATCAAATAACTTTTTTATTGATAAGCAGCAGAATCTACATACTCAACTTAAATTAACTTAACATATTTTATTCAACTAAAACAACTTCAAGACAACAATTATTTCACGTAACCTACTTAAAAATTCAGAAACTGAAATAAATATCAACAACTAAACATCAAACGTTCATCCCCCTGAGTGGTACGTATCAGAGCGACAACATCGACTCAAACTAACGAAGGTAACAACTATCCTTCTTGATTACCTGCACATTACCAACAGAGGGCAACATTCAAACAGAAGGGGTGAGATATCGAACTATATAATTGAGCGTTTGATAAACAATATGTTAGATCAGATCACATAAAATCACCACTTCACAACTTACAAACAACTTTAATCACAACAAAACATTGACACGGCATAACGACTAATTCACAAATTTTAGATAATACCTGTCACAACAAGTCAACAACATAAAGCAACAACAAATATATCATCACCACAACTCAAGATGCAACATCAAATGCGACTCAACAATGCACATGCATGTGGTACCATTGGAGCAGAACTCCTATCTTAAAAATTTCCAATTTCAACAAAATTTTTAACCATTAATTCATAATTAATTTAATTAAATATTTAAATTAACGGGCGTTACAACTCTCTCCCACTTAGAATATTTTCGTCCTCGAAAATCTATTTGATACTACCACTCTTAGTACGAGTTTCGCATCCAACTCGTTGATTTTCAAGTCACATTTGGCAACACTTTGACCACTACTTTCCTGATAACTCAATAACTTAACATGATTCAAGTTGGTTACACGCATGCCAATCATTCAACACTTTGCGACACAATCGTTACTAGCATCTCAACTACTCCACCATAATCTGACATATCAACAATTAAAGTAGAAACAATTATGACATACTTATACTTGGATATACATCATCGCAATATCATCTTAACAACCTTTTCAACATCAAAACACGTACACAATTTCATTCCCATATATCAATTATCAACAAAATATCAACAAATCTGTTCACATCGTCAAATCTCTCTTATAGTGACATCAACACAACCAACCTAATCAACTTCGCCATGTTATGGAGTATCATTCCTTACTTACGGAAATCAACAATAACATCTCAATAATGATAACAAAATCATTACAACATCAATTTAACTGTATAACCCAGCAAGCATACCCATAGCTCACCATCAACCAACAATCCACAACAATCTTCTTATAAAATCCGCAAATATTTACTAGCAAACATAGTGCCCTGGCACAACATCTATATATCATCAATCCACCAAATCAAGCATGTAGATTAAGACACACCATTCCCATAGGCTTCTGATGTTTTAATCCTTCACTTCTAACGAGTCGTACACGCATAACAATTGCGCCACATCACGCTTCAACTGTGCAACTCTGATAACCCACCTTAAGTCACCGTCCTCGTTAAAATTTCCGTCAACTATCTAGATCGAAAGTTTCAATCTAGTTTCATACTTTCCTCAACACCCAGCATAAAACCATTGTTCACTTGATATTCTCAATCTTTCGTTTGCAACGTTAGCTCGCATATAACTCGCCACTCCGACTTGTTCAATACGTCTCAATCCTTTCTTAGCCACTCCTCTATTAATCCACACAACCTGGTGAGCAACTATCCTCACGATATAACATCCATCACTATACACACCATTAAGATAGCACGGAAAATCTATATCATTCAACATGATCTCATCTACTATCAACAAGAGATTAAGGGTGATCAGTTCCTCAATTTGTAAATAGATAGCCGACAATCATAATGGAGTATAAACCATCATTATCGAACTATAATAGTGTTCCTTTAGAACTTGTACTCAAGTCACCTAACACACCATAATCCAATGATTTCTGATGAGGTTTACAAATACTCCTACAACATCCCTCTCATTTGATCTTATCGACGAGACACCAACACTCAACATATTACACAATCCACATTACCCTCACTTAGCCTTACTCGAAGGTTAAGCATTCTCTAACTCAAAAATTACTTTCTTCATCTCTGCATCATCAGGAATATAAATTCGATTACGGAATCTCAACACACCTTGCACATCTAACTTTTGAGCTTCTTTGATACTGTCCAGAAAATCATTGTTAATCTTCAACATCCATAATATAACACTCTTCGGTGTCACTTTGCAAACGAAGCTCACATCTATGAACTGTTTAATTAATTCCAATTCTTTAACCATCATTGTCAACATATGTGAAGTCTTCCGACTTAAAGCTGCAGCCACGACATTAGCTTTACCTGGATGATAATTCAAACCGAAAACATAATCTTTCAACAACTCCAACCATATTCGTTGTCTCATATTCAATTCCTTCTGATCAAATAAATACTTTAAACTCTTATGGCCGCTAAATACTTCAAATCTAGAACCAAAAAGATAATGTCTCCAAATCTTCAACATAAACACCACCGCTGCTAACTAAGTCACGCGTAGGATAATTCCTCTCATGAACTATGAGTTGTCCATTCAGAATTAGCACACCACTAAGTTCCATCTTAGACTCATTCATAATACACTACCAATGACTCACTCGGATTAGACAACTAATACCGGAGCAGTCGTCAAACTTTTCTTTAGTTCTACAAAACTTTATTCACATGCAACATACCATACTTGAAATTATGAAATACTATCCTTTTTAATGCCGAAGATCTCATTTCTCAACTTATTCGTCAATAACACATTATGCTTGACCTCGTCTCGAACAACTGTGATAATAATCATTTATGCCCCAAAAGCCTCTAGTTCCGTAAACGACTTCAGAGTTCCTCCATATGGGAATGCATCAACCATATTTGAAAACACTCTCATAGGATAGAATATATTTCTATCTCCTCACAGGTTAAAACGGAACACCAATCTGATACTCGGAACACAAGATATGAATTTCTAAAGTTATCCAAAAATACGAACAACTGACGTTATGCAACGACATACTGTTACAAACCTTACGATAACATCAGAACATAATTTATTTGCACCAGTACCAACACTTACCATTCTTATTTCTTGAAATCATACTCATAGCCTCACATTTCTGACTCTGACTCGCGATTCAAAACATTCCAACAACTTCAACAACTTTTACAATCACTCACAAGGATCCCACGACAAGGTCTACAATAATCTGTCACTCTATCACTGTTCAAACATCGACATCTTATGCAAGGGCTACTCAAACCGATAACTTCACAGTCCACCAGTAGCACTGAAACATCACAACTTTCTAAATTCCATCTTCTAAAAACCATCCTTGTTACTTAACAATCACCTTCAGAAACATCATGGATTTACACTCTACTCGTATATCAACAACCGTTACATTACTCCTCATCCTTCGATAAGTAAACATCAACAAGGTCTGGTCATCCTCCCTCAAGACTCTCCAACTTGATTAACAAACAAAATCTTGAACCCATGTCATCTTCGGATTCGGGAAAAAACAAAATTGCAACAATATTTGCACCATCGCCAACATCAGCATACTGAACCAACATCTTACAACTGAAACACATCCGAGAAGCAAAGCTTCTCCCTCACTTATTTTCAACCCAACTCCTGCATACAACTCGATTAGAAAAAAAACAAGCACCGACAGTGTTTCACACACTTGTCGCGCACTAAGGAACTAACAACATTAGACAACTTGGTCGGACGGACTGACTTGCTCTGATACCACTAATGTAACACCCCAATCCTACCCGACAGATAATAATAAAATCAGAGTTTAACATAATTAGGATGCTACATTTACAACTTAAAATCAAACTTCATTTAAATCACATACAAAACAGATACATAACACTTAATTCGGATGAACCGTTAACAACCTGATTTATTCTTTAAAATCAAACAACTTTTTATTGATAATCAGCGAAATCTACATACTCAACTTCAATTCACTTAACATATTTTATTCAACTAAAACAACTTCAAGTAAACAATTATTTCAGTAACCAACTTAAAAATTCGGCAACTGAAATAAATATCAACAACTAAACATCAAGCGTTCATCCCCCCGAGTGCTACGTATCAGAGCGACAACACCGGCTCGAACCGACGAAGGTAACAACTATCCTTCTTGATTACCTGCACATTACCAACAAAGGAAAAAATTCAAACAGAAGGGGTGAGATATCAAACTATATAATTGAGCGTATGATAAACAATATGTTAGATCAGATCACATAAAATCACTACTTCACAACTTACAAACAACTTTAATCACAACAAAACATCGACACGACATAACGACTAATTCATAAATTTTAGATAATACCTGTCACAACAAGTCAACAACATAAAGCAACAACAAATATATCATCACCACAACTCAAGATGCAACATCAAATGCGACTCAATTACAATGTACATGCATGTGGTACCATTGGAGCAGAACTCCCATCTTAAAAATGGAGCAGAACTCCCATCTTAAAAATCGCCAATTAATAGAGGCATTAACAAGGCATAAGCCTTGTTCGCAGTTTGCCAATCTAGGACATCAAAGTATGCAAGTGTATGTGACTCAATGAATGCACTATCACATACTCACAACAATCATCATCCATCGCAAGGAATAAGCCCACATCACCATTATTACCAGTAAATAGAGGTAATTCATCATCATTTAAAATTCCTTGCAACTTTGCATTATCAACAAGAATTCACAGCGACAGTCACAACAACACAACAACTCAACAACTCAACATAAATCAACATTGGCCATAAGCCTACCACATCAATCAACGATTCAACCTCAACTCAACATGATTCAACTTTTACCATAGGCCTACAACTTGATATTTCAACAACAACAATTAACACAACATTGGCATAAGCCTAAAACTTAGTACGTCACAATAACAATAACATATCAACAATAGTAATTTGACAACAACATCAACAAGAAAACAACATTAGCCATAAGCCTAAAAATTTAATACCACCTGCAATTCATATTTTTCAGCAAAGTATACAATACACCGCATCAACCAAAATACACTACAAATGCTCCGCGAATTTGTTCGGACAATTCGACTATATCCTGCTAATTAATTATCTGCTAAAATTACTAATTTTATATGCTACGATGTCCCGTGTAATTAAGCGGACAATTCTATTATAACCGGCTAATTATTCCTCTGCCCAAATTACTAATATTTCTACTCTATATTAATATTATAAGACCATCCTGGTACTATTATTTCACAAGCTCTGCTACTTGTAACTACTATACTGCTAGATTATTCTCCTACTAATTTATTACTGTTACTGCTATTTAGGTTTAATAATATTTAATTAAATATGAACTACATGATCAAGGGATACTAAGTTCTTCAAATAAAATATGGTGCCTTACTGTAATCAATTATCAAATGGACTAAACTGGGAAACTATATAAAACTAGTGTGCCTGTCGCCACAAGTGGTGTGCCCCTCGACACACCTTCATTTTTCCAACATGGTGCCGGTCAGAACCCATTCCCGTTCCCCTCGGCATGCCCATTATCTCTGTGCCACTTGGCACACACATTGTGCCCCTCAGCACAATGTGTTTCCAGTCTCCAGTTACTCAGATTTCTGTAACTCCTTTTTATTTTCAATTTTCCTTTGATTAACAGTATTTCAATCCAAACAACACAACATATAATTATAATAATACCACAATTACACCAATATCAACATAGAATAATTCTCCAACAACAGAGTCATAAATTGAATTTCTACAACTTTACCAGGAAACACAACATTGCGGTAGCAACAAAACAACAACCTTTCACACAAAATCACACACGATAATTTCATATAACCAACCCCATATATCATTTATCATATACCCAATATAGAGCAATAACCCCACCCTTACCTTGGATTAGAGACCGCTCTATTCCACCAGTTGAACCTCGCTTTGCCAAAGTTTCCAATCTTTGCCTCTTTTCCTCTTTTCTACAATTTTGCAACTTCCACGTTGCCACAAAATACTCCAAGACTTTTTCAATTAACCTAATTCCTTATAATTAGCTTAACTTTATAATTATTAATATTCTTATTGGCCATAACTTTCACACCTCCACCTATTACTCCATACAACCAAATAATGAGCCAAACTAATAAACCTTATAATATTCTAATATCTATATTAATATTATTGCTAATATTAATCAACCAATCAATTAAATATCAACCAAATAACAACTTAGCAACTTAAATCAACATTTCTCGATATTTCGCAACTTCAACAATTTCAACAACATTTTCAACCATTAATCCATAATTAATTTAATTAAACTAACGGGCATTATAGAAAGTGTTTGCTCTATCTGGTTCTGAGACTGATGCAGAGGATAAACTAATCCTAGGTACATGCTTTATTAATGGTACACCTTTGATTGCTATTATTGATTTTGGCGCGACACATTATTTCATTTATTTAGATTGTGTTAAGAGATTGAATCTTGAGTTATCTGATATGAACAGAAGTATGGTTATTGATACTCCTGCTATGGGTTCAATGACTACTTCATATGTGTGTTTGAATTGTCCATTGAGTATTTATGATAAAGACTTTGGAGTTGATTTAGCGTGTCTTCTGTTAGATCAACTTGATGTTTTTTCTTGGGATGAACTGGTTGTAACTCAATCATGTTTATATCAATTATTTTGATAAGACGATTATCTTTCTTGATTCTAGTTTGAGAGATATTTGTTTATGTCTGTCAAGCTTGTGAATGAGTCTGTGCATCATGATGCTATATTCTTGGCTTTGATGGCAACATTGAATGTTGGTGAGAAATGAACGATGGGTGAATTAGCAATAGTTCGTGATTTTCCAGAGGTATTTCCTGAAGATGTAAGTGATTTGGTGCCATAGCGTGAGGTAGAGTTTACGATCAATTTAATTCCAAGAACTAATTCGATATTGATGGATCCATATTAGATGTCAGCATCTGAATTGAAAGAGTTAAAGAGTTAACTTGAGGATTTGCTTGATAAGAGGTTTATTCGTCCTAGTGTGTCACCGTGGGGTGCACCTGTTTGTTGGTTAAGAAGAAGGAAGGTACTATGAGGTTATGTATTTATTATAGACAACTAAATAAGGTGACTATCAAGAATAAGTATCTACTTCCGAGGATTTATGATTTGATGGATCAATTAGTTGGTGCAAGTGTGTTTAGTAAGATAGATCTAGGGTCTGGGTATCATCAGATTCGTGTAAAGGCTGAAGATATTCAGAAGTCTGCTTTTAGAATAAAGTATGGTCACTATAAGTATTCTGTAATGCCGTTCGGTGTAACCAATGGACATGGAGTATTTATGGAATATATGAACATGATCTTTCATCAGTATTTGGATAAGTTTTTTGTTGTTGTTTCATCAATGGTATTTTGATCTATTCAAAGAGTGAAGAAGATCATGCTGAGCATATGAGGATTGTGTTATCTTTGTTAAAAGAGAAGAAATTATATGCTAAGTTTTCTAAGTGTGAGTTTTGGTTGAAATAAGTGAGTTTCCTTGGACATGTGATATCGAAAGGAGGTGTTACTATTGACTCATTGAAGATTGAGGCCGTGTCTTAATGGAAAGCCCCGAAATCTGTTTATGAGATTAGAAGTTTTATTGGTTTAGTAGGTTATTATCAGAAGTTTATTGAAGGCTTTTCCAAGTTAGCTTTTATATTAACACAATTGACTAGGAAGGGTCAAGCTTTTATTTGGACTGCACAATGTGAAGTTAGTTTTCAAGAGCTTAAGAGATGTTAGACAACCGCTCCTATTTTGAATTTTCCTGATCCGGCAGAACCATTTGTGATGTATTGTGAAACTTAATTGATGGGTTTAGGAGGTGTATTAACACAGAGTCGACAAATTGTAGCTTATGCTTCAAGGCAACTTAAGGTGCATGAGAGGAATTATCCGACTCATGATTTGAAGTTAGCTGCTGTTCTGTTTGTTTTGAAACTTTAGAGGCATTATTTGTTTGGATCAAGATTTGATGTGTTTAGTGATCACAAGAGTTTGAAATATCAGTTTGATCAGAAAGAGTTGAATATGAGGCAAAGAAGATGGTTGTAATTCTTGAAGGATTATGATTTTGGTTTGAATTACCATTCAGATAAAGTGAATGTTGTGGCTGATGCATTAAGTAGGAAGTTTTTGCATATGTCGATGTTGATGGTGTGAGAGTTGGAACTTCATAAGTGACTAAAAAACAGTAAGTCTCCCTAAAAACGAGACTATTTGTACATGAGAGCCCTTCAAAATCCTTAATCACATCACATTCTGAGAGGTCGTTTCTGCCAACAACCTTCTCAAAATCAAAACTACTCGTACATAAGAGCCCTTCAAAATTTGTAATCACATGACACTTAGAGAGGTTTCCCTTCCAATAGAAGACTTTAGAAAAAGCTCGATTTTTCAAATAAGGGACATAACCTTATTGACATTAGGGATAAAGTTTCAATAATGTAAAGTCAGTCAAATAGAGGAGAATAATTTGTCTAGACAGAGCGCACCACATCCTTACCAAGCACCATGAAGTATCATCCTCAAGAGGGCATCTACAACTCTCGACGAATGAAACCAAAGTAATCAAAAGCTCGAGTTTTCAAGTCCCAAACTAAGATATTCTTTACCATATAACCTAGATTCCTAACCTTTCCGGTTTGTTAATTTGAGATCAAGTAAAACATTGAAAAACTCACTCACAAGGAAATGTAACCTACCCAGTGATCCTCTCAAAAAGAGGGAAGAAGACCATTTTCACCTTAAATAAACCCTATACCAACTAATCAAAACTATCAAAGGGGCAAAATTAAGGAGGAAGGTCGCATTCCACCAAGGAGAAGACAATGTGAAATCTTCCTATGTACCCTCAGTGGGGCATAAAACCACACTAGACACACATCTAACGAAAAAAAATATCAAATCGAGCACAAATCCTTTGAGGGTGTAATCTCAATCTCCATTTACCTAGAAGCGCCACATTAATTAACGTAAATCCTTAACCCCAACCCTCAATCTGTCTTTGGCTTACACACATTCAACCAATAGGAACAATCAATATTAAAGGGCCTCTTGTGCCTCCCCAAAGAAAACACCTATAAAGTTTCACTAGTATCTTCCAAACTTTCACATGCACTTTTAAGAAGGACATGAAAAAATTGAAATAGAATTAAGAATATATTTCAAATGAACTATCCCAAGTTTACATACTTATTTTCCTATGAAGCCAATATATTGGAAATACTCTAAAGAAGGGGTTTCCAAATAGATTCTAGGTTGACACAAAAACAAAAGTCCTAGATAATTGAAAGGAAAGATTTTCGCTTACAATGAAAGGAATTCTCGCTTAGAAAAATTCACACACCCATACTTGAAAGGAAAGATTTTCGCTTACAATGAAAGAAATTCTCGCTAGTATTTGGTTCATGATAGACGGAGGGGATGGGAGGAGAGAGAATATTTTCTAATTAAATGTGTTTGGACCAAATTTTATGAGGGGAGGGAAGGGGAGTGGAGTGGAGGGGAGCAAAACCCCTCCAAAGCATACTTTTGCCACCCCTAAATCAAGGAGATTTGGAGGGGAAGGGAGAGAATCTGAACTTTGATATTTAAAAATTATTATAATTACTATAATATCCTCAGTTTTATATTAATATTTTAAATTTATTCATTTTCTTTTGTGCTACTAATTCTCTTTTTTTGCAGTGCTTTTTCTCTGTTACTTCCATCAATTTATCATAATTATTCTCCACCTTCAAATTATTTTTCCTATTTTTATTATTTAATATAAATTATATATAATATTTAGTAATATAAATATTTAGTTATTTAATATAATTTATCTAAATTATATATAAATTGTTAATTCTCTATTTTTATGGTTGACATTATGTTTGGTAAAACTAAGTTAGCAGAAACATATTGAAATAATATGTTCTATCAAATGAAGAAACATGCTGAACAAGATGTCCCTTGCAGGATCATTCAACATCGCGTCTGTGTATAGTTGGACATTTGGATATTTTAGTTTATTTCAGATGCAGAATATTCTAGTAATATCATGTTATCCTATGTGGTGCTCAATTTAAGGATTAAGAGATTCAAGTTGACTTCAAGGAGTATTCTTAGTTTCTAATTATGGAGATAATTTAGGAAACTAATGATTGAAATCCTATTTTATGCAGAAGTTTTTGCAGACATTTAGCAGCTAATTTGCTGCATTTTTTTAAGCCCAATCTAGTAAAAAATATGGCTTTAAATAGACTGTCACAAACCTTGTTTTAATGTGGAACTTACGTGTATTTTTGTTTAGGTTTGTGTGTGTTAATTGTGAGCCTATCTAATATCAACTTGATAAAAGAGTAGGATTGTTTTTGAGTTGTAAGTTCTGTCAATCATTCTAAAGCTTTTAAGTAGTGAATGATTGTGTGTTTTTGAAGGTTGTCTTCATATTCTTTTGAATTGTGTTCTTGGCACTGTTTGTGACAGAAAGGGATTTGAGAAGGGTCTCATATCTAGGCGAGTCTTAGGTAGAAGTTAAGCACGTGTAATGATTAAGTGAGTATATTGTAAAGTAGGTGAAAGTTTTTTGTGGGTCTAAAAATTGATACTATCTAGTTGACTTTGTCCCTGGCTTGGTAGCCTCAGAGTAGGTGTTGTTATACACTAAACTTGGTTAATAATTCTGTGTGTTATATACTTTTATGCACTATTTTATTATGTTATAGTGTTCATTGCATTGTTGTTCATAGATCAGTGTCTCGATATCTCTTAGGACATCTGAGATCTGACTACCAGAATTTCAATTGGTATTAGAGCAGGCATCCTGCTCTGACTCTGGGTGAGATTCAGGGAAGACACTTTCTGATACAATGGACAAGGAAGGAGGATTTGTGAACAAACCACCCATTCTTGATGGGACCAATTATGATTATTAGAAAGCTCGTATGGTGGCTTTCATCAAGTCTTTGGACAATAAGGCTTGGAAATCTTTGGTCAAAGGATGGGATCTACCAAAGGTTGTAGGTGAGGATGGAAAGGCTACTGATGTTGTGAAGGCTGAGGAAGACTGGAATGATGAAGATGAAACATTATCTCAAGCAAACTCCAAAGCTTTGAATGCCTTGTTTAATGGAGTAGATAAAGATATCTTCAGACTCATAAGCAATTACAATATTTCTAAAGAAGCTTGGGAGATATTGAAGACTACTTATGAAGGAACCTCTAAGGTGAAGATGTCTAGGCTCCAAATTCTTACCACCAAGTTTGAGAATTCAAGAATGAAGAAGGATGAGAGTATTCATGACTTTACGTGAATATTATTGAGATGTCCAATTCCTCAAGTGCCCTGGGGTAGAAGATGTCAGAAGCTAAGTTGGTGAGAAAAATTCCCAGATCTCTTCCAAAGAGGGTTGACATAAAGGTGACTACCATTGAAGAAGCCCAAGATATAAACAACATGAAGGTTGATGAGCTTATTGGATTAATACATACCTTTGAGCTAGGAATCAATGATAACTTTGAAAAGAAGAAAAGCATTACCTTTGTCTCTAATACTGATGTCCTAGAAGATGAATGTGACCTGGATATAGAACAAGGGATATCCAACACTATTGTGTTACTTGAAAGACAATTCAACAAAGTATTGAAGAAGGTGGACTGGAAGTCGAGGTCAAATGTCAAGAGCAAGTCATCTGACATCAATAAAAACCAAGACTTTGATAGAAGGAACAAAGCTGACGACAATTCAAACCAAGGAAGAGGAGCTCAGTGTCATGAGTGTAAAGGGTTAGGATACATAAGAGATGAGTGTCCCACTTATCTCAAGAAGCATAAGAAAGGCTTATCTGTGTCATGGTCAGAGGAAGACTCTAAAATTTATCCTGAAGAATAAGGTGTAAAACATGTCACTATTTTGACTGGAATATGTGACTCTGATAGAGACTCAGACTGTGAAGAGTTATACTTTAAAGAACTTGATGTTTCTTACAAGGAGTTATGCCTCAAAAATCAAGAGGTGGGTTAATTAATAGAAAAGTAAAAGAAAACTATTGCTCAGCTGGAGGTTGAAAAAAGTAGAGGACTTATCTATCATCTCTGGTCTGAAGGATGAAAAACTGGAGCACATATCCATCATCTCCAGTCTTAAGGATGAAGTTCTTTTGCTCAATTCTTAATTTGATAAAATTACCAAGCCTGTAAGAATGCTTAACAATAGTTTTATTGTGTTTGATGAGATTCTTTAGTCTAGAAAAAATGCTGGAAATGTTAAAGGGATTGGCTATGATAATCAAGTTATGGAGAACAAAGGTAAAGAAGTTGAAGTGAAGTTTGTTAGTCCAAAGAAAGAATTGGAACATAAGATGTCAAATAAAATGTTCCAACATCAACATGGACAACAGAAAAATCACTCAGGAAATAAGACTCAACGAAGGAGATGTTATTATTGTGAAAGGTTTGGTCATATAAAATCCTTCTGCTACATGTTATATGGCTATCCCAAACATGAAGCACAACCCTTAAGAGAACAAATGTTTTTTAAAGCTAAGAGATGTGGTTCTCAAGAAAGGGTACTTCTGGACTCATAGCTTACACCTCTCTCATAACTTATGCTAGAGAGGATTGGTATTTTGATGGTGGATGTTCTAGACACATGACAAGTGTCAAGAAATTCATGGTGGATATTAAACCATACTCCACTAGCTATGTCACTTTTAGAGATGGATCGAAATGTGAAGTAAAATGTGTTGAAAGGTGTTGTACCCTAAAATTTTCCCTCCCTTTTTCTCAAGACATTTTGTTCAAGAATACTCAAGAGATGACCAGACAAACTCACCTCCTAAGCACTGGGTCCACAACTAGAGTTTTGGTTTTCTAAAGTAAAATTGGACTTCTAATGCCCCAAGTTACTTTCATGGTTCGTCATAAGTCTCCAAGAATTCTCATACTAAGTTTCAAGTCTTGCATTAGAAATTTTCTCAGTCAATTGCTCAGATGACTGAAAATCAATTGTTTTGGGTAAAAAGTCAACTGTGGTCAATATACAGTCAAACTTCAAGATTTTTTGTCAACATCAACATTTTAAAGTGATATTCACCATTTGATCAAGGATTGATCATAATTCCTCAAGGAAAGCACTCAAATCATCAAAAGGGAAAAATTGACCAAATTAGGGTTTTGTTTGAGAATGACTGATCATTGACTTTTGACCTAGTACATGACCTAATTACTTGAAGAATGATCTTAAGGACTCAAACAAAACATCTTGATCTAATTACATGGTTCAAGACATTTCCAAAGGTGCAAGTGATTGATAGTTGAAAATTTGAATCAACTGATGAAAAGTCAATTGTCACACAAAAGTCAAACTTTGACTTTTTGGTCAACTTTGAACCTTAAATATCAAGAGTCATCAAAATATTCAAAATTAAAAAGCTTGATCATAAAGAATCAACAAAGTCAAGAAAAGTCAAAATTTCCAACACTTAGAAAAATTTCTAAGTCTTTTATCCTTATTAAATTCACTATTTCATGACCATTTTTCACTATGATGCAAGATGATTCAAGGAAAACTTTTAACATGAAATTTGTAGGGTTTGATGAAATATATAACTTTGTCTTTGAGGGTTCATCTTAAAAAACGCTTCATTTGAGAGATATAAGTCTATGAAGCTGTGACATTTTTGTTCTACACTTAGAAATTTTTTCAATGAGTTTGGTCAGATTTTTATCACAACTTCTTGGCCAATTTTCATCAAGTTCCAATTTTATTTAGTTAAAATGGCCAACATTAAATTTTTAGACAATTTTTCAAGATTTCCAAAATGTCCAAGAACTTGAAGAGATCACTTTTGATCTAGGAGATTCGAAGACTTAAAGTTGGCATGATAAACTTGAATTACAAGTCATTTTGGTGAAGAACACATAATCCAATCTTCATGCTATGCTGCATAATCTTTCTATGAAGGCCTTATAACTTTCAAATCTCACCATGATTAAATTTTTACACAAACTTTTAAGCTATGGTCCATTTGATTTAAGCATTATCCAAACCACTTTGCCATTTTTGGAAGAAAGGCACCATTTCCATTCTTGAAAAGCAAGATTTATACATAATGTCAACTCCATGAGCCTCTAACTTGTTTCCTATGATCACAATCCATCTAAAAATTCCTAAGAATTGTTTTTAAAGTGCTTAACCACTCTATGAGCAATGGTACCATACATTGCAATTTGATTTCTCAAGAAATCACATGTGATGTTTCAAAAAACCATAACTTGTTATCTTTGGATTCTGATTTCTTGAGACTTCAAAACCTTTTCTCTGTAAATATAGAGGTTATTTATAAGCTAATACATGAGTTCACAAGCCTCCCAACCCTCTAAAATTCTCTAAAATCAGAATTGGCATCCAATACCACATTCGTTTCAAATTCTGACCTTAAACTCCAAACACCTAATCCACTCGTGCGTTTTCAATCTAAATTATTCACAAAGCTTCTATAACTCATATAGAAGCTATCCAAACACATGTTTCACCATTGTAACATAATCTTCATCATCCTCCATTTTCAAAAACAGAGCTTTGCAACTTGACTTGTCTAGAAGAATCCAGCCACTCTCAATCCAAAGTAAGCATTGCAATAGCTTCCTGGGAGTTCAGTGAAGCTATACATATTATCATAACACCTCCTGGAGTGCACTAACTCTAGATTCGATTCTCACTTTTGAGGTAAGTTTTCTAAACATTGAAATTTCTATACAAGCATTGTTAATGTTTACTTTCTGAATAAAAATGTAGACATCATTTCCCTGAAGCTAACCATGTGCTTACATTTCATTTATCTTGCTTGAGTGATGAGAATTTTGAAGTTGAAGTTACTGAAAAAACTAGGTTTCAGTTTGGTACTAAACAAAATTCACCTTAGTCTTTAATCTTTAGCTTTTAAAAGTTATATGGTTGAATTCGTGGTGAAAAATCTAGCAACTTTTATGTTTACATTTATAAAAATGGTTGAGAAATGATGGATTTACAGATTTGGAAATGGAGTTGTTGTTTTTGGCGCGCGCGAGGAAGAAGAAGATGACTTGTTCAAATATTCAGAAATGAGTTTGTAATATATTGATTGGTTTGTGCATAAACTACCAGATGTATCACCACCCCAGTGGTTAAAGAGCGCACTTGTGATTATAGGGACCTGGGTTCGAGCCCCAGTGGTACCCTTTTATTTGTTTTACATTTATTTCTTGCAGATTCAATACACACAACCCTAAGGCGCGCACGCTACACCATCTCATCATCACCATTTTATCTCCCTATGGCCAGATCACACACCCCATAAGGCAAGCGCATGATACACTTCCAAGAGGCAGCCACACTGGATTAAACAGGCGCTGGGTGTAACACCCCAATTCTACCCGACAATTAAAAATACAAATCAAAGTCATAAAATTCATGCAACTGAATTAGGATGCCACAAATTCAACTTTAAAAACACATTGCATTCAACGTGGATACATAACACTTTAAAACTTTGGATGAACCATCAACATAATAATTTAATCTCTTAATTCAACAACTTGAACATCTACGCAGCGGAATCATAATAATATCTTTGTCCAAAAATTACAACAACTTCAAAATAAAGCATACTTAGCAACAGACGAATTAAAGTTCAACAACTGAAATAATCAATAACTAAAAGTAACAAGCGTTCATCCCCCCGAGTGTTACGTATTAGAGCAATGACACCTACTCGAACTACCGAAGGTATATTGCCCTCACTCTGGATTACCTGCACGTTACCAACGTAAGGGTAACATTCAAATAGAAGGGGTGAGATATACAACAATATAATAAAATGTATGATAAATAATATATTAAATTAGATCACATAACATCACCACTTCTCATCTTATGAACAACATTAATCTCAACAGAATACTAACAATATACACATTCACTGCATCAATACACAACTTCTTTATGCAATCATATAATGCGAATCAATACTATGCAAATGCGTGTGGTACCATTGGAGCAGAACTGCCATCTCAAAATAATTGCCAATAAATAGAGGCATCAACAAGGCATAAGCCTTCATCTTAATATTCTCCAATAGAGGCCATCTTAATGAGCATCAACTCCATCTTGAAATTCAATGTATGCGACACAATCATGAATGTAATAACAACAACCATAATTAACAACATCTCAACACAACATCATCGCTGGCCAGAAGCCTACATCTGAATAGCTGCCAATTATTAGAGGCATCTAAACATCATTCATCAACATAATCCATCAACATAATTCATCTCATAATTCATCAACATAATTTCATCAATGCAATTCATCAACATAATTTTACAACAACTCAGCCACAACAATAATACAATGATAGATCGTCAATCTCGCAACGTTGGCCATAGGCCTACAACATGATATTGCCTATAATTAATTAATCCTCTAAGGCTTACCTCTAAATTACCAAACCTCTACATATTATTAGTTCCGTAATACTACATCATTATCATCATTAATCTTACTGTTATGAACCAAACAATAATCTATAATCATCTCATCCTCATCATACTTCACAAAATCATCATAGTGATTAACGCGAGAAGCTAACTCTAGTCCTAAATTGAGTTACTAGGATTATCCTTCCTATTCTTCATTTTAATCCTTAAGAATGAAGTTTATCGTGTCATCTATTCAATGCTTCGAACGACACCTCAAACGGAGTCCGGGAACTCAAGTTAAAACCTTTGGAAGAATCTGTCAAAAACCAGACTACATGAGTCGACGCGTAATGTCTTGAGTCGACACGTACTAGGCTTAACATGCTGCATGAGTCGATGCATAATCCTCTTGGGTCGACTCATACTGAGTCTGCAACACTGCATGTATCGATACATAGTCCTACGTATCGACTCATCCTGAGTCTAAAAGTCTACATGTATCAACTCATGGTTTCTTCGTATCAACTCATCCTGAGTTTAAAAGCCTTCATGTATCGACGCATGGCTTTTGGGGTAGACACATACTGTTCTGTCATGAATATTTTCTACGATTTCACTGTATTTTCACTACATTTTCCATGCTTTAGGCCCTAAAAACATCCTCTAATCATAGGTAATCATCAATTATAATAATCCTATGTTTCTATATCAATTATACAACATTAGGGCATCATTATTCATCCTTAAATCATCGATCTTCCTCAAATAACAATATATATAATTCAATCATAACAAAACACCCTTTCACATCTAATCCCACATACTAATAATCATAAACCCTATTATAGAGTCAGAACCCCACCCTTACCTTGGATTAAAGGTTGCTCTATAACTTTTTCGGTTGAATTCCGTTCTGCTTCTTTTCCTTCTTTTCTGCAACTTTCACGTTCTCTTTCTCTTCTTCCAACCCTTATTTCCTTCTCTTCTTACAACTTCTTCTTTTTCCTTATTATTTCTAAAAACTAATATAATAACCCTATAATTCTTATTATGCCTTAATGGGCTTAAAACTCATACATCCCCTTTTCTACTACTTCTATTCTTTAAAACATGCCCACATCAAATAATATTATCATTCAAATATTATTCCACAACTTAATAGAATAATTAAATCCAATAACAACAACACATCAACTATCATCATAACACAACTTTACAAATATTCCAAAAATAATTTAATTAAATAATTAATAAAATTACGAGCGTTACATTGGGCTCTCTATGTTGGGCCTGAGACTTTTTTCTATTCTTCACCCCCCTTTTACTAACTTGCAGGCCCATTTCATTTTTATTTTATTTTGCTGGTTCAAACAAAAATCAGTATTGGACCTAATATTCTTTTTTCACACCCTCTAAATTCCTTTCACAACACCACATGCCCAATCTCTTTTATTTTATTTTCTTTATATTTTCTTTTTTTGTTTCGTTTTTATTTTAAATACAAAAAAATTATATTTAAGTCATAAAATCACAAAAAAATAGTTTTTAGGTTTTATTTAATTAATTTAAACAACTTATTTTGTTAATTAAAATATTAAAATTAGATTTAATTATTTATTTTACAATTATTTTCCAAATTGACATAAACATCAAAATTATTTTTCTAAACAATTAGTTTCTTTTCAAGTTAGCTTAGACCTAGGTTTTCTTCATTAACTAATTTCCTTTCAATTAAAACTAATTTAATTAGGTTAATCACAAAATCTTTTTCTATCAATCACCAAAACAAACTTCCTTTTTCTTTCCTCTACTTTACATTTTTTTGTGCATTTTATTATTTTGCATTATTATTTATGTAAATGGTCTGTAATAGATAACTAGGATTTTATTGCTTTTCTCCCCCATTCACAAACTTGTACCCCATTCCCAAAGCATTGTAATAGCGTAGGACATTTAATTTTTGCAATTTATCGCTTCCCATGTTTCTGTTAGTAATTAGGGTTTGTATGACAAGATTAAAATCAATCACAGCAAAACCCTAATTCAAGATAAAATATTTGAATCAAACCCATTTTGCATACAATGACCTCTAGGTTTAACCTCATTTGTTGCCTCAAATATAAACAATCATGTCCCGCGAACATGAGATGCTTTAGCAAAAGACCCTTGATTAAAAGATCATAGTTGTTGTACCCCAAAATTTTCCCTCTCATTTTCCCAATATTTTTCTCACAAGATGTCCATTCGTTCAAGAAGGCACAAGGATGGATCAACTAAATACACCTCCTCAAGCACTGATGACTCAAAATTAGGGTTTGAATTTGCACGTACAATTGGAATTTTAAGACCCCATATGACTTTCATGGATCATTTTGGACTCTCAAGATTGCTCATGTCAAGTTTCAAGCTTTGGATCACATTTTTGCTCAGTCAATTGATCAATTGACCTAAAATTAACTGTATTGGGTAAAAGTTAACTGTGGTCAATTTATAGTCAAACTTCTTAATTTTTTATCCATGTCAACATTTTAAACTCATATATGTCAATTGGTCAGGTTTAGATCACATTTCCTCAAGAAATTTGATCAGAACACCAAAAGGGCAAAATGGTCAAAATTAAGGTTTTGACTAAGAAGGCTCAATTTTTGACTTTTGACCAAATACATGACTTATTGGTATGAGACATGATATCAAGGATTCAAATGCATCATATTGACATAATGGCATGGTTCAAAACACTTCTCAAGATCAATTGATTGAGAGTTGAAATTTGGTCAACTAATGAAAAAGTCAACTATACCCTGAAAAGTCAAACTTTGACTTTTTGATCAAAATCAAGTTTCAAAAATCATATTTCATCAAGACATGTCGAAATATGAAGATTGTCCATCAAGAAATCAAAAATTCAAAATTATCTTTGAAAAGTCAAAATTCTAAGACTTAGAAATTTTTTTAAGTGTTAAAAAAGTTAACTTCTTTTCATGACTTTGTGCCAAATTTTCACCATTATGCAAGATGATTCAAGAAAAACTTCCAACATGAAAGTTGTAGATCTAAATGAGATCTAAAACATTGTAGGACATGAATTTTTCTATAAATGCTTGGATTTTAATTTATAAATTCATGAAGTCATGGCATTTTTGATTAAACACTTGGAGAAATTTTCAACAAATTTTGGTCAAGATTTTATCCCAACTTCTTGGCACTTTTTCACATAGTTCCAAGATGATTTTGTCAAAATGGACAACTAAAAAGTTATATAGGATGTTTCAATCTTTCCAAAACATCCAAGAGCATGAAGTTATCATACTTGAGCTAGGAGATTCAAGGGTCTGAAGTTGGGCATCCATTATTGAATTGCAAGTCATTTTGTTGAAGAACAAATAATCCAATTTGCATGATGTGCTGCATAATATTACTTTATGGTCCTGATGAATTTCAAATCTATACATAATCAAATGTTTACACAATTTATTGAACTATTATCCAAGTGATTCAAGTATTATCCATTGCATCATTCCATTTATGGCACAAATGCACCAATACCATTCACATAAAGCATGCTTTATACAAAGTCAGCTCTCCTTGAGCCTCTCAACTGTTTTTCTACACACACAATGTCAAAGCAAGAAGTAACATGCCTAGAAGTTCCTAGCAACTTCAGACCATTCTTGTACCATGCATTGGAACACCAATTTTCATGATAACTTGGTTATTTCATCTCAACCAAACCAGATTTCTATCAAAACCTTCTCTATAAATAGAGAGGCCAATTGCAAGAGAAAGATGTCAGAAAAATAGAGAGAAAAGCCAGAAGTTTTGTTGTGTAGATAAGCCCTCAAAATCTCGTACTCTCAAAAAAACCATAACTGCCCACAAAGCTTCCACTCTTGAGCTTTGAAATCCAAATCCTTGAATCCTCCATACCCTAAAAGTTATGTCCAAACAAACCATATAAATACCTTACATACATCCTATAGAGGTTGTTCAAACTCAAACACAACCTCTGTAACATCTATACTTCTCCAAGCTCAAGAATACTCAAGGTAACAACTCAAGCTCAAAACACAAATTCCAGCTTCAAGGTAAGTCTCCTTGACTTTAAACTCTTCAATTCAAGCATCATTAATTGATTAATATTTGAAGATAAAATGTAATAATCATTCCTCTTAAAGCTAACCTTTGTTTATCTTCCATTATTGTCATTTATGTGTTGAGGACTAACCCATGTATGCAACAAAACAATGTTAAAGTGAAAAAATGACAGTATGAGCCGACACATACCTATATGAGTCGATACATCTTAGTGAAAAAACAGGTTATGAGTCGACACATAGCCTTATGAGTCGACACATACTGCTATACAGGCCCGAAACAGAAGGAAAAAAGAGTGTATGAGTCGACACAAAGCACATATGAGTCGACACATGCAGGGTATAAGTCGACACATACCATTATGTATCGACTCATACTGAGTTGATTTGGAAAAAAAGGGGCATGGAAAGGTTATGTGTCGATGCAAAAGAGCATGTGTCGACACATAATGTTCAAAAATGCATTTTTCTTTCCCTCTCCTTTGTTTTTACATGTTCCACATAGTTTCTTCATGGCTATTCAATATGGTTGTAATATTTAAGCTCCTATTTCATCCCAATTTGTAAATTATACCCCCATCCCCTAAATGATGTAATAGCGTAAGACATTTATTTTCTGCAATTTATCGCTTTCATATAGATGCTAGTAAATTAGGGTTTGTATGGAAAGATAAAATCAATGCTTAGCAAACCTAAATTCAAGACAAAACAATGCATGAAATTAAAACACTTGCACACTACACCTCTAGGGTTAACTCCACTTGTTGCCTTGAGAAAATGGTCATGTTATGCATATGAGATGCCTTAGCAAAAAACAACCAAAAATACAAGATCATAGTCCCTCGATGACGCTTCAAATGTTACCTTATAAATGATCTTAGTCCCTTAAGAAAAATGCTAAGATATCTCACAACATTGCATCTTATGACTATACGATGACCCATGTCCGTCCCTTCACATCCAAATATAAGGCTACTTACCAATCAACGGTGAGATAACAATATCAAAGGAAGGAAGAAATGAACAAAAGACTTTTGAGTAGGTAGAACGTTCTTAGTTGCTCGCTCACAATCCATCTTCAAAACAAACATCTTTTCAAACACACCAAACACTTTCAAAACATGAAATATTTTCAAAAAGTCTGTTGTACCCTGTTGTACCCCAAATTTTGACCTAAGACACCGTCTTCCATCTGCATCATTCGCATTGCAAGAGTTTTGACCTATTTTTATCAAATTTTCAAAGCAGTTAAAAATTCATAACTTTTTCGAGTCGGGAGCTGTTTATTTGTTGAACGCTAAATTTATTAACTGATCAAGACTTAAACAATGTTCATTAATTATTTATTATCTTAAATTCAAATAATTGGAATTTATTTTCGATTATTACGTAATTTAAAGATTTATAAATAATAAAAAGATTATTTGAGAAAAGGTTTATTAATTGATCAAATAATGTTTATTAATTATTCATTATCCTAAATTTAAATAATGGGAACATGTTTTCCGTTATTATATAATTTGAAGGTTTATGAATAATGAAATAAACATTTGAAAATGAGTATATTAATTGATCAAGCAATGTTTATTTGATTATTTATTGTTCTAAATTTAAATAGCTGAAATTCTATTTTTTCAAGTTATTATAATTTAGAAGAATTAAAAATAATAATAAAGTAAATGATTGAAGTTATTAATTGATCAATGATATTTATTTATTTGTTTATCATTCTGAATTTAAATGATTAGATTTGATTTTTAGTCATTATATAATTTAAAGAATTATAAACAATAAATAAATAATTGGAAAGAAAAAGAATTAATTGAGAAATAATAGAATTTTTATTCACTTTATTCTATTTATTACAATTGTCATTTAAATATTTGTGTTATTACAAAATATTTATAAAGGCAATTACACAAATGCTTAAAGTAAAATAAAAAGCTATTTTTTAATTCTAATTCTAAATCTTCCATCCAATGCTCTTGTTTGCTCATTTAATTTTACCTGCGAAAAACAATTAAAAGAAAGTCAGAATTGAATAAATAACTAAAATGCAGAAAATAAATTTAATGTTCATCATTAAAAGCAAACGGCCGGAATCAGGTTGCCCTTTTTGCAAATCGCAGGATTTCTCCCGGTTCACAAAAAGGGAGGAATTTTTTATGAATGCACAATTAAAAAATAGCACATTTTCAAAATCATTTGCATTTTTATCAAAAGGCCCACTGCATATTTCACATATGCATAAATTCAATTTTGGTCAAAACTGCATAAGCATAAGTCAACAGCATACATAATTTCAAACAAACATATGCACAACATAAGCTAACGTTAACCTGTAGAATAACATAGGCTAATGCAAGACAAAAGAGATATGCAATTTCAAACAATGTGCAGTCTTAAAACAATGTATGCAAGCAACCTATATTTCCTTTTTCATCATATTCCAGCCTATTACTTTTTCAGACAGCAGTACTAGATATCATTTTTATATATCATTTCTGTACTTGAGGTAGAGAGAAGAAGAGGTTTAGTTTTTGCAGGTTTTGATTTAAGCATGAATTGGGAATAAAGTCAAAATCACTTGTAGCAGCATAGGTGCAAGCATCAGAAAAATATATTAAGATACTCAAACCTGAGCCATGAGCAAAGATACCAACGGTCATATGAGAAGGGAACTCCTTCAAAAAGGATAAGTTTTAGCCTGCATAAAGGATATACAAGACTACCAAGAAAGATATACCATAGTCCATTTTGCAAGTCTTAACCTGCATACTGCTATATACCATATCATTGCAAAACTTTTCACAAACCATTCCCAAACAGAATCACTACAAAACTATCAAAACCATAGCATATTTCCACATAACCATCACTACAAAAACTATCAAAAAAACATAGCATACTGCCATCAAAACCATAGCACATCTCTACACAACCATATCATGGCAAAAACCATTCAAACCATTTCCAAACATAACCTGCATACTGCTGAACCTGTTATCTGCTAAGCAATAGACTAGAAACCAAGTGATATCCACAAAACCACAAAATTGTGCAACACCATAAATTTTCAAAAAAAGAACACGACATTGACGTCAACATAACGAAGTTGCAGCTGGACAATAAGAAAGCCTACTGTTTTCAGAAGGAACATACCTGGTTTGTAGTTTCTTTTCATGTCAGTTAAAATATACCATTTATCTCTATTTATCATTGTTTTGCATTCGGTAAATATAATCCCTAAAAAAAAATCAAATTAGTAGCCGCGTTAATAACAACCATGGAATATCCAGAGTAGGAATTGAAGTGAAAAATAAATTGAAAACGTTTACCTCTTCATTCTTAACCTGCTACCATCCGCCCTTTTCGTCAACCACAATCTTTTTCAAACATCTTGCTACCTCCACTGTGCAATTTCTGAACCACCCTCGCATGCTCTTCCATTTGTCCGCTCAACGACATCCCCTCCTTTTACTTCCAACCACGGCAACATATCGAATCCTTATTCTAACACCAATACAATCATAAACACACTGTTAATATAAAGTCAATTTGAACAATATAGAATTCTCAGATTTTTTTTAATTACCCGTTCGGACTTCGCGGTTCATCGCTTTATCTCCATCATTTTTCACCTCCTTCTGCTTCACGACCCCAATCCTTCTACTCCCGGAGCTGAATCGCATCACCCAACTCTGATCCAACGATTTCCTTTCATTTTCGCTTCTAGTTCACTTAATTCACTCTAGAACCTGTAAAATGCCTAAGGAGAGAAAAGATAGGTCCGTGTCACAGGATAGTAGTAGAACATCACCTTATCCAAGCAGCTCAAGTCGTGTCAGAAGATCTACATCTAAAACTCCTTTAGAGTCGGAAGAAAATATAAAAGAATGGGAAGAAGCTAGGTGTCCAGTCTGCATACCTTCACAATGCAGTCCTTCTCATATGTTCATCCCATGAGAAGGGGTGCCGCCCATACATGTGCAACACTAGCTATCGCCACTCAAACTATCTGGATCAGTTCTGCAAGTCATTTGCAGAGCCCTCGCTACCAACCATTCCTCTGGTAGAAAGTGAAATTTCAAACTCTAACTCATCTCATCATCAACCATAAAATGCATCTATCAAAACAATGACCGAAACGCACATGCGAAGAACCAATAGAGACATAATCGCGGCAATATCAAAGAGGAAAAGAAATCGAAAGCTTACCGTTGAAACCTCACCGTAACCCTTTCTGCCTCCACGACAACTCATCAACCGGGCCATTCTCCAATCGCTTTCTCATTCGGATCCGCTCTTCAATTTCCTCAACCGCCATCTCCATTACCATCGCTGCGACCCATTTCCTTGTTTCCTCGTAAGAATCGCTGAGAGTTGGCATTTGTTTAACAGTTTGGACGGTTAATTTGTGAACCGAAGAGAGAAAGAGACGCAGTCACCAGCGGCGGCCATGGTACCTTCAGTTCCTAGGGTTTTTTCGTTACAACTTTGTGTTTCTCTTCCTGGGTCTGGGTCTTTCCACGACCCGCTCCACATTTCCCTTAACCCAGCCCATTTTCTTTTTAACTTAAGCCCATCTTTTGTTTGCTATTTAATTAATTCTATTCATTTTCTTGACCTATTTTGATTTTAATTAATTAGTTTCTTAGAAATAATATATAGTTTTAAATAGATAATTTTAATATTTTATCCAAATCTCATTTAATCTAAGTTTAGGTTTATTTAATAACTTTAGTTTTCCTTATTCTAATTAGATATTTGACTTGTAAGTTTTACTTAATTTGAAAAATATTTAATATCTTTAAAAACATGTGAAAGTAAAAATGAGAAAACTAAAAGACGTTTTATTTTTTTTTTTATTTTACTCCCCTCATTTTGATTAAATACCAATATAAAAAAGACATAAAAAATAGAAACATATAAAACCTAAAAAACATTTCTACTAATTCTCGTTACTTTTTATCTATGTTAAAATGCGTAACCAATTAAAAACATTTTTCTCTTCATATATTAAACAAAAATCAAAAAAATGCATATTCACACTCAGTCTCTTATTTAACTTGTTGTATATCATTCATCTCATAATCTTCTGTTTAAATATCTTGCATTCATTCGATTATTCTGTTTGCGTCAATCCAAAGGGAATTGCCTAATTTTTGTTGACTTCATGTCCTCAAAAACGATCGAGCGAATACTCTCATTCATTAAAAACTTAGGTTAATTTTCCTCAAATATTCACCTTTCTTCAAAATTTCAACCTTTTCAAGACTTATACCTTTTAAGCCAAAACTTCGACATTAGGTCGTCGTATTTTCAAAAACCCGTCCGTATCCCTTTTTCGGCCAAAACGATTTATTTTCAATCAAGCGATCAATTTTAAATAAAACAGATATTTCAAAAGGTTCCTATAGAGTACTATAGATGCATTGGGTGCTAATACCTTCCCATTGTATAACCAACCCCCGAACCATAAGATCTCTTTTTCAAAAACGCTTTGTATTTTCAGTATTATTTACATTGCATATTTAGGGTTTTATTTCGCTCTTTTCCCTTTTCCTTTGGAAACAATAAAGCGCGGTGGCGACTCTTGCTTTTGTGAGACGAATTAATCAATAATTCGATCTCTGATTTACCCCGCTACATTTTTTATCGCTACCGAATTGGCGACTCTGCTGGGGAAAGATTGACCTCTTGCTGGTCCATCCCTAAGTGGGTTAAGCCTAATTTGTTTTATCTGTTTTATTGTTATTTGATTTGCTTGATTATATGTTTAAATTGGGGTTATTCGGGTTTTTCGCAAAGGACAAATCCTACACCCGGATTAAGTAACACTTAAGGAATAGGACGGGCGGTATAGTCATGTTAACTTTGAGGGAGTAATCCCGAAGAAGGAGGCATGAGATCCCCCACTCAATGGAAGGCCCTCTTGAACTTAATATTTGTTTACCGAGTAATCGGGAAGACATTATTATTTTCGACCTAGGAGCCCGAGAAGTTGAGGACCGTAGAACCCTATCCCATATTGGCCTTTTTAGGTATAGCGCGGAGACTATAACGGAGTAATTCGGAAGTAGTTGTCACGCGATGCTATGCTCGGACGAGTTTCTCTTGAGAATATTGCTAATTATTGAGTAATCAAGACGTTGGTAATATCCGAAAGAGGGATGTGGACTCTGGGAACTCTTAGAACCATGTCTTACAGGTGCGTTTGAACCGTTAGTACATACCTTTGGGTGGGCTTTACCCCCGACTCCATGCTGAAACGTTGAACCTTTGAACCCCATGTTTGCAAATTTATGTGTGACTATTGCACTATCATTCATTCATGCATTCATCAACATCTTTGTAAAAAAACTCGTTTTTCAAGGAACTTTGGATTGATTTTTGCAAACGTCTTAGGGTATTATGGAATTTGGAAGAAGAAATACTCGAAGCTTTAGCTTCAAGGAGCCCGAAATTGAAGAACTGAAGAGTTTGATTCCGAAGATAGAGAGTCCGACAGATTTCAGAGGAAATATGGGTCCATCGTACCGCTCATGAAGCGCAAGATGAAGAAAGGCATCCTCAACACGTTGGTTCAGTTCTATGATCCCCTGTACCGATGTTTCACCTTCCCGGATTATCAGTTGATGCCTACTTTAGAGGAGTACTCCTATATTCTTGGTTTGCCGATCGGCGACCGTGTTCCTTTTTCTGGGTTAGAAGAGGAGCCTAAGTCCCATGAGATAGCAACCATCACCCACCTGAAGAGGTCAGAGATAGAGGAGAATATGACTACAAAAGGAGGAATCCGGGGTTTGCCGGCACAGTTTCTGTTGAAGAAAGCTCGTTACTTTGCTGATACAAAGGATACCGTTGCCTTCGAGGACGTGTTTGCTCTACTCGCGTATGGTCTTTTCTTATTCCCTAATGTTGATAAATTTGTGGATGTCAACGCTATCAGAGTTTTCCTGATTGGAAATCCGGTCCCTACGCTGCTAGGGGACACGTATTACTCTATCCATCTTCGAAAATCTTATCAAGGAGGGATGATCATCTGTTGTGTGCCGTTGTTGTATCAGTGGTACGTCTCGCATTTACCTGGGTCCGATGCTTTCTGGGATCTTGAGAAGGAACCGCGGTGGGCGCCAAAGATTATGGCTCTCACTCATTTCGATATTGACTGGTACAATCGAGTTTACCATAACGTGGAGATCATCGACAACTGTGGTGCTTTTCCCAACGTACCTCTTCTTGGTACGAGGGGTGGAATCAACTACAACCCTGTTCTAGCGCGTCGTCAGTTCGGGTACCCGATGAGAGATAAGCCGAACAGTATCCATGTGAGTGGTTTCTTTCTTCAGGAAGGACAAGATCATCAGGCTGCTAAGAGGGAGATTGAGGGAGCTTGGCGCCATATTCACAAGAAAGGGAGAGATATGCTGGGACATAGAGGTGCCGTCTCTTTGGAACCTTACCTGCAGTGGGTCCGTGCTAGGGCTTACGCTCTCAAGATGCCGTATAAACTTGAGAAACCTTTATTCCCTGCCATCGCACCATCATCAGTTGTTATCCCTATCGCGGATGTAGGAGAATATCAGGGGAACCTGGCTAGGATGAAATCCGAAAGGGATGCTTGGAAGGAAAAGTACCATATATCCGAATACGAGAATCGAGTCCTGACTCGACAGCTGAAAGAAAAGAAGGAGTTGTTGCTTATTCAAGACGGCCGGTTCGTTGACCACGATGAGAAGCTTCGCCAGAAGGATGCCTTGCTAAAGAAATATGCGAGTGAAAGGAAGAGAAAAAGGGAATGTTCAGTAAACGTGGCTCTCGTTCCTAGTCCACCAGAAGAAATCGTCAATCGACTGATAGCGGAAAAGAAAGATATGGAAGATTTTTTACGAAGAAAAGATCAAGAAGCTCCGGTTACAGCTGGTATTTGGTCCGTCATCTGAGGATTCCGAGTAAGCTTTAGCTTTAGTTTATTCTATTGATGTCATTTTGAAAAACCATGTAAAAGGGCTTCATGCTCCGAGTTGTAATTTATTGTTTTCTTAAGGGCTTCATGCTCCGAGTTGTAATTTATTGTTTTCTTAAGGGCTTCATGCTCCGAAGTTGTAATTTATTGTCTTATTTTTGGGCTTCATGCTCCAAGTTGTAATTTACCGCTTTCGTGTTTCAAAAATGTAATTTATCACTTTATTATGGGCTTCATGCTCCAAGTTGTAATTTACCGCTTTCGTGTTTCAAAAATGTAATTTATCACTTTATTATGGGTTTCATGTTGCAAGTTGTAATTTATTGCTCTCATTAGTGGATTTGTTATCTCAAAATTGTAATTTACTTTTCCAAATTGTAAGTTGTAATTTATCGCTTTCGATTAACGGATTGAGTTTTTGTTGTTCTAAATTCCTTTACCATTGATGTATGCCAAGTTACTAAAGTTCCTTGAAAAACTTTCAAAATGAGTCATCATTTGTATTGCCATCATGCATCATTTCACATTCCACATCACATGTTTTCTAGAGTCTCATTCTTGTTCTTTTTCCACCGAAGGTTGTCAAGCTGTCTCACCGATACGACACTCGGGCCAATCGTCAAAAGAAAATGGAAGACTTGGAACAGGAAAATCACGAGCTTCGTGGGGAAGTTGCTACACTTCGTGCCGAGATGGAAAAGTTAACAGCGTTGGTGGAAAGTTTGGTGGCTGTTCAGAATCAGCCATCGACTACGGCTGCCGAGATTCAGACTTCAACTCCAGTGGTTTCCGAAAATGTTACAGTTCCTGCATCCACAACTCAAGTCAACTCTCCGCTTCAATATCAGGTGCCGAAAGGTTTTCCATGGGGAATGCCTTACAACTTTGTGCCAGAGGGGTATCAGCCTACCGCACAACCTATATTTCAGCCTGCATTGTCTCTTCCTCAACCAGAGACAACTACACTGCCACCAGTAATTCCATCTGTAACACCTTTTCCGCAACCAGTTATGACGACCGTCGCTCCTGTGGTCCACTCAGTACCATACTTGAATGAACCAGTTTATCCTGCCGAGCCCGCTGAAAGTCTGGGTCTTTTTGACAGAATGGAGGAATTTCAGGATCAGTTTCAGGAAATGCAGAAGGAGCTTAGAGCATTGAAAGGGAAGGATTTGTTTGGGAAGAGTACGCACGACCTTTGTTTAGTTCCGAATGTCAAGATCCCAGCGAAATTCAAAGTGCCAGACTTTGAGAGATATAAGGGTGATTCGTGTCCTAGAAGCCATTTGACAATGTACGTAAGGAAGATGTCGACGTATTCCGATGATCATGATTTGTTGATTCATTATTTTCAAGACAGCTTGACGGGTGCTGCTCTGAAGTGGTACATGGGTTTAGACAGCATTCGGATCCGCAACTTTAACGATCTTAGTGAAGCCTTTGTCCATCAGTACAAATACAACGTTGACATGGCGCCGGACAGGGATCAACTCCGGGCAATGTCGCAGAGAGACCGAGAATCTTTTAAGGAGTACGCCCAGAGGTGGCGTGAAATTGCTGCTCAAATATATCCACCTCTTGAGGAGAAAGAGATGACTAAGATATTTTTGATGACTTTGGGGTCTTTTTACTATGAGAGAATGATAGCCAGCGCACTCAGTGACTTTACCGAAATGGTGAGCATGGGCATGCGATTGGAGGAAGGAATTCGCGAAGGGCGTCTGGTTAAAGAAGGAAGTCCGTCTAGCAGTGCGAAGAAGTTCGGAGGTGTTTTTCCGAAGAGAAAAGAGCAAGATGTCAGTGCTTTGTTTCCAGGTAGGCTTAGGAGAGGCTACTCTCACGTCGCGGCAGTCACTCCGGCTGTCCTCCCAGCTTTGGTGGCCCCATCTCATCAGACTCCGCCAACTCAACCCCGGCCTTTTCAGCAGCAGCCTCGACAACAGGCTTATCCGTTCAATAATCAGAACCGTTCGCCCAGGAAGCCGCAGTTTGATGCCATTCCTATGACGTATACCGAACTTTTCCCTGCTCTCATCAGAAAGAATCTCATCACAACAAAGCCACCTCCTGTCGCACCGAACAATGCTTCTCCGTGGTACAAGGCGGATCAATTCTGTGAATATCATCAAGGGTCGCCGGGGCACAACCTTGAGAATTGCTTTGCTTTGAAGGCGGATGTGCAAAGATTAATTAAGCACGGCATCTTGTCTTTTAAGGATGTGAATCCAAACGTCAAAGATAACCCTTTGCCCCGACATGGAGCAGCTTCTGTGAATATGGTGGAAGGTTGTCCGGGGAAGTTCCGAGTTTTCCAAGTCGAGCACATCAGAGAATCATTGATCAGGTTACATCAGAGTTTGAGAAGACTTGCCTTTGTTAGGCACCAACATGATTATGACGTTTGTGAGTTTTGTTCAAGAGAAGAGGATTGTCCTATTGTGAAGGAGGACATTCAGAAGTTGCTAGATCAGAGAATTATCACTATTACCTATGACCGAAATCCTGAAGAGGAAGTGAATGTTATCACCCCACAATTTAATTTGCCAGAATCAGTAGAGATTGCTTACAACAGCCAGACTGCGTCTGCTGATCCTTTGATTATTTACCCACCTGGCCCAGTGCCTTATAGCTCAGACCAAGCCGTGCCGTACAAGTATAACGCCACCATGATCGAGAATGGGGTAGAGGTCCCCATACCAACTAGACCGTCTTTCGTCAATATTGCCGATGTAAGTAGAGTGACAAGAAGTGGGCGTGTTTTCGCCGCAGTACCGTCGAGAAGACCAGAAGTTCAAGTAAGGAGGCCCATGCCGGTGGAGATCCTTGTAGGAAATGAACCAAGGGTTGAGATAGGTCGATCCAGTGAATCTATCCCTCACCCTGAAGAAGATGAAATCTTAAAGCTTATCAAAAGAAGCGAGTATAAGATTGTGGACCAGCTTCTGCAAACACCTTCCAAGATTTCCTTGCTTGCCTTATTGAGAGATTCTGGGGCACATAGAGAAGCCTTGATGAAAGTGTTGGACCAGGCGTTCGTAGACCATGATGTGACAGTTGATCAGTTTGACGGGATTGTGGGGAATATAACCTCGTGTAACAACTTGGGTTTCAGTGATGAAGAACTCCCGGAGGAGGGGAGAAACCATAATATGGCTCTGCATATTTCAGTAAGTTGTGGAAATGATACCTTATCAAGCGTGTTGGTGGATACGGGCTCGTCGTTGAATGTGATGCCCAAGACCACGTTGTCTCGACTTACATATCCAGGTGCTCCTATGAGGCCTAGCGGAGTAATTGTTAAAGCATTTGATGGTTCCAGAAAGACAGTTATTGGTGAAGTGGATCTTCCCATAGTGATTGGTCCCCATACTTTTCAAATCACTTTCCAAGTGATGGACATCCGTGCTGCTTATAGTTGTTTATTGGGCCGTCCCTGGATCCATGATGCCGGGGCAGTCACCTCCACGCTCCATCAGAGATTAAAGTTTGTGAGACACGGGAAACTAGTGATGATTGGGGGAGAGCAGGCCATGGTGGTAAGTCATTTATCATCATTTTCTTTTATTGATGCTGACGAGGACGTCGGGACCCAGTTTCAGGGCCTATCTGTTGCTAAGAATACAGTGAAGAAGCAAGGGGCATCCATCTCTTCTTTTGAGGATGCACGGCGAGTAGTGGAGAGTGGTTCGGCCGAAGGATGGGGCCAGGTGTTAACGTTACCCGAGAACAAGTCTGGGGAAGGTTTGGGTTTTCATCCAATAGCTGCAAGGGTCAAGAAAGAAGTGGTTGTTCGTCCAATTCAAGAGGTCTTTCGGAGTGCAGGGTTTGTGCATCCTGAGGTTGATGCTGTCATAGATGATGATTCCGAGGAGGATTTGCCCGTGTTTGTGACGCCTGGATTGGCTTGCCAAAACTGGATAGCTGTTGATATTCCTGTGGTTATGCATATTTCCGAGTAATGTTTTGTTTATTTTCCTTTTTGAAAAATCGCTCTGCCCAAGGCGAAACGTATTTTGTGTCGGGCTATGAAAAATAACTCCTTTTGCTCTGCCCAAGGCGAAAGAGAAATGTCTGGGCTTCCTGTTTCAAGTATTTCCCCTCTAATGAATAAAAATGTTATTTTGTCCACTGCTGTTTTATTTTTCATTTTTTCGGGAAATAATAATGAAAATTGATTAAGAACATTTTGTTTTATTTGCACAAATCGATTTCTAAAATAAAGCATAATCATGTGTGCAGATTACTTCACGACTTAACCATCGAAAACAATGATCCTATGCCCTCTCCCAACTTTGAATTCCCTGTGTTCAGAGCCGAAGAAGGGGATGATGAAGAGGTTCCTGTCGAGATTTCCCGTTTGATTGAGCAGGATGAGAAGGTCATTCAACCATTTGAAGAACCTGTAGAGTTGGTCAATTTGGGTGATGAAGAGGTTAGAAAGGAAGTCAAGGTCGGAGCATTGCTTATCCCGGAAGTTAAGGAGAATATGTTGGAGCTTCTCAGAGAGTATGTTGACGTATTTGCTTGGTCCTACCAAGATATGCCAGGGTTGGACAACGCCATTGTGGAGCATCGTTTACCGTTGAGACCCGAGTGTCCACCGATCAAGCAGAAGTTGAGAAGGACTCGTCCTGACATGGCCGACAAGATTAAAGAAGAAGTTCAGAAGCAGATCAACGCAGGTTTTCTTGTGACGTCGGTCTATCCTCAGTGGTTAGCCAACATCGTGCCCGTTGCTAAGAAGGATGGTAAGGTTCGGATGTGTGTAGACTACAGAGATTTGAATAGAGCTAGTCCGAAGGATGATTTCCCATTACCTCATATTGACGTATTGGTCGACAGTACCGCTAGGTTCAAAGTCTTTTCTTTCATGGATGGCTTCTCCGGTTACAATCAAATCAAGATGGCGCTGGAAGATATGGAAAAGACCGCTTTCATTACACCGTGGGGAACTTTCTGTTATCGAGTTATGCCGTTTGGTTTGAGGAATGCTGGTGCAACGTACGAAAGGGCCATGACTGCTTTGTTCCATGACATGATGCATAAGGAGATTGAAGTGTATGTGGATGACATGATTGCCAAATCACAAACTGAGGAAGATCACTTGGAGCATTTGTTAAAGTTATTCCAGCGTTTGAGAAAGTACAAACTCCGTCTGAATCCCAACAAGTGCACTTTTGGTGTTCGTTCTGGAAGGCTTCTGGGCTTCATTGTCAGTCAAAAAGGCATTGAAGTAGATCCCGATAAAGTCAAAGCTATTCGGGAAATGCCCGCACCCAAGACGGAAAAACAAGTAAGAGGATTCCTTGGGAGACTGAACTACATTTCTAGGTTCATATCTCACATGACTGCTACTTGTGGGCCGATTTTCAAGCTTCTCCGTAAGAACCAAGGATGTGTGTGGACAGAGGATTGTCAGAAAGCTTTCGATAGTATCAAAGAATATTTGCTCGAACCTCCCATTTTGATTCCTCCGGTGGAAGGAAGACCATTGATTATGTACTTGACCATATTAGAAGATTCCATGGGATGTGTGCTTGGTCAGCAAGACGAGACTGGAAGAAAGGAGCATGCTGTATATTATCTGAGTAAGAAATTCACAGACTGTGAGTCTCGATACTCATTGCTGGAGAAAACTTGTTGTGCTTTAGCTTGGGCTGCTCGCCGTCTGCGCCAGTATATGATTAATCACACTACTTGGTTGATCTCCAAAATGGACCCAATCAAGTATATCTTTGAGAAGCCCGCCTTATCTGGAAGGATAGCCCGTTGGCAGATGTTGTTATCTGAATATGACATTGAATATCACACTCAGAAAGCAATCAAGGGGAGTATTTTGGCCGATCATTTGGCTCACCAACCAATTGAAGACTATCAATCCATCAAGTTTGACTTCCCCGATGAAGATGTTATGTACTTGAAAGCTAAAGACTGTGAAGAGCCGTTACCTGAAGAAGGACCTGATCCTGAATCCCGGTGGGGTTTGATATTTGACGGAGCTGTGAATTCCTATGGAAATGGAATTGGGGCAATCATCGTTACTCCCCGAGGTACTCATATCCCGTTCACGGCAAGACTGAAGTTTGACTGTACGAACAACATGGCGGAATATGAGGCATGTATTATGGGTCTCGAAGAAGCGGTGGATCTAAGGATTAAGATTCTGGATATTTACGGAGATTCGGCACTGGTGATTAATCAAATCAAAGGAGAGTGGGAGACTCGCCATCCTGGTTTGATCCCTTACAGAGACTATGCTAGAAGGTTGTTAACTTTCTTCAACAAAGTGGAACTACATCACATCCCTAGAGATGAGAACCAAATGGCTGATGCTTTAGCTACTTTGTCTTCCATGTTTCGAGTGAATGATTGGAATGACGTGCCTACGATCCGGGTTATGCGCCTCGACATACCTGCTCATGTGTTCTCTGTGGAAGAGGTCACCGACGACAAACCTTGGTTCTATGACATCAAACGTGTTCTTCAAACTCAAGAGTACCCGCCTGGGGCATCCAATAAGGATAAGAAGACGTTGAGAAGATTAGCAAGCAGTTTCTTTCTGAATGAAGAAGTGTTGTATAAGAGGAATTACGACATGGTCTTGCTCAGATGTGTAGACAGACGTGAAGCAGACACGCTGATGCAAGAAGTGCACGAAGGATCCTTTGGCACTCATGCCAATGGACATGCAATGGCTAGAAAGATGTTGAGAGCTGGTTACTACTGGATGGCAATGGAATCTGATTGCTGCAAGTATGTGAAGAAGTGTCATAAATGCCAGATTTATGCGGACAAGATGCACGTGCCGCCGACCCTCCTCAATGTTATATCTTCACCTTGGCCTTTCTCTATGTGGGGCATTGATATGATTGGGATGATTGAACCCAAAGCTTCGAATGGTCATCGCTTCATCTTGGTAGCGATCGATTATTTTACTAAATGGGTGGAGGCAGCATCATATGCTAATGTAACCAGACAGGTGGTAGTCAGATTTATCAAGAATCAGATCATTTGTCGGTATGGTATCCCGAGTAAGATCATCACTGATAATGGGTCGAATTTGAATAACAAGATGATGAAGGAGCTTTGTGAAGAGTTCAAGATCGAACATCATAATTCCTCTCCTTACAGACCGAAGATGAATGGGGCTGTTGAAGCTGCTAACAAGAACATCAAGAAGATTGTCCAGAAGATGGTGGTAACTTATAAGGACTGGCATGAAATGCTTCCGTTTGCTTTACACGGGTATCGTACTTCGGTTCGAACTTCAACAGGCGTGACCCCTTTCTCCCTAGTTTATGGTATGGAAGCAGTACTCCCCGTGGAGGTTGAGATTCCGTCTCTGAGAGTGTTTTTGGAAGCCAAGCTTTCTGAGGCCGAATGGTGTCAAAGTAGATACGATCAGTTGAATTTAATCGAAGAAAAGAGATTAACAGCTTTGTGTCACGGTCAGTTGTATCAGCAGAGAATGAAGAAGGCTTTTGACAAGAAGGTTCGACCGCGCGAGTTCAGAGAAGGTGACCTTGTGCTCAAGAAGATATTATCTTTCCAACCTGATTCTAGGGGCAAATGGGCTCCGAACTATGAAGGACCGTATGTTGTTAAGAAAGTTTTCTCTGGAGGTGCCATGATTCTCGCCAATATGGATGGCGAAGACCTCCCGCGTCCCTTGAACGCCGATGCGGTCAAGAAGTACTTCGCTTAAGCAAATTTCTGGTCAAATCAGTTTCAGCATCTGAACACATTCTGGAATTCAAAGTTGTTAGGGAGAATAGGGATCACTGTTTTTGTGTGACCTTTTATTTCATGTACTATTTCCCCAAAGCTTTGTAAACCGTTGGAGTCGCATTGTTAGCAAACAACCTCTCATCAATAAAGATTGAGCACTTATCTTTTGTGGGCAAAATTTTAATCTTATGGAAAATACTTGAAACAAATTTACTTAAATGTCCTTATTTAAAAAAAAAAAAAATGTGTCGTGGATAACGAAAGGAATATTAACAGTTCGTTCCAAGGATGGTAAAGCCATGAAATGCAAAACAGTACGGTAGTTTATCCTTGCATCATGAGTGTGTGTCGTTTCGAAATCGTCATGAGGTGTTAGTTGTGTTAAAATTGTGTTTTTTTCGGGGTACTAAGTTTAGTCACTCCCCAGCTGTTCCAGTTGAGCTTCGTTTTGGCTATCTCGATCTAGGCGATTTCTGAAATGTGGTGCATTTTGTCTCATACCTTGATCTATTATTGGTAGAAGTTTGGATTTGGATATTCTTCTTCTCGGAGGATTCGGACCTTGTAGCATGGTACCCTCCGACGTTGCTGTGTGTTTCCAGTTCCGTTTATCGTCCGTCTTTTCAAGATTGGCCGAGTATCTATTTCGCTGTGACATCTCATTATCTCCAAGATATTTCATCTGTCTGTTTTGTCAGCATAACATTCACTTATTCATCTACACTCATATCAGCATGCATATCCACATTTGCCGTTGATTTTTGAGTCTTGCTTTGTTTGTTCGAACAACATACATACGTTCTTTCCAGGTAGAAAGTTAGCTTAGGCAGAAAACGTGCTTCCTTTCTAAATTCCCCAATTGAGTTACTTTCTCATCGGGTGGAGTCTTGTTTGACTGTTTTCTTCCTAGGCTGTCCCTGGATGAAGTTGCTGCCTCTTGCATAAGCTATCTCTTTGATTTTCCCCAGTGAAATCGCGACCTAGGCAGTTGGTGCATTTATTTTGCACGTTAAAGTATTTGATCTCCTCGGGAAGGATTGATTCAGGGTTCTCTTTGATGAAGATCTTATTCTCTGCCAATATCATCGCAGTTTCCTTCCGAATTATTTTGGAAAACGACAAGCGGTAGCTCTTCATGAGCAACTTGTACGTTTACTTGTTGAAAGCGCCGAGCAGTAGTTCTTCATGAGCTACTAGTGCGTCATTTATTCTTGTTGAAAGCGCCGAGCAGTAGTTCTTCATGAGCTACTAGTGCGTCATTTATTCTTTTCGAAAGCGCCGAGCAGTAGTTCTTCATGAGCTACTAGTGCGTCATTTATTCTTTTCGAAAGCGCCGAGCAGTAGTTCTTCATGAGCTACTAGTGCGTCATTTATTCTTGTTGAAAGCGCCGAGCAGTAGTTCTTCATGAGCTACTAGTGCGTCATTTATTCTTTTCGAAAGCGCCGAGCAGTAGTTCTTCATGAGCTACTAGTGCGTCATTTATTCTTTTCGAAAGCGCCGAGCAGTAGTTCTTCACGAGCTACTAGTGCGTCATTTTTCTTTTTCTGAAAGCAACAAGCAGCAAACTCTTCATGAGTTACCAGTACGTTATTACTTTTCTGGAATACAGCAAGTGGTAGCCTCTTTATTTGGGCAGCTTGTTTGTTATCGGTATTTTCTTTGGGAATACAGCAAGTGGTAGCCTCTTTATTTGAGCAGCTTGTATGTTATCGGTATTTTCTTCGGACGACAGCAAGCGGCAGCCTCTTTATTTGAGCAACTTGTATGTTATCGGTATTTTCTCTGGACGACGACAACTGGCAATTTTCTTTATTTGAACAACCTTCGTATCTACAGTCTCATTACCTCAGCATTAATGAGTATACCTCTGGGAAGCTAGCAGAGAAGTCTGTTACGAATCTATATCTCAAGAAGTCGGTAATCAGTTATCCGCAATTTGATACTCTCTGTCTACCATCGGCCTTGAGTTGCGAACTCACTGTTTTGGATCAAATCTGTTATGGCCTATGCAAGATGCTCTCTTCGTTAGGGTTAGAGGTCGTATTCCCTCAGTTTTTATTCGCTGTCAGGAGTCTGTCGTTTGAAGTCGATAGCTTGTTTCCCGTGTAGCGTTTAATTCATGTCTCTGTGTTTTGTTGGTGTTCGATTCCCCCAGCATTATCGTGTTTCATACAATATCTTCTCTGTGAATTCATGCACTACATTCAACACTACATGATGACGGCATCTTAGGACAAAATTTGCGTAATTATGTATTTAAGTACCTTCAATCTCGTCGAGACGAAGACTTTAATCTTCATATCTCCGGATAGAAGGAACTTAAATAGGGGCAGCTGTTGTACCCCAAATTTTGACCTAAGACACCGTCTTCCATCTGCATCATTCGCATTGCAAGAGTTTTGACCTATTTTTATCAAATTTTCAAAGCAGTTAAAAATTCATAACTTTTTCGAGTCGGGAGCTGTTTATTTGTTGAACGCTAAATTTATTAACTGATCAAGACTTAAACAATGTTCATTAATTATTTATTATCTTAAATTCAAATAATTGGAATTTATTTTCGATTATTACGTAATTTAAAGATTTATAAATAATAAAAAGATTATTTGAGAAAAGGTTTATTAATTGATCAAATAATGTTTATTAATTATTCATTATCCTAAATTTAAATAATGGGAACATGTTTTCCGTTATTATATAATTTGAAGGTTTATGAATAATGAAATAAACATTTGAAAATGAGTATATTAATTGATCAAGCAATGTTTATTTGATTATTTATTGTTCTAAATTTAAATAGCTGAAATTCTATTTTTTCAAGTTATTATAATTTAGAAGAATTAAAAATAATAATAAAGTAAATGATTGAAGTTATTAATTGATCAATGATATTTATTTATTTGTTTATCATTCTGAATTTAAATGATTAGATTTGATTTTTAGTCATTATATAATTTAAAGAATTATAAACAATAAATAAATAATTGGAAAGAAAAAGAATTAATTGAGAAATAATAGAATTTTTATTCACTTTATTCTATTTATTACAATTGTCATTTAAATATTTGTGTTATTACAAAATATTTATAAAGGCAATTACACAAATGCTTAAAGTAAAATAAAAAGCTATTTTTTAATTCTAATTCTAAATCTTCCATCCAATGCTCTTGTTTGCTCATTTAATTTTACCTGCGAAAAACAATTAAAAGAAAGTCAGAATTGAATAAATAACTAAAATGCAGAAAATAAATTTAATGTTCATCATTAAAAGCAAACGGCCGGAATCAGGTTGCCCTTTTTGCAAATCGCGGGATTTCTCCCGGTTCACAAAAAGGGAGGAATTTTTTATAAATGCACAATTAAAAAATAGCACATTTTCAAAATCATTTGCATTTTTATCAAAAGGCCCACTGCATATTTCACATATGCATAAATTCAATTTTGGTCAAAACTGCATAAGCATAAGTCAACAGCATACATAATTTCAAACAAACATATGCACAACATAAGCTAACGTTAACCTGCAGAATAACATAGGCTAATGCAAGACAAAAGAGATATGCAATTTCAAACAATGTGCAGTCTTAAAACAATGTATGCAAGCAACCTATATTTCCTTTTTCATCATATTCCAGCCTATTACTTTTTCAGACAGCAGTACTAGATATCATTTTTATATATCATTTCTGTACTTGAGGTAGAGAGAAGAAGAGGTTTAGTTTTTGCAGGTTTTGATTTAAGCATGAATTGGGAATAAAGTCAAAATCACTTGTAGCAGCATAGGTGCAAGCATCAGAAAAATATATTAAGATACTCAAACCTGAGCCATGAGCAAAGATACCAACGGTCATATGAGAAGGGAACTCCTTCAAAAAGGATAAGTTTTAGCCTGCATAAAGGATATACAAGACTACCAAGAAAGATATACCATAGTCCATTTTGCAAGTCTTAACCTGCATACTGCTATATACCATATCATTGCAAAACTTTTCACAAACCATTCCCAAACAGAATCACTACAAAACTATCAAAACCATAGCATATTTCCACATAACCATCACTACAAAAACTATCAAAAAAACATAGCATACTGCCATCAAAACCATAGCACATCTCTACACAACCATATCATGGCAAAAACCATTCAAACCATTTCCAAACATAACCTGCATACTGCTGAACCTGTTATCTGCTAAGCAATAGACTAGAAACCAAGTGATATCCACAAAACCACAAAATTGTGCAACACCAGAAATTTTCAAAAAAAGAACACGACATTGACGTCAACATAACGAAGTTGCAGCTGGACAATAAGAAAGCCTACTGTTTTCAGAAGGAACATACCTGGTTTGTAGTTTCTTTTCATGTCAGTTAAAATATACCATTTATCTCTATTTATCATTGTTTTGCATTCGGTAAATATAATCCCTAAAAAAAAATCAAATTAGTAGCCGCGTTAATAACAACCATGGAATATCCAGAGTAGGAATTGAAGTGAAAAATAAATTGAAAACGTTTACCTCTTCATTCTTAACCTGCTACCATCCGCCCTTTTCGTCAACCACAATCTTTTTCAAACATCTTGCTACCTCCACTGTGCAATTTCTGAACCACCCTCGCATGCTCTTCCATTTGTCCGCTCAACGACATCCCCTCCTTTTACTTCCAACCACGGCAACATATCGAATCCTTATTCTAACACCAATACAATCATAAACACACTGTTAATATAAAGTCAATTTGAACAATATAGAATTCTCAGATTTTTTTTAATTACCCGTTCGGACTTCGCGGTTCATCGCTTTATCTCCATCATTTTTCACCTCCTTCTGCTTCACGACCCCAATCCTTCTAATCCCGGAGCTGAATCGCATCACCCAACTCTGATCCAACGATTTCCTTTCATTTTCGCTTCTAGTTCACTTAATTCACTCTAGAACCTGTAAAATGCCTAAGGAGAGAAAAGACAGGTCCGTGTCACAGGATAGTAGTAGAACATCACCTTATCCAAGCAGCTCAAGTCGTGTCAGAAGATCTACATCTAAAACTCCTTTAGAGTCGGAAGAAAATATAAAAGAATGGGAAGAAGCTAGGTGTCCAGTCTGCATACCTTCACAATGCAGTCCTTCTCATATGTTCATCCCATGAGAAGGGGTGCCGCCCATACATGTGCAACACTAGCTATCGCCACTCAAACTATCTGGATCAGTTCTGCAAGTCATTTGCAGAGCCCTCGCTACCAACCATTCCTCTGGTAGAAAGTGAAATTTCAAACTTTAACTCATCTCATCATCAACCATAAAATGCATCTATCAAAACAATGACCGAAACGCACATGCGAAGAACCAATAGAGACATAATCGCGGCAATATCAAAGAGGAAAAGAAATCGAAAGCTTACCGTTGAAACCTCACCGTAACCCTTTCTGCCTCCACGACAACTCATCAACCGGGCCATTCTCCAATCGCTTTCTCATTCGGATCCGCTCTTCAATTTCCTCAACCGCCATCTCCATTACCATCGCTGCGACCCATTTCCTTGTTTCCTCGTAAGAATCGCTGAGAGTTGGCATTTGTTTAACAGTTTGGACGGTTAATTTGTGAACCGAAGAGAGAAAGAGACGCAGTCACCAGCGGCGGCCATGGTACCTTCAGTTCCTAGGGTTTTTTCGTTACAACTTTGTGTTTCTCTTCCTGGGTCTGGGTCTTTCCACGACCCGCTCCACATTTCCCTTAACCCAGCCCATTTTCTTTTTAACTTAAGCCCATCTTTTGTTTGCTATTTAATTAATTCTATTCATTTTCTTGACCTATTTTGATTTTAATTAATTAGTTTCTTAGAAATAATATATAGTTTTAAATAGATAATTTTAATATTTTATCCAAATCTCATTTAATCTAAGTTTAGGTTTATTTAATAACTTTAGTTTTCCTTATTCTAATTAGATATTTGACTTGTAAGTTTTACTTAATTTGAAAAATATTTAATATCTTTAAAAACATGTGAAAGTAAAAATGAGAAAACTAAAAGACGTTTTATTTTTTTTTATTTTACTCCCCTCATTTTGATTAAATACCAATATAAAAAAGACATAAAAAATAGAAACATATAAAACCTAAAAAACATTTCTACTAATTCTCGTTACTTTTTATCTATGTTAAAATGCGTAACCAATTAAAAACATTTTTCTCTTCATATATTAAACAAAAATAAAAAAAATGCATATTCACACTCAGTCTCTTATTTAACTTGTTGTATATCATTCATCTCATAATCTTCTGTTTAAATATCTCGCATTCATTCGATTATTCTGTTTGCGTCAATCCAAAGGGAATTGCCTAATTTTTGTTGACTTCATGTCCTCAAAAACGATCGAGCAAATACTCTCATTCATTAAAAACTTAGGTTAATTTTCCTCAAATATTCACCTTTCTTCAAAATTTCAACCTTTTCAAGACTTATACCTTTTAAGCCAAAACTTCGACATTAGGTCGTCGTATTTTCAAAAACCCGTCCGTATCCCTTTTTCGGCCAAAACGATTTATTTTCAATCAAGCGATCAATTTTAAATAAAACAGATATTTCAAAAGGTTCCTATAGAGTACTATAGATGCATTGGGTGCTAATACCTTCCCATTGTATAACCAACCCCCGAACCATAAGATCTCTTTTTCAAAAACGCTTTGTATTTTCAGTATTATTTACATTGCATATTTAGGGTTTTATTTCGCTCTTTTCCCTTTTCCTTTGGAAACAATAAAGCGCGGTGGCGACTCTTGCTTTTGTGAGACGAATTAATCAATAATTCGATCTCTGATTTACCCCGCTACATTTTTTATCGCTACATACCCCAAAATTTTCCCTCTCATTTCTCAAGAAATCTCTCATAAGATCTCCATTTGATTCAAGACTACACAAGGTTTGATCAGCTCAAGACACCTCCTCAGCCACTGACAACTCAAAATTAGGGTTTGAGTTTGTACAAAGATGATTGAACTTATAATGCCTCAAATGACTTTCATGGATCATTAGGAACCATCAAGATAGCCCATGTCAAGTTTCAAGCTTTGGATCACATTTTTGCTCAGTCAGTTGATCAGTTGACCTAAATTCAACTATATTAGGGAAAAGTCAATTGTGGTCAATTTGGAGTCAAACTTCATAATTTTTGATCTATATCAATATTATGAACTCATATATGTCAATTGATCAAGTTGGATCACAATTCCCCAAAGAATTTTGATCAGAACATCAAAAGAGCAAAATGGTCAAAATTAGGGTTTTTGATTGAGAATGCTCCGTTCTTGACTTTTGACCAAGATAATAACTTACTATTTTAAGACATGATCTCAAGGATTCAAATGCACCATCTTGACCTAATTTTATAGTTCAAATCACTTCTCAATATCATTGGATTGACAAATGAATTTTTGTCAACTGATGAAAAGTCAACTATACACTGAAAAGTCAAACTTTGACTTTTTGATTAAAATCAAGTTTCAAAAGTCATATTTCATCAAGACATGTTAAAATATGAAACTTGTTCACCAAGAAATTAAAAAGTCAAATTTATTTTTGAAAAGTTAAAATTCTAAGACCTATAAATTTTTCTTAAGTGCTAGAATTTTAACATTTTTTCATAACTTTGTGCCAAATTTCTACCATGATGCAAGATGTTTCAAGGAAAACTTCCAACATGAAAGTTGTAGATCTCAATGAGATTGTAGGGCATAACATTTTCTAAAAATTCTTGGATTTCAAGTTATGAATTTATGAAGACATGTCCATGAAACTAAAAAGACAGTAAAATTTTGCCCTAGTTAGTCAGAATTTTGACCTAACTTCATGGCAACTTTTCACCTAGTTCCAAATTGAATATTAAAAAATGTTTAAAATGAATGTTGTAGGGGATGTTACAAGCTTTCCAAAATGTCAAAGAACTAATTGATATCATACTTGAGCTAAGAGAATCAAAGGCAAGAAGTTAGGGTTTCAAACTTGTTTTTCAAGTCATTTTCATGATGAACATTTGATCCAATTCAAAGCAATGCTGCATAATCCCACTTTTCAGGCCCTCTACATTGTGTATCTATACTTAATCAGAAGATTGCACAAGCTTTTGAGATATGAACCACTTGATTTAAGCTTTGTCCAATACACCTTGCCATTTAAGGAAGAAAGTCACCACTTCTATTTTGAAAAAGCAAGCTTTATGCAAAGTCAACTTGTCTTGAGCTTTGCACTTGTTCCTTTTACACACACAACATCTATAAGTCAGAAGCAAGCTTGTTTAAAGTTCAACCACTATACAATAGCATGGTAAAAACTTTGGGAAGATGTTTGTCATGGTTGCTTCAAAAAAAAGTAAAGGTTTTACAACTTGATATTTTCAAATTCTGACTTGTTATAGCACATAAAACCTCTTGCCTATAAATACGTACACTATTTGCAAGCTAACACACGAATGCAAAAGCCCTGAAACTACCTCAAACACTCACAAACTAGAAATTACTCAAAAAACACCATTGATACACAATTCTGACCTTGAACTTGTATCTTTCATTTCCCTCGTGCGTTTTCCCTCAAAATTATTTACAAAGCTTCTATACCTCAAATATAGTCCATCCCCGTCCTCGTTTTGGAACTGTAATATCTCCATCACCATCCTCCATAACCAAAAACAGAGGTCTGCAACTTGACTTCTCCAGACTATTCCAGCCATCCATAGCTCAAGCTAAGCATTGCATTAGCTTCCTGGGAACTTGAGGAAGCTAACTTGATCATCATAACTCTTTGAAAGCAGCTCAAACTCATTTCACGATTTCCAGTTCTTTAGATATTTTTCTGAACATCCATCTCTTCATTTAGGCATTATTAGGCTTTCATTTTCAAAGACAAAATGTAGATATCATTACCCTGAAGCTGTACATATTTATAGTTTTCATTTATATTGCATGAGCTTAGAAAATTTTAAGTTTGAATCTCTGAAAAAAGTTAGGTCAGGATTTGGTACTTTTAGAAATACATGCTTATCTTTGATTGTTAGTCCAAATTGTTTACATTTCTGAAATCCTGGTAACATTTCTAACAAGTTTGATGTTGGAAGTTTTGAGAATGGATGAGAAATGAATGAGATACAGGGACCCTGGCTGGAGGTTGAAGATGAAGTTCATTTCTAGGAATGGATTTGTAATATATATTTATGGTTTTTTTTTAAGTTAACAAATGTATAGCCACCCCAAGTGTAAGGCATCGCGCGTTTATGGTCAAGGGCATGAGTTCAAGCCCCAGCGCTGCTACTTTTTCATTTTCCCAACATTTTCTTCCTTTTTGCAAGCAACCAGCGCGCCTTGGGCCATCCCTCACAAGGCCTTGCATTTTGCTTAATAATACCCCATGTATACTTATCACCACGCAGGCCCTTTTTTTTTAAATTTCTTTTATGATTCCAAAAACAGGCCATTAGGCCTAACAAAAACAAAAACAGTTTTACACAAACAAACACCCAAATCTAATTTTCACCCCCCTTGACTTTTATTTTTATATTTTATTTTATTTTATTTTTCTTTATTATTTTTATTATTTATTATTATTATTATTATTATTATTATTATTATTATTATTATTATTATTATTATTACTATTTTTATTAATAAAAATCCAAAAAATACATTATTTATTTATTTATAATATACCTATAGTTTTATTTTATTTCCTTTTCTAAACCAAAAAAGACAAAAAATACTTTTTCTTAAACAAATTTAAATCTTTTGCTTAAATAAATTAATAATTAGATTTAGGTTTAGTTATTTTCCTTTTTTTAATTAAAATTAACTTAGAATTTATGTTTTCTTTTAATTAATTAATTTCCATACTATTTTGATTAAACTTAAAACCTTTTCTAAAAAACCTTAAAAATACTTTCTTGATTAATTTAATTTCTTTTCTTAATTAATTTAGGTTTAATTTTCTTAATTTAATTAATTATTTCTTTTAGTTAATTAGGTCAAAACCAAACCCTTTCCTCAAAAACCAAACAAAATCCATCTCTTTTCCATTTACATCCTTGCACATTATATTTTCATTTCTTGTACATTATTCAAGTTTCAATATGATTGTAATAGATAATTAGGTTTAATTTCTTGCAATCCCCATTTGTAAATTTGTATACCCCATCCCTAAATGATGTAATAGCGTAGTAAATTTACTTTCTGTAATTTATCGCTTTCATATAAATGCTAGTAATTAAGGTTTGTATGGAAAGATAAAATCAATACTTAGAGAGACCTAATTCAAGATATACCAAGCATGAAAAAATAAACACTTGCACACTTGCACCCCTAAGGTTAGCTCCACTTGTTGCCTAAAAAATGGTCATGTTACACATGTGGGATATCTTAGCAAAAATAATCAAAATACAAGATCATAGTCCCTCGATGACGCTACGAATGTTGCCTTACAAATGATCTTAGTCCATCAAGAGAAATGCTAAGATATCTCACAATATTGCTATCATGACTATACGATGACCCACGCCCGTCCCTTTACATCTAAAGATAAGGTTTCTTACCAATCAATGGTAAGATATCAATATCAAAGGAAAGGAGAGAAATGAACAAAAGAATTTTGAGTAGGTAGAAACGTTCTTAGTTGCTTGCTCACTTTCAAAACAAATACACCAAACACTTTCAAAACAAACATACACCAAACATTTTCAAAACATGAAATATTTTTAAAAGTCCAACACTTTGTATACATTCTCGCCAAAACGAGAATCATTACAAAGTTTGCCTAAACGAATGCGCCTTTTCAAAAATACTTTCAAAAACTACCACAAAGCACATTTCAAACAAAAGAAAGTGATCTAGCAAGCAACTAAGAGCCCATAGATAACTATGGATGAAAAGGGTGCTAATACCTTCCCTTTTCATAATCTACCCCCATGAACTCAAGAAAATAATCTCAAAGGTCTTTCCTATTCTTTTCAGCCTTTCCTTTTTAGATAAAAGAAAAGTCGGTGGCGAATCTTGCTAACCGCAACAATTGCGATCAAACACAAAACATCCTAAATCAGTTCTCCCACAACATTACAGAACTGGCGACTCTACTGGGGATAAACTTAAAAGTGGGGTTACCTTACGGCTAGATCACCTTTACTTGATTTCATTGTTTGATTTGTTTGCTTTACATTTTGGTTCCTTGTTTGGGCTTGTTCTAATCCTCTACCCAGATATAGGATACCTTATAGGTAAGTAGCAATACATTGTGGAAAATGTGCGGGGTATACCGACAAGGTCTTAGGAATAGCTACGTTAGTGTGACACATTTGTGGGTACCGGTAGCCCTTGAGTAGTCAAGGAGAATACGGGGCCGCTGTGTGGTGTTATGAAGCACTAACTGACTTTAGAACCTTTACTTGACCAACTTGGCCATTAGGAAGTAGTGAGATAGACGACTTTAGTGCAGTCTGAAGTTAGTTAATACTTGATGCTACACTCATTGAGATCAGACTTCTCGGGATATTTCAGTCACCATGAAAGAGGCTTGCGCTGAAACAATGCCCGATAAGAAAGATCAGTGATATTGAGATCCCTTAGAACCCGATTACTATTTCTAGGACATGTTTGAGCCAACTAAACTTCAAGAGGGTACTTACCTATAAGACTCCATGCGAGCATAAACCTAAGGACTTGTTTGCCTTGTTTGTATATGCTTACTTGTACATAACATCATAAACATCATAACATCATACTCATTCTCACTAACCATTTCAAGGATTATTGGGATTTATCTTTGTTCTGTTTTGTAGGACATGGCTTCCATCCGCAGGAATACTATCCAAGTCAATCTCTTAAGAATTCCTTCTCAACTCAAAGAGTTAGCATCAAGGGTCCATGAGAATTCTTCATTCACCAAAAGACATGGTCTCCTCCTAAACTTGGTTACCTCTAGCACTGATGAAGATATGATGAAAGTGCTTTTCCAGTTCTTTGATCCTCTACACCATTGCTTCACTTGTCCTGATTATCAACTTGTGCCTACTCTAGAAGAATTATTTAAACTCTTGAGGATTCCCATTCTCAATCAACTACCCTTCAATGGTACGAAAAGATATCCAAGACCTGAAGAGATTGCCCGAGCTCTACAATTGCAAGAATCTGATGTCACGACTAATTGGGAAACAAGGAGTGGTGTCAAAGGGTTCTTAGCCAAGTTCTTGTTTGAGAAAGCTCAAGACTATTGGAATCTTTGGATTTACAAGCTTTTGAAGAAATCTTGGCCCTTCTCATCTATGTGATGGTTTTGTTTCCAAACACTGACCAACTTATAGATGTGAATGCAGTCAAAATCTTCATGTCTCACAATCCGGTGCCTACTTTTTTGGGAGATATCCTACATTATTTTCACTCTCGCACTATGAGGAAGAGGGGAATCCTCATGTGTTTCACTCCTATCTTGCCTAGATGGTTTATTTTGCATCTTCCCTGGTCTGTGTTGAAGAACGAGCAAGGTTTGAGGTGGTCCCATAGGTTGATGACGCTCAAACATTCAGATATTCATTGGTGTTCTCGATCCTTGGAGAATGTTACCATCATCGACCATTGTGGGGAATTCCCTAATGTCCTTTTGCTTGTAATTAGAGGAGGTATCACTTACAACGCTTGCGTAGCCTTGCGGCAGTTTGGTTATGCCCGAAGGGATGGTCCTCATGATATGCTCATTCAAGAAGTGGTATTCGACTATGAGAGCGACGATCAATGCTACTGTCATAGGTTTATACGAGCTTAGAGGATGGTAAGAAAATTGGATAGTAAGACGTTGGGACACAAGAATTCCATTACCCTTGAGCCTTAACTTAGGTGGGTACGAGCTCGTGCTCAGAAACTTGTGATGCCTTATCCCTCCATCCTACCAGTTATCATGGAACCTGTGGTTGAAGAAGATATGCCGTACACTGTCCTCTATCCTGACATGCCTACTTATCTTGAAAACTTACAAAAGGGTTGGATTCAGTTAAAGGAAGAACGAGATACATGCGAAGCTCAATTATGCGCTAGTGAGAAAAGGGTCTTGGAGCTTACAAAGCAGCTACATGAGGAGCAAAGCGTGAACGCCTACATTGCGCCGAAGAGGATGCGTTCGGTCTTTTTATCTTAGAAATCTATTTTGTAAGCCCAAGAGGCATGATGTAATCATTTTGTACTAATTAATGAAATTTGAAGTTTGTTCATTATTTGTCTATACAAATTTAAATTTCATAAATCCTTGAAATCATTTGTATATACATCTTCCATGCATCATAACATAACAGGTTTTCCATGACAGGTTTCCTTATCTTTCTACTATTTATTTCAGCAAGATGGATCTCGAGAAAATAGTGAAGGACCTACAAGCACAAAACTCTCAGTTTCATGAGACTCTGCTGACCCTAGCCAAGGGGCAACAAGACTTGATGGCGTTGTTAGCAGCTAAAAAGAAACCAAAGAGGAAAGCCCTAGTCAACATGGGTAGAAGATTCAAAGAGTCGGTCCTCCAGATCCAGGTAGTGGAAGACTCATCTGAGGAAGACTAGAATCAGATTAGAGAAGCTAGGAGTACCCAGGCTGGGTGTATTAATGATCAAGCATCTTATAATGATGATTATTTTGACGAGCAGTATCCTCCCGCCGATGTCAAATACAAGCAGTTAGAAGACAGATTGAAGGCCGTTGAGATTCAAGCCGTCCCCGATTTAGATTTTGATGATTTGGGTTTAATATCTGGGGTTTCCATTCCCCATAGATTCAAGATACCAGTCTTTGCAAAATACGACGGGGTTTCCTGTCTAAAACTTCACCTGAAATCTTATGTGCACAAGATACAATCGCACACCGCTGATAAGAAACTCTGGGTTCACTTTTTTCAAGAAAGCTTGGTCAGGACGCAACTAGAGTGGTTTTACCAGTTGGATGGTTCCCGTATCAATACATGGGAATACTTAGCCACCACTTTCTACCACCAATACTAGTACAATGCCGACTTGGTGCCGACAAGAGTTCAGTTGTAAGACATTACAATGGGGAAGAATGAAGGGTTTAAAGAGTATGCCCAAAAGTGGAGAGACCTTGCCAGTAGGGTTCAACCATCTTTGACTGATAGGGAGCATATTGATATGTTTATGGGTACTTTATCTGGTCCCTTTTTCAACTTGTTGGTTGGCTAATCTTCTTCCGGTTTCACCGAGCTAATTTTAACCGGTGAAAGGGTTGAGAGCAGCATCAAAAACCGGAAGATTCCCATGGCATCTACCCCCACTTCCAATCCTGTAAAGAAACCTTTTGTTGGGAATAAAGAGATGAATGCTGTATATGGGGAAAGGGCCCATACCAAGAAGGATGACCGCCAGTCCGTTAATGCCATCCGAATTTCCAATCCAACTCCTCCTCAAAGACCATCTGTCAATCATCAACGGTTCGAGACTCCGAGAAGACAATTCACGAGGATAGCCATGTCACTATCACAAGCCTTACAACAATTGTTAAAGGCTAATTTGGTGACATTGCGTGATCCTCTGGCCAATCCAGATGCCTCTTCACCAAAGTATAATCTGAACGCCAAATGTGCATATCACTCAAGTAGTCCCGAGTATGAGATTGACCAATACTGGGCACTGAAGAATAAAATTCAAGACTTGATAGATAACAAGACTATTGAATTTGATCCTCCTCCAACTCCGAATGTAATCACCACGCCTATGCCAAATTGTGTCAATGCATTTGAAGATACCATTTTTGTTTCCTCCGTCGAAGACTTGACTACTCTGTTACACATCATCAAAAAGAATCTGTTGAAAGTCAGGATTTTCCCTGGATGTTTAAAGAATTCCGATTGCTGTGCCAAACAACTCAATGGATGCAAAGGGCCGAAGGAAGGCATTCAACGCCTGATAAATAACCATGATATCCTATTTGAGAAGACTCCGTCCGCTAAAAGCTTGACCAATAAGCGTGAAGATCTATCCATCATAACCATATCAAACAAGCCTCTTAGGATCTCCTCCAAAGGTCCTATCAGGATTTCAAATGAGCCAATTGTTGCTCCTCTGATAATTACCAATCCCAAACCAATTCTATACTCTTCCAACAAAGCAGTGCCATGGAACTATGGTGCTGAGGTGTTTTACCATGGGATAAAACAAGACGCTTAGATTAAAGAAAACAAAGCCGATGACGTTGGTAACATAACTGGATCAAGTAAGGTAACCCGAACTGGGAGAATCTTTTCACCCAACATCTCACCACCAGTTGTTACAAAGGCACCTGTCCGCATCACTGCTGCTAAGCCAAATACTGATATAAGGGGAACAGAGAAGGTTGTTGAGCCTGTCGAGACAGAAATACCCGCAAAGGACATTGCTGACGGGGAACCTTTTGTTTGTGAAATGGATGAAATATTGAAAATTATAAAAAGGAGCGATTTCAAGATTGTGGAGCCGTTGGGGCAAACCCCTTCCAAGATTTCCATGTTATCTTTGCTACTTTGTTCCGATGCTCATGCTTGGGCATTAATAAAATTCTTGAAGAAGGCTCATATCCCTCATGATACCACGACTGACCAGTTTGAAAATTGTGTGGCAAGCTTGACGGCTGATAATGGTTTAGGGTTCTCAGATGCTGATCTGACACCACTCGGAAAGAACCATAACAAAGCTCTACATGTTTCTGTCGAATGCAAAGGGACCACCTTAGCACATGTTCTGGTTGACACTGGTTCTTCTTTAAACATGCTACCCAAGGGGGCATTATACCATTTAGACTGTGAAGGTTTAGTTTTGAAACCAAGGGATATTATTGTGAGGGCTTTCGATGGGTCCAAAAGGACAGTTCATGGAGAGGTGGATCTCCCGATCAAGGTGGGCTCACAGATTTTTAACTCCACTTTCTACATCATGGATATCCGTCCTGCCTACTACTTTTTGTTGAGTCACCCTTGGATCCATGGAGCTGGGGAAGTAACGTAACTCTCCATCAAAAGCTCAAGTATCCGATCAAAGGAAGAATTGTCACTGTATATGGTGAGAAGGAGTTCATGGTAAGCAACCTCAACTCTTTCAAATATATGGAGATGGATGGAGAATTTATAGAAACCCCATGTCAGGATTTTGAAGTTGTGCCACCAATGGTTGCTACTTCAAAATGTTCCTCTGATGTGTCCAAAGCTGTTAAGATCGTGCCAAATATGGTTTCACTAAAAGATGCTCGCGATGCAGTTGAAAACGGAAGCTGTGATACTTGGGGGAAACTCCTCAAGATCCCATTCAAAGCAGACAAATGTGGTTAGGGTTTCACCGTCAAGGCTCAGAAGGAAGTGAGGCACGCTCGTGTAGGGAAGCCCCCTCTCCATATTGGAAGTCATGAAGTTAATGCTGTGGATGATTCGGATGATGAGATTACATTTGAAGATTGGGTGTATCCTACTACAATGGAGCTCAACAATTGGCACGCAAAAGACTTCGTCCCCATCTCCTTCATTGAGGAGTAATCACTTGTTTATTGCTTTTTATTAATTCAAGAACATTTTGTCTGTAATATTAAACAATGACTTTTAAGCCATGTGCCTGGCCCGAGGAACTTTGGTACATTTGTCAAGGATTTTATTTATGTTCATCTTATCATATGATCATTGAATACAAACCATTGGACTCTTTTGCATTCAAATCTTTGTGCTCATTATATTTCTATTTCTTCAAATACATTTTTCAAAATAGTCATGTGTCTTACATGTACACACCACACTCTTGTAGGTTCTCATCCACTCTGGATCTCATTGCCAATGACTCTATTATTGCTTACTATGATTTCGATTGACCAATTAACCAAGATGAAGACAAAGGCAGGGAAGATTGTGAAATACCGGGAGAATTAGCCAGACTTCTATTACAAGGGGAAAAATATATTCAGCCGCACGAAGAGTTAGTTGAAGTCATCAATCTGGGTACCGAGACAAACAAGAAAGAGGTCAAGATTGGCGCTAACCTGGAAAGCAGTGTCAAAAGCAGATTGGTTCGGATGTTGCATGACTATGTGGAAGTGTTTGCTTGGTTGTATGAATATATGGCAGGGTTGGATACCGACATTGTAGTTCATCATTTGCCGACAAAGGAAGATTGTCCTCCTGTCAAACAAAAAGTTCATCGCATGAGGCCTGACATGTCTGAAAAGATAAAAGCTGAAGTGATGAAACAATTTGATACAAGATTCTTGGCTATGGCATCTTATCCCCAATGGGTTGCAAATGTGGTGCCAGTAACGAAGAAAGATGTAAAAGTTTGTATGTGCATAGATTATAGGGATCTGAATAGGGCAAGCCCCAAGGATGATTTCCCTCTACCTCATATTGCTGTCTTGGTCGATAACACTACTCAGCATAAAGTATTCTTTTTCATAGATGGTTTCTCAGGCTATAATCAAATTAGGATGGCTCCCGAAGACATGGAGAAGACCACTTTCGTCACGCAATGGGGCACCTTTTGCTATAAGGTCATGCCGTTCGGATTGAAGAATGCAGGGGCAACATATCAAAGGGCTATGGTAGCTTTGTTTCATGATATGATTCATCATGAAATAAAGGTCTATGTGGATGATATGATTTCTAGGTCACAAACTAAGGAGGAACATCTCGATCACTTGTACAAGCTATTCGAAAGGTTGAAAAAGTACAAGTTGAGGTTAAACCCTAACAAGTGCACATTTGGAGTACGATCTGGAAAGCTTCTAGGTTTTGTTGTCAGCGGTAAAGGCATCGAAGTCGATCCTGCCAAGGTAAAGGCCATCCAAGAAATTCCAGTCCCCCACTCTGAAAAGGAAGTTAGAGGATTCTTGGGTCGTCTTAACTACATCGCCCGCTTCATATCTCACTTGACTGCTACTTATGAGCCCATCTTCAAACTCTTAAAGAAAGATCAAGTAGTCAGATGGAATGATGAATGCCAAGATGCCTTTGATAAAATCAAAGAATATCTGTAAGAACCTCCTATTCTCATGCCTCTAGTTGAAGGAAGACCCTTGATCATGTACTTGAAAGTGCTATAGAACTCTATGGGGTGTGTTTTGGGCCAACATGACGAGTCTGACCGAAAAGAGCATGCTATTTACTACTTGAGCAAAAAGTTTACCGATTGTGAAACCAGATATTCACTGCTCAAGAAGACTTACTGCGCTCTGGCATGGACTGCTCTCTGGCTAAGACAGTATATGTTAACTCATACTACTCTGTTGATTTCTAAGATGGACCCAATCAAGTACATATTCGAGAAACCCGCTCTTTTCGGATGAATAGCCCGATGGAAAATGATCTTGACCGAGTACGATATTCAATACACAACGTATAAGGCCATCAAAGGAAGCGTACTAGCAGATAATTTAGCCCATCAAGCTGTTGATGATTATCAATCTATGAACTTTGACTTCCGGGATGAGAACATCATGCTAGTGACCGACTGTGCGAAACCTGGACCGTATGATGGACCTGAACAAGGATCCCAATGGAATATGGTCTTAGATGGGGATTCTAATACCTTGGGTAACAGAATTGGTGCTGTGATCATATCCCTTGAAGGTTTCCACACTCCTTTCACTGCCATACTTTGCTTAGATTGCACGAGCAACATGGCTGAGTATGAAGCGTGTATTTTGGGTCTGAAGGCTGCCATTGATTTTAGGATCAAGCATTTCTATGTGTTTGGGGATTCTACTCTAGTGATTAGCCAAGTAAATGGAGATTGGGATACTAAGCACTCTAATCTCGTCCCTTACAAGGAGCTTGTGCTATCTTTGATTCCTTACTTCGAAGAGATCACCTTTGAGCACTTCCCTAGGGAAGAAAATCAGTTGGCTGACGCCTTGGCAACCATGTCTTCTATGTTCAAGGTCAGATGGGACAACGAAGCTCCTATGATTACAATTGAGATATTCGACAAACTTGTGCACTGCTGTGAGCTCGAAACTGATACAGAAAAGCCATGGTACCATGAGGTGAAGAGATACCTTGAAGCATAAGAGTATCCCGAAGGAGCATCCATCAATGACAGAAAGTTCTTACGAAGATTTTCAGCCAAATTCTTCCTAAGTAATGAAATCTTGTACAAACGCAACCATGACTCTACTCTACTCTGATGTGTGGACAAGAAGAAGGTAGAGGAAATTATGGAAGATATGCATGATGGTCTCTTTGGGACTCACTCTAGCGGACATACTATGGCCAAGAAGATCCTGAGAGCTGGTTACTATTGGTCAACGATGGACACTGATTGCCATCAACACTCAAGAAATTGTCACAAATTCCAAATCTATGATGACAAGGTCCATGTGCCTCCTATCCCTCTGAACGTCATGACCGCTCCATGGCCATTTGCAATGTGGGGCATTGACATGATTAGAGAGATCAAGCCCACTGCTTCCAATGGACATCATTTCATTCTGGTTGCTATTGATTATTTCACCAAATGGGTCGAAGCCGTCTCATTTTCCTCAGTCACCAAGAACGTGGTAGCCAGATTCATCAAACATAACCTTATTTGCCTCTATGTTATCCCCGAAAGGATCATCACCGACAATGGTACTGCCCTTAACAATGCTATGATTACTGAGCTTTACACTCAGTTCAAAATCAAGTATCACAATTCTTCTCCTTATAGACCTAAAATGAATGGCGTAGTCGAAGCGGCCAACAAAAACATTAAGAAGATTGTGCAGAAGATGGTAGTGACCTACAAGGACTGGCATGAGATGTTACTGTTTGCTCTTTATGGCTACCGTACTTCAGCTAGGACATCAACTGGGAAACTCCCGTTTCTTTGGTCTATGGCATGAAAGCTGTTTTACCAATGGAAGTTCAGATTCCCTCACTAAGGATTATGAATGAGGCAGGCCTAAGCAAAGACAAGTGGATTCAAACAAGATTGGATCAGTTGACCTTAATCGACTAAAAATGTCTGGCTGCTGTTTGTCATGGTCAGATGTACCAAAAACGCATGATTAAGGCTTTCAACAAAAAGATAAAGCCTCGAGTATATCAAGCTGGTGACTTGGTGATAAAGCGCATCATTCTGCCACAAGGCGACCCCAGGGGCAAATGGACTCCCACCAACGAAGGGCCATTTGTTGTCAAGAGGGTTTTCTCTGGTGGTGCCATGATACTGACTACCATGGATGGTGAATACTTCCCACATCCTGTGAATGCGAACATAGTTAAAAAATACTATGCATAAGAGACCCGCTAGGTTGACACACCTAGGCAAGATAAGGGCATCCCGGCAAACCAAAAGGTTTGGGCAAAAATTAGGGATATATACAAAAAGGTTGTACACCTGGCAAGTTGAAAACCCGAAAGGGCGACTTGGGCAAAAATGGGTATCCTGGTGGGCTGAAACCCGAAAGGCGGTCCAGGCAAAAATTAAGGATTAAAAGCGTATGACTATGTCCCATGGAATCACCACAGTCAATTTATTACCAAGGTCCAAGTTCAAACGGTCCAAGATCAATCCAATCAACTTCTGTCAACGGCAAGGGGCATTCGACGACATTGGGGCAATAGTAGAGTTGGAATGCAATGAGATCATTTCCACATGGCTATTTGTTTTGTTTTCAATTTTTATTTTCCTTTCGACGATTTCCTCTTACTAGGATCTCCGTCTCTTTGTACAAAAAAAATGCCTATTCACGGGCAAAATATCAATACAAATATATTTTGAAGTGAAAACTTTATGTTTTTGTTTTGAATGCAAAAATATCCAATGACTAAAATTGAACGAACATATGCATATGAACATAATTAAAACTATTTGGCACATGTGTCCTACTAAGCAGCAACAAGCATCTCTTTAATGTATATGGAATATCCCCACAGAGTTATTTCATTAACATTATCCCCACAAGACCGGCTACAACAAACCAATCCTCAACAGAGTTACCCACAACATCTCTTTGCATAGGTTGATACCCAACCAGAGTATCAATCTCTTGGCAATTCTCTCCCTAGCTAAGTCGGTCCTAAAAGAAAAAGCCTTGCGGATCTCTTCCTAAAAAGAACTCACCTCGTCAGCAGTTCACCAACAGGGTTTATTTCCCCAACAAACAACATACAACATACAACAATCAACGAACAACAAAATTCCCCCAGCATAGTCTATCTTCCCCAACTAAGTCTGTCTTCCCCGGCTGAGTCTATCCTTTTCAGCTTGAGTTTGCCTTTTAGACTATTACAAATCAGAGGGCTACAACCCCTAATCCCTAGTGAAGTCATCAACAAAGCCTTCTCTATCTCCAAAAGATACTATGAAGCCTGGACTCTACCAAATGATAGTATAATTTTCAAGCTACTATAAATCCTGGGCCCAACCAGATAATAATTAACTTCTCAAGACACTTTGAAGCCTGGGCCCGACTAGATAACATTGTAACTTTTCTAGCTACTATGAAACCTGGACCCGACCAGATAATAGTGTAACCTTTCAAATACTATGAAGCTTAGACTCGACCAGATAATAGTTAACTTCTCAAGATACTATGAAACCTGGGCCCGACCAGATAATAGTTCAACTCTTCAAGGTATTGAAGAACCTGGACTTAACTAGATCAGGGTATAACTTCTTTTCCCAGTAGAGTTTTCCTCTACCCCGACAAGTTACTATGAAGCCTGGATCCAACCAGATATCAGTTCAACTTCATCTTTTCAAGCAATTTATTGTAAAGTCTGGAACTGACCAGATAGCAATTAACTTCATCCACCTCAAAAATCTGTAAAGCCTGGAATCTGACCAGATAGCGGTTTAATGTTATTAAGTTATTGTGAAGCCTGGAGTTCGACCAGATAACAACTAGCTACAATCCCCAGCGAGTCACTATGAAGCCTGGACCCGACCAGATAATAGTTTAACTTTTCAAAAACTATGATTCCTGGACCCGACCAGATAATAGTTACCACTTCAAGAAATCTGCGAAGCCTGGATCCGACCAGATAACAGTTTCAATTTCAAGAAATCTTCTGTGAAGCCTGGAATTCGACCAGATAACAGTTAATTTATCTTTCCCCAGTAAGTTATCATGAAACCTAGAATTCGACCAGATAGAAGTTGACTTCCCCGTCATCAGCAAATTGTTATCAAGCCTGGATCCGACCAGATATCAGCTAACATGCGAGAGATATTCCCTAGTGAAAGCATTATTTTAACAAAATTTGAAGATATGTATATTCTTCATCCCCAACAACAATCTGGGATTCAGCTTCCCAGAACTCCTCAACAGTAGTAAGGAATTTATTTTCCTGAACAAATATGCATCCCACATTCATACATCATAGCATATGCATACGAAACGCATTTAACACAATCTCATTCATCTTGAGAACGCCATGCATACATCTGCATTTAACTAACCCTTTTTCCCACAGGAAAAATATCAAGTTTTAGTGTAAATCGACCAAAGATTTATGCTGATACTTCTCCCAGTATTTACCATCATTCCTCCAAATGGCATCTATAAGCCCATCCCCAATACGTCTTCGAGTGCAAATTTCTGGGCACTTTAGTGTTCAATCATCTTCCACATTCACGTCACGAATGGCAGATCCACCAATCTAACTCTTCAGTTTTAAGAAGATTAAACAGGGGCAGCTGTTGTACCCCAAAATTTTCCCTCTCATTTCTCAAGAAATCTCTCATAAGATCTCCATTTGATTCAGGACTACACAAGGTTTGATAAGCTCAAGACACCTCCTCAACCACTGACAACTCAAAATTAGAGTTTGAGTTTGAAAAAAGATGATTAAACTTCTAATACCTCAAATGACTTTCATGGATCATTAGGAACCCTCAAGATTGCTCATGTCAAGTTTCAAGCTTTGGATCACATTTTTGCCCAGTCAGTTAATCAGTTGACCTAAATTCAATTGTATTAGGGAAAAGTCAACTATGGTCAATTTGCAGTCAAACTTCATAATTTTTGATCCATATCAACATTATGAACTCATATATGTCAATTGATCAAGTTGTACACAATTCCCCAAAGAAATTTGACCAGAACATCAAAAGGGTAAAATGGTCAAAATTATGGTTTTTGATTGAGAAGGCTAAGTTCTTAAATTTTGACCAATAAAATGACTTATTGGTTTAATAAATGATCTCAAGGATTCAAATGCACCATCTTTACCTAATTGCATAGTTCAAATCACATCTTAAGATCATTGGATTGACAGATGAATTTCAGTCAACTGATGAAAAGTTAACTGTACACTGAAAAGTCAAATTTTGACTTTTTGATCAAAATCAAGTTTCAAAAATCATATTTCATCAAGACATGTCAAAATATGAAACTTGTTCATCAAGAAATTAAAAAGTCAAAGTTATCTTTGAAAAGTCAAAATTCTAAGACTTAGAAATTTTTCTAAGTGTTAGAATTTTAACATTTTTTCATAACTTTGTGCCAAATTTCCACCATGATGCAAGATGATTCAAGGAAAACTTCCAAAATGAAAGTTGTAGATCTAAATGAGATCTAAAACATTGTAGGGAAGAACTTTTTCTAGAAATTCTTGGATTTCAAGTTATGAATTTATGACGACATGTCCATGAAACTAAAAACACAGTGAAAATTTGCCCTAGTTAGTCAGGATTTTGACCTAACTTCATGGCAACTTTTCACCTAGTTCCAAATTGAATATTCAAAAATGTCCAACATGAAGGTTGTGGGGGATGTTACAAGATTTCCAAAATGTCCAAGAACTCATTTATATCATACTTTAGCTAAGAGAATCAAAGGCAAGAAGTTAAGGTTTCAAACTTATTTTTCAAGTCATTTTCATGATGAACATTTGATCCAATTCCAAGCAATGTTGTATAATCCCATTTTTCAGGCCCTCTAACTTGTGTATCTATCCTTAATCATAAGATTTCACAAGCTTTTGAGATATGAACCACTTGATTTAAGCTTTGTCCAACACACCTTTCCATTTAAGAAAGAAAGTCACCACTTCCATTTTGAAAAAGCAAGCTTTATGCAAAGTCAACTTGTCTTGAGCTTTTCACTTGTTCCTTTTGCACACACAACATATATAAATCAGAAGAAATCTTGTTTAAAGTTCAACCACTCTACAATAGCATGGTACAAGCTTTGGGAAGATGTTTGTCATGGTTGCTTCAAAAACAAGTAAAGGTTTTACAACTTGATATTTTCAAATTCTGTCTTGTTATAGCATACAAAACCTCTTGCCTATAAATACATACACTATTTGCAAGCTAACACACGAATGAAAAAGCCCCGAAACTCCCTCAAACACTCACAAACCAGAAATTGCTCAAAAACACCATTGATACACAATTCTGACCTTGAACTTGTATCTTTCATTTCCCTCGTGCGTTTTCCCTCAAAATCATTTGCAAAGCTTCTATACTTCAAATATATTCCATCCCTGTCCTTGTTTTGGAACTGTAACATCTCCATCACCATCCTCCATAACCAAAATTAGAGGTCTGCAACTTGAATTCTCCATACCATTCCAGCCATCCATAGCTCAAGCTAAGCATTATATTAGCTAATTGGGAACATGAGGAAGCTAACCTGATCATCATAACTCTTTGAAAGTAGCTCAAACTCATTTCACAATTTCCAGTTCTTTAGGTATTTTTCTGAACTTCCATCTCTTCATTTAGGCATTGTTAGGCTTTAATTTTCAAAGACAAAATGTAGATATCACTGCCCTGAAGCTGTACATATCCATAGTTTTCATTTATATTGCATGAGCTTAGAGAATTTTAAGTTTGAATCTCTTAAAAAGTTAGGTCAGGATTTAGTAATTTTAGAAATACATGCTTATCTTTGATTGTTATTCCAAATTGTTTACATTTCTGAATTCCTGGTAAAATTTCTAACAAGTTTGATGTTGGAAGTTTTGAGAATGGATGAGAAATGAATGAGATACAGGGACCCTGGCTGGAGGTTGAAGATGAAGTTCATTTCTAGGAATGGATTTGTAATATATATTTATGGTTTTGTTTAAGTTAACAGATGTATAACCATCGTAGTGGTAAGGCAGCGCGCATTTATTGTCAAGGGCGTGGGTTCAAGCCCCAACGCTGCCACTTTTTCATTTTTCCAACATTTTCTTCCTTTTTGCAAGCAACCAGCGCGCCTTGGGCCATCCCTCACCAAGCCTTGCATTTTTCTTAATAATACCCCCGTATACTTATCACCACACAAGCCCATTTTTTTATATTTCTTTTCTGATTCCAAAAACAGGCCATTGGGCCTAACAAAACAAAAACTGTTTTACACAAACAAACACCCAAATCTAATTTTCACCCCCCTGACTTTTATTTTTATTTTTATATTTTATTTTATTTTATTTTTCTTTATTATTTTTATTATTTTTATTATTATTATTACTATTTTTATTAATAAAAATCCAAAAACATACTTTATTTATTTATTTATTTATAATACACCTATAGTTTTACTTTATTTCCTTTTCTAAACCAAAAAAGACAAAAAATACATTTTCTTAAACAAATTTAAATATTTTGCTTAAACAAATTAATAATTAGATTTAGGTTTATTTATTTTTCTTTTTTTTATTAAAATTAACTTAGAATTTAGGTTTTATTTTAATTAATTAATTTCCATACTATTTTGATTAAACTTAAAACCTTTTCTAAAAAACCCTAAAAATGCTTTCTTGATTAATTTAATTTCTTTTCTTAATTAATTTAGGTTTAATTTTCTTAATTTTCTTAATTATTTATTTTAGTTAATTAGGTCAAAACCAAACCCTTTCCTCAAAAACCAAACAAAATCCATCTCTTTTCTATTTACATCCTTGCTCATTATATTTTCATTTCTTGTACATTATTCAAGTTTCAATATGGTTGTAATAGATAATTAGGTTTAATTTCTTGTAATCCAAATTTGTAAATTTCTATACCCCATCCCCAAATGATGTAATAGCGTAGTAAATATACTTTTCGCAATTTATCGGTTTCATATAAATGCTAGTAATTAGGGTTTGTATGGAAAGATAAAATAAATACTTAGAGAACCCTAATTCAAGATAAACCAAGCATGAAAAAATAAACACTTGCACACTTGCACCCCTAAGGTTAACTCCACTTGTTGCCTAAAAAATGGTCATGTTACGCATGTGGGATGTCTTAGCAAAAACAATCAAAATACAAGATCATAGTCCCTCAATGACGCTACGAATGTTGCCTTACAAATGATTTTAGTCCCTCAAGAGAAATGCTAAGATATCTCACAACATTGCTATCATGACTATATGATGATCCACGCCTGCCCCTTTACATCCAAACATAAGGTTTCTTACCAATCAATGGTAACATAGCAATATCAAAAGAAAGGAGAGAAATGAACAAAAGACTTTTGAGTAGGTAGAAACGTTCTTAGTTGCTTGCTCACTTTCAAAACAAATACACCAAACACTTTCAAAACAAACATACACCAAACATTTTCAAAACATGAAATATTTTCAAAAGTCCAACACTTTGTATACATTCTCTCCGAAACAAGAATCATTACAAAGTTTGCCTAAACGAAGGCGCCTTTTCAAAAATACTTTCCAAAACTACCACAAAGCACATTTTCAAACAAAAGCAAGTGATCTAGCAAGCAACTAAGAGCCCATAGATAACTATGGATGAAAAGGGTGCTAATACCTTCCATTTTCATAATCTATCCCCCGAACTCAAGAAAATAATCTCAAAGGTCTTTCCTATTCTTTTCAGCCTTTCCTTTTTGGATAAAAGAAAATTCGGTGGTGACTCTTGCTAACCGCAATAATTGCGATTAAACACAAAACATCACAAGTCAGTTCTCCCACCGTTTTAAAAAGTCCAACACTTTATATGCATTCTTATAGAGACGAGAATCATTAAAATTTTTTCCAAAACAAAGGCGCTTTCCAAAAATACTTTCAAAACACACCAAAAACACATTTCAAACAAAGCAATTTCAAAAGTGACCTAGCAAGCAAATAAGAGCCCATATATAACTATGGATGAAAAGGGTGCTAACACCTTCCCTTTTCATAACCTACCCCCCAAACTGAAGAAAATATCTCAAAGGTCTTTCCGGTTCTTTTCACCCTTTCCTTATTGGCTAAAAGAAAAGTTGGTGGCGACTCTTGCTATCCGCAACAATTGCGATCAAACGCAAAACACCCAAGTCAATTTTCCCACCGTATTATGGAACTAACGACTCTGCTGGGGAATGTAGTTTGTGGGGTAACCTTAGATCTAGATCACATTTATTTTCTTTCATTGTTTGACTTGCTTGCTTTACATTATGGATCCTTGTTTGGGTTTGTATTGATCCTCTACCCGGATCAGGGGACACCTTTAGGTAAGTAGCAATAGATCGCGGAGACTGTGCGGGGTATACTGACATGATTGAAGCAATGGATACGTTAGTGTGACACATTTTTTGGTACCGGTAGCCCTTGAGTCTAGTCAAGGAGAATATGGGGCCGCTGTGTGGTGTCATGAAGCACTAATTGACCTTAGAACCTTTAATTAAACAACTTGGCCATTAGGAAGTAGTGAGATAGCTGACTTTGGTGCAGTCTGAAGTTGGTTGATACTCGATACGACACTCATATAGATCCGACTTTTTGGATATTTTGGTCGCCAATAAAGAGGCTTGTATTAAAACAATGCTCGATGAAGAAAGATCAATGATATTGAGATTCCCTAGAACCCGATTACTTTCTAGGAAAGGTTGAACCAACTAAACTTCAAGAGGGTACTTAAATATGAACCTCATGCAAGCCAAAACCTAAGGACTTGTTTGATTTGTGTGTTTATGTTTGTACATAACATCATGATATCATACCATGACATTTTGCACTAACCATTTCAAGGACATAGAGATTTATCTTTGTCTTGTTTTGTAAGACATAGCTCCCACTCACAGAAATACTGTCCAAATCAACCTCGTCAAAATGCCCTCCTCAACTTAAGGAATTGGCATCAAGGTTCCCCAATGATTCTCCCTTCACCAAGAAATACGGTCATCTCGTCAACTTGGTTACAACAAGATTTGAAGGGGATATTATGAAAGTGATATTCCAATTCTTTGACCCTAAACACCATTGCTTTACCTTTCTTGATTACCAACTTGTGCCTACTATGGAAGAATTCTCTCAACTCTTGGGAATTCCTATTCTTGATCAAATACCCTTAATGGTATTGAAAGAGACCTGAGACCTAAAGAGATTGCTTGAGCTCTACATTTACCTCGGTTTGACGTTGTGGCTAATTGGGAAACAAGAAGTGGTGTCAAAGGGTTTTTAGCCAAGTTTTTGTTTGAGAGGGCTCAATATTTTTGGGATGCTCTAGATTTACAAGCCTTTGAAGAAGTGTTGGGTCTTCTCATCTATGGGATGGTTCTATTTTCCAATCCTGACCAACTCATAGATGTGAATGCAGTCAAAAATTTTCTATCTTGCAATCCGGTGCCTAATTTACTTGGGGATATCTTGCATTCTCTTCACACTCGCATCATGAAGAGAAGAGGAATTATTATGTGTTGCATTCCTCTGTTGGCTAGGTGGTTTATTTCTCACCTACTCTGATCTGTTATGAAGAACGAGTAAGGCTTAAGATGGTCTAGTAGGTTGATGTCACTTACATATTCTGATATTTATTGGTGTGCTTGATCTATGGAGGACATTACTATTATGAACCATTGTGAGGAATTCCCTAATGTCCCTCTACTTGGCATTAGGGGAGGTATTACCTACAATCCTTGTTTGGCTTTGTGACTGTTTAGATATGCTAGGAGGGATGGCCCTCATGATGCACTTGTCCAAGAAATTGCATTCGACTACGAGAACGATATCCAAGGTTATCGTCAAAGATTCATACGAGCTTTGGGCATGGTTAACAAGGTTGACAACAAGATGTTGAGGCATAAGAACTCCATTCCTTTGGAGCCTTATCTCAAGTGGGTGCGGACTTGCGCCCAAAATCTCATGATGCCTTATAAAGCCATCTTACCTATCATCATGGAGCCTCTTGCCGAAGGAGATGTTCCATATACTATCTATAATATGGTGGGAGAACTGACTTAGTTTTTTTGCATTTCATCGCAATTGTTACAGATAGCAAGAGTCGCCACCGACTTTTCTTTTATCCAATAAAGGAAAGGGTGAAAAGAACAGGAAAGACCTTGGAGATATTTTCTTGAGTTCGAGGGGTAGGTTATGAAAAGGGAAGGTGTTAGCACCCTTTTCATCCGTAGTTATCTAAGGGCTCTTAGTTTCTTTCTAGATCACTTGAAAATGCTTTGTTTGAAAATGTGTTTTGTGATGGGTGTAAGTTTGTAAATATTTTGAAAACGCCTTTGTTTCGGCAAACTTTGTAATGATTCTCGTCTATATAAGAATGTATACAAAGTGTTGGTTTTGAAAATAGTTCAAAGAGATGTTTATTTTTGAAGATGTTTTGAAAGTGTAAGTGTGGAAATGGTTTTATTTTGCGAGCAAGCAACTACGAGTGTCCTACCTACTCAAAAGGTCTTTATTATTTTCCTCCTCCTTTAGATGTTTTTATCTTACCATTGATTGGTAAGAAGCCCCATCATTGGATGTGAAGGGACATACGTGGGTCATCGTATAGTCATGAATGGAAATATTGTGAGATATCATAGCATTTATCTTAAGGGACTAAGGTCATTTGTAAGGCAACATTAATAGCGTCATCGAGGGGCTATGATCTTGTATTTTGATTATTTTTGCTAAGATGGCTCACATGCACATCATGACTATTTTTCTCAAGGAAACAAGTGGAGTTAACCCTAGAGTTGAAAGTGTGCAAGTGTTTATTTTTCATGAATTGTCTTGTCTTGGATTAGGATTTTCTAAGGTTGATTTTTTATCTTTCCATACACACCCTAATTACTAACATTTATAAAAGCGATAAAATTGCGGAAAATAAATGTTCTACGCTATTACATCATTTGGGGGATGGGGGATACAAATGTACAAATGGGGATTGAAAGAAATTAAACCTAATTATCTATTACAAACCATATTGAATAGTTATGAAGCAAATATATGAAATATGTCAAAAACAGTGCAAAAGAGAGAAAAAAACTAATCTTTTGATATCATGATTCAAAGCATGTGTCGAAGTATGCTTATATGCATCAAACATATCCTTCTTTCGACCCTGTAATTCCAAATCGAACTCAGTATGAGTCGAAGCATAATGTTATGTGTCGAATTACACACCCTTTTCCCTTCTGTTTGGGCCTTTAAAGCAGTATGTGTCGAAACCTAAAGCTTTGTGTCGAATCATGCTATAATTCTTTCACTCCAAGATTGTTTTATGGTCTGTACAGGTTAGTTATTAACATATAATTGACAAGAAAATAAGACAAGCAAAAGGTTAGCTTCGAATGCAATGGTTATTACATGTTATCTTCGAAGATGAATCATCAATGATGCTTGAAATTAAGGGTTTAAAGTCAAGAAGACTTACCTTGAAGCTGGAACTTATGTTTCGAACTTGAGTTGCTGCCTTGAATGTTCTTGAGTTTGAAAAGAAAACAAAGGTGTTGTTTTTGGTTCTAGGTTTAAGAGTGTTTTACGGCTTCAGCCTTCGTGTTCTCTCCTCTCTCTTTTTTTCTTGCCAAAAGCCCCCCCTCCCCCCCTTTGTGTGTTGTGAAACAACTTATTTATAGAAGAGTCTTGCTGGGGTTTTGGGGGGGAAACAAATAAAATTTGAACTATTTGGATATGTTCTTCCATTGATTTTTTTATGCAACTCTTATGTGCTAATTCTGTGCAAATATGAGGCTGAGATAATGCACGCTTAGACTGGATTAGGAGCAGCATAGTAGGACTGTTTTGCAGCAGTTTGGGAGTGTTATGGTTGCTTGGTGCAGGGCTGTTTCATAGCAGTACAGCAGACAGTTTTTTGACATGGTTTTAGGATGTTGTGTGGACAGTACAGCAAGCTTGGGCTTGGCAATATATAGGACTGCACACTTTTTTTATTATTATCTGCTTTTCCCTTTCGACAGTTTCCTCTTCCTCCTTTCGAATATTCAGAAGTTCCATCTTCGACCTGATGCTTGAAAGTCCAATATGATCCATGGAAACTATATGGGGCATTAAAAGTCCAATTGTACTTGTGCAAACTTGAGCTTTTGAAAATATTGGTGAGAAATGTCTTGAGAAAAGAGAGGGTAAAGTTTGGGGTACAACAACTACCCCTGTTCAATCTTCTTAAATCTGAAGAGTTAGATTGGAGAGTCCGCCATTCGTGACTTGAAGGTGGAAGATGATTGAACACTAGAGTGCCCAAAAATTTGCACTCGATGATGTGGTGGTTGATTGTGTCGAGAACGGGCTTAAAGATTCCATTTGGAGAAATGATGAAGAGTTGTCGGAGATGGGATTACAGATGCCATCCATAGTGACTGTTGGTAGAAATGGGAAGAAATATCAGAATACATCTCTGGTCAATTTATACTGAAATAGTAGATGTAGTGGGATGAGTATCAGAATAATATCCATAACTAGATCGTATCTGACTCGTATCTGAAATATGTACTGAATAAGTGTAGAATGACATCCGTATTTGGATCGTATCTGAACCGCTTTTGAAAGATGTATTGAATGAGTGTCATAATGACATCCGCATCTGGATCGTATCTGAAATGTGTTTGAGAATTATACTGAATGAGTGTCAGAATGACATATGCATCTAGATCGTATCTGAATTGTATTTGTGAAATGTACTGAATGAGTGTCAGAATGACATCCGAATCTGGATCATATCTGAACTGTATTCAAAAGAACCTAGAATAAGTATCAGAATGACATCCGCGTCTGGATCATATCTGAACCGTTTCTAGAGAGAATCTGGAATAAGCATTAGAATGTCATCCGCATCTGGATCGTATCTGAACCGTTTCTAGAGAGAATCTGGAATAAATATCAGAATGTCATCCGTATCTGGATTGTATCTGAATCGTTTCTAGAGTGAATAAGTATCAAAATGTCATCCGTATCTCGATCGTATTTGAAAGATGTAATGAATGAGTCTTAGAATGACATCCGCATTTGGATCGTATCTGAACTGTATTTGAGAAATATGCTGAATGAGTGTTAGAATGACATCCGCATCTAGATAGTATCTGAACTGTATTTGAAAGATGTACTGAATGAGTGTCAGAATGACATCCGCATCTGGATCGTATCTGAATTGTATTTGAAATATGTACTGGATGAGTGTCAAAATGACATCCGTATATGGATCGTATCTAGACTGTATTTGATAAATGTGTTGAATAAGTGTCATAATAACATCCGTATTTAGATTGTATTTGGACTGTATTTGAGAAATATGCTGAATGAGTGTCAGAATAACATCCTCATCTGGATAGTATCTGAACTTTATTAGAAATATGTACTGAATGAGTGTCAGAATAACATCCGGACCTGGATTATATCTGAACTGTATTTGAAAGATGTATTGAATGAGTGTCAGAATGCCATCCGCTTCTGGATCGTATCTGAACTATATTTGATAAATGTGTTAAATGAGTTTTAGAATGACATCCGTATCTGGATCGTATCTAGACTGTATTTGAGAAATATGTTGAATGAGTGTCAGAATAACATCCGCATCTAGATCGTATATGAACTGTATTTGAAAAATGTGTTGAATGAGTGTCAGAATGACATTCGTATCTGGATCGTATCTGGACTGTATTCTAGAAATTTATTTAATGAGTATCAGAATGACATCCGTATCTAGATCGTATCTGAACTGTATTTGAGAAATGTATTAAATGAGTGTCAGAATGACATTCGTCTCTGGATTGTATCTGAACTGTTTCTGAAAGAGAATCTTTGGCAGATCGTATTTGACAAATGATAGGCTGTTAACGAGATTTACCTGTTCGGGAACCGACCTTGTTTAGAATGTTTCCGATGGGAATTCCTATTTTGTTGTTTTAAGAAGAAATCCGCTGGGGAATGTTGACTTTACTTGAAGGAAACTCCATGGAGAGTGTTGATTTCTGTTTGAGGGAAAGAGTTTAGGAGTTTTAGTTGGCCGTTTCTCTACTGGGGAGCTATCTCTTGATTGGAAAGAATGGAAGTTAATAACTTGTTAGAGATAAAGAAGTTAACTATTATCTGGTCGGATTCCAGGCTTTACAACAACTCACTGGGGATAATGGCAAACTCTACTGGGGAAGAGGAGTTTTTTTAGTGATTTGAAGAAGTTAAACTATTATCTGGTTGGGTCCAGGTTTCGTAGTAACTCGAACGGTTATCTGGTCGGGTCCAGGTTTAAGCAATTTTGATCTTGAGGTTAACTGGAATCTGGTTGGGTCCAGGTTTCAGCAATTGAAGAAGTTAAACTACTATCTGGTCAGGTTTAGGCTTTAGTAACCTTTAGGGATAGTAATAACTCCATTGGGGATATCAATGACTCTACCGAGGATTAAAGGGTTTTGTCTGTTGATTTGTATTGGTCTGGGGGATTCGTAGTTTGTTGGGGAAATAAACCCATTTGACAATCTATTGGGGAGGTGTTTTCTTCTGGAAAAACTCCTCAAGGCTTCCTCTTAAGACCAATTCAGCTGGGGAGAGGTTTTTCGGAGGTTGAAACTCTGGCTGGTGATTACATGGATCCAACTTTATGGGAATATCCATAAACTTGTCCTTGTGGGGTTTGTACCCTTATCCATGAAGATTATTCTATGGGGATAACCTTATAGAGGTGGCTCTGGCGACTTCAACAAGGATCACCATATGAAAGAGACTTTGTGGGGATTTGTCATTGTCCATAATAGTAAGTGTTGTAGCGCTTCCAGACAATGTGTGCTTGGTCGTACGTGACCCTTTATTGAAATTCATTTTCAATGCCCCAAGTGATTAAGATGCAGACTTGCCCCTGATTATTCAGTACTTCTTGAGAGATCTCTTTTGGAACTTTGACTTGACTGCCACTGATGAGTTAGACAATAACATGTCACGCCCCTTTGGTTATGGAGAGTTTGTCATTGGAAGTGTTTTTCCATTTGAAGTGATTCTGTTTCTTGAGAGGATTTCTGTTCATTGGATATTCGTCGTGTGAATTTATCTGTTTTCAAACAAATAGCTATATGCAAATAGCGATACTCAAAATAATGTAAAGTTTATGTTTGTCTTGAAGTTTTGAAAATTCATTTTTAGCAGATAAAAGAATTTTGTAAGAATATGAATTCAACTCGGAATTTACAATAAGCCTTACATGAGTCAGGATACCTTTTGTAATAGTATGCTTTCGAACTAACCCATGCTTCAATTAGGACTTTTAAAGGGTTGTAGCATGGCCTAGTTCACGGTTTAAGAAACAAAGGATAAGGCTCAAAGTATGTTTGTACCCAACCTGCTCTCTATGATATTCTCCAGTCCTATACTTAATTAATTGCGCATTTTGAATTCCAATTGAGTCTGGAATGATGTTTTGGTGATGGTTCGGACAAGTTAAGTTTGTTGGAGAAGGCAGTCATTTTGCAACATTTTTCTGTTGTTGAGGATTTTTAGCGGCCTCATTTTTTGATTTATTGTCCCTATTTTTTTCCTGACTGTTTTGAGATTATAGTCAGCGAGATGCCCCAGTTTTTATCAAGTCTCCTTCATAGGTTTTGACTCAGCAGACTTTTCTTTTAAGAGATAACGACTACCTATTTTATAGGGAACCATCGCGGTCTTTTGATTCAGAAGGACATTTTTGATGTCATTCGTTGTGTATGAAATTAAAGCTTGTGACTGAACACACATTTGAATTAACTGAGAAACTAACCCTGCCCCAGGTTTTGATTAAAGGTTTCAATTTGTGTGAAAAAGAAAACTCCTATTTCTTTGGCTCAAAGGGGTTGACTAGGGATCATCTTCCTTATAACTCCAATGTTTAGGGATTGAAAGAACACCTGTACATCGTCAGTAAGGTCTGTCTAAAAGCATATTGTATGACATTATGGTATTGTTTTCTCATCCTCCCTCTAAAGGCTTAAAACTTGTATCGAGAGTTGAATATCATACAAAACGAGGTAAAAGCATAATTTCAGTATAGTGAGAACAAATGGATTAACTCATGACAAACATATGCAATGCATTAATGAGAGCAAACAAAGTCTGACATAAAGATAAGTGTTTAAGAAAACAGAGAAATTACAACTGGAAATTCAAATGAACAAAAATTTCTCTGCTAAACTTTGTCACTTCAGATGATGTGCCTTTGAGGGATGACAGAAAACTCCAATTGACCATATTGTGTGAATTCCAACGCCCCTCCGTTGATTAGGTCTTGAATCTTGTTTTTCAATGCCCAATAGTGGTTAGTGTTGTGTCCAGGACTGTTGGAGTGGTAAGCACACCTTTCTTCATGATTGTAACAGGGAGAAGCAGTAATGGGTTTTTGAGGAGGCTCCCTTAATGTAACTAGCTTGGCTTCCAACATATGATGAAATGCTTGAGCCTAGGGCATGTTGATCTCGACAAATTGTCTTCCTTGCTTACGCTGACCACCTTGTCATGGTTGGCGAGGTTTTTGTTAGACTCTTGGCATAGTATCCATTTTGAAGGGTGTTCTTTCGACCAAACCAACTTCTTGTCTCATCAGAGGCTGATTAATGACTCGAACCCCAATTCCAGCTGTTTGTTCCATATGGTTGCATCTGTCTTGATGAAGCTTGTTGACAAGGGCTCTCTTCTCTTCTTGTCCCGAGCTAAGTTTTGGATAAGAGCCATCTGACCCACCATCTATCCCATCATCTGGATTTTCATGGTTGCCATTTCAGTTTGTAATTGTTCCAACTGGTCATCCCTGTTGTCCTCAGGATTCCTCTTGGTCATGCTCTCAATGAGGAGTGCTTTCACTTCTTCTTGCCCCTTGGATAGGTTCAGGAACAATTCTTGAAGTTGAGCATTTTGGGTCTAAAGATTTATGACAGTCTATTCTAGAGCCATCTCTACTGAAATAAACAGTAAGAAGATGAGAAACCTGTGTGGGGAAAACCTGTCATGATATGATGCATGGTATGTGGATGCAATGTTTTCAAGGATCTCGCGGGGTATACACAAGAAAATGTCAGAAGTTGAACTTTGATTACAACTTTGATTGAAGAACTTCGTATCATTGAAATGTCCTTCTACGAGAATCAAGCTCACCATGTTGAGTGGGTCATAGCCCTTGACTCAAGTTATCATGCTTTGGTCTTTGACATCATCTGGTTAGAGGAGAATAAATCCTCTTTCCCGTTGATAGACGTCTGGTTCATCATGACCCTACATTACAGGCCCTTTGAGATCCTTGAAATGGTTAGTGACAATGCTATGGTATGCTGTCGTGATGTTATGTACAAGTAATCATACACAAGCAAAAGCAAATAAGTCGTTATGTACAAACAAAGCAAACAAATCCTTAGGTTTTGGCTTGCATGGAGTCATAGGTAAATACCCTCTTGAAGTTTAGTTGGCTCAATCTGTCCTAGAAAATAATCGGGTTCTAAGGAGTCTCATATCACTGACCTTTCTTTTAGGCATTGTTTTAGCTCAAGCACCGAAGTATTGCAACCAAAATATCCCAAAAGTCCAATCTCAATGAGTGTAGTATCGTGTATCAACCAATCTTCGGTCGGAACCAAAGCCGGCCATCTCACTACTTTCTAATGGCTTAGGATGAGTCAATTAAAGGTTCTAAAGGTCAGTTAGTGCTTAATGACACTATAAGGAAGCCTAATGTTATCCATGACTGACTCAAGGAACATTAGTACAAGCCAGAGTATCACGCTAATGTAGCTATCACTTTGTCCATATCGGTCTATGCTGTACAACCTCCATGATTTATTGCTACATACCTAAAAAGGTGCCCCAGATACATGTGTAGGATCTTTAACAATAACCCAAGCAACCCGTTAAAAATAAAGCATACTAAACACACAATGAAAGCAATTAAAATGAACTAAATATAAGGTAACCCCACTTTCTATATCCCCAACAGAGTCGCCATTTTTTTAATACGGTGGGAGAACTAACTTGGTTGTTTTGCATTTTATCGCAATTACTGCAGATAGCAAGAGTCACCACCGACTTTTCTTTTATCCAATAAAGGATAAGGTGAAAAGAACAGGAAAGAACTTTGGGATATTTTCTTGAGTTCGAGGGGTAGGTTATGAAAAGGGAAGGTGTTAGCACCCTTTTCATCCGTAGTTATCTACAGGATCTTAGTTGCTTGCTAGATCACTTGAAAATGCTTTGTTTGAAAATGTGTTTTGTGATGGGTGTAAGTTTGAAAATATTTTGAAAACACCTTTGTTTCAGCAAACTTTTTAATGATTCCCGTCTCTATAATAATGTATACAAATTGTTGGTTTTGAAAATAGTATAAAGAGATGTTTGTTTTTGAAGATGTTTTGAAAGTGTAAGTGTGGAAATGGTTTTAGTTTGCGAGCAAGAAACTACGAGTGTCCTACCTACTTAAAAGGTCTTTATTCTTTTCCTCCTTATTTAGATGTTGCTATCTTATCATTGATTGATAAGAAGCCCCATCATTGGATGTGAAGGTACAGACATGGGTCATCGTATAATCATGAATGGCAATATTGTGAGATATCTTAGCATTTCTCTTAAGGGACTAAGATCATTTGTAAGGAAACATTCGTAGCATCATCGAAGGACCATGATCTTGTATTTTGATTATTTTTGTTAAGATGGCTCACATGCACATCATGACTATTTTTCCCAAGGCAACAAGTGGAGTTAACCCTAGAGGTGTAAGTGTGCAAGTGTTTATTTTTCATGCATTGTCTTGTCTTGGATTAGTATTTTCTAAGGTTGATTTTTTATCTTGCCATACACACCCTAATTACTAACATTTATGAAAGCGATAAAATTGCGGAAAATAAATGTTCGACACTATTACATCATTTAGGGGATTGGGGATATAAATGCACAAATGGGGATTGCAAGAAATTAAACCTAATTATCTATTACAAACCATATTGAATAGCTATGAAGCAAATATATGAAATATGTAAAAAACAATGCAAAAGAGAGAAAAAAACAAATCTTTCGATATCATGTGTCGAAGCATGTGTCGAAGCATCGAACATATCCTTCTTTCGACCCTATAATGCCAAATCGAACTCAGTATGAGTCGAAGCATAATGTTATGTGTCGAATCACACACCCCTTTTCTCTTCTATTTGAGCCTGTAAAGCAGTATGTGTCGAAGCCTAAAACTTTGTGTCGAATCATGCTGTAATTCTTTCACTCCAACATTATTTTATGGTCTGTACAAGTTAGTTCTTATAATATAATTGACAAGAAAAGAAGACAAACAAAAGGTTAGCTTCGAATACAATGGTTATTACATGTTATCTTCGAAGATGAATCATCAATGATGCTTTAAATGAAGGGTTTAAAGTCAAGAAGACTTACCTTGAAGCTGGAACTTGTGTTTCGAACTTGAGTTGCTACCTTGAATGTTCTTAAGTTCGAAAAGAAAACAGAGGTGTTGTTTTTGGTTATGGGTTTAAGAGTGTTTTAAGGCTTCAACTATCGTTTTCTCCTATCTCTTTTTTTTTCTTCTTCTCTTTTTTTCTTTCCAAAAGCCCTACCTTTGTGTGTTGTGAAACAACTTATTTATTAAAGAGTCTTGCTGGGATTTTTGAGGGAAAAACAAATAAGATTTGAACTGTTTGGGTATGTTCTTCTGTTGATTTTTTTATGCAACTCTTATGTACTAATTCTGTGCAAATATGGGACTGAGATAATGCAGGCTTGGACTAGATTAGGAGTAGCATAACTTGACTGTTTTGTAGCAGTTTGGGAGTGTTGTGGCAACTTGGTGTATGGCTATTTCATAGCAGTACATCAAACCATTTTTTACATGGTTTTAGGCTATTATGTGGACAGTAGAGCAAGCTTGGGCTTGGCAGTATATATGACTTTGTTCAGCAAGCATCTTGAATCTCTTAAAGATGTCGAATACTTTGTCCTTTCATTTTGAACACATAGATCCATAACCTTCGATCAAACTTATTAATAGATAAAACAATATTTGTTTCCACCAATTGTATATTCTTCGAATAGACCACATTCATCTGAATGTACCACTTACTTCGTCCTTTCATTTTGATCACATAGATCCACAACCTTCTATCAAACTCATCAACAGACGAAACAATATTTGTTTCCACCAATTGTATGTTCTTCGAATGGACCACATTCATCTGAATGTACCATTTTGAGTATGCAAGATGATCTCATTGGCATAGTCAAAACAAAAGAATTTATGGATTACTTTCCTACCAGTAACCATCAGTTGATTAATTGGTCGAAAGTTCAGATGTCCAACCTCAAATTGTAATTCATAGTGTAGAAACTATGTGTGTCGAAGGGTTTAGAGGTGGATCAAAGAAAGTTTCTCGAAGGAAGCCATTGCCCAGTCGAAGCTTGTGGATCGAAGCAAGCATGAAGATAGACTTGTAATCCATAGTGTCGAAACTATGTGTGTCGAAGGGTTTAGAGGTGGATCGAAGCAGATTGCTCGAAGGAAGCCATTGCCCAGTCGAAGCTTGGGGATCGAAGCAAGCATGGAGATAGACTTATAATCCGTAGTGTCGAAGCTATGTGTGTCGAAGGGTTTAAAGGTGGACCAAAGTAGGTTGTTCGAAGGAAGCCATTGCCAGTCGAATCTTTGGGATCGAAGCAAGCTTTCTCTTCTTCGACTTGTCAAAATCTTCCAATCACTCCTTTCGATCAGTCATGTGGTTTGAACCGCCTGAACCAAATTTTGAATTTGACATGGTTATCTGCAACTGCACACCTTTTTTTATTATTTGCTTTTCCCTTTCAACAATTTCCTCTTCCTCCTTTCAAAGATTCAGAAGTTCCATCTTCGACCTGATGCTTGAAAGTCCAATATGATCCATGGAAACTATATGGGGCATTAAAAGTCCAATTGTACTTGTGAAAACTTGAGCTTTTGAAAATCTTTGTGAGAAATGTCTTGAGAAAAGAGAGGGAAAATTTAGGGGTACAATACTATCCTTTATCCTGATATGCCTACTTCTCTTGAAGATTTTCAAAGAGCTTGGATTCAGCTAAAGAGGGAGCGAGACACCTTTGAAGCCCAATTTTATGTGAGCGAGAAGAAGACATTGGAGCTTACGAGACAACTTCATGAGGAGAGGAGCCTGAATGCCTATATCGCTCCAAAGAGGAAGCATCCATAGGAAATTTGAGCCATTCTTATTGTATTTTAATCCATTTTGTTTCTTTTGTTTCAATGTAAGCCCAAGAGGCATGTTGTAATCAATTTGAACTTATTAATACAGTTAATGTTTGTTCCCTTTTGTATAAACAAATTTAAGTATTCTAAGTCATTGAAATCATTTGCATACATATTTTCATGCATCATAACATAAATAGGTTTTCCACAACAGGTTTCCTTATCTTTCTACTGTTTATTTCAGTAAGATGGATATCGAACAAACATTGAAGGACTTGCAAGCACATAATTCCCAGTTCCAAGAGACCTTGATGACCCTGGCTAAGGGGAAACAAGAGATGATGACCATGCCAGTATCCAAGAAGAAAACCAAAAAGAAGGCCTTCATCAACATGGGTAAGAGATTCAAAGGTCCGGTTCGTCAGGTACAGATAGTCGAAGAGTCATCTGAGGAGGATGGAAATCAAGACGAAGAGGAAAGGAGTACCCGTGCTAGGGGTGCCAATAATCAAGCTTTCAAAGACGAAGGTTATTTTGATGAGCAATACCCATTGTGGATAGTGTAGCGATAAAAAATGTAGCGGGGTAAATCGGAGATCGAATTATTGATTAATTCGTCTCACAAAAGCAAGAGTCGCCACCGCGCTTTATTATTTCCAAGGGAAAAGGGGAAAGAGCGAAATAAAACCCTAAATATGCAATGTAAATAATACTCTTTAAAAGTAATAAAGATACAAGGCGTTTTTGAAAAGAGGTCTAAAGTTCGGGGGTTGGTTATACAATGGGAAGGTATTAGCACCCAATGTATCTATAGTATTCTATAGGAACCTTTTGAAATATCTGTTTATTAAAATGTTTGTTTGATTAAAAATAAATTGTTTTGGCTGAAAAATGGGTATGGACGAGTTTTTTGAAGGTTTTGGTAATGGTTATGCAGGTTAATTGTTTTGGGCCATGTGTTTTACTGGTTTTTTCAGTAGGCTATGGTATATGGCATTTGGTTTACGGTTATGGTGTTTTTTGGTTATGTTGATGGTTCTACTGGTTTTACAGTAGGTTATGGGTTTTGAAATGGTTGAGGTTTTGAAAAAGGGTTATGGTGTTTGATTTTGGTTGTTCTGGTTGACGCAATAGCAGGTTTTGGTAATGCAGGTTCTTACTGGTTTTAGGCCATGAAGGTTTGATGGTTTAGACAGTAGGCTATGGTATATGGCATTTGGTTTCTGGTTATGAGATGGTTCTACTGGTTTTTACAGTAAGAATGGTTTTTTGATTGCTTAGGCAGGTTTAACTCTCTCCTTTTTCTTGAAGGGTTCTTATGCTATCTTATACAGTTACTTGGCATTGTTTATGTTATAGGCTTGGGTTTGAATATTTTACAATATTCTCTTGGCCAATCTGCACATCTGCTTCAATGGTTTGTTTGTATTCCTCTTTCATGCTTCTTTTTCTACTGAGTTACTGCTGTAGCTTTGTTTTGTATCCACTTCTGCCTAAACCAAAACCTGTAAAAACCATATTTCTTTCTCTCTCTCTCTCTCTCAAGTACCATGAAGCACTAAAATGTGTGTGTAATGTACTGTTCTGAAATTGCAAACATGCTGGAAAATGATGAATATGGGAAATATATTATGCTTGCATATTTGTTTAAACTACACACTTGCTCTTTGTCTTTGCATGGAAGCCTAAGTTTTGACTTCTTCCTATATGGGCATGTTATGTTTACGTTGGAACTCCTTTGAACAATGCATGTTTATGCATATGCTGTTACTTTTTGTATGCTGTGTATATTTTTGAAATATGCATTGGACTTTGAAAATGCAATTAATTTTTAATTATGCAGTTTTGAAAATAAAATGAATTTGTGCATGTTTGAAATTGTGCATTCATTTATGAAAATAAAAATTCCCCCCTTTTTTGTGAACCGGGAGAAATCCCGTGATTTGCAAAAAAGGGTAAACTGATTCCAGCCGTTTGCTTTTAATGATGAACACTAATAAACAATTTTCTACTTTTAATAATTTATTCAATTCTGACTTTTCTTTTAATTGTTTTTGCAGGTAAAATTTAATGAGCAGACAAAAGCATCGGATAGAAGATTAGAATTAGGATCTTAGAAAAATAGTTCTATTTTACTTTAAACTTTTATGTAATTGGTTATTATAAATATTTGTAAATAATACAATATTTAAATAACAATTGTAATAAAATAGAATAAAGTGAAATAAAATTCTATTATTTCCCGGTCAATTCGTTTCTTTCCAATTATTTTATTTATCGTTTATAATTCTTTAAATTGTATAATAATTGAAAATCAATTTCAATCACTTAAATTCAGAATAACAAACGCATAAATAAACATCATTGATCAATTAATAATTTCAATTATTTAATTCGTTATTCATAAATTTTCTAAATTATAATAATTAAAATAGAATTTCAATTATTTAACTTAGAATGATAAATAATTAAATAATCATTATTGACCAATTAATGAACTTCTTTTCAAATATTTATTATATTATTCATAAATCTTTAAATTATGTAATAACTGAAAATAAATTCCAATTATTTAAATTTAAGATAATAAATAATAAATAAACACTGTCTGAACGATTAATATGCCTCTTTTCAAATATTTATTTTATTATTTATAGATCTTTGAATTATATAATAACTGAAAATAAATTCCAATTATTTAAATTTAAGATGATAAATAATTAATAAACATCATTTAAGTCTTGATCAGTTAATAAATTTAGCGTTCAAAAATAAACAGCTCTCGACCTGAAAAAGGTTATGAATTTTTAAAATCAAAAGATCAAAACGCTTGCAATGTAATGATGCAGATGGGAGATGGTATCTTAGGTCAAAATTTGGGGTACAACAGCTGCCCCTATTTAAGTTTCTTCTATCCGGAGATATGAAGATTGAAATCTTCGTTTCGACGAGATTGAAGGTACTTAAATACATAATCACGCAAATTTTGTCCTAAGATGCCGCCCTTATGTTTGATATGAATGCAGTGATTGAATTCACAGAGAAAGATATTGTATGAAACCAGACAATGTTGGAGGAATCGAACACCAACAAAACACAGAGACATGGATTATACATTACTGGGGAAACAAGCTATCGACTTCAAACGACAGACTCTTGACAGCGAATAAAATCGAGGGAATACGACCTCTGACCCTTACAAAGCCGGCATCTTGCATAGGCCATAACAGATTATTGGCCCAAAACAGTGAGTTCACAACTCAAGGTCGAAGATAGACGAAAAGCAAACAATCTTGCTAATGATGGATTACCGACTTCTGAAGGTAATGATTCATGACAAGCTTCTCTGCGAGATTTCCGGAGATATACTCATTAATGCTGATGTAATAATATTGTAGATACGCAAGTTGTTCAAATAAAGAAACTGCCACTTGCTGTCGTCCAAAGAAAATACCGATAACGTACAAGCTGCTCAAATAAAGAGGCTTCCACTTGCTGTCGTCCGAAGAAAATACCGATAACGTACAAGCTGCTCAAATAAAGAGGCTGCCACTTGCTGTCGTCCAAAGAAAATACCGATAACGTACAAGCTGCTCAAATAAAGAGGCTGCCACTTGCTGTCGTTCGAAGAAAATACCGATAACATACAAGCTGCTCAAATAAAGAGGCTGCCACTTGCTGTCGTCCAAAAATAATAATGCACAAGTTGCTCGTGAAGAGCTGCCGCTTGTCGTTTTCCGCAAGATAAAATGACGTACAAGTTGCTCGTGAAGAGCCGCCGCTTGTCGTTTTCCAAAAATAATAATAACGCACAAGTTGCTCGTGAAGAGCTGCCGCTTGTCGTTTTCCGACGATGTTTATGACGTACAAGTTGCTCATGAAGAGCTGCCGCTTGTCGTCTTCCAATAATAACAACGCACAAGTTGCTCGTGAAGAGCTGCCGCTTGTCGTTTTCCGACGATGATAATATACGTACAAGCTGCTCATGAAGAGCTGCCGCTTGTCGTTTTCCGACGAGTAACTCAGAAAGAAGTTGCGATGACACCGGCGGAGAATAAAATCTTCGTCAAAGAGAATCATGAATCAGTCCATTCCCAAGGATATCACATATAAATGTGCAAAATAAATGCACCATCTGTCTAGGTCGCGATTTCACTGGGAAAAATCATGAGATAGCCTATGCAAGAGACAACAACTTTATCCAGGAATAACTAAAGAGAAAAACAGACACACAAGACTCCACCCAATGAGAAAGAAACTTGATCGGGGAATTCATCCTATCCAGAAATGGACAAGGTGAGCTAAATCAAAAATCGTCCATGAGGATTAGCTCAGTTGGCGAATTTAAAAAGGAAGCACATTTTCTGCTTAAGCTAACCTTCTACTTGGAAAGAAACATGTACGTTATTTGAATAAACAAAGTACAACCCAAAAGTCAAACGGCAAATGTGAGTATGCGTGTATGATATAAGTATAAATGAATAAATGAATGTTATGCTGACAAAACGAACAGATGGAATATCTTGGAGACGATAAGATGTCGCGACAAGATAGATACTCGACCAATCTTAAAAAGATGGAAGATAACTGGAACTGGAAACACAAAGCAACGTCGGAGCGTAACACGCCACAAAGCTCAAGTCTTCTGAGGAGAAAAGCACTCAAAACCAATCTTACAAAACCAAAAGACCACTGGCAAGAAACAAAACGCACCAAACCTCCGAAATCTCCCAAATAAAGCTAACTGAAACAAATCTTAACTGGTACACATGGGGAGTCACCAAACTTAGTACCACCAGAAACACGAGCTTACACAAATAACACCTCATGATGATTTCAAAAGAAAAACAAGCTCATCATGCAAGGATAAAATACTGTACTGTTTCGCATTTCATGGCTCGACCATCCTCGGAACAAACTGTTAATATTCTTTTCGTTATTCACGACACATTTTTTTTTAATTTTAAAATAAGAATACTTTAAATAACTTTGTTTCAAATATTTCCAAAAAAATTTAAATTTTGCCCCCAAAAGGTAAATGCTCAAATTTCATTAATAAGATGGTAGTTTGCTAACAATGCGACTCCAACGGTTTACAAAAGTATGGGAAATAGTACATGAAATAAAAAGGTTACACAAAACAATGATCACTATTCTCCCTAACAACTTCGAATTCCAAAATGTGCTCAAATGCCACAGCCGGGATGACCAAAAGCTTGCTTAAGCGAAATACTTCTTGACTGCATCGGCGTTCAAGGGACGCGGGAGTTCTTCACCGTCCATATTGGTGAGAATCAAGGCACCTCCAGAGAAAACTTTCTTAACGACGTACGGTCCTTCATAATTCGGAGCCCACTTGCCCCTAGAATCAGGTTGGAAAGATAATATCTTCTTGAGCACAAGGTCACCTTCTCTGAACTTGCATGGTCGAACCTTCTATCAAAAGCCTTCTTCATTCTCTGCTGATACAATTGACCGTGACATAACGCTGTCAATCTCTTCTCTTCGATTAAATTCAATTGATCATATCTACTTTGACACCATTCGGCCTCAGAAAGTTTAGCTTCCATCAACACTCTCAGAGACGGAATCTCAACCTCCACGGGGAGTACAACTTCCATACCATAAACTAGGGAAAATGGGGTCGCGCCTGTTGAAGTTCGAACTTAAGTACGGTATCCGTGTAAAGCATACGGAAGCATTTCATGCCAATCCTTATAAGTTACCACCATCTTCTGGACAATCTTCTTGATATTCTTGTTAGCAGCTTCAACAACCCCATTCATCTTCGGTCTATAAGGAGAAGAATTATGATGTTCGATCTTGAACTCTTCACAAAGCTCTCTCATCATCTTGTTATTCAAATTCGAACCATTGTCAGTGATGATCTTGCTCGGGATACCGTACCGACAAATAATCTGATTCTTGATAAATCTGACTACCACCTGTCTGGTTACATTAGCATAAGATGCTGCTTCCACCCACTTAGTAAAATAATCGATCGCTACCAAAATGAAACGATGACCATTTGAAGCTTTGGGTTCAATCATTCCAATAATATCAATGCCCCACATAGAGAAAGGCCAAGGTGAAGAGATAATGTTGAGGAGGGTCGGTGGCACATGTATCTTGTCCGCATAAATCTGGCATTTATGACATTTCTTCACATATTTGCAGCAATCAGACTCCATCGTCATCCAATAGTAACCGGCTCTCAACATCTTTCTAGCCATTGCATGTCCATTGGCATGAGTGCCAAAGGACCCTTCATGTAATTCTTGCATCAGCATGTATGCTTCACGTCTGTCTACACATCGAAGCAAGACCATGTCATAATTCCTCTTATACAAAACTTCTTCATTGAGAAAGAAACTGCTTGCTAATCTTCTCAACATCTTCCTATCTTTATTGGATGCCCCAGGCGGATACTCTTGAGTTTGAAGAACACGTTTAATGTCATAGAACCACGGTTTGTCGTCGGTAATCTCTTCTACTGAGAACACATGAGCAGGTATGTCAAGGCGCATAACTCTGATTGTAGGCACATCATTCCAACCATTCACTTGAAACATTGAAGACAAATTAGCTAAAGCATCAGCCATCTGGTTCTCATCTCTAGGGATATGATGTAATTCCACTTTGTTGAAGAAAGTTAACAATCTTCTAGCATAGTCTCTGTAGGGGATCAAGCCAGGATGACGAGTCTCCCATTCTCCTTTGATTTGATTAATCACCAATGCTGAATCTCCGTAAATATCAAGAATCTTAATCCTTAGATCCACCGCTTCTTCGAGACCCATAATACACGCCTCATACTCAGCCATGTTGTTCTTGCAGTCAAACTTCAATCTCGCCGTGAACGGGATGTGAGTACCTCGGGGAGTGACAATGATTGCCCCAATTCCATTTCCATAGGAATTCACAGCTCCGTCAAATATTAAACCCCAATGCGATTCGGGATCAGGTCCTTCTTCAGGTAACGGCTCTTCACAATCTTTAGCTTTCAAGTACATAACATATTCATCTGGGAAATCAAACTGGATGGATTGATAATCGTCAATTGGTTGGTGAGCCAAATGATCGGCTAAAATACTCCCTTTGATCGCTTTCTGAGTGTGATACTCAATGTCATATTCGGATAACAACATCTGCCAACGGGCTATCCTTCCAGATAAGGCGGGTTTCTCAAAGATATACTTGATCGGATCCATTTTGGAGATCAACCAAGTGGTGTGGTTAATCATATACTGGCGCAGACGGCGAGCAGCCCAAGCTAAAGCACAACAGGTTTTCTCAAGCAATGAGTATCGAGACTCACAGTCTGTGAATTTCTTACTCAGATAATATACGGCATGTTCCTTTCTTCCAGTCTCATCTTGTTGACCAAGCACACATCCCATAGAATCTTCCAATATAGTCAGGTACATAATCAAAGGTCTTCCTTCCACCGGAGGAATCAAAATGGGAGGTTCAAGCAAATATTCTTTGATGCTATCAAAAGCTCTCTGACAATCTTCTGTCCACACACATCCTTGGTTCTTTCAGAGAAGCTTGAAAATCGGCCCACAGGTAGCAGTCATATGAGATATAAATCTAGAGATATAGTTCAGTCTCCCAAGGAATCCTCTTACTTGTTTTTCCGTCTTGGGGGCGGGCATTTCTCGAATAGCTTTGCTTTATCAGGATCTACCTCAATACCTTTCTGACTGACAATGAAACCCAGAAGTCTTCCAGAACGAACACCAAAAGTGCATTTGTTGGGATTCAGACGGAGTTTGTACTTCCTCAAACGCTGGAATAACTTCAACAAATGCTCCAAGTGATCTTCCTCAGTCTGCGATTTGGCAATCATATCATCCACATACACTTATATCTCCTTATGCATCATGTCATGGAACAAAGCAGTCATGGCCCTTTGGTATGTTGCGCCAGCATTCCTCAAACCAAATGGCATAACCCGATAACAGAAAGTTCCCCAAGGTGTAATGAAAGCGGTCTTCTCCATGTCTTCTGGTGCCATCTTGATTTGATTGTAACCAGAGAAGCCGTCCATGAAAGAAAAGACTTTGAACTCAGCGGTACTGTCGACCAATACGTCAATGTGAGGTAATGGGAAGTCGTCCTTCGGACTAGCTCTATTCAGATCTCTGTAGTCTACACACATCCGAGCCTTGCCATCTTTCTTTGCAACAGGCACTATGTTGGCTAACCACTGAGGATAGACCGATGTAACAAGGAAACCTGCATTAATCTGCTTCTGAACCTCCTCTTTGATCTTGTCAGCCATGTCGGGACGAGTCCTTCTCAACTTCTGTTTGATCGGCGGACATTCAGGTCTCAACGGTAAACGATGCTCCACAATATCATTGTCCAAACCTGGCATATCTTGGTAGGACCAAGCAAACACATCAACATACTCCTTGAGGAGCTCTAACATTTTCTCTTTAACTTCCGGGATAAGCAATGCTCCGACTTTGACTTCCTTTCTATCTTCCTCATCACCCAAATTGACCAACTCTAAAGGTTCTTCAAACGGTTGAATGATCTTCTCATCATGCTCAAGCAAACGGGAAATCTCAACAGGAATCTCTTCATCATCCTCTTCTTCGGCTATGAACACAGGGAATTCAAAGTTGGGAGAGGGCATAGGATCATTGTTTTCGATGGTACATCGTGGATTAATCTGCACACATGATTATGCTTTATTTTAGAAATCGATTTGTGCAAATAGAACAAAAAGTTACTATATTTCCTATTACTACCAATTAATTTCATTGCTATTTCCCAGAAAAAGTGAAAAATAAAACAGTAGTGGACAAAATAACATTTTTATTCATTGAAGGGAAATACTTGAAACAAAGGGCCCAGACATTTTTCTTTTGCCTTGGGCAGAGCAAAATGAATTATTTTTCATAGCCCGAAACAAAATACTTTTCGCCTTGGGCAGAGCGAATTTTTTCAAAGAAAACAAAACAAAACATTACTCGGAAATGTGCATAACAATAGGAACATCAACAGCTATCCAGTTTTGGCAAGCCAGTCCAGGCGTCACAAAATCGGGCAAATCTTCCTCGGAATCATCTTCTATGATAGCATCAACCTCAGGATGTATAAACCCTGCACTTCGGAAAACCTCTTGAATCGGACGAACAACCACCTCCTTCTTGACTCTCGCAGACACAGGACGAAAACCCATACCTTCCCCAGATTTGTTCTCGGGCAAAGTCAACACCTGGTCCCATCCTTCGGCTGAACCACTTTCCACCACTCTCCGCACATCCTCAAAAGAAGAGATGGATGCCCCTGGCTTCTTCACTGCATTCTTGGCAACAGAAAGACCTTGGAACTGGGTTCCAACATCCTCGTCAACATCAATAAAAGAGAATGATGATAAATGGCTTACCACCATAGCTTGCTCTCCCCCAATCATCACTAGCTTCCCATGCCTCACAAACTTCAGTCTCTGATGGAGCGTAGAGGTGACTGCCCCTGCATCATGGATCCAGGGACGACCCAATAAGCAACTGTAGGCAGCACGAATATCCATCACTTGGAAAGTGATTTGAAAAGTATGGGGACCAACTACTATAGGAAGATCCACTTCACCAATGTCTGTCTTCCTGGAACCATCAAACGCTTTAACAATTACTCCACTAGGTCTCATAGGAGCACCTGGATATGAAAGCCGAGATAATGTAGTCTTGGGCATCACATTCAACGACGAACCCGTATCCACCAATACACTTGATAAAGTATCATTTCCACAACTTACTGAGATATGCAAAGCCATATTGTGGTTCCTCCCCTCCTCCGGGAGTTCTTCATCACTGAAACCAAGATTGTTACACGAAGTAATATTTCCCACAATCCCATCAAACTGGTCAACCGTCACGTCACGATCCACGAACGCCTGATCCAAGACCTTCATCAAAGCTTCTCTATGGGCACCATAATCTCTCAGTAAAGCAAGCAAAGAAATCTTGGAAGGAGTTTGCAAAAGTTGGTCCACAATCTTATATTCACTTCTCTTGATAAGCTTCAAGATCTCATCATCCTCAGGGTGAGGGATAGGTTCACTGGATCGGCCTATCTCAACCCTTGGTTCAACATTTCTCACTGGAATCTCCGCCGGTATGGGTCTCCTGACTTGAACTTCTGGTCTCTTCAAAGGTACTGCTGCAAAAACACGCCCACTTCTTGTAACTCTACTCACATCAGCAATGTTAACAAAAGACGGTCTCGTTGGTATAGGGACTTCTACCCCATTCTCAATCATTGTGGCATTATACTTATACGGTACAACTTGGTCTGAGTTGTAAGGCACAGGACCAGGTGGGTAAATAATCAAAGGATCAACAGGTGCAGTCTGACTGTCGTAAGCGATCTCTACTGATTCAGGCAAATTGAATTGTGGTATGATAACATTCACTTCATCCTCCGGATTTCTGTCATACGTAATAGTGATAACTCTCTGGTCTAGCAACTTCTGAATATCCTCCTTCACAATAGGAAAATCAACCTCTCTTGAACAAAACTCACAAACATCATAATCATGCTGGTGCCTAACAAAGGCAAGTCTTCTCAAACTCTGATGTAACCTGATCAACGACTCTCTTATGTGTTCAACTTGACAAACTCGAAACTTCCCCGGACAACCTTCCACCATATTCACTGAAGCTGCCCCATGTCGAGGCAAAGGATTATCTCTAACATTCAGATTAACATCCTTGAAAGACAAGATACCATTCTTAATCAATCTATGCACGTCCACCTTCAAAGCAAAACAGTTCTCAAGGTTGTGCCCCGGCGACCCTTGATGATATTCACAAAACTGATCCGCCTTGTACCACGGAGAAGTACTGTTCGGTGCGACAGGAGGAGGCTTTGTCGTTATGAGATTCTTTCTGATAAGAGCAGGGAACAATTCCGTATAAGTCATAGGAATGGCATCGAACTGCGGTTTTATGGGTGAACGGTTCTGATTGTTGAATGGATAAGCCTGTTGTCGAGGCTGCTGCTGAAATGGCCGTTGTTGAGTTGGTGGAGTTTGATGAGTTGGGGTCATCAAGGCTGGGCGGACAGCCGGAGTGACTGCCGCAACGTGAGAGTAACCTCTCCTGGGTCTACCTGGGAACAAAGCGCTGACATCCTGCTCCTTTCTTTTCGGGAAAACACTTCCAAACTTCTTAGTACTGCTAGACGGACTTCCTTCTTTAACCAAACGCCCTTCACGAATCCCTTCCTCTAACCGCATGCCCATGCTTACCATTTCGGTGAAGTCACTGGGTGCGCTGGCTATCATTCTTTCATAGTAAAAGGAACCTAAAGTCTTCAAAAATATCTTAGTCATCTCTTTCTCCTCAAGAGGTGGATAGATTTGAGCAGCAATTTCACGCCACCTCTGGGCGTACTCCTTAAAAGATTCTCGGTCTCTTTGCGACATCGCCCGGAGTTGATCCTTGTCCGGTGCCATGTCAACGTTGTACTTATACTGGTGAACAAAATCTTCGCTAAGATCGTTGAAGTTGCGGATCCGAATACTGTCTAAACCCATATACCACTTTAGAGCAGCACCCGTCAAACTATCTTGAAAATAATGAATCAACAAGTCATGATCATCGGAATACGTAGACATCTTTCTCACGTACATTATCAAATGACTTCTAGGACACGAATCACCCTTATATCTTTCAAAGTCTGGAACTTTGAATTTTGCTGGGATCTTGACATTCGGAACCAAACAAAGGTCATGCGTGTTCTTCCCAAACAAATCTTTCCCCTTTAATGCTCTAAGCTCTTTCTGCATTTCCTGGAACTGATCCTGAAACTCTTCCATTCTATCAAAAAGACCCAAACTTTCAGCAGGCTCGGCAGGATAAGTAGGTTCATTCAAGTATGGCACGGAATGGACCACAGGAGCGACGGTTGTCATAATCGGTTGCGGAAAAGGTGTCACAGACGGAATTACTGGCGGCAAGGCAGTTGTCTCTGGCTGAGGAAGAGACAAAGAAGGTTGAAACAAAGGTTGTACGGCAGGCTGATACCCCTCTGGCACAAAGTTGTAAGGCATTCCCCACGGAAAACCTTTCGGCATCTGATGCCGAAGCGGAGAGTTGATTTGAGTCACGGACGTCGGAACGGTGACAATCTCGGAAACCACTGGAGTTGAAGTCTGAATCTCGGCAGCTGTAGTCGATGGCTGATTCTGAACAGCCACCAAACTTTCCACTAGCGCAGTTAACTTTTCCATCTCGATACGAAGGGTAGCAACCTCCCCACGAAGCTCATGGTTTTCCTGTTCCAGATCTTCCATTTTCCTCTGACGATTGGCTCGAGTGTCGTATTGGTGAGACAGCTTGACAACCTTTGGAGTGGAAAAAGAATAAGGATAAGACTCTAGAAAACATGTGAAGTGGAATGTGGAATGATGCATGATGTGCGATGCAAACGACGATTCATTTTAATAGTTTTTCAAGGAACTTCGGTGGTTTTGCACATATCAATGGTAAAGGAATTTGGAACAACAAAAACTCAATCCATTAATCAAAAGCGGTATATTACAACTTACAACTTTGAAACAACAAAACAATAAATTACAACTTTGGGGTAACAACCCAATAATAAAAGCAGTAAATTACAACTTCGAAACATGGAATCCACAATAAAGCGATAAATTACAATTTTAAAACATGAAGTCCAAAATAAAGCAATAAATTACAACTTTGGAGCATGAAGCCCATAATAAAGCAATAAATTACAATTTTGGAGCATGAAGCTCATAATAAAGCAATAAATTACAATTTTGGAGCATGAAGCCCATAATAAAGCAATAAATTACAATTTTGGAGCATGAAGCTCTTTTACATAGTTTTACAAAATGACATCAATAAAATAAAATTAAAAGCTAAAAAAAATCACTCAGAATCATCAGATGAGGGACCAAACACCAATTGTAACCGGAGCTTCTTGATCTTCTCTTCATAAAAGTCTTCCATCTCTTTCTTCTCAGCTACCAGTCGATCAACGATTTCCTTCTACGGATTAGGAACGAGAGCCACGCTTACCGAACCTTCTTTCTTTCTCTTCCTTTCACTAGCATACTTCTTCAGTAAAGCATCCTTTTGATGAAGCTTCTCATCATGATCAATGAACCAGCCATCTTGAATAAACAACAACTCCTCCTTTTCCTTTAACTGTCGAGTCAGGACTCGATTCTCATATTCAGACATATGGTACTTTTCTTTCCAAGCATCCCTCTCGGACTTCATCCTAGCCAGATTTCCTTGGTATTCTCCTATATTCGCGATAGGGATAACAACAGATGATGGTGCAACGGTAGGGAATAAAGGTTTCTCAAGTTTATAGGGCATATTGAGAGCACAAGCCCTAGCACGGACCCACTGTAGGTAAGGCTCCAAAGAAACGGCACCTCTATGTCCTAATATATCTCTCCCTTTCCTATGGATGTGGCGCCAAGCTCCTTCGATCTCCCTCTTAGCTGCCTGATGATCTTGTCCTTCCTGTAGAAAGAAACCACTCACATGGATGTTGTTTGGTTTATCTCTCATCGGGTACCCGAACTAACAGCGTGCGAGAACAGGGTTATAGTTAATTCCACCTCTCGTACCGAGAAGAGGCACGTTAGGGAAAGCACCACAGCTATTGATGATTTTCACGTCGTAGTAAACTCGATTATACCAATCAATGTCGAAATGAGTGAGAGCCATGATCTTTGGCGCCCAACGCGGTTCCTTCTCGAGATCCTAGAAAACATCAGACCCGGGTAGATGTGAAACATACCACTGATACAACAATGGTGCACAACAAATAATCATTCCTCCTTGATAAGAGTTTCGAAGATGGATGGAGTAGTAGGTATCTCCGAGCAGCATAGGGACCGGATTTCCAATCAAGAAAATTCTAATGGCGTTGATATCCACAAACTTATCAACGTTAGGGAACAAGAGTAGACCATAGGCGAGTAAAGCAAACACGTCTTCAAAGGCAATAGTATCTTTTATCTCAGCGAAATGACGAGCTTTCCTCAACAAAAACTGCACAGACAAGCCTCAGATTCCCCCTTTTGTAGTCATGTTCTCCTCTATCTCTGACTTCTTCAAGTGGGTAATGGTCGCTATCTCGTGAGGTTTGGGCTCCTCTTCTAATCCAGAAAAGGGAACACAGTCGGTGATCGGCAAACCAAGTATGTAGGAATACTCTTCTAAGGTGGGCATCAACTGGTAATCCGGAAAGGTGAAACATCGGTACAAAGGATCGTAGAATTGAACCAACGTATTGAGGATGCCTTCCTTCATCTTGCGCTTCATGAGAGGTATAATGCACCCATACTTTCTCTGAAAATCCATCGGGTTCTCGATCTTCGGAATCAAACTCTTCAGTTCTTCAATCTCGGGTTCCTTAAAACTAAAGCTTCGAGTGTTTCTCCTTCCAAATTCCATGATGACCTGGGATGTCTGGAAAAATCATTCCGAAGTTCCTTGAAAAACAAGTTTTTTACAAAGATATTGATGAATGCATGAATGAATGATAATGCAACAGTCACACACAAGTTCGCAAACATGGGGTTCAAAGGTTCAACGTTCAGCATGGAGTCGAGGGTAAAGCCCACCCAAAGGTATGTACTAACGGTTCAATTGCACCTGTAAGACAATGTTCTAAGAGTTCCCAGAGTCTACATCCCTCCTTCGGATATTACCAACGTCTTGATTACTCAATAATTAGCAATATTCTCAAGAGAAACTCGTCCGAGCGTAGCATCGCGTAAAAACTACTTTAGAATTACTCCGTTATAGTCTCCGCGCTACACCTAAAGAGGCCAAGATGGGTTAGGGTTCTACGGTCCTCAACTTCTCGGGCTCCTAGGTCGAAAATAATAATGTCTTCCCGATTACTCGGTAAACAAATATTAAGTTCAAGAGGGCCTTCCATTGAGTGGGGGATCTCATGCCTCCTTCTTCGGGATTACTCCCTCAAAGTTAACATGACTATACCGCTCGTCCTATTCCTTAAGTGTTACTTAATACGGGTATAGGATTCGTCCTTTGCAAAAAACCCAAACACCCCAATTTAAACACATAATCAAACAAATCAAATAATAGTAAACAGATAAAAAAAATTAGGCTTAACCCACTTAGGGATGGACCAGCAAGAGGTCAATCTATTCCCCAGCAGAGTCGCCAATTCTGTAACGATGAAAAATGTAGCGGGGTAAATCGGAGATCGAATTATTGATTAATTCGTCTCACAAAAGCAAGAGTCGCCACCGCGCTTTATTATTTCCAAGGTAAAAGGGGAAAGAGCGAAATAAAACCCTAAATATGCAATGTAAATAATACTCTTTAAAAGTAATAAAGATACAAGGCGTTTTTTAAAAGAGGTCTAAAGTTCGGGGGTTGGTTATACAATGGGAAGGTATTAGCACCCAATGTATCTATAGTATTCTATAGGAACCTTTTGAAATATCTGTTTATTAAAATGTTTGTTTGATTAAAAATAAATTGTTTTGGCTGAAAAATGGGTATGGACGAGTTTTTTGAAGGTTTTGGTAATGGTTATGCAGGTTAATTGTTTTGGGCCATGTGTTTTACTGGTTTTTTCAGTAGGCTATGGTATATGGCATTTGGTTTATGGTTATGGTGTTTTTTGGTTATGTTGATGGTTCTACTGGTTTTACAGTAGGTTATGGGTTTTGAAATGGTTGAGGTTTTGAAAAAGGGTTATGGTGTTTGATTTTGGTTGTTCTGGTTGACGCAATAGCAGGTTTTGGTAATGCAGGTTCTTACTGGTTTTAGGCCATGAAGGTTTGATGGTTTAGACAGTAGGCTATGGTATATGGCATTTGGTTTCTGGTTATGAGATGGTTCTACTGGTTTTTACAGTAAGAATGGTTTTTTGATTGCTTAGGCAGGTTTAACTCTCTCCTTTTTCTTGAAGGGTTCTTATGCTATCTTATACAGTTACTTGGCATTGTTTATGTTATAGGCTTGGGTTTGAATATTTTACAATATTCTCTTGGCCAATCTGCACATGTGCTTCAATGGTTTGTTTGTATTCCTCTTTCATGCTTCTTTTTCTACTGAGTTACTGCTATAGCTTTGTTTTGTATCCACTTCTGCCTAAACCAAAACCTGTAAAAATCATATTTCTTTCTCTCTCTCTCTCTCTCTCTCTCAAGTACCATGAAGCACTAAAATGTGTGTGTACTGTACTGTTCTGAAATTGCAAACATGCTGGAAAATGATGAATATGGGAAATATATTATGCTTGCATATTTGTTTAAACTGCACACTTGCTCTTTGTCTTTGCATGGAAGCCTAAGTTTTGACTTCTTCCTATATGGGCATGTTATGTTTACGTTGGAACTCCTTTGAACAATGCATGTTTATGCATATGCTGTTACTTTTTGTATGCTGTGTATATTTTTGAAATATGCATTGGACTTTGAAAATGCAATTAATTTTTAATTATGCAGTTTTGAAAATAAAATGAATTTGTGCATGTTTGAAATTGTGCATTCATTTATGAAAATAAAAATTCCCCCCTTTTTTGTGAACCGGGAGAAATCCCGTGATTTACAAAAAAGGGTAAACTGATTCCAGCCGTTTGCTTTTAATGATGAACACTAATAAACAATTTTCTACTTTTAATAATTTATTCAATTCTGACTTTTCTTTTAATTGTTTTTGCAGGTAAAATTTAATGAGCAGACAAAAGCATTGGATAGAAGATTAGAATTAGGATCTTAGAAAAATAGTTCTATTTTACTTTAAACTTTTATGTAATTGGTTATTATAAATATTTGTAAATAATACAATATTTAAATAACAATTGTAATAAAATAGAATAAAGTGAAATAAAATTCTATTATTTCCCGGTCAATTCGTTTCTTTCCAATTATTTTATTTATCGTTTATAATTCTTTAAATTGTATAATAATTGAAAATCAATTTCAATCACTTAAATTCAGAATAACAAACGCATAAATAAACATCATTGATCAATTAATAATTTCAATTATTTAATTTGTTATTCATAAATTTTCTAAATTATAATAATTAAAATAGAATTTCAATTATTTAACTTAGAATGATAAATAATTAAATAATCATTATTGACCAATTAATGAACTTCTTTTCAAATATTTATTATATTATTCATAAATCTTTAAATTATGTAATAATTGAAAATAAATTCCAATTATTTAAATTTAAGATAATAAATAATAAATAAACACTGTCTGAACGATTAATATGCCTCTTTTCAAATATTTATTTTATTATTTATAGATCTTTGAATTATATAATAACTGAAAATAAATTCCAATTATTTAAATTTAAGATGATAAATAATTAATAAACATCATTTAAGTCTTGATCAGTTAATAAATTTAGCGTTCAAAAATAAACAGCTCTCAACCTGAAAAAGGTTATGAATTTTTAAAATCAAAAGATCAAAACGCTTGCAATGTAATGATGCAGATGGGAGATGGTATCTTAGGTCAAAATTTGGGGTACAACAGATAGTAAGTAACAACCAGAAATCCAACATTGAACTGTTTCATCACTTTTGCTTTGATCTTCTTGGACATGTCAGGTCTCATGTGGCGGACCTTTTGTTTCACTGGTGGACAGTCTTCTCTTGTGGGTAGACGGTGTACCACAATGTCTGTATCGAGTCCCGACATGTCTTCGTATGACCAGGCAAATATTTCAACATAATTATGCAGTAGCTGAATTAGGCGCTCCTTGACACTCGGCTCTAGATTAGCACCTATCTTGATTTCCTTTTTGTCATCCTCGGTACCCAAGTTGATTGTATCCAACTGCTCCTCATGAGGCTGAATTGCTCTTTCCTCTTGCTGTAGTAATCTGGCCAATTTTCCTGGCACCTCACAATCTTCCTGACCTTCGTATTCGGCTTGGTAGATCAAATCTTCAGAGTCATTAAAGGCTATAACAGTATCGTTACCCATGGGTTCCGGAATGGAAGGGTACCTGCATTTGTGAGTGTGGGTGTGTGTAAGGGATAGCCATCTTAAAACAAAAAAATGTAAAAGAAAGACAATGAGCACAAAAGGTTTAAATATGAAAAGCGTCCATGATTCATTAAAATGACATATGAAATGAAGATAAAAACCCTTACAAATGGACCGTTGTGCCTCGGGTAAGACACAAGGTTGAAAAAGTACGAATTGTTTGTGAATTATTACAGATCCAACAGAAATGGAAAAGACAAATCACTGCGATATGAAAGTAATTGAAACAAAGTCTTTTGCTTCCCAGTTGCACAGCCCTCCGCCAACGGTAGGGAATATCCAGTCTTCCAGGCTGCCATATTCTTCACTGTCCTATGGTGCATTAACCCCTTGGTGGCTGATCTTCACAGGTGGCCCTCCGGCACGGGAGCGGCGCACAACCTTCTGACCAGTCGAAGTAAACCCCAAGCCAAATGTCTGATTTGAAAGGAAAGTATGGAAGCTTCCCCCAGATGATGGATTCGCCTTCTTCCACTACCGCCCTAGCATCCTTTAAAGATGACATTCGAGGTGGTGGTATTATGATTACAGGAGTTGAGGACACCACCTTGGTCGCCGCTATTTCTTCAAAGACTTCTTCAAAATGTTGGAAAGGGGTCTCTATGAATTCTCCATCTAACTCCACATAACGGAAGGAATTCAGATGACTAATCATATATTCCTCTTCCCCATGGACAATTATGATTTTCCCTTGGACGGGGTACTTGAGCATCTGATGTAAGGTGGAGGTGACAGCTCCGGTGTTGTGAATCCAGGGGCGTACCAACAGACAAGAGTAAGAAGGAAGGATGTCCATCACGTAGAATGTTGAATTAAAAACATGAGTTCCCACCTTGATTGGGATGTCCACCTCTCCATGGAGCATCCTTTTAGAGCCATCAAATGCTCTCACAATGATGTTGCTAGGTTTTAAAGTCATCCCCTCACAATCCAATCTATCTAGGGCTTTCTTTGGCAAGACGTTCAGAGATGACCCAGTATCAACCAAGACATGGGCTAGCGTGGTTCCCCTACACTCTACTGAGACATGTAGTGCATCGTTATGTTTTCTCCCTTTGGACGTCAATTCAGCATCGGAGAAACCCAGACCATTGTCAGCTATCAAACTGGCCACACACTCTTGGAATTGATCAGCCGAAGTCTCTTGCGGCACGTGCGCTGTCTTCAAAAACTTGACCAAAGCTTTAGCATGTGCCTCAGAGCACAGCAGTAGGGCTAACATAGAGATTTTGGAGGGGGTCTGCCCTAGTTGTTCTACCACATCATAATCACTTTTCTTAATAATCCTCAAGATTTCTTCCATCTCCTTCTTGGATGTCTCAGGAATAACTTGTGATTGAGCCTTCATCAAGACAGGCTCCTCTTGAACATTCTTTCCTTTTTTCTCAGCAGCGGAAGTAGGGATAGGAATTGTATTCTTTTTGTTGGCGGGTACACTTGCAGGTACAGAGGTTATCTTCGGAATGGCCATGGATCCAAAGACTGCTGTTGGAGGAGAAATCTCTGGAGAAAAGATTCTTCCACTATGGGTAACCTTGCTTGTTCCGGAAATGTTACTGATGTTGGGATTATCCTCTTCAGAGCTTTCTTCTTCAATGGTCTGTTTAATCTGCTTAATACCATGGTAGTAGATTTCTCCACCATAGTTCCATGGTACCGTCTTATATGATTTGTAAGGGGTTGGCCTGGGAATTGTTATCTTCAACGGAGTAGTCATAGGAGCAGATGTAATCCTAACGGGTTTTTTAGGAACCCTGGAAGGATTGGCGTATATGGTTATTATTGAAACTTCTGGAACTGGAATGGGTGAAAGAGGAGCTTTCTCAAACAAAATTTCCTAATTATCAATCAATTGTTGGGTTCCTTTCTTCAACAGAGGACAGTCAAATGACGAGGACAGGCAAGTATGACAATCTTGTTCACATCCTGGGAACACCCCAACTTTCAACAAATTCAACTTGATGGTTAGGAGAGGAGTTAACAGCTCATCCACAGTAGAAACAAACATATCTTCTTCCACAACATTGGCATTATGTCCATGCCTAGGCATCAGAGCGGAGATAACATTCGGTTTCTCAGGAGCTTCAAATTCAACTTCCTTTGCGTCAATCAGATCTTGAATCTTGTTCTTCAGGGCCCAACAGTTGTTGGTGTCGTGCCCTGGACTTTCCGAATGGTACGCGCATCTGGCGTTGGGATGGTAATATGGAGAAGCAGTGTTAGGATTTTTAGGGGCCTCTTTCAGCATGGCCAAATTCAACTTCAGAAGATGTGGTAGGACTTGAGAAGGAGTCATGTTTATCTTGGTGAATTTCCGTACAGGCCTTTCTACCCTTTACTGGTTATTTCTCGGCTGATCATTTCTCGGCTGGTTGTTTCTTGGCTGGTCTGATGCATACTTTTGAATCATAACAACCCCCACTGTTGGTCGTCGTTCAGTTCTTCCCTGATTCCTTTGAGCATAGACAACATACACTTCCTTCTTTCCCGTGAAGGGCTTTTTTACAGCGGCAAAAGTAGACGCGTCCTTCTGAATTTTCCCGCTTCTAATACCGGCTTCCACCCTCTCGCCAGTTAGAATCAACTCAGTGAAACCTGCAGAGGAGCTTCCAATTAGGTTATTAAAGAAAGGACCTGACAGAGTCCCCAAGAACATGTCCACTAGCTCTCTTTCAGATAAAGGTGGTTGCACCCTTCCGTCTAAATCCCTCCACTTTTGGGCGTAGTCTTTGAAGCCCTCATTGGTAGCCATAGCCATACTCTGTAGCTGAGTACGGGTTGGCGCCAATTCGGCGTTGTATTGATACTATTTATAGAAGGCGGCTGCCAAGTCTTCCCAATTATGGACATCGACCTCTCCAACTGGTAGAACCAATCAAGCTGCATTCCTGACAAACTGTCCTGGAAAAAGTGGACCCACAGGTCTTTGTCAGAAGAATGTGGTTGAATTTTCCTGACATAGGATCTGAGGTGCATTTTTGGGCAAGACACCCCATCATACTTAGCAAACAGTGGCACTTTAAACTTAGGAGGAATTACAATTCCAGAAACCAACCCTAACTCCTCAAAATCCAGCCCCGGTACTCTCTGTATCTCCATAGCAACTAGACGTTCTTCCAAGTTTTTGTATTTGTCATCGGCCGGAGGGTATTGCTGTTCAGAGTAGTCCTCTTCTTCCTCTTCCTCTGCTTCATTATCAGATGGCACTTCCGTTCCTTTTCCTTTTCCTTCCCCCTCCTCAGATGTTGATGGGAATTCCAAAGTCCGTATGGCTTGTCCTTCAAACCTTCTGCCCATGATAACCACACCGACTCGCTTCTTCTTCTTTTTATGTTTCTCTTTCTCTAACAGAGTCTTGAGCTCCTCCTGCCCCTTGGCTAAGGTCAATAGTAGCTGTTTAAATTGTGAATTCGGAGCTTGAAAATCTTTGACCGTTTGTTCTAGATCCATCTTGCTGAAATAAACAGCAGAGAGATGAGGAAACTTGGTGTGAAGACCTGCTTATGCATATGATGAATGATGTGTATTCATGCAATGCTTTCAAGGATTCAGAAATTCAAATTTGTTTTAAACAAAAAATAAACACACTTCATATTAATAAGATAGAATTTGTTAGTACATCAATGCCCCTTGGGCAAAATAATACAAAATTCTAAGGTAAAAATACGTTGCACATCCTCTTTGGTGCAATGTAGGTGTTGAGAGTCTGCTCTTCGTGAAGTAGCTGAGTGAGTTCCAAAACCTTCTTCTCGCTTGCGTAGAATTGGGCTTTGAAAGTATCACGCTCTCCCTTGAGCTGTATCCAACTCCTTTGTAAATCTTCGAGTGATGTCGGCATGTCAGGATGTAGGAGGGTATATGGAACCTCTCCTTCCATAACAGGCTCTATAATCACTGGGAGAATGGAGGGAAAAGGCATCATAAGACTTTGGGCGCGGGTTCGTACCAACTTGAGGTAAGGCTCAAGGGGGATGGAATTCTTGTGTCCCAAGGTCTTACTGTCTACCTTGTTTGGCATCCTCCAAGCTCGAATGAACCTTTGACGAAGTCCTTGATTGTTGTTGTTGTCGTAGTCGAAAACCAAGCCTTGAATCAGCATATCATGTGGGCCATCCCTTCGGGCATAACCAAACTGTCTTAGAGATAAGCACGGGTTATAGATGATGCCTCCCTTAATGCCAAGTAGAGGGACATTAGGGAATTCCCCACAACGGTCAATGATGATAACATTCTCTTTGGATCGAGAACACCAATGGATATCTGAATCATTAAGTGTCATTAACCGTTGTGACCACCTCAAACCTTGCTCATTCTTCAAGACTGATTGGGGAAGATGAGAAATAAACCATCTTTCCAGGAGAGGAGTGCAACACATGAGAACACCTCTTTTCCTCATTGTACGAGTGTGAAAAGAGTGGAGGATATCCCCAAGCAATGTAGGTACCGGGTTGCGAGACATGAAGATTTTGACAGCGCTCACATCTATAAGTTGATCAGGGTTAGGGAACAAGACCATCCCATAGATGAGAAGAGCTACAATCTCCTCAAAAGCTTGCAAGTCTAGAGAATTCCAACAGCTTTGGGCCTTCTCAAACAGAAACTTTGACAAGAAGCCTTTGACACCACTTCTAGCTTCCCAATGTGTCGTGACATCAGTTGAGTGCAAGTGCAAGGCTTGAGCAATCTCTTCTGGCTTTAGATCTATTTCCGTACCGTTGAAGGGTAGTTGATTGAGAATAGGAATCCTCAAGAGTTTAGAAAATTCCTCCAAAGTGGGCACAAGTTGGTAGTTAGGAAATGTGAACAAATGATGCAAAGGGTCAAAGAACTGGAAGAGAACTTTCAGCATATCATCCTCTGTGTTGGTGGTGACCAAGTTGAGTAGACGACCATGTCTCTCGGCGAATGGAGAATTCTCAGGAATCCTTGAAGCTAGCTCCTTGAGTTGTGGAGGAATTCTTACAAGGTTGATTTGGACAGTTTTCCTGCGAAGTGAATCCATAACCTACAAAACATGAACAAAGATGAAATTCCAAAATTCTTGAAATGGTTAGTGGATGCTGTAACACCCCTTCTAAAATACCCCGAATAATATTAATTATATCAATGATTAAAGACATATTCCATCAGAGTTAACACGGAACAAGGGATGTCACAATTATGAAATAAATAAAACTTCCAATAAAACAGTAGTCATGCTACACTGAGGGTCATTATTCAAATAATTCAATCAACTTAAGACCATGTCTTACACAGCGGAAAAATACCATAACCAAAACGGAATAAACCAAAACATAATTATTCCCAATGAAATTCAAAGAAACAATTGAATAATAACTAATTCCTCAACTAAACGTTTCCCCCAGTGTTACAACCTATCAGAGCATGACACTGACACGCGGACTTAAAGTAACATAGCTCTAGATCCATCCTCACCAACTCCTGAGCTGCTAACTTTAATCTGAAATTGTTAAAGTAAGGGTGAGATTTCTCATAATTAACATGCATTATAAGCTTCTCAATCAACATTATATCACAAGCATATTATTTCACCCATTTTAGCATAAATTCAGGTTCAACACGCAGTTCCAATCATACAAGTCATTATGCACAAATCAATAATCAACCAAAGAATTGTAACACTGGAAGACATCCTAACATGTTACAATTCCATGCAAACACAAATGCAGACACAATGCATGTGGTACCAACACGTGACCAAGTCACCCAACACTGATCCATTATCAACCGGATGCAACAACCATCGATTCGTCCATAAACACCCGGACACGAATCCAGCCTAACCACCCATCATCACCCGGGTATCGGTTAACGGTAATACAAGTCAAATTCCACACAATGGGAATTAACTTCACCAAAAAAATGCATATGCATGCACATCACCAACATGCAACATCAAATTAACGGAATATGATCACAACATAATTCCAAATAATGCCAAAACCAATATATCACATGATCACATCTCAATCATAATGGATAGCAGGTACAACACACAAGTATTAGTTCTCATTCACCAAATCAGAACAATTTACAAACAATTCTACATCATCCTCAAAATACCAAAGTTTACAAAAATCGGGAATTCGACTCTTTTTAAAATAATTTTTATAAAATAATATTTTTCTTATTTTATAAGATAGTATTTTTAATTTAATAAATACTGCCGAAAACGGCACTCAAATCGGACTTACGGTTTGAAAGTTATGAATTTTCAAAGTTTAATATTTTTCAAAAAGTTACAGCAGAACCCAGTTCCTACATATACAGGAACCGGTTCCTGCGAAGTCCAAAAATCACCCTTCTGGAAAATGTATGGGAACCCGGTTCCTACCTATACAGGAACCGGTTCCTACGTGCGTTTTTGCAAGTTTTTGTAAATTTACACAGTGGAACCCGGTTCCTCCCCACTGGGAACCGGTTCCCACGACCTGCAGAGCCAAAAACTGCTATTTTGACAGCATTTTGTATCTCAATCCATTCCTTTTCATCCCCATACGAATAACCACATCAATTAACACCAGAGTCACCCAAGTAACATCAACATAATGTCAAATAACACAATTCAACCATTCCTAACAATCCTATATCATGCAATTGGTTCAATTCCACACAATTTGACAACATTAGGGACAAATTCTACAAACCTAGAAAATCCTAAATTGAGATTCCTAACATGCTTAATCAATTCTATTGATCCCAAAATCTATAAGGCATAGTAATTAATCGAAATCACCCCTTACCTCGCGATGATCCTTCGAATTCACGGCGTTTGGCTTTTTCCTCTCTTCTCTTCTCTTCTCCAATTTCACGTACAATGACTTTTTCCCAATAACCTTCTTTTTCCTTTCCTTTTTATCCTTCTTTTTATTCCTTTTATTATTTTCCAAATAATAGAAATAAATTAGTTATTATTTAGTAGAGCTTTTTACTTCACACACCTCTAATTCAACCTTACACCCCCCGGTCTTCCTTTTTAATTTCATAGTTAATTCATCCATTTAATCCAAAATATTATTAATTAAGCCTTTCATTAATTTAATAATTAAATTCCTAATTATTTAACACTTGAATAAATTTAAGGTGTCACAACTCTCCCCAACTAAAAGAGTTTTCGTCCTCGAAGACATACCTTAGACGAACAGTTCGGGATACGAGTCCTTCATCTGGCTCTCCAGCTCCCAAGTGACATTTCCATCTGCTGGTCCTCCCCAAGCCACTCTTACCAACGCGATCTCCTTTCCTCGCAACTGTTTCAACTTCCGATCCTTAATTCTCGCAGGTACTGCTTCCACAGTCAAATTCTCTCATACCTGTATATCGTCTACCCGAATCTCATGAGACGGATCAACAATGTACTTCCTTAGCTGAGATACATGAAAAACATCATGCAAATTTGCAAGTGACGGCGACAAAGCAATCTGATAAGCAACTTTCCCAACTCTCTTGGTAATCTGAAATGGACCAATAAAGCGTGGAGTCAACTTCTTTGACTTCAAAGCTCGACCAACACCAGTCATCGGAGTAACTCACATAAAAACATGTTCTCCTTCGCTAAACTCAAGATCTTTCCTCCTCTTATCGTGATAACTTTTCTGACGACTCTGAGAAGTCCTCATCTTCTCCTGAATCATCTTAATCTTTTCCGAAGTCTATTGGACAGTTTCCGGTCCAATCACAACACTCTCTCCAGATTCATACCAACACAACGGTGTCCGACACCTCCTACCATACAATGCCTCAAACAGAGCCATACTAATGCTCGAATGAAAACTATTTGTAAGTGTTTAGTTATTGGCATGTATTTTTGGTAAAACCAGGTGTGTGAATGTCATGACTAATGTCATAACATTCTGGTTTATTAGGTACTTTATGCAGAAAAATTATGGCATACAGTAGCTACTGTGTATGAGTGTGTATCTGAGCATTTTGCAAAAGATCACATTTATTGCCTTCTACCAAAATCAGTAAACAAGAATTCTGATGTCATAACAAATGTTAAGACATCCTGTACTGATCTAACAGTAGTGCAGTTTGGTTAATTCTGAGATTTATCAGGAAGTTGGCTCATTCCTTCCAGAACAGAATCTCCCGTTGTCTTTGGGTTAACCTAGCTCAACCCTAAACTGGTTGATAAAGTCTTGTGACCAAGTCTTATGGTTAAACCTAATTAACCCTAGCTTTTTGTGGAAACCCTAACTGAAGAAACAACTGCTATATATTCAACAGGATTGCTGTTTGGAAAATATCTCTTTGGACTGAAGATCAATTAGAAACTATATAGTTTTAACTGCTGTAATCCAAGTCATTATCATTGTGATAAGTGACTTGGAATAGGTTTTGTTTGTAAGGGTTTTTGTACCACTCAAAGCTTTGAAGCAAGAGTGTTTTGTGTCTCTTGACTAAAGATTTGAAGCAAAGTCAAGTTAGGTTTATGTATCACTCAAAGCTGTGAAGCAAGAGTGTTTGTGTTACTTGATTAAAAAGCTGTGAAGCATAATCAAGTGTATGTTCTGAAGAGTGTCTTCATTAATTCATTAGTCAATTGTTTTAAGTATCACTGCTGTGATTGAGGGGGAGTGAGTAGGAACTCAGGTTTAAGTAGAACTTAGATTGAAGTTGCATTGGGTAGGTCTTAAGTGAAGGAGATAAACTGGTTGGTTTATTCATGAATTAATATCTCTTATAGTGGATTTCCTCCCTGGCTTGGTAGCCCCCAGAGTAGGTGTTGTTTCACACTGAACTGGGTAAACAATTGACTGTGTTCTTTACTGTTTTTATTTACTGTCTTATAGAAAGTCAGATACGGTGTCATAACATTCACTGTGACATTGAGTATCTGCTGCCAGAATTTTCAATTGGTATCAGAGCATGCACCCTGCCTGTATTACTGGGTGAGATCTAGGGATATCACTTTCTGGCACTATGGACAAAGAAGGAGTTTTTGGAAATAGACCACCCATTCTGGATGGAACAAATTATGACTACTGGAAACCTCGTATGATTGCCTTCTTAAAATCTATGGACAAAAAGGCTTGGAGAGCTGCTGACAAAGGATGGAACCATCCCACCATAACTGAGAAAGATGGGACAATCAGTCTGAAGCCTGAGGAAGAATGGAGCAAAGAAGAAGATGAGTTAGCCCTGGGAAATTCCAAAGCTTTAAATGCCTTGTTCAATGGAATTGATAGAAACATTTTCAGACTAGTACATCAATGTGAACTGGCCAAGGAAGTGTGGGACACTCTCAAAACTACCCATGAAGGCACATCCAAAGTAAAAATGTCAAGGCTTCAGATGCTGACTACAAAGTTTGAGAACCTAAGGATGAAGGAAGATGAAACCATTCATGAGTTTCACATGAACATCTTGGAGATTGCCAACACCTCAGGAGCATTGGGTGAAAAGATGTCTGAAGAAAAACTGGTGAGAAAGATTCTCAGATCCTTGCCTAAAAGATTTGCAATGAAGGTAACTGCTATAGAGGAAGCCCAGGACATCAGCAACTTAAAAGTGGATGAACTCATTGGGTCTCTTCAGACTTTTGAGATGGGGATCAGTGACAATGTTGACAAGAAAAACAAGAGCATAGCACTTGTATCCAACACTGAAGATGAAAACAAGGAGGATGAAGAAGAAAATATTTCAGAAGCTATTGCCATTCTTGGAAGACAATTCAACAAACTCATCAAGAGAATGGATCCAAAGTCAAGGTCAAATGTTGATAACATTCCCTCTGACATTAACAGATCTTATGACTGCAGCAGAAGACCAAGGTCTGAAGAGAATGGAAATCAAGGCAGAGAAATTCAATGCCATGGTTGTGAAGGATATGGGCATATTCGAGCTGAATGCCCTACCTTTCTTAAGAAACAAAAGAAAGGAATGACTGTTACCTGGTCTGACTGTGATTCAGAAAGTAATTCTGAAGAAGAATCTGCCAAACTAGTTACTGCTCTAACTGGTGTTTGTACCTCTGAAAGTGACACCAGTGATGAGGAAGTGACATTTGAAGAACTGGTTGATACTTACAAGAAATTGTGTATCAGAAGTGCTGAAGTCTGTGTGCAAAATGAGAGACAAACAAAGCTCATCATAAAGTTGGAGGCTGAAAAAAGGGCAGACCTTGAAACTATAAGTCACCTAGAAGGGGAAGTTTAATTGCTGAACTCACAACTGAACCAGATGACCAAATCTGTCAAGATGCTGACAAATGGAACTGACAAATTGGAAGAAATCCTTCAGGTTGGACAAAATGTGGGAAACAAGTCTGGACTAGGATTTGTGGAAGCAAAGAAATCTGGTGCAGACAAGAAGATCAGGTCTGATAAACAAATGTCAAAGCAGATGTCACAACATAACACTCAACATCGGGAACAGAGAAATATGAAGAAAAAGTACCAAAGATGGAGATGTCACCATTGTGGGAGGTTTGGTCACATAAAGCCTTTCTGCTTCAGATTGTATGGATACCCTAATCAGAACCCAGGTGTCAAACCTAAGGCTAACAGGGTACCACATACTCCTCAATGGAAGAAAAAGGCTACTGCCCTGATAGCCCACACTTCCCTGAGAGTCTCTGCAAAGGAAGACTGGTACTTTGACAGTGGGTGTTCTAAGCACATGACTGGAATCAAGAACATTCTCAATCATGTTAAACCTCACACCACTAGTTATGTGACCTTTGGAGATGGTGCTAAAGGTGAAATCAAAGGAGTTGGTAATTTGGACTGCCCTGGAGTTCCAAATCTGAATGAAGTACTATTGGTAAAAGGCCTGACTGCTAATCTCATTAGTATCAGTCAATTATGTGATCTAGGATTCAAGGTCAACTTCTCAAAATCTGAATGTCTTGTAATTAATGAAAAACAAGAAGTTGTAATGAAAGGAGTCAGATCTAAAGACAACTGTTACTTGTGGCAGCCTGAGAACACTAATAACTCCACTGTGTGTTCTATTGCCAAAGAAGAAAAAGAGGTGAAACGGTGGCACCAAAAACTTGGCCATCTTCATCTAAGAGGAATGAAAAGGATTATCTCCATGGAAGCAGTCAGAGGGATTCCAAGACTGCAAATTGATAAAGGGAGAGTTTGTGGTGAATATCAGGTGGAAAGTCTTGGTGAAAAGAGATATGCCTATGTTATGGTGAATAACTTTGAAGTTTTTAAAGAACTGTGCAAAAGAACTCAAAAAGAAGGGTGTATTGTCAGAATCAGAAGTGATCATGACAAGGAATTTGGAAACAACAAGTTTAATAAGTTCTGTTTCTCAGAAGGAATTAGTCATGAATTCTCTTCTCCTATAACTCCTCAACAAAATGGAGTTGACAAAAGGAAAAATAGGATCATACAGGAATCTGCCAGAGCTATGATTCATGTCAAAAGAATTCCTTTTCAACTTTGTGCTGAAATAGTTGCAGCTGGTAGTAGCTGTTCTCAAATTATCTGGACAAAACAGATGCTCACTGAGTATAATGTCTCACAAGATGTTGTGACATTGTACTGTGACAATCTGAGTACAATCAATATTTCCAAGAACCCTATTCAGCATAGCAGGACCAAGCACATTGACCTTAAAAATTACTTTATCAGAGACCTTGTAGAGGAGAAGACAATTAAACTGGAACATGTTGCCATTAAGCTACAGTTGGCTGACATTTTTACCAAGGCTCTTGATGCAAATAAATTTGAAAACTTGAGGGGCAAGTTGGGTATTTTCCAACATGAGAAATTATAGCAATTAATTTTGCTCAAAACAAGGGTTGAAGGAGTTATTTTTGTTAAGTCTATTTTAAGTGGGTTAATCATATATTTCCCCAATTCTTTCAAAATTATTAAGAAGTTGAATAGACACACATTTGCCTCCTTCCACTCTCGACTTTGCAACATCTCTTTTTCTCTCAATCAAAGTTTTCTCCCTAGTTGCTACTGGTTTTCCAAGTCAATCAAAATGTCTCAAACTTCATCCTCATCCAAGACAACCGTTTCATCTTCATCATCTGATCAAGATTCTCGAGCAATCACCTCATGCATGGATTCTGAAGTCCTGGAGATTACCCCTCTCAGAGAAATAGCAACTAACCCTTCCAAGGTCAAAAATCTGAGAACAAGGCATGCATGAAGGTCTCAGGCTACGTCATCCGGTAATCCCTCTCAACCTTCATCTTCTGTACCTAATAGGGAAGGATCAGCTTATGTACATCAAGCAATAGCTAGGCTTGTTACAAGAATCCTGAGTGAGAACCACTATGTACCGGGGATTTCTGTTCCATTAAATCAAGAATCAGCAAGCCCAAATGTTGAAGCAAATCCAGATGTCTCTGAGAATGTTGAGACACCAAATGACAACATTCAAAAACCATCTGAAAACCTGGATGATATTCAGAACCCTTCAGAGAAGAATGTTGAACCACCTGTTATTGATGTGGATGAGGAATACTCAGACAATGACCTGATTGCAAATATCAACCCTAGCATAGCTAGGAGAATGATGAACAGGAAGGGTAATCAAGATGCTGCAAAAGGTCTGAACAAAGAGAAACCTGCTGATAAGAAAACCAGGTCTGAAGGGAAGACTGGTACTGTGAAGACTGGACTGTCCAAAGGGAAGGTGAAAGCCCAAGTGCATGCTGGGAGTCTCTCAAAACCTGCAAGGCAACCAATAACAAAGAAGAGAAAAGAACCTGAGCCTACTGATTCTGATGAGGAGTCAGATTTTGAAATTGATACTGAAGACATTCCCCTCAGAAGGAAACTCCCTTCCAGCAAAATGGCTAGAGTTCCTGAAGTCCCAACTGACAACATTTCATTTCACCACCCTGAAAATGCCAATAGATGGAAGTATGTTTGCTTGAAGAGAATAGCCTTGGAAAGAGAACAAAACAATGGTGCCATGGATTGCAAGGAAATCATGGACCTGATAAAAGCTGCTGGACTAATGAAGACTTTGGTAAAATTTACCAAATGCTATGAAAATCCGGTCAAGGAATTCATAGTGAATTTGTCTGATGAATGTGCTGATGGAAGGTCAGCTGACTTTGAATGTGTATATGTGAGAGGAAGAAGGGTTAATTTCTCTCCATCTGAAATTAACAAATTTCTTGGAAAATCAAATGAGCCCTGCCCTGAACTGGAAGTTACTGACAATGAAGTTTGCCAAACCATCACAACAAGACAAGTCAAGTGCTGGCCCTCAAAAGGCAAGCTAAATGCTAGCAAGCTAAGCATAAAATTTGCCATCCTGCACAAGATTGGTGCAGCCAACTGGGTCCCTACAAACCATAAATCAACCATCTCTACAGGATTGGGGAGATTCATTTATGCTGTTGGTACCAGGACTGAATTTGACTATGGCAGGTACATTTTTGATCAAACCTTAAAACATGCTGGTAGCTATGCTGTTAAAGGCCCAATTGCCTTTCCCTCCATCCTATGTGGAATCATTCTTGCTCAGTACCCTGATATCCTGGTGGAAAGAGACACTGCTTGCAAAAGAGCTCCTGCTCTTGGGTTACACTACAAGCTGTTTCAGGGATCTCATGTTCCTGACATTGTCATAACATCAGCTGAGTTATCATCTGCAAAAACTCAGTCCAAGACATCTGATGTTATAGCTGTATTGAAAGAGACCTGCAAAGAGCTGGAGACCAGGAAAAAGACTCTAGAAAACCTAATTGCCAAATTAGAACAGGAGGAGACTGAAGGAAACAGAAGGGAAGAGGGTGCTGCTGAAGATCAGCTCAATGCTGGAGAAAGTAGCTCCTCTGAAGGTGACAGTGCTTAAAGTCTGGTGGAATTGTCAAGCCTGATGCTGATGACTGTTGATGCAAGTGTCTTCAGATTTTATTTGTTGTTTTTATTACCTATTTTGGATAACTGTATAACATTTAAGTACATGTTTCTTTGGCCCATTTGTGGCTAAAGAGGGGGAGATAATTTCTGTGTTAATCACTTGGTAGACCTCATATTTTTTCTGCAGTCATATTCATTCTGCTGCTCTATATTCTCTGATTGCTTAGGGGCTTTAGCCAAAAATCTGCCAAAGGGGGAGTTTGTAAGTGTTTGGTTATTGGCATGTATTTTTGGTAAAACCAGGTGTGTGAATGTCATGACTGATGTCATAACATTCTGGTTTATTAGGTACTTTATGCAGAAAAATTATGGCATACAGTAGCTACTGTGTATGAGTGTGTATCTGAGCATTTTGCAAAAGATCACATTTATTGCCTTCTACCAAAATCAGTAAACAGGAATTCTGATGTCATAACAAATGTTAAGACATCCTGTACTGATCTAACAGTAGTGCAGTTTGGTTAATTCTGAGATTTTTCAGGAAGTTGGCTCATTCCTTCCAGAACAGAATCTCCCGTTGTCTTTGGGTTAACCTAGCTCAACCCTAAACTAGTTGATAAAGTCTTGTGACCAAGTCTTATGGTTAAACCTAATTAACCCTAGCTTTTTGTGGAAACCCTAACTGAAGAAACAACTGCTATATATTCAACAGGATTGCTGTTTGGAAAATATCTCTTTGGACTGAAGATCAATTAGAAACTGTATAGTTTTAACTGCTGTAATCCAAGAAATTATCATTGTGATAAGTGACTTGGAATAGGTTTTGTTTGTAAGGGTTTTTGTACCACTCAAAGCTTTGAAGCAAGAGTGTTTTGTGTCTCTTGACTAAAGATTTGAAGCAAAGTCAAGTTAGGTTTATGTATCACTCAAAGCTGTGAAGCAAGAGTGTTTGTATTACTTGATTAAAAAGCTGTGAAGCATAATCAAGTGTATGTTCTGAAGAGTGTCTTCATTAATTCATTAGTCAATTGTTTTAAGTATCACTGCTGTGATTGAGGGGGAGTGAGTAGGAACTCAGGTTTAAGTAGAACTTAGATTGAAGTTGCATTGGGTAAGTCTTAAGTGAAGGAGATAAACTGGTTGGTTTATTCCTGAATTAATATCTCTTATAGTAGATTTCCTCCCTGGCTTGGTAGCCCCCAGAGTAGGTGTTGTTTCACACTGAACTGGGTAAACAATTGACTGTGTTCTTTACTATTTTTATTTACTGTCTTATAGAAAGTTAGATACGGTGTCATAACATTCACTATGACATTGAGTATCTGCTGCCAGAATTTTCACTATTGTTGTAGGTAAACTCAATCAATGGTAGATAACTATCCCAAGTTCCACCTTTCTCCAACACACAAGCTCTTAACAAATCTTCCAACGACTGAATCGTTCTCTCCGTCTGACCATCTGTCTGTGGATGATAAGCGGAACTCAAACGCAACTTAGTACCCAAAGCTTCTTGCAATCCCGTCCAGAATTTAGATGTAAACCTCGGATCTCGATCCGACACAATACTAGAAGGAATACCGTGCAAACTCACAATCTTCTCAACATACAATTCTGCCAACCTTTCCATCGGATAATCCATTCTTATCGGAATAAAGTGAGCAGATTTCATCAACCGATCAACAATAACCCAGATAGAATCATAATTCTTCGATGTCCTTGGCAAACTAGACACAAAATCCATAGAGATTCCATCCCATTTCCATTCCGGAACAAACAACGGTTCCATCAATCCTGACGGTTTCTGATGCTCAATCTTCGACTTCTGACAAACCAAACAAGCATACACAAACTCAGCAATTTCCTTTTTCATTCCCGACCACCAAAATAACTTCTTCAAATCATGGTACATTTTAGTAGCACCAGGATGAATACTCAATCCACTACGATGTCCCTCTTCCAAAATACTCTTCCTAATCTCTGCAACATCCGGAACACACACCCTATTACCAAATCTCATAACACCATTCTCATCAATCCGGAACCCGCCTCCTTGACCTTGGTTGATCAATGTCAATTTATCAACTAACCCAACATCAGACTTTTGTCCATTCCGAATTTCTTCTAGAATACCACTAGTCAGTTTCAACATACCCAATTTCACACTATTCGGAGTAGTTTCACATACCAAACTTAAATCTCTGAACTGCTCAACCAAATCTAACTCACGGACCATTAACATCGACATATGCAAGGACTTCCTACTCAAGGCATCCGCAACAACGTTTGCCTGACCATGATGGTAATTCAAACCGAAATCATAATCCTTTAGAAATTCTAACCATCTCCTCTGCCTCATATTCAACTCTTTCTGATCAAAGAGATACCTCCGACTTTTGTGATCACTGAACACCTCAAACCGAGAACCATATAAATAATGCCTCCACAACTTCAAAACAAACACAACAGCTGCCAACTCAAAATCATGAGTCGGATAATTCCTTTCATGTACTTTCAATTGTCTCGAAGCATAAGCCACCACCTGATTATCTTGCATCAACACACCACCTAATCCCATTAATGATGCGTCACAATACACAACAAAAGACTTAGTCGAATTTGGCAAAATCAAGATCGGAGCACTTGTCAACCTCCTCTTCAGCTCTTGAAATCCTTTCTCACATTCAACATCCCAAACAAACATCTGACCCTTCCTGGTCAACTTAGTCAACTGTAACGCTAATTTGGAAAATCCTTCTATAAACTTCCTGTAATAACCTGCAAGACCCAGAAAACTACGGATCTCAGAAGCATTCTTCGGCGCTTCCCACTGAGATACTGCTTCTACCTTCGTAGGATCCATAGCAATTCCATTCTTGGAAATTACATGACCAAGAAAACTTACTTCACTTAACCAGAATTCACACTTGGACAACTTCGCATAAAGCTTCTTCTCTTTCAACAATTCCAACACAACTCTGAGATGTTTTGCATGCTCTTCATCGCACTTCAAATAAATCAGAATATCATCAATGAACACCACCACAAACTTATCAAGATACGGATGAAATATCCTGTTCATATACTCCATGAAAACACCAGGTGCATTAGTAACTCCAAACGGCATAACAGAATACTCGTAATGTCCATACCTCATTCTAAATGCAGTTTTCTGAATATCTTCCGACTTCACACGAATCTGATGATATCTAGATCTCAGATCAATCTTACTAAATACACAAGCTCCAACTAGTTGATCCATCAAATCATCGATCCTCGGTAAAGGATACCGATTCTTGATTGTAACTTTATTCAGCTGTCTGTAATCAACACATAATGTCATTGAACCTTCTTTCTTCTTAACCAACAACACCGGAGCACCCCACAGCGAAACACTCGGACGAATAAACTTCTTCTCAAGTAACTCCTCCAACTGTTTCTTTAACTCCGCTAATTCAGATGCCGACATACGGTAAGGCACCATCGACACCGGACTAGTTCCAGGAATCAAATCTATAGTAAATTCTACCTCCCTCTCAGGTGGCAATTCACTAACGTCTTCCGGAAACACCTCTGGAAATTCATTCACCACTGGAAATCCATCACTCTTTGCTTTTCCCTCCGCTTCTATTGCAGAATACAACATAAATACCACAACACCATCTTTCACAGCTAGGTTCATCTGTTTAACCGACATAGTCACATCTTCGACACCAACCTCTTCAGGAAAAATAACCGTCTTCGCAAAACAGTTGATATGAACCTGGTTGAATTCCAACCAGTTCATTCCAAGGATGATATCAAGTTGTTATAACGGTAGGCACACCAAATCCATACCGAAACCCCTACCAAAAATCACAATAGGACAATTCCTACAAACATACGAAGTAGTCACTGAACCCGATGCATGAGTATCAATAACCATACTTCCATCCATATTAGAAATTTCCAAATTCAATCTTTTAGCACAATCCAAAGCAATAAAAGAATGCATAGCTCCAGTATCAATAATCGCAATCAAAGGTATGTTATTAATAAAACATGTACCTTTAATCAGCCGATCATCTGGCTTAGTCTCTGACCCAGACAATGCAAACAGTTTACCACCAGCTTGCTCCTTCTTGGGTTTTGTACACTGAGGACGAGTATGACCTTCTTCACCACAGTTGTAACAAGTCACCACTCTTACTCTGCAATCATTGGCCACATGGCCGAGTTTCCCACACTTGAAACACTTCTTATCATTACTTTTGCAATCCACCATACGATGTCCTATCTCACCACACTTGTAGCACTTAATGGAAGAACTAGAATCTCCTCCACCAAACTTCTTCCAACCACCGGGTCTCTGATTACTTCTATCATAAGGCTTACCACGATCCATCTGTTGCTTACCCTTCCTATCAACATACCCTCGAGCATTCGACTTATTGCTAGCAAGATCCTCCTCTAAAATCCTACTACAGTCAACCAGATCAGGAAATCTTCGGATACGCTGATACCGAATACCCTTCTTAATCTCATCACGAAGACCATTCTCAAACTTGATACATTTGGAAAATTCTCCATCTGCATCGTTAGTATAATGAGCATAATACTTCTCTAACTCAGTAAACTTCGAAGCATACTCACTGACAATCTTGTTACCCTGCTTGAGTTCCAGAAACTCAATCTCCTTCTTGCCTCTGATGTCCTCAGGAAAGTACCTCCTCAGAAAAGCCCTCCTGAACACAGCCCAAGTCAACGCAATACCATCTTCTTCCATTTCAGTTCTGGTAGCAACCCACCAGTCATCAGCTTCCTCTGCTAACATGTGAGTTCCGTATCTCACCTTTAGCCCTTCAGCATAGTCAATTACTCTGAAGATCCTCTCGATCTCCTTCAACCACTTCTGAGCACCTTCGGGATCATGTGCACCCTTGAACAACGGAGGATTATTCCTCTGAAAATTCCCCAATTGTCGGTCAGCACCAATCACAGCTTCCTGCTGGTTCCCTCCGAGTACTCCAGCCAACATTCCCAATGCTTCAGCAATAGCATCGTCGTTTCTTCCGTTACCTCTTCCGGCCATTGTTCTGTAACATTACAAAACAACCTCATCAGCACACAAGTATCGACAGTGTCATCTTACACTAGTCGCATACAAAAGGGATAACGACACAAGACAAGACCGACCATGCTCTGATGCCACTATTGTAACACCCCTTCTAAATAACCCGCGAATATATTAATTAAATCAGAGTAACATGGAAAACAGGGATGTCACAATCCAAGATAAATATAAAAACCTCAAATCTACAGTTATCATGCTTTACTGAAGGAATTATTAAGATAAATATTCAAATCAATATCATGTTCTACACAACGGAAATGTCTCAAAACCGGAATAACTTCACTTCATAAGTATTCCCAACATAAATTAAACAATAGAGTATAAAATAAAACTCATCATTCAAACGTTTCCCCCAGTGTTTCAACCTATCAGAGCACGACACTGACACGCAGACTTAAAGTAACATAGCTCTAGAGCCATCCTCACCAACTCCTGAGCTGCTAACTTTAATCTGAAATTGTTAAAGTAAGGGTGAGATTTCTCATAATTAACATGCATTATAAGCTTCTCAATCAACATTATATCACAAGCATATTATTTCACCCATTTTAGCATAAATTCAGGTTCAACACGCAGTTCCAATCATACAAGTCATTATGCACAAATCAATAATCAACCAAAGAATTGTAACACTGGAAGACATCCTAACATGTTACAATTCCATGCAAACACAAATGCAGACACAATGCATGTGGTACCAACACGTGACCAAGTCACCCAACACTGATCCATCATCAACCGGATGCAGCAACCATCGATTCGTCTATAAACACCCGGACATGAATCCAGCCTAACCACCCATCATCACCCGGGTATCGGTTAATGGCAATACAAGTCAAATTCCACACAATGGGAATTAACTTCACCAAAAAAATGCATATGCATGCACATCACCAACATGCAACATCAAATCAACGGAATATGATCACAACATAATTCCAAATAATGCCAAAACCAATATATCACATGATCACATCTCAATCATAATGGATAGAAGGCACAACACATAAGTATTAATTCTCATTCACCAAAACAGAACAATTTACAAACAATTCTACATCATCCTCAAAATACCAAAGTTTACAAAAATCGGGAATTCAACTCTTTTTAAAATAATTTTTATAAAATAATATTTTTCTTATTTTATAAGATAGTATTTTTAATTTAAGAAATACTTCCGAAAACGGCACTCAAATCGGACTTACGGTTTGAAAGTTATGAATTTTCAAAGTTTAATATTTTTCAAAAAGTTACAGCAGAACCCAGTTCCTACATATACAGGAACCGGTTCCTGCGAAGTCCAAAAATCACCCTTCTGGAAAATGTATGGGAACCCGGTTCCTACCTATACAGGAACCGGTTCCTACGTGCGTTTTTGCAAGTTTTTGTAAATTTACACAGTGGAACCCGGTTCCTCCCCACTGGGAACCGGTTCCCACGATCTGCAGAGCCAAAAACTGCTATTTTGACAGCATTTTGTATCTCAATCCATTCCTTTTCATCCCCATACGAATGACCACATCAATTAACACCGGAATCACCCAAGTAACATCAACATAATGTCAAATAACACAATTCAACCATTCCTAACAATCCTATATCATGCAATTGGTTCAATTCCACACAATTTGACAATATTAGGGACAAATTCTACAAACCTAGAAAATCCTAAATTGAGATTCCTAATATGCTTAATCAATTCTATTGATCCCAAAATCTATAAGGCATAGTAATTAATCGAAATCACCCCTTACCTCGCGATGATCCTTCGAATTCACGGCGTTTGGCTTTTTCCTCTCTTCTCTTCTCTTCTGCAATTTCACGTACAATGACTTTTTCCCAATAACCTTCTTTTTCTTTTCCTTTTTATCCTTCTTTTTATTCCTTTTATTATTTTCCAAATAATAGAAATAAATTAGTTATTATTTAGTAGAGCTTTTTACTTCACACACCTCTAATTCAACCTTACACCCCCCGGGGTCTTCCTTTTTAATTTCATAGTTAATTCATCCATTTAATCCAAAATATTATTAATTAAGCCTTTAATTAATTTAATAATTAAATTCCTAATTATTTAACACTTGAATAAATTTGGGGTGTCACAGATGCATATGATGCTCATGATGTCCATGATGTTATGCACAAGTATATATGTACAAGAAAATCACACAAGTTCCTAGTTTAGGCTTGCATGGGGTTTCATAGGTAAGTATCCTCTTGAAGTTTAGTTGGCTCAACCTGTCCTAGAAAATAGTAACCGGGTTCTAAGGAGATCAATATCACCAGATTGTTTCCTTGTTCATTGTTTCAATTCAGCCTCTTTACTGGCGACCGAAATATTCCAAGGAACTAACCCTCAATGAGTGTAGTATCGAGTATCTACCAACTTCGGACTGCACCAAAGCCGGTCATCTCACTACATCCTAAAAGGCCAAGTTGGTCAAGTAAAGGTTCTAGAAGTCCATTAGTGCTTCATGACATCACTCAGCGGCCCCGTATTCTCTTTGATTGACTCAAAGGCTACTGGTATCCACAAATATGTCGCACTAATATAGCTATTGCTTAGACCATATCGGTATACCCCGCACAGTTTCCATAATGTATTTCTATTTACCTATAATGTTTCCTAAATCCGGGTAGAGGATTCAAACCCAAACAATAGAACCAAAGTGTAAAGAAAACAAATCAAGCAATTGTAAGCAAATAAAGGTGATCTAAACCCTAAGGTAACCCCACTTTTATAATATCTCCAACAGAGTCGTCAGTTCTGTGATACGGTGGGAGAACTGACTTGAGGTTTTTCATTTGTGTTTGCAAATGTTGCGGTTAGCAAGAGTCGCCACCGACTTTTCTTTTATCCAAAAGGAAAGGTAAAAAGCACAGGAAAGACCTTTGAGATGTTTTCTTGAGTTCGGGGGGTAGATTATGAAAAGGGAATGTGCTAGCACCCTTTTCATCCATGGTTTTCCATGGGCTCTTAGTTACTTGTTTAGATCACTTTCTTTACTTTTTAAATTGTTTGAAATGGTGCTTTGTGTGTTTTTTGAAAGTATTTTAAAAAGAGGCCTTTGTTTAGGCAATCTTTGTAATGATTCTCGTTCGTAAGAATGTATACAAAGATGTTTGTCTTTTGAAAAATGTTTCAATGTTTTGAAAGTTGTTTGGAAATGTTTTGAAAAGTGTGTGTTTGTTTTGAAAATAGCAAGGATTGTTTACAAATTGATCAAGTAACTAGAAGCATTCCACCTACTCAAAAGTCTTACTTGTACATTTTTATTCCTTTGATATTGTTGATTTACCATTGATTTGGTAAACAACCCTATCTTTGGATGTTAAACGGGACGGGCGTGGGTCATCGTATGACCATGATAGCAATATTTCCAAGTATCTTTAGCATTTGAGGGACCAAGATCATTTGTTTAGGCAACCTTTTGATAGCGTCATCGAGGGATTATGATCTTTTGTTTTGTTTTGCTTTGCCAAGATACTTTGCATGCATACCATGGCCATTTTTTAGGCAAAAAGTGGGTGAAACCCTAGGGGTGCTTGTGTGCAATGTGTTGTCATTTTACATGCTTTTGTTTGTCTTGTATTAGGTCATTCTATTTGTTTGATTTTTGTCTTATCATGCAAAACCCTAGTTTTACTAAACATGGTATAATGCGATAAATTGCGTGAAATAAAACTAAGCTATTATAACAATTATTATGGGAGGGGGGATACAAGTTTTTGAATGGGGATATTGCACAAAAATAAACCCTAAAATACTATTACAACCCAATTGAATTATTATGCAAATTAAATAAATATACAAATATTTAAATATGCAAATAAAATGTATTTATGCAAAAATGCCTTGTATTAATTTTATGTATGAAAAAATAAAATTATTTAAGTCCTAAAAATAAGAAAAATAAAATTATTATTTTTGAAAGGGGAAACCCTAATTTTTGATTTAAAAGAAAATTATGCTTTCTATTATTATTTTCTCTATTTTTTGTATAAGAAAATATAAGTAATATTATATACAATATTAAAAATTAAAATGTGTATGAAAATAATATTTTATGTGTGAAATAATAAAAAAAAAGTATGGTATTTATTAAATGTATTTACAAATAAATAAGAAAATAAGTTCTATTTATCAAAATAAAATTATTTTATATGTGGAAAAAAATAATAAAAATAAAATAAAATTGCAAAAAATTAAGAAAATATTTTTGTGACTTTTTAATATTCAGAAAAAATTATTAAAATCAATAATCATAAAAATAAAAAGAAAATATAAAAAATATACAAAATACGCAAAGGGGGTGCAAAAGTAATGCAGGGGGGATGCAAAACGTAGAAACAAAAAGGCCAAAGTTGCAAAAAGCCCAGATCATCAACTTCGTCCCTGTCCTTGGCTTCTTCCCTGCGCGCGTTTTTTCAAACCTGCAACTTGCTATTCTTTGTACAAAAACAAAAACTTGCAACATGAAACATGTAGCATTTTTGATCACGATTCCAATGATATAAGATTTGTAAACTAACTTTAAAAGATTAGAGAGAATTTAATCACCCCTAATTCCTGACCTAATTTTTTCATGAACTTCAAGCTTCGAATTCTCATGGCACAGTTAATATAAATGACAAATATGCATATGTACAGCTTCACCAAGTTAAGGACTACATTTTTGCTTCACAAATCGTGGTTTGAGGATGCCTAAATAGAGAGATAAAGTTTTGAAAAATACCTCCTTCAGCTGGATTTGGATATGGCAATGTGGGGACTTTAAGTGACGCCTGAGGATCGTGTGAGCTTCCTTGAAATTCCTTCAAGCTATTCCAATGCTTAGCTTGCCTTGTAGATGACTGGAACTCTCTGTAGAAGTCAATCTGCAACCTTCAAGTTTGAAAATGGTGATGTCTGAAATAGAGGTTACAACAACAGGACAAGGGCTTGGATAGTTTGGATATGATGTGGATGAAGTGTTTCAAGTGGCAAGAGGCAAAACGCACGAGCAAAATATGATTTGGCTAGGATTTTGCAAAAGATGCCCTCTTTGGGAAGAAATTTATGTTTTTTGGGTTTGAGAGTGTTTGGGATGTTATCAATTCGTGTTCTAGCTTGAGATAAGTTTGTGAAGTTGTTTTGAATGAGGCCAAGTCCACTCTTTAACAGATGTGCAAGTTCTCTTGACTTTTGCAACTTTTCTTGCTTTTGAAGAAAAGTGAAATGACTTGTGCCAAAGGCCTGTACTTTCTAGTTCTAGGGCTGCCAAGGGTTGGTAAACATTGCCTGATATATGTGGACATTTCTTGTAACAAAGAAACAGGTCCATGGCTCAAGAATTGTAAAGTTGCAAAAAGCTTGCTTTATGAAAATGGCAATGTGCCCTTTATGCCATTTATGGATTTATTCTTTGTATAATACTCCAAAAGCCAAAACAAAACCTTTATCCACTGAATTAGCATTTAATTATGCAGTGTAGAAGGGATTTAGGACCTGTAATGCAAGGTACAAGCATGCTAGGATCTGATTTGCAACTTGGTGTATTGTGAAAATGGTTTGAACAAAAGTGACAAAATGCCATTTTCTCTTCTTCGATTCTCCCTAACCACAAATGATCTTGGAGAGTTCTTGGACATTTTGGAAAGCTTGAAACATGATATAAAATCCATATTTGAAATGAATTTTGAGATACCTCTTGGAACTAGGTGAAAAATGTCCATGAAGTTGGGTAAAAAACCTGCCTAAATTAGGGCAAATTTTCACTAAGTTATTTAGTTCATGGACCCCTATTCACAAATTCATAACTTTAGATCCAAGCATCTTTTGGGAAAACTTTGTGAATCAAAGTTGTATATTTAATAGAGGACTACAACTTTCATGTTGGAAGTTTCCTTTGAGTCCAATTTCAAAATGGTAAAAAAGTTGTGGAAAGTTGGGAAAAAATAAGAAATTTTCCATACTTAGAAAAATTCTAAGTTATGAAAAATTTCAAATTAAAACCCTAATTTGCAATTTTAGGTTTATTTATCAACAAGTTTCATATTTTGACATATCTTGATGAATTATGACCCTTGGCACTTGATTTTAACTAAAAAGTCAAAGTTTGACTTTTCAGTGCACAGTTGACTTTTGATCAGTTGACTGCAAAATTCATCTGTCAATCCTATGCATTTGAGATCTTTTGAACTATGTGATTAGGTAAAGATGATGATATTGAGTCCTTGAAATAATTCTTGAACCCAATTGGTCATTGGCTAGGTTAAAAATCAGAAATTGCTCTTTCCCAATCAAAACCCTAATTTTGACCATTTTGCCCTTCTGATGATTTGATCAAATTTCTTAAGGACTTGTGATCCAAACTTGATCAAATGGTTCATATGAATCTAAAATGTTGTTGTGGATCAAAATTTATGAAGTTTGACTGTAAATTGGCCATGGTTGATTTTTTCCCCAATACAGTTGATTTTTAGGTCAACTGTCCAATTGATTGGGCAAAAAATGTGATTCAAGGCTTGAAACTTAACATGAGAAATCTTAGGGGTCCAAGATGGTGTATGAAAGTCACATGAAGCATTGATGGTCCAAAACTCCTTATGCAAACTCAAACCCTAATTTCAGGTCATCAGTGCAAGGTGATGTCTTGAGCTGAGCAAACCCTAATCCTGTCTTGAGTTCAAGAAGTCTTGTGAGAAAAATCTTGATAAATGAGAGGGCAAATTTTGGGGTACAACAGAGGGACATGACTATATTTCCGAGGCAACAAATGGAATTACCTTAAGGGTTCATGTGGGAATGGTGTGTTTAATTTGCATGCATTTTTTCTTTGATTAGGGGTTGTCTACTTGTTGTTTTTATTTTGCCATATAGACCTAATTACTAGCATTTGTTCAAAAGTAATAAAAAGTGAAAAAAATAAATCCTACACTATTACAACCATATTTAAGTGCATATAAATGTAAAGGAAAAAAAATAAGATAAAAAGAAGTCAAAAAGAGTTCCTCCGATTCAGGCAGGAGCACCCTTCGATTTGCATTATGTTGGCCTCCTTCGATTGGAGCTAAGCACCAGTGAGGTCATGGCCTTCGATTGGCTTGGAAGTAAGTGTATGGCGAAGCCTTTTGGTACTGCTTTGTTGCCTTGTTGCCTTCTTCGACTGGAGGTTGAAAGCAGTGAGGGAATGCCTTTCTACTGAGCCCGGAATCAGTGAAGGCATGCTTTTCATCTGGACCTGGAAGTCAACATGGTTTGCCTCCTGGTTGTCTCTTTCGTTTTACCTCGAGAAAGAGGGTAGAAGCCAGAAGCTTCGTTTCCTATTTTATGTTTCCCGTTTCTTTGGTTGAAATCATTAAATGGCAACATGGCCTGATGCCGTGCTAGTATTTGTCTTGTAAACAGTTTAATAGTTAAAGCAAGTTCAGGTAAACAGAAAGCAAAAAGAAGGGGTTAGCTCTGAAAAATATGTTAAAAGGGTGGAAACGAAAGGAACAATGGTATGTACATGTTTCAAACGAAAGGGAAAATTACTATGCCATGAAACAAAAAGTTCAAAGGTAAGAATAACTTACCTTGCTTCAGGACTTGAATGGATGTGGGACCTTGAGTGGAGGCCGAGGATTCTGGATTCAAAAGAGGGGGTCAATAGCTGTGCTTGGAACGCTGGATTCGAAGGAAGAGAAAAAGGCAAGTGTGATGCTTCTTTGATTCGAAGGAGACTGAAGTGTGGTTGTTCTTCAGAATTGAAGGAGATGAATGTGATTCTGGTTTTTTTGTGATTTCTCAAGTGTTGATGAACTTGAGAGTTTTGTTGTGTTTGAGAAAATTTGGGGGATTCGTTCCTCTGGTCCTAAGATCCTCTCGTTTCCTTGTTTATGGTCTCTCCATTTATAGAGAAAAGTGGACATGTTTGTCCATAGACAACCTTGCAAAGAAATGATAAAATAATATAACGTGAAAGTACAAGTAGGGGCCTTTTGGCAGTTGGGGTGCAGAAGATGTGACTTATGCTTCTGGCCCTACTTTTTGTTCAGACAACATTCGGGTTGGAAGTTGCTTTTGTGATAAAAGTACTCTCTATGAAAAGAAAGAGTATGTAGCCTTTAACCAAGAATAGTAGTATCTAAAAGACAAAGTTTAAAACCCTTGTACAAGCCTCTGATTATGTAAAGATTTGGAAGCAACATAGCCTGGAAAATGAGATTTGGTCTTGAGTTGAATGCAAGAGTGAGATCGAAGCACACCTGTTCGAAGGAAGCCTTTGCCTCAGTTGAAGCTTGTGTTCGAAACAAAGCTTACTCGAAGGAAGCTAATGCCTAACTTGTATCGAAGCAAACATATTTCCCAATCGAAAGCTTGTGTTTTAAGGAAGCATATTGCCCAATCGAAGCATGTGGATTGAAACAAACATAAAGGGAGTCATTGCCTTGTGTCTGTTTAGCATGAGGGAAGTTCCTGGCTTCTGAATCGAAGGGTGCTATTTCAAGGGAATTAAGAGCTTAGTCAAATCTTGTATAAAGATATCTCTTCGCTCAAATGAAGTTTGTGAGAGGCAAAGTCTGCAAGAGGTCCTTGGTGCAAGTGGATTCAAAGGATCCATAGAGATGGTTAATTTTTCCCATCGAAGCTTTTCCAAATGAAAACAAACATGCAAGCAGCATATGCCCAATTGAAGTAGGCTTGTAGGAAGTAAACTTGTCCAAATCGAAGCAAGCTTGCAGGCAGCTACTTGTCCAAATCGAAGCAGGTTTACCGACATTACGCTTGGTGAATAGAAAGGTTTGCCTTACAGGGGGCACGGGTGGCCAAAATGTCATGGCCTTCGATTGCAAGCATGCAGGCAACACACTTGCTCAATCGAAAGGCTGAATTGAAAGAGGCCTATTTTCTCCAAATTTGTCAAAATGTTATTTTTATCTGTTTTCTCCCTTTTTGACAGTTTCCTTTTAATTTTGGTACTGGAAAATCCCAATGCACTTGTGCAAGCTTAAATCTTGAGAATCTTTATGAGAAGAGCCTTGAAAAATGAGAGAGCAAATTTTGGGGTGCAACAGTATTCTTTCGATTCTTTCGATGATTTCCTCTTACTAGGATCTCAGTATCTTTGTACAAAAACTCCTATTCATGGGAAAAACATCAATACAAATATACTTTGAAGTGAAAACTTTCTATTTTTTCTGTTTTGAGTGCAAAAATGTCCAATGACTAAAATTGAATGAACATATGCATATGAACATGAATAAACTTTTAACAAATGTATGTTTAAAAACAGTGACATGTATCTCCTTAAATGCATTTGAGATATCCCCACAGAGTTATTTCAATAACATTATCCCCATAAATTTGGATTCATAAAATCCCCAGCCAAAGTTTCAATCTCTGAAAGATCCTCTCCCCATCTGAGTTTGGTCTTAAAAGGAAGCCTTATGGAACTCTTCCTAAAGAGACACCTCCCCGATAGTTCTTCAAATATTCTCTTCAATAGGGTTTTTTCCCCAACAAACCACAAATTCCCCAGCTTGAGTTTTCCTCTCAAACTATTACAAATCAAGGGACCGCAACCCCTAATCCCCAGTGAAGTCTCCAACAGAGTCATGGCTATCTCCAAAAGTTACTGTAATATAGTGGCAGAACCGAATGTTATACTGGTTTTGCATTTGTATTCATAAATGTTGTGGTAAGAAAGAGTCACCATCGAATTTCCTTTTATCCAACAAAGGAAAGGGTGAAAAGAACAGAAAAAGACCTTTTCGAGAATTTTTTAAGTAAGGGGGGTAGATTATGGAAAGGGAAGGTGTTAGCACCATTTCCATCCATAGTTTTCTACGGGCTCTAAGATACTTAGCTCATTTTAAAAGTACCTTGTGCTTTGTGTGTTTTGAAAAATGCTTTGAAATGCCTTAGCGCGGCGATTCGCTTTGCGTTAACTCTTGTATCAGTCCTCAAGAGTGTTGACAAAGCAAACGTTTTTGAAATTTGTTTTTGAAATATGTAAGTGTGAAAAGTTTGTTTTATTTGAGCAAGCATCTAACAACTATCTACTTGTATTCAAAAAGGTCGTTCTTTTCCTCCTATCCTTTAGACAGTGCTATCCTACTATTAGTGAGTAGGTAGCCCTATCGTTGGATGTATGAGGGACATTCGAAGGGACATACAATCATAAAGGCAACATGTGGAAATGCTTTAGCAATTTTGTTTAGGGACTAGATCATTTACCGAGAGGAAACTGTAGGGTCATCGAGGGACTATGATCTTTTGTTTTACGGGTCTTTGCTAAAGCATCCCCGTTTCGAGGGACATGACTGTTTTATTTCCGAAGGTAACCAAATTGGGGTACCCTAGAGGTGCATGTGTGCAATGTGTGTTATGTTCAATTATTTTAGTCTTTTGTTAGGTTTGCTAATGTTTTGTTATTAGTCTTTCCATACAAGCCTAATTACTAACAGTTAATGTATATTGCATAAATTTAAAGTGCGGAAAGTTAAATCTACGCTATTACAGGGCTTTGGGGATTAATTATATGTCCAAGAATAAGGGGAATAAAGCAGAACATAAAATCCTAATTATTCTATTACAATCCTTGAGCAGTTACAATAATATGAAAAATGCAAGAATAGATAAATGCGTGCGAGTTGAGAAAAGATGTCTAAAAGTCATAAAGGAAAGGGAATATTTTTGTTTGTTTTTATTTATGAAGATGACTGAATTAAATATCCTAAAATTATTTAGAAAAAAATAAAATTTAATTAAGAAATTAGTCTAAGTCCCTTTTTTATTGTTTTTTATTATGAAAAGAAAAGAAAATGATATAAATATAAAACTATTCCTAATTCTATTTTATTTTAATTTAAAAAGGAGTTAAATTTTAATTAATTAATTTCTTAAAGAAATTAATTTAATTAAAATATCTAATCCAAATTTTTTATGGTGATTTTTGGTTATTTATTTGCTGATAAAAAAAGTAAAAGAAATAAATAATAAAACAAAATGAAGAAAAATTAAATGGGCAAGGATAGCAAGATTAAATGGGGGGTGTTGAAATTGAAGTTGGTTAGGCCCAGCTGAAGGGAGCCCAAACTTCGTCTAGATCCAGTGAGGAGCAGCTTTGAGGGTGCATGATTAGCTTGCGCGTTGGATGCTTTGACTTGGATCAAAGATGCTTCTTATGGCTTGGACCTGATGGTGTATGATGAGTAAATGGCCTTGAGGAGCAATACATCTGCATGAAATATGTTAGAAAAGATAAAATACTGGACCTGGGATTCAAACCCAGGTCATTTCCCTTCTACACGCGCGCCTTTACCAACTGAGCTGTTGAACCAATCATTTACATATATCAAGCAATAATAATATATTAAAAAAACCAACGCAAACACCTGAAAAAATAAAAATAAAATGCGCGCTTATTTGAATGACCCAATTGGAGACTTCCACGCCTCATCTTCTTTCTCACTCCTTCGTTTTAGGTACAGAGACCTATAGTGACGGTTTTGGTCTGTCACTAAAACACTTGTAACTCAATAAAGTCCAGAATACGTAATATAAAACAAATGTGAAGCCATGGATCGATTGGTAATCGACCTCCCAAACATGATGGTATCCTTGGTTTGGGCTAATTTTGGCTATTTTAAAAAACCCTAATTTGGCAAAACACCACACCTGCATTAAAACTCAAATCCATCTATACAGAAAGTTTACACACATTCATATGAACAATAATGCATGTTCAAAACAAGTTTATATTACATGAATCAAAGAAAATGATTTTGATAAAAAATGCAAACCGTGTGAGCTTGCTGAGACATTTCGTGATGCTTCAGTGCATGGTGATGATTGGAAAAGCTTCAGGGGACCTCCAGGAATGTGTTTAAATCCTTTGTTTGGATTGGGAAGGGCTGAAAACTCGTTTTTGAATTTTGACAACTTTGCTTATTTTTTGCAAATTTCGTGTGAGTTCTTGAGGCTGTGTCTCCCTCTGTAAAGCTTGCAAGAATGCTGTATTTATAGAGTAGAAGGAGGGGACATGGTTTCATGGCAAGAATCAACGCCATAACTATGTATTTTTAGAGCAAAATCAAAACTTGAATAATTTCCATTTTTTTGTTTTCATGCCATTTTCGAATTTGGATGAACCTGGACATTGCTTGCACGTGTTCATGGGCCTCATGTCAAGACAAAACAAAATCCTAAGGGTCAAGGCCCATTTCCAATTATTTTGTACCATTTATTTTATATTTATTTGAAATAAATCAAAATAAATATGTAAAAAATAGGTAAAAATGGTAAGGCCATGCAAAATGAGATTAGGGGTCCTCTATAGGCTTAGGAAGATAATTTAAGTCCAATAAATTAAGCCCTTGACCTAAAACTTCAAGTTTGCTTAATGCATAATTCTTAAAATTTCCTAAATTATCCCAATTTGGGAAAGCCATAACCTGCTCAATTTTTATCTCATTATGGTGATCTTGGACTTTTTGGAAAGCCCAAGATGTCTAATTCAATCCCTCTTTTGATCAATTTTTCATTTGAAGACTTTATCTTGATCTAAATGGTCTTGACAAAAAGTGCCTTTTGTTGACTTTCTGAAAATGACCTGTAATGTATGATCTTGTAACTTTCAAATGGTACATCTCTTTATCTTGAGGACAAAACAAAAGTTGTAGGGAATGATATTCTATTCAAAATGATATTTAGTTGGGGAAAAATGGATGAAGTATGTGAAAGTTATGCCTGGTCAAAGTCAGTTGACTTTTCTTATAGAAACCCTAATTTAGCAATTTTCGACTTTTGATAGATTAGGAGCATTTCTTGAGGAATCATGATCAACCCTTGATAAAATGATGGATATCACTTAAAAATGTTGATGTTGACCAAAAATCATGAAGTTTGACTATATTTGGGCCATTGTTGACTTTTGACCTAATATAGTTGATTTTCCAACATTTGAGCCATTGACTGAGCAAATTTGTAGTGCAAGGCATGAAACTTGGCATGGGAAATCTTGGAGGCACATTAGGACCATGGAAAACATTTGAGACCTTTGGAGCTCACACATCTTTATGAAAAGTGAAACCCTAATTAGAGGTTCATTGCTTAGGAGGAGAATTTGTTTGATCAATTCTTTGGTCAACCTTGAGAAATTGAGGACCTCAATGAGCATTCCTTGAGTAGAATTGGGAGGGGAAATTTTGGGGTTACAACAACTGCCCCTGTTCAATCTTCTTAAACCTGAAGATTTAGATTTCCTTGTATTCCTTTCGTGATCTGGAGGTGGAAGAGGATTGAACACTAGAGTGCCCAGAAATTTGCACTCACAGAAGTAACACTGATGGTTGACGATGTCGAGAATGGGCTTACAGATGCCATTTGGAGAAGATGACAAAGATTCGCCGGAGATGGGCTTAAATATGCCATCCAAAGTAGATGTTAACTTCACAAGAGGTCTTTTTATGAAGATTCCTGTTCCTGCTGTCTGAGGAGGACTCCACTGGGGAATGTGAGTTTCTATTATTCTCTTGCTTGAGGAAAACTCTATGGGGAACAAAATCTAGGAACTTCAGTTGTCAAAGTCTCTAATGAGGAGTTATCTCTGTACTGGAGAGATGAGAGTTTGTTGTTTTCTGGTTGAAATCCAGGTTTCATAGTAACTTGTTGGGGATAATGGAATTAACCATTACCTGAAAATGTAATAAGAAGAGCCTGTGTAGGGCTGTTTTGGGATGAGTCCGTGTTAGTCTGCATCTGGAGAGTTGAGAAGGAATCCGTGTAAGATTTCTCCATGATGAGTCTGTGTTAGACTGCATCTAGATGATGAGAAGGAATCCATGTAAGATAACTTCGGGATGAGTCCGTGTTAGACTGTATCTGGAGATCATGAGAAGAAACCCGTGTAAGATTGCTTCGTCTGGTCATGTAGATAGTTTTCCTGTCAGGTTTCAGGTGTTAATCTACAAATCATCTGTTCGCAGATAGTTGTCCTGTCTGGTTTTAGGTATTAATCTGGAACTTGAAAATTATCGGTCGTTGAGTTAGTTGTCCTGGCTGGTTTCAGGTATTAATCTATGACCTGAGAAAGAAAGATAGTTTTCCTGGCTTGTTACATGTGTTAATCTTCAATCTCCTCATGTAGATAGCTTTCATGGCTTGTTACAGGTATTAACCTATAATCGATCGTCCACAGATAGTTCTCCTAGCTTGTTATAGGTGTTAATCTGGAACTTGAAAATTGTCGGTCACTGAGATAGTTGTCTTGGCTTGTTACAAGTATTAATCTCTGACCTGAGAAAGAAAGATAGTTTTCCTTGCTTGTTACAGGTATTAATCTTCAATCTCTTCATGTAGATAGTTTTCTTGTCTGGTTTCAGGTGTTAATCTACAGTCGGTCGTCCACAGATAGTTCTCCTAGATTGTTACAGGTATTAATCTGGAACTTGAAAATTGTCGGTCGCTGAGATAGTTGTACTGGCTTGTTACAAGTATTAATCTCTGACCTAAGAAAGAAATATATCTTTCCTGGCTTGTTACAGGTATTAATCTTCAATCTCTTCATGTAGATAGTTTTCTTGTCTGGTTTCAGGTGTTAATCTACAGTCGATCATCCACAGATAGTTCTCCTTGCTTGTTACAGGTATTAATCTGGAACTTGTTTTTGTTGGTCGTCGAGATAGTTTCCCCGTCTGGTTTTAGGCATTAATATTTGACCTGCTGTATAGGTTGATAGTGTTTGTTTGTCTGCCAATTTAACCTGAAAAGGTAAAACCGGTTTCATGCGATGTCAGAATGTATGAATTGCATGATGCTCTCAAAATAAGTGAGATTGTAATATATGCATTTGTGCTGCATATGCTATGATGTTTATAACATGATGTATGAATGCAATGTATGAGCATGTCAGTTGTTCCATTGCTGTATTGTTGAACTAAGGAAAATAATCCCTAATTGCTGCTGGGGGAAGAATGCAGGTCTTCAAATTTGTTGAAGTTGAAATGCTGGGAGATTAACTTCCGTTGTTAGAGAAATAAACTCTGTTGGGGAAGGTAAACTCCGTGAACTGTTTGGGGATTTTGTTGAAATCCTGTTGGGGAATCCTGAGAAGCTTGGCGACTTCACTGGGGGATCTTTAGGTGTTGGAGCAGTAATTGGAGATTCTTGCTCGGTCGGGGATATGAGAACATGACACCATTAGGTTGCATGTTGAGAATATGGCAGTGACCTTGTAGCAGGATGCCCCTTCCTCTGTACCTGCTGGAGAAGGTATCTGTTGGAGGAAACATCTGCAGGGATTTTGTGGATGGCCCTTAGATATTGTCCCGTTTCTTAAAGTGATTAGCAACTGTCTTTTTGTTTTTAGGTGTATATTTGTAAACAACAATCACATTCAAATGCATATGTTCAAAAATAATAATTGGACGTTTTCGCACATAAAATAGAAAAATAAAAACAAAATTTTTTCACTTTCAAAGGAATAGTTTTGTATTAACTTGAATAAGCGTTTTTGTACAAGGAGACAGACATCCTAGTAATAGAATGCCGTCGTAAGAATGGAAACTATACAAAGAAAAACAGCTATGTGAAATAATCCCATTGGGTTCCCGTTATGCTATTGCCCTTATGTCTTTGAGTGTCTCATCTCTTTCGCTGCTTGTCTGAAGCTGACTGGATTGATTAGTATCATTTGAGCTTGTTAGTTGATACTAAAGATTGGCTATAAGGTGATCCAATAGGACATAGTTATACGCTTTAAATCCATAACTTTTGCCTAGACTGCCCTTTCGGGTTTTCAGTCCATCGGGATACCCTTTTTTGCCCAAGCCGCCTTTTCAGGTTTTCGACTTGCCGGGTGTACAGATTTTTTATGTATATCCATAATTTTTTCCTGAACCCTTTTGGTTTGTCGGGATGCCCTAATTTTTTCCTGAACCCTTTTGGTTTGTCGGGATGCCCTAATTTTTTCCTAGGCCAGTCGACCTAGCGGGTCTTTGTTCATGCGTGGTATCTTTTAACTATGTCCGCGTTTATCGGGTGTGGAAGGTCGTCACCGTCCATAGTAGTTAAGATCATGGCCCCACCAGAAAATATGTGGGAGTCCATTTGCCCCTAGGATCAACTTGTGGCAGTATAATGCGCTTAATTACTAGATCACCAGCCCGATATAGTTGACGTCTGACCTTCTTGTTAAAAGCTTTAATCATACATTTTTGGTACATCTGACCATGGCAGACTGCTGCGAGCCTCTTTTCGTCAATCAGGTTTAATTGGTCAAGTCGAGTCTGAACCCATTCGTCTTCATTCAAACCTACATCCTTCATGATTCTCAAATACGAGATATGGACCTCAATGGATAGGACAACCTCCATACTATACACCAGAGAGAAATGAGTTTCCCTTGTTGATGTGCGCATTATGGTGCGGTAACCATGAAGAGAAAATGGTAACATCTCATGCAAGTCTTTGTATGTCTAGGTCATCTTCTGTATGTTTTTCTTGATATTTTTATTAGCAGCTTCTACAACGCCATTCATCTTCGTCCGATAGGGAGAAGAGTTATAATGCTGGATCTTGAATTACGTGCAAAGCTCGGTGATCATAGTGTTATTGAGATTGGTACCATTATGCGTGATAATTATTTCTGGAATACCGTATCCAGATAAGGTTATGTCTGATGAGACGGGCCACATCGTTCTTGGTAACAGAAGCAAATGAATCTGCCTCAACCCACTTCGTGAAGTAATCAATGGCAACCAAGATGAAGCGATGTCCATTAGAAGCTGTAGGTTTGATTTCTCCAATCATGTCGATGCCCCACATTGCGAATGGCCAAAGAGCAGTCAGGATGTTTAGAGGAACCGGAGGCACATGTACTTTATTAGCATAGATTTGGCATTTGTGACAAGTCTGTGAATGCTGATAACAGTCTACTTCCATAGTGGACCAGTAGTATCCTACCCGTAGGATCTTTTTAGCCATCGTGTGTCCACTAGAATGGGTGCCAAAGGTACTTTCATGTAAATCAACCATAATCTTTTCTGCCTCACACTTGTCTACACACCGAAGCAAGGTAGAGTCGTGGTTGCGCTTGTAGAGGATCCCGTTATTGAGGAAGAACTTGGCAGAGAACCTTCTTAGGAACTTCTTATCATTGACTGAAGCTCCCTCAGGATACTCTTGGGCTTCGAGATATCTTTTGACTTCATGGAACCAAGGTTTGTCCACTACTTCTTCAGTATCAATCTCGTGGCAATATGCAGGTTCATCCATCCTCTCAATGGTGATTTGAGGAGCTTCATTGTCCCACCTAACCTTGAACATGGACGACATAGTAGCTAGCGCGTCCGCTAGTTGATTTTCCTCTCGTGGAAAATGCTCAAAGGTGATTTCTTCAAAGTATGGAATCAATGTCAACACATGCTCTTTATAAGGGATGAGATTAGGATGCTTCATGTCCCATTCTCCTTTGATTTGACTGATTACTAAGGCCGAGTCTCCAAATACACTCAAGAACTTGATCCTCAAGTCGATAGCAACTTTGAGCCCCATAATACATGCTTCATATTCAGCCATATTGTTGGTACAATTGAAACATAATCTGGAAGTGAAAGGAGTATGATAACCTTCAGGAGAGATAATCACGGCACCGATGCCATTTCCAAGAGCGTTGGAAGCTCTGTCGAAAACCAGAGTCCATCGGGATCCTTTTTCAGGTCCTTCATCCGGTCCAGGTGAAACAACCGGCTGAAAATCATCAAACAATGAAGTCGCCATCGAACGTCTTTTATCCCACATGTAGGGAAAGGTAAACATCGAGAAAACCTGATGAGGGAGAAGTCACGGTCTTGCGACCGAGAGATCGGGTAAGGGAGTCTGTTACGCGAGGGGAAGGTATTAGCACCCCACACGCCCGTAGTACCCTACGGTATCCACTCTTGTTATCTATCTTACGGGTGTGTTTAATCTATGCTTACTGTTTATTACTGCTAAAGGGAGAATGCATGCAAAAGAAAGGGGAAAAAGAATGTAGGGAAAATAAAATTGTGCTCGCTTGGGCCCTACCCCAATGCCTACGTATCCGTTTTGAGGAATCAGAGCTACCGTAGTTCGGCTCATATGTTTTTGTTTGCTCGTGTTTTTTATGGACGAAGTTAATTCCGCCTTCTACCGCAGCTCGACCTTTGGAGACTTATGCGTTGGCACAGAAGTAAATTAATCGTGTCCTTACCTGAAAAGGGTTTTAAAGAAAAGTGCTCGAGCGCACAAAAGGTTTGAGGTTATTTATATTTTGCTGTAGATGTTTTTTTTGTGGATGAAGTTAATTCCGCCTTCTGCCGCAACTCGACCTTTGGAGACTTATGCGTTGGCACAGAAGTAAATTAATCGTGTCCTTATCTGAAAAGGGTTTTAAAGAAAAGGTGCTCGAGCGCACAAAAGATTTGAATTTGTTTTGTATTTTTGTTGCAGATAATGACTAGTCGACCTCAAGAGAGAGATATTAGCCACTTTTCTACTTAGCTATGAAAGGAGTTTTTGAGAATTGAACCACACCTATGTTTGAGATGAAGAACAATAAGATCTAGAAGAGACCCGCTTATCATTTCTCGTACTAAGCAAAAGCATGATTCTCATCAATAGTTTTAAAGTGTTTTGAATTTCGAAAAGAAAAAAGAAGTTTTAGTTTTAGATGCGTATGCGAAAGGGAAAGAAAAGTTAAAGGGGAATTAGCCTATTTCTAAACCTAATGCTATTATGTATTGTTAGACCTAAAGTTAGAATTTTGAGGGAATTCTACCTAATGTTAGCACGCGTATGATTTGCGATAAAGTACGGAAATGAAGAATAAAATAGATTTGTGACGATACCGAACGGAGAAGGTCCGTTGCCTCTTCAAAATTGTGCAAGCGATAAGAGAATTCTATCAAAGTTTCCTTGAGCGAGTGACTGAAGAATTCACCCCGAGCATTCCACATTGCAAGAGTTATATCAATGCTATCACAAAAATCTTGACTAAAAAAAATGGCAATAAAAATGATTACCAAATATGAAAAATAAAATAGTAAAAAAACTCTAATCGAAATTCTAAAAGAAATTCCAAAGAATTCTAAGATATTCTATTATTTTGTATTATTTTATTATCAATTTAGAGAGAAGAGAAAAAAAAATTAAACTAAAAGAAAAAAACTAAAATAATAAAAGAAAAGAAAAAATTTAGAAGAGTCAGGGGGTATGAGCTGAATTCAGGGGTGTAGTGCAGAATAGTGGATCCATGACCCAAGGGTTGAGCCCAAAAGGATTTTTGTCCAATTTCTTCAGGCTAAAAAACAACAACACGGGCCTAAAGCAAAGAAGTGAGGCCCGGTCTAATTAATTCCTCATTTTCCAGCATATTTTTAATTATCAATTTATATTTATAATTATTAGAAAAAATAAAAACAAAAATGTGAGGAAATGAAAAATGGGAAAAGGGTTAGGGATTGAAATTGCCGGAGGTGGAAGTCCTTTGAAACAAACTCCATTCTTCTCTCTTCTCTTACGGCGGCAGAAGTCTCTTCTTCTTGCATCGACAGCACCACAGCTGCTTCCTCTTCGATCAACACCATCAAAACACCATCACCATCTCATACCCTTCGTCTCCTCTTCGTGATTCCGTCGATCTCCGCCTATTATGCCGCCACTGTACTCTCTTCTTACAACGGTGGCTGGTGATTATCCCCTATCAATATCAGTCCCTTCCATCATCTTCTTTCTCAGACAGCGCCGTATTCAACTTCTTACCCTCATACTCACGGCGCGGCGGTCTCATCTCTTCGCCGATCGAGATTTTCTTTCCTGACGAACCATCATGATGTCGCCATAAATCTCCTCTGATTCTCACCTTCCACCGCGGATTCAGCGTCATTGTCGCGAAGCTTGCGTTAATCCGTTTTGGCCCGAGCGACTTGAACGATTCTTTAAGTCGAAGATGATGATTTGAGAAAACCGGCGGAACTCATAGGTACACATCTTCTTCGTTTTACGCTCTATCTTCTTCTTCTGCTTCTGATTTCACGTCATCTCTCTCTTTCTTTGAATCGCTGTGTTTTGGTTATGGTATTGATATAGTATTGATGTGTATGTTGAAGCGTGTTGCTACACGATGTTCTTTGTTGAAGCAAAGTTTGATGATGATATCCATTTGTTGGTGTCAAATCAGTCGCAGCTGTGAACGAGTTTATGATGATGACGTAGAGATAGCTGCAGTGGTGATGATGATATAGGTCGTTGAACAGTAAGATCGAAGAGGAAATGGTGAAGCTTTTGTGATGAATCAAGGAAGCCGTAGAGATTAGGATTTGATGTTATTGATGAAGATTGCAGAAAATCTCTGAAGATGATGATTGCAGAGAGATTGAAGAGTTCTGAGATATTTTTGGTGGTGATTAATTGAATGATTGGAGAATGGTGAAGATGATGTTGTCAGAACATAATCGTGGTTATAGAGGGAGAAGATTTAGTTTGAAGGTGAAAGATTGATGGTATGGTTTAAATATGGATGATGATAATGGAGAAAACTCAAAGAATACAGCGAGATTTCTTTAATACTTTTCTGGTGACACTTCTGCAGAAATTGAAGAATGAAGATGAGAGGAGAAGAGGTAATTTTTCATGTGATTCTTCTACAAGTTCCAGAATGAGATGATTGAGAGGTAATTCTGTTTTTATTCTGTTAGCAAACAGTTAGAGCCTTTGAATCCGTTAGCTGTTAGTTAGGATTTGGGAAAATGGAGTGTTGGTTATAGTTAGTTATGAATTGGTTATGGATATGGTTTTGACAGTTGGTTATAGGTTTGTTTGGTTATAGAATTCTGTTAGAAGTTTGAGAAGTTTAGGGAATGGGAAGTGTAGTGTATGTGTTATGATTTTGATAAATTGGTTTGATTTAAGTACATAACACTTGGTGTAATTGCTGATTTTTGAACTTCAAATTGAATTAACTTGAATATACATTGGCACTGAACTGGCTTGGAAAATGGTTGTTTATGCAGGTTTTCTCTTGGACATAACCAGGTTGGAATGGGGCAATCTTGGAAGATAGTGGCTTGAAGATAAATAAGTTTAGAAATGATGGAGACCTCGATTTAGAATTCTTTAGCCTTAGACCACTTGAATATTTGATGTAAATTCTTGTTTTTGATTTAGTAATCTTGGATGTAAACGACCTTTTGAAATCTTCTCTTGTAATGTTCTAATGACACCGCTTGTAAATTGCATGGTTATGACCTCAAATGAACGAGAATGAATTTGGATAACCCTTTGACAAATCATGAGTAATGCTTTATAACTTGTAAATGTCATATCATTGAATGAATGTGAACCCTTGAACTTTAATGATGAAGCCCAAATATTCCAAGTAATCTTTTCTTCTAAATTGCCTTTTGTATCTCCAAGCTCTTTTAATTTTGTGTTACATATAACTCCATGGTTGTGATATGAATTTAATAAGAGCCTTTTCCAAGAACAAACTTGTAATGTCGAGTTTCTTTTCTTTTGAATGAAAACATGCCTAAACACCTACAAATGAACGAGCTTTGCATCTTTCTTAATCCTTACTTCAAAACCATAATTGAAGAAGCTTAAGATTTTGATTTTAATGTATTTTGAAATGAAGTCCCCCAAAGCATATTATATCACAAGTAAGCGAATAGACCCGACGAAGAGCTTTGCATCATAAAGTGTACAAACTCCAATTTGCATATAGTATCCCATTGAATCTTCTTCTCTTGCCTAGAGCTCGTGAACATACAAGGAATATCTAAACCTCATTTGATGAAGAAAGGACCATTTGAAATACTAACTCGTAAAAGATACGATTTTCTTATACGATAACCTCTTTGTATGACATATTGAAGCATCCTTGAACAAGATCCTAATGGCCATGGATACATCAAAATCTTCAACCATTCGCACTTTAAGTAATTATAGAACCCCTTTGAAATTTATTGAAGAACAAATACACATGGAACCCCTCTTGAAGTCTATATGATTATGGAAATAAATCATCATTCACGTGGAGGTGATAAGTATAAGACGATGTTCCTCACTGCTTAAGCTTGCAGCCTTTCGAGATAGCCTTAGGATGACTCATAATTGAAGCGGCAAGTATTTGATGAGAACCAAAAATTGTATCACCAAAAAGAAGTCCACAGTGTTTAGAGAAAGAGAGGCTCAAGATAACCACAAGATCGAGCCATAATCTAATGACCCCCAGTTGAAGCATAATGGACGAAAAATCCTAATTCTTAATCCTTGAAGAAAGATCGCAACTTGATGTCGAGAAGAAAGAATACCCCTGTAGTTTAATGATAAAGAAGTCCAGAAAACAAAACCCTAGCTTCAAACAAATTATTAATGGATAAATCAACCGAAACAAGCTTGTGCGATGATGGGAGCCTTAAAGCCATACACCAATCCTTATTCCTCGAAATCCATGATCTTATGCCAATTTATCGATTAATGATGCATGATGTGTTAGATGACCTAATGGAAATTATATACATGCGAAAAATGCGACAATGCATAAACCAGATAAAAGTAGAAGGGTAGGACAAATTTTGGGTATTACAGATGCCCCTATTTAATCGTCTTAAACCTGAAAGTATGATTGGCACATGCCTTTCGGAAGTTCAAGGTTGAAGATGATTAAATATCAATGCCAAAAAATTTGTCCTGAGGGAGAAAGAGTAAGTGTTTTCTTTATTTATTTATTTTGTGATCTGCTGGGGAAAAGAAATTTGTTTTTTTCAATGAAGAGACAGAGACTGGACTTGTACCGTGGCCTGATGCCAATACAAGACAAATGGTTGGTATGAAAAGACAGCGGACGGGGTCTACGGGCGACCTACGATCCTAAGGTGACACATGAGAGTTATTTGACAGAGAACCTAGCCAAAGGGCGATCTCGGGTTCGATGATGATTTGAAGGAAGAACCTAGCCAAGAGGCGATCTTAGGCTCGACGATGATTTGAGGGAAGAACCTAGCCAAGAGGCGATCTCAGGTTCGACAATGATTTGAGGGAAGAACCTAGCCAAGAGGCGATCTCAGGTTCGACGATGATTTGAGGGAAGAACCTAGCCAAGAGGCTATCTCAGGTTCGACGAAGGTTTGAGGGAAGAACCTAGCCAAGAGGCGATCTCAGGTTCGACGATGATTTGAAGGAAGAACCTAGCCAAGAGGCGATCTCAGGTTCGACGATGATTTGAAGGAAGAACCTAGCCAAGAGGCAATCTCAGGCTCGACGATGATTTGAAGGAAGAACCTAGCCAAGAGGCGATCTCAGGCTCGATGATGATTTGAAGGAAGAACCTAGCCAAGAGGCGATCTCAGGTTCGACGATGATTTGAGGGAAGAACCTAGCCAAGAGGCAATCTCAGGTTCGACGATGATTTGAGGGAAGAACCTAGCCAAGAGGCGATCTCAGGTTCGACGATAATTTGAAGGAAGAACCTAGCCAAGAGGCGATCTCAGGTTCGACGATGATTTGAAGGAAGAACCTAGCCAAGAGGCGATCTCAGGTTCGACGATGATTTGAAGGAAGAACCTAGCCAAGAGGCGATCTCAGGTTTGACGATGAGTTGAAGGAAGAACCTAGCCAAGAGGCGATCTCAGGTTCGAAGAGGGGAACATGGGTTATGACATGATGATTGTTTTAGATAAGCGACACGGACGAGCATCAAGAAAGTTTAAACACGGAAGAGTGTTTGAATCAATACGGACGAGTATTGAAAGAAGATACGGACGAGTATCCAAGGTTAAACACGGACGAGTGTTTGAATCAATACGGACGAGTATTGAAAGGAGATACGGACGAGTATCAAAAGTTAAACACGGACGAGTGTTTGATTCAATATGGACGAGTATTGAAAGGAGATACGGATGAGTATCAAAAGGTTTAACACTGACGAGTGTTTGAATCAATACGGACGAGTATTGAAAGGAGATACGGACGAGTATCAAAAGGTTTAACACGGACGAGTGTTTGAATCAATACGGACGAGTATTGAAAGGAGATACGGACGAGTATCAAAAGGTTAAACACGGACGAGTGTTTGATTCAATACGGACGAGTGTTTGAATCAATACGGACGAGTATTGAAAGAAGATACGGACGAGTGTTTAGGAAACTGACCACCAGACAAGAAATGGGTTTAGAATGGCAAAGTGTATTGGTTTTGCTTGGCATTGAAAAGGTGAAGGTCATTGACTGGGGACTTTGGACATGATACCCTCCTGTAGGGACTTATTGTTGTCCTTGAATAATTCAGGTCTTTCGTGTAAGGTATCTGATCTGGCTTATGCTTCGTATGCATGTTTGAATTTCTTTTGACGCAAAGATCCACTCTGATGGACCAGCTACGCGCTTTTGAGGATGCAATGTTATGTAATGATAACTATATGTAATGCGAAGAAATAAACTTCACGGGGATAAAAAGAGGCCTATTGGAGACCGCTGCTCATCACTGGGGATGTCAGTATATATCGACGTTGGAAGTCTGCAGTACCAAAGATTGCTGGGGATACTGATAAGAATTTGCCCTAGGGAGACCATGATACCGAAGATTGTGGATGACTCTGTTGGAGATTGAATTGCCGACGTAACGAGTCTTCAGGTACGATGCTGGATTCTGAATCATACCGTTGGGAAGAGATAACTTGGCCAGACTTCCAAACATCCTGAACTGTTGAGGGGGTGGTAGAAGTGAATATGCCGATGAATGGATACTGAACACCATGTGGATCTCTCTGAATGCATGTCCCAAGTTTACGCACACTGGGGAATTATCTCTTGAATCACTTGTGGATAAGAGACGGGCATGGACACTTACGAGTGCCCCGGTTGAGCTCTGCGAATGCCTCGGTTTAGTTCTGCGAATGCCCCGGTTTAGCTCTACGAATGCCCCGGTTCAGCTATGCGAATGCCCCGGTTTAGCTCTACGAATGCCCCAGTTTAGCTCTGCGAATGCCCCGGTTTAGCTCTGCGAATGCCCCGGTTTAGCTCTGAGAATGCCCCGGTTTAACTCTATTGGGGATGTTCTTGATTAACTCCACTGAGGACGCATTTTGCGCGTGTTGAGTCAAAAGACGATTCTGAATTTTCTGAACTCACTTGGGGAATCAGATTCAAAGTTGTCTGTAGCAGATAAAGACAGCCTTGTGTGCTGGCCAAGTCAGGGTGACCGTTATGATGCTTTCAGTTGATTGTAGTCTTGTGCAACATAATTGGCTTGAGAAAATTTGCAAGTACAGATGAAGAATGGCCCTGTCTGGAGGATCTCTGGGAAGATCTATGTTGAATAGAAGACCAGAATATTCATGCCACAATACGATATGAGGTGGCCTGCCCCAATATCTTGAGTCACGAAATAAACTGCTCTTGATTACATCTCTCTTGGAGAGATTTGTCGAATCACATAACTGCCCCAGGTTGAATGAATTCTGGATAGATTTGTTGGCGTGATAGCCTCTGATTGATCGAGCTCGGAGAGATTTATCGACGTGATAGCCTCTGATTAATCGAGCTTGAAGAGATTTATCGACGTGATAACCTCTTATTGATAACTTTGAGGGAATTCCCCATATTTGGCTGAGCTTGGAGAGATCGATTCTCGACTTGATTGCCCCAGATTGGAGGTTTTAAGGGAATGCCCCAGATTGATGGAATCTGCTAGCTTTATCCCTGAAGGGTACTCAAGCTGTGAAGCACCAAGATGATTTCTCTTGACAGAATCTCTGGTTTACATGCTACTGGATAAGTCATTTCTCTTGTGGCAGCTGACTCTTGCTTCAACAGGGTATTCAAGCCTCTCTTCTCTGACAAGATTGAGCTCTTTACCGGTTGTTCATTGTGTAAACTTACTTGATGTCAACTAGTTGTTTTGTATGCAGAATAATGTTTATTATGAGAATGATAATTCTAATGCAACACATATGCAAGTCTTGAAGTTTGAAAAAAAACTTTGAATGAAATGACGTCATGACTCTGTTGTGAACGAGTCACTAGCTAGAGAGAAAGATTTTCAAATTCTTTTTTATGAAAGATAATGCAAGCATATGATGCCAAAACAGATATTGGAACATACCTCTTAGGAGTCAGTTAAACGCTATCTCGTTGTAGCACGCTTTCGAATTGACCCATGCTTCAATTAGGACTTTTATGGGTTGTAACATGGCCTGGTTCACGATTTTTTAGAAAAAAGGATTTAAGGCTCAAAATTATTTGGTGCCCACCCATTCTCCATGATGTTCTCCATTCCTACGTTCAGTTGACCTGATATAAGCGTTCATCTCTCGAGAAGAGTTTGCAATAATTGAGGAACCACACTGGTTTCTTGGACACGACAATCACTAACTTTTGATTTTGGTGTCTGATCAGACGACCTTGTTCTTTGATGAGGATTTTTGTTGGTAATCCTTTTCTCGCCTTTTAGGCTTTTCAATTTCTTCTTGCTTTCCCTAATTTTTGCCTGGACAAATTCTTTTGAATTTCGATTTGGAAGTCCAGCGGGATGCCCCAATTTTTTTGCCTAAGCGACTTGTTTTCAAGTTTTGACTTAGCGGGGATTTTTGTTTCTTTCTTATTCATATTTTTCATTTTGAACAAGTCGTTGATCTTTGCGTTGTCTTTGATCTGTTGGAAGTGATCGTGACTGCCTGAGTCTTTGATAGACGAGGGATAACCATTATCGTATTGTCATCTGTCGACCTCTTGATGTGTGAGAGATATCCATTGGGATATTTTTAATTGATGCACGTTGTTGATAGATGAGGGTGAACCATTATGGTTTTGACTTTCCTCAACCTTTTGATGGATAACCATTGTTGTATCCTTGGATGCACACTCTTGATGAGTTCTGAATGCTTGAACAGATTAGCTGAACACTACCCGCCCCATGGTTGAAATGAGGGTTTTTTCTGAACAGAAAGGAAACTCCTACTTCGAAGGCTCAGAGGGGTTTACGAGGGTCTATCTCCCTTATATCTCCGGTGTTTGGGGATTGAAACAAGGCCTGTACATCGTCAGTAGGGTCTTACTCAAAAGCATACTGACCAGAGATTTTTGCATTTTCAGATTGTCGTCATCCTCCTTTGAATCTTTACCTAAGCATAAAACTAGGAAATCTGGCATCAATATGCAAGTAAAACATTTAAAGAGTGATAACGAATGGATGAGTAAAAATGAAAGGAACACTTCAAGACAAGCATACTTATTGCATTAAGACTTTCGTTCAAAAATAGACAAGTTTCTATACACAAGCGATGTTTAAACAAACAAGCAAGAATGCAAATGAAAATGCAGTAAAGAAACCAATGATTGCCACTGTTGAGGAGACTTGACTCCGTATGGACTTGCTGATTCTGATGACTTTCTGTAGTCTTGATGCTCGAGTGTGCGAGAGAATTCCCCTTCAGATCTGATGTGAACACAATAGTCTTTGAATTGATCTAGTCTTGGACTTGGTCTCTGGATGACATACCATCTTCAATCGATTGGCCAGGTGCCCCAGTATAATATGCATCACCAAGCACATCATGTCTTAAAGAAATAATAGACATCATTATCAGAGTTTCCATGAACTGGCTTATCTGACTCTTTAATCCATCATCTTCCTTCTTGAAGAAATTTTTGACTACGAGCCAAAGCTTGCATGTACCACTCGGAGTTATTCCATAACTGATCTCTGAGCATGTGTGGAGAGAAATCAAGTTGAACCTTTGAAGAGAACCCCAGGTCTGAATAAGAATCCCCAATCTTCGGGTACCTGTCATGAATGCATGAATATGCATGGGGTGTATGAATGAATTCCATGTCATGTTCCGTCATTTCCAAGGAATTTGTGTGTTTTGATTTTGATTTTACGCAAGTAGGGGATGGAAGAGTTTAGCACAAGACTTGCAAATGTGATTCCTTAGAAATAATAGAACATGTATGTTAAGCAAGTGGTTAGCCATGTTATGTATGCAAAGGCATGAGATCAAAGAGGATCAGGGTTCCATCATTCCTGAATAAGATTGCTGCACTGCTCTGAATCATGTGAGTGTCATCAGATCAAAAAGGTCTGACATAGCTTCCGCACATATAAGAACCAAGTACCCTGTGGATCTCCCATTGTACGGGGTCAAGGCTTCTGGAACATCGGATACTGTTGAGCATTTTCTGAATATGCTGGGGATACCAAGATTGAAGGCTTGAATGAACCTCCAGGTAAACAAGTCAGGAACTCAGAAAATAAATCTGAGAACCGTACAGTCACCAACAGGATATAGCATCTGCATAAAGTCATAACAGAAATCCAGAATATAGCCATCAGAACCAGTAGTCATTGTCTGAGCATAGTTACCATCTGAACACGAGTAACCATCTGCACATAGTCACCATCTGTACCTGTGATAGAAATTCCCTCCCCACTCACGGGTGAAAACTAGGTCAGGGTAAGATAATGGTAACTCGAAAATCACGGGTTCGCCTGAAAGTGCTATGGGCTTGCCCACAGACGTGGGTGCCGATAGTAATTCATTTGAACCTCATCCGAGCATGGTATATGACATGACTGCACTAATCGGACCACGTCCTATAGCCGTCATGCCCCCACTCTATTCCTAGTGTCTTAGTGCACTATGGCCTTGGTACTGGGCCTTTTACCTCAATAGTGACATCCCCACCCAACATAGAGAACAAAGTCCAGCATAATAGATAATAAATGTGGAAAGCCATAAAATGCAATGCAAACTTATGCTCAGATAAACATGTACAAATGAGTAAACTGAAAGCATAAAAATAAATACCCTAAGGAAAGAAAACAAGAGCTAGGAGCGACTCCGGGATGGACCAGCATTTGGTCGACTTATCCCCAGTGAAGTCGCCAGCTGAAACAACCGGCTGAAAATCATCAAACAATGAAGTCGCCATCGAACGTCTTTTATCCCACATGTAGGGAAAGGTAAACATCGAGAAAACCTGATGAGGGAGAAGTCACGGTCTTGCGACCGAGAGATCGGGTAAGGGAGTCTGTTATGCGAGGGGAAGGTATTAGCACCCCACACGCCCGTAGTACCCTACGGTATCCACTCTTGTTATCTATCTTACGGGTGTGTTTAATCTATGCTTACTGTTTATTACTGCTAAAGGGAGAATGCATGCAAAAGAAAGGGGAAAAAGAATGTAGGGAAAATAAAATTGTGCTCGCTTGGGCCCTACCCCAATGCCTACGTATCCGTTTTGAGGATTCAGAGCTACCGTAGTTCGGCTCATATGTTTTTGTTTGCTCGTGTTTTTTGTGGACGAAGTTAATTCCTCCTTCTGCCGCAGCTCGACCTTTGGAGACTTATGCGTTGGCACATAAGTAAATTAATCGTGTCCTTACCTGAAAAGGGTTTTAAAGAAAAGTGCTCGAGCGCACAAAAGGTTTGAGTTTATTTATATTTTGTTGTAGATGTTTTTTTTGTGGACGAAGTTAATTCCGTCTTCTGCCGCAACTCGACCTTTGGAGACTTATGCGTTGGCACAGAAGTAAATTAATCGTGTCCTTATCTGAAAAGGGTTTTAAAGAAAAGGTGCTCGAGCGCAAAAAAGATTTGAATTTGTTTTGTATTTTTGTTGCAGATAATGACTAGTCGACCTCAAGAGAGAGATATTAGCCACTTTTCTACTTAACTATGAAAGGAGTTTTTGAGAATTGAACCACACCTATGCTTGAGATGAAGAACAATAAGATCGAGAAGAGACCCGCTTATCATTTCTCGTACTACGCAAAAGCATGATTCTCATCAATAGTTTTAAAGTGTTTTGAACTTCGAAAAGAAAAAAGAAGTTTTAGTTTTAGATGCGTATGCGAAAGGGAAAGAAAAGTTAAAGGGGAATTAGCCTATTTCTAAACCTAATGCTATTATGTATTGTTAGACCTAAAGTTAGAATTTTGAGGGAATTCTACCTAATGTTAGCACGCGTATGATTTGCGATAAAGTACGGAAATGAAGAATAAAATAGATTTGTGACGATACCGAACGGAGAAGGTCTGTTGCCTCTTCAAAATTGTGCAAGCGATAAGAGAATTCTATCAAAGTTTCCTTGAGCGAGTGACTGGAGAATTCACCCCGAGCATTCCACATTGCAAGAGTTATATCAATGCTATCACAAAAATCTTGACTAAAAAAATGGCAATAAAAATGATTACCAAATATGAAAAATAAAATAGTAAAAAAACTCTAATCGAAATTCTAAAAGAAATTCCAAAGAATTCTAAGATATTCTATTATTTTGTATTATTTTATTATCAATTGAGAGAGAAGAGAAAAAAAAATTAAACTAAAAGAAAAAAACTAAAATAATAAAAGAAAAGAAAAAATTTAGAAGAGTCAGGGGGTATGAGCTGAATTCAGGGGTGTAGTGCAGAATAGTGGATCTATGACCCAAGGGTTGAGCCCAAACGGATTTTTGTCCAATTTCTTCAGGCTAAAAAACAACAACACGGGCCTAAAGCAAAGAAGTGAGGCCCGGTCAAATTAATTCCTCATTTTCCAGCATATTTTTAATTTTTAATTTATATTTATAATTATTAGAAAAAATAAAAACAAAAATGTGAGGAAATGAAAAATGGGAAAAGGCTTAGGGATTGCAATTGCCGGCGGCGGAAGTCCTTTGAAACAAACTACATTCTTCTCTCTTCTCTTACGGCGGCGGAAGTCTCTTCTTCTTGCATCGACAGCACCGCAGCTGCTTCCTCTTTGATCAACACCATCAAAACACCATCGCCATCTCATACCCTTCGTCTCCTCTTCGCGATTCCGTCGATCTCCACCTATTATGCCGCCACTGTACTCTCTTCTTACAACGGTGGCCGGTGATTATCCCCTATCAATATCAGTCCCTTCCATCATCTTCTTTCTCAGACATCGCCGTATTCAACTTCTTACCCTCATACTCACGGCGCGGCGGTCTCATCTCTTCGGCGATCGAGATTTTCTTTCCTGATGAACCATCATGATGTCGCTATAAATCTCCTCTGATTCTCACCTTCCACCACGGATTCAACATCACTGTCCCGACGCTTGCGTTAATCCGTTTCGGCCCGAGCGACTTGAACGATTCTTTAAGTCGAAGATGATGATTTGAGAAAACCGGCGGAACTCACAGGTACACATCTTCTTCGTTTTACGCTCTATCTTCTTCTTCTGATTTCGCGTCATCTCTCTCTTTCTTTGAATCGCTGTGTTTTGGTTATGGTATTGATATAGTATTGATGTGTATGTTGAAGCGTGTTGCTACACGATGTTCTTTGTTGAAGCAAAGTTTGATGATGATATCCATTTGTTGGTGTCGAATCAGTCGCAGCTGTGAACGAGTTTATGATGATGACGTAGAGATAGCTGCAGTGGTGATGATGATATAGGTCGTTGAACAGTAAGATTGAAGAGGAAACGGTGAAGCTTTTGTGATGAATCAAGGAAGCCGTAGAGATCAGGATTTGATGTTATTGATGAAGATTGCAGAAAAGCTCTGAAGATGATGATTGCAGAGAGATTGAAGAGTTCTGAGATATTTTTGGTGGTGATTTATTGAATGATTGGAGAATGGTGAAGATGATGTTGTGAGTACATAATCGTGGTTACAGAGGGAGAAGATTTAGTTTGAAGGTGAAAGATTGATGGTATGGTTTAAAGATGGATGATGATAATGGAGAAAACTCAAAGAATACAACGATATTTCTTTGATACTTTTCTGGTGACTCTTTTGCAGAAATTGAAGAATGAAGATGAGAGGAGAAGAGATAATTTTTTATGTGATTCTTCTGCAAGTTCCAGAATGAGATGATTGAGAGGTAATTATGTTTTTATTCTGTTAGCAAACAGTTAGAGCCTTTGAATCCGTTAGCTGTTAGTTAGGATTTGGGAAAATGGAAAGTTGGTTATAGTTAGTTATGAATTGGTTATGGATATGGTTTTGACAGTTGGTTATAGGTTTGTTTGGTTATAGAATTCTGTTAGAAGTTTGAGAAGTTTAGGGAATAGGAAGTGTAGTGTATGTGTTATGATTTTGATAAATTGGTTTGATTTAAGTACATAACACTTGGTGTAATTTCTGATTTTTGAACTTCAAATTGAATTAACTTGAATATACATTGGCACTGAACTGGCTTGGAAAATGGTTGTTTATGCAGGTTTTCTCTTGGACATAACCAGGTTGGAATGGGGAAATCTTGGAAGATAGTGGCTTGAAGATAAATAAGTTTAGATATGATGGAGACCTCGATTTAGAATTCTTTAGCCTTAGACCACTTTAATATTTAATGTAAATTCTTGTTTTTGATTTAGTAATCTTGGATGTAAACGGCCTTTTGAAATCTTCTCTTGTAATGTTCTAATGATACCGCTTGTAAATTGCATGGTTATGACCTCGAATGAACGAGAATGAATTTGGATAACCCTTTGACAAATCATGAGTAATGCTTTAGAACTTGTAAAGGTCATATCATTGAATGAATGTGAACCCTTGAATTTTAATGATGAAGCCCAAATATTCCAAGTAATATTTTCTTCTAAATTGCCTTTTGTATCTCCAAGCTCTTTTAATTTTGTGTTACATATAACTCCATGGTTGTGATATGAATTTAATAAAAGCCTTTTCCAAGAACAAACTTGTAATGTCGAGTTTCTTTGCTTTTGAATGAAAACATGCCTAAACACCTTCAAATGAACGAGCTTTGCATCTTTCTTAATCCTTACTTCAAAACCATAATTGAAGAAGCTTAAGATTTTGATTTTAATGTATTTTGAAATGAAGTCCCCCAAAGCATATTATATCACAAGTAAGCGAATAGACCCGACGAAGAGCTTTGCATCATAAAGTGTACAAACTCCAATTTGCAAATAGTATCCCATTGAATCTTCTTCTCCTGCCTAGAGCTCGTGAACATACAAGGAATATCTAAACCTCATTTGATGAAGAAAGGAACATTTGAAATACTAACTCGTAAAAGATACGATTTTCTTATACGATAACCTCTTTGTATGACATATTGAAGCATCCTTGAACAAGATCCTAATGGCCATGGATACATCAAAATCTTCAACCATTCGCACTTTAAGTAATTATAGAACCCCTTTGAAATTTATTGAAGAACAAATACACATGGAACCCCTCTTGAAGTCTATATGATTATGGAAATAAATCATCATTCATGTGGAGGTGATAAGTATAAGACGATGTTCCTCACTGCTTAAGCTTGCAGCCTTTCGAGATAGCCTTAGGATGACTCATAATTGAAGCGGCAAGTATTTGATGAGAACCAAAAATTGTATCACCAAAAAGAAGTCCACAGTGTATAGAGAAAGAGAGGCTCAAGATAACCACAAGATCGAGCCTTAATCTAATGACCCCCAGTTGAAGCATAATGGACGAAAAATCCTAATTCTTAATCCTTGAAGAAAGATCGCAACTTGATGTCGAGAAGAAAGAATACCCCTGTAGTTTAATGATAAAGAAGTCCAGAAAACAAAACCCTAGCTTCAAACAAATTATTAATGGAGAAATCAACCGAAACAAGCTTGTGCGACGATGGGAGCCTTAAAGCCATACACCAATCCTTATTCCTCGAAATCCATGATCTTATGCCAATTTATCGATTAATGATGCATGATGTGTTAGATGACCTAATGGAAATTATATACATGCGAAAAATGCGACAATGCGTAAACCAGATAAAAGTAGAAGGGTAGGACAAATTTGGGGTATTACACCAGGTTCTTCACAATCAGTTACTAACATGATGTTCTCATCCGGGAACTCAAAATTCATAGATTGGTAGTCATCCACAGCCCGAGGAGCCAAATGATCAGCTAGTACACTTCCCTTAATTGCTTTATGGGTTGTATACTGAATGTCGTATTCTGTCAAATCATTTATCTTACTATTCTTCCGGAGAGAGCGGGCTTCTCAAAGATGTACTTGATAGGGTCCATTTTAGATATCAACAAGGTAGTGCGAGTCAACATATACTGTCTCAGTCGGCGAACAGCCCATGCCAAAGCGCAACAAGTTTTCTCGAGCAATGAGTATCTTATTTCACAGTCGGTAAACTTTTTGCTAAGGTAGTATATGTCATGCTCTTTTTGACCAGACCCGTCATGCTGCCCCAACACACACCCCATTGAGTTCTCTAATACTGTTAAGTACATGATAAAAGGTCTTCCTTCAATTGGAGGCATCAAAATTGGAGGCTATTGAAGATATTCCTTGATTTTGTCAAAGGCATTCTGGCAGTCATCATTACACTTCACTGCTTGATCTTTCTTCAATAATTTGAAGATTGACTCACAAGTAGCGGTCAAATGGGAAATGAATCTGGAAATGTAGTTTAGGCATCCCAAGAATCCCCTAACTTCCTTATCGGTGCAAGGAGTTGGAATTTCTTGTATAGCTTTGACCTTTGCAGGGTCTACCTCAATACCTTTTTTGCTGACAACGAAGCATAAAAGCTTACCAGATCTTACTCCAAAGGTGCATTTATTCAGGTTCAGCCTTAGTTTGTACTTCTTCAACCTTTCAAAAAGCTTCTGTAGGTGATCGAGGTGTTCCTCTTTAGTCTGAGACCTGGCTATCATATCAACAATGTAGACCTCTATCTCATGATGGATCATATCATGAAACAAAGCTACCATGGCGCGCTGATAGGTTTCCCCGACGTTCTTTAACCCAAATGGCATAACTTTGTAATAGAAAGTGCCCCACTGTGTGACAAAGGTCGTCTTCTCCATGTCCTCAGGTTCCATCTTGATCTGATTATACCCGGAGAAACCATCCATGAAAGAGAATACCTTATGTTGTGCGGTGTCGTCAACCAGAACATCGATATGGGGAAGCAGAAAGTCATCCTTGGGGATTTCCCTGTTCAGGTCTCTGTAATCCACACACATACGCACCTTTCTGTCCTTCTTAGGTACTGGAACAACGTTAGCAACCCATTATGGATAAGAGGAGACAACTACGAAACCAACATTGAACTGTTTCATGACTTCGACATTGATATTTTCTCATATCTCTGGTCGCATATCACGAACCTTCTGTTTCACTGGAGGGCAATCCTCTTTTGTAGGTAGGCAATGAACCACAATATCGGTGTCAAGTCCCGGCATGTCTTGTTTGACCAGACAAAAATCTCAACATAGTCATGTAGCATCTGTATTAACCGTTCTTTGACACTATGCTCCAGATTTACACCTATCTTGACTTATTTCTTGTCCTTTTCAATACCCAAGTTAATTGTCTCAATCGGATCTTCATGAGGATGTATTGCCCTTTCTTCTTGTTGTAACAATCTGGCAAGTTCTCCTAGTACCTCACAATCTTCCTCAACTTCGTCCTCGGCTTGGTAGATCGGATTTTCAAAGTCATAATGAGCAATAGCAGAACTGTTATCAATGGGATCCAGAGTAGATGTGGATCTGCAGTTTGATACGTGGGTGTGTGTAAGAGCATAGTTGTATATTTTTGATAAAGTAAAAAGGCAGAAAAGAAAAACAAAGAGCGCAAAATTTGTATGCGAAACGTCCGATGTTTTATTGATGACATATGAAAATGAAGTAATGACCCTCACAAATAGACCATTGTGCCTCGGCTAAGACATAAGGCTTTAATGTTTTAATTGTTCAAATATTACATTTCCTCAAAAACAAAAAAGACAAATTACTCTTGAATAAAAGTAATGGGCACAAAGTCTTTATCCTCCCAATTGCTGAGTCCACCGCTGATGGTTGGGAAGATCCACTTGTCCAGGTCGCAATCACCATTACTGTCTTCCAGGGAATTGACTCCATGGTTGCTGATCTATAAAGGTGGTCCCCCGACACGAGCACGTCGAACAACTCTCTGGGCTCCTGAAGTAAAACCCAAACTAAATTTATCAGATTTGTAAGGAATATCCGAAAGTTGGCCCCAAATTGTACACCCACCTTCTTCGACTACTACCTTGGCATCCTTCAGAGAAGTCATCTTCAGCGGAGGTCTAGTAGTCTTAGGAACATTGGTAGTGGTCTTGGTTGCAGCAACGGTCTGTGGAACCTCCTCAAAGTTCTGACAGGGAGTCTCAATGAACTTGCCCTCCATTTCAACATACCTGAAAGAGTTCAGGTGGCTCACCATGTACTCCTCCTCCCCATGGACTATGATAATTTTTCCATTGACTGGGTACTTCAGCATCTGATGTAGGGTGGAAGTAACAGCACCAACCCCATGGATCCAAGGTCGACCCAATAAACAGGAGTAAGATGGGTGGATTCCCATCACATAGAAATTGAAACTAAAAGTATGAGTACCCACTTTGATAGGGATGTCCACCTCCCCGTGCACCATTCTTTTAGAACCGTCAAAAGCCCTCACCACAATGTTGTTGGGATTTAGTGTGAGTCCTTCGCAATCTAACCGGTCAAGAGAATTCTTGGGTAAGACATTCAATGACGAGCCTGTATCCACCAGAACATGGGCTAATATAGTGCCCTGCACTCAATGGAGACATGCAGGGAATCATTGTGTTTCCTTCCTTTGGGAGTCAGATCTGCATCAAAGAATCCCAGGCCATTGTCAATTGTCAAACTAGCCACACAATTCTCGAATTGATCAACGGAGGTCTCATGAGATACATGTGCAGACTTTAGGAATTTCACTAAAGCTTTAGCATGAGCTTCAGGGTACAACAGTAGGGCCAACATCGATATTTTTGAAGGGGTTAACCCCAATTGTTCCACGACATTATAATCACTCTTCTTGATTATCTTTAAGATCTCTTCTATCTCTTTTTTAGAAGCCTCGGGAATGACTTATGGATGCGCCTTCGTTCGAACAGGCTCAATCAATACCTCTTTGCCCTGAGTCTCGGCCGACTCGGTAGCGGGGATAATAGCAGAACTAACAGTAGGAGTAGCCATGGGAATACTGACAGGAGCATAAATAGGAATAATCGCAGGAGTATTAATGGGAGTATTAGCAGGAGCAGCAACAGGAATGATAACAGGAGTAGCAGCAATTTTTGGAGAGATCTTGGGAGAGAAAACTCTTCCACTTCTCGTTATTTTACTGGTCCCAACGATATTGTCGACGTCAGGATTAGTGCCTTCAGCAGCTTTGTCTTCAACAGCCAATTGGTCTTGCTTGACGCCATGGTAAGAGACGTCAGCCCCATAATTCCAGGGAACAGATTTATCCGAGGAATATGGTATTGGCCCTGACATGGTGATGATCAGGGGAGAAAACTTTGGAACAGATGTAATCCTGACGGGTCTTTTGGTGGAGACCCTGGGAGAATTGTCGGAAATGGTGATTATCGAAACATCTTCACATGAACTTATGGCAAGAGGAACTTTCTCGAACAAGATTTCTTTGTTAACCATCAGGCGCTGGACGCCTATCTTCAATAACAAATAGCCATCTGGTAGAGACATGCATAAGTGGCAACCTTCACCATAGCCCAAAAATAAACCAGCTCTCAATAGACTCTATTTGATAGTCAGAAGAGGAGTAGTTAATTTATCCACAGAAGAAAAAAAATGGTCATCATCAATAGCATTGACACCTTGAACATGTTTGGGCATTGGCGCTGTTATTACGTTAGGTATCTCAGGAAGGTCAAACTCAATCTCCTTCGCCTCAATGAGATCCTATACCTTATTCTTTAAAGCCCAACAATCATTTGTATCATGCCCAAGAGTCTCAGAATGGTAAGAACATCGAGCATTCAGATTGTAGCAGGGAGAGGCAGTATTAGGATTCTTCGGGGCTTCCTTCAGAGTTACCAAATTGGACTTCAGCAAGTGTGGCAAATTGGACTTCACAGTCAACTGCAGGGGCAAAATGGTCATTTGACAGTCAAAAGTCCAAATTTTTGGTCAACATCTTATTTTGAAGCCACAAACATCATTTGATCAATTCTTGATCATGATTCTCAAAGCATGGCTCAAAAAGTCTCAAGATGCAAAAGTTTCCATTTTTGGACAGTTGAAAAGTCAACTGCAAATTGACCAAGGCATAACCTCTTCATGGTTTATCATAAAAATTCCATCCAAAGCTCATTTTGAAGAGGATGACATTTCCTACAACTCATCTTCACACTTCAAGTCCAAGAAATGCTCTCACAAAAAGTTATCAATTTCAACATTATAGGTCATTTTCAAAAGTCAACAAAAAGGCACTTTAAGTCAAAGACCATAACTTGATATTGGTGAATCAAAATGACATGGAACCAAAGGCATTGGTTAGAGGACTTCAAGACCTTTCCAAAATGTCCAAGAACATGATCATAGCTTCAAAATTGAGCAAGATATGCCTTGGAGAAGTTGGGAAATTTTTGGGAATTTTGAAAAGTCAACTTTGCTTCAAAAGCTTCAAAAATGCTAATGGCCCTCAAATTCTTCCTTGAATCATTATCCAAAGCATATGCACGACCCATTAAGCTCAAAGGGATTTATTTTCTTATTTTTAATTAATTAATTGAATTTTTATTCTTATTAATTCATTTAATTAGATTTAATTATGAGAAAAATATCAAATAATGGTTTTAAATCTTTTTTGTGCAGCAAATATGTTCATTATATGCAAGAGATTTCGTGCATCATCTCAAGGAGGCAATATCTTCCACAATTGGCAAGGATTTACATGAAAAAAGATTGAAAAAGATGTGATAAAAATCAAATATTCAAAACATAAATCCATGGATCTTTGGGCTTGTTTTTGACCTAATTTCATTCACTTACTTATGCACAACTCAACCCTATTCTAAAAGACACGAAAAGCTGCTCAGAAAGAGAGAACAAAATTGCAAATTTTCACCAAAAACTTGAAATCTAAAATCTCAGTTAGAGCATAATTCAAAGCTTCAAAAGCATTCTAATACGTTCCTGACATTGCTAGGAGTCGTTTGCAATCAAGAACAAGTCCCCATACTCCAAGAATTGGTAGAACAGAATCACCCTTTTCATGAATATGTCCATAATCGATTTTTGATTTCCATGCATTATTCATATGTTTTAATTGTTGATTCTTGTTACTAATGATCTTCTGAAACTTTTGGCATAGTTTAATTGCTCTAAGAATGCTTGAAACGAGATTCACCATTGATGAAACCTAGGGTTTCAGAAGCTCCAAATTAGGGGTTCTCATATATGGAAAAATTGGACCTTAAAACCTATATGGGCAGGATCGTTGCATCAAGACGAAACAAACTGACTACTCGCGCCTTTTTTATATTAACTCAGCTCCTAATCGCTATTTTTACAGTTTTCATTTAGTGGGGGTTTAAAACCCCCGCTATTTGTTTTCTATTTGCAGGAAGAACGAAGACGAAGCTAGCGTGTCATCATGTGACTGGAGTATTTGAATTGCCGCGCGTTTTTTTTTGTCTTACCTCATTAACTTTTGTTTCTTATTATAATATTTGTGTTCCATTATGTTAACAAACGCGTACAGCAGCTTAGTTGGTAGTGGACATGTGTTGCAAGCCTTGGGACCTGGGTTCGATTCCCAGGTCCCCCACATATTGCATAATTTTTATCTCAATGTATTCCTATGCAGCGTCCAACCAAAGGTTCATCATACACGCATATGCTAAGGCCTGACAAGTGGCTTCAAGGTCCAATCTGAAGGCTGCAGGATGAGGTCCATGGTACACTCAGTCAACCATCCCACACGCAGGCGCAGGAAGTCAAACAAGGCCTTTGTTTCATGGGCCAAATTGCTGCAATTTACCTTCCTTTGGGGCCTGATACCCCCCATGGTTTGCATCATTTTTAATTTTTATTTGATTTTCTTTTCTAATTCTTTTTAATGTTTTTAATTATTTCTTTTTTACCATAAAATAATTTTCACAATAATAAATCAGAAACTAAAAAATGTGTTTATTTTTAATTAATATTTAATTCACTATTAATTTATTTTGTAAATAAACTCTAACAATTAATTAGATTAATTTAGGTTTCAATTTTAACACTTTTTCTTAATCAATAAAAATATGTAGAAATTAGGTTTTTTGACATTTTTATCTTTTCTTAATTAAATTTTCCCTCATTATTTATTATTATTATTAATTATTATTTTTGTAAATAAATATGTAAATTAATTAATTAGTGTAAATTAGGTTAACTTGTATATTTTCATTAATAATTAAAATACTTAGAATTAGGGTTTCTCTTGATTTTTAATTCTCTTTATTTCATAAATACAAAAACATAAAAACATTCCTTTTCTTTCTTTAAATAATTATTAGACTTTAATTCAATTTAATTTCAAAAGGGTCAAAACCCTCGGACGTCCTAACTTTTATTCTTTCGCACGTTATTCTTTTTTCTTTTCGAATATTATGTAACTGCTCAAGGATTGTAATAGTAATTAGGTTATTTACTTTCCGCATTTTTATCAAACGGGTCTTTGTAATTTGGCGATGTATAGACCCGCGCCTTGTAATAGCGTAGGATTTATCTTTCCGCATTTAAATTTCCGCACTCTTGAATTCTAAACTTTGCATGAAAGAATGTATGGCTAATTAAAAACAAGCGTAACTCACAAATGCCATGATCAAAGATAAAACTTAATTGAAAACAACACACAAATTCACACACCACTCCTAGGGTACGCCTCACCTGTTGCCTTCGAAACATGGTCGTCAAGTATAGGACGTCTTAGTAAGTCCTTATGTCCATGATCCGGTTGCCTCAGAAAAGTTGCCTCGAAACGGTTGCCTCGGAATAGTTGCCTCGAAACGGTTGCCTCGGATTAAAAAAGGATCAAGGACATAAGGGTAGCTTCTAAGGTGTCCTAACTGTTGCTTCGGTGACCACACTGCCCCCAAATCGAATTGACCCGAACACCTCCAACGGTGGTGCTACCTATCTCTCAATGGTGGGATGGCACTACCTTAAGGACATTTACACAGCCTAATTCCTTAGGGTAGGTAGATGACTCGTAGATACTTGCTCTATTCAAAAAACAAATCAAAACTCTTTTCACACCGACACTTTCAAAAAGCTTTCAAAACAATTTTTCAAACACTCTTGAGGACTGATGCAAGAGTTATTCTGAAATCTTTAAACGAAACTTTTTCAAACCCACTCACACTTTGAAAAGCAAACATCTTTTGAAAACACAGTGAGCAAGTATCTAAGAGCCCATGGATAACCATGGATAGAAAGGGTGCTAACACCTTCCCTTTCTATAAATCTACCTCCCGAACCGAGAAACTATCTCATAAGGAATTTTGCTGTGCTTTTGTCCTGTCCATGTTAGAGAAAATAAAAGACAGTGGCGACTCTTGCTTACCGCGACATTTCGCGAACCAGCATTAAACAGTCAATTCTAAATCCACCGATCACATTTTGAAATCACAAGTATATCAAACACAAACAAGTCACACAGAGACCCTAGGTTTAAAGGCTTGCATGACTTTTAAAGGTAATACCCTCTTGATGTTTCAGTTGGCTCAACCTATCCTATTAATAGTAACCGGGTTCTAAGGAGTCTCATATCACCGACCTTTCTTTTAGGCATTGTTCTAGCTCAAGCACCAAAGTATTGCGGTCAGAATATCCCAAAAGTCCAATATCAATGAGTGTAGCATCGAGTATCAATCAATCTTCGTTCGGAACCAAAGTCGGCCATCTCACTACTTTCTAATGGCTTAGGATGAGTCAATTAAAGGTTCTAAAGGTCAGTTAGCACTTAATGACACTAAGGAAGCCTAATGTTATCCTTGACTGACTCAAGGAACATTAGTACAAACCAGAGTATCACGCTAACATAGCTATCACTTTGTCCATATCGGTCTATGCCATACATCCTCCATGATTTATTGCTACTTACCTAATAAAGTTCCCCATATCCGGGTGTAGGATCTTTAACAATAACCCAAGAAACCCTTTAAAAATAAAGCAAGCAAAGCATACAAGTAATTTTAAAGTGATAAACTAAACTCTAAGGTAACCCCGCTTTATAAGTATCCCCAGTAGAGTCGCCAGTTCTGTAATACGGTGGCAGAACCGACTGTTATACTGGTTTTGCGTTTGTATTCGCAAATGTTGCGGTAAGCAAGAGTCGCCACCGACTTTTCTTTTATGCAACAAAGGAAAGGGTGAAAATAATAGAAAAAGACCTTTTCGAGAATTTTCTGAGTAAGGGGGGTAGATTATGGAAAGGGAGGGTGTTAGCACCCTTTCCATCCATAGTTTTCTACGGGCTCTTAGATGCTTAGCTCATTTTAAAAGTACCTTGTGCTTTGTGTATTTTGAAAAATGTTTTGAAATACCTTAGTGTGGTGATTCGCTTTGCGTTAACTCTTGTATCAGTCCTCAAGAGTGTTGACAAAGCAAATGTTTTTGAAAGTTGTTTTTGAAATGTATAAGTGTGAAAAGTTTATTTTATTTGAGCAAGCATCTAAAAGCTATCTACTTGTACTCGAAAAGGTCGTTCTTTTCCTCCTATCCTTTAGACAGTGCTATCCTACTATTAGTGAGTAGGTAGCCCTATCGTTGGATGTACGAGGGACATTCAAAGGGACGTACAGTCATAAAGCAAACATGTGGAGACGCTTTAGCAATTTTGTTTAGGGACTAGATCATTTAATGAGAGGCAACTGTAGGATCATCGAGGGACTATGATCTTTTGTTTTACGGGTCTTTTCTAAAGCGTCCCCGTTTCAAGGGACAAGACTGTTTTCTTTCCGAAGGCAACCAAAGTGGGGTATCCTAGAGGTGCATGTGTGTAATGTGTGTTATGTTCAATTATTTTAGTCTTTTGTTAGGTTTGCTAACATTTTGTTATTAGTCTTTCCATACAAGCCTAATTACTAACAGTTTATATATATTACAGAAATTTAAAGTGCGGAAAGTTAAATCTATGCTATTACAGGGCTTTGGGGATTAATTACATGTCCAAGAATACGGAGAATAAAGCAGAAAAAAAATCCTAATTATTCTATTACAACCCTTGAGCAGTTACAATAATATGAAAAATGCAAGAATAGATAAATGCGTGCGAGTTGAGAAAAGATGTCTAAAAATCCTAAATAAAATGGAATATTTTTGTTTGTTTTTATTTATGAAGATGACTGAATAAAATATCCTAAAATTATTTAGAAAAATAAAATTTAATTAAGAAATTAGTCTAAGTCCATTTTTTATTATTTTTTATTATGAAAAGAAAAGAAAATGATATAAATATAAAACTATTCCTAAAAAGGAGTTAAAGTTTAATTATTTAATTACTTAAATAAATAAATTAATTTAAAATATCTAATCCTAATTTTTTTTTTGATTTTTGGTTATTTATTTGTTGATAAAAAAAGTAAAAGAAATAAATAATAAAACAAAATGAAGAAAAATTAAATGGGCCATGATAGCAAAATTAAATATGGGGGGGGGGGGGGGGTGTTGAAATTGAAGTTGGTTAGGCCCAGCTGAAGGGAGCCCAAACTTCGTCTGGATCCAGTGAGGATTAGCTTTGAGGGTGCATGATGAGCTTGCGCGTTGGATGCTTTGACTTGGATCAAAGATGCTTCTGATGGCTTGGACCTGATAGTGTATGATTAGCAAATGGCCTCGAGGAGCACTAGATCTGCATGAAATATGTTAGAAAAGATAAAATGCTGGACCTTGGATTCGAACCCAGGTCATTTCCCTTCTACATGCGCGCCTTTACCAACTCAGCTGCTGAACCAATCTTTACATATATCAAGCAATAATAATATATTAAAAAAACCAACACAAACACCTGGAAAAAAAATAAAACGCGCGCTTATTTGAATGACCCAATTGGAGACTGTCACGCCTCATCTTCTTCCTCACTTCGTCGTTTTAGGTACAAAGACCTATAGTGACGGTTTTGGTCTGTCACTACAAATCCTGTAACTCAGTAAAGTCCAGAATACGCAATATAAATCAAATGTGAAGCCATGGATCGATTGGAATCGACCTCCCGAACATGATGGTATCCTTGGTTTGGGCTAATTTTGTCTATTTCAAAAAACCCCAATTCGGAGGTATAAACCCTAGCCATGGTAAAACATCACACCTGCATCAAAACTCACATCCAGCTATACAGAAAGTTTACACACATTCATATGAACAATAATGCATGATCAAAACAAGTTTATATTACATGAATCGAAGAAAACGCATTTGAGATAAAATGCAAACCGTGTGAGCTTGCTGAGACGTTTCATGATGCTTCAGTGTGTGGTGATGATTGGGAAAGCTTCAAGGGACCTCCAGGATTGTGTTTGAATCCTTTGTTTGGACTGGGAAGGGCTGAAAACTCGTTTTTGAATTTTGACAACTTTGCTTATTTTTTGCAAATTTCGTGTGAGTTCTTGAGGCTGTGTCTCCCTCTGTAAAGCTTGCAAGAATGTTGTATTTATAGAGTAGAAGGAGGGGACATGGTTTCATGGCAAAAATCAATGCCATAACTATGTATTTTAAGAGCAAAATCAAAACTTGGACAATTGCCATTTTTGTGTTTTCATTCCATTTTCGAATTTGGATGAACCTGGACATTGCTTGCACGTGTTCATGGGCCTCATGTCAAGACAAAACAAAAGCCTAAGGGTCAAGGCCCATTTCCAATCATTTTGTAACATTTATTTTATATTTATTTGAAATAAATCAAAATAAATATGTAAAAAATAGGTAAAAATGGTAGGGCCATGCAAAATTAGATTAGGGGTCCTCTATAGGCTTAGGAAAATAATTTAAGTCCAATAAATTAAGCCCTTGACCTAAAACTTTAAGTTTGCTCAATGCATAATTCTTGAAATTTCCCAAATTATCCCAATTTGGGGAAGCCATAGCCTGCTCAATTTTTATCTCATTATGGTGATCTTGGACTTTTTGGAAATCCCGTCTAATTCAATCCCTCTTTTGTTCAATTTTGCATTTGAAGACTTTATCTTGGTGTAAATGGTCTTGACAAAAAGTGCCTTTTGTTGACTTTCTGAAAATGACCTGCAATGTATGAGCTTGTAACTTTCAAATGGTGAATCTCTTGATCTTAAGGAAAAAAGAGAAGTTTTAGGGAATTATATTCTCTTCAAAATGAGCTTTAGTTGGGGAAAAATGGATGAAGTATGTGAAAGTTATGACTGGTCAAAATTTAGTTGACTTTTCCTATAGAAACCCTAATTTAGGAATTTTTGACTTTTGATTGATTAGGAGAATTTATTGAGGAATCATGATCAACCCTTGATAAAATTATGGATATCACTTCAAAATGTTGATGTTGACCAAAAATCATGAAGTTTGACTGTATTTGGGCCACATTTGACTTTTGACCTAGTATAGTTGATTTTCCAACATTTGAGCCATTGACTGAGCAAATTTGTAGTGCAAGGAATGAAACTTGGCATGGGAAATCTTGAAGGCATATTAAGACCATGGAAAACATTTGAGACCTTTGGATCTCACACATATTAATGAAAAGTGAAATCCTAATTAGAGGTTCATTGCTTAGGAGGAGAATTTGTTTGATAAATTCTTTGGTCAACCTTGAGCAATTAAGGACCTCAATGATCATGCCTTGAGTAGAATTGGGAGGGAAAATTTTGGGGTACAACAGTTAAAGTAAAGCCTGGAAACCCGACCAGATAACAGTTGACTCCATTCCTCAAAAGTAAGATACTATGAAGCCTGGACCCGACCAGATACTAGTTTAACTTTATCCCATCCAAACAAATTACTATGAAACCTGGACCCAACCAGATAACAATTTGAGTTGCTGAAACCTGGACCCGACCAGATAATAATAAGTCTCAATTTAGTTGCTAAAGCTTGGACCCGATTAGATAATATTTTAACTTCTTTAATTGTTGAAACCTGGACCCGACCAAATAACAGTTTGAGTTGCTGAAACCTGGACCCAACCAGATAACAGTAAATCTTAATTTTAAGTTACTAAAGCCTGGACCCGACCAGATAATAGTTTAACTTCTTCAATTGCTGAAACCTGGAACTGACCAGATAATAGTTTGAGTTGTTGAAACCTGGACCCAACCAAATAACAGTAAATCTCAATTTTAAGTTACTAAAGCCCGGACCTGACCAAATAATGGTTTAACTTCTTCAATTGCTGAAACCTGGACCCGACCAGATAACAATTTGAGTTGATGAAACCTGGACCTGACCAGATAACATTTAATCTCAATTCCAAGTTACTAAATCCTGGACCCAACCAGATAATAGTTTAACTTCTCAAATTGCTTAAGCCTGGACCCGACCAGTCAACAGTTCAAGCCTGGACACGACCAAATACCAATTAACCTCAAGTATAAATTGCTGAAGCCTGGACCCGACCAGTTAACAATTTAAAATTCTGAAGCCTGAACCCGACCAGATAACAACTCCAATTTCTTAAACCTGGTCCTGACCAGATAACAGTAAATCTTAAATTTAGTTGCTAGAGCCTGGACCCGACCATATAACAGTTTAATTCTTACAAATCACTAATAAAACTCCTCTTCCCTAGTAGAGTTTGCCACTATCCATACGAGTTGCTGCAAAGCCTGGAATCCGACTAGATAATAGTTAATTTCTTTATCCCCATTAAGTTATGGTGAAGCCTGGAATCCGACCAGATAACAACTAACTTTCAAGAGATAATTCCCCACCAGAGTAATGGACAACTAAAACTCCTAAATTCTAGTTCCCAAGCAGAAATCAACACTCTCCACAGAGTCTTCTCAAGCAAAGTCAATATTCCTTAGCGGAATTTCTTCTAAACAAAGTAGGAATCCCCAACGGAAGCATTTTAAACAAAATCTGAAGATACACATACTCTTCACCTCCAACAGCAGTTCGAGATTTAACTTCTCAAAACTCCCTAGTATCTGTCAAGGATACGTTTAGACAACATGTCGTATTCATACATCATATAACATACATAAAATATACATATAACATAATCTTATTTATTTTGAGAGCATCATTACACCATTCATACATTCGAATTTAGCTAACCCCTTTGTTCCTTGCAGAAAAAATCATTGATCCAAACACCTAGTTTTCAGCACGAGTCGACCAAAGATTTATGCTGATGTTTCTCCAAGTTTCTACCATCATTTCTCCAAACGGCATCTATAAGCCCATTCCCGAATCCATACATCACCGAGTGCAAATTTCTGGGCACTTTAGTGTTCAATCATCTTTCACCTTCAAGCCACGGATGGCAGATCCGCCAATCTAACTCTTCAGGTTTAAGAAGATTTAACAGGGGAAGATGTTGTACCCAAAATTTTTCCCTCTCATTTTCCCAATATTTCTCTCACAAGATGTCCATTGGTTCAAGAAGGCACAAGGATGGATCAGCTCAATACACCTCCTTAAACACTGATGACTCAAAATTAGGGTTTGAGTTTGCACAAGTACAATTGGAATTTTAAGGCCCCATATGACTTTCATGGATCATTTTGGACTCTCAAGATTGCTCATGTCAAGTTTCAAGCTTTGGATCACATTTTTTCTCAGTCAATTAATCAGTTGACCTAAAATCAACTATATTGGGTAAAAGTCAACTATGGTTAATTTACAGTCTAACTTCATAATTTTTGATCCATATCAACATTTTGAACTCATATGTGTCAATTGGTCAAGTTTGGATCACATTTCCTCAAGAAATTTGATCAGAACACCAAAAGGGCAAAATGGTCAAAATTAGGGTTTTGACTAAGAAGACTCAAATTTTGACTTTTGACCAAATACATGACTTATTAGTTTGAGAAATGATATCAAGGATTCAAATGCATCATTTTGACTTAATGGCATGGTTCAAAACACTTCTCAAGATCAATTGATTGATAGTTGAAATTTGGTCAACTGATGAAAAAGTCAACTATACACTGAAAAGTCAAACTTTGACTTTTTGATCAAAATCAAGTTTCAAAAATCATATTTCATCAAGACATTTTGAAATATGAAGATTGTTCATCAAGAAATCAAGAAGTCAAAATTATCTTTGGAAAGTCAAAATTCTAAGACTTTGAAATTTTTCTGTGTTAAAAAAGTTAACTTCTTTTTATAACTTTGTGCCAAATTTTCACCATGATGCAAGATGATTCAAGAAAAACTTCCAAAATGAAAGTTTTAGATCTTAATGAGATCTAAAACATTATAGGACAGGAATTATTCTAGAAATTCTTGTATTTTAATTTATAAATTCATGAAGTCATGACATTTTTTATTAAACACTTGGAGAAATTTTCAACAGATTTTGGTCAGGATTTTATCCCAACTTCTTGGCACTTTTCACATAGTTCCAAGATGATTTTGTCAAAATGGCCAAAATTAAAGTTATAGAGGATGTTTCAAGCTTTCCAAAACATCCAAGAGCATGGAGTTATCATACTTGATCTAGGAGATTCAAGGGCCTGAAGTTGGGCTTCCATTTTTGAATTGCAAGTCATTTTGCTAAAGAACAAATAATCCAATTTGCATGATGTGCTGCATAATCTTACTTTGCAGGCCTTGTGACTTGAAAATCTATCCATAATCGTATTTTTACACAATTGATTAAACCATTATCCAGGTGATTCGAGTATTGTCCATTGCATCATTCCATTTATGGCACAAAGGAACCATTGCCATTCACATAAAGCATGCTTTATACAAAGTCAGCTCTCCTCGAGCCCCTCAACTATTTTTCTGCACTCACAATTTCAAAGCGAGAAGCAACATGCCTAGAAGCTCCTAGCAACTTCAGACCATGCTTGTACCATGCATTGTGTGATCGGTGGATCTGGAACTGACTGTTTAAAGCTGGTTCGCGAAATGTCGCGGAAGCAAGAGTCGCCACCGTCTTTTATTTTCTCCAATTGGAAAGGACAAAAGCACAGAAAAATTCCTTAAAGAGATTGCTCTCGGTTCGGGAGGTAAGTTATAGAAAGGGAAGGTGTTAGCACCCTTTCTATCCATGGTTATCCATGGGCTCTTAGATACTTGCTCATTTGTGTTTTCAAAATGGTTTGTTTGCTTTTCAACTGTGGGTTTTAAAAAAGTTTCTTTGAAAATTTCAGTTCGACTCTTGTATCGGTCCTCAAGAGTGTTTGAAAAATTGCTTTCGAAAGCTTTTTGAAAATGTGTCGGTGTGAAAAGTATTTTTGAATTTGTTTTGAAATTAGAGCAAGTATCTAGAGTTGTCTACCTACCCTAAGGAATTCGTCTGTGTAAATGTCCTTTAAAGTAGTGCCATCCCACCATTGAGAGGTAGGTAGCACCACCGTTGGAGGTGTTCGGGTCAATTCGAGTTTAGGGACATGGTGATCACCAGAGCAATGGGAAGACACCTTAGAAGCTACCCTCATGCCAGGTTCCCGGATCATGAGGACTTACTAAGACATCCTCTACTCGACGATCACCTTTCGAAAGGCAACAGTGAGGCGTACCCTAGGGGTGGTGTGTGCGAATTGTGTGTCATTTTCATTTGTATTTGTCTTGTCATGTTTGTTGTGATCTACGCTTGATTTTAATTAGGGCCATTCATTCTTGCATGCTTATTGTTAACAGTTAAAAAATTTGCGATGAAAAGTAAATCTAAGGCTATTACAAATGGCGCGGGTCCACATCGCCAAAATTAAACCGGACCCGATTTGACGGAAAATAAAGAAAGCGAATAGAAATAAAAGTGCGAAAAGTTAAATTGTCCGAGTTACATGGCTTTGGGACAGATACATAATGAATTAAGCAATAAAAATAAATATGCGACATTAAATAAAGTAAAAACATGGGCGTTGGACCCTTTTGCAAAAATTAAAGTTAATGAGGAATAAAAATAAAAATTAAATGTTTTTGGTATTTTTGTGTTTTTTATGATTTAATGGAAAAGAATTAATTAAAAGTAAAATAAAAAGCTAAACCTAAGTCTAATTATTTTTTAAGTTTTTTTAAGAAAATATTAAAGTTTTTAACCTAATTTAAACCTAATTTTATTGTACAATTTGATTATAAAAATAATAAATAAATAAGTATTATGATAAAAAAGAGAAAATTAAAAGGAATAAAAAGTTATTAAACCTAAATTCTATATCTTTTATATTTTATTATGAAAAGAATTAAAATTGCAAAAAAACCTAATTATACTAAATTTAATTATACAATTTATTTATGAAAATAATAAAAATAAAAATATTTATTACATTTTGTCTTTTTTGATTTTTTTGTATATTTTTATATTTTGTAAAGAAATAATTAATTAATTTAACAAATAAAGAAAATAAAATCATTATTGAAAATAAAATAAAAAATGTATAGAGAAGCAAACCAGGGGGGTTTTCTGTCCCAACATGGAGGTTAAATGTGAAATTCTGGCCCAGCAAGCTTTTTGATCCGTTTGACCTTTTTTAGTTTGTGTGCTAACGCGTTGACTGGAGTTCAGGATGTCCCTTCAATTTCAGCCTTTAGATTGACCTCTAAGTGGACGTGGCACGTTGATAATGGAGGGAATATGGTACGTCCTGTCCTAAGCGCTGCATGGGAAACGTTATGGAAAAATAATATGACAATTATACAGACCTGGGGTTCGAACCCAGGTCTTGGAGGTTGAAGCACTAAGTGTTTGCCAACTGAGCCAACGAAGCCATCTGTTAAACAAATAAACAATAAATATTATAAAAAGAAAACGGAGAGTTAGTGGTTTAACGCGCCAATTTTCAAACCGGCTTATCATGCTTTGACAACGCAGCATCTTCTTCGTGTTATTATTTTTTTTCTGAAACACGAGCATACAGCAACGGTTTTAACGCGTGGTTTTAGGGGTGTTTCCAGAAAATAGCGACTAGCGCTATGTGGTTCATAAATTAATCGCGAGGCTTGGTCCATGTTCGTCTCAATGCTCTGAATCCAATGGTCATGGTCTGGAGCTTTGATTTTTCCTCTTTGCAAAAGCCCTAAAATCACACCCTGAAAACCCTAAATTTCACTCATGGCATCATCGTGTATGGCCAATAAAAATACAATTAAGGGTGCTGGTTAGCTTTGAAACTTCAATATGAACAAGAATCAATAAATAAAATTCACAAATAACGCATATAATAGAATGTATGATTATGCAATTTGTTTGATACAGTTGAGGTTCCTGGTACCGATTCTTGGCGTTTGAGTGGAAGTTTATGATTGCAATATGATCAGGAAGACTGGAGGAAGCTATTGGAAAAGCTTTTGTGCCTTGAATCGCCCTCTATCACTGATTTCAGAATTGAGTTTTTTCAACCATTTTCCAAGTTTGTAATGGAGTTCTCTGCGCAGCATAGGGTGTTTTTGGATTAGGGTTGTGTTTCTGATTATGTAATGAAGCTTTTAGGTCAACAAAACTAACACAAATCCAAGGCATTCATTGTTTTGCATATTTGATTTCCTTAAGATCTTTTTGAATCTTTTTCATGTGCATTTTTGTTCAATCATGCTCAAGTCAACCAAATCTTGCCATATTGGGATGTGCACGAGATCTTGAGTCTAGAATGTGTACAAAAAGATTTTTTAGGTTAAGTTTTATATTTTCCACATATTTATATAATTTAAATGAATTAATATTAATAGAAATTCAAATAAATAAATAAAAAATGAGAAAATACTTCCCTTTGGGCCAAGTGGTCGTGCATATGCTTGGAATGATGAATCATGGAAAAAAAATGGGCCCATTAGCAAATTTAGGTCATTTGAACCATTGTTGACTTTTCAAAATATCCAAACATTTCCCAACTTCCACAAGGCATAACTTGCTCAATTTTTAAGCTTTTCACATGTTCTTGGACATTTTGGAAAGGTATTTGAGTCCTTTAACCAATGCCTTTGGTCCCATGTCATTTTGATTTACCAATCTCAAGTTATGGTCTTTGACTTAAAGTCCCTTTTTGTTGACTTTTGAAAATGACCTATAATGTTGAAATTGATAACTTTTTATGAGAGCATTTATTGGACTTGGAGTATGAAGATGAGTTGTAGGAAATGTCTTTCTCTTCAAAATGAGCTTTGGATGGGATTTTTCTGATAATCCATGTGAAAGTTATGCCCTGGTCAATTTTAGTTGACTTTTTCAACTGTCCAAATAAGGAAACTTTTGCATCTTTGATGATTTCTGAGCCAAATTTTGAGAATCATGATCAAGCATTGATCAAATGATGTTTGTGGCTTCAAAATGATATGTTGACCAAAAATTTGAACTTTTGACTGTCAAATGACCATTTTGCCCCTACAGTTGACTGTAGTGCAATTTAGGGTTTTGACTGTGCAATTTTGAGCTGAATGCCTTGAAACTTGATATGAGGATGCTTGACCACATTTGTAGGCATATGAGACTTGATTGGGCCTTTGAAACCTTCAATTTCTTGATCAGAACACAAACCCTAGTTTTGACTGTATAGGAGACAGTTGAACTGCACAACCCTTGGGGAATTTTGTGACTTGACTTGGCAATTTCTTGAAGAATATGGGAGGGCAAATTTTGGGGTGCAACACATTGGAACACCAATTTTTATGATAACTTGGTTGTTTCATCTCAACCAAACCAGATTTCTTTCAAAACCTTCTCTATAAATAGAGAGGCCAATTGCAATAGAAAGAGGTCAAAAAAATAGAGAGAAAATCCAAAAGTTTTGTTGTGAAGACAAACCCTCAAAATCCCATACTCTCAAAAAAACCATAGATGCCCACAAAACTTCCACTCTTGAGCTTTGAAATCCAAATCCTTGAATCCTTCATACCTTACAAGTTCTGTCCAAACAAACCATATAAATACCTTACATACATCCTATGGAGGTCGTTCAAACTCAAACACAACTTCTGTAACATCTCAATTTCTCCAAGCTCAAGAATACTCAAGGCAGCAACTCAAGCTCAAAACACAAATTCCAGCTTCAAGGTAAGTCTCCTTGACTTTAAACTCTTCATTTCAAGCATCATTAATTGATTCATCTTTGAAGATAAAATGTAATAATCATTCCTCTTGAAGCTAAACTTTGTTTATCTTCCATTTTTGTCATTTATGTGTTGAGAACTAACCCATGTATGCAGCAAAACAATGTTGAAGTGAAAAATGACAGTATGAGTCAACACATACCTATATGAGTCGACACATCTTAGTGAAAAAACAGGTTATGAGTCAACACATAGCCTTATGAGTCGACACATACTGCTATACAGGCCCAAAACAGAAGGAAAAAAGAGTGTATAAGTCGACACAAAGCACGTATGAGTCGACACATGCAGGGTATGAGTCGACACATACCATTATGTATCGACTCATACTGAGTTGATTTGGCAAAACAGGGGCATGGAAAGGTTATGTGTCGATGCAAAAGAGCATGTGTCGACACATAATGTTCAAAAATGCATTTTTATTTCATTTTCCTTTGTTTTTACATGTTCCACATAGTATTTTCATGGCTATTCAATATGGTTGTAATATTTAATCTCCAATTTCACCCCCATTTGTAAATTGTACTCCCATCCCATAAATGATGTAATTGCGTAGGACATTTATTTTCCGCAATTTATCGCTTTCATATAAATGCTAGTAAATTAGGGTTTGTATGGAAAGGTAAAATCAATGCTTATAAAACCTTAATTTAAGACAAAACAATGCATGAAATCAAAACACTTGCACACTAAACCTCTAGGGTTAACTCCACTTGTTGCCTTGAGAAAATGGTCATGTTATGCATATGAGACTCCTTAGAAAAAAACAACCAAAAATACAAGATAATAGTCCCTCGATGACGCTTCGAATGTTTCCTTATAAATGATCTTAGTCCCTTAATAAAAATTCTAAGATATCTCCTAACGTTGCATCTTATGACTATACGATGACCCACGCCCATCCCTTTACATCTAAATATAAGGCTACTTACCAATTAGTGGTGAGATAACAATATTAAAGGAAGGAAGAAATGAACAAAATACTTTTGAGTAGGTAGAACGTTCTTAGTTGCTCGCTCACAATCCATCTTTAAAACAAACATCTTTTCAAACACACAAAACACTTTCAAAACACGAAATATTTTCAAAAAGTCCAACACTTTGTATGCATTCTTATAGAGACAAGAATCATTACAAAGTTTGCCTATACGAAGGCGCTTTTCAAAAATACTTTCAAAACACACCACAAACACATTTCAAACAAAGCAATTTCAAAAGTGATCTAGCAAGCAACTAAGAGCCCATAGATAACTATGGATGAAAAGGGTGCTAACACCTTCCCTTTTTATAACCTACCTCCCGAACTCAAGAAAACATCTCAAAGGTCTTTCCTGTTCTTTTCACCCTTTCCTTATTGGATAAAAGAAAAGTCGGTGGCGACTCTTGCTATCCACAACAATTACGATCAAACGCAAAACACCCAAGTCACTTCTCCCACTGCATTACAGTAGTCCTCGATGACCCTTCGATGTTGCCTTCGATAAACGATCTTAGCCCCTTATGACAACTGCTAAAGTGTCTTACAAGTTGCTTTCTATGACTCTACGATGACCCACGCCTGTCCGTTACATCCAATGATTAGGGTTTCCTACTAACTAATGGTAGGATATCACTATCTAAAGGAGGAGGAAAAGAACAAAGACTTTTTGAGTAGGTAGATTGGTCGTAATTGTTTTCTCACAAACTAAAACAATTTCCAAACTTCACACTTTCAAGACAACTATCTTTAAAACAATCTTCAAAACAATCATTTTGTATACATTCTCAACGATACGAGAATCATTACAAAATTGCCTTACACTGGCATTTTCAAAACATCTTTCCAAACACTCCCTTTCAACAAATATTTTTAAAACAAACATTTTGTATACATTCTCAATGATACGAGAATCATTACAAAATTGCGGCACTTAGACATTTTTCAAAATATTTGCAAACATACACAAAACACAAGGTATTTTCAAAGTGAGCTAGAAATTAAGAGCCCGTAGATAATAATGGATAAAAAGGGTGCTAACATATTCCCTTTTCATAACCTACCCCCGAACTCAAGAAAATTCTCAAAAGGTATTTCCCTTTATTTTCACCCTTTCCTTTATTTGATAAAAGATAATTCAGTGGCGACTCTTGCTATCCGCAACATTTGCAAGAAAACGCAAAACACCAAGTCTGTTCTCCCACCTTATTACAGAACTGCTGACTCTACTGGGGAATAACTAAAAGTGGGGTTACCTTAAGAGATAGATCACCTTTATTGTTTTACTTGTTTTCCTTGTTTGCTTTATATTTCAGGATATGCTTGAGTTTATTTCTTGTATAGATCATATACCCGAATCTGTGGCGTTTTAGGTAAGTAGAAATAGATCGTGGAAACTGTACGGCGTAGACCAATATGGTTGAAGTAATGGATACATTAGTGTGACATATTTGTTGGTACCAGTGTCCCTTGCGTTGAACTAAGGAGAATACGGGGCCGCTGTGTGGTATTATAAAGCACTATCTGACCATAGAATCTTAGTTGAACAACTTGGCCATTAGAAAGTAGTGAGATAGCTGGCTTTGGTGCAGACTGAAGTTGGTTAATACTCGATACTACACTCATTGACATCAGACTTTAGGGATATTCTGGTCACAGTTCCGATGCTTGTGCTGAAACAATGCCCTATGAAGAAAATTAATGATATTGAGATTCCTAGAACCCGGTTACTTCTTTTAGGATAGGTTGAGCCAACTAAAAGTTCAAGAGGGTACCTACCTATAAATCCCATGCAAGCTTAAACTTAAGGCCTTGTGTGCTTTGTTTACTTATGATTAATTGTTCGAACATGACATCATAACATCATGACAACATGCCATAGAATTTTCACTAACCATTTCAAGGACCTAGGGATTTATCTTTGTTCCATTTTGTAGGTTATGGCTTCCGCTCACAGAAACACTATCCCAATCAGCTTTGTGAAGATACCTTCTCATCTTAAGGAGTTAGTCTCGAGAGTTCCCTAAAGTTCTCCATTCATCAAAAGGCATGGTCGACTACTCATTTTGTTTTCCTTAGGTTTTGAAGCAGATATGATGAGTGTTCTCTTCTAGTTCTTTGAACCTGTACATCATTGCTTCACCTTTCCCGATTATCAGTTGGTACCCATAATGGAGGAGTTTTCTCAATTACTGGAAGTGCCTGTTCTCAATCAAACACCTTTCACCGATTTAGAGAAAGATCCACGACCTAAAGAAATTGCAACAATCTTGCCTCTAAAGCGGTCCGACATTGTAGCTAATTGGGAAACAAGGAGTGGAGTCAAGGGTTTTCTGGCTAAATTTTTGTTAGAGAAGGCTCGACTGTTTTCGGATGCTTTGAATTTTCAATCTTTTAAAGAGATCTTGGCTCTTCTAATATATGGGTTAGTAGTGTTCCCTAATCCAGACCAACTCATAGATGTGAATGTCGTCAAAATATTCCTATCTCGTAACCCTGTGCCTACTTTGCTTGGAGATATTCTGCATTCTCTTCACACTCGCACTATGAGGAAGAGATGGGATCTTATGTGTTGCATATTGTTTCTATCTAGGTGGTTTATTTCGCACCTTCCCCAATCAATATTGAAGAATGAACAAGGTTTGAGGTGGTCTCAAAGGATGATGTCGCTCTCTTATTCGGATATTCATTGGTGTTCTCGATCTTTGGAAGATGTTACCATCATTAGCCGCTGTGGGGAATTCCCTAATGTTCCACTTTTTGGCATTAGGGGAGGTATTACTTACAACCCTTCTCTTTCTCTACATCAATTTGGTTACACCCAAAGAGATGGTCCTTATGATGCGCTTATCCGGGGTATTGTGTTCGACTATGAGAATGATGTTCAAGGTTATCGTCAAACGTTTGTACGAGCTTGGGGCATGGTAAGCAAGATTGATAGAAAAACTTTAGGGCATAAGAATTCCATTCCTATAGAGCCTTATCTCAAATGGGTACAAGCTAACGATCAAAATCTCATGATGCCATATCCAGCTATCCTACCAGTGATTATGGAGCCCATTGCCGAAGGGGATATTCCTTATACCATTCTCCATCCAGACATGCCCACTGACCTCGAAGAATTGCAGAAATCTTGGATTTAACTCAAGGGAGAACAAGACACCTTTGAAGCTAAATTCTATGCAAGCGAGAAGAAAGTATTGGAGCTCACAAAGCGACTTCACGAGGAGTAAAGCCTTAATGCATACATCAACACAAAGAGGAAGCGCCCATGGGAGACTTGAGTCTTAGGTTTTAGAAGTTCATTTTGTTGTCTCTTTGAGACTCTTTTGCTTTTAGTTGTATGCCCAAGAGGCATTTGTAATTTTTGAATTTATTAATGCAATCTTTGTTTCTGTTTCCTTTTTGGCTAGCAAATTTAAATCTGTTAAGGTCCTTGAAAACAGTGTATCCACATATCATGCATCATTTCATAAGCAGGTTTTCCGATACAGGTTTCCTCATCTATTTACTATTTATTTCATTATAAGATGGCTCTCGATCAATATGTAAAAGATCTGCAAACTCAACATGCACAGTCTCAAGAGACTCTCCTAAACTTAGCCAAAGGGAAACAAGAGACGATGGCGCTTCTCGTCACAAAGAAGAAGACTAAGAAGTAGGCTGTTATTCTCAACATGTGGAGAAGGTTCCAAGGTCCTGCCCGAATGGCTCAAGTAGAAGAGGTTTCCTCTGAGGAAGAAGACAATCAAGAAGAGGATGTTAGAAGCACCAGGGCTGGGGGTTGAAATAACCAGATTTCTGAGGATGAAGACTATTCCGATGAGCAATACCCTCCAGTGGATGACAAATACAAGCAGCTAGAAGACTGACTTAAAGCTGTGAAAATTCAAAAAGTGTCTGGATTGGACTTTGGAGACCTAGGCTTGATCCCAGGGGTAGTCATCCCCTACAAGTTCAAGGTCCATGTATTCGCTAAATATGATGGGGTCTCTTATCCTAAAGTCCATTTAAAGTCATACGTCTGAAAGGTTTAACCACACACTGTCGACAAGAAGTTATGGGTTCATTTCTTTCAAGAAAGCCTATCTTGAAAATAGTTGTAATGGTTCTATCAACTAGAAGGAACTAATATCCTTGCTTGAGAGGACTTGGCTGCTGCCTTTTACAAATGATACCAATACAATGCTGACCTTGCACCAACTCGTGTGCAATTAAAGAGTATGACTATGGGCTCGAACAAAGGCTTTAAAGAGTATGCTAAAAAATGGAGGGATCTGGATGGAAGGGTGAAACCCCCTTTGACTGACTGAGAATTGGTGGACATGTTCATGGATACTCTGACGGGTCCATTCTTTAATTTGCTAATTGGGAGTTCTTCATTAGGGTTTACTGATTTATTTTAACTGGCGAACAAGTTGAAAGTGGTATCAAAAGCGGGAAGATTTAAATGGTTGCATCCTCTAGTACATTGAAGAAACAATTCATTAGAAATAAAGAAACCAACACCGTCTTTGGCCAGAGGAGCCGTAGTAAGAATGACCGTCTTCAGTATGTAGGGGTTGTTTTAATCTCTAATCCAACACCTGCTCGACCATAACAACCGGGTAATCAGCGTAGGTCAGAATATCCAAGGAGCCAATTCACCAGGATTAATATGCCATTGCCAAGCCTTATAACATCTATCGAAAGCATAATTGATAACACTGCAGGATCCTCCTCAAAATCCCAACACACCATCTCTGAAGTATAACCCAAATACAAGGTGTGCATTCCATTTCAATAGTCCTGGACATGACACCAATGATTGTTGGGCCCTAAAAAGAAAAATCCAAGACATGATTGATGCAAAGGAAATTGAATTTGATCCTCTCGAGACCCCTAATGTGATTACTGAACCCATGCCTAGTCATGGTAAAGGTGTTAATGCTATTAATGATGTTTCCTATGTCTCCACCATAAGTGACTTGACCACTCCCTTGATGATCGTTAAGAAGAATCTGTTAAGAGCCGGTTTATTTTTGGGTTGTCCTGAAAATTGTTGCCATTGTGCTTCCCAAATTAATGAGTGTATGTGGCTGAAGAAGGGAATTCAACGCTTGATTGATAGCCATGAAAATTTGTTCAAGAAAACTCTGTCCATGAAGAGTTTGCATGATAGTATATCTCAAGAGCTGAGAGTTAAAGATGTTTCTATAATCATAATTTCCAAAACTCCTATAAGGATCACCTCTAGAGGCCCTATAAGGATTCCTGCTGAGCCAAGAGTGGCTCCCCTGATCATCACCGTACCAGGGCCAGTCCCTTATTCTTCTGACAAAGTTGTTCCCTAGAACCATGGAGTAGAAGTTTATTATTATGGTATCAAACAAGAACCATTGATTAACGAAGATGAAGATTCTGAAGTTATCAATCTCAATGTTGAAAATATTGTCGGAACTAGTAAAGTTACCCGAACAGGAAGGATATTCTCCTTGGAGATCTCTCCTCCAAAAACTACCACAACACCTGTTCATATTCCTGCTGTTGGGCCAACTGTTGAAGCCCGGGGAAAAGAGAAAGTGACTGAGCCTTCCCAGATGAAGGCCCCCTCAAAATATGTTACAATTGAAGACCCCTCTAAACACGAAATGGAAGAAATACTAAAGATCATTCGCAAAAGTGACTATAAGATAGTTGAACAGCTGGGACAGACACCCTCAAAAATATCCATGTTGTCTTTATTATTATGCTCTAAAGCACATGCCAAGGATTTATTGAAATTTATGAAGAATGCTCATGTACCACAAGAGACCTCTGCTAATCAGTTTGTGAATTATGTTGCAAGCCTAACAACTGACAATGGTTTAGGATTTTCTGATGCCGACTTAACTCCAACGGGGAAGGATCATAACAAGACTCTGCATATCTCTATTGAGTGTAAGGTCACTACTTTGGCGCATGTGTTAGTTGATATAGGTTCCTCCCTAAATGTATTACCAAAAGGTGCTCTGGATAGAATGGACTGTGAAGGTCTGTTACTGAAACCCAACGATATTGTGGTAAGAGCCTTTGATGGGTAAAAAATAATGGTGCACATAGAAGTTAATCTTCTGATCAAGGTGGGATCTCAGGTTTTCAACTCCACTTTTTATGTAATGGATATTCTCCCTGCTTATTCCTATCTGCTAGGACGCCCCTGGATTCATGCGACAGGCACTGTCACCTCTACCTTGCATAAAAAATTGAAGTATCCGGTGAAAGGGAAGATTGCTATAGTCTGCAGAGAAGAAGAATATATGATCAACCATTTGAATTCTTTCAAATATGTTGAAATGGATGGTGAATTCATTGAAATTCTCTACCAGGCATTTAAAGTAATCCTTACGACGATTGTCATTGCTAAATCTACTGTTACTACTCCTAAGATAATCAAGGATGCACCAAGGATGGCTTCTCTGAAGGATGCTAGGGTTGTGATAGAAGAAAGCGGATGTACTGTTTTGGGTCATCTTCTTGATATCCCCTACAAATATGAAAAATTTGTTCTGGGCTTTACTATAGAGGGTCAAAGGGCAGTCCGACGCGCTCGAGCTGGAAGACCTCCTTTCTGTATTATCAATAATGAAGTAAATGCTCTAGAAGATACTGATAATGATGGTGACTTGGGCGACTGGGTATTCCCAACCGTTGGTGGTGGACTCAACAACTGGAAGGCCAAAGACTTTGTACCAATCTCCTTTAGCCAGGAGTAATAACTATTTCTGTTTTTATCGCTTTAAGAAATTTGGTTATCTAATTTCTCTTAAAACAATGACTTTAAACCTTGTGCCTGGCCCGAGGCACAATGGTCCATTTGTTAAGGGTTGTCATTTCATATGTCATATCTTCATTTAATGAAAAAACATTGGACGTTTTGCATTCAAATTTTGTGCTCTCTGTCTTTCTTTTACTTTATTTCACTTTCAAATAGCTACGTGTTCTTACACACACCCACACACTACATTGCAGATCTCCATCCACTCTGGATCTTGTTGATAATGTTCCTGCTATTGCCACTCATGACTTTGAGAATCCAATCTACCAAGTTGAATACGAAGATGAGGAAGATTGTGAGATACCTGGAGAACTTTCCAGACTCTTGATTCAAGAAGAAAAGGTAATCCAACCACATAAAGAACCGGTCGAGGTGGTATACTTGGGTTCTGAGATAGATAGAAAGGAAGTCAAGATTGGCGTAAACCTGGAGGACAATATCAAGATCAGATTGATTTAGATGTTGCACGAATATGTTGAGTTCTTTGCTTGGTCATACGAAGACATGCCAGGGATCGATACAGATATTGTGGTTCACTGTCTGCCGATGAAAGAGGGTTGTGCTCCAATTAAACAGAAAGTTCATCGCATGCGTCCCGAGATGTCTGAGAAGATCATAGACAAGGTCATGAAACATTTCAATGCAGGGTTCTTAGTAGTGACGTCATATCCTCAATGGGTTACCAATGTTGTTCCAATGCCAAAGAAGGACGGTAAGGTACGTATATGTGTAGATTACAAGGATCTGAATAGAGAGAGCCTCAAAGATGACTTCCCACTACCACATATTGATGTCCTGGTCGACAATAGCACTCAACACAAGGTATTTTCTTTCATGGATGCTTTCTCGGGTTATAATCAGATTAAGATGGCACCTGAAGACATGGAGAAAACTACCTTTGTCACACAATGGGGCATATTCTGTTACAAGGTCATGCCTTTTGGGTTGAACAATGTTGGGGCAACCTATCTACGTTGACAACATGATAACTAGATCACAAAATGAGGAAGAACATCTTGACTGTTGTACCCCAAAATTTGCCCTCCCATATTCTTCCAAAATTTATCAAGATCAATCTTCAAATGGTTCAAGATCTCTCAGAGGGTTGCCCAGTCTAAACATCCTCCTAAGCCAGTCAAATTAGGGTTTTGGTTCCTTCAGGGAATTTGGAGTTTTCAATGGCTCAATCAAGTCCCATAGGCCTATATACATTGTCAAGCATCTACATGCCAAGTCTCAAGACTCACAAGAGGCAAATTGCACAGTCAAAAGCCCTATTTGCTTCACAATCAACTGCAGGGGCAAAATGGTCATTTGGCAGTCAAAAGTCAAAATTTTTTGTCAACATCTTATTTTGAAGCCACAATCATCATTTGATCAAGTCTTGATCATGATTCCACAAGAATGGCTCAAAAAATCATCAAGATGCAAAAGTTTCTATTTTTAGACAGCAGGAAAGTCAATTGTATCTTGACCAAGGCATAACTTTTTCATGGTTCATCAGAAAAATCCCATCCAATGCTCATTTTGAAGGGGATGACATTTCCTACAACTCATATTCACATTCCAAGTCCAAGAAATGCTCTCACAAAAAGTTATCAATTTCTACATTATAGGTCACTTTCAAAAGTCAACAAAAAGGCACTTTAAGTCAAAGACCATAACTTGAGATTGGTAAATCAAAATGACATTGGACCAAAGGCATTGGTTAGAGGACTTCAAGACCTTTCCAAAATGTCCAAGAACATGTTCATATGATCAAAATTGAGCAAGATATGCATTGGAGAAGTTGGGAAATTTTTGGGAATTTGCAAAAGTCAACTTTGCTCAAAACACTTCATTTTTGCTAATGGGCCTCAAATTCCTTCTTGAAACATTGTCCAAGGCCTATGCACGACCCACTGAGATTAAATTGAATTATTTTCTTATTTTTAATTAATTAACTGAATTTTTATTAATATTAATTCATTTAATTCATTTAAATGTAGGAAAATACCAAGATATGTTTTTTCAAATCTTTTGTGAAGAAAATACACTCAGGGCAAGCTGGCAATTTCGTGCATCCATCAAAGAGACAAAAATCTCCCAATTTGGCAAGGTTTTTCAATCAAAAAGATTGAAAAATATTTGATTGAAAATCAAATATTAAAAACTTTATTCCATGGATCTTTGACCTAGTTTGTACCCTAATTCCCTTCCAACATAAATACTTAAGCCAACCCTAATGCCTGGAACGTGCAAAACTGCTGCAAAGAACCCTTACCATATTGAAAAAAATTCAAAGAAAGCTTGAAACTGAATTCCACTTTCCAGGCCCTTTCAAGGAGATTTAAAGGTTCAAACACCTTGCTAGCATTCCCAGAAACCTTTTGCAATCAAAAATCACACGCTAACACTCAAGGAATCCTGAGATAACAGTTTCACGGTTTGAATATTTTTTCATAAACGCATACTTTGATTCATGCATCATTAACGTATTTTGTGGATTGTTTTGTGTTCATAGGGACTGTACGAAGCTTTTGGAACAATTTAATTGCATTGAGATGCCTTGAAACGCAAATTGCCATTGAAGGATTCTAGGTTTTTCAGGCTTCAAAATTAGGGCTTTACAGCATAAGAAAAATCAGACCTTGAGACGCATATGGTTGGATTCGTTAAGGCCAGACGAATCCAACACAACCCTCGCGAACAATTTATCTTGCACATAATTCTATTCGCTATTTTCTCTCATTGCAGGTTGTGGGGGTTCAAAACCCCCGCTAATTGCTTTTGTTTTACAGGGAAACGAGGAAGAAGATAATAGGTGTAAGCGCGTGGTTGGCTGGTTCAAAAGATGGCGCGCGTTTCATTTATGTTCCAGCATAATCATTGTTTTCATATTTTAATTTCATTATCCATTATACTTACAAACGCGTTCAAGTGGTTCAGTGGTAAATGTGCTGGCATATGACTATTGGGACTTGGGTTCGATTCCCAGGTCCCCCAAACGCTTGTTCTATTTTTTCATAATATGTTCTAATGCAGCGCTTCCCAGTGACGTCCATCATGCACCTTCCTCATCCAGACGCCAAGTGTTCTCAAGCGTCCATCCAAAGGCCAAAAGGTGAGGAGCACCATGCTCCCAGTCAACAAGCGTTCTTGAGGATCCAAAAAGTCAACAGGCTTGGCTTATTGGGCCTAAAATTTCCAGGCTTAACCTCCAGGATTTGGCCTTCACCCCCCCTGGTTTTCTTTATTCCTTTTTTTCTTTTTAATTTCTATTTAATTTTTTTTAGTAATTATTATTATTATCAGTATTTAATTAATATAAATAATTATTTTTCATAACAAATTCTGAAAAAATGTAAATATTTTTATTAATTATTATTATTTTTATTTATTAACTTATTTTGTAAATAAATTCTAATTAATCAACTTAGTTTAATTTAGGTTTAATTTTAATCTTTTTGCAATAAATAAAACAAACTTAGAATTAGGGTTTTACTTGACTTTTAATTTCTTTTTATTTTCATTAAAAATATAAAAAACACAAAAAAAATACTTTTTTTCTTAATTACTTAATTAATTAGTTATTAGGTTTAATATTTAATTTAATTTCAAAAAAGGACAACTTCAATTCTTTTCTCAAAAGGGGTCAAAACCCTAAGGACGTCCTGATTCTATTTCTTTGCGCGCATTATCATTATTTTGATTATTATGTAACTGTTTCCAAGGATGTAATAATTAATTAGGTTTTACCGCTTTCTTTTACTTTCCGCATTTATTTTCAAAACGGGTTTTTGTTTTTGGCGATGTATAGACCCGCGCCTTGTAATAGCGTAGATTTACCTTTCCGCACGTTATTTTCCGCACTCTTAACTGTTAATATGCATGCAAGATTTGGATGAAAATTAAAAACAACTCGTAGCTCACAAATGCATGTTCAAAGATAAATATAAACTGAAACAACACACATGCACATGCCACTCCTAGGGTACGCCTCACTCGGTTGCCTCGAACGTGGTCGTCAAGCATATGGTGTTTTAGAGGTCGCCCTCCTGTCTAAGATCCAAGTGCCTCGAAACGGTTGCCTCGGATAAAAAGGATCTAGGACATTAGGGTTACTTCTAAGGTGTCCTACTATTGCTTCGGTGACCACACATGTCCCTTAATCGAATTGACCCGAATGACTCAAACGACGGTGCTACCTACTTCTCAATAGTGGGATAGTACTGTCTAAAGGACTTTTACACAGCTTAATTCCTTAGAGTAGGTAGATTTCTCCTGGGTACTTGCTCTTTAAAAAAAACAAAAACAACTTTTCGCACTTACACTTTCAAAAAGTTTTCAAACAATCACTTCATACACTCTTGAGGACAGATACAAGAGTTACCTAGAAGTTTTCAAACTAAACTTTTTTCAAAACCCACGCACATTTGAAAAGCAAACAAATTTTGAAAACATAAGAGCAAGTACCTAAGAGCCCGTGGATAACCACGGATAGAAAGGGTGCTAACACCTTCCCTTTCTATAATCTACCTCCCGAACCGAGAGACATCTTGAAAAGGAATTTTTCTGTGCTTTTGTCCTTTCCATGTTGGAGAACATAAAAGACGGTGGAGACTCTTGCTTACCGCGACATTTCGCGAACCAACATTCCAAAACAGTCAGTTCTATTTCCACCGATCACATTGACCATCTTCACAAGTTATTTAAAAGGCTGAAGAAGTACAAACTAAGGCTGAATCCGAACAAATTAACCTTTGGGGTGAGGTCTAGAAAACTCCTAGGTTTCGTCATCAGTGGTAAAGGTATTGAAGTCAATCCTGCAAAAGTTAAAGCTATCCAAGAAATGCCAGCTCCACGTACTGAGAAGGAGGTCATAGGTTTCTTAGGACGACTGAACTACATTGCCCGATTCATCTCTCATCTGTTTGCTACTTGTGAGCCAATCTTCAAACTGCTGAAGAAAGATCAATTTGTCAGGTGGAACGACGAATGTAAAATGGATTTTGATAAAATCAAGGAGTATTACAAGAACCTCCAATTTTGATGCCACTAGTTGAAGGGAGACCTCTAATCATGTACCTGGAAGTGCTAGAGGACTCAATGGGGTGTGTGTTGGGGAAACATGATGAGTCTGGTCAAAAAGAGCATGCAATATACTATCTTAGAAAAAAGTCTACCGTCTATGAAACAAGATATTCACTGCTCGAGAAAACTTGTTACGCTTTGGCATGGGTTGCTCGCCGACTAAGACAGTATATGTTGACTCATACTACTCTATTGATCTCTAAAATGGATCTCATCAAGTACATATTTGAGAAACCAGCTCTCTCCGGAAGAATATCCTGATGGAAAATGATCTTAACAGAATATGACCTTCAGTACACAACTCAAAAAGCAATCAAAGGAAGTGTACTGGCAGATCATTTGGCACATCAAGCTGTACACGACTATCAGTCTCTGAAATTCAAATTCCCATATGAGAATATTTTGCGAATTACAGATTGTGAAGAACCCGGACCGTGTGGAGGACCTGAGCTAGGATCCCGGTGGACTATGGTTTTTGACGGAGCTTCAAATATGCTTGGCAAAGGAATCTGTGCTGTAATTATCTCCCGTCAAGGTTGAGATACACCCTTCACTTCCAGACTTTACTTTGATTGTACCAATAACATGGTTAAGTACGAAGCGTGCATCTTGGGTCTTAAAGCTGCTATTAACTTAAGAATCAAATTCCTGAGCGTATATGGGGATTCAGCCTTGGTGATCAGTCAAGTCAAGGGAAAATGGAATACAAAGCATCTGAATCTTATCCCTTACTGAGAACATGTGATAACCTTGACTCCATACTTCGAAGATATTACCTTTGAGCACACCCCAAGGGAAGAAAATCAGTTGGCAAACGCTTTGGCTACAATGTCATCCATGTTCAAGCTCAGATGGGACAATGAGGCTCCCAGAATTACCATCAAAAGATTCGACGAACCCACACACTACTACGAAATCAATACTGATGGAGTAGAAGAAAAACCTTGGTTTCATGAAGTAAAAAGATACCTTAAAGCTCAAGAATACCCTGAAGGAGAATCTATCAATGACAAGAAATTCCTATGGAGGTTCTCAGCTAAGTTCTTCTTGAGTAATGGAATTCTGTACAAGCGCAACCATGATTCAACTCTGCTTCGTTGTGTGAACAAGAAGGAAGCAGAGAAAATTATGGAGGACATGCATGAAGGCATATTTGATACTCATTCTAGTGGACATATTATGGCTAAGAAAATATTGAGAGCAGATTACTATTGGTCTACCATGGAAACTGACTATCATCGCCACTCAAGAACTTGTCATAAGTGCCAGATCTATGCTGATAAAGTTCATGTGCCTCCAGTACCTTTGAACGTCATGACTTCTTCTTGGCCATTCGCAATGTGGGACATTAACATGATTGGAGAAATCAAGCCAACTTCTTCTAATGGACATCGCTTCATCCTCGTCGCCATTGACTACTTCACAAAATGGGTTGAAACAACTTCGTTTGCCGCTGTTACCAAGAGTGTTATGGCTCGTTTCATCAAGCATAACCTTATCTGTCGGTATGGAATCCTTGAGAGAATTATCACAAACAATGGTACTAACCTAAATAACACTATTATCACCAAAATCTGCATGCATTTAAGATCAAGCACCATAACTCTTCTCCATATAGACCAAAGATTAATGGCGCAGTGGAAGCCGCCAACAAGAACATAAATAAGATTGTTAAAAAGATGATTGTGACTTACAAAGACTGGAACGAGATGTTACCATTTGCTCTTCATGGCTATCGCACTTCAGTGCAAACATCAATTGAGGCAACCCCATTCTCCTTGATCTATGGCATGGAAGTTATCCTGCTTGTCAAAGTTTAGATTCATTCTTTAAGGATTATGAAGGATGCAGACTTAGGCGAAGACGAGTGGATTCAGACTAGGTTGGATCAGTTGAATTTGATTGATGAAAAGAGGCTTGTGGCTATTTGTCATGGTCAGATGTATCAGAAACGTATGATCAAGGCATTCAATAAGAAGATCAAGTATCGAGTATATCAGGCTGGTGACTTGGTAATAAAGCACATCATTCTACCACAAGGTGATCCCAGGGGCAAATGGAATGCCACCTAAGAAGGGCCATTCGTTGTCAAGAAAGTATTTTCAGGTGGTGCTATGATATTAACCACCATGGATGGTGAAGATTTCCCACACACTGTAAATGCAGACATAGTCAAAAGATACTATGCATAAAAATGACCCGCTAGGTTGGCTAGCCTAGGAAAAAATAAAAGGGCATCCCGACGAACCAAAAAGGTTCGGGAAAAAATTAGGGATATATATATATATATATATATATATATATATATATATATATATAAGATTGTACACCCGGCAAGTCAAAAACTTGAAAAGGCGGCTTGGGCAAGAAACAGTATCCCAGTGGAATGAAAACCCGAAAGGGAGGTCCAGGAAAAAAATAGGGATTTAAAGCGTATGACTATGTCCCGTTGGATCACTTATTGTAAGCTTTATTACCAACGTCAAGTTCAAATGGTGCAAATCAATTCAATCAACTTCTTTTGACAGCAAGGGATGAGATGTTTGAAGACATAGGGGCAATAGCAGGGTTGGAAGCCAACGAGATCATTTCCACATAGTTATATGTTTTGTTTTCACTTTGTATTGTTTTCATTTCACGTCAATTTCCTCTTACTAGGATTTATGTCTCTTTGTACAAAAAACGCCTGTTTATAGGAAAATTATCACTATAAATACACCTTAAAGTTCAACTTTTTATTTTTCTGTTTTGCTTGCAAAAACGTCCAATGACTAAAATTGAATGAACATATGTATATGAACATGATTAACTGCTAACAAATATATGTATAAGAACAAGAATAAGCATTTACTCAAGATTCTAGGAGTTGGGATGACGTTCAAGCTGTCTATAAATCCCCACAGAGCCACTTCTATGAGATTATCCCTACAAAGTAATATCCAACCTACGAATTTTCAATCAGTACAGTTCACGAAAATTATCTTCCCCAGCTGAGTTTGAAAACTATAAAGCTAATACTTCTCCGTCAACAGGGTTTATTTCCCCAACAGATAATAGTCTCCTCTGCTTGAGTCTATTCCTCAAATTACCACGAATCACCAACAAAATTCCTCTCCTCAGTAAAGCCACCACTATCCCCGGAGAGTCACTGCGGAACCTGGAACCAGACTGAATACTAGTTAATAGTATCCTCCACAGACGAGTAAGGAGATTATCCATCTATTTTTATCCCCAACTAAGGTATATAGGAATTATTATCCCCAGACGATTCGAAAGGTTATCCATCTCTTTTATCCCCAGTCAGGGTATATAAGAATTAAATTCCCCAGTAGAACAATGAACAACCAATGTTCCTAAAACTCTTCTCCCCAAAGTAGAAGTCAACATTCCCTAGTGGAGTTTACTCAAACAAAAGACAAGAATCCCCAGCAGAAGCATTTTAGACAAGATTGAAGATACACGTACTCTTCATCCCCAGTGATAGTCAGGGATTTATTTTCCCAAGACAAAATACTGGACGAGCTTACAAATATGCTTTACAATATTTTACATTCACACATCGTAGCATATGCATACGAAACACATGTAGCACAATATCATTTATTTTGAGAGCAACATTACGCAATGTATTTCATACATCATGACATTGCATACATATAAATATTTACCTTTTCAGGAAAGATCAGTCAACAGACTAGTATCATCAACAATTCTCAAAACAGATTGTAGATTAATTCCTGAAACAAGACATGGAAAATATCTACATGATTAATACTTCCTTCAAACATCTTCTGGATCAGATAAAATCAACCAAAGATTTATTTTGATACTTCTCCCAGTAGACCTTTTCTGGCTCAAATTAAATCGACCAAATATTTATTCTGATACTTCTCCCAGTAGACCTTTTCTAGCTCAGATTAAATCGACCAAAGATTTATTCTGATACTTCTTCCAGTTAAACACCAAAAGACCTCTTTTGGCTCGAATTAAATCAACCAAATATTTATTCTGATACTTCTCCCAATAGACCTTTTCTGGCTCAGATTAAATCGACCAAAGATTTTTTTTTATATTTCTTCCGGTAGACCCTTTTCTGGCTCAGATTAAATCGAATAAAGATTTATTCTGATACTTCTTCCAGTTAAAGACAAAAAGACATTTTCCTGGCTCAGATTAAATCAACCAGAGATTTATTCTGATACATCTTCCAATGGATATTTTCGCGGCTCAGATTAAATCGACCAAAGATTTATTCTGATACGTCTTCCAGTAGACATTCTCCTAACTCAGATTAAATTGACCAAAGATTTATTCTGTTACTTCTTCCAGTAGACATTTTCTGGCTCAGATTAAATCGACCAAAGATTTATTCTGATACTTCTTCCAGTAGACATTTTCTGGCTCAAATTAAATCGACCAAAGATTTATTCTGATGCTTCTCCCAGTTAAAGACAAAAAGACCTCTTTTGGCTCAGATTAAATCGACCAAAGATTTATTCTGATACTTCTTCCATTAGAAATTTTCCGGCTTAGATTAAATCGACCAAAGATTTATTCTGATACTTCTTCCAGTAGACATTTCCTGGCTCAGATTAAATCGACCAAAGATTTATTCTGATAATCCCATCTCTGACAAATCTTTATTACCTTTCCAAATGGCATCTTTAAGCCCATTCCCAGCATAGTCAACCAACAACATTACTTCGTGCACAAGTGAGTGCAAATTTTTGGGCACTTAAGTGTTCAATCATCTTCCACCTTCAAGTCACGAATGTCGGGCCTGCCAATCTAAATCTTCAGGTTTAAGAAGATTGAAAAGGGGAAGCTGTTGTACCCCTAAATTTTCCCTCCCTTTTTCTGAAGACATTATGCTCAAGAATACTCAAGAGATGATCAGACAAGTTCACCTTCTAAGCACTGGGTCCACATCCAGGGTTATGGTTTTCTCAAGGAAAATTGGACTTATAATGCCCCAAGTGACTTTAATGGTTCATCATAAGTCTCCAAGAATACTCATACCAAGTTTCAAGTCTTGCATCACAAATTTTTTCAGTCAATTTTTCAGATGACTAAAAATTAACTATATTGGGTTAAAAGTCAACTGTGGTCAATATACAGTCAAACTTCAAGATTTTTTGTCAAAATAAAAATTTTGAAGTGATATTCACCATTTTATCAAGGGTTGATTATAATTCCTCAAGGAAAGCATTCAAATCATCAAAAGGGAAAAATTGACCAAATTAGGGTTTTGACTAAGAATGATTGATCATTGACTTTTGACCTAGTACATGACCTAATGAATTGAAGCACGATCTTAAGGACTCAAACACACCATCTTGACCTAATTACATGGTTCAAGACATTTCCAAAGGTGCAAGTGATTGATAATTGAAAATTTGAATCAATTGATGAAAAGTCAACTGTCACACAAAAGTCAAACTTTGAATATTTGGTCAACTTTGAACCTCAAAGATCAAGAGTCATCAAAACATTAAAAATTGACAAGCTTGATCATCAAGAATCAACAAAGTCAAGAAAAGTCAACAAAAGTCAAAATTTCCAACACTTAGAATTTTTTTAAAGTGTTTTATCCTTATTAAATTCACTATTTCATGACCATTTTTCACTATGATGCAAGATGATTCAAGGAAAAGTTTCAACATGAAAGTTGTAGGGTTTGATTAAATCTATACCTTTGTCTTTGAGGGTTCATCTTCAAAAAATTCTTTATTTGAGAGATATAAGCCCATGAATTTGTGACATTTTTGTTCTACACTTAGAAAACATTTCAATGAGTTTGGTCAGATTTTTATCCAAACTTCTTGGCCAATTTTCATCAAGTTCCAATTTGATTTAGTCAAAATGGTAAACAAGAAAGTTGTAGAAAATGTTTAAAGCTTTCCAAAATTACCAAGAAGTTGAAGAGATCATTTTGAGCTCGGAGATTTGAAGACTTGAGGTTGGCATGATAAACTCCAGTTACAAGTCATTTTGGTGAAGAACACATAATCCAATCTTCATGCTATGCTGCATAATCTTGCTTTGCATGACTTCTAACTTGAAAATCTCACAATAATTAAATGTTTACGCAAACTTTTGAGCTATGGTCCATTTAATTTAAGCATTGTCCAAACCACTTTGCCATTTTTGGAAGAAAGGCACCATTGCCATTCTTGAAAAGCAAGCTTTATACATAATGTCAACTCCTTGAGCCTCTAACTTGTTCCCCCTGATCAAACTCCATCTAAAAAGTTAGAACCATTGTGTTTAAAGTGCTTAACCACTCTATGATAAATGGTACCATACATTGCAATTTGATTTCTCAAGAAATCACATGTGATGTTTTAAAAAACCATAACTTGTTATCTTTGGATTCTGATTTTTTGAGCCTTCAAAACATTTTCTCTATAAATAGAGAGGTCATTTACAAGCTAAGAAACGAGTTCACAAGCCTTCTAACCCTCTCAAACTCTCTAAAATCGGAATTGGCATCCCATACCACATTTGTTGCAAATTCTAACCTTGAACTCCAAACACCTAATCCAATCGTGTGTTTTTACTCTAAATCATTCACAAAGCTTCTATAACTCATATAGAGGATATCCAAACACCTATTTCACCACTGTAGCATAATCTTCATCATCCTACATTTTCAAAAACAGAGCTTTGCAACTTGACTTGTCTAGAAGAATCCAGTCACTCTCAATCCAAAGTAAGCATTGCAATAGCTTCCTGGGAGTTCAGTGAAGCTATCCGATCATCATAAGACCTCCAGGAGTGCTCTAAATCTAGATTCAATTCTCACTTTTGAGGTAAGTTTTGTAAACTTGAACTTTCTATACAAGCATCATTAATGTTTACTTTCTGAATAAAAAATGTAGACATCATTGCCCTGAAGCTAACCATGTGCTTACATTTCATTTATCTTACCTGAGTGATGAGAATTTTGAAGTTCAAGTTTCTGAAAAAATTAGGTTTCTGTTTGGTACTAAACAAAATTCACCTTAGTCTTTAATCTTTAGATTTTAAAATTTATATGGTTGAATTCGTGGTGAAAAATCAAGCAACTTTCATGTTTACATTTTTAAAAATGGCTGAGAAATGAAGGAGTTACAAATTTGAAAATGGAGTTGTTGTTTTTGGCGCGCACGAGGAAGAAGAAGACGACTTGTTCAAATATTCAAAAATGACTTTGTAATATATTGATTGGTTTGTGCATAAACTACCAGATGTATCACCACCCCATTCCCAAATCATTATAATAGCGTAGGACATTTAATTTCCGCAATTTATCGCTTCTTATATTTCTGTTGGTAATTAGGGTTTGTATGGCAAGATTAAAATCAATCATAACAAAACCCTAATTCAAGATAAAATATTTGAATCAAACCCATTTTACACACATGCACTTCTAGAGTTAACCTCACTTGTTGGCTCAGATATAAACAGTCATGTCCCTCAAATGTGAGATGCTTTAGCAAAATATCCTCGATTAAAAGATCGTAGTCCCTCGATGACCCTTTGATTTGCCTTCAGTAAACGATCTTAGTCCCTTACAACAATTGCTAAAGCGTCTTACAAGTTTCTTTCTATGACTGTAAGATGACCCACACCCTTCCCTCACATCCAATGATTAGGGTTTCCTACTAACTAATGGTAGGATAACACTATCTAAAGGAGGAGGAAAAGAACAAAGACTTTTTGAGTAGGTGGATCGCTCGTAATTGCTTGCTCACAAACTAAAACAATTTCCATACTTCACACTTTCAATACAACTATCTTCAAAACACTCTTCAAAATAAACATTTTGTATACATTCTCAACGATACGAGAATCATTACAAAATTTCCTTACACTGGAATTTTCAAAACATCTTTCCAAACACTCCCTTTCAACAAATATTTTCAAAACAAACATTTTGTATACATTCTCAACGATACGAGAATCATTACAAAATTGTCGCACTTAGGCATTTTTTAAAATATTTGCAAGCATACACAAAACACAAGGTATTTTCAAAGTGAGCTAACAATTAAGAGCCCATAGATAACTACAGATGAAAAGGGTGTTAACACCTTCCCTTTTCATAACCTACTCCCGAACTCAAGAAAATTCTCAAAATATCTTTCCTGTTCTTTTCACCCTTTCCTTTATTGGATAAAAGAAAAGTCAGTGGCGACTCTTGCTATCCGCAACATTTGCGATAAAACGCAAAACACCAAGTCAGTTCTCCCACTGTATTATAGAAGGCTGGACTATACAAGACATCCCAGTCTTGATGATGTGCTATTTTTTAAGGGGCTGAATGTTGATTTGATAAGTATTAGTCAATTGTGTGACCAAGGTCTCAAAGTTAACTTTACTACATCTAAATGTATGGTAACAAATGAGAAGAATGAATTTATCATAAAGGGAGCCAGATCAAAAGATAATTGTTACTCGTGGATTACTCAAGAAACAAATTGCTCATCCACAAGCTTGATGTCAAAATAAGTTTAGGTGAAGTTACTACATCAAAAACTTGACCATTTACTCCTGAAAGGTATGAAGAAAGTCCTATCAAAGGAAGGAGTCATAGGTATTCCCAAGATGAAAATTGAGAAAGGGAAAGTCTGTGGAAACAAAACCAAAATGTCACATCTAAATTTGCATCACCAAGTTACCTCCAAGGAATTAGAAACTCTTCCTATGGAGTTAATGGAACCTGTGCAAGCTGACAATGTTGGTAGAAAGAGGTTTGTCGGTGTGGTTGCTAATGATTTTTCAAAATCTTCTCTGATGAACTTTATCAAAGAAAATTCAAATGGAATTAAAGTCTCTAATGATTTATAGCAATTAAAAACGGGGAGGATCGCAACAAATTCTATATCCTTTCTTCATGTTACTGTGGTTAAAACTGTTAAAGGATGGAACAAAAGATCTCTACAAATGGTTGATTTGAGGAAGATTTTTCTGAGGTGATTGAAACAACCGGATGAAATCATCGAAAATCAATGAAGTCACCATCAAATGTTTTTTATCCTGCTGAGGGGAAAGGTGAACATCGAGTAAACCCGAGGGGGTGAAATCACGATCAAACGACCGATAGATACATGTAAGGGAGTCAATTATGCAAGGGGAAGGTATTAGCACCCCTTACGTCTGTGGTACTCCAAGGGATCCACTCTTGTTGTCTAATCTAAAGGGCGTGTCAAGTCTAAGTCTAAGTTGTACAGGGAATGCATGAATTCAAAATATTATATAGAAAAAAGAAAGTTTTTATTAGTCATGCCTGCCGCGGTTGTGAACCTTTGAGCATATGTACCACCGACCATGCAATAGGGATCAAGGAAATCGTAGTTCACCTAAAATGTTTTGGGGAGTTGCATGTTCTTTTATGGATAATGCCATGTTCATATCCTTGCGGTTAGGATTGCAACTCGTGCTTGGTGTTGCAGCTCGTAAGAGAATCATGCTCGACCACTCGCACATTTAGCATTTCTAGGTTACTTGAACTTGAAACAACATACCCTTATTGAAAAGGTTTTAAAAGGAAAAAGTCGTAAGACAAAAAGAGTTTGCATTGGTTGGTATTTTTCATCTTGAAGAAAGGATTTAAGTATTGTTAGAGTGTTTTATGAATTTTCCAAAGAAAAAAGTTTTAGTTTTAAACATGCGAAAAGGGAAGAAAAAGTCTAAGGGAGACTATCTAACTCTATCCCTAATGTTATCATACAATGATGGTCCTTGAGTTGGAATTAACAAAAGGGAAACATCTACCTAATGCTAACATGCATGGATAACTATACTAGGGTCTACTTAGTTCAATCTTATCCAAGAAAGAACTAAGAATCGTATGGGGAACATATGATCAAACAATATACATAAACTCATAGCAATCAAGAACTTAACCCAGCCAAGAATGCAAGCACATAACTCTTGAGGAGTATCCACTCACTCAAGTAGCAAACACCTATCCATGACATCATGTCGTCAAGGTAGGACAAAGGAGAAGGAATAACACCTAGCCATGATATTAAATCACCTAGGCAAGATAGGGGAATGGGATACCTAACCAGGATATCACATCATCAAGGTAGGATGGGGGAAGTTCCTGACCATAGATTGAAGGATAGAAAAAACAAAAGAAATGGGGTTTTAATAGGGGTTTTCAAAAATTTAAGGCTATAAAACACGTTGGTTATCCTGATTTATTTTAAACTCAAAACTACTTCAGTTCACCCGCCAAGGTGATTTCGCCTCTCTCAATCGAGGTCTTAATCCACTAATCACAAATGATTACAATTCAAGAAGGCAACTGTCAATGTCTTCTTGAGATCAAACCACAACTTGGTTTCTCAAGGAAATACAACTAAAAATAATTATACAATGTGTTTGAGTTTGCTTCTAACAAGCTTTATCACAACTGTGATGTTTACAAAAATTTGCAGCACAACTATAATTCAATATATAAAAATAATAGAGAGGTTTGATTTCTCTTGTTTGATATGCGTGTAAGTGTGTTCACTGGATCCATCTTCATCGTCTCCTTTAAATAAAAGAAGTATTTGATCCGTTGGAGATATAGTATTCTGATTTTGGAAGGTTGTTGATTTGAGATTTGATTTTATTTCCAAAAATACAGATCTTGTTCCAGCCATAAAGTTTCCAGCCGTTACTTTAAAAATTCCATTAACGTGATGTCAGATCTACATCGTCTCAGAGTATCTTGAGCTAATTTCTTGTAATCATAACATTAATTATGATAGTTACGTTTGGATCTTCTTTGTTCTTTCAGAACTTTATATGTTAGAGTAAAACCTGCAGGTTGGTGCTTCAAAAGTTTGACTATCAGCATTAGAACATCTCTTTCTTGCATGTTGTTTTATCTCCGCTTCAGAGCTTCTTGTATGTTCTTCTTCTTCTTCAGAGCTTCAAATGTGATTTTTCATGTCATTAATTTTGTTACTTTCATTAGAACTTCTCTTTAAATTTAATCAAATGATTAGAGTGTATAATTGTTCTTCACAATAATTATGTATTTGTCATCATCAAAAATAATAATTGGATGTAGAACCAAACTATGATCTAACAAAATGCCCATTTTTGATGATAACATATTTTGATGAACAATTTATAATATTCAGAAGATAAAAATTTCAGAGTCTCCCCCTGAGTTGAATACTCAGATAAAATTTAAATAAAAGAGTAGATACTTCCCTCAAAAGATATCAAAGCATATGATGGTAGTTTTGAGAAGTCTATGTTGAAGGCTGGTAAGGCATACCACCAACTTAGAGTGATACTTTCCCTGTTTGCTATCAGAAACATTGAGACAAAAGTTACGTTATTTGAAATATTTAAGACTTAGTCCAAAACTGCTTATATCAAAATATCTCACTTTCTCCCCCTTTTTGTCATAAATAAAAAAGAAATTAAAACACGCAATCAGAGTAAAAAGTTATGCAATTAAAAGCAGAGGAAAATAAAATTAGAAACAAAAAATAAAAGTTAAGCAAAACGAACAGGAACAAAATAAACAAAAGACTAGATCTAAGGTTGTGTAGGTCGAAGACATGTGAACAATGCTTCCAGAAGACCTTTGATCTGATTATTGGCTTCTTCTTGCTTGCACAACATTCCCTTGATCTCTTTGTTGGTTTAATCTTGTTTACCCAACCTTTTCCTAACAACTTCATTCTCTTTCTTCAATTCCTCCAGAGTTTTCAGCATAATAGAAGTTGGGGCCATTTCTTTAGTAGGAACCGTTTCTCAGCAGTTACTCTCAAAGAAGATTCTTTAAATGATTTTCCTTTGTCTTTGAAGATGACTAGAGGTTGAGGTTCAGGAGATGGTTCTCGAATTTCTGGTGTGTGTGAGAATTCACAGGGAGTGTTGTCCAGATGAAGAAGAGGTTCCCTTACCCATAGCTTCATCATTTCTTCCTTGACGACGTCCATCTAATCACAAAAGTTATGTTGAGCAATCTCATAGCTGAGCTCCTTCATCTTGAGAGATTTAGAATTAAACCATTTTCTGAATTGAGTCTAGAGAAAGTCAGATGAAGTTGGGTTGACATTGTTGATGCAAGCCTGCTTCAGAGAGTTAACCCATTCTAGCATTTCTGTCTAAAAAATCAACAACAAATTACCAACATCTAGTTTGGTTGGTTTTGGTTTTGGGACGACTATTTTTTTGAGAGAAATTGATAAGATTATTCCAGGATCTTGAGAAGATTGTTTTTGACGAGAAGAGGAAGCCATTGGTCACAAATCTTAGGGTTTTATAAGAAAAGAGGAGAAAAACAAGTTCGGAGAAAGCAAATAGTGTGTGAGAGTTGTGGTGAAAAGTGATTGTGAGAGAGGTGTATAAATAGCCAATGGAAAGAAAATAAACATGAAATTAATTGCAATTAAAAAAATAAACACAATGATTAAAATTAATAAATGATTTATGATGAAGGAGATTGCGTGAAGATATTTGAAACAATTATCGATGACTCGCGCCTCAATGCATCAACTCTACCGTTGATCAATCAGAGTGTGAACACGTGTTCCTTCTCTGATGATGACTTAACATTTAAGATTTACAGATGTTAATGTGGTGAACTGCATGATTCTATCTTGAAATGAAACATTTTGATTATACGTTCAGATCTTCTAGATGTTTTCTGAGTCAATTTTCCTTCTCACTTTTGAAGAACTATTGCTTAGATGTTCACAAAAAAATCAGAATATTCAGAGGGTTAAATATACAGAAATTACATTTTCATTCTAGACACAATTCCATACTGAGATGTTTCAGAATAAATTAAATCTATCTTCAGCAAGGGGTTTTGTAAAAATGTCATCCCATTGATGATCTGTGTCTATAAATTTTAAGAAAAGAATCCCCTTCTAAGTATAGTCCCTAATGAAATGGTGTTTAATTTCTACATGTTTAGCCATAGAGTGTAAAATGAGATTTTTAGAAAGACAAATAGCAGAAGTATTATCACATAAGATATGAATGTTACTCTCATATATATGATAATCTTCAAGCTGAATTTTCATCTAGAGCATATGAGTATTGCATCCAGCTGCAACTATATATTCTACTTCAGCGGTTGATAGTGCAATGGTGGATTATCTTTTGTTGGACCAGGATATTAAGTTGTCTCCCAGAAAATGGCAGCTTCCAGAAGTACTTTTTATTTTTATTCTATCTCTAGCAAAGTCTGCATCACAGTATCCTATTAATTTATATTCTCTGGATTTTATATAACACACACCAAGATTAGTAGTACCTTTCAGATACTTGAAAAATCGATTAACTGATGTTAAGTGAGATTCTCTGGGATCTGATTGGAATATATCACATAGGAAAACACTATAGATAATATCAAGTCTTGAAGCAGTTAAATAAAGGAGATAACCAATCATAGCTCTGTAGAGCTTCTATTCTACTTTCTCACTTACCTCATCCTTTTCAAGAATACGTGTAGGATGCATTGGAGTTTGATTAATTTGAATTCCCAGAAAGAACTTGAGTTCTCCCATTAGACTCATTTCAAATTCTGTCTGCATAGTCTTAGAAAATTCTTTGCCCAACGAGTCTTTAGTAGATCCAAATATAATGTCATCAATGTAAATTTGATAAATCAGAATGTCATTTTAAAATGTTTTATAGAATAAAGTTGTGTCCATTTTGCCTCTAGTAAATTCTTTTTCTAAGAGAAAGTTACTGAGTCTTTCACACCAAGCTTTGGGAGCTTGTTTCAGACCATATAACGATTTCTTAAGTTTATAAACATACTCTGGATATTTTGTGTTTTCAAAGCCAGGGGATTGATGCACATATAATTCTTCATTAATGTAACCATTTAAAAAGGCAATTTTGACATCCATCTGTTAGAGAGTGATGCCATTACTTACAACAAATGAAACTAAAAGTCTGATAGATTCTAACCTGGCGACTGGAGAAAAGGTCTTTGTATAGTCTATACCTTCTTGTTGACTATAACTTTGTTCAACCAGTTGTGCCTTGTTTTTGACGACTTCTCGTTGTTCACTTAGCTTGTTTATGAAGACCCATTTAGTTCCAATGATATTGAAGCCTTTTGGTTTCAGAACTAGATCCCATACATCGTTTGTAGTAAATTGTATATCATCTCATGAATCGTGAAAAATGTATGTTTAAAAACATCAAAACTCAATGCATATGGCCAAGATATATCAATACAAATGCAATGATGCATGGACTATTAATCAAATGCATCTCAAGTGCAAATTAGAAAATCTGGGCAGCAACTTCGTCATATCATGAATCGGAAAATAAGTCGATCTAAAAGTGAACAAAATTAACAAAAATGGTCCATAATCAAAAAATTAAGCATAACCATGCATTAAATGAGAATTAAATCACAACATACATGTTAGAAGAAAAACTGGACAACATTGTCGTATCGTACAACATAGCACAAAAACTCGGTACAAAAACAACCAAATGTGGTACCAATATCACACAATCATGCTAACAAGCTCGAATATGAAACAAGTATGAATTAAATCAATGTGTAAAAATGTTCACCAACACAAGGAAGCCATGACATAACATACAAAATCTCAACAAAAGTCGGATTAAAAAGAACCAAAATTGGTATCGGTATCAACCAATTGATTAATTGAGTTCAACAATGTATTATTCAAGAATTAAACTCAAGTGCACATGCAAAAATGATATTCCGAACAGCCACATATCCTTTCATAAAATTCAAAAAATGTCGATTTAAAATCAACCTCAATTGATATCGGTATCAACCAAAAGTTAAAGAATGACTAATTATATATCGGCCATAAAATAAATCAACATTTTACAAGCTTTTTAATTCCGGGAAAGTACTATGTAACCACACAAAATAAACCGGAAATGGTGTCGGAACCACAAAAACTCATCATTAATGCTCATTAAATGATCAATTATGTACAAGTAATCATTAAATTAAAACAAAATCGATATGTGTATGAGAAAATAATTCCCGGACAACACCACATTAATTTGCAAAATGGTTTGGAAACTTTAATTTTAAACGGTAAAACCCAACACCGGTAACTTAAAATAAACAAAAATGAGTTTCTTGTGCATGGAACAATAATTAAAGCCTTGATTACAACATATTTGAATGTTCCAGGCAGCACTATTCATGAGTCGATGAATATCCAAAAATTAGTTTACAACATGAGTATCGACTTATGAATCGGGGCCTAGAAGCTTCAAATAATTATAATGAATTAAATCCGCATTAGTTCCATGCGTTTCCGATCACAAACGGTAAAATTCAAGTGTTTACATAATTACTTGAATAGAAAATTTTATGTCAAAAAATTGAATTACCATTCAATTCGACTCAAGAATTATGTCAACTCATGAATTCAACATTATTCCTCAACAAAACTTCCACAAATCAAACAATCCGCAATAATCCGACATTAAACAACAATATTAAAATGTAACCGGATTAAATCTAAAAGTTCACATGTATTTACCGAATACTCAATCAATTTCAGATTTCAACATAATCAACAATTCAAGAATTAACCAGTTCAAGATTCAATTTAAAACAATCTCAATAATTCAATATCTCATGTAACAACACAAATTCAATTGAATTCTCAACAAATCAATCAATTCAAGAATTTATCAATGGGAAATTATTCACCGTAATCAATTCAAGAAATTCAACCAAAACCTCAAAAGATTCAAGAAGTCTTACTAAATTCAAAGCTCTAAACAAGAATCGTAAGCGGAAGATGGAAGAATCGCCAGAAAATCAAGTGACGAAGGGGGATGACGCCCGCAGCTCATCGACAGAAGGGGAGGGCGCTGTAGATGGAGGAAAGTGGAGGGCGTGGTTGAGGGGATACTGGCAGCGGCGGTGGCTAGGGGGTTCCGTCATGGTTTTTGCTTCTTGGAGGGAAGAGGAAATTTGAGTTTTGCCCTTTTTTCTTCTACTTTGTTCTTGATGAGAGAAGATAGAGTAGATAAAGTTTTTGTTGATTCTTGAGAGTGAAATTTAGAAAATGACTTGTGTGTATGTAAAATAGAGAGGAGAATTGAATATATATACTCTTGACAATTTGGGCCTTGGGTTGGGCCAAGGGAAACCCAATCAATTTATTCACAAAACTGAATTTTCAGTGTCAGCAAATGCAGTTGAACACAAAATATGTGAGCTCACTAATAATTGGTTCAAAATCTCGACACGAGACCAACACCAAAATTGTAGGTGACATAATTTGTGACGTCGTGCCGAAAGAACGAATGCAATATGATAAAAATCGAGCAAGTTATGAATTTTTGAATGGCGAGAACTTGAACAGTAAAAATCTATAGCATAACTTATTTTACCGGTCGATTTGAGAAACGAAAAATAATTGAAGCCTTCAGAGTATCGTTCAAATTCGGTACCTGAAACAAAGTTGTAGATAATAACATTTGTTATCTCACTCTTTGAGAACCGTCCCAATACCATAAAAATAGAGAAATATACGATTTTTACAATATCGAGAAACAGTGAACCAGGGTTCCAATTTTGTTGTAAAAATTCTCTGGTAATTTGAGATTTAGGAGATAATTAGAAAATAATTGGACCTCGACTTGAACATACTGAAATTCTGGTATCAGATATGTGATGTCGAAGGAGATGTCACGACATAAATATCCGAGGACAATATAAAATGCAACAATATTAAAAGCAGTAAAAACACAAGGGATTGTTAACCTAGTTCAGTGTACAACAACACATATTCTAGGGGCTACCAAGCCAGGGACAAGTCCACTAAATAGTATCAATTCACATACCATCAGTAAACAACCAGTTTACAGTCAAATCACTTAATCACTATCCGTTCTATACTTCTACCTAAGACACACCTAGGTATGAGGCCCTCCTCAAATCCCTTCAATCACTAACAATGAAGAACATCAAAATTATTAAGTTTTAAAGACTTCAATCATTCAATACTTAAAAGCTTATGAATGATGCACAATTAACAACTCAAGTATTAAACCGATACTTAGAGTGTATTATAATTAAAAAGACTTAGACTTATAAAATAGAAAGAATATATTCTTCTTCAAAAGTTGCAGTCCAATGAATAAGGATGCAAGTCCTTATAAAGGCGCAACAATGGGCTTAGGCTGGAAAAAAATATTCCAATCCCTTGAATATTTCCATGAAAATAGGCCAAGATACAATCCATACAGATCAAAAAATATTCCTCCATATTTTTTGCAAGCTATGAGTCACAAATCCTGAATAATGGTGCGCATAAAAACAAGAAACAAAATATTGGAAACAAATATTAAGTCACGTTCAGATCAGGAGGCAAATGTCAAGACATCTGCTTTGATATCATTCAAAACTAGTTTGATTCAAATGTCAAGACATTTAGCAAAACATTATCAAGACAATGTTTTACCAAAATTACTGCCAGCAAACACTTACAAACTCCCCCTATGGCAAATTTTGGCTAAAACATTATTTGAGCATATTATCAGAGCAACAGCGCAAGCAAAAACAAAATTCAATTAGCATTTAGCCAAAGTAATTAAGTTAGCTATTAGCAGAGGAAGATGTCAGAACATCCTCAGAGACATGAGGCTCCCCCTAAAACATTAAGCTCCCCCCCCAGTTAGTGGTCAGTAAGTCATAGGTCAGTCAGTTTCTCTCCCCCTTTTTAGACATAATATGCTAAATAAAATGTGTATTCAAGAGAATAGCAGTAATATAATATGCCAAATAAGTACAAACCATAGAATCTAAGAGTCAAGCACATACAAGTGCCAAAAAGGAACAAAGGGGTTAAAACAAATAAACAACAAATAGTCTAACTCTCTTCAGGACCAGTAGACTTGGCAGAGTCAGAACTTCCTTCATCATCAAAATCTCCTCCTTCAGTGCTCACTCTATCATCAAAATTGTTGTCCTTCTGCAGCTCTTTGATCATCTTTTAAAAAATTAGTTTCTTGCTAAGCTAACTCTGATTACACCATCAAGTTCCTCATAGGCTTCCATTAGTTAAGTAATCATATCATCCTTGCTTGAGGTTTTGTTTTCAGAGGATGCAGATGTCAAAACAATGTCGGGGACACGTTTTCCTAAAAATAACTTGAAGTGAAGGGTCAGAGCAGACTCCCTCTTGCAAACTACATCATTACCACTCAGAATTCCAGGATGTTGATTAAGAATAATTCCACAAATAAGTGATGGAAATGCAATAGGCACCGTACATTTTCCATCATACATCATCATCACACTTTTTCAACTGTATTTTCCATCGTACATTTTCAATGTATTCGCACATTCGAGGATCTTCTTCAAAGAATTAGCTTTCGGCCTGAACACGTGAATTAGAGAAGACATCAAGGAAAATTTTATGGCTGGAGAGCCATTAAAAAATGTTGATGCACATGAGAGTTATGAATTTTCGAACATCCGAGCGACCATTGAGCAACAATCCCAAAACTCTGGTTATTTAAATCTTCAGTGGTCTTCCTCACAAAATTGGCCTTCGGTCTGAACAGACAACAAATAAAGAATACCGAGACAGTTCTAATATTCAAAGAAGCATTGAAAAGTATTCTTATGACTAGAAGTTATAAATTTTTGAAACCCATCGTAACAAACAGACTTTTAATTCAAATTGTTTCAGACTGAGTGCAATACTTGATTTTCTCTGTCGTTCAAGGCGTATTGGAACACACGGGAACTTGACATGATGATGCCTTGATTATCCACTGATTGAATAGCCCAGAGAAGGCTTTGAATTCATCAAATGACGAAATAAATGTCTTCTCTAACCTGATGAAACTTAAGAGAAATATTCTGATCCCGTAACTACAGAACCAATGACATGTATGCATGAATATGGAAATAAACTATAAGCCATATAGGTTCAAATGAAGTGGGTAATTTTTGGGGTATAATAGTTTCCCCTATTCAATCGTCTTAAACCTAGATTGAGATTGGCATCATCCTTTCAAGCGAATAGGTGGAAGGGGATTGAATATAAATATGAACCCAAAAATTTACGCTCTGAATTAGAGCATGGTGCATCTACACTGGTAATTGTATTTTGGTAGCCTTATGGTATCAAACCAAAAGAAATAGATTTATGATCGGATAAGAATAGTAAACACTAAACCCGGCCTAAGAAGATTAGTAACCACTAGACATGGAAAACGAGATAAATAACCATTGAACTTGATCTAAGAAGACTAGTGACCACTAGGCATGGAAAACAAGGTCAATGACCATTGAACTCGACCAAAGAAGACTAGTAATCACTAGACTTGAGAAGATACCAATGACCATTGGATCTAAAAAACAATACCAATACATACTGGTCTCGATCAAACTGGAACAATGCCTTTTTGAACCAAATCTATTAGAACGCTTGACCACACATTGGGGATCGAGTGAAGGTAACGAGTGACATTCGACCTTAGGAGTACCATAAAGAATGTGCCAGGGAATATTTTGATCACAAATGAAGAAAAGAGTGAACACTCAGCTTAAACGTGACTAGTGACCACTAGACCTAAGAGTACCCAATAAGATACTAGAGAACATTGTATTCAGAAACAAGGCAAACACTTGATAGCCTCAAACCGAGGAGAACCAATAACCACTGAAGTTGACCAAGGAATTAAAGAGACAAAGAGATAAGTAACCACTTGACTTCGGAGCACCTTGTAACTACTAGATTCTAACGAATACCAGAACACTGTATTCGAAATTAGGTGACAAGTGACAAACTTGACCTTGATAGGAACTGATGACCACCAGACCTACAAGTGTTGCGCCAGGGAATGATTGGATTGCAAACAAGGAAAACGAGTGACCACTCGATTTAAGAAGACTAGTAAACACTAAGCCCTAAGATATTGGGGAAGGACTAGTAACCACTAGACCTAAGAATACTATTAACCACTATATTCTAGGGGTTCCAATGAGTAACTACTCAATCTAAGATAACTAGTAACCACTAGACTCTAGAGACATTGGGCTAGGAACAAACCGGGATGCCAGCATGTCAAATGAGTAATCACTCAATCTAAGAAGACTAGTAACCAACATACCTGGAAAAAAACTAGTAACCACTAGACTTAAGAGGTGTTGCACCATGGACAAACTGGATCGTAACTAAGAAAGTGAGTAACCACTCAATTTAAGAGGAAATAGTAACCACTAGACTCTGGGGAAATCAGTAAACATGAGTTGAATCACTGAGGATGAAGGAAACAACATCAACTTATACTTCAATACATGATTGGATTATTTGTTCTACAGATACCAAAGACTATTGGAAATGAGATAGGTGACAAGTAACCACTTAGCCTAAAGAGAAACTGATGACCATCAAACCTGATAATGACGCATCATGAAAGAATGGGTCGCAAACTAAACAATGAGTGACCACTCGGTGAAAAAGGAGACTAACACTCTAACTTACAGTTTAACTGCAAAGAGCAAAAAAAAGGTAAGGTAACTGCCAATGATTTCTAGGAGCAATGACGAAGGTTTAAGGAAACCAGTTGGGAGCAATCATATGAATAATCTCCTAGGGATTGGAGAATCGGTCGGGGATAAAAGAAATAAAATTTAGCTTATAATTTAATGCATGTTTGAAATTTTCACGGACTAATGTTTTGACACAAATAGAAACACTACACATTTGGGTAGATGCAATGTAATGATGCATGCTTAGATGCTTCACTGGGGAATAACATATCAGAATAAGAGGTAACCACAAGCCATATTCTAATAGGTCTTGCAAAAATAAATTGCAAACTTCACTGGAGAGATGTACGACTGTGCATTATGAGCAAGGACATCACGGGAGATTGGATGTTATTGAGGGATACCCATACATTTCAACCGAGGAAAGATGAAAGGTCCTGACAAATAAGATCTCAAATTCTGCTGGTATATGAGTGACGACTTAGCTGTGGAGCAAAGAACTTCTCAATCACGACTCACTAGGGAATGAGGGAGATTCCTCACTTGGTGAAAGTCCTTATTTCATGAATGACCATCCATCACCAAACTCAAATCCGTGAACATCCAACAAAAGATTCAATGGGGAGCGAGAGAATTCTCAAAAGAAATCTCATTAGTACAGATCGCACTAGGGAATCACAACATTCGGTTAAGAACTCTTTACCAATTAAATCTTGTTGGTCGAAGGTTCTCCGCAGGGTAATCCACCTTGGAGAAGAAAAATTCAAACTTCCTGGGGAAAACACCTTACTCGAGGAGGATAGAATTCTTGGACATGGAAGACCCTCAACATTTAACTTCTACTGTGGAACTGGTATTAAATCTTCTGTCACCGGGGAATAGGAGAATTCTTAAAACACTCTCACTGGTGTAGACTGCACTGGAGCAAACAACGAAGCAAGGTATTCACTAGCACCAACTTCACCGGTGAGAATAACTTCCCGAAGATTAACCGAGTGTAAACTTCAATGCGGAGATGCATCCTCGTGCGTCCTACATTGGGAAAGCAAGTCACTTCATGGGATATATCAAAAGTTCCTCGTCGGTCGAGGGAAACCATTCTTACCAGAAACTTTTAAAAACATGCAAACCCCACCGGGGAGATGCAAACCTCACGTGGCGATACAAATTGTATCAGGGGGTACAATATTATCTAAGGAGATACTGATTTTGTTGAGGAAATAATAAGCTTCACCGGGGAAATATGGAAAACATTGGGGAAGAACAAATTCCGCGAAGAAAATATAGACCACACCAGGGAAACTGCATGCTGCACTAGAGAAGTGAATATTCACAAGGGAGGGATCAACTTCACATGGGAAATTTGGACCACAACTGGAGAAGTGCATACTAAACTGGGAAAGGGATCATCGCGCCATATCCCGCAATAGACATTCCACTTGGGGACTGGAGAGCTCCTGAGAAAACTTCCATGTGGGTGTATCATATACCTGTGAGTGAACGACATTTCTTGCAAAATGAAACCATCAGAGTGCCCCAATGTACTCTAGATTTGAATAATTCTCCGACTCATGTAGAGACTTGTCGAATCTCGACGTAACTACTTTAGATTGATTGATCTTTGAAAATATTTGTCTCAAGAGGACTTCCTGAGATCTATGCTATCATGGATAAGTATCCCTATTGTTATGGACTTTGGAACACTGCCTCTGAATAACCAATGTTGGACGCTTTAACGACATTTGGGTAACGAACCCTGATTACTCGACGCTTTGAGATATTCTTCGAATATTAACATAACTTCCCCAAATTGACAAAACTTTAAGATATAAAATCTCAACTTGATTGCCCTGGATTGGAAAAACTTTGAGAGATCGAATCTTGAATTGACTGCCCCAGATTGGTGAAACTTTGAGAGATCGAATCTCGACTTGACTGCCCCAGATTAGTGAAACTTTAAGAGATCGAATCTCGACTTGACTTACCCTGCTCAATGGAGTCTTGACAAACCATTTCCTTACCTCAGGCTCATGGAGGAATGAGAAGTTCACGGAGTCTTGGATGACAACATACCCTTAGAGTGGTTGACTTACGTCATGAAAGTAGGCTAGTACACAACCGTACTTCTCAACTTGAACTACTTCATGCTCAAACAGATACTTGAAGAAATCTATCCATTTGGATAAAGTGAAAGAAACACACCATTTCTTAACAGATACTTCTGTGTAATCAACACTTCCATACAATCTGCTTCTGATCATTTCTCAAATTGGTTTTCTTTTACTTAATGACGTCACTAGAAAGTATGCCCCAGATTGGCTGAATTTGTAAACTTCATCCCCTTTAAGGGTACTCAGATTGTAAAGCATCACACTATTCATGTTCGTCAGGGTCTCTGGAAAACATGCTCCTTAGGTTACTCAGACTGTAAAGCCCCAAACGGCTTTCGCTTAGCAGAATCTCTAGGAAACATGCCTTTGGATATCATATTACTTCTCTTGAGACATCTAACTTTTATTTCAATAAAGTATTCAAGCCTCTCTTCTTTGATATGGTTGAGCTCTTCACTGATGCTCATTGTGTAAACTCCCTTGAAGTCAAGCAGTTCTTTTGCATGCAAAAAAATGTTTATTATGAGAATGATAATTCTAATGCAACACGTATGTGAGTCTTAAAGTGTTTATATGAAAAACGACGTTGTGACTTATTATGAATAAATCACTTTTAGAGTGAGACACTGAACACTTTTTATTTTTAAGAATGATAAGACAATCATATGATACCAACACAAATATTAAGCACGCAACTTAGGAGTCAGTTAAACGCTATCTCGTTGCAAGTATGCTTTCAAATTAACCTGTGCTTCAGTTACGAATTTTAAGGGTTGTAACGTGGCCTGGTTCACGATTTTTAGAAAAAAAGATTTAAGGCTCAAAATTATTGGGTACCCAGCCATTCTCCATGATGCTCTCCAGTGCTAAGTTCAGTTAACTCGATACGAGCACTCATTTCTCAAGAGGAGTTTGAAACGTTTGAGGAACCAACGAGGTTTTTTGGACACGACAGTCACTCACCTTTATTTTTGGTGTCTGATCATACAACTTTGTTCTTTGCTGCGGTTTTTTATTCGTAATCCTTTATCTCCTTTTAGGCTTTTCATTTTTCTCGCTTTCCCTAACTTTTGCCTGGACAAATTCGTTTGAATTTTGATTTTGAAGTCCAGCGGGATGCCCTAATTTTTGCCTAAGCGACTTGTTTTCAAGTTTCGACTTAGAGGTCTTTTTTTTCTTTTCTTTTTATTTTTTCATTTCATTATTTTTCATTCCTTTTTCTTTTGAACAAATCATGTGATCCTGAGTCCTTTGACTTTTGGAAATATTGTAACTGCCTCATTCCTTGGTCGGTGAGGGATAAAGATTGTGGTTTCGTCATTTGATTTTTCTCGACTTATTGAGTTGAGGAAAAATCACCGTGGTTTGCATTTATACATCTCTCACTCCTGATGAGATTTTAACACTCGATTAGATTAGCTGAACACTACCCGCCCCTGGGTTTAAAAATGAGAGTTTTTTCTGAATAGAAAAGAAACTCCTACTTTAATGCTCAAAGGGGTTAACAAGGGTTTCACTCCCTTATATCTCCAATATTTTGGGATTTGAAACAATGCTTGTACATCATCAGTAGGGTCTTACTCAAAAGCAAACGAACCATAGATTTTTGCATTTTTCAGTCATTGTCATCCTCCCTCCAATCATTGCCTAAGCAAAAGACTTGGTAAAGCTGGTATCAATATGCAAACAGATTATTTTATGAGTGATAACATATGGATGAGTGTGAACAAATGGATCACTTCAAGACAAACATACTTATTACATTATGATTTTCATTCAAAAATACACAAATTTCTACATGTAAGCAATGTTTAAACAAACAAATAAGATTACAAATTAAAATACAGTAAATAGGCCAATTATTTCCATTTTAGAGGAGACTTGACTCTGTATAGACTTCTTGATTCTTACGACTTTCAGCAGTCTTGATGCTTAAATGGGTAAGGGACTCCCATTCTGATCTGGTGTGAACACAACAGTCTCTTGATTGATCCAGTCTCGGACCTTGTTTCTGGATGACATATCGTCTTCAACCGAATGGCCAAATGCCCCAGGCTGATATTCATAGAAGATTATATCAAAAGAAAGGATGAATGCTTTACTAAGAGAATTTTTATAAAATGCATCACCAAGTATCTTATACTACAAAGACGCAATACAATTCGTCTTCTATCACATAGAAGAAACACTCAGTTGGTGAGAAAGAGTATGAAACAATTTTCCAAATAGGAATTGAACTTTGGAAAAGACCCTAGACAGGTGCTGGACTTTATACTTCAACCCCTTACAGTCTTCAATATCATAACCGGGTGCCCCATAATAGGAGATACATCTATCATTTGCATCGAAATTAGGAGAGAGGTTTGTGGGAGGAGGACCAAAAGAAGAAAAGAGCTTTACCAATTTAATTTCCAACAGACGAGGAAGTAGCTAGATATAATGCCTTAGGATTGTATCAACATGCTTATTAGGATTTTTTGTCCCTATTGATAAAGTTTTTCCTTTGGACACATTTGGGAAACAAGCACTGGCTGATGACGAGAAAAACCGGGAACACAAATTTGTGGAAAAGACCCACAAAAGTTATTCATGATTTGAAAGAGGCCCCTTATGATAGGGAGGAATGGCAGCTTCCGCTGCTCCAACAAGTATAGGATCACCTTCCTTTGCTGATAATGTCTTTCAAATTTTTATAACCCGACTCAACTGAGTCTTTGACTGGTTATTATTGTACCCCAATTTTTGCCCCTAAGATCCCTTCATCATACCATGTTGATTCAATCACAACAAGATCACATTAGGGATTTTTGGTTCTCCTCCCTATCTTTAACTTTGCTCTTTGAGGAATCACCAAGCACCTTGACTTGTTTTCTTTTGTGATCATGAGTACTTTGTCTTGATTTTCTTTTTAATTAATAAAATGAAATGTTGGTTTTTCTTACTTGTTAATAATGTAGGTAAAGGCAATGAGGCTTAGCAAGTTGCTCCATGGGTTCATGAGTTTATTTCCATGCCCTAGTTAATAAATCTTGAGAAGTTAAAACCTCACCATTGGAGTTGTTTTGGAAGGAATGGCATGGAAAGATTATTTTGGTTCACCATATTTCAAGGTTATCAAATTTGTTTCAAAAGTACAAGGGGTTGATTGAAGAAGTTGTCATGCTTGGACAAGGCTTTGTTCCCATTGGTCACAAATGCATATTTCTCTCAATTCTCAAGATATGGAAGTGGTTTTGGTGGCTATGAGTTCTCATTTTCATCCTCAACAACTTCTATTCATAAAGCATTTCTGTTGGTATAAGAAGTTTGTTCAAAATTGTCAAAGTTCCTCAAGGCATTTTTCTTGATCTAGGAGCTAGGGTTTTGAACTTCAAAGAAGTATATCTTGCTCATATTTTGGTATTTTTGAGTGATTCCAAAGACATACTTCTATTCAAAGGGTTATCAACAAATCACTTCAAAATTTCCAAGGAGTTTTCATGTGGAAGAAACTTGATGAAGAAGAAAGATTACAAGTCCTCCAGATGAATCCCCAATTTTCCATGTGTGACTTCAAATGATCATAACTTGGTAAGTTTTTATTACCTTGAGCCCATTATTTTTCCACAATGATCTTTAGGATGTGAACTTTATGGATTATTTTATGTGCAAAGTGAGAAAATGGATGGAAGTTGCCTTAAGGATACAAAAGATTATAGGCCATTTCTTGATTTTTTTGCCAACTTCAACAATTAATAACTCTCTCAATTTTTGGAGATTTTGAATGTTTCAAGTTTCAAAATGTCATTCAAGAGGTATATTTCATTCCATCTTTTTTAGTTAATAGCAAATTCCAAGAGGAAGGCCATGTTTAGATGCAAAACATTATAGGTCACTTTTGAAGAAAAATTTGAAATATTTTTAAGTATGGAAAGTCAACCCTTTTTATCCAACTTTGACTCAATGCAACTTTCAGCTCAAGCATCCATTTGATCCCATTCTTTTTCCATTGCAAATCTTGTAACCTCATCTTTCTAAAGCATCAAGAATCATGCCCTAAGACCCCTTGAGCTGAGAATGCAATGATTTTGAAGTTGGTAACTTGGAACTGAAGTTTCATCTCAAGTCAGAATTTGAAATCTTTGTTTTGGCTTCTAATCTCAAGTTTTCCACGCGTTTATGCCTCTAAACATGTTTAATGAAGTTCCAGAATTGTTTAGCACAACAAAATGCGCGTTTTGGATGAGTTCTGATCAAATTAGAAGTCACACTTTTCTTGTTTATAACTTCACACGATTTCCCTCCAAACTTTATCATTTCACACGCTTGGACATTCCATTTGGTTCCCTATAAATAGAGGGTCACCCCCATTCATTTCCTCAAGCTTGGATAGCTAGAATCACCCTGCCAAACTTATTCCATAACTCAAAATTCAGCAACTTTGAAATCCATCCTCAAGCCTTTTTCAATCCAATTGTTCCATCAATTCACCTTCCTTGATCTTCCCTGAAGCTAACCATTTAATTACATTCAAGAATCGTGCCTTATATTTCTCCATAGAAGTCCAGTTTCAGAGCTCTGTAACTCAACTTCAATAGGTAGATTCCTTCATCAATTCTTCAAAACTTTGATATCATTGTGATGCTCTCATTGCCCTAGTTCTAGTTGCAACACTTGTTTTTTACTGGAAACATGTTTTGACCGTGAAATTTCAAATCCCTTTTCAAAACTTTCCTTCCAAATTGCTTGTGCTACAGTTTATATAAATTTGTCGCGAATGTGTTGTTGTCTTCGTCTTGAAGAGAGGAAGCGAATGTCATAGGTCTCGTGCTCTAATTTTACAGATTAAGTAACCTGGTTTTGGGACTGGCTGGAGGTTGAAGATGAACAACGTGTCATCTTCCAACCAATGAAGGCACGCCATCTGTGTTTTTCAAAAATATGATTTAATTAATGATCCTATGCATTATTCACTAAAGTCCATAACATGCACAGTGCGCCAGGTCCACTTGACCTGTTTACAAATGCGTTTTAACATTGATCAGATGACCCATATTTTTTTAGTTTTTATTTTCTTTTCTGATTTTTATATTTAATTGTTTTAAACTTCAAAAAATCATAGAAAATTCATTTTTGGTCCAAAAATTCTGAAAAATATTTTTGATTATTCTCTTTCTAATTTTTAATTTTTCACAATTTAATTTTGTGTTTTGGTATTTTTTTTATATAAATTTTCACTTTATTTGAATTGTTTTAAATGTATAAAAATACTTTTATGCATTTTTAAATTCTGAAAAAATTATGGAATGATCTAATGATATTGTGACAAATATTGGTGACCTCACTTATTTTTTTATTTCTGACTTTGGTATTTTTATTATTTTTAGTTTATTTTACTCATTTCTTTTAATTTTAAAAATATTTTCTGACTTAAAAAAATTACCAAAAAATTAATAAAATCATTTGAGTCCTTTTCTGATTTTTCTATGGACTTACTTTTTATTTCTTGATCAATTTGAACATAGTTAATATTTTTCTCTTTTATTTCTATTTTAAAACATTTTTTTAAAACCTTTTTTGTATATATTAAATGTAATACTATTTTGTGACTATTTTCTGGCTGATCTTGGGTTAAAATTTTGATCATGAACTTTATTAACATCATTGGATCCATGGTGTTGAGTCTAACTTCACAAAAATGGATGAATGATTTTAATAATAGTTTGATTAAATTTAATTCAAAAGTGGTTTGTATATTCTCTCCCACCCCTCTTCATCTCATCCCTTTCTTATTGCACTAAGTGTTATTGGAGCATGATCTCTATATCATGTCTCGAAACAAATGGTGCATAGATTTCTATTGACTGGCCTCAAAATAGGTGCGACTTCTATATAAGTCCACTTACGATTGCTTAACATAGTGCTAAATTTTGTCCCGATTCGAATAAATGATCATTTGTGGCCCAAACCTATGTTTGCAAGCCCAAGTATGTTCATTTGATCTCTTTGATCCAATGACCTTGAGATTCATTGTGTGGAGGCTTTGGTTCTACCAATCCTCTAATGGATCTACAATACCTTTGGTCAACGTGGATCACTTAAATATCGTTGATCATTAAATGATACTCATGAGGATTCCAAATGGATGATATACTTGACAAAAATCAAATGCAACTTGTTGTGTGGAGGATTTGGTTCTACCAATCCTCTAATGAGTTCCAAATGCAAGTTTCAAGATGATCATCCAACTAACCACTAATCACTAATAATTGACTTTATCCTTTATTTTTATTATATGCCCCCTTTTATTTTTATGCACTATTTACTTTTAGCATTTACATTTCATGCCATTTTCATCTTTGCTCATTTGAGTATTTACTTTCTTGTCATTTTTATTTTTTCTCACTTGAGCTTTAATTTTCCTTTTCAAAACACCTAATAATCAATATAAACCCTAAATTTTTTTAATGATACCTGGACTATTTGGCTACTATCCTTGGCATTATGGAGCATTGAACTTTCTGGACTTAGGATTAGAAACCTTGACCTATGATTGGAGACCTTGTGACCTTATCTGATTATTTTTTCTGGAGCTCTTGAGGTTTATCTCAAGGCATTGGGTTATTTGTTTGTTTTGTGTGCAGGTTATTGTGATTACACTCTTTGTTTGTAATCTGGAATTCACCCGTATACAGCCGTTACTCTGCCCAATTTTTGTGAAGACTTAATACACTTGAAGTTTGATTCTCTCAAGAGGTCTAATATCTTTTCTTGTTTGGTTTCAATCCAAGGAATGGTAATTCAATTTTGACTCATAATGTCAAGTATTGGCTTCTTGTTGGTTAGATGATTCTTATCTCTAGCTTTTACCTTATGCTTTAGGATAGTCCCTTCTTCTTTAATTTTAAAAATCTTCTCTCTCCTTTTGAAAAAATCTTCTTATTTTTTCTAACTTGAACCACTTTCATAATAAACTTGGACTTAGGTACATGCATTTTCAAAACATTTTCATAAATAAACTTCAATAAACTTAATAATACTTTGACATTTTTTTTGTGAGAAGACTAAAAGTCAATTAATCTCATTTCAAACCATTTTACCACTTTGGCTTTTATCTTTAAACTTTTCTCAAAAATATTGCACTATCGTCAATCCTTGTAGTGATGCAAACAACTATACTTCTACAATATGCAGTGAAGAGAGATATTTTCCACTTGGGTGTTGAGTGAGGCATTGTTGATTTTAAAATTTAAGCCATATCCTCCACTTTGACATGATACAAGTTCTCCTTTCTCATAATTGTGGGTAGTAAGTATGTTTTCCACACGGACAATTACAATGATGTCTTATCTCATAAAATTAACCAACACACTTGTGCTTTAAAATTTTTAAAAGAGGAACCACGTGTACCATGATCCCCTATTACACGGAAGGTTGTACGTAGTGTTTACCTTGGGTTTTGGTAAACAACCGCTGATCCTCCAAATGGTTACTTATTTGGTTACTCGCAGGATCGATCAGATTGATCCTAGGACATAGGTTGATTTTGAAGTTTGATTGAATTGGATAAGGCTTTAAATAAATTGGCTTTAAATGAATTGCATAAAGGAAAGACTTGGTAAAATAAACAAGGCTTAAAGTAAAAGGTTCGACAAAAATGTAAAGGAGAAAGCAAGTAAATTTCTGGGAAAGTAAATGACTTTGATAAATAAAATTGGTGTTTCACACATACATTTCTCAACAATTCTTTCTCACACGCTGGGTACTCGAATCTATATGAGTGACTTTGTATATAATTGTGAACACACGCGAGAAACTACATGTCTACTCCTATTTATACTAAAACATCCCAAGTAACCGTCGGGCAGTTACACTGCTTCGAGATCAATCCACTTGGCACGTTCTCCATGCTCGACGCTCCAGATCCTTGCACGTTTGCACGTGGTAACTGCTGGAAACCGTTTTCCCTCCAAAAGCTTGAATTTCAAACTGCTCCACTCTGAACCATCGAACACTTTCGTCAAGAGACATCTTCGACGAGAAACTCCTTCAACGTCGAAGGCAACCAGCCTTCTTCCTTGGAAGAAATCTTCTAAGTACTTTGCCATCTTTCGACGGGCACTTCGACAAACTCAACTAGTCGAAGACATCCTTCAGCTTTAATGGCTGACATCAATCAAAACAAAGGTGTCGAATTTAGGAGCCAACAAATTGCCCCCCAAGAATGCCTTATTTCGACTCTGAAAGAAAAAGGCATTCTTTGAAACGCCATTCGACACCTATCTTTCCACGCTTAGTCACAAATTAACTTGTGCACTTTTTGTTGCATTTTACCAACTATTGGCAATCCCAAGAAAACCATCATTGATTTGATCCTAGGACGTCACTTTCGGTACGGCGTGCAGTACCAAACGTCATTTCAGAATTTGTCATTATGACAATTCCCAAAAACGAGGACGCACGCTGCGTCCCTCTATTTCTGCAGAAACGGCCAAAACAACAGGGGGCTGCCACGCGTCCCACTAACTCCTGCAGCATTAAATGGCATTTAATGTCCTCGTTATTGGGGATTTTTCCCACTACTATAAATAGTAGTAAGTACCCCATTGTGGGACTTTTTACGCCATCTAGCCTTTCAAACTTCTCTGTTTTCATACAAGCTTGTTATCTTTGCAGAAATTCTTCCTCTTTCACTTCATCTTCAACCTCATTTCAAACAATGGCCTCTGCTTCTACTGCTCCTAGTGCTAACGCACCAACTGAACATGCTAAACCCAAGGTTTTCGTCACTGCCCCGGTAGTAAACTCTACAGGCAAACGAAGGGTTCCTGAACCTTCTGACATCGCCGTTCGTGACGCCTACTCACGCCACTTGATGATCCCGGTTGGATACTCCAACCAGATCTTTGCAATGTCTGGCCCCATGAATCCAAGTATCTCTGAGGCTCTGAAGATCAAGAGCTATTTCCCGATAGTCGAGAAATTCAAACCAGTCGCATGCGCCAAGAAAGACGCAGAAGACAATGAAGACCCTGCACGCGAAAAAATCGACCTCCGCTTCTTCAACAGAGGTGTTAGGGTCTTCAGGTCTTGCCCTAATCTTACCTCCGATTATGTTGCTTGGCTAACAAAGTTGGAGAAGCACCAAACTTCGATCTGGAAGGATATGGGAATCTTCGACCTAGTGATGCTGTCGAAGACGGGTTTGAACTACTCCCCGGAGATGCTGATAGCTTCACTGTTGTTCTGGGACTACTCCCATTTTACTTTTCATCTTCCATGTGGGATGCTAACCCCCACACTCTTCGATGTGGCCGCTATTACTGGCCTTCGACCAACCGGGGATTACTTCGATCCAGAGGAGATGTCGGAGGACCAAATTGGCTTCTCTGAGACCAAACCAACATACACCACTTTCATCAACCATTATCACGACAGGTCGACAGATGCTGTGTCGGATGTCGAACACATAGCGTTTCTAGCCTTATGGCTGACTCGCTTTGTGTTTTGCTCGAAGTCTCTACAGGTGACCAAAAAGATGGTCACTCTTGCTACTCAACTGCATCACCGCCAAAACATCTGTTTGGCAGAACTGATTCTGGCTAGCCTCTATGATTCGATCAGCAATGGGGCAACTCTTCTGAAACATATCGAGGACAGGGCCAGTTTGCTACTTGCTGGGCCTTTTTGGCTACTCCAACTGTGGCTCAACGCCACTTTCGAATCTTTCTTGCCCAAGAAGGTTCAGGTAAATGAACAGGCTCCAGCGATAGCGAATAGACGCATCGAAGGAACCAGGCTGGCTCTGCTGACACCTACAGAAGATGGACTGGAGTTTCAGCAAACCTTCACCAACTTCGTCCTAATGTTTGCTCGAAGGAAGGAGTTTGTTTCAACTATGGCTCCATTTGCTCAACGGAGGGTGGGCCCAGCATGGTTCACAAGGCCACATCCAAGGGCGTCGAGTGGTCCCAATGTCGATGAGCATACAATACTTTGGGAGGCGTTCCTTACACCAAGGATCATGCCTCTTTGATTCAAGAGCTCAAAGACTCATTTGAGTCTGATTGCCTATCAACCAAACCTGGTATCTCGCCAGTTTGGTATTATCCAAACCCTACCTTCTCCGATTTTTCAAAGAGAGAAGTCAATGTTGTACTTCTGCAACGATTATACAGAAGAAGCTGCCATCAAGCATATCGGAAGATATGCTTGTCGAACAGTCCTCTCGCTATTTGACTACCAGCTCAATTTCCTTTGCTCACCATCCTTCGAGGAGTGGTGGAAAAGCTATTATGCTGAGTACTTCTTCGATGAGAAGGACTTCATGGATGAGCTGCAGAACTCTTTTGTCCTTGTGTTGGACAAAATAAAGAAATGTAAGTTCATGTTCTCACATTACTTTTGTCTTTCTTTTCGACTGCTAGCCTGTTAACTTTTTACTTGTTTTCAGTTGTTCGAAAGCCTGTAGCCAAGAAGGCTACAGAAGGCCAACAAGGAGGAGGCCCTTCAACAAAACCTCCACCGCCGGCGAAAACTACAGCGCCGGCGAAGACCACAAGCAACCAACAGGGGGAAGGCCCTTCGAAGAAGCCTTCTATATCGGTAACCAGACTTTCTTCATTTTCCTTCTGGCTTTCGATTTTTGATTTTCGATGCAATTATTCAATCGAGTTCCTGTTGGTTTTCTAGGCACCTTCGCCCAAGAAACGGCCAGGACTAGTGGTCGAATCTGGGAGTGATGAAGAAAGTGATTCCCCTCCTGCCCCCTTAAAAAGGCGAAAGTTGACGAAGGATGCTCCTGTTCCTGCTCCTGCTCCTGAAGGTCGAACCGTCAGAATAAAGGTTGCTGTGAGAAAGCCTAGGCCACCTCCAGTGATCATCGAGGAGCCAACTGAGGAGGAACTAAACATTCTTCTTAACAAGCCTGTCGAAAGCGACAATTCCAGCCCTGGGGCTGAAACTAATCCACAGGTAATCTTTTAGACCCTTTTATAACTTAGGTATAGATACCCATATTCGATTTTGTCTCTTTCTATCTCTGAAGATTTGTCTTCTTTCCCTTTTCAGGACACTACTGAAAGTTCTCCACCAAGGACCTCAGAAACGCTGGAATCTGCTGACCTTAGCAGGCCTCAGGAAAAAGGCTTGGGCAATGACGAAGCCCATACTGAGAATGAGGCCAATGCTGAAACGGTAGAGAAACCAACAGAAGAACCTCTGGTGGAGGAACAACAGCCAGAAACGGTTCAGGTGGTGGATCTGTCAGAAGAGAATCATGAAGAAAGGGACCAAGGCAATGATGGCGAAGAAAATCCAAATGCTGCCGACGAAGAGAACCAAGGTGGCACTGGCGAAGGACACCAGGGTGACGCTAGCGAAGAGCATCAAGATGACGCTGGCGAAGGACCCCAGGGTGATGCTAGCGAAGAACCACAAGTCGACGCTGGTACTGCCCCAGTCCTAGTCGAAGAGCAACCAGTCGAGGCACTTAACATTCAAGAACCTCAAACCCAAGACAATGCTGTTGCAAGGGTTACCTCAACGAAGCACAGGTCGAAAGAGGACTTGGAACTCTTGAAACGAACTGATCCTGTCAGCTATCTCAACGCGATCATCGAGAGTAAGAGTTCGTCTGACGCTAGTCAGGAAATTCCTACCCTATCGGGGAAGTCTACTGAAACTTCTCCCCTTGATGATGCTTTGGCGAAGGTTAAGGCCCAGTTCTTCAAGAGGGACTTGATGAAGGCTTTAGAGGGGGACCCCACTGCTCCATCATGCTTGAAAGAGGTCTTGAATGCTGTCGACTTTGAAGCTGTAGCCCCAGAAGTCTCAGGCTTGATCATGGAGTTACACTCTATGATTGATCAAGTCTCAGCAGATTACAGGCGCCAAAGAGGGTTTAACAGTCAGCTTGAGGTGTTGTATGGCAAAAGCTCCTCTGCGTGGACTGCTGTCTCAGATTCGACTTCTCGAATTGCTGAGTTGTCGAAACAAAAAGCATCTGCGCAGGAAAGAGTCGATGCCATTGATCGAGAGAATGCTTCCTTCCGGGCGCAAATCGCAGAAATAGAGGCGAAGATAAACGCCAACACTGTACTCAAGGAGGAACTTCTTTCGACCATCTCAGACACCGAGAGCCAGACTGAGATCAAACAAGGCCTGGAATTTGCTGAGAGGGCCCAAAGCCTCGACGCTCAAATTGCCAAACTAGTGCAGGAAAACTCCTGGTGCAAGAAGAGGTTGGAGCTGCAGCAAGCCAAGTATCTTCGACTCAAGAACTCTCTTACCTTTTGATTGATTCTCTTTTGTAACCATATTCTGTAATCGTTATTCGACAACAATTCCCATCTTGGCTGAAATTTATAAAATTTCCTATTTTGGCATTTTTATGGTTAATTTAGTCTTGTTCTTTTATTATTTTATTTTTATCTCTTGAAGTATAGGTTTGTATTTTTTCAAATATTTACCATTTACTCTCAAGAGCCTTTTATCTCCACTTAACTCTTCGACTTCATAGGCTCCACCAGAAAAAGTTTGGATAACTCTGAAGGGTCCTTCCCATTTGGGTGACCATTTCCCCATGCTTCGATCCCTTCGATCCATGGGAAGAATTACCTTCCAAACTAGTTCTTCAGGCAAAAATACCTTAGGTTTTACCTTTCTATTATAAGAGTCTTCTACTCTTTTCTTCTGAAGCCTGAGTAGGTCGAGAGCGTGTAATCTCTCTTCGTCTAAATCCACCAGTTCATCTAACATCATGTTCCAATAAACTTCAGAAGGAATATCATAATGCCTCTGAACCCTTGCAGATTGAAGACAAATTTCTGCTGGTAACACTGCATCATGGCCAAAAGTTAGCCTATACGGTGTTGTACCAGTGGCTTCTTTTGGGGACGTTCGACAAGGCCATAAAATCTGGTCTAACGTCTTATGCCAATTCTTTGGTTTCTTCCCAACATGTTTCTTTATCAAGCCAATCACCACTTTGTTAGCTGCTTCGACTTGACCATTCGCCTGTGCATAATAAGGCGTTGATGTTAGGAGTTTGAAACCTGTTTCCTGAGCAAATTCCTGCATCTTTCGACCAGTGAAAACTGACCCTTGATCAGTTGTTATCGTCTCAGGGATTCCATATCTAAAGATAATGTTCTTTTGAATAAATTCAATGACATTTTCTTGGTCCACATTGACTAAAGGGACAGCTTCGATCCACTTAGTAAAATAATCAATGCCTACCAGTATGTATTTCTGACTCTTTGATGATGCTGGTCGAATCTCTCCAATGAGATCCAACGCCCATCCTCTAAAAGGCCAGGGCTTCACTATCGAGTGAAGTTCGCTTGCTGGTACATGTTGGATGCCTGTATGGACTTGACACTCTTGACAACCCTTGGCGAACTCAACACAATCTTTCAGCATAGTGGGCCAATATAGTCCTTGTCGAAACAACAACCATTTCATCTTATGGCCTGCTTGGTGAGCCCCACATGCCCCAGCATGCGTCGTCGAAAGGGCTATGTATGCTTCAGTTTCACTTAAACATTTAAGCAACACCCCTTCAGGCGTCTTCTTGAATAACTCGTTACCCATGAGTACAAAACTCAACGCCCTGTATTTTGTTTTTCGTTCTGTCGAAGCTCCTGGATTTTAAAGATAGTCCACAATAGGTTTCCTCCAATCTTGCTCTGACAAATTATCAATGAACGAAATCTCGAAGTTACTGTGATCAGCATATCCTAGTCTCGTCGATTCCAAGTCTGATGGTGATAGACAAGTTGCTTTTATCTTTTCTCTAACTTCGATTGCTCTTTGTAATCTCGTTTTTGAAATCTTATACCCAGATGCAATTTGTGCCAAGTCATTGGCTATTTGATTTTCGACTCTGGGTATGTGTCGAATATTGATCGTTTCAAATTTTTTCAATAAACGATTTGCTATCACAAAGTACATAATGAGATTCTCCCTTATGCATTTATATTCCTTTGTGACTTGCTTGATGACTAACTCTGAGTCTCCCATTATTTCGACTCGAGTTGCCCCCAATTCCAACAATATCTCAAGGCCAGTAATTAGAGCTTCATACTCAGCCTCATTGTTCGAACAAGAACCTGCTATTTTGTACTTGAATGTTGTTGGAATTTTATCTGGAGAAATAATCAAGACTCCTACCCCTGTTCCATCTTTATGGCTGGAACCATCGAAGTAGAATTTCCAAGGTTCTATCTCCACATAATTAATATCCTCGACTTGAATTGAGTGGTCGACTATGAAGTCTGCAACCACTTGTCCTTTTACTGCCTTAAGAGGCATAAAGGTCAAGGAGTATTCAGTTAATGCTAATGCCCACTTGCCAATTCGACTATGCAAGATAGGTTTCGACAACATATATTTGAAAACATCAAAATGAGACGAAACATAAACATCAACTGGTTTTATATATTGCTTGAGTTTTGTACAAGAAAAATACAAACATAGACACAATTTTTCAACTTCGCTATATCTAGTTTCTGCATCATTCAAAACTCGACTGAGATAGTAAATGGGTCTTTCGACTCCATTCTCATCCTCTTGGGCTAACATACTTCCCAGAGTTTTGTCAGATGCAGCTATGTACAATCTCATACTCCTATTGCTACAAGGAGGCACCAAAATAGGTGGCTTAGTGAGGTACCCTTTGATTTTGTCGAAGGCTTCTTGTTGCTCCTGCCCCCATTCGAACCCCTCTTTATTCAGTCGAAGTAAGGGTGAAAAGGCCTGAGCTTTCCCACTTAGATTAGATATAAACCTTCTTAAGAAGTTTATCTTGCCTAAGAGAGATTGCAATTCCTTTTTATTCGATGGCGCTTTCGCTTCCAGAATTGCCTTCGTCTTGTTCTGGTTGATTTCGATTCCTTTCTTGTGGACAACGAAGCCCAAGAAATCTCCAGCTTTCACACAGAACGCACACTTCAAAGGGTTCATCTTCAGACCATGTTCTCTCATTCTTTCGAATGATTGTCGAAGGTGGTCAATGTGATTCTTCCTTGTAACACGGATGAATTTGCACTTCAGAAGTCTTTCGACCTCCGTTTTGATCTTCGACAATATTTCTGGAGCGAAGCGCCTTGGATTTTGCTTGATTGGCTTCTTTCCAGGTTTGATTGGCAACTGAAGTTCTACCAATCCTCTGTCGAGACCAGGCATTTCGTCATAATCCCATGCAAAACAGTCTTTAAACTCTTTCAGCAATTGGATTACTTCCAACCTAAGTTCTGGATCGATTTTGGCACTGATGTAAGTTGGCCTTTTCTCTGATCCTTCGCCTAAGTTGATTTCTTCTAAAGGATCTTGTGCTAACATTTTAATGTTGTTCGCCAAGGGGTCCTTTTCGAAGCCCAAAGGCTCATCGTCATAGATGGCGTCGAGCCTCTGTTCCTGCATTTCTTCTGGCATGATATCAGGGGGTTTTGGATCGAAATCCTTTCCTGGGCCTACAGCAGATAATTGTTGATCATTGGCCTGTGTGGCCATGTACTTTACTTCGGCTTCGAGAGCCGTTATCATCTTGGTTTCGGCTACATAAGCCGAAATTCGCTTCAAAGATTGTGACTCAGTCATTATCACTGAATTCACTTCCCCAACCAGTTGGTTGGATATCAGTTAACCCACTGAAGTCTATGTGGGACAAGTCTTCTCTGTCCCATTGAAAACCATGCTCAAGATGCAGGTATAGGGAACAAAAGGTGTTTGGCGCTGGCGCCATGTCGAAGTCAGGTGTTGGACATGGCCCTATGTGAGCCAAGTTTTTGTCGAAATCTGCCACACCCAAGTGATTCACTTTGCCAAGGTAGTAACTTTGATCTGCCTCTATGTTTTCGACCATCCCATCTGGACGCCATAGCAGCAGCCTTTGGTGCATCGATGAAGGCACAACGCCAACACCATGAATCCATTCACGGCCCAACAAAAGGTTGTAGTTAGGTTTGGCCGATATGACCATGAACATCGTTGGTCGAGGGATAGACCCCACTTTGATATCTAGCTGGATCACTCCCATGGTGGTCCCAATGCCGCCCTCATAGTTCGACAGGACCATGTTGTGAGGTTTAATGTCCTCATCCCTTTTGCCAATTTTCCTTAGCATAGAGTGAGGGATAATATTGATGGTTGCCCCACAATCGACCAATATTTTATTCACAGTAGTTTCTTCGAGTTTAGCCCTTACGAATAAAGGCTTGAGGTGATTTTTCATCGCCTCAGTAGGTGGCTCGAAGAAGCCATTTTGTTCCTCAGTAGTGCCATTGTCCATGACAAAATAGCACACTGGCCTATGTTTGGCCATTTCTTGCTCTACTTCCCAGTCACTTGCTTCGACTTCTACCTGTCGATTGAATTCTCTGGGCAGCACCGAAACAATATTTACCATTATATCCAAAGTATCATCAGACTCAGCATCGTCTTCGTCTTCGACTTCACTTTGGTTAGGCCAAACTAGCCTGTTGGTAACTGGCTCTCTCTCTAGAGGCTTCCTTTGTTTCCTTTGAGGAACATTCGAACTAGTCTCTGCCTTAGGTTCGTTGGCAGCCTCCCTTTCAGCTTTTCGTCTCCTTTGATATCTCCTCCATTGAGATCGAGACATGGGATTTTTACCCTTGTAGTTGCTGGACACTTGTGCAACCTTAGGTGCAGCAACTTGAGGCTCTTTCTTTTGAGTCAAAGAGGAACCTCTTGGCACATCGAAAGAATGCCATTTCTCCTCACTTGGCCTTTTCCGGCCAGAGGTTTTGTACCAAGTGTCTACTGGCACATTTGTCGGAGGCCTAAAAGTCAATTGCCTCTTGTCTTGGTTAGAACCCCTTCTGGGATCATGTCGAAGGTCAGCATTCTCCCTTCTCTTATTCGCTGCTCTTACGCCTTGAATGTGCTCAGCAGCTTTTTTATCAAAGATCGAACTGCATCTTGGACACAGCATCACCTCTGATTTCTTTTTCTGGCATCTTTGTAAAAAATCTGCCAAGTTTTCGTTTTCCCGAGGGAAAGCAGTCTTATTAGCCTGTTCTTGCCTCATGGCCTCTTCTGATGCTTTTGGGTCAGAGAGTTCGACCATGTTGATATTCATTGTATCTTTGTTAGCAAGAGTTAACTGCTTCATTTGTATCTCCAGATTCTCCGGCTGGCCTTGAACGGTGGCCAAGTGGGAACTGGGCTTTGATCCAGTTTTTTGTGCTTCAGCAGTCTCCGACTTCGGGTTCTCGACCGCTTTCTGGACAGCTTCAATTGTCTTCCTGGATAAATTTCCAGAAAAACTGCCAAAGATTGGCATGTTGATGTGGTCCTTTGAGACTTCGACCATGGTAATTCCTGGCTTCTTCGACTGGATCCTGGTTGCCTCTATCATGTTCACCTCAGAGGGTTCAGCATAGTGGGCTTCAGCCTTCAGTGGATTGGAGTCGATAGCCATGGGGGATTTGTCTGCAAACTTTAATCTCCCTTCCTCAATAGCGTCTTGCACAAGATTCCTGAAAAGAAAACATTGAGAAGTTTTATGGCCCAAAAAATTATGATATTTACAAAAACCTCTCTTCTTTCTTTGATCAAGAGGAGGCACTTTCACCTCTGGGGGTACTATCATTTGGCCATCTTTAACTAGCAAGTCGAATATTTCATCACATTTTGTGATGTCAAAACTATAAGTCTTTTTTGGGAACCTATCGTTGGTCCTTTCTGGACCAATGGGATTTTTCCCATTTGAGGGGACTAACAGTTTACAAGAGTATGGTGGCCCTTGTTTTAGTTCTGCTAAATCGACTTCTCCTTCTTCGACAGTTAAAGTATCATCGAAGGATTCTAGATCTTCGTCATCCATCTCAACGTACGCTATTCTCTCTCTCTTGTGAGTTTTCGTTGCCTTAGCTTTTTCAGCTTTGAGGCGTTCTACCTGTCGAACTCTATCGGCCAGTTGGGCCATGTCTCTTAGGTATTGGGTGTCTAGCTTCTTCCTTATGGAATAATCTAAACCGCCTGCGGCTATTTCGACCAACTCATGTTCTGGCACTTGTGTAAAACATCTCGCCTTGAGCAACCTAAACCTATTCAGATATTCGTCTATAGGTTCAGTGAAACGTCTCTTCACACTGGCCAGTTCTTTCAGGCTTATCTTGGTCTGCCCCATGTAGAATTGTTCATGGAACAATCTTTCCAACTGGGTCCAATGATGGATCGAATTGGGGGGAAGAGTTGTAAACCAAGTAAAAGCGTTCTTGGTTAAAGAACTTGGGAAGTACTTGATCCTTAGGTTTTCGTTATTCGAAATGTCTCCTGCTTCGATCAAATATCTCGCCACATGCTCGACAGTAGATTCTGTCGTGTCCCTAGAGAACTTAGTAAATTTGGGGACTTTGCATCTAGGAGGTAAGTCTGTTTGTAACACGTATTCTGACAATGGAGATGTAAAGTTGGGCCTTCGAAAGCCCATGTTCATCCCATTCTGAGTCATGATCCGTTCGATCATGGTTGCCAGATTGTTTTCCAAACCCATGTTTTGGTATTGGATATGCTGAACCACTTCGTCAGCATTTTGGTTTCTGTTAACTAACCTTACCTCTGGGGCTATTACCCTAGGTTCTTCGACAGTTTGTTCTAATCATGCCCTAAGGTTTTCTTCGACAGGCTGTTGAGCCTGGTTAATGGTGGTTTCTTCCTCTAAAAATATCCCCTGATTTCCCCTTATTTGCGCCCTTTGGGGCTGTCGAACAGGTTGGGGTACTCCAAAGAAGTCAGCCAAACGCGTCATTTGCGCTGTCACTTGCTGATTCGATTGAGTAGTGTTTTGTATTAGAGGGTTTAGCACTGTACTCAAAGTTTGTGCCAACATTTGCACCATATCATGGTTGCTTTCGTCCATCTGTTGCCTCAAGACTGCTGTCGAGGCATTTGTAAGGCCATGGGCTACTTGGGACGTTCCTCCTAAGAGTTGGGTCCTATTTCTATTCGCCATGCCTACTCCAGAGCCTTGGAGTGGCGAAGAGGCACTCACAAAAGGGTCTGAAAAAGTGGACGCAGCATTCGTCAGGCTTGCCACTTCAGAAGTTGGCATACCATAGAATGGAATAAATCCTGGGGGAACCACAGGCCTTGTGCCTAAATTTCCCCTTGGTGGGGGAGTTCCCAAAGGTATCCTGGGGCCTGTTAACGAAGGTATTGGCCCCGTGGTTGTGACCGACACTGCTGGTGTCGAACCAACGTTCGTCGCTTCACTTACGGTCATACTAACCGTTGCTCCCACACTCGTTTGTGGGATTTCGTTATTGTTTGGCGGATTCGCCATCTCTTCCCTTCTTCTGGCAGTATTGTTATCGTTAGTGTATATTCTACCACTCCTCAATAACATACAACTCGAAAAGATGAGATTATTTTCAACAATCAACACACGGTCCCACCAGGTGTGCCAATTTGTTTACCTTGGGTTTTGGTAAACAACCGCTGATCCTCCAAATGGTTACTTATTTGGTTACTCGCAGGATCGATCAGATTGATCCTAGGACATAGGTTGATTTTGAAGTTTGATTGAATTGGATAAGGCTTTAAATAAATTGGCTTTAAATGAATTGCATAAAGGAAAGACTTGGTAAAATAAACAAGGCTTAAAGTAAAAGGTTCGACAAAAATGTAAAGGAGAAAGCAAGTAAATTTCTGGGAAAGTAAATGACTTTGATAAATAAAATTGGTGTTTCACACATACATTTCTCAACAATTCTTTCTCACACGCTGGGTACTCGAATCTATATGAGTGACTTTGTATATAATTGTGAACACACGCGAGAAACTACATGTCTACTCCTATTTATACTAAAACATCCCAAGTAACCGTCGGGCAGTTACACTGCTTCGAGATCAATCCACTTGGCACGTTCTCCATGCTCGACGCTCCAGATCCTTGCACGTTTGCACGTGGTAACTGCTGGAAACCGTTTTCCCTCCAAAAGCTTGAATTTCAAACTGCTCCACTCTGAACCATCGAACACTTTCGTCAAGAGACATCTTCGACGAGAAACTCCTTCGACGTCGAAGGCAACCAGCCTTCTTCCTTGGAAGAAATCTTCTAAGTACTTTGCCATCTTTCGACGGGCACTTCGACAAACTCAACTAGTCGAAGACATCCTTCAGCTTTAATGGCTGACATCAATCAAAACAAAGGTGTCGAATTTAGGATCCAACACGTAGGCACTAAAGGTTCGCAACCGCGGTGGATGCAAAAACCATGAAAATATATTTCTTTTCTTACCTCCACCATTCATTTTTATACAACATTTTTATAGCCAAAATATACAGATTTTACAAAGAGGTTCCTGCGGAGTACCGTAGATGTTTAGGGTGCTAATACATTCCCTTTGCATAACCAAACCCCTTACCTTAAATATTTCCACCTTTTTTGGGTTATGCTCTCTTTTCCCATTCCTTTGGAAACAATAAAGTGCGGTGACGATTTTATTTTGATTTGTACAAGTCTAGTCAATCCCATGGCTTAGTCTTAAACATTTCTACCGCTACATAAAAATGGCAAATTCACTGGGGAAAGATTGACCTCTTGCTGGTCCATCCCTAAGTGGGTTGAGCCTATCTTTGTTTATATCAGTATATGTGCTATTGTTGTTTATGTGTTATATGTTGTATATATGTTTGTCTGGATTTTCCTGGTTTTCAGGGTGCTTGGTGATTACTTATAAGTCCTATACCCGGACTTGGGAAAACTTTAAGATAGGACGGGCGATATAGTCATGTTAACTTTGAGGGAGTAATCCCTAAAAAGGAGGCATGATACCCCCCACTCAGTGGAGGCCCCTTTGACTGTAGTTTCGTTTACCGAGTAATCGGGAAGATATACTGCTTTCGATCTAGGAGCCTGCTGAAACTGAGGACCGTAGAATACCAAACCCATCTTGGCCTTTTAGGTGTAGTGCGGAAGCTATGACGGAGTAATCCGGAAATAGTTATCACGTGATACTACGCTCAGACGAGTTTTTCTTGAGAATAATACTAATTACCGAGTTAATCAGGAAGTTAGTAATATCCGAAGGAAGGATGTAGACTCTGGGAACCTTTAGAACCTTGTTCGGCAGATGATAACTTTTAGACCGATACTTTATGGGTAGTACCTTCAACCTCATGCTCGTGACGTTGAACCTATGAACCCTATATATGTGATCTTATGTGTGATTGTTGCATCATGCATCCATGCATCCAAAAGCATCTTTTGAAGAGATCTTATTTCAAGGGATTTAAAAATTGACCATTTGTGAATATCTCAGGTACTTTTTAACCATGGAATCTGGAAAGAGAAAGACCGGGAAGTACAGTTTCAAGGATCCCAAGATAGATGAGTTGATCCGTCTAATCCCCGAGATCGAGTGTTCTGCAGACTTTTGGAAGAAGTATGGATCCATCATTCCTCTCATGAAACTGAAGATGAAGGAGGGTATTCTGTCGACCTTGGTCCAGTTCTATGATCCTATGTATCATTGCTTTACTTTTCCCGACTATCAGTTGATGCCTACACTAGAGGAGTATTCTTATCTGTTAGATTTACCTGTTACTTATCGTGTTCCTTTTACTGGTTTGGAGGGTGAGCCAAAACCACATGAAATTGCTGCTTTGATTCATTTGGGGAAGTCTGAGGTGGAAGCCCATATGACTACCAAAGGAGGGATTATAGGATTACCAGCTCAGTTCTTATTAGAGAAAGCTTTCTACTTTTCCAAGATGAAGAGTACAGTCGCTTTTGAGGCCATCTTTGCTCTACTTGCTTACGGGTTGTTCTTATTTCCTAATATGGACAGGTTTGTTGACATTAATGCTATCAGGATCTTCATGATCGGAAACCCAGTTCATACCTTATTGGGTGATGCTTATTACTCTATTCATCTTCAGAATTCTTATCATGGGGGGGGGGGTGATTATCTGTTGCACGCCCCTGTTGTACCGATGGTTTATCTCTCATAGCCTTAGTCTGATGCTTTTTGGGATGTCAAGAAGGAACCCCGTTGGGCTCCTAAGATCATGGCACTTACTCACTCGGATATTGAATTGTATCATTGAGCTTACCAGGATATAGAGATTATTGACAATTGTGGTATTTTCCCCAATGTACCTCTTCTTGGTACAAAGGGAGGGATTAACTATAACCATGTTCTTGCACGGCGACAACTCGGTTATCCGATTAGGGATAAACCAAATAATATTCATTTGAGTAGTTTCTTTCTGAAGGAGGCAGAATACCATAGGGAAGCTAGGGAGAAGATTGCGAAGTCCTGGCGTCACATTCATAAGAAGAGTAGGAAGGATTCGGGACCTAGGGGTGTTGTTTCTTTGGAGCCATATCTTCAATGGGTCCAAACGAGAGCTATTCAGTTGAAGATGCCGTATTCCCAGGAGACACATATGCTTGATCTGTTTGTGAAGACTACTCTTCCCTTATTAGATAATCTAGAAGAGCTGCAGCTTGGAAGAACAAGTGCCAAACTTTAGAGATTTCCTATAGAGCAGACTTGAAGGAGAAAGATGACTTGATTGAGATCCTTGAGAGTCGAGAAGTAGAGACTATGGAGAGGCAAGGGGATTTATTTTCTCCTAAGCCTCAATCAGATGCTGATTACTCACTTCTCAATTCAGGTGATTGGAAGGAGGTTTCCACCAGGTATGCGAAAGAAAACCAAAGGTTGAAGGCTCAGATTGTCAGGCTCACAGGGAAGAACCAGCATGTAGAGTGATCTCCATCAGTTTGACTTCTAAGGGTTTTAGATTTTATTTTCATCTTGTACTTGGGATCATTGAAACTTGTAATCCATTTTGGAGTTGTTATAATGAAATTTTTCAGTATTTCAAATGCGTTATTACTTTGATATTTGCAATATGTCCATAAATTTTAAATCCCTTGAAATATTAAATAATAAAATAAAATCATGTGCACTGCATATCATGCATCATAATGCACATATTTATTGCATTTGTTATGCATATCCAGGTGTCTTACCAAGCTTTTTACTTTGTTCAGCAAGCTGACTCACCACTACAACACTCTGGCTAATTTCAGAAAGAAGATGGACAACTTAGAATAATAGAATCACGAGCTGCCCGAGGAAGTTTCTGCTTTGAAGGCCGGCATGGGCAATCTTACTGCTCTGATGGAATCTCTGGTGGCTTCTCAGAATCAGCCACCGAGTGTCCAACCTCCGCCAACAAGGGCAACTACTGAAGCTCCGACTGTTTCCGTATCTGCTACTCCAACTGTTTTTCAGAACAACATGCCTCAAGGTTATCCATGAGGAATGCAAGAGAATTTTGCACCTGAAGGTTTCAATCTTGGTCCTCAAGATACTCCAATTGTTCAGACTATTGTTACTCCGACACCTCCTGTGGTGCATGCTACTCCTGCTGCACCTCCTTCGACGAATATGGTTCTGTTTTTTAACGATGATGTGTGTCGTCCTTTCCCTCCACCGAGTGAAGACTTGGGTCTTTATGACAAAATGGATGATTTTCAAGAGCAGTTTGACAAGATGCAAAGAGAGATGAAGGCCCTCAGAGGAAAAGAGCTATTCGGGCAGAATATGGATGAGTTATGCTTGGTCCCGAATGTTAAGATACCTGCTAAGTTTAAGGTCCAGGAGTTTGAGAAGTACAAGGGAAACACTTTCCCTTGTTCTCATCTGGTGATGTATGTAAGGAGAATTTATACCCATACTGATGATTAACATCCGCTGATTCACTTTTTTCAGGATAGTTTGACTGGTGCTGTGCTGAAGTTGTATATGAGTTTGGACAGTGTTAACATCCATACTTTCAATGATTTGGGAGAATCATTCATCAAACAATACAAGTACAACGTGGACATGGCGCCTGACCGTGATCAACTCAGGGCCATGGTTCAGAAAGACAGGGAATCATTCAAAGAATATGCACAGAGATGGCGTGAGGTAGCCGCCAAAATGATTCCTCCCATGGAAGAGAAGGAGATGAATAAGATTTTCTTGAAAATTCTGGGTTCTTTCTACTACGAGAGGATGGTAGCAAGTGCGCCAAATGACTTTACTGAAATGGTAGGAATGGGTATCCGCTTAGAAGAGGCTGTAAGAGAGGGCCGTTTAACGAGAAGTGAAAGCTCTGGAGGTGTGAAGAAGCCATCTTATGGGTTTACCAAGAAAAAGGAAGGGGATGCAAATGCTGTTATGCAAGAGAGGAGGGTTAATACTCCTAGAAGGAATTATCAGCGTCATCAGCAAGTCCCCTCAGTTACTTCAGTTGTGGGTGCAGCTCCAACTACCGTTGCTTATCAGAGACCGTCCCAGCAGGGGAATCAAGGGTATAATCAGAGAAGGGAGAGTTATGACCATATTCCTATGAGCTATACAGAGTTACTACTGGAATTGATTCAGAAGAAGTTGGTTCATACCCGACCACCTCCCGCTGTACCATCATCATTGCCTTGGTATTACAAGGCAGACCAAACATGTGCTTTTCATCAGGGAGCACCAGGGGATAATGTTGAGAATTGTTATTCTTTGAAGACTGGGGTGTAGAAATTGGTGAAATATGGTATTCTATCTTTCAAGGATGTGGGACCTAATGTGAAAGATAATCCTCTACCCAAGCATGGAGGAGTAAATGTTGTGAATATAGTGGCCGGTTGTCCAGGCGACATCCTTAATTTTTATATTAATCTGGTTAGAGGAGATTTGGTGAAAATGCATGCAGATCTCTATGAACTTAGCTACTACACGCATGACCATTCCGGTTGTGCTATTTGTAGTATAGACATACATGGTTGCGATAAGATAAAGGCTGATTTACAAGAGATGATGGATGAGGGCCTCATCCACATAATCAGGCCTAGGGCAGAGTATGAAGAGGAGGTGAATATGGTTTCTGGATGTCCTGGAGAATTCTGAATTTTTGATATAGAATATATGAATGACGACCTTGTGCAATTGCATGCTACTTTCTGCCATATGGCTGGTCAGGTAGAACACCAGTATGGATCTTGCCGAATTTGCTGTCGGGACTCCCGAGGATGTTCAATCATGAAGAATGGTGTTCAGTTGTTGTTAGATAATGGAGTTATCAAGGTTATAGGTCAAAGGGATGATTACCATGAAGTTGATTTGATTGAGGTATGCTTGACTGAAGAAGAGTCAGATGAAAAGTATGCCTATGTAGATGAGTATTTCTCCTCAGATGAGGATTTGTTTTCCAAAAATGACTGATCATGTTGAAGAGGGGGTAAACATCATTGTACCTTATTTTGGGGCACCCACCCATCTTGAAGTTGAATATTATAGCAAGCCAGCTGTTACCCCATTGGTGATTAGTTTTCCGGGTCCTATCCCCTACAAGTTAGATAAGGTTGTGCCCTACAAATACAATGCTACAATCTTAGACGATGGAGTGGAAGTTCCCATCCAGCCAATGCCTGATGTTGGAAATATTGCTGAAAATAACAGGGTGACCCGTAGTGGCCGTGTGTTTGCACCAGTTGTTTGAGGAGATGTTAGTGCTGGAAAGAAAATTGCTGAGAATGTTGAACCCAAGAAGGCTACGAGTGAGACTAGTGGGGATACATTAGAGAAATAAGTGGATGATATTTTAAAGATAATCAAGATGAGCGACTACCGAGTTGTAGATCAGCTACTGCAGACTCCTTCAAAAAGATCTATCTTTGCATTATTGATGAACTCATATACTTATAGAGAATCCTTGATGAGGGTATTGGACGAAGATTTTGTGGAGAGTGATATGCCAATAGACCAATTCAGCAGCGTAATAGGGAACATTACATCATGTAATAATTTGAGTTTCTGCGATGATGAATTACCAGATGAAGGAAGGAATCACAACCTGGCCCTCCACATCTCTATGAATTTCAAGAATGATTCACTATCCAATATGTTGATTGATAATGTATCCCCTTTGAACGTTATATCGAGGAGCACTCTTATGAAGTTGAAATATCAAGGAACACCTATGTGCCCGAGCGACATCATTGTGAAAGAATTTGATGGATCAAGGAAATCTGTTATTGGTGAAGTGGACTTGCATATTCATATAGGACTACATTTGTTTCAGATAACTTTCCAGGTCATGGATATTGTACCCGCTTATAGTTGTTTTCTAGGAAGGTTGTGGATACATGAGGCAGGGGCTGTCACTTCAACTTTATACCAGAAACTGAAATTTGTACCTGAAGGGAAAGTGGTAATCATAAATGGGGAATATGCATTATTGATATCTCATTTGTCCTCTTTCAGCATTGTGGAGGCAGATGAAGCTGCTTTTGGAACCCAGTTCCAAGCCTTATCCATTGACAACATAAGAGGAAATGATAATTCCATGGTTTCTCTTAAGGATGCGCAACAAGTTGTGCGAAAGGGTCATAGCTGAAGGAGTAAGAAAACACTTAGAAGGGGGGGGGGTTGAATAAGTGACTCTTTTTCTTTTCAAAACAAAGCTCAACAATAATGGAATGACACGGTTATTTTTATCCTGGTTCGTTTGAACTCAAACTACTCCAGTCCACCTGTCAAGGTGATTTCGCCTTTCTCAACAAGGACTCAATCCACTATAATCAACTGATTACAAACACACAACAACTATTGTGACTAACAATGCACAAGTAATCTTACAAGTGACTAACACCACTAAGACTTAAATCTAGTCCTAGTCTGCTTGAGAAATCTGACCAACCTTGGTATCTCAAGGAACAATTACAAGAGTTTAATCTTTACAAATAGTGAAATAAAATTTGCTTCTAATCAAGCTATATCACAACTGTGATTTTTCACTTAGAATAAATTGCACAAAGTGTATGAACAAAGAGTTGTGAGCCCAAAATCTTTCACGTAGTTTCTTGCTTCTTTTTGAAATGTAATTCGTTGTTTTTGCTTGCAATAAATGTCCTTCTATTTATAGTAAGAACAAAATGACCGTTTCTGCCTTCAGAAAAGTGGAGAGCATTAAATGCTTGCGTGTTTCCTTGCACTATTCCATTTTCCAAGAAACTACCTTTAGACACTTGAGTGCTTGCAGACGTCTTTGCATTAATGAGCAAACGACAACCTGTAAGAACATGTTTCCTATGCTTGACAAGACAAGTTGGTTTTAACGTTTGTTTCAGAACATGCTTTAACGTCTTGATTTCAAAACATGCTTCACTTCATCTTCTAGGCAGTTCTTTGCTTGCTAAGAACTTGATCAACGCTTGCTTTCAAGTAATCTTTTGAGCAAGGAAACTTGCTAAATGTTAGAAGATATATTTAAATAAAATGTCTTACCAGAGTCAGCAGGTGCACTTAAAACAAAAAGGTTCTTTCATTAAATAATTTATTCATAGTTTTTTGCTTAGCACTTCAGAATGCTTCTTGTCAGAACATTATCTGAAACATTCAAATACGTTCATCAGAGTATAAATTATCTAACATATAATTTATTGTTATCATCAAAACTCTGAGATAGATCAGAACTAATCTTGTTCTAACAATCTCCCCCTTTTTGATGATGACAAAAATTATTCAGATATAGAAATAAAATATGATAAGAGATAAGAATCTCCCCCTGAAATGAATATTTCTATATATAAAATTTCTGAGATTATTTATCAAAGCAAAATAAATCTTCTTGGATTTCTTCAGAACTTCTTTATGAAGATAATGTGCAGCTGGAATATTCTTTCAGAGTTAAAAGGATACCTGCAAAAAAAATTCTTTTGCACAAGAAGAAATTTTGTATCTTGTTAGAATGTCTGAGACTTTAGTCCTATAACTGTTAAACAGTGATTATTTCAAGAATTCACATTTTCTCCCCCTTTTTGGCATAATCAAAAAGTGTAAAAAAAATTGAAGAGCTGAAAAGTTTTTATAAAAAAAAATCCAGAAGTACAAAACAACAAACAAAAGACAAAAAAACAGAAATACACTAGGATTTCTTAGTAACAAGAGCCATCAGAAGATTCTTGATCTCAGAGGCAGATTCTTCTTGTTTCACATCCAGTTCTTGATTTCTTGATTTGTTTGGTCTTGCTTATCCAAGCGTTCATGTATGACTTCATTCTACCTCTTGAGCTCATTCAGAGTGTCCATGATAAGTGAGGTAGGAGCAGAGGATGACGAAGCTTTAGCAGAAACATGCTTAGAAGCAGCAACCATTGAGTCATAATGCACAAAGGTTGAAAGCAGAGTGCCCGGATCCATTGCAAGAGTGGGCACAGGTTCAGGTTCAGCCTTAACAGAAGGTTGATTCAATAGAACAATAGCCAGAGGGTTTGAATCGTCAGAGGCATCTTCAGATTCATCTTTTGATATGTCCATTGTATCAGCTGGTGTATCAGCAATCATTAATGAAGACTTCTTATTCCAAATGTCAGCAGCAGCTGTCTTGAAAGCATGCAAATGTTTGGAAAAGTTGTCCAGCACCTGAAAATGGCATAAGTCCTGTAGCTTCAGTGACTCAGCATCAAAAGTTCTTCTCAAGGTTTCTCATAGAAGATCCGTTGCAGCTGTGTTCACGCTTCTAGAGCAATCTTCTTTCAGCAGATTCAACCATGCTTGAACATCTGTTAAAAATTCTGAAACAATGTATTCATATCTGGATGAACAGGTTTTGGGACAGCCTTCTTGAAAGTTTTGTTTTTCAAGAATTGTAGAGATTCATAATCCACTACAGTTCTTAAAAAGCTAGCAGGTTCAGGATTTTTGGTAGGTTCTGGAGTGGCTGAATAATCAGGTTGGTCAACAAAGTTAGGTGGTGCTGACTGTTCATGAGGTTTGGATGATTCAACAATTTCAGGTGGTTCAAAAGATTGTTGTTCTGGAATATGAGGGGGTGAGAGTGCAGGTAAGTTTTGTGTTTGGTGTTATGGTGAAGTAGGTGGAGTGACATCAGGTGAAATTATTATTGTATTATCAGAAGTGGGAATGGGGTTCTAAGGCTGTGGTCGATTCATAGCAAAAATGTTTTCAGATGGTAAGTTGAAAGGAGGTTTGAGTGTGGCCTGAGGTTCATTTATACCTGGAATTCTCCAAGAGCCAGCATCATACCATCCAGTGGGTCTGGATGATAGAGTTCTGGGAGGAGGTCTTGAAAAACGTTCAGCATGAATGGGTTGAAAAACAGATGGTTCAGGGGGTTCTGATTGAGAAGGTTCTGATTGGGTGTCAGAGTGTTCATCAGAGTCAAAATCACTCAAATCTGATAAAACTTAATTTTTATGAGGGTTGTCATCAAGGGAGTTAGATGGTAAGGTCAGGTCAATATTAACATCTATATCTCCTAAGGTTTGAGAGGGTTCAGCAGATGTAGATACATTGACAAAATCATAAACAATGATAGTTTCATCAGGTTTACCTTTCTTCTTTTTCTTCTTCTGAGGAATGGTAGAAGGTCCTTCAACATCTTTCCTCTTCAAAGATTCCTGGAGAATAACATCTGGAGCATCTTGATTTCTTCCTTGGAGCCAAGCTGGATCAATAGGTGTTCTAGTCTCTTTGCAGATTTCAATGTAGTGCAGGATGATACGTGGATGATCTCCTGAGTTGAATAAAGGAAAATCAGCAATAAATATCCTTCTCCTCTTCACAACAGCTGACACATATGAAGTTGGTTCCACCAGCAGCTTGTCAATTATTTTCCTTTTCAGTAAATTCTTCTCAGTCATAGTCTTACCACAAGTAGGTTCTAGCTCCCCTAGAAGATTGGCTTCATCTAGATGAGAAATCAGACCATTATTAGTCCGAATGTCTGATATTAATCTACCCATAGGAATCCAATTCCTTTTGTATTTGGGGTTTTTCATCCTTTCATCCTCCCTAGTATCTTTTACATGGTTCCAGAGATGTTCAAACAGCAAATAAGGCAAATCAATTTTTACATTTGTTCCAAGGCAGAACAATAAGTATTGTTGATCAACGTTAATGTAATCAGGAGAGCTGGTGTCCTTCCTATGGTGAATACATCCATGAATAATCCTTGTCCAAATCTTGTATTTATCTTTCAAGTCCCTGACTTTTGAAGATCCTTGGCCATTTGTGAAAATCTCTGAGTAGACCCTTGACATTTCTATCCTTCCACTTGGCATACCTGTAACTCCAAGTCCTTTAAACCCTGGTAACTTTCTGATTTGGTTTTCTGTAATGGATATTTCCTTGCCCATTACTAAAGAGAGAATAACCTTAGGAGTTGCAATAGCATGTATCCAGAATTCCTTCACCAGATGTGGAAAGACTGGACCAGTGAGACTATCAAAAAAGTTCTCCCAACCTTGAAACTTAACAGCAGGGAACAATTCAAAACCATTTTCTCTTAGATTCTCAAAATCTACCATTAACTCACTTAAAACTTCCAAACTGTCTACCGGAATGAGAGTTGTTCTTTCAGGAACTATGTATTGCTCAGAGTGGGTAGAAGAAGAAGAAGCCATTGAAGTTCTTTAGAGATGAGAATTTGAAGAAAAGGGTTTAAGAGAAAAAGTACAGAAACGATTGAGTTTGAAAGAGACGGTAAAGAATGAAAAAGGGTTTTTCAAAAAGTATTTATATGCAAAAATTTCATAAATAGGTTTAGGAATAAAATTAAAAAAGTATTTAAAACGAATTTAAAATTAATTTAAAAATGAATTTAAAACGAATCTCATCATTACGTGCATTTAATGATTTTGCTAAAAATAAGGGGAAAACGTGAGATTAAGGCTAATCATTAACAGTTATCTAGAACGTCATCAGTAGCTTTTGCACGCGTGACCTTTCAGAAACACACCACGTGTTCATCTCCTGAAGGATGCATGTAACAACTGTTTGTTCTAATGAATTTCTTAACTATACTCAGAAATGAAGCGTTAGAACATTTCAGAAATTTTCATATAGCTTCTGAAGCAACTTCTCTTCTAACTTCTGAAGAGTTGTTAATCAGAGCATTCATTTCAGAATATTCTGAAGTCAAACATAGAAGATAAATATTTATTTTATTCAGGACATAATTCCATACGAATATTTTTTAAAATGAAATTAAATATATCTTCTGAAAGGGGTTTGGTAAAAATGTCAGCCCACTGATGGTTTGTTTTTACAAAAATTAAGTTTAAAATTGCCTTCTGAATATAGTCCCTTGTAAAATGATATTTAATTTCAATATGTTTGGCTTTAGAATTTAAAATTGGATTCTTAGAAAGACAAATAGCAGAAGTATTGTCACAGAAGATAAGAATCTTACTTTCATAAAGATTGAAATCTTCTAGTTGACTTTTCATCCAAATCATCTGAGAACTACATTCAGCAACAAATATATACTTAACTTCTATGGTTGAAAGAGCAATTGTTGCTTGCTTCTTGCTGTACCATGAGATAAGATTGTCACCCAGAAACTGACAGCTTCCAGAGGTGCTTTTTCTTTCAATTCTATCTCCAGCAAAGTCAGCATCACAATAGCCTACTAGTATGTAATCTTGTGATTTTCTGTAGCATAAACCCAGATTAGTAGTACCTTTTGGATACCTAAGAATTCTCTTAACAGCTGTTAAGTGAGATTCTCTAGGATCTGATTGGAATCTAGCACACAAACACACACTTAATAGTATATCAGGTCTAGATGCAGTCGGATAGAGAAGGGAACCAATCATACCTCTATAGAGCTTCTGATCTAATTTCATACTTACCTCATCTTTTCCCAGAATGCAGGTTGGATGCATAGGTGTCTTGGCATCTTTGCTCTCTGACATCTGAAATTTCTTCAGAAGTTCTTTAACATACTTCGTCTGATGTATGAAAGTACCTTCTGGAGTCTGATTGATTTGAATTCCCAGAAAGAACTTCTATTCTCCCATCATGCTCATTTCAAATTCTGCCTGCATGGTCTTAGCAAATTCTTTTCCAAGGGAGATATTAGAGGTTCCAAAAATTATATCATCAACATAAATTTGACAAATTAAAATATCATTTTTAAATGTCTTTCTGAAAAGAGTTGTGTCCACTTTCCCTCTGGTAAAATCTTTTTCTAAAAGAAAATTACTCAGACGATCATACCAAGCTCTGGGAGCTTGTTTTAAACCGTACAAAGACTTTTTTAATTTAAAAACATGTTCAGGATGTTTTGAATCATTAAATCCAGGAGGTTGATGGACATAAACTTCTTCTTCAATATAGCCATTTAAAAATGCACTTTTAACATCCATTTGATATAATGAAATGTTATTTTGTACAGCAAAAGAAATTAATAATATTATAGACTCTAACCTGGCGATTGGGGCAAAGGTTTCATTATAATCAATTCCTTCTTGTTGACTATAAACCTGTGCAACCAGTCGTGCTTTATTTCTGATCACCTCTCCTTGCTCGTTCGATTTGTTTCTGAAAACCCATTTGGTTCCTATAACGTTGAATCCTTTGGGTCTTGGAACTAGATTCCATACATCATTTCTGGAGAATTGATTGAGTTCTTCTTGCCTTTCTAAGATCCAATCATTATCTTCCAGAGCTTCATCAATGGAAGTTGGCTCAATCAGAGAAACCAAACCAAACAAAGATTCTTCATTGATTCTGAGAGAGGATGTTGTTCTGATGGGATCTTCTTTTCTTCCAATGTTTACGTCTTCTTTGTGAGCTAAAGATATTCTAGGAAACCTTTTCTGAGCGGGTTGATCAGAGATTCTGAGGTTGTCCAGAGCATTGTCAAGAGGATGATCTGTTGAGTCTTCCTTTGCTTGAGTCTTTATTTGCTTCTGAAGTTTCAAAGTTTGAGGGATGATCTTCTGTACCTATAGAAAAATCAATTTGCTTTGGCTGTGGCTGGCCAAGCTTATCATCAAACCTGACTTTGATTGATTCTTCAACAATCAGAGTTTTTGTGTTATATACTCTATAGCCTTTTGAGCGTTCAGAATATCCAAGCAGGAAACACTTTTGTGCTTTAGAATCAAACTTGTTCAGAGTTTCTTTGGTGTTCAGAATAAAACAAGTACACCCAAAAGGATGGAAATAAGAAATGTTGGGATTTCTGTTTTTCCACAATTCATAGGGAGTCTTTTCAAGAATAGGTCTTATAGAGATTCTGTTCTGAATGTAACACGCGGTGTTCACATCTTCTGCCCAAAAGTGCTTTGCCATATTAGTTTCATTGATCATGGTTCTGGCCATTTCTTGTAATGTTCTATTCTTTCTTTCTACAACTCCATTTTGCTGGGGAGTTCTAGGACAAGAAAAATTATGAACAATACCATTTTCTTTAAAATACTTTTCGAAATAATGATTTTCAAATTCACCACCATGATCACTTATGACTTTTATGATTTTAAAATATTTTTCATTTTGCACTTGAGTACAGAAGTCAATGAACACAGAATGTGACTCATCCTTGTGTTTTAAAAACTTTACCCATGTCCATCTGCTGAAGTCATCAACAATGACCAATCCATACTTCTTGCCTCTGATGGATGCATTTTTAACTGGCCCAAACAGATCAATATGAAGTAACTCTAATGGCTTAGAGGAAGAGACAACATTTTTGGATTTAAAGGAAGGTTTTGAAAATTTTCCTTTTTGGCATGCTTCGCACAGAGCTTCTAAGTTGTACTTCAGATTGGGAAGTCCTCTGACTAAATTTAATTTATTTAGTTGAGAGATTTTTCTAATACTGACATGTCCCAATCTTCTGTGCCATACCCATTGCTCATTGCTAACAGACAAAAGGAATTTAACATTCTAAGATTTAAGATCTGATAAATCAATTTTGTAAATGTTGTTCTTTCTCTTGCCAGAAAAGAGGATTGATCCATCTTTTTGACTTACAGCTTTACAGGAGTTTTGATTGAAGATAATGTCATAACCATTGTCACTTAATTGACTTATGAACAATAGATTATGAGCTAATCCTTCTACTAATAAAACATTAGAGATAGAAGGAAGGTTACCATTTCCAATGGTTCCAGAATCAATAATCTTCCCTTTCTGATTACCTCCAAACTTCACGTCCCCTCCAGCTTTAAGTTCCAGGCTTTGGAACATATACCTTTTTCCCTTCATGTGTCGTGAGCACCCAGAGTCCAGGTACCATGACTGGTGTCTCAATTAAGATGTTAAGGACATCTGCAACAAATATTATTTTATCCTTAGGTACCCATATCTTTTTGGGTCCTTTTGGGTTAGAGTGTTTAAAGTTCTGTTTGAACTTTGGGTTAGCATAAGAGTTTCCAGAATGTGATGTATATTTTATATCATGTGAGTGTCCAAACTTGAATTGTTTATTCAGAGGTTTGTAAGTGAAAGTCATTTTAGAAACAAGTTTTGGTATGTATGTCTCCTTCCCTTTGGGAGGTTCATATCCAATTCCTCTTCTATTTTTACCACTAACTCCATAGATTATTGAAGCCATTTTGCTTCTATCTATGCTTTTAGTTAGGAAAGTTTGAAAACTATAGTCATATTCTTTCAGAATATCTTTTGAACTAGACACAGATTCTGAACTAGAAGATTTTTGAACATTTTGAATTTCTTCTTTAAGTTTAAAATTATTTTATAAGAGTTCAGATTTTTCTTCTTCATGTTTCTCAATATCAGATGCAAGACTCTTCTTGAGTTTCTTGTATTTGATTTTGAGTTTACTATAGTTTTCCAGAAGTTCTGATAAACTAACAACAAGTTCATTTATAGTGAATTCAGAAAATATCTCTCTTGGTTCTGACTCACAATCTGAGTCATCTGCTGTGGTAGCCATCAGAGCTAGGTTGACATTTTCATCTTCAGAACCAGATTCATATTCAGAAGAGTCTGATTCATCCCAGGTTGCCATCATCCCTTTCTTCTTACCAAACCTTTTCTTTTGTTTTTCTTTTTGAAGCTTTGGACAATCACATTTATAGTGACCAGGTTCTTTGCACTCATAACAGATGATCTCTCTTTTGTTTGACTTTTTGTGTCCATAAGATTCAGGTTTATCTTCTGACTTCTTGAAGTTTCTGAACTTCTTTTGTTTGTGCTTCCACAGATGATTGATCCTTCTGGAGAGCAAGGATAGTTCGTCTTCTTCTGACGCTGATTCTTCAGAGTTTTCTTCTTCATCCTGAAAAGCGTTAGTATCAAATTTCTTAATTGATTTAAGGGCAAGAGACTTACCTTTCTTCAGAGGCTCGTGCTCATCAAGTTCTATCTCATGACTTCTGAGAGCACTGATGAGTTCCTCCAGAGACACGTTGTTCAGATCCTTTGAAACTTTGAAAGCAGTGACCATCGGTGCCCATCTTCTGGGTAAGCTTCTGATGATCTTTTTAACATGATCTGCTTTAGTATATGCCTTGTTCAAAACTCTTAGACCAGCGATCAGAGTTTGAAACCTAGAGAACATTGCTTCTATAGACCCACTTTCTTCAACTTTGAAGGCTTCATACTTCTGAACTAAAGCCATAGCTTTAGACTCCTTAACTTGAGCATTTCCTTCATGAGTCATTTTGAGATACTCAAACATATCATGCTCTGTATCTCTGTTAGTGATTTTTTCATATTCAACTTTAGAGATAGCATTTAGAAAAATATTTCTATCTCTATGATGATTTTTAAATTCAGCTTTTTGTAGTCTATCCATATTTTTTCTGTCAACTTTGTTTCCTTCTGAGTCAGTAGGATGTGTGTAACCATCCAATACTATATCCCATAGATCACTATCATGACCTAGAAAGAAACTTTCTAGTCTGTCTTTCCAGTACTCAAAATCTTCTCCATCAAAAACAGGAGGTTTGTTGTAACTATTGTTGTTTTGTTCAGCAGCCATTGTGTTTTCTTCTGGATATTTTCCTGACACAGTTAAGTGTTGTGCTTAGATTCAAGCTCTGATACCAATTGAAGGAGTAAGAAAACACTTAGAAGGGGGGTTGAATAAGTGACTCTTTTTCTTTTCAAAACAAAGCTCAACAATAATGGAATGACACCGTTATTTTTATCCTGGTTCGTTTGAACTAAAACTACTCCAGTCCACCCGTCAAGGTGATTTTGCCTTTCTCAACAAGGACTTAATCCACTATAATCAACTGATTACAAACACACAACAACTGTTGTGACTAACAATGCACAAGTAATCTTACAAGTGACTAACACCACTAAGACTTAAATCTAATCCTAGTCTGCTTGAGAAATCTGACCAACCTTGGTATCTCAAGGAACAATTACAAGAGTTTAATCTTTACAAATAGTGAAATAAAATTTGCTTCTAATCAAGCTATATCACAACTGTGATTTTTCACTTAGAATAAATTGCACAAAGTGTATGAACAAAGAGTTGTGAGCCCAAAATCTTTCACGTAGTTTCTTGCTTCTTTTTGAAATGTAATTCGTTGTTTTTGCTTGCAATAAATGTCCTTCTATTTATAGTAAGAACAAAGTGACCGTTGCTGCCTTCAGAAAAGTGGAGAGCATTAAATGCTTGAGTGTTTCATTGCACTATTCCATTTTCCAAGAAACTACCTTTAGACACTTGAGTGCTTGCATCCGTCTTTGCATTAATGAGCGAATGACAACTTGTAAGAACATGTTTCCTATGCTTGACAAGACAAGTTGGTTTTAACATTTGTTTCAGAACATGCTTTAACGTCTTGATTTCAGAACATGCTTTACTTCATCTTCTAGGCAGTGCTTTGCTTGCTAAGAACTTGATCAGCGCTTGCTTTCAAGTAATCTTCTGAGCAAGGAAACCTACTAAATGTTAGAAGATATATTTAAATAAAATGTCTTACCAGAGTCAGCAGGTGCGCTTAAAACAAAAAGGTTCTTTCATTAAAGAACTTCTTCATAATTTTTTGCTTAGCACTTCAAAATGCTTCTTGCCAGAACATTATCCAAAAAATTCAAATATGTTCATCAGAGTATAAATTATCTAACATATAATTTATTATTATCATCAAAACTCTGAGATAGATCAGAACTAATCTTGTTCTAACAATAGCAAGGTATGGGGACAGATTGTGGATCCACCTGTGAACAAGAACAGAGCCGGTTTGAGGTTCTCTTTGAAGAATGACAAAGGTAAGAGCATGAGGCCGAAGTCTTCTGGGAACAAGTACCAAGACATCTTTTATAGAGGGGGTTATCTTCATCCAACTGTTTCTAGGATTAATGCGATCGTGGAAGATGAAGCATAGCAGGAAATGCCGAATTATGTGACGCAAGAAGTTAGGGTTCAGAATTGGATCACCATTGAAGTCCCCTCTTGCATACATGTTTCAAAGTAATTTTTTTGTTAATCTATTTGAAAAGCTTTCACTCTGCCCAAGGTGGAAGTATTAATGTTGTATGGCTTATCTGTTTGCTGTGACTTTTAAAATCAATAATAAGAGTTGCCTTTGTTTCCCGAATTGTGTCTTTATTTTCTGCTTTTTTTTCTTGGAAAATGGTAATCAGAAAAAACCCTTCAAAATAAATAATAACTGAAATTCAATCTGCATGATCACTTGTTATATGTGTCAGTTTCTAAAAGCAATCATAAATCATATGTGCAGATTAATTAAAAAAACTCGTTGAATACAATGACCCTGCACCCTCTTCCAACTTTGAATGTCCTGTGTATGGGGCCGAAGAAGAATATTATGATGAGATTCCAGAAGAGATCTCACAGTTTCTTGAGCATGAGGAAAATACCATTTAGCCATATAAAGAGCCATTGGAAGTGATCAATTTGGGTTCAGAAGAAGATCCAAAGGAAGTCAAGATTGGAGCATTGCTGCATCCTGATGTGAAGAGCAGGTTAATTGAGCTGTTGAAGGAGTATGTGGATATTTTTTCTTGGTCTTATCAAGATATGCCTAGTCTAGATACAAATATTATAGAGCACCTTTTGTCGTCGAAGCCAGAGTATCCGCCAATCAAACAGAAGTTGAGAAGAACTCACCCAGATATGGAAGTGAAGATCAAAGAGGAGGTTCTAAAGAAGATTAATGCTGGTTTTCTTGTGACATTAGTGTATCCTCAATGGATTGCCAATATTGTCCCAGTACCGAAAAAATACGGAAAAGTTCGCATGTGCGTAGATTACAGAGATCTAAGTAAAGCTAGTCCAAAAGATGATTTTCCATTACCACACATTGATATGTTAGTGGATAGCACAACAAAATTCAAAGTATTCTCGTTCATGGACGGATTTTCCGGGTATAATCAAATAAGAATGGATCCGAAGGACATGGAAAAAACAACGTTTATCATACCCTGGGGAACATTCTGTTACAGAGTGATGCCCTTCGGGTTGAAGAACGCTGGTGCAACGTACCAAAGGGCTATGACAACCCTATTACATGATCTGATGCACAAGGAAATCGAAGTATATGTTGATGATATGATTGCTAAATCCCAGACTGAAGAAGGGCAAGTAGAAGATTTGTTGAAGTTATTTCAGCGTTTGAGGAAGTATCGTCTCCGTTTGAATCCAAATAAATGTACCTTCGATGTTCGATCAGGGAAATTGTTGGGTTTCATTATTAGCCAGAAAGGAATTGAAGTTGACCATGATAAAGTTAAAGCAATTCAAGAGATGCCAGCGCTAAGAACTGAAAAACAAGTCAGAGGGTTCCTTGGGTGTTTGAATTATATCTCCAGATTCATTTCCCACATGACTGCAACATGTGAACAGATCTTTAAGTTGTTAAAGAAAGATCAAGGTTGTGTGTGGACGGATGACTGCCAAAGGGAATTTGAAAGTATTAAAGAATATCTACTTGAACCTCCTATCTTTCTCCCTCCTGTCGAAGGAAGACCGTTGATTATGTATCTGATAGTGTTAGATAAATCCATGGGTTATATTCAGGGACAACAGGATGAAACAGGGAAGAAAGATTTCGCCATTTATTATCTCAGTAAAAAGTTCACTGATTGTGAGTCACGGTATTCCATGCTGGAAAAGACATGTGCTTTGGACTGGGCGGCAAAGCGTTTGCGGCAGTATATGTTGAATCACACTACTTGGTTGATCTTCAAAATGGATCCAATCAAGTACATTTTTGAAAAGCCTGCTCTTACTGGGAGAATTTCCCGCTGACAGATGTTTCTATCTGAATATGATATCGAATACCACACTCAAAAAGCTATTAAAAGCAACGTGTTGGCAGATTATCTTGCTCACCAACCAGTGGAGGATCATCATTCTGTAGAGTATGAATTCCCCAATGAGGATGTGATGTTCCTGAAAGTGAAAGATTGTGATGAACCTTTGCCTGAGGAAGGTCCTGACCCTGAATCTCGTTGGAGTATGATATTTGATGGAGCTGTGAATGCTTATGGTAAAGGAATTGGTGTTGCAATTGTCACTCCACATGGATAGTAGATTCCTTTTACTGCAAGGTTGACATTTGATTGTACTAATAATATGGCAGAATATGAGGCTTGCATCATGGGTCTCGAAGAAGCTATTGATCTCATAATTAAAATTCTAGATGTGTATAGTGATTCAACTTTGGTAATAAACCAAATTAAAGGAGAATGGGATACTCTTCACCCCGGCTTGATCGCTTACAAAGATTATGCTAGAAGGTTATTACCCTTCTTTAATAAAGTTGAATTCCATCATATTCCAAGAGATGAAAATCAAATGGCGGATGCTCTGGAAACTCTGGCTTCTATGTATCAAGTAAATACTTGGAATGTTATACCTCGAATTATGGTTCGGCGATTGGATATACCCGCTCATGTGTTTACAACAGAGGAGGTAGTAGATGAGAAGCCTTGGTATTATGATATAAAGCATTTTCTCCAAACTCAGGAATACCCGATTGGTGCATCGAATAAAGATAGAAAGACATTGAGAAGATTGGCAGGTGGTTTCTTCCTCAGTGAAAATGTGTTGTATAAAATAAATTTTGACATGGTCTTGCTCAGATGCATGGATAGACACGATGCAAGCATGTTGATGCATGAGGTTCATGAAGGTTCATTTGGAACTCATGCCAATGGACATTCGATGGCTAAAAGGATGCTAAGGGCAGGTTACTATTGGCTGACAATGGAATATGATTGTTATAAATTTGCAAAGAAGTGTCATAAATGCCAGATTTATGTGGACAAGGTTCATGTGCCTGCGACACTTCTCAATGTGATCTCTTCCCCATGACCTTTCTCTATGTGGGGTATTGACATGATCAGGATGATAAAACCCAAAGCTTCGAATGGACACCGTTTTATCTTGGTAGCAATTGATTACTTCACCAAGTGGGTAGAGGCTGCTTCATATGCCAATGTTACTAAGCAGGTGGTTGTGTGTTTTATCAAGAATAACCTTATATGTCGGTATGGTGTGCCGAGCAGAATTATCATCGACAATGGCTCGAATTTGAATAATAAAATGATGACAGAACTGTGTGAAGAATTCAAGATTGTCCATCACAATTCATCTCTGTATAGACCAAAGATGAATGGGGATGTTGAAGCTGCTAATAAGAATATCAAGAAGATTATCCAGAAAATGGTCATTACTTATAAGGATTGGCATGAAATTCTCCCTTTTGCTTTGCATGGATATCGAACATCTGTCCGCACTTCAACAGGAGCAACCCCGTTCTCCCTGGTGTATGGAATGGAAGTGGTACTCCCAGCCGAGGTTGAGATTCCCTCTTTGCATGTGATAATGGAAACCAAGTTGACTGAGGCTGAATGGGTCCAAAACCGGTTTGACCAATTGAATTTGATCGAGGAGAAGAGAATGACAGCTTTGTGTCATGGACAGTTATATCAGAAAAGAATGAAGAAAGTTTTCGATAAAAAGGTTAAACCTCGTGAATTCAGAGAAGGTGACCCTCGTGCTCAGGAAGATCATGTCTTTCAACACTGATTCTAGGGGAAAGTGGACTCCCAGCTTTGAAGGTCCATATGTTGTTAAGAAATCCTTCTCTGCGGTGCATTAATTCCTTAAACTATGGATGGCAAAGAGTTCCCACATCCCATGAATGTTGATGCAGTGAAGAAATACTTCGCCTAAAAATGTAAAAGAACAACTTGCTAAGTTGAAAACCCGAAAGGGCGGCTTAGGCAAAAAAAGAGCGTCTCGGTAGGCCGAAAACCCGAAAGGGAGGTCTAGGCAAAAGTTAGAGACATAAACAAAATAAATTTCCCGCTAAGTTGAAAACCCGCAAGGGCAGCTTAGGCAAAAGTTAGGGATTTTCTTGGCAAGTAACTGCATCATACAAGATCTGACCATTGAAGCAACAATCTTCTCGAATCCTCATCATACTTCAACGAAAGTTGTTGCTTAGGATTTCAAAAATTGTTAGAAGGGATAGTGTTCATTGTATCTCAATGTATATTTTCCATTATATATTACCATTTTCCAAACTTTGTAATCATCTATGGAGTCTCGTCGTTCGCAGACTACCATTCTACTAATAAAGTTTGAGTTGTTACCCAACTCTTTGTGTTTCTTATTTTATTTAGCTCGCAAAGACTCCATTTATTATTGATAATTTCTTTCAAAGCAAAAAGGTTAAATAACAAAATCGATTTTTCAAAAAGAATTTACAATTTGCTTTTACTTTAAAATTTGTGCCGCAAGAGAAAAAACAAAAGTGGTGATCCCAGGAATGGACAAACTCCAGTTGTTTTAAGAATTTTTTGTTCCCCTTGGGAAAGTTTACTCAGGATGATTAGCCGTATTGGGTTCGAGACTCCGGTATCCTCGGCCATGTTTGGATTCATTTCTCCTCCTTGTCTGAGTTTTCATGATGTAAAGTTTTAATTTGAGATTTCTCCGTTGAAGTTTTCATTCGGTCTAATGGAAGTTCTTTCTCCAACGAAGTTGATACCATAATCACTCTTGAAGAACGCAGGTCCCCAGTTTCTCTAGTGAAGAACGTATTGTGGTTTTCCCTTTAAGGATGTGGTGATTAACCTCCCCAATGAAGTGGACCTGAATTCCCCAGTGAATGTTTTGATGATTTGGTGTCCATCTACTTTACTTGAGATTGGTTTTGCAATCCCTAGTAAGAGTGTTACTCTTGAAAACATTTGTTTCCACGGTGAACCCTGGAGAAGGATGTTCTATCCCTGTATCTGTACTTTTCTGCCACTTTGTTTTGTTTACTTCTGGATTATGTTTCTCCTCGGTAAAGCTAAAGCAGGCAGTAGGTTTTGTTTCCTCAGTTGGCATTTACCTTTTTTTGAATGATCATCTTGGATGTGATTTAGCCAAGTGTTGTTTGTGCTCGAGGTGGTTTTGCCTGGTTACTCCCAGTGTTGTATATCTGTTTTGTCAACATACGCACAATAACACTTATACATTCATACATACATCATGTATAGCTAAAATTGGAAAATCATTGCTCATTAACATTTGTTAATATTTTTGTTGACATATCACCCTATTTTGCAGAGTTACGTTGTCCTCTCTTCAATAGAGTGTTGGCCTTAATTAGAAAGCGTATATTCTTTCAATTTCCCCACTGAGTTATCCCTCGTGGAAGATTTTTTCTTTAGCCTTCCTGTACAGCTCTTTGTTTAGATGGATGTCGTTTCCCCTCATGAGTTTATTTCTCAAAGGATGTATTTTGTTTGACTATTTCATTCCAGTTTATTTCTGATTTGAATCTTTGGTTTCCCAGCAATATTATTTACTCTGGATTTCTGAAAGCTTTAAGTTTTGGTTTGTGCATTTATTTTGCACAAGAAGACTTTATCTCATCAACAAGAATATCGTGGCATTTCCCCAGGAAGTCATATTTCATTCCCCAGGAAGCCATACTGTTCTACCTAGAAAGTCATTTCTTTTTATAATCCTCCATGACAACAAGTGATAGGTCTCTTTATTTGAGAAACTTGTGCTTCCGTGTAAAAGTCGACGTAACTTTTTTTGCTATCTCCTCTATGAGTGGATAGTTTATAGTCCGAAGTCGATTTACGCTAGTGGATGGCAAGACCTTCAAATTCACAGAGAAGTTCGTTGTGAAATCTTGGCAGGTGGAAGTCTCTTTATTTGAGATAGCTTACCCTTTCCAGGCAAAGTGCCACAGTTAAAGAAGAAGTTGAGACCTGTTCTAGGAGAAATGCCTGAATTTTGGGGAAATTTGTTATCTTTTTGCTACCTTCATTGAACGTTGGTAGTTCATCGTTAGTGAACGACAATGCTATGATATATTCTCTCTCTACCTTCAGTGAAAGTTGGTAGATCACTATGATACGGTGGCAGAACCAGACTGTTTTGGAAAATGATGGTTTGCGTTTTGCGTTTGTGTTCGCAAAATGTCTCGGTAAGCAAGAGTCGCCACCGACTTTTATTTTATCCAATTGGAAAGGAAAAAAGCACAGAAAAATTCCTTTTTCGAGATTTTGAGTATGGGGGATAAATTATAGAAAGGGAAGGTGTTAGCACCCTTTCTATCCATGGTTTTCCATAGGCTCTTAGGTACTTGCTCATCTTTTTAAATTTCTTGTGTGTGTTTGTTTTGAAAAGTTTTGTTTTACTTCGTTTTAACCCTTGTATCAGTCCTCAAGAGTTACAAAGTGTTTTTGAAAACTTTGTTTGAGAAAGTGTTGGTGTGAAAAAATTTGTTTATTTGAGCAAGTACCTACTAGCATCTACCTACTCGAAAAAGGATTGTTTCTATTCTTGTTTCCTTTAGACAATTCTATCCTACTATTGAGAAATAGGTAACACCGTCGTTGGAGTTATAAGGGTAAATTCGTAAGGGACGTACAATCACTAAAGCAATGTTAGGACGTCTTAGTAATAACCCTAATGTCTTAAGATCATATTTGAGACAACATTTCCGAGGCGACGTTTCTGAGGCAACATTTCTGAACGGGACTTTTGATCTTTGTTTAGACAAGAGGGCAACCACTAAGATACCCTATACTTAATGATCTTTTACCGAAGGCAACCGAAGTGAGAGTATACCCTAGGAGTGCGCATGTGCGAGTGATTTGATTTCAAGTTATTATCTTTGCACATTAGGGTTTGCTAGCCATTTTAAATTGTCATGCAATCTTGTCATACAATCCTATTAACATACATCTAACAGTTAATATTTTGCGAGAATTAAAATGCGAGAAATAAAAACTACGCTATTACAAGGCTTCGGGGTAGGGATTACATAGCCAAAAAACCCGTAAAACGAAAAATAAAAGAAAATCCTAATTAAACTATTACATACCGTGAGCAGTTACATTAATATCACAAAAATAATAAAATAAGCGCGCGCGATGAAACGAAAACGAGAGAAAAATTTGGATTTTGACCCCATCTAAACCTAATTAAACTTAAAAAGAAAAATCATTTTTTGTTGTTTTTGATTATTTTGAGAAAATAAGATTTTAATTGAATAAATAAAAACCTAATTACTAATTAATTCAAAATTAAGAAAAAATAATTAATTTAACCTATTTTTGTATTTTTGTTTTATTGAGAAAATAAATAAAAATTAAATCACATGTTAACCCTAATTTTTCTAATTGATTTTAAATATATGAAAAAGTTAGAATTAATCCTAAATTAAATTTAACTAACATTAAATTAAATTTGATAAAATAAAATAACCTAATTCTAAATTTGTGAAAATTGATTTTATGATTTTTTTGTGAAAAAAAATTAATTAATTTTGTTAGAAAATAATTTAAACAAATCAAATTAAATAAAAGAAAATAAAAAGAAAGAAATAAGAATGGGCCTGGTGTCTTTGTAAAAAAAGGGGTGTGATTTGCAAATCTGAGCCCAATAACACTTGGCCCTGTTTGACTTTTCCAATCCCATGTTGCTTGCTTGACTGGGCGTATGGTGGACCCTTACATGGGAAGCCTTGGATCTGGCATGCTGGGGATCTGATGGTTGAGTACTGATGATACATGGTAGTCATATGGGAAACTCATATACCTGATTATGCAAAGAAAAAATATATGAAGTAATATGGGGACCTGGGGATCGAACCCAGGTCCTTGAGTATAATCACCCTACGCGCTTACTAGCTGAGCTGGCTTGGTTAGTTGTACAAGCAATATCAAACAAACATTATATGGTAAAAACAAAAATATTAATTCTTCTTCGTGCGAAATTTGAATTGGCTAGTCAGGGAATGCCACATTACCCTTCTTCTTCCTCCCACCGTTGCTAAAAGTTTCTTGACTTTTACCTACGGTCACCTGGGTGTAGGTATAACCCTGTGCCTTTCCAAAATCTTATACAAGCGTGATAAATGCAAAACAATGGTACCAATCAACTCGTTGTAACCTCACGAGCATCATGGTACCATTATCCATGGCCAGTTGTCCCTGTACAGAAAACCCTAAAAACGAAACAAGAACCCTAACTATGGCATCTTGATGTATAGTCAGCAAAAACAAAATTAAATGTAACCATTAGTTTGCAAATGACTCAAGGATAAAGAATAAGTCAACGAATCATGCTAAATATGCCAGAATTATTGAATTCGATTTTAAGAAAATGTGAAAACCGTCGGGTACTTACAGTGTAATTCTGGATGTTATGAAGCTTGCTAGTGGTTGAATCTTGATCCTTGGATGCCCAACAATTGATTGGGATGGTTATAATGCTTTGAATTGACCTGAAAAGTGGAAATCAGTTTACCACTTTTCTTGAATTTTTTGAAACTTGCTCTCTCTTTTACACGCCTCCAATCCCCTCTTTTTTGATCTGAACATGTTCCTTATGTACCCTAGAATGAATTAGGGTTGAAACCTTGTATCAAATATCCCTCAATTATGACCATTGATTCATGATTTGATTCTTTCTGCAAATCTTTCTAAATCAAGCCAAATGCAATATTTTTGTGTCCAAATGAACTTTGCACTATTTGATTCCATCTCCAGCTGTATAATAGACCTAAACATGCACAAAATCTCAAGTCTTGATTAGTTTTTGATATTTTCATGATTTTATTATGATTTTATTTGATTTAATTGAAATAAAATCAAAATAAATGATAAAAATAAAAGATTGACAAATGGAAGAGCTCATGGGTCGTGGGTCATGTTACAAACTCAATGCAAGCATAAAAAGTTGGGCCCATTTGACAAAAAATGCAATTTTGGCCACATTTGACTTTTGGCAATTTTGCAAAAAAGGTCAACTTTGCCAATGCATAACTCCCTCAATTTTAAACCTAGAGAGGTGTTCTTGGACTTTTTAGAAAGCTTAAGATGTCATCTAAGCAACCCTTTTATTCTCATCTCAATTGAGTCTTCTATGTTCATGTATGAAGCTTTGACCCAAAATGTGTTTTTGTTGACTTTTCAAAATGACCTATAATGTCCAAATTCATATCTTTTTGTGAGTGCATATTTTGAACTTGGGAGATGAAGATGAATTGTATAGAATTACATCCTCTTCAAAATGAGCTTTTGATGGGTCATTTTTTATAAAGTATGAGAAAGTTATGCTTGGCCAAAGTTGATTTGACTTTTCCTGCAAAACCCTAATTTAGCAACTTTTGGGTTTTGATGAATTGTGAGCAATCCTTGAGGAATCATGATCAAACCTTGATCAAATGATGAACAATACTTCAAAATGATAATGTTGACCAAAAATATTGAAGTTTGACTATATGGGGCCACAGTTGACTTTTTCCCTAACACAATCGATTTTCAGGCCTTTGAGCAATTGATTGAGCAAACTTCCTCTGCAAGGCTTGAAATTTGACATGGATGATCTTGAGAAAATATTAGGACAATGGTGAGCATTTGGGTTCCTTTGGACTCAAACATCTTGATGCAAAATGAAACCCTAATATGAGGTAGACTGCCTTAGAAGAGAGTTTGTCTGGTCAACCCTTGGACTTCGTTGAACAATTTGAGGACCTCACTTGAATTGTATTGAAAAATATGGGAGGGAAAATTTTGGGGTACAACAGCTGCCCCTGTTAAATCTTCTTAAACATGAGGATGTAGATTGGCTTGTCTGTCTTTTGTGATCCGAAGGTGGAAGATGATTGAACACTAGAGTGCCCAAAAATTTGCACTCGCATGAAGTGGTACTTGTCTTGCGATATCAGGAATGGGATTATAGATGCCATTTGGAGGTTGATGTCGGAAGATGGGCTTAAAGATGCCATCAGAAGAAGTTTCGATCGCATAAGAGATTTTTTGCGAGAGCCCGTACACCTGTTGTTGAGGAGGACTATGCTGGGGAATACTGGTCTCTGTCTTGAGAGAAATAGAGTTTTAGGAACTTCAGTTGTCTGTTACTCTACTGAGGGATCATCTCTTAGTCGAGGAGGTGAAAATGAACTACTATCTGGTCGTGCTCCAAGCTTCACAGTGATTTGTTGAGGAAAATAAGATTGACTGCTATCTGGTCGTGCTCTAGGCTTTAAAGTGACTTACTAGGGAGATGAGATTAGGCTTACTATCTGGTCGTAATCCAGGCTTTGCAATTTCTCAATTCTTATCTGGTCATGCTTCAGGCTTCAGAAGGAATCAAGTGTTATCTGGTCGCATCCGGGCTTCAACTTGAATTTAAGTCTTACTAATATCCGGTCGATTTCCGAGCTTCATAGTAATTGGCCGAATAAAATGCTATTTGGTCGAATCCCAAGCTTCGTAGTACCTTATACTATTATCTGGTCGTGTCCCAGGCTTCAGTATCCTTTGCCGCTATCTGTTTGTGATCCAGGCTTCACAGCGTCTTATACCATTATTTGGTCGATTCCAGGCTTCATGGTGTCTTGTATTGCTATCTGGTCGATTTCCAGGCTTTACAATGACTTGCTGAGGGTTAAGCTATTTTCCGGTCGATTTCCGGGCTTCATAGCTTAAATTTAAGATATATCACTATCTGGTCGATTCCAGGCTTCGTAGTATTCTGGAGAAATCAAGATATTATCCGGTCAAATCCAGGCTTCATAGCTTGAATTTAAGATATACCACTATCTGGTCGATTCCAGGCTTCATAGTATTTTGGAGAGATCAAGATATTACTCGGTCGAATTCGGGCTTCATAGGTTGAATTTAAGATATACCACTATCCGGTCGCTTCCAGGCTTCGTAGTATTTTGGAGAAATCAAGATATTATCCTGACGAATCCGGGCTTTATAGCTTGAATTTAAGATATACCACTATCTGGTCGCTTCCAGACTTCGTAGTATTTTGGAGAAATCAAGATATTATCCGGTCAAATTCGGGCTTTATAGCTTGAATTGGAATAGAAATCTTAGTGTCGATTTGATTGAACCAGAGAACACTTGACAGAACTTGATTGCATCTTTCCCTGAAAGGTAAAGAGTTAGTCGTATGCAATGTCATGATGTATGAAATGTATTGAGTAATGATGTCCTCAAAATAAATGAGATTGTGTTGTATGATGCATATGCGCATGCTACGATGTATGGATATGCAATGCTCTTATGATATTCTCTAGCTGGGGAGAATAAATCCTGGACTGCTGCTGGAGAGTACAAAGAGTTGAGTTCTCCGTTCTCGCTGGAGATAGTGATCGAAGATGACTAGCCGGAGACTTGCGTTCGTTCTGCTCGAGAATATTCCGCCGGGAGAGACTCTGTTTAAGAATAACCCTGTAGGGGAATGACTCTGTGGGAAAGAGAGATACTCTGTCGGATGATCTGCCAATTTGGAGAAATAACTCTGTTGGGGATGAATTACCGTTGCTGGTGACAGGTAAACTCTGCTTGGGGAGAATTTTTCTGACTTATTCGTGATTATGAACCTCGGCTGGGGAGAGCTAACACCACTGCCTTTGGATACTTCCTACTCTTCGGGGAGTGTATGTACCTTTAGTTGTATTCTCAAGCTGGCTATATCCCTGTACCTGGTGAGTAGAGAAACTGTAAGGTTCAGACACTTCTTGTTTGCCCCTGTTCCTGGAATCACGAGCAATTGTCTTTTGTTTCGTATGTAAATATTTATGAGTAACAATTATTTTCAAATGCATATATCAAAAATGAATCATTGGACGTTCTTGCAAAACAAAACAGAAAAAGAAAAAGAAATCAAAATTTCTTGTGAAAATGAATTGTATTGATCTTTGAAGTTGGCCTGTAATAGACGTTTTTGTACAAGAGGCTGGTGTCCTAGTAAGAGAACACCGCCGAAAGATAGGAATTATACAATTCGTGTAAAAGAAAGAAAACATTTATGTGAAACAATCCCATTGGGTTCCAACTCTTTTATTGCCTTTATGTCTTCAAGCGTCTCATCACTTTGCTACTTGGCCGAAGGTAGATCAGATTGATTGGGGTCGTCCGAGCTTGATAGTCGATACCAAAGTCTGGTCGCAAGATGATCCAATGAGACATAGTGTTACGCTTTGATCCCTAATTTTTTCCTGGACCGCCCTTTCGGGTTTTCAGTCCACCGGGATACCCTTTTTTGCCCAAGTCGCCTTTTCAGATTTTCGACTTGTCGGGTGTACAATTTTTTTTAATTTTGATGCCTTACTTTTGCCCGAACACTTTTAGTTCGCCGGGAAGCCCTTATTTTTTCCTAGGCCAGTCAACCTAGCGGATCTTTGATTATGCGTAGTATCTTTTCACTATGTCTGCATTGACGGGGTGAGGAAGGTCGTCACCATCCATGGTGGTTAGAATCATAGCCCCTCTTGAAAAGATGTTCTTAACCACAAATGGCCCTTCGTACCTAGGGGTCCATTTTCCCCTGGGATCACCTTGCAGCAGTATGATGTGTTTGATTACCAGATCGCCGACCTGATATTCTTGACGTCTGACTTTCTTGTTAAAAGCCTTAATCATTCGCTTTTGATACGTCTGACCATGACAAATAGCAGTAAGACTATTCTCGTCGATTAGGTTCAGCTGATCCAGTTGGGTCTGGATACAGTCGTCTTCGCTCAAACCTACATCCTTCAAAATCCTGAGAGAGGGTATCTGGACCTTAATGGGTAAGACTTCCTCCATGCCATACACCAAAGAATAAGGTGTTACCCCTGTTGATGTCCGCGATGAGGTGCGGTACCCATGAAGAGCAAATGGTAACATCTCGTGCCAGTCTTTGTATGTCACCGTCATCTTCTGCACAATCTTCTTGATGTTCTGGTTAGCCGCTTCAACAACCCCATTTATCTTCGGCCGGTAGGGAGAAGAGTTGTGATGTTGTATCTTGAACTGTTTGTAGAGCTCGGTGATCATTGTATTGTTGATATTTGTACCATTGTCCGTGATGATCCTCTCTGGTACACCATATTGACAGATCATATTGTGTCGGATGAACCGCGTCACGACGTTCTTGGTTATTGTAGCAAAGGAAGTTGCCTCGACCCACTTTGTAAAGTAATCAATATCTACCAGAATGAAACGATGCCCGTTGGATGTAGTAGGTGTGATCTCTCCGATCATGTCAATGCCCCACATTGCGAAAGGCCAAGGAGCCATCAAAACATTCAGAGAAACCAGAGGTACATGCACCTTATCAGCATAGACTTGGCACTTATGACAGTTTCGAGAATGCTGATAACAATCGACTTCCATAGTGGACCAGTAATATCCATCCCATAGGATTTTCTTTGCTATGGTATGTCCACGGGAATGAGTTCTGAAGGTACCTTCATGTAACTCTTCCATGATTCTTTCTGCCTCGCTTTTGTCCATATATCGCAGTAAGGTTGAATCATGGTTACGCTTATAGAGAACCCCATTGCTGATGAAGAACTTCACAGCGAACCTTCTCAAGAACTTCTTGTCATTAACAGATGCACCCTCGGGGTACTCTTGAGTCTCAAGATACCACTTTACCTCGTGAAACTAGGGTTTATCTGCTACCTCTTCAGTCTCGATATCACAATAATGTGCGGGTTCATCCAACCTCTCGATGGTGATCTGGGGAGCTTCATTGTCCCATCTGACCTTGAACATAGAAGGCATGGTAGCTAGCGCGCCCGCTAACTAATTTTCCTCTCTCGGGAAGTGTTCAAAGGTTATCTCCTCAAAGTGTGGGAGCAACGTCAATACATACTCTTTGTAAGGAATAAGATGTTGGTGCTTCGTATCCCACTCGCCCTTGATTTGACTGATCACTAAAGCGGAATCTTCGAATACACTTAAGAACTTAATCCTTAGGTCAACAGCAGCTCGAAGACCCAGGATACACGCTTCATACTCCGCCATATTGTTGGTGCAGTTGAAACATAGTCGGGTGGTGAACGAAGTATGACAACTCTCAAGAGATATGATCACAACACTGATGCCATTACCCAATGAGTTCGATGCTCCATCAAAATACATAGACCATCGGGATCCTTCCTCATGTCCTTCATTCGGTCCAGGTTTGTCACAGTCGGTCACCAACATGATGTTCTCATCTGGAAGCTCGAAATTCATGGATTTGTAGTCATCCACGGCCTGATGCGCCAAATGATCCGCCAACACACTCCCCTTGATTTCTGTTTGGGTTGTGTATTGGATGTCATACTCGGTTAAGATCATCTGCCATCTTGCTATTCTTCCGGACAAGGCAGGCTTTTCGAAGATATACTTGATTTGGTCAATCTTTGATATCAACAAGGTGGTGTGACTCAGCATATACTGTCTCAGCCGGCGAGCAGCCCATGCCAAAGCGCAGCAAGTTTTCTCGAGCAGTGAGTATCGAGTCTCACAGTCGGTAAACTTTTTTCTAAGGTAGTAAATAGTGTGCTCTTTTCGGCCAAACTCGTCATACTGCCCCAGCAAACACCCCATTGAATTATCTAGTACTGTCAAGTATAAGATCAAAGGTCTTCCTTCAACTGGAGGCATCAAAATAGGTGGCTCTTGGAGGTATTCCTTGATTCTTTTGAAAGCGATCTGACACTCATCATTCCATTTTACCACTTGATCTTTCTTCAGCAGCTTGAAGATTGGCTCACAAGTAGCGGTCAGATGTGAAATGAATCGGGCGATGTAGTTCAGACGTCCCAAAAACCCTCTAACTTCTTTTTCTGTGTGTGGAGCCGGGATTTCTTGTATATCCTTTACCTTGGCAGGGTCCACCTGAATACCTTTATCACTGACGATGAAACCTAGCAGCTTACCAGACCTTACCCCGAAGGTGCACTTGTTCGGGTTCAACCTTAGCTTGTACATTTTCAACCTGTCGAACAGTTTCTGTAGATGGTCAAGGTGTTCTTCCTAAGTCTGGGACCTTGCTATCATGTCATCAACATAAACCTCGATCTCATGATGAATCATGTCGTGGAACAAAGCGACCATGGCGCGTTGATAAGTGGCCCCAGCATTCTTCAATCCGAACGACATGACTTTGTAGCAAAAGGTGCCCCACTTTGTAATGAAGGTTGTCTTCTCCATGTCCTAGGGAGCCATCTTGATCTGATTGTAACCAGAAAAACCATCCATAAAGGAGAAGATCTTATGCTACATGGTGTTGTCGACCAGAACATCAATGTGAGGAAGTGGGAAGTCATCCTTGGGGCTTGCCCTATTCAGATCTCTATAGTCCACACACATCCGTACCTTACCATCTTTATTAGGCACCAGAACAACGTTGGCAACCCACTGTGGATAAGAAGTGACAGCTAAAAATCCTGTGTCAAACTGTTTCGTGACCTCAGCTTTGATTTTCTCAGACATCTCAGGGCGCATACGGCGAACTTTCTACTTTACCAGAGGATAGTCTTCTTTGGTTGGCAGGCGGTGTACCACAATATCAGTGTCTAAACCAAGCATATCTTTATAAGACCAAGCGAAGATCTCAACATAGTCGCATAACATCTATATCAACTGTTGCTTGACACTAGGTTCCAGATTCGCACCTATCTTAACCTCTTTCCTGTCTTCCTCTGTACCCAAATTCACTAACTCAACTGGCTCTTCATGAGGCTATATGGCCCTTTCTTCCTGTATTAACAATCTAGCAAGTTCTCCAGGTACCTCACAATCATCCTCACCTTCGTCCTCGGCTTGGTTTATCAGATTTTCGAAGTCATAACTGGCAGTAGCAGAGTTGTTATCAATGGGATCCAGAGTGGATGTGGATCTGCATTATGATACGTGAGTGTGTGTAAGAGAATAGCTGTTTTGATAAGGCGAAAGATAGAAAAAGAAAAACAAGGAGCGCAAAATTTGTAATGCAAGAAACGTCCAATGTTTTATTGATGATATATGAAAATGACAAATAATAAGCCCTCACAAGCAAAGCCAAGGTGCCTCGGGCAAGCCACCGGGCCATAAAGTTTCAAACTGTTTATTATAACTCTTAAAAGAAAAGTCAATTACTGTGAAATAAAGGAAACAGGTATGAAGTCTTTCGCCGTCCAGTTGTTCAATCCACCATTGGTTGTAGGGTAGATCAAGCTGTCGATATCTGAATCTTCTTCACTATCCTCAACCGTATTAACTCCTGGATTACTGCTGTGCAGAGGAGGTCTTCCAGTCCGTGTGCGCCTAAAATCCCTTTGAGCCCCTGTAGTAAAGCCCAAACCAAATTTGTCAGTTTTGTGCATGAAATCAGGGAGCTGACCCCAATTTGTACACCCACCTTCTTCAATTACAGCCCTGGCATCTTTGAGAGAAGCCATCTTCATCAGAGGTTTGTCAGTAGCAACTTCGGTTGACGCCAAGGTCTGAGGGACCTCTTCAAAGTTCTGACAAGGGGTTTCGATGAACTCCCCATCCATCTCCATGTAGTGGAAGGAGTTGAGATTACTCACCATATACTCCTCTTCACCTTGTACTGTGACAATCTTCCTTTTTACCAGATATTTCAACATTTGATGGAGCGTTGAAGTCACTGCCCCAGCCTTATAAATTGAAGGACGACCCAGCAAGCAGGAATATGATGGTCTAATATCCATCACATAAAAGGTGGATGCAAAAGTATGAGAGCCAACTTTAATAGGGACGTCCACCTCCCCGTGCACCATCCTTTTTGACCCGTCGAAAGCCCTAACCACAATATTGCTCGGCTTTAGAATCAAACCTTCACAGTCCAGACGGTCTAATGCTTTCTTTGGAAAAACATTCAATGAGGACCCGATATCTACTAGTACATGGGCCAGAGTAGTGCCCCTGCACTCGATCGAGACGTGTAGAGCATCATTGTGATTTCTTCCTTTAGCAGTCATATCTGCATCTGAGAAACCCAGCCCATTATCGGCAGTCAAACTAGCTACGCAATCTTTGAATTGATCGGATGAAGTTTCCTGCGGCACATGCGCAATCTTGAGGAATGCAATTAAAGCCTTTTCATAGGCTTCATAACACAATAACAAAGACAACATGGAGATTTTTGACGGGGTCTGCCCCAGCTGCTCGACTACGTTGTAATCGCAATTCTTGATAATCTTCAGAATTTCCTCTATCTCTTGCTTAGAGGTTTCCACAATGATCTTCTTAGGTGCCTCCGTCTGGGAAGTCTCACCTATGATTTCTTTGCCCCGAGTGCTAGATGGCTCGGCGACAAGGGTGATAACTAGAACATGAACTGGGATAGTAGTTGATGTACTAGCAGATAGAATGACAACAGGTTTACGGATAGTCGGAGGGGAAATCTCGGGAGAAAAGAGTCTTCCACTTCTGGTGACCTTTCTAGCCCCGATAATATTGCTGATATCAGTTTCTTCACTCTTTAAGTCTTGTTTAACTTCATGGTAATACACATCTGTACCATAGTGACAAGGAACAGCCTTATCCGAAGTGTATGGGATAGGACCAGGGACAGTAATTATTAACGGAGCAACTCTTGGAACAGGTGTAATCCTAACAGGTTTTCTCGAGGAAACCTTGGAAGGATTGGCGGAAATGGTTATGATGGAAACATCTTGAATTGGAACCAACAGAATCATAGTCTTTTCGAACAGGATCTCTTTGTTATCCATCAGGCGCTGAACACCTGATTTTAATAAGTGGCAACCAGCAGGAAGAATTGAACACGTGTGGCAACCTTCACCACAGCCCGGAAATAAACCGGCTAACAACAAATTCTTCTTAACTATCATTAAAGGAGTAGAAATTTCTTCCACGGAAGTCACAAATAAATCATCGTCTATAGCATATACTCCATGACCGTGTTTGGGCATGGGAGCAGTTATCATGTTGGGTTTCTCCGGAGCGTCAAACTCAATATGTTTGGCGTTGATCAAGTCTTGTACCTTGTTCTTCAAAGCCCAACAGTTTTTTGTATTATGACCTGGACTTTCGGAGTGATAGGCGCAGCAGGCATTCGGGTTATATTGAGAAGAAGTGGTGTTGGGGTTCTTCGGGGCTTCCCTCAGAGTTATCAGATTAGTCTTCAATAATTGTGGTAAAATTTGAGACAAGGTCATATTGAGCCGAGTGTACTTCCTCTGTGGTCTTTCCACCCTTTGTTGATTGCTGCGTTGGGGAGCAACTGTGGGTCTTGATATCACGACTGCATTCACTGCTTGACAATGTTCAGGTCTGCTTTGGCTCCTCGAGCCATAGACTGCACTAGCTTCTTTCTTACCAGTGAAAGGCTTTTTTACTGCACTTGATGAAGTGTCCTTTTGTATCTTACCACTTCAGATACCAGCTTCTACTCTCTCCACAATCAAGATTAACTCAGTAAACCCAGATGATGAACTTCCGATCAGATGATTGAAAAACAGACCAGATAGCGTCCCTAGAAACATGTCGAACAACTCCCTATCAGACAAAGGGGGTTGGACTCTTCCAGCCAAGTCTCTCCACTTTTGAGCATAGTCCTTAAAACCTTCACTTGCACCCATTGACATACCCTAAATCTGAGTACGAGTGGGAGCAAGGTCGGTGTTATACTGATATTGCCTGTAAAAGGCAGCAGCAAGGTCTTCCCAGTTTCGGACATTGGCTCCTTCCAACTGATAAAACCATTCAAGCTGAGTCCCTGACAGACTATCTTGAAAGAAATGTACCCACAAATTTTTATCAGCAGTGTGGGGTTGGATTTTCCTGACGTACGAGCGAAGATGGAGTTTTGGATAGGACACTCCATTGTACTTGGGAAAAACTGGGGCTTTGAACTTGTGAGGGATCACCACTCCTGATACCAATCCCAGCTCTCCGAAATCCAGACCAAGGATTTTCTGAATCTCCATAGTACTCAGACGGTCTTCTAGTTGTTTGTACCTATCCTCAGCAGGAGGATATTGCTCTTCATCGTAATCCGTATCATTATCAGAAACTACCGAACTAGGGTCCTTTATCCTTTCTTGGTTCTCACCGTCTTTGGATGAAGAGGTCAGATCAGTCGATTGTCTTATCCTTTCTCTAAATCTTATACCCATGTTCAGAACACCAACCATCTTCTTCTTCTTCTTTTTCTTTCAGAATCAGAGTCTTCAAATCCTCTTGCCCTTTAGCCAAGCTTAAGAACATCTGTTGGAATTGGGCATTTTGTGCCTCAAGATCTTTGATGGCTTGATCAGAAGATATTTCATGCTGAAATAAACAGCAAAGAAGATGAGAAACCTGTAATGGTACCTGTAATGGTGTGTATGATAATGGGATGTGTATGTAATGATTTCAAATACTTTGGGAGATTTAAATTTTCAAACCAAAAATAAAACAAACTTTATTAGATTAACTCGTAAAAAGTTCAACAATGCCTTTGAGGCGTTACAAAGAAATAAATGGAAAAAACAAATCTAAACTAGAAAAAGCAAAATCAGAAATCGCATGGACGCTTCCCCTTTGTGCTGACGTAGTCATTGATCGTTCTTTCATTCTCGAGTTTCCAGGTGAGCTTCAAGATCTTCCTTTCCTGCTCATGATACTTTTCTCGGTAAGTATCCCTTTCCTCTTTCAGCTGAATCCAGGATCTCTGCAATGCCCCAAGATCCATTGGCATGTAAGGATAAAGGACTTTGTAAGGAATGCAGTCTTCGTTGGTGGGTTCCATAATCACTGGTAACACAACTCCATAAGGCATCCCAAGCTTCTGGGCACGAGCTCGAACCCACTGGAGATAAGGCTGCATAGGGAGAGAAGTCTTTGGTCCTAGATCTTGGGGGTCAGATCTGTTCACCATGCCCCAAGCTCGTATAAACCTTCGGCGATGCTCGTCGACGTCTTCCTTGTAGTCAAATGCAATATCCGTAAGAAGTAGCTCATGAGGACCATCTCTCCGAGCACGAACAAATTGTCGCAAAGCTAGACAAAGACTGTAGGTTATACCCTCTCTGATTCCAAGCAACGGGACATTAGGGTATCCCCCACAACGATCAATGACAGCAGTGTCTTCCATAATCTGGAAGCTCCAAAGAATGTCTGTATGGGCAAGTGACATTATCCTATAAGACCATCCCAAATCTTCTTCATTCTTTAACACAGACTTGGGGAGGTGCGAAATAAACCACCTCGCCAACAGCGACATGCAACACATGAGGGTCCCTCTTCTTCGCATAGTACGAGTGTAGAGGGCATGCAAGATAGCACCCAGTAAAGTAGGCACAAGATTGCGATAAAGGAATATCTTGACAACATTCACATCTAAAAAGGAATCCGGATTCGGGAAGAGAACCAAACTGTAGATAAGGAGAGTCAAGATATCTTCGAAAGCCTAAAAATCCAAATTATCCCAGAACAGTTGAGCCTGATCCATCAGAAATTTGGCTAAGAAACCTTCGACCCCGCTTCGTGTCTCCCAATTGGATACTACATCAGCCCGTTTCAGATGTAGAGCTGAAGCAATGTCTTCTGGTCTAGGAGTCTCTTTCATACCTGTGAAAGGCACCTGCTATAGGATGGATATACACAATAAGTGAGAGAACTCCTCCAAAGTGGGAACCAACTGGTAATATGGAAAAGTGAAGCAATGATGCACAGGATCGAAGAACTGGAAAAGCACACTCATCATCTGCTCATCAAACTTGGAGGTAACCAGGCTAAGAAGCTGGCCATGCCTCTTAATAAACATAGAAGTCTCAGACACTCTTGAGGCTAACTCTTTGAGTTGAGCAGGTATTTGCACAAAGTTAACTCAGATGGTATTTCTGCGTGCGGAAGCCATAATCTGCAAAATAGAACAAAGATAAATCCCCTCGGTCTTTGAAATGGTTAGTATAATGAAGTAAGCATGCTATGTTATGATTCATGATGTCATGATAAAAACAACAAGTATAGCAGACAACAAACATGGCAAAGGCAAACAAGTCACACAAAAGCCCTTAAGTTTAAGGCTTGCATGGGGTCAATGGTATTACCCTCTTGAAGTTCAGTTGGTTTCAACCTGTCCTAGAAAAAGTAACCGGGTTCTAGAGGTTCTCAATATCACTGACCGTTATCCATCGATCATGGTTTCAGCTCACGCAATCTTTTCTTGCAGCCGGAACTATCTCGAGAGTATGGTCTCAATGAGTGTAGCATCGAGTATCAACCAGTTCTCAGCTTTACACTGAGGCCGGCTATCTCACTACTTCCTAATGGCCAAGTTGGTCTATTAAGGGTTCTAAGGTCAGTTGATGCTTAACGATACACATAGTGGTCCCGTATACTCCTCGTTTCTCCATAAGGGATACCGATACCAACCAATGTGCCACATCAACGTAGCTACTGCTTCAACCGTATCGGTCTACGCCGTACAGTTCCCTCACAGTTTATTGCTACTTACCTAAAAGGTGTCCCCAGATCCGGGTTAGGATCTATAGTAACTCCCAATACAAAACCCTTAAAAGTAAAGCAACCAAAACAAACAAGAGAAGAAATTACTAATTGTTGTACCCCAAAATTTGCCCTCCCATATTCTTCAAGATTTGTCAAGATCATGCTTCAAAATCTCTCAAAGGGTTGCACAGTCCAATGGCCTCCTAACAGTCAAAAATTAGGGTTTTGGTTCTGGCAAAGAAATTGAAGTTTCCAAGGGTCCAAACAAGTCCCACATGCCTATGAACATTGTCAAGCATCCATATGCTAAGTTTCAAGACTCACAGCACAAAATTGCACAGTCAAAAACCCTAATTGCTTCACAGTCAACTGCAGGGGCAAAATGGTCATTTGACAGTCAAAAGTCAAAATTTTTTATTAACATATTATTTTGAATCCACAAACATCATTTGATCAATTCTTGATCATGATTCTCAAGGCATGGCTCAAAAAGTCTCAAGATGCAAAAGTTTCTATTTTTGGACAGTTGGAAAAGTCAACTGCAAATTGACCAGGGCATAACTTCCACATGGTTTATCAGAAAAATTCCATCCAAAGCTCATTTTGAAGATAATGACATTCCCTACAACTCATCTTCACACTTCAAGTCCAAGAAATTCTCTCACAAAAAGTTATCAATTTCAACATTATAGGTCATTTTCAAAAGTCAACAAAAAGGCACTTTAAGTCAAAGACCATAACTTGCGATTGGTAAATTAAAATGACATGGGACCAAAGGCATTGGTTAGAGGACTTCAAGACCTTTCCAAAATGTCCAAGAACATGATCAAATCTTAAACATTGAGCAAGATATGCCTTGTGGAAGTTGGGAAATTTTTGGGAATTTTGAAAAGTCAACTTTGCTTCAAATGCCTCAAAATTGCTAATGGGCCTCAATTTCTTCCATGAAACATTACCCAAAGGCTATGCACGACCCATTGACATCCAAGGGAGTTATTTTCTCATTTTTGATTAATTATTTGAATTTTTATTATTATTAATTCACTTAATTAAAATTAAATATGAAAAAAATATCAAATAACACCTTTCAAATCTTTTTATGCAGCATATTCACTCTTTATGAGCTCAAGATTTCGTGCACATTCTAAAAGGAAAGAATCTCCCATGATTGGCAATGATTGGTATGGAAAAGTTTGAAAAAAGATCATGAAAATCAAATATTCAAAATCATCAATGCAAAGGCTTTGGGCTTGATTTTTCTGACCTAATTCACTCACATACATATGCACATGGAAAACCTAATGCATTAGACACAAAAGCTGCGCTCAGAACAAAGAACAAAACTTGCATTTTTTTGACAAAAAGTGAGAAACTGTTTTCATACATAGAGATGGTTTCAAGGCCTCAAAAGTATTCCACAAGCTTGCCAAGACTACCAGGAAGCTTTTGCAATCGAAACCAGCCTTCCATACTCAAGGAGTTGGTATAACCGAGTCACCCTGGTCATAAAATATTTGATATTCGTATTTGAATTTACATGCATTGTTCACGCGTTTTTAATGTTGATTTGTACTAACATGAATGCTCTGAAGCTAATGGTGTTATCCAATTGAATTAATATTTCCTGTATGAGAAGTTGCCATGAACATGCGTTAGGGTTGCAGAAGCTTTGATTTGGGGCTTTCCTCATATGGAACAATTGGACATTCAAACCAGTACCATTGAAACCAGGACCTTCCAACGAATAGAAACCAACCATCGCGCCCTTTTTCTTTTTGACTATATGCTAATCGCTATTTTGCAGGTTGAAGCTTAGTGGGGGTTTAAAACCCCCGCTATCTGTTTTGTAAATACAGGGAAAACGAAGAAGAAGGTGGACGTGTCTCAGCGTTACTGGGTAGTTTGAATAATTGGCGCGTTTTATTTTGATCTAGCATAACACTATCTTTTCTCTTATATTATTTCTATTCCATTAAACTAACAAAGAAACGCATTTGGCTTGGTGGAAGATGACTTGTCATGCAGGCACTGGGACCTGGGTTCGATTCCCAGGTCCCCCATATTTCTCTATAATTTTTGTTGTAACATGATCAGGTGCAATTCCTACCCAGTGATCCACCATATGCGCATACATGTGTGCCTGCCAAGTGTCCAGAAATTCCAATCTAATGGCCAGAATGGGAAGTTCATCATGCACATTAGTCAACTACTCTGCACACAAGCATTGGAAAGTCAAAAAAGGCCAGATTTCTTGGGCCAAACTTCTCAAATACACCTCCCAAATTGGGTCTGAATACCCTATGGTTTGCACTTTTTCTCACTTATTTTCATTTGATTATCTTTCTTAAATTCTTTTAATTATTTTCTTTTAATTCATCAAATTAATTTTCATAATACAAAAATACAAAAAAATCAGAAATCAAGAAAATAAAAAATGTTTATTTAATATTTAATGCATTAATATTTTTTTGTAAATAAACCTTTAAACCATTAATTTAGTAAAGTTAGATTTTTAATTTTAATATCTTTCTTAAATAACTAAAAAATGTACAAATTAGGGTTTAGCATTTTTATTCTCTTTTCTTAATAAATAACTTTTTCTCCTTATTATTATTATTATTAATTATTAATTTATTTTGTAAAAACTCATGTAATTAAATAGTTAGTATAAATTAGGTCAAAACTTAAATATTTTTCTTTAACAATTAAAAATAATTTAGAACTAGGTTTTAATTTAACTTCTATTTTAATTAATTTCCTTTTATCTTCATAATTACAAAAAAGTATAAAAAACAATTTCTTTTCTCATTAAATAATTAATTTACTTTCAATTCCAAGTTAATTTCTTTAAAAGGGCCCAACGCCCTCGCATCTTCGACTCTAATTTATTTTCGCGCGTTTGTTCTTATGTTTCGTTTTAAATATTATGTAATTGCCAAAGCTTTGTAATATATAATTAGGAACTTATTTATTCTCTGCATTTTATTCAAAATCGGGTCTTTGTTAATTTGGCGATGTATAGACCCGCGCCTTGTAATAACGTAGGACTTTATTTTTCCGCACTTTAATTTCTGTACCTTTTAACTGCTAATCACATGAAAGAATGAATGGCCCAAATAAAATCAAAGCGTAGCTCACCCAATGCATGATCAAGATAAAACATTAACTGAATACAACACACAAATTCACACACCACTTCTAGGGTACGCCTCACTGTTGCCTTGCCCCTCGAAACGTGGTCGTCGAGTATAGGACGTTTTAGTAAGTCCTTATGTCCATGAACATCGCATAAGGGTAGCTTCTAAGGTGTCCTACTGTTGCTCTGGTGACCACACTGTTGCCTTGCCCCTCGAAACGTGGTCGTCGAGTATAGGATGTTTTAGTAAGTCCTCATGTCCATGAACATGGCATGGGGGTAGCTTCTAAGGTGTCCTACTATTGCTCTGGTGACCACACTGTCCCTACAAACGAATTGACCCGAACACCTCCAACGGTGGTGCTACCTATCTCTCAATGGTGGGATGGCACTACCTTAAGGACATTTACACAGCCTAATTCCTTAGGGTAGGTAGATGACTCATAGATACTTGCTCTGAAAAACAAATCAAAACTCTTTTCACACCGACACTTTCAAAAAAGCTTTCAAAACAATTTTTCAAACACTCTTGAGGACTAATACAAGAGTCGATCTGAAACTTTAAACGAAACTTTTTTCAAACCCACTCACACTTTGAAAAGCAAACACTTTTGAAAACACAATGAGCAAGTATCTAAGAGCCCATGGATAACCATGGATAGAAAGGGTGCTAACACCTTCCCTTTCTATAAATCTACCTCCCGAACCGAGAAACAATCTCATAAGGAATTTTTATGTGCTTTTGTCCTTTCCGTATTGGAGAAAATAAAAGACGGTGGTGACTCTTGCTTCCGCGACATTTCGCGAACCAGCGTTAAATAGTCAGTTCCAGATCCACCGATCACAGAACTGGCGACTCTGCTGGGGAATACTTTAAAGTGAGGTGTACCTTAGGACTAAGATCACTTGTGTTTTCAATTGTTGTGCTTGTTTGCTTTATTATTGTGGGACTATCTCGGGAGTTCTATAGATCCTAGCCCGGATCTGGGGATACCCTGTTAGGTAGCATAAGCTGTGAGGGACCTGTCCGGCGTAGACCGACATGGGTGAAGAAGTGGCTACGTTGGTGTGGCACCTTGGTCTGTACCGATATCCCTTGTGTCGCAACGAGGAGAATATGGGTCTTCTGAGGAGTCATTAAGCACCAACCGACCTTAGAACCTTAAATGACCCAACTTGGCCAATAGAACAGTAGCAGTATGCTACACCCATTGAGGCTAAACTCTCGCGATGGTTCTGGCCACAAGAAAAGATTGCGATGCTGGAGTTATGACCGATTGAGGGTAGTCAGTGATATTGGGATCCTCTAGAACCCGGTTACTTCTGATAGGACAAGTCTTAACCAACAAACTGAAAGAGGGTAATACCTAGACCCCATGCTGGCCTAAACTCTAAGGGCTCTTTGTGTGACTTGTGTGCCTTCGAACTTGACTATGTGCAGGCTTGTTATCTGACACTTGAGTTGCTTGCAGGTTTTGTTTATAGTCCTTAATCTGGACTCATAACAGGGTTTACCTATATCACTCCATGCATAGCATAACATCATACCATTGCATACATCCTGCATAAGGACTAATCCATTTCAAGGATCTCAAGGGCTTGTGATGCAGGTCATGCTGAACCAATTATCCAGCAAGGGGAAAAGGGGATTTATTTTCCTCTAGCCAAGGTTGTCAGGGGCTATGACCCACTCGATATGGTGAGCCTTTGACCCTTGAAGAAGGACTCTCAACAAAATGAAATTCCTTCAATCAAGCTATCGGATTCAAACTCTAACAATTTTCTTGTTTACCCCGCGAGATCCTTGAAAGCATTGCATGCATATCATACTTATCATTGCATTACAGGTACTCTTTTGACAGGACACTTACCCTCTTCGTTGTTTATTTCAGCCGATCGTCATGAATCCTGAGTCATCCAACGAACAATCCATCAAGGCTCTCCAGGCTCAGAACGCCCAGTTCCAAGATTTGATCATGAGTCTAGCCCAGGGCCAGCAGGATTTGAAGACTCTGCTCCTGAAGAAGAAGAAGAGGAGAACTGTGTTGTTCAACCCTAGGCGCAAATCTGGAAATGTATCACAAAATGATGCTGACCAAGTTACCTCATCTGTTGGGAAAGACAGTCCCCAAGAGAGAGAGGTTCCCAGTCCAGTGGTCTCCGACAACGAGGCTGATTTTAATGATGAACAGTACCCTCCAGCTGAGGACAGGTACAAACAGCTAGAAGATCGGCTAAATGCTATGGAGATACAGAAAGTGCCCGGCCTGGACTTCGAAGATCTAGGTCTGTCTTCTGGTGTGGTGATCCCACACAAATTCAAGGCACCTGCCTTTGCTAAGTATGATGGGGCATCCTGTCCAAAGCTGCATCTCAGGTCATACATGAGGAGGATCCAGCCCTACACGGCTGACAAGAACTTATGGATCCACTTCTTCCAGGAGAGTCTTTCAGGGACTCAGCTCGACTGGTTCTATCAACTGAATGGAGCCAACATCTGCAGCTGGGAGGACTTGGACACTACATTCTATAAGCAGTACCAGTACAATGCCGATCTTGCTCCCACGCGCACTCAGCTTCAGGGAATGTCTATGGGGGTAGGCGAAGGCTTCAAAGAATATGCACAAAAATGGAGGGACCTTGCTGGAAGGGTACAGCCGCCTTTGACTGATCGGGAACTTGTCGACATGTTCTTGGGGACCCTGTCTGGACCTTTCTTCAACCATCTGATTGGGAATTCTGCTGCTGGGTTTACAGATTTGATTTTGACTGGGGAAAGAATTGAAGCTGGTATCAAGAGTGGGAAGATTCAAGAGGCCACACCTTCGGATACTCACAAAAAGCCTTACATGGGCAAGAAAGAGTCTAATGCTGCATACAGCCAAAAGAGTCGTCGTGACCAACATGCAGGGGCAGTCATGATCTCTGGTTCTGCACCACGCCGACAACCACCAAGGGGAAATCAGCGAAGGCCGGACGAGCCTAAAAGACAATTCAACAACATCAACATGCCATGGTCACAAGCATTGCAGCACATGTTGAAAATGAACCTGATTGCGGTGATCAACCCTCCTGCAAATCCCAAGACCTCCTCTCCAAACTATAACCCGGAAGCGAGGTGTGCTTATCATTCGGATAGCCCGGGGCACGATACTGAGGACTGTTGGGCGCTGAAGTACAAGATCCAGAATATGATCGACGCTAAGGAGATCGAATTCGAGCCTGCTGAGACTCCCAATGTGACCACTGCTCCCTTGCCAAAACATGGCTAGGATTGAGAGATTTTTGTTCATTTGAATTCAAGTTGTATTTTTCTTTTCTTGTTCAAACAAACAATTGTCATGTTAAACTCTTTTATTTCATGAATGCATTACACATGTCCGTCTTGAATTAATTATGTTTACTATACTGCAAACGGTTTTCATATTTTTGTGATGATTAACTTTTGATTGAAATTTCTAAGCCTCTTGAGGGGGGATGACGAAAACGATACCATAATCTACAGTATGCTTTTGAACAGACCCCGCTGATGAGGTACAAGCATTGTTTCAATTCCTAAACACTGGAGTTATAAGGAAGATAATCCCTCGTCAACCCCTCTGAGCCAAAGAAGTAGGAGTTTTCTTTTCGAAATAAAAACCCTTAATCATAACCTGGGGCAGGGTAGTTCTCTCAGTTGATCCAAGTGCATAACGAACGGCACCAAAGGAGTCTTTCCAAATCAAAGGACAGTGATGGTTCCAAATAATCATAAGGACAGGTAGTCATTATCTATTAAAATAAAAGTCCAATAAGTCAAAACCTATGAAGGAGACTTATAAAACTGGGGCATCCCGCTGATTGTAATCACAAAAGAAACAGTTCAGGCAAAAATAGGGATAACAAAATCAAAAAAAGAAAGAGGTCCTATAAACCCTCAACAACAAAAAATGACTGCCTATTCAAAATAAACGATCAGTATCCGAACCATCACCGGAATATCAAAGCAAAGACTCAAACAAAGTCTAACGCACGATCAGCTGAGTTTAGGTTTGAAGAACATCACGAAGAGCGGGTGGGTACAACTAATTTGAGCATTTATCCTTTGTTTCTTAAACCGTGAACCAGGCCATGATATAACCCTTAAAAGTCCTAGCTGAAGCATGGGTTAGTTTGAAAGCATATTGTTACGAAAGGTATCCTGACTCCTTAAGGCCCGCTGTAAAAGCTTGAGTTGACATCACAGTCTACAAAAAGTTTCACTTGTTTTACAAAAATGCATTTTCAAAATTCAAGACAGACATAAGCTTTTGCATTCTTAAAATAACATTGTTTGCATATGACTATTTGTTTGAACAGCATAGAAGTTTGCACGACGAACATCCAGTGAACAAAAGTCTTCTCAACAAAGAGGTCACCTCAAGTGGAAGAAACACTTCCAATCAAGGGGCATGGTATGATCAGTGTCCATCATCTGGGGCAGTCCAATCAAGATTCGAAGAATCTCTCAAAAGGCCAATCAGCTTGGAGCAAATCTCCGCCCGAGTCACTTGGGGCATTAGACATGAATTCCAGCAACGAATCTTGCCTAATCGGACATCTTCTGGTAGCATGGCAACACAACACTATTAACAGTGGCACCTCCCTACATCCTGAGAGCGGGGACATAGTCGAAAAAATACTACGCAAAATCAAAGACCCGCTAGGTTGACACACCTAGGCAAAAATAAGGGCTTCCCGGCGAACCAAAAGGGTTCGGGCAAAAATAAGGGATGAAATGAAAAATCTGTACACCCGGCAAGTCGAAAACCTGAAAAGGCGGCTTGGGCAAAAATGGGTATCCCGGTGGGTTGAAAACCCAAAAGGGCGGTCCAGGCAAAAGTTAGGGATCAAGAGCGTACGACTATGTCCCGGCATCTCGTCACTTGCCTACCAAAAGGAAGATTTGTCAATCGGCAGTCATCCAGTACCTCCACAAGGTATCTTCTCCCCTCACCTCAAAAACAGGGGCAATAATGAGTCGTCCAGGCGATCCAGTTGCTCTGTCAACCAAAGTACCAAGGAAAGATCAATATAAAGGTGATTACCATCTACCTTTACAAATTCCAGGTCAACATTGGTAACAAGCCAAGAAAAATCAATGGACGACTGATCGTGGTTTAATATACGAAACCAAACAGGACAATCATCCACTTGATCATCATCAGGCAACCCTACACCGGTTCCTTCTCAACTTTCAGACAAAGTCTTACACGAACTCATCCTCAAGCAACCCTACACCGGTTCCTTTTCTTTCAGATGAAGTTTTACACGGGCTCATCATCAGGTAACCCTACACCGGTTCCTTCTCCTTCTCAAATAAAGTTTTACACGGACCCATCTCAAGAAACCTTACCCCGGTTCCTCCAGAAGTCTTACACGGACTTATCATCAAAGTGACCCTACACCGGTTCCTCCTAAAGTCTTACACGGATTTATCTCAAGTTTTACACGAACTTGCCCTGCAGTAACCTTACCCCAGTTCCTCCAGAAGTCTCACACGGACTCATCTCAAGATAACCTTACCCCGGTTCATCAAGAAGTTTTACACGAACTTATCCCGAAGTAACCTTACCCCGGTTCCTCCAGAAGTCTCACACGGACTCATCTCAAGATAACCTTACCCCGGTTCATCAATAAGTTTTACACAAACTTATTTTGAAGTAACCTTACCCCGGTTCCTCCAGAAGTCTCACATGGACTCATCTCAAGATAACCTTACCCCGGTTCATCAAGAAGTTTTACATGAACTTATCCCGAAGTAACCTTACCCCGGTTCCTCCAGAAGTCCTATACGGATTCATTATCAGTAAACCCCACACAGGTTTCCTTCTTTCCAAGATGCAGTTTTACACGAACTCGCCATCAAGAAACCCTACACAGGTTCTCTCTTTCCAAAGATGAAGTTTTACACGAACTCGTCATCAAGAAACCCTACACAGGTTTCCTTCAACTCCAAATGCAGTGTTACACGGACTCGTCATCAGTAAACCCTACACAGGTTTCCTTTCTTCAAGGATGCAGCTTCACACGAGCCCAACCTCAAAGTAACCCTACACAGGTGTTCTTCTTTCCAAGATGCGGTTTTACACGAGCTCATCATCAGGCAACCCTACATAGGTTCCCTCTTTTAACTTACAAAAATTACAGTTCAAAAATTTCCCCAGGAGAGTCCAGTCTGAAGTCCCCCAGGAAAGTGGAATCCATCCCCCCAACAGGAAGCTTATCCCCAGTAGATTCTGGAAGCTTTTCCCCCCTGCAGAGCACGAACGCGTCTCCCGGATTTATTCAAAGGTTATTTCCCTACCAGGATATAACTGGTTTATCCTCAGCCAAAAGCCACAGAAAGATTGTCCTAAGCGAAGTCTTTTTATCCCCAGCGGAGTCTATTAACACTTCCAACATAACAACGGTATCCCTAGCGAAGTTATCATCAACATCTCAACAGAGTACCTCTCTTCCCACAGAGTATTGTTCCCCAGCAAGATCGCTAGAATAATTTTCTCCCCGCTGAGTAATCTATTCGCCAAGCTTATTCCCCGACGGAGTCATCTTCTCCTACTGGTATTCTTGCAACCATCACTCCCCAGCGGAAACAGAATGCTATTCGCATCAGCCCAGGATTTAACTTCCTGGCACCCGTCAAGGATTCACTTTCCTAGACAAAAACATACATTCATAAACATCGCATCACATACATCATGATACATGCATAAACGCATCATATCATACAATCTCATTTATGTTGAGAACATCATTGCTTGATCCATGGCATGCATTGCATACGACTGATTTTTACATTTGAGGAAAGATCCAGTTAAGTTACCAGCTATTCAAAGACCTTACCTGGTTCAGTTAAATCGACTCCTAAAGATTTTCCTGATGTCGATCCAGTCAAAGGCCTTCTCTGGTCCAGTTAAATCGATTCCTAAAGATTTTCCTGATGAAGACCCAGTTGAAGATTCCAAGACCTTGCCTGGTTCAGTTAAATCGACTCCTAAAGATATTTCTGATGCCGATCCAGTCAAAGGCCTTCTCTGGTCCAGTTAAATCGATTCCTAAAGATTTTCCTGATGAAGACCCAGTTGAAGATTCCAAGACCTTGCCTGATTCAGTTATATCGACTCCTAAAGATTTTTCTGATGCCGATCCAGTCAAAGGCCTTCTCTGGTCCAGTTAAATCGATTCCTAAAGATTTTCCTGATGAAGACCCAGTTGAAGATTCCAAGACCTTGCCTGGTTCAGTTAAATCGATTCCTAAAGATTTTTCTGATGTCGATCCAGTCAAAGGCCTTCTCTGGTCCGGTTAAATCGATTCCTAAAGATTTTCCTGATGAAGACTCAGTAGAAGACATCCAAGATTCCTTCATCATTCTGTTGAGGTAGTAATCGCCCCAAGGTTCTCTCATCGTTACTGTTGAGGTAGTAATCGCCCAAGGTTCTCTCATCGTTACTGTTGAGGTAGTAATCGCCCAAGGTTCTCTCATCGTTACTGTTGAGGTAGTAATCGCCCAAGGTTCTCTCATCGTTACTGTTGAGGTAGTAATCTCCCAAGGTCCTCTCATCATTCTGTTGAGGTAGCAATCGCCCAAGGTTCTCTCATCGTTACTGTTGAGGTAGTAATCGCCCAAGGTTCTCTCATCGTTACTGTTGAGGTACGCAAGTTCTCGCTAAGGAAACTCTTACGCGATCAACACCCAAATGGCATCAATAAGCCCATCCCCCTATCCGACATCTCTCCAAATGGCATCTGTAAGCCCATTCCCTGCATCATATTGCTGATACCCTACTATGTGAGTGCAAATTTCTGGGCACTCTAGTGTTCAATCATCTTCCACCTTCGGATTACGAAAGGCATCTCAGCCAATCTACATCCTCAAGTCTAAGAAGATTGAACAGGGGCAACTGTTGTACCCCAAAATTTTCCCTCCCATATTCTTCAATATTTGTCAAGATCATGCTTCAAAATCTCTCAAAGGGTTGCACAGTCCAATGGCCTCCTAACAGTCAAAAATTAGGGTTTTGGTTCTGGCAAAGAAATTGAAGTTTCCAAGGGTCCAAACAAGTCCCACATGCCTATGAACATTGTCAAGCATCCATATGCTAAGTTTCAAAACTCACAGCACAAAATTGCACAGTCAAAAACCCTAATTGCTTCACAGTCAACTGCAGGGGCAAAATGGTCATTTGACAGTCAAAAGTCAAAATTTTTTATTAACATCTTATTTTGAAGCCACAAACATCATTTGATCAATTCTTGATCATAATTCTCAAGGCATGGCTCAAAAAGTCTCAAGATGCAAAAGTTTCTATTTTTGGACAGTTGGAAAAGTCAACTGCAAATTGACCAGGGCATAACTTCCACATGGTTTATCAGAAAAATTCCATCCAAAGCTCATTTTGAAGAGAATGACATTTCCTACAACTCATCTTCACACTTCAAGTCCAAGAAATTCTCTCACAAAAAGTTATCAATTTCAACATTATAGGTCATTTTCAAAAGTCAACAAAAAGGCACTTTAAGTCAAAGACCATAACTTGAGATTGGTAAATCAAAATGACATGGGACCAAAGGCGTTGGTTAGATGACTTCAAGACCTTTCCAAAATGTCCAAGAACATGATCAAAGCTTAAAAATTGAGCAAGATATGCCTTATGGAAGTTGGGAAATTTTTGGGAATTTTGAAAAGTCAACTTTGCTTCAAATGCCTCAAAATTGCTAATGGGCCTCAATTTCTTCCATGAAAAATTACCCAAAGGCTATGCACGACCCATTGACATCCAAGGGAGTTATTTTCTCATTTTTGATTAATTATTTGAATTTTTATTATTATTAATTCACTTAATTAAAATTAAATATGAAAAAAATATCAAATGACACCTTTCAAATCTTTTTATGCAGCATATTCACTCTTTATGAGCTCAAGATTTCGTGCACATTCTAAAAGGAAAGAATCTCCCATGATTGGCAATGATTGGTATGGAAAAGTTTGAAAAAAGATCATGAAAATCAAATATTCAAAATCATCAATGCAAAGGCTTTGGGCTTGATTTTTCTGACCTAATTCACTCACATACATATGCACATTGAAAACCTAATGCATTAGACACAAAAGCTGCGCTCAGAACAAAGAACAAAACTTGCATTTTTTTGACAAAAAGTGAGAAACTGTTTTCATACATAGAGCTGGTTTCAAGGCCTCAAAAGTATTCCACAAGCTTGCCAAGACTACCAGGAAGCTTTTGCAATCGAAACCAGCCTTCCATACTCAAGGAGTTGGTATAACCGAGTCACCCTGGTCATAAAATATTTGACATTCGTATTTGAATTTACATGCATTGTTCACGCGTTTTTAATGTTGATTTGTACTAACATGAATGCTCTGAAGCTAATGGTGTTATCCAATTGAATTAATATTGCCTGTATGAGAAGTTGCCATGAACATGCGTTAGGGTTGTAGAAGCTTTGATTTGGGGATTTCCTCATATGGAACAATTGGACATTCAAACCAGTACCATTGAAACCAGGACCTTCCAACGAATAGAAACCAACCATCGCGCCCTTTTTCTTTTTGACTATATGCTAATCGCTATTTTGCAGGTTGAAGATTAGTGGGGGTTTAAAACCCCCACTATCTGTTTTGTAAATATAGGGAAAACGAAGAAGAAGGTGGACGTGTCTCAGCGTTACTGGGTAGTTTGAATAATTGGCGCGTTTTATTTTGATCTAGCATAACACTATCTTTTCTCTTATATTATTTCTATTCCATTAAACTAACAAAGAAACGCATTTGGCTTGGTGGAAGATGACTTGTCATGCAGGCACTGGGACCTGGGTTCGATTCCCAGGTCCCCCATATTTCCCTATAATTTTTGTTGTAACATGATCAGGTTCAATTCCTACCCAGTGATCCACCATATGCGCATACATGTGTGCCTGCCAAGTGTCCAGAAATTCCAATCTAATGGCCAGAATGGGAAGCTCATCATGCACATTAGTCAACTACTCTGCACACAAGCATTGGAAAGTAAAAAAAGGCCAGATTTCTTGGGCCAAACTTCTCAAATACACCTCCCAAATTGGGTCTGAATACCCTATGGTTTGCACTTTTTCTCACTTATTTTCATTTGATTATCTTTCTTAAATTCTTTTAATTATTTTCTTTTAATTCATCAAATTAATTTTCATAATACAAAAATACAAAAAAAATCAGAAATCAAGAAAATAAAAAATGTTTATTTAATATTTAATGCATTAATATTTTTTGTAAATAAACCTTTAAACCATTAATTTAGTAAAGTTAGATTTTTAATTTTAATATCTTTCTTAAATAACTAAAAAATGTACAAATTAGGGTTTAGCATTTTTATTCTCTTTTCTTAATAAATAGCTTTTTCTCCTTATTATTATTATTAATTATTAATTTATTTTGTAAAAACTCATGTAATTAAATAGTTAGTATAAATTAGGTCAAAACTTAAATATTTTTCTTTAACAATTAAAAATAATTTAGAACTAGGTTTTAATTTAACTTCTATTTTAATTAATTTCCTTTTATCTTCATAATTACAAAAAAGTATAAAAAACAATTTCTTTTCTCATTAAATAATTAATTTACTTTCAATTCCAAGTTAATTTCTTTAAAAGGGCCCAACGCCCTCGCATCTTCGACTCTAATTTATTTTCGCGCGTTTGTTCTTATGTTTCGTTTTAAATATTATGTATTTGCCAAAGCTTTGTAATAGATAATTAGGAACTTATTTATTCTCTGCATTTTATTCAAAATCGGGTCTTTGGTAATTTGGCGATGTATAGACCCGCGCCTTGTAATAGCGTAGGACTTTATTTTTCCGCACTTTAATTTATGTACCTTTTAACTGCTAATCACATGAAAGAATGAATGGCCCAAATAAAATCAAAGCGTAGCTCACCCAATGCATGATCAAGATAAAACATTAACTGAATACAACACACAAATTCACACACCACTTCTAGGGTACGCCTCACTGTTGCCTTGCCCCTCGAAACATGGTCGTCGAGTATAGGACGTTTTAGTAAGTCCTTATGTCCATGAACATGGCATAAGGGTAGCTTCTAAGGTGTCCTACTGTTGCTCTGGTGACCACACTGTTGCCTTGCCCCTCGAAACGTGGTCGTCGAGTATAGGATGTTTTAGTAAGTCCTCATGTCCATGAACATGGCATGGGGGTAGCTTCTAAGGTGTCCTACTATTGCTCTGGTGACCATACTGTCCCTACAAACGAATTGACCCGAACACCTCCAACGGTGGTGCTACCTATCTCTCAATGGTGGGATGGCACTACCTTAAGGACATTTACACAGCCTAATTCCTTAGGGTAAGTAGATGACTCATAGATACTTGCTCTAAAAAACAAATCAAAACTCTTTTCACACTGACACTTTCAAAAAAGCTTTCAAAACAATTTTTCAAACACTCTTGAGGACTGATACAAGAGTCGATCTGAAACTTTAAACGGAACTTTTTTCAAACCCACTCACACTTTGAAAAGCAAACACTTTTGAAAACACAATGAGCAAGTATCTAAGAGCCCATGGATAACCATGGATAGAAAGGGTGCTAACACCTTCCCTTTCTATAAATCTACCTCTCGAACCGAGAAACAATCTCATAAGGAATTTTTCTGTGCTTTTGTCCTTTCCGTATTGGAGAAAATAAAAGACGGTGGCGAATCTTGCTTCCGCGACATTTCGCGAACCAGCGTTAAACAGTCAGTTCCAGATCCACCGATCACACTAATCCTAAGGTATACCCCACTTATTAATCCCCAGCAGAGTTGCCAGTTCTGTGATACAGTGGCAAAACTGGACTGTTTTGGAAAATGCTGGTTTGCGTTTTACGTTTGTGTTCGTAAAATGTCGCGGTAAGCAAGAGTCGCCACCGACTTTTATTTTATCCAACTGGAAAGGAAAAAAGCACAGAAAAATTCCTTTTTCGAGATTTTGAGTACGGGGGATATATTATAGAAAGGGAAGGTGTTAGCACCCTTTCTATCCATGGTTTTCCATGGGCTCTTAGGTACTTGCTCATCTTTTTAAATTGCTTGTGTGTATTTGTTTTGAAAAGTTTTTTACTTTGTTTTAACCCTTGTATCAGTCCTCAAGAGTGTTACGAAGTGTTTTTGAAAACTTTGTTTGAGAAAGTGTTGGTGTGAAAAAAATTTTTTATTTGAGCAAGTACCTACTAGCATTTACCTACTCGAAAAAGGATTGTTTATATTCTTGTTTCCTTTAGAGAATGCTATCCTACTATTAAGAAATAGGTGCACTGTTGTTGGAGTTGTAAGGGTCAATTAGTAAGGGGCGTACGATCACTAAAGCAATGTTAGGACGTCTTAGTAATAACCCTAATGTATTAAGATCATATTCGAGGCAACATTTCCGAGGCGACGTTTCCGAAGCAACATTTCTGAACGAGACTTTTGATCTTTGTTTAGACAAGAGGGCATCCACTAAGACACCATATACTTAATGATCGTTTACCGAAGGCAACCGAAGTGAGAGTATACCCTAGGAGGGCGCATGTGCAAGTGATTTGATTTCAAGTTATTATCTTTGCACATTAGGGTTTGCTAGCCATTTTAAATTGTCATGCAATCTTGTCATGCAATCCTATTAACATACATCTAACAAATAATATTTTGCGAGAATTAAAATGCGAGAAATAAAAACTGCGCTATTACAAGGCTTCGGGGTAGGGATTACATAGCCAAAAAACCCGTAAAACGATAAATAAAAGAAAAACCTAATTAAACTATTACATACCGTGAGCAGTTACATTAATATCGCAATAATAATAAAATAAGCGCGCGCGATGAAACGAAAACGAGAGAAAAATTAGGGTTTTGACCCCATCTAAACCTAATTAAACTTAAAAAGAAAAATCATTTTTTGTTGTTTTTGATTATTTTGAGAAAATAAGATTTTAATTGAATAAATAAAAACCTAATTACTAATTAATTTAAAATTAAGAAAAAAAATAATTAATTTAACCTATTTTTGTATTTTTGTTTTGTTGAGAAAAGAAATAAAAATTAAATCACATGTTAACCCTAATTTTTCTAATTGATTTTAAATATATGAAAAAGTTAGAATTAATCCTAAATTAAATTTAACTAACATTAAATTAAATTTGATAAAATAAAATAACCTAATTCTAAATTTGTGAAAATTGATTTTATGATTTTTTTTGTGAAAAAAAAATTAATTTTGTTAGAAAATAATTTAAACAAATCAAATTAAGTAAAAGAAAATAAAAAGAAAGAAATAAGAATGGGCCCGGTGTCTTTGTAAAAAAGGGGGGTGTGATTTGCAAATCTGAGCCCAATAACATTTGGCCCTGTTTGACTTTTCCAATCCCATGCTGCTTGCTTGACTGGGCGTATGGTGGACCCTCACGTGGGAAGCCTTAGATCTGGAATGCTGGGGATCTTATGGTTGAGTGCTGATGACGCATGGTAGTCATATGGGAAACTCATGAACCTCATTATGCAAAGAAAAATATATGAAGCAATATGGGGACCTGGGGATCGAACCCAGGTCCTTGAGTATAATCACCCTGCGCGCTTACCAGCTGAGCTGGCTTGATTAGTTGTACAAGCAATATCAAACAAACATTATATGGTAAAAACAAAAATATTAATTCTTCTTCGCGCGAAATTTGAATTGGCTAGTCAGGGAATGCCACGTTACCCTTCTTCTTCCTCCCACCATTGCTAAAAGTTTCTTTACTTTTACCTACAGTCACCTGGGTGTAGGTATAACCCTGTGCCTTTCCAAAATCTTATACAAGCGTGATAAATGCAAAACAATGGTACCAATCAACTCGTTTCAACCTCACGAGCATCATGGTACCATTATCCATGGCCAATTGTCCCTATACAGAAAAACCCTAAAAACGAAACAAGAACCCTAACTATGGCATCTTGATGTATAGTCAGCAAAAACGAAATTAAATGTAACCATTAGTTTGCAAATGACTCAAGGATTAAGAATATGTCAACGAATCATGCTAAATATGCCAGAATTATTGAATTTGATTTCAAGAAAATGTGAAAACCGTGGGGTACTTACAGTGCAATTCTGGATGTTAGGAAGCTTGCTAATGGTTGAATCTTGATCCTTGGATGCCCAGTAATTGATTGGGATGTGTTGTACCCCAAAATTTGCCCTCCCATATTCTCCAAGAAATTGCCAAGTCAAGCTGCAAAATTCCCCAAGGGTTGCACAGTGCAAAGGCCTCCTATACAGTCAAGGTTAGGGTTTTGAGTCTGATCAAGAAAAGGAAGTTTTCAAAGGTCCAATCAAGTCTCACATGCCTACAAATATGGTCAAGTATCCTCATATCAAGTTTTCAGCACAAAATTGCACAGTCAAAAACCCTAATTGCACTACAGTCAACTGTAGGGGCAAAATGGTCATTTGACAGTCAAAAGTTCAAATTTTTGGTCAACATATCATTTTGAAGCCACAAACATCATTTGATCAATGCTTGATCATGATTCTCAAAATTTGGCTCAGAAATCATCAAAGATGCAAAAGTTTCCTTATTTGGACAACTGAAAAAGTCAACTGAAATTGACCAGGGCATAACTTTCACATGGATTATCATAAAAATTCCATCCAAAGCTCATTTTGAAGAGAAAGACATTTCCTACAACTCATCTTCATACTTCAAGTCCAAGAAATGCTCTCACAAAAAGTTATCAATTTCAACATTATAGGTCATTTTCAAAAGTCAACAAAAAGGGACTTTAAGTCAAAGGCCATAACTTAAGATTGGTACATCAAAATGACATGGGACCAAAGGAATTGGTTAGAGGACTCAAAGCCCTTTCCAAAATGTCCAAGAACATGAGAAAAGCTTAAATATTGAGCAAGTTATGCCTTGTAGAAGTTGGGAACTTTTTGGATATTTTGAAAAGTCAACTTTGATCCAAATGACTTAAAATTGCTAATGGGCCCATTTTTCTTCCATGATTCATCATTCTAAGCATATGCACGACCACTTGGCCCAAAGGGAAGTATTTTCTCATTTTTTATTTATTTATTTGAATTATTATTTATATTAATTCATTTAAATCATTTAAATATGTGAAAAATATATAACTTGACCTAATAAATCTTTTCATGCATGTTTTGCCATCAAGATTTCGTGCATATGCAAATTAGGAAAGAATTGGATTGATTGGCATGATTGAGAACAAAGAACACTTGAAAAAGATTGAAAAAAGATCCTTAAGAATCAAATTTCCAAAAACCATTATTGCATTGGATTTGATTGAGTTTTGTTGACCTAATTTGTTCACTACATATGCCTGATGAGAAACCTAATGCAAAGGGACTCTTAGCTGCGCAAGAAAGGCCATTGCAAACTTGGAAAAATTCCTTAAAAACTCAAAACTGAAAACAGCTTTCCAGGTCGATTCAAAGCATAATTCATATTCCATTGGCTTCCTGAAGTTTCACTGATCATATTCCAATCCAGAACATTCATCAAAAGGCAAAGAATCGGTATACAGAACTCAACATATTCCATGAAGATTTCATAATCGTATTCTATAATCCATGCATTTTCATGACATTTCAATTATTGATTCTTGTTCCTGGTATGATTCTAAAGCTAACCCATATGTTTGATTGAATTTTTGCAAGCCATACGCGATTATGCCATAACTGGTTTTCTAGGGTTTTCAGAGTTTTGAATTGGGGTTTTTCACCCAAGGAAAAATTAAGGCTAGTGACCACCACCATTCAAACCAGCAAGCTTAGACGAAGAAGAATCTACACTCGCGATCAATTTCTGAATACTACAGGGCTAATCGCTATTTCTTGATATGTTACCTTAGGCAACGCGTGAAAACCGTTGCCTATGTTTCTCTTATTTCAGGAAAAAAACAAAGACGCGAGGAAGACGACTACGTGGGAAGCATTGGTTGGTCCGTTTAAATTTAGCGCGTGTTGGAGGCCACTAACTCTTTTTTTTCTTTTATAATATTTGTTAACTATTATATATTAAATGTGATTCAGATGGCTTAGTGGCACAGGTGTTGATTTGCAATGTCCAAGACCTGGGTTCGAGTCCCAGGTCTGTGTAATTTCCATAATATTTTTCATTAGCAATTCCCATGCAACGCAAGCGTTAAGACACACCATGCATCCTCCAGATCTATCCAGCCACGCGTCCATCAGAAGCAATCCAAGGGTGCAAAATTGATGAGCATCATAAGCCCTGGTCAACGCGCCACACACTTGCACAAAAGTCAATCAGGCCTTGCAAGGTTGGGCTCAATTTACTGGATCCATACCTCCTAATTTGGGACTGAACCCCCCCTGGTTTGCAATTCTCCACTTTTTCATGTTTTATTTTAATTGTTATTTTACTTTCTTTATTTGTTTTGATTTAATTAATTATTTTAACAAAATACAAAAACATCATAAAAAAACTCAGAAAAAGATAAAAAAATATAATGAATATTTATTTTAATTATTTTCATAAACAAATTGCATGTAAATTAATTTAGTATAAATTAGGGTTTAATTTTAATACTTTTAATAAAAAATCTAAAAAATGTAGAATTAGGTTTAAGTAATTTTTATTCCTTTTTAATTTTTCTTTTTCATAATAATATTTATTTATTTTATTTATTTTTATCAAATTTGCATGTAGATAAAATTAGGTTTAAATTAGGTTAAAAGTTTCATGTTTTCTAAATAAATTAAAATAATTAGAATTAGGGTTTGCATCTCATTTAAATTTTAATTAATTCTTTCTTTTTTCATTAAATCTTAAAAACATAAAAATACCGAAAACATTTCCTTTTAATTTTAATTTTAATTCTTCATGTAATTTAATTTCTGCAAAAGGGTCCAACGCCCTCGTTTCGATAATTCTTTTATTTCGCATATTTATTTTATTTCGCTCAAATAATTATGTACCTCTCCCAAAGCCTTGTAAATACTTCCCGCGCTTTTAATTTCTTTACTTTTTCTGTCAAATCGGGTCCTGGTTAATTTTGGCGATGTGGACCCGCGCCATTTGTAATAGCTTTAGATCTACTTTTCCGCACTCTTTTAACTGTTAAACAAAGCATGCAAGAATGAATGACTAAAATAAAAACAAACGCATAGATCACTTTGACATGACAAGACAAAAATAAATGAACATGACACACAAATCACACACCACCCCTAGGGTACGCCTCACTGTTGCCTTGCCTCGAAAGGTGATCGTCGAGTAGAGGATGTCTTAGTAAGTCCTCATGATCCGGGAACCTGGCATGAGGGTAGCTTCTAAGGTGTCTTCCCATTGCTCTGGTGATCACCATGTCCCGAACCTCGAATTGACCCAAACACCTCCAACGGTGGTGCTACCTACCTCTCAATGGTGGGATGGCACTACTTTAAAGGACATTTACACAGACGAATTCCTTAGGGTAGGTAGGTTCTCGTAGATACTTGCTCTCTTCAAAAACAAACAAAAATCTTTTCACACCGACACTTTTCAAAAGCTTTCAAAGCAATTTTTCAAACACTCTGACACAAGAGTCGAACTGGAATTTTCAAAGAAACTTTTTAAAATCCACAGTTGAAAAGCAAACAAACCATTTTTGAAAACACAAATGAGCAAGTATCTAAGAGCCCATGGATAACCATGGATAGAAAGGGTGCTAACACCTTCCCTTTCTATAAATCTACCTCCCGAACCGAGAGCAATCTCTATAAGGAATTTTTCTGTGCTTTTGTCCTTTCCATTTGGAGAAAATAAAAGACGGTGGCGACTCTTGCTTCCGCGACATTTCGCGAACCAGCGTTAAACAGTCAGTTCCAGATCCACCGATCACAGGATGGTTATAATGCTTTGAATTAACCTGAAAAGTGGAAATCAGTTTGCCACTTTTCTTGAATTTTTTGAAACTTGCTCTCTCTTTTACACGCCTCCAATCCCCTAGTTTTTTATCTGAACATGTTCCTTATGTACCCTAGAATGAATTAGGGTTGAAAACTTGTATCAAATATCCCTCAATTATGATCATTGATTCATGATTTGATTCTTTGTGCAAATCTTTATAAATCAAGCCAAATGCAATATTTTTGTGTCCAAATGAACTTTGCACGATTTGACTCCATCTCCAGCTGTATAATAGACCTAAACATGCATAAAATCTCAAGCCTTGATTAGTTTTTGATATTTTCATGATTTTATTTTGATTTTATTTGATTTAATTGAAATAAAATCAAAATAAATGATAAAAATAAAAGAATGACAAATGGAAGAGCTCATGGGTCGTGGGTCATGTTACAAACTCAATGCAAGCATAAAAAGTTGGGCCCATTTGATAAAAACTACAATTTTGGCCACATTTGACTTTTGGCAATTTTGCAAAAAGGTCAACTTTACCAATATATAACTCCCTCAATTTTAACCCTAGAGAGGTGTTCTTGGACTTTTTAGAAAGATTAAGATGTCCTCTAAGCAACCCGTTTGTTCTCATATCAATTGAGTCTTCTATGTTCATGTATGAAGCTTTGACCCAAAATGTGTTTTTGTTGACTTTTCAAAATGACCTATAATGTCCAAATTCATATCTTCTTGTGAGTGCATATTTTGAACTTGGGAGCTAAAGATGAATTATAGAGAATTACATCCTCTTCAAAATGAGCTTTGGATGGGTCATTTTTGATAAAGTATGAGAAAGTTATGCTTGGTCAAAGTTGAGTTGACTTTTCCTGCAAAACCCTAATTTAGCAACTTTTGGGTTTTGATGAATTGTGAGCAACAAGCATAGCCTTCATCTCAACGAGCATAAGCTCCATCTCAAAAATGAAATGTATGCAACTTAAACATGAATGTAATGATAACACCGAAGTTAACAACATCTCAAATCATCTCAAATTATCATCTCAAAACATCTCAAATAACGTCTTAAAATAACATCTCAAATAATCAAAATAATTCATCAAACGTCATTTATTTATGAATCATCAAACACAACATCATCAATAACATCTCACTAATACTCAACTGTATATTAATAGTACAGTAATCCATCCTGTTATTCTGCTAAATTATATCATTATTGTCACTAATCCTACTGTCATAATTCTAACAACAACCTCTAAACATCTACTATTCATCATTATGTCCAGAAAATCAGCGCAACAGTCATTTACGGGAATTAATTCTAAATCCTGAATTATCTGCTAGGATTACACTTCTCATTTTTCATTTAATCATCTAGAATAAGGTTCATTGCGTTAGCTAATCAACGCTTCGAACAACATCTCAAACAGCATCCTAAAACTCACATTACAACAACTAAAAGCCGATTTTATCAAAAACCAGACATTATGTATCGACACAAAACCTTATGGATCGACTCATCCTACTTCATATGTACACTATGAGTCGACACAAAACCTTATGGATCGACTCATCCTGGATTTAAATCACAGCATGTATCGACACATGCACCTCACCGGTCGACTCATCCTGAGTCTTGTAACTACCATGCATCGACGCATCCCCTCTTCGTGTCGACTCATCCTGAGTCTTACAACCTTCATGTATCGACACATTCAGTTTAGGTTTAAATTAGGTTAAAAGTTTCATGTTTTCTAAATAAATTAAAATAATTAGAATTAGGGTTTGCATCTCATTTAAATTTTAATTAATTCTTTCTTTTTTCATTAAATCTTAAAAACATAAAAATACCGAAAACATTTCCTTTTAATTTTAATTTTAATTCTTCATGTAATTTAATTTCTGCAAAAGGGTCCAACGCCCTCGTTTCGATAATTCTTTTATTTCGCATATTTATTTTATTTCGCTCAAATAATTATGTACCTCTCCCAAAGCCTTGTAAATACTTCCCGCGCTTTTAATTTCTTTACTTTTTCTGTCAAATCGGGTCCTGGTTAATTTTGGCGATGTGGACCCGCACCATTTGTAATAGCTTTAGATCTACTTTTCCGCACTCTTTTAACTGTTAAACAAAGCATGCAAGAATGAATGACTAAAATAAAAACAAACGCATAGATCACTTTGACATGACAAGACAAAAATAAATGAACATGACACACAAATCACACACCACCCCTAGGGTACGCCTCACTGTTGCCTTGCCTCGAAAGGTGATCGTCGAGTAGAGGATGTCTTAGTAAGTCCTCATGATCCGGGAACCTGGCATGAGGGTAGCTTCTAAGGTGTCTTCCCATTGCTCTGGTGATCACCATGTCCCGAACCTCGAATTGACCCAAACACCTCCAACGGTGGTGCTACCTACCTCTCAATGGTGGGATGGCACTACTTTAAAGGACATTTACACAGACGAATTCCTTAGGGTAGGTAGGTTCTCGTAGATACTTGCTCTCTTCAAAAACAAACAAAAATCTTTTCACACTGACACTTTTCAAAAGCTTTCAAAGCAATTTTTCAAACACTCTGACACAAGAGTCGAACTGGAATTTTCAAAGAAACTTTTTAAAACCCACAGTTGAAAAGCAAACAAACCATTTTTGAAAACACAAATGAGCAAGTATCTAAGAGCCCATGGATAACCATGGATAGAAAGGGTGCTAACACCTTCCCTTTCTATAAATCTACCTCCCGAACCGAGAGCAATCTCTATAAGGAATTTTTCTGTGCTTTTGTCCTTTCCATTTGGAGAAAATAAAAGACAGTGGCGACTCTTGCTTCCGCGACATTTCGCGAACCAGCGTTAAACAGTCAGTTCCAGATCCACCGATCACAGAACTGGCGACTCTGCTGGGGATAAACTATAAAGTGAGGTGTACCTTAGGGCTAGGTCATAACTATGTTTTCAATTGTCTTCTTTGCTTGCTTTATTATTGTGGGTTGCTCGGGAGTTCTATAGATCCTAACCCGGATCTGGGGGATACCTTCTTAGAAAGTAGCAACAAGGCTGTGAGGGAACTGTGCAGGGTATACCGACATGGTTGAAACAGTCTGCTACGTTGATGTGCCACTTTGGTGTGTACCGGTAACCCTTGAGTTCAGTCAAGGAGAGTACGGGGCCTCCGCGTGGTGTCGTGAAGCATCAACAGACCTTAGGAACCTTAATTGAACTATCTTGGCCTCTTTAGGGTAGTGAGATAACTGACTTTGGTGCAGTCCGAGGTTGGTTGATACTCGATACTACGCTCAATTGAGGGTTGCTTTCCTGGAATATTTCGGTCGCCAGTTCAGTGGCTAAATCGAAACGATGAACAATGAAAGAAATCCCGTGATATTGGGAACCTTAGAACCCGGTTATTTCTAATAGGACAGGTTGAGCCCACCAACTTCAAGAGGGTAGTACCCTAAACTTCATGCTGGCCTAAACTCTAAGGGCTCTTTTGTGTGACTTGTGTGCCTTCGTACTTGACTATCTGCATGCTTGTTACCTGACACTTGTTTCTTGCAGGTTTTGGTTTGCAGTCCTTAATCGGGACTCATAACAGGGTTACTCACATTACCCCATGCATCATGACATCATACTATTGCATACATCCTAACCCATTTCAAGGATCTCAAGGGCTTGTGATGCAGGTCATGATGAATCAAACATCTAGCAAAAGGCAAAGAGGATTTATTTTCCTCTAGCCAAAGTTGTCAGGGGCTATGACCCACTGGATATGGTGAGCCTTTGACCCTTGAAGAGGGATTTTCTGCAACAGGAAGTTTCTTCAATCAAGTTACCGGTTTTCAACTCTAACAAGTTTCTCTGTTTACCCCGCGAGATCCTTGAAATCATTGCATGCATATCATACATCTCATTGCATTGCAGGTATCCCTTTGACAGGTTGCTTACCCTTCTTCGCTGTTTATTTCAGCCGATCGTCATGAATCCTGAATCATCAGCTGAGCAGTCTATCAAGGCCCTCCAGGCTCAGAACGCCCAGTTCCAAGGGTTGATCATGAATTTGACCCAGGGGCAATAAGATCTGAAGGCTCTGCTCTTGAAGAAGGACAAGAAGAAGAAGAGGACTGTTTTGTTCAGCCCTAGACGCAGATCTGGGAACACACCGCAGACTGAAACTGAGAGGACTACTCCGTCTGTGAGGGAAAGCAGTCACCATGAGAGAGAGGTGCCTAGTCCAGTGGTCTCCGACAACGAGACAGATTTTCACGACGAACAATACCCTCCGGCTGAGGACAAGTACAAACAGCTGGAGGATAGGCTGAATGCTATGGAGATCCAACAGGTACCTGGGCTGGATTTTGGAGATCTGGGTTTGTCAACTGGTGTGATTATTCCTCGGAAGTTCAAAGCACCATCCTTTACCAAGTATGACGGGGCGTCTTGTCCCAAGTTACATCTCAGGTCCTATGTTCGGAAGATTCAACCATATACGGTGGACAAGAATTTGTGGATCCACTTCTTCCAGGAGAGTCTTTCAGGGACTCATCTCGAATGGTTCTATCAGCTAGATGGGACCAAGGTTCGTAACTGGGAGGAGTTGGCTACTGCTTTCTACAAGCAGTATCAGTATAATGCCGACCTTGCTCCTACACGTACCCAACTCCAGGGTATGTCGTTGGGATCAAGTGAAGGTTTCAAGGAGTACGCACAAAGATGGAGAGACCTTGCTGGAAGGGTGCAGCCTCCGTTAACTGACCGGGAACTCGTTGATATGTTCTTAGGGACCCTATCCGGGCCATTCTTCAATCACCTCATTGGTAACTCATCTGCTGGATTTATCGACCTCATCCTGACTGGCGAAAGAATTGAAGCTGGTATCAAGAGTGGGAAAATTCAAGAGGCCACACCTTCTGATATTCATAAAAAGCCTTACACGGGAAAGAAGGAATCTAATGCTGCATACAGTCAAAAGAGTCGCCGTGATCAACATGCAGGGGCAGTCATGATCTCTGGTTCTGCACCATGCCGTCAACCACAAAGGGGAAACCAGCAAAGGCCGGACGGGCCTAAAAGGCAATTCACCAACATTAACATGCCATGGTCACAAGCATTGCAACACATGTTGAAGATGAACCTGATTGCAGTGATCAACCCTCCTGCCAATCCTAAGACCTCCTCTCCTAGCTACAATCCAGAAGCAAGGTGTGCTTATCATTCTGATAGCCCGGGGCACGATACTGAGGACTGTTGGGCACTGAAGTACAAAATTCAGAATATGATCGATGCCAAAGAGATCGAGTTCGAGCCTGCCGAGACTCCCAACGTGATTACTGCTCCATTGCCAAAACATGGCTAGAGTCGAGAGATTTTTGTTCATTTGAATTCAAGTTGTATTTTTCCTTTCTTGTTCAGATAAACAATTATCATGTTAAACTATTTTATTTCATGAATGCATTACACATGTCTGTCTTGATTTAATTATGTTTACTATGCTTAAAACTGCTTTCATATTTTTGCGATAGTCAACTCTTAATTAAAAATTCTAAACCTCTTGAGGGAGGATGACGAAAACGATACCACGATCTTTACAATATGCTTTTGAACAGACCCCGCTGATGAGGTACATGCATTGTTTCAATCCCTAAACACTGGAGTTATAAGGAAGATAATCCCTCGTCAACCCCTCTGAGCCAAAGAAGTAGGAGTTTTTCTTTTCGAAATTTAAAACCCTTAATCATAACCTGGGGCAGGGTAGTCTCTCAGTTGATCCAAGTGCATGGCACCAAGGAGATCCTTACAAAACAAAGAAAGACAGTGATGGTTCTGAACATTCAATAAAGAAAGGCAGTCATTACTTCTCAAAATAAACGCCCATTAAGTCAAAACCAATGAAGGAGACTTACGAAACTGGGGCATCCCGCTGACTGTAGTTCCAAAAAGGAAACAGCTCAGGCAAAAAATAGGGATAACAAAAAATCAAAAGAAAGAGGTCTCACAAACCCTCAACAAAAATAAAGATGACTGCCTAGTCAAAATAAATCATCGACATCCGAATCATCATCAGAAAGTCAGAGCAAAGACTCAAACAAAGGTCTAACGTATGATCAACTGAGTTTAGGTTTGGAGAATATCACGAAGAGCGGGTGGGTACAAATAAAATTTGAGCCTTTATCCTTTGTTTCTTAAACCGTGAACCAGGCCACGATATAACCCTTAAAAGTCCTAGCTGAAGCATGGGTTAGTTCGAAAGCATACTGTTACGAAGGTATCCTGACTCCTGAAGGTTTGCTGTAAAATCTTGAGTTGACACCGCACTGTATTACAAAAAATGCATTTTTCAAAATTCAAGACAGACATAGGCTTTTGCATTCTTAAAATAACCTTTTTTGCATATGACTATTTGTTTGAACAGCAGGGAAATTCGCATGATGAACACCGGGTGAACAGAAGTACCTCCAATCAAGGGGCACAGTAGGAGCATTGCCCAGTATCTGGGGCATGGCAAAATACTTCCAACAGGGGCAACTCCCTACGTTCTGAGAGCATGGACATAGTCGAAAAAGTACTGCGCAAAATCAAAGACCCGCTAGGTTGACATACCTAGGCAAAAATAAGGGCTTCCCGGCGAACCAAAAGGGTTCGGGCAAAAATAAGGGATGAAAATGGAAAAATATGTACACCCGGCAAGTCGAAAACCTGAAAAGGCGGCTTGGGCAAAAATGGGTATCCCGGTGGACTGAAAACCCGAAAGGGCGGTCCAGGCAAAAGTTAGGGATCAAAGCGTATGACTATGTCCCGGCATCTTGTCACTTGTCTACCCGAAGATTTGTCAATCACCCACACAGGTATCCTCTTCCCTCACCTCCGAAGCAGGGGCAATAATGAGTTATCCAGGCGATCCAATTGCTCTGCCAACCAAAGTACAAAGGAAAGATCAACATAAGAATGATTACCATCTACCTTTACAAATTCCAGATCGTGGGTTAACATCCGAAACCAAACAGGACAATCATCCACTTAATAAAAATAATGCAACCCTACACCGGTTCCTTCTCAATTTTCAGAAGAAGCTTTTACACAAACTTATCCGAGTAACCTAACCCCGGTTCCTCCAGAAGTCTTACATGGACCTATCTCAAGATGACCTAACCCCGGTTCATCAAGAAGTTTTTACACAAACTTATCCGAGTAACCTAACCCCGGTTCCTCCAGAAGTCTTACATGGACCTATCTCAAGATGACCTAACCCCGGTTCATCAAGAAGTTTTACACGAACTTACCCTACAGTAACCTAACCCCGGTTCCTCCAAAAAGTCTTACATGGACCTATCTCAAGATGACCTAACCCCGGTTCATCAAGAAGTTTTTACACAAACTTATCCAAGTAACCTAACCCCGGTTCCTCCCGAAGTCTTACATGGACCTATCTCAAGATGACCTCACCCCGGTTCATCAAGAAGTTTTTACACAAACTTATCCAAGTAACCTAACCCCGGTTCCTCTAGAAATCTTACATGGATTTATCACAAATAACCTTACCCCGGTTCACCAAGAAGTTTTTACACGAACTTATCCAAGTAACCTAACCCCGGTTCCTCCAGAAGTCTTACATGGACCTATCCCGAGATGACCCTACCTCGGTTTATCAAGAAGTTTACACGAACTTATCCAAGTAACCTAACCCCGGTTCCTCTAGAAATCTTACATGGATTTAGCTCAAGATAACCTCACCCCGGTTCATCAAGAAGTTTTACATGAACTTACCTCACCAGGCAACCCTACACAGGTTCTCCTTCTCCGGACGTAGTTTTACACGAACTCGACATCAAGCAACCCTACACCGGTTCCCTCTCTTCAAGATGCAATTTTACGTGGACTCGTCACCCAGAAACCCTACACAGGTTCTCCCTTTCCAAAAAAACGAAGTTTTACACGAACTCATCATCAAAGTAACCCTACCCAGGTTCCTTCTCCATTTCAGATACAATTTTACACAAACTCATCAGCATGCAACCCTACATAGGTTCCCCCTTTCAACTTACAAAATTACATTCCAAAACTCCCCAGAAGAGTCCAATCCAGTTTCCCCAGGAAAATTGGAATTCATATCCCCAAGCAGTAAGCTTATCCCCAGTAAATTCTGGAAGCTTATCCCTCGCAGAGCACGAATGCGTCGTCCGGCTTGATTCAAAGAGTTATTTCCTTAACAGGATATAACTGGGTTATCCTCAGCCAAAAGCCACGGAAAGAGCGTCGTCGACAAAGTCTTCCTATCCCCAGCAAACTATCATCAACACTCAGCAAGGCATCCCTCTTCCCACAGAGTATTGCTTCCCAGCATGGTCGCTAGAGTATCTTTTTCTCCCCGCTGAATCTTCCATTTGCCAAGTTTATTCCGCAACGGAGTCATCTTCTCCTACCGGTATTCTTGCAGTTATCCTCCCCAGCGGAAGCAAAATCTATTCTTCAGCATCATCCCAGGATACGACTTCCCGGCACCCGTCAAGGATTTACTTTCCTAGACAAAAACATTCATAAAACATCACATACATCATTATAACATGCATAGACACATCATATCATACAAGTCTCATTTATATTGAGAACATCATTGCTTGATCCATATCATGCATTGCATATGACTGACCTTTACCTTTCAGGAAAGATTCAGTTAAGTTCTCAAGCTACATTTCAAGACCTAGACCGGTTCAGTTAAATCGACCCTAATATTTTCCTGATGCTTATCCAGTCAAAGGCCTTCTCTGGTTCAGTCAGATCGACCCTAAGATCTCCCTGATGCTTATCCAGTTGAAGATATTTCAAGACCTAGACCGGTTCAGTTAAATCGACCCTAAGATTTTCCTGATGCTTATCCAGTCAAAGGCCTTCTCTGGTTCAGTCAGATCGACCCTAAGATCTCCCTGATGCTTATCCAGTTGAAGATATTTCAAGACCTTGTCTGGTTCAGTTAAATCGACCCTAAGATTTTCCTGATGCTTATCCAGTCAAAGGCCTTCTCTGGTTCAGTCAGATCGACCCTAAGATCTCCCTGATGCTTATCCAGTTGAAGATATTTCAAGACCTTGTCTGGTTCAGTTAAATCGACCCTAAGATTTTCCTGATGCTTATCCAACCAAAGGCCTTCTCTGGTTCAGTCAGATCGACCCTAAGATCTCCCTGATTCTTATCCCAGTAGAAGACACCCAAGATTTTTCTCAACGAGCGTTGTTGGAGTTAAAATCGCCCAAGGTTCTCTTACCGTTCATGCTAAGGCAGTAACCATCCCTGGTTCATTCATCGCCGTTTGAAGCTCCAGACTCAGCTCCTGTAACCAGTCAGGACACATCTATACCAAGCATCTGAAAACCAGCTCCTGCAACGTGTCAGGTACTCATTCGTTCTTTTGCAGGTATGCAGGTTCTCGCTAAGGAATCTCTTACACGACCAACATCTAGATGGCATCTACAAGCCCATCATCCCCCATCACACTGCTAACATGTGAGCGCAAATTTCTGGGCACTCTAGTGTTCAATCATCTTCCACCTTCGGATTACGAAAGGCACGTCAGCCAATCTGCATCCTCAGGTCTAAGAAGATTGAACAGGGGCAACTGTTGTACCCCAAAATTTTCCCTCCCATATTCTCCAAGAAATTGCCAAGTCAAGCTGCAAAATTCCCCAAGGGTTGCACAGTGCAAAGGCCTCCTATACAGTCAAGGTTAGGGTTTTGAGTCTGATCAAGAAAAGGAAGTTTTCAAAGGTCCAATCAAGTCTCACATGCCTACAAATATGGTCAAGTATCCTCATATCAAGTTTCAAGGCATTCAGCACAAAATTGCACAGTCAAAAACCCTAATTGCACTACAGTCAACTGTAGGGGCAAAATGGTCATTTGACAGTCAAAAGTTCAAATTTTTGGTCAACATATCATTTTGAAGCCACAAACATCATTTGATCAATGCTTGATCATGATTCTCAAAATTTGGCTCAGAAATCATCAAAGATGCAAAAGTTTCCTTATTTGGACAACTGAAAAAGTCAACTGAAATTGACCAGGGCATAACTTTCACATGGATTATCAGAAAAATTCCATCCAAAGCTCATTTTGAAGAGAAAGACGTTTCCTACAACTCGTCTTCATACTTCAAGTCCAAGAAATGCTCTCACAAAAAGTTATCAATTTCAACATTATAGGTCATTTTCAAAAGTCAACAAAAAGGGACTTTAAGTCAAAGGCCATAACGTGAGATTGGTAAATCAAAATGACATGGGACTAAAGGCATTGGTTAGAGGACTCAAAGACCTTTCCAAAATGTCCAAGAACATGAGAAAATCTTAAAAATTGAGCAAGATATGCCTTGTATAAGTTGGGAAATTTTTGGATATTTTGAAAAGTCAACTTTGATCCAAATGACTTAAAATTGCTAATGGGCCCATTTTTCTTCCATGATTCATCATTCTAAGCATATGCACGACCACTTGGCCCAAAGGGAAGTATTTTCTCATTTTTTATTTATTTATTTGAATTATTATTTATATTAATTCATTTAAATCATTTAAATATGTGAAAAATATATAACTTGACCTAATAAATCTTTTCATGCATGTTTTGCCATCAAGATTTCGTGCATATGCAAATTAGGAAAGAATTGGATTGATTGGCATGATTGAGAACAAAGAACACTTGAAAAAGATTGAAAAAAGATCCTTAAGAATCAAATTTCCAAAAACCATTATTGCATTGGATTTGATTGAGTTTTGTTGACCTAATTTGTTCACTACATATGCCTGATGAGAAACCTAATGCAAAGGGACTCTTAGCTGCACAAGAAAGGCCATTGCAAACTTGGAAAAATTCCTTAAAAACTCAAAACTGAAAACAGCTTTCCAGGTCGATTCAAAGCATAATTCATATTCCATTGGCTTCCTGAAGTTTCACTGATCATATTCCAATCCAGAACATTCATCAAAAGGCAAAGAATCGGTATACAGAACTCAACATATTCCATGAAGATTTCATAATCGTATTCTATAATCCATGCATTTTCATGACATTTCAATTATTGATTCTTGTTCCTGGTATGATTCTAAAGCTAACCCATATGTTTGATTGAATTTTTGCAAGCCATACGCGATTATGCCATAACTGGTTTTCTAGGGTTTTCAGAGTTTTGAATTGGGGTTTTTCACCCAAGGAAAAATTAAGGCTAGTGACCACCACCATTCAAACCAGCAAGCTTAGACGAAGAAGAATCTACACTCGCGATCAATTTCTGAATACTACAGGGCTAATCGCTATTTCTTGATATGTTACCTTAGGCAACGCGTGAAAACCGTTGCCTATGTTTCTCTTATTTCAGGAAAAAAACAAAGACGCGAGGAAGACGACTACGTGGGAAGCATTGGTTGGTCCGTTTAAATTTAGCGCGCGTTGGAGGCCACTAACTCTTTTTTTTCTTTTATAATATTTGTTAACTATTATATATTAAATGTGATTCAGATGGCTTAGTGGCACAGGTGTTGATTTGCAATGTCCAAGACCTGGGTTCGAGTCCCAGGTCTGTGTAATTTCCATAATATTTTTCATTAGCAATTCCCATGCAACGCAAGCGTTAAGACACACCATGCATCCTCCAGATCTATCCAGCCACGCGTCCATCAGAAGCAATCCAAGGGTGCAAAATTGATGAGCATCATAAGCCCTGGTCAACGCGCCACACGCTTGCACAAAAGTCAATCAGGCCTTGCAAGGTTGGGCTCAATTTACTGGATCCATACCTCCTAATTTGGGACTGAACCCCCCCTGGTTTGCAATTCTCCACTTTTTCATGTTTTATTTTAATTGTTATTTTACTTTCTTTATTTGTTTTGATTTAATTAATTATTTTAACAAAATACAAAAACATCATAAAAAAACTCAGAAAAAGATAAAAAAATATAATGAATATTTATTTTAATTATTTTCATAAACAAATTGCATGTAAATTAATTTAGTATAAATTAGGGTTTAATTTTAATACTTTTAATAAAAAATCTAAAAAATGTAGAATTAGGTTTAAGTAATTTTTATTCCTTTTTAATTTTTCTTTTTCATAATAATATTTATTTATTTTATTTATTTTTATCAAATTTGCATGTAGATAAAATTAGGTTTAAATTAGGTTAAAAGTTTCATGTTTTCTAAATAAATTAAAATAATTAGAATTAGGGTTTGCATCTCATTTAAATTTTAATTAATTCTTTCTTTTTTCATTAAATCTTAAAAACATAAAAATACCGAAAACATTTCCTTTTAATTTTAATTTTAATTCTTCATGTAATTTAATTTCTGCAAAAGGGTCCAACGCCCTCGTTTCGATAATTCTTTTATTTCGCATATTTATTTTATTTCGCTCAAATAATTATGTACCTCTCCCAAAGCCTTGTAAATACTTCCCGCGCTTTTAATTTCTTTACTTTTTCTGTCAAATCGGGTCCTGGTTAATTTTGGCGATGTGGACCCACGCCATTTGTAATAGCTTTAGATCTACTTTTCCGCACTCTTTTAACTGTTAAACAAAGCATGCAAGAATGAATGACTAAAATAAAAACAAACGCATAGATCACTTTGACATGACAAGACAAAAATAAATGAACATGACACACAAATCACACACCACCCCTAGGGTACGCCTCACTGTTGCCTTGCCTTGAAAGGTGATCGTCGAGTAGAGGATGTCTTAGTAAGTCCTCATGATCCGGGAACCTGGCATGAGGGTAGCTTCTAAGGTGTCTTCCCATTGCTCTGGTGATCACCATGTCCCGAACCTCGAATTGACCCAAACACCTCCAACGGTGGTGCTACCTACCTCTCAATGGTGGGATGACACTACTTTAAAGGACATTTACACAGACGAATTCCTTAGGGTAGGTAGGTTCTCGTAGATACTTGCTCTCTTCAAAACAAACAAAAATCTTTTCACACCGACACTTTTCAAAAGCTTTCAAAGCAATTTTTCAAACACTCTGACACAAGAGTCGAACTGGAATTTTCAAAGAAACTTTTTAAAACCCACAGTTGAAAAGCAAACAAACCATTTTTGAAAACACAAATGAGTAAGTATCTAAGAGCCCATGGATAACCATGGATAGAAAGGGTGCTAACACCTTCCCTTTCTATAAATCTACCTCCCGAACCGAGAGCAATCTCTATAAGGAATTTTTCTGTGCTTTTGTCCTTTCCATTTGGAGAAAATAAAAGACGGTGGCGACTCTTGCTTCCGCGACATTTCGCGAACCAGCGTTAAACAGTCAGTTCCAGATCCACCGATCACAGGATGGTTATAATGCTTTGAATTAACCTGAAAAGTGGAAATCAGTTTGCCACTTTTCTTGAATTTTTTGAAACTTGCTCTCTCTTTTACACGCCTCCAATCCCCTAGTTTTTTATCTGAACATGTTCCTTATGTACCCTAGAATGAATTAGGGTTGAAAACTTGTATCAAATATCCCTCAATTATGATCATTGATTCATGATTTGATTCTTTGTGCAAATCTTTATAAATCAAGCCAAATGCAATATTTTTGTGTCCAAATGAACTTTTCACGATTTGACTCCATCTCCAGCTGTATAATAGACCTAAACATGCATAAAATCTCAAGCCTTGATTAGTTTTTGATATTTTCATGATTTTATTTTGATTTTATTTGATTTAATTGAAATAAAATCAAAATAAATGATAAAAATAAAAGAATGACAAATGGAAGAGCTCATGGGTCGTGGGTCATGTTACAAACTCAATGCAAGCATAAAAAGTTGGGCCCATTTGATAAAAACTACAATTTTGGCCACATTTGACTTTTGGCAATTTTGCAAAAAGGTCAACTTTACCAATGTATAACTCCCTCAATTTTAACCCTAGAGAGGTGTTCTTGGACTTTTTAGAAAGATTAAGATGTCCTCTAAGCAACCCGTTTGTTCTCATATCAATTGAGTCTTCTATGTTCATGTATGAAGCTTTGACCCAAAATGTGTTTTTGTTGACTTTTCAAAATGACCTATAATGTCCAAATTCATATCTTCTTGTGAGTGCATATTTTGAACTTGGGAGCTGAAGATGAATTGTAGAGAATTACATCCTCTTCAAAATGAGCTTTGGATGGGTCATTTTTGATAAAGTATGAGAAAGTTATGCTTGGTCAAAGTTGAGTTGACTTTTCCTGCAAAACCCTAATTTAGCAACTTTTGGGTTTTGATGAATTGTGAGCAACAAGCATAGCCTTCATCTCAACGAGCATAAGCTCCATCTCAAAAATGAAATGTATGCAACTTAAACATGAATGTAATGATAACACCGAAGTTAACAACATCTCAAATCATCTCAAATTATCATCTCAAAACATCTCAAAATACGTCTTAAAATAACATCTCAAATAATCAAAATAATTCATCAAACGTCATTTATTTATGAATCATCAAACACAACATCATCAATAACATCTCACTAATACTCAACTGTATATTAATAGTACAGTAATCCATCTTGTTATTATGCTAAATTATATCATTATTGTCACTAATCCTACTGTCATAATTCTAACAACAACCTCTAAACATCTACTATTCATCATTATGTCCAGAAAATCAGCGCAACAGTCATTTACGGGAATTAATTCTAAATCCTGAATTATCTGCTAGGATTACACTTCTCATTTTTCATTTAATCATCTAGAATAAGGTTCATTGCGTTAGCTAATCAACGCTTCGAACAACATCTCAAACAGCATCCTAAAACTCACATTACAACAACTAAAAGCCGATTTTATCAAAAACCAGACATTATGTATCGACACAAAACCTTATGGATCGACTCATCCTACTTCATATGTACACTATGAGTCGACACAAAACCTTATGGATCGACTCATCCTGGATTTAAATCACAGCATGTATCGACACATGCACCTCACCGGTCGACTCATCCTGAGTCTTGTAACTACCATGCATCGACGCATCCCCTCTTCGTGTCGACTCATCCTGAGTCTTACAACCTTCATGTATCGACACATTCAGTTTGGGGTCGACACATCCTACTACAGTCTGTATAATTTCTGCGTTTTCTTCTATAATTTCACTACGGGAATTATGTTACAGTCCTACAAACCTCATTATAAACATGATATTTCATCTCCTAACATTATCCTCTATTACCACATCGATCAAACAACATAATAGCATCATTATTCATCATGAATTCATCAATTTTCATCATACATCATTCATAATACATCCAATTCAAGAACAAAATAGCAATCCTCTAACCCCACATATCAAACATCATGAACCCAATTATAAGGTCAAAACCCCACCCTTACCTTGGATTGAAGGTCGCTCTACAATTTCTGGGTTGAATCTTCGTTCTTGCCGTTTTCCACTTTTTCCAGCAGCTTCACGTTCTCTTCCAAATCCTTATTTCTTTCTACTGCTTCTTTCTTCTATTCTAACAACAAATAATAAAATAACCTAATATTCTATTATTACTTAGTGGGATCCAAACTTACACCCCCTTATTACTTCTACTCTCTCAAAGTAAGCCCAGATTAATAATATTAACTTCTAATATTATTTTCCACTTAATAAAATAAATACAATTTAATTATAACACATCTTCACAAATATTCCAAAAATAATTTAATTAAATAATTAATTAAATTACGGGCGTTACAACTCTCCCCCACTTAGAATATTTTCGTCCTCGAAAATTTACCTCAATCAAACAATTCAGGATAGGAGTCTCGCATCTTGCTCTCCAACTCCCAAGTCATGATTTCACCAGTAGCTCCTAGCCAAACCACTTTAACCAAGGCAATCTCTTTTCCCCTCAGAGTCTTCATTTCACGATCTGCGATCCGTACAGGCATCGTCTCCACCATAAGAATATCCCGTACTTGCACATCGTCCATATGAATCACATGAGATGGATCTGAAATATACTTCCGAAGTTGCGACACATGAAACACATCATGCAAATTCTAAAGATTAGGCGGTAAAGCCACTATATAAGCAACATTCCCCACTTTCTCCGAAATCTGATACGGTCCAATAAAACGAGAAGTGAGCTTCTTAGACTTCAATGCTCGCCCAACACCAGTCACACGTGTAACTCTCAAAAACACATGATCACCGGCTTGAAAATATAAATCCTTCCTTCGCTTGTCATGATAACTCTTCTGTCTACTTTGTGAAGCTTTCATCTTTTCTCGATTCAACTTCACCTTCTCAGTAGTCTCACGAACAAGTTCAGGTCCAAGTACTACACTCTCGCCAAATTCATGCCAACATAACGGAGTTCTACATCTTCGACCATATAACGCTTCAAAAGGTGCCATTCCAATACTAGAATGGTAACTGTTATTATACGTGAACTCTATCAACGGAAGATAAGTATCCCACGAACCTCCCTGCTCAAGAACACATGCCCTCAACAAGTCTTCCAACGATTGAATCGTCCGTTCAGTCTGACCATTTGTCTGAGGATCATACGCTGAACTCAATCTCAGCTTAGAACCCAATGCTTCTTGCAAGCTTTTCCAAAAATCAGAAGTAAATCTTGGATCTCTATCTGACATAATGCACAAAGGAACACCATGCAGCTTCACAATCACACTAATATAAATCTCAGCCAACCTCGGCACTGGAAAACTGATGTTAATAGGAATAAAATGAGTTGAATTCATAAGCCTATCAACAATCACCCAAATTAAATCACGTCCTCTTAAAGTATTAGGCAAACCCATCACAAAGTCCATTGAAATGCTATCCCATTTCCATTCTGGAACTTCCAACGGTTGCACCAATCCTGCAGGCTTCTGATGTTCAACTTTCGACTTCTGACAAGTCAAACATGCATACACAAACCGAGCCATGTCACTCTTCATCCCAGACCACCAAAAAAAAAACCTTTCAAATCTTGATACATCTTTGTAGCTCCTGGATGAATACTCAACTTACTTCTATGACTCTCTTCAAGTATCACTTTCTTCATCTCAGCATCATCAGGAATACAAATCTGGTTGTGAAATATCAACACACCTTGCTCATCTAACTTGAAATCACTATTCTCAGATTGATCAATCCCCACCATCAAATCTACCAGTTTCACATCCAACTTTTGAGCTTCTTTGATACTATCTAAAAATTCATTATTAATCTTCAACATACCCAACATAACACTTCGCGGAGTAACCTCGCAAACTAAGCTCATATCTCTGAACTGCTGAATCAATTCCAACTCTTTATTCATCATTGCTGACATATGTAAGGTCTTTCGACTCAATGCATCAGCTACCACAGTCGCCTTTCCTGGATGATAATTCAAAACCGAAATCATAATCCTTTAATAATTCCAACCATCTTCGTTGCCTCATATTCATCTCCTTCTGATCAAATAAATACTTCAAGCTCTTATGGTCACTGAACACTTCAAATCTAGAACCATAAAGATAATGCCTCCAAACCTTCAACACAAAAACAACTGCAGCAAGCTCTAAATCATGCGTATGATAGTTCTTCTCATGAGTTCTTAACTTCCTCGACGCATAAGCAACTACCTTACCATTCTGCATAAGCATGCCTCCTAAACCCATCTTAGAAGCATCACAATACACCACAAAAGGCTCTCCTGGATTAGGCAACATCAAAATCGGAGCCGACGTCAACCTCTTCTTTAATTCTGTAAAAATTTCTTCACACTGAACATCCCAAACAAAATCTCTACCTTTACAAGTCAACTTAGTCAACGGAAGTGACAACTTAGAAAACCCTTCAATAAACCTTCTATAATAACCAGCTGATCCCAAGAAGCTTTTCTAATCTCAGTAGCTGACTTTGGAGTCTCCCATTGCAACCCAGCGTCAACCTTCGATGGATCTACAACAATTCCACTACCTAAAATCACATGACCAAGAAAACTAACCTCCTTCAGCCAGAATTCACACTTGGACAACTTTGCATACAACTTCTTCTCTTTCAAAATTTGCAATACTACTCTTAAATGTTCAGCATGCTCTTCTTTTGACTTAAAGTAAATCAAAATATCATCAATGAACCCCACTACGAACCGATCCAAATAAGTATGAAAGATACGATTCATATATTCCATGAATACTCCCGGTGCATTAGTAACACCAAAAGCCATCACTGAATACTCATAATGTCCATAACGCGTTCTGAAAGCCGTCTTCTGGATATCTTCATCCTTCACTTTAATCTGATGGTAACCCGACCTCAAATCAATCTTACTAAACACACGAGCATCCACCAATTGGTCCATCAAGTCATCTATTCTTGGAAGTGGATACTTGTTCTTAATCGTCATTTTATTCAACTGTCTATAATCAATACAAAGCCTCATACTTCCATCTTTATTCTTCACTAACAACACTGGAGCTCCCCACCGTGATTCACTTGGCCTTACAAACCTCTTCTCAAGTAACTCTTCCAATTGCTTCTTCAACTCTGACAATTCATATGTAGACATCCTGTATGGTGCCATAGACACAGGTATGGTACCAGGTACAAGATCAATTGCAAATTCAACTTCCCTCTCTGGCGGTACATCAGGAATCTCATCAGGGAAAACTTCAAGAAATTCACATACCACCTGCAATTCCTCAATTACAGCTTGTTTCTCTACAGATAAAGACACCATCAATGAAAACATCTGTGCTTCCTCTTGCATCAACTTCCTCAACTGTCTAGCAGACAACAAACCATCTTCCTCTGCTTCAGGAGTAGAAAACTTCACAAACTTGTCATAACAGTTAATATGAACATAGTTATGCTCTAACCAGTTCATACCAAGAATCACATCCAAACCTCTTAACTGAAAACAAATCAAATCAACAACAAAGTCTCTGTCGAAGATCGACAAGGAACACTTAGCACACACAAAATAAGTAGTCACTGACCCCTTGGCTGGAGTATCGACGACCATTTCTCCATTCAAAGAAGACAACACAAGACCCAATCTTTCAACACAATCAGCAACAATAAAACAATGCGTAGCACCAGTATCAATAATAGTAATTAAAGGAGTACTATTAATGAAACATGTACCTCTAATAAGTCCGTCCTCAGTAGTTGTCTGGTACTAAACCAAAGCAAACACTTTACCACTTGACTGAGCCCTCTTCGGTTTCGGACACTGGCTACCAATGTGCCCTTCTTATTTACAGTTGAAACAAACCACACTCTTGTGCTCACACTCAGATACAACATGTCCGTTGTTGCCACAATAGAAACACCTCTTCACTTCAGCAGTGCACACATTACTCTTGTTCCCTGGTTTCCCATACTTAAAACAAACCATACCAGCATGAGCATCTCCCCCACTAGTCCTCTGACCATGAGCAACTCTCTGCTTACCCTCACCAGCTGGGGCATCATAAGGTTTACCATGATTATGTGGATGCTTACCCCTCTTCTCACTAATAATCTTGTAATGAGCATTATTGTCTTCCTCATAAATCGTACATCTATCAACCAAATCAGCAAAAACACGGATTTTATGATATCCAACTGCTTTCTTAATCTCCGGGCGCAACCCGCTCTCAAACTTAATACATTTTGAAAACTCAGCATTTTCCTCAGCGTAATGCGGATAAAACTTGGACAACTCAGTAAACTTAGCAGCATACTCAACAACTGACAAATTTCCTTGCTTTAGCTCAAGGAATTCAATTTCCTTCTTACCACGAACATCTTCAGGAAAATACATTCTCAAAAACTCCCTACGGAACACAGTCCACGTGACATTCATACCTGCAGCTTCCAACTTTCGACAAGTCTCTAGCCACCAGTCATTAGCCTCGACTGCTAGCATATGAGTCCCATAACAAACTTTCTGCGCTGGAGTGCAGTCCATCACGCGAAAGATTCTCTCAATCTCTTTCAACCATTCCAAAGCTCTGTCAAGGTCATAATTTCCCTTGAACGTAGGTGGATTCTCTCTCTGAAAAGTCGCCAAGCTACGGGATCCGACATTCTCGTCAGCATTCGGCTGATTTTCCATCGCATGAGCCATTGCTTCTAGAGCAGCAACAAGAGCAGCATCATTCCTTCCAGCCATCTCAACTTCTCACTACAACATAAACAATGATTAGAACTCAAATAACAATACTCGATTGTTAGACAACTATGACTCGACGACAAGGTCGGACCAACCTTTTGCTCTGATACCAACTTTGTAACACCCCAATTCTACCCCGGTAAATTATATGAAATAAAATCAGAGTTATAAAATTTCAATCATACAAATGAATCAGGACGTCACAAATTCTTCTAACAAATTCATTGCATTCGTCATGGATATATAACACTTTTTCAAAACATCGGATGAACCATCAACATGACATCTTTCATTAAATAATTTCAACAACTACACAGTGGAATTCTCAATAACATATTTAAACAAAACAACAACTACGAAACATCTCATATTCATAATAATCAAATTTAAAATTCAACAACTGAAAATCAGCAATAAAAAATCAGCAAGCGTTCATCCCCCCGAGTGCTACATATCAGAGCAATGACACCGACTCGGACTATTGAAGGTATACAGCCTTCACTCTCGATTACCTGCATGTTACCAACATATGGGAAATATTCTAACAGAAGGGGTGAGATATCTAACAATATAATAAAGCTCATGATAGTTAATATATTAAATTAGATCAATAACATCACCACTCCTCATCTCATAATCAACGACAATCTCAACAATAATATATATTCATCAACATCAAAACACAATTCTTTATGAAATTATATAATGCGACTCAATACTATGAAAATGCATGTGGTACCATTGGAGCAGAACTTCCATCTCAAAAATTGCCAATTAATAGAGGCATTAACAAGGCATAGCCTTCATCTCAAAATTTGCCAATCCAGGCCATCTCAACGAGCATAAGCTCCATCTCAAAAATGCAATGTATGCGACTCAAACATGAATGTAATGATAACACCCAAGTTAAAAACATCTCAAATAATCTCAAATTATCATCTCAAAACATCTCAAAATACGTCTCAAAATAACATCTCAAATAATCAAAATAATTCATCAAACGTCATTTATTTATGAATCATCAAACACAACATCATCAATAACATCTCACTAATACTAAACTGTATATTAATAGTACAGTAATCCATCCTATTGTTCTGCTAAATTATATCGTTACTGTCACTAATCCTACTATCATAATTCTAACAACATCCTCTAAACATCTACTATTCATCATTTTGTCCAGAAAATCAGCGCAACGGTCATTTACGGGAATTAATTCTAAATCATGAATTATCTGCTAGGATTACACTTCTCATTCTTCATTTAATCATCTAGAATAAGGTTCATCGCGTTAGCTAATCAACGCTTCGAACGACATCTCAAACAGCATCCTAAAACTCACGTTACAGCAACTAAAAGCCGATTCTGTCAAAAACCAGACATTATGTATCGATACAAAACCTTATGGATCGACTCATCCTGCTTCATCTGTACACTATAAGTCGACACAAAACCTTATGGATCGACTCATTCTGGCTTTAAATCACAACATGTATCGACACATGCACCTCGTCGGTCGACTCATCCTGAGTCTTGCAACTACCATGCATCGAAGCATCCCCTTTTCCTGTCGACTCATCCTGAGTCTTACAGCCTTCATGTATCGACACATTCAGTTTGGGGTTGACACATCCTGCTATAGTCTGCATAATTTCTGCTTTTTCTTCTGTAATTTCACTACGAGAATCATGTTACAGTCCTACAAACCTCATTATAAACATGATATTTCATCTCCTAACATTATCCTCTATTACCACATCGATCAAACAACATAATAACATCATTATTCATCAGGAATTCATCAATTTTAATCATACATCATTCATAATACATCCAATTCAAGAACAAAACAACAATCCTCTAACCCCACATATCAAACATCATGAACCCAATTATAAGGTCATAACCCCACCCTTACCTTGGATTAAAGGTCGCTCTACAATTTCCAGGTTGAATCTTCGTTCTTGCCGTTTTCCACTTTTTCCAGCAGCTTCACGTTCTCTTCCAAATCCTTATTTCTTTCTACTGCTTCTTTCTTCTATTCTAACAACAAATAATAAAATAACCTAATATTCTATTATTCCTTAGTGGGCTCCAAACTTACACACCCTTATTACTTATACTCTCTCAAAGTAAGCCCACATTAATAATATTAACTTCTAATATTATTTCACCATATAATATTATATCTCTAATATTATTTCTCCACTTAATAAAATAAATCCAATTTAATTATAACACATCTTCACAAATATTCCAAAAATAATTTAATTAAGTAATTAATTAAATTACGGGCGTTACATAGCTCATGGGTCGTGGGTCATGTTACAAACTCAATGCAAGTATAAAAAGTTGGGCCCATTTGACAAAAAAAATGCAAGTTTGGCCACATTTGACTTTTTGCAATTTTGCAAAAAAGGTCAACTTTTCCAATGCATAACTCCCTCAATTTTAACCCTATAGAGGTGTTTGTAGCGATAAAAAATGTAGCGGGATAAATCGGAGATCGAATTATTGATTAATTCGTCTCACAAAAGCAAGAGTCGCCACCGCGCTTTATTATTTCCAAGGGAAAAGGGGAAAGAGAGAAATAAAACCCTAAAATATGCAAATGTAAAATAATACTTTCTAAAAGTAATGAAAATACAAGGCGTTTTTGAAAAGAGATCTATGGTTCGGGGGTTGGTTATACAATGGGAAGGTATTAGCACCAAATGTATCTATAGTATTCTATAGGAACCTTTTGAAATATTTGTTTATTAAAATGTTTGTTTGATTAAAAATAAATTGTTTTGGCCGAAAAGGGGTACGGACGGGTTTTTGAAGGTACGACGACCTAATGTCGAAGTTTTGACTTAAAAGGTATAAGTTTTGAAAAGATTGAATATTTGAGGAAAAATTATCTTAAGTTTTAATGAAATGAAGGTATTCGCGTGATTGGACTTAAGGACATGAAGTCAACAAATTTAATCGTTTTTCTCTTGGATTTAGACGTAAATGGAATAAACAAGTAAAGATGAAATAATTAAACAGAAAATTATGCAGATAATGATTAAGTAGCTAAGTGATATATAACCACAACAATGATTAAATAACAGACTAAATGATTTTTTATATATTTTTCGTTTAATATGTACAAAACAAGAGAATTAATTAAAGAAAAATAAAATGTTTTAATTCTTAAATTTCTATTTTTTATATATTTTTGGATTTTTTGTTTAATATTAATTAAAGCGAGGGAATTAATTAAAGAAAATAAAATGTTTTAATTCTTAAATTTCTATTTTTTATATATTTTTGTATTAATATAAAGTATATTTTAAGAATTATTAAATAATTTTAAACTAAATTAAAACTTTAAAAGTTACTAACTTAAATCTAAGTAAAAGAGAATACTAAAATTACTAAATTAATCCTAAAGTTAAACTAATAAAAAATGGTCACATTATTTAAAATTTGTTTAATTAAATTACCTCTATTTGATTAAACTTACTAATTAACTAAATTAATAACATTTTAAAAAAAAGCTAATAGAAAGTAAATAGAAGGAGAGGTAAAAAAAGGGTAGATAATAAATAATTTATGGGCCAAAGAGTTTTAAGGGTCCAAAATAAGAACAAACAAAATGGGATGGGGGGTGTTTTAAGGAATTCGTTGGGTTTTTGGCTAAGGGAAACGGGTTGAGCCCAATTTTCACAACTTGTTTAAGGGTTAAACATCTTTGTTTTAGTTGAGTTAGGGTTAGCAAAGGGGTTAAGGTTACAGCGCCGCTGCTCTTCGTTCATGCGTTCTTCTTCGCTGCTCTTCTTCGTTGCTCTCATGCCCGCTTCTGAACTCTCTTGCCCATGGCCACCGGCATCTCCAAACTTCCTCTTCCCTCCAACGAAATGCTAGGGCGACCGGTTCAAGGTAAACTTCATTTTAATCTCAAATGGGGTTTTATTACGATTTTTGCATGTGGTGATTTTTACATCCATTTTGTGATTCTGACTTCCTATTATTATGGTTATTTGAAGTATTTGAAAGAAAGAGAGGGAGGACGTTACCTTTGGAGACGGAGGAAGAAAGGGTGGAGAAGAGCTGTAGCGGCCAAGGCAGTGAGGGACGAAATGCGTGATGCTTGCTTTGACCCTGGTATTTCGTTTCTTACTTCTTTGATTTGTGGTTTGATGATGATGTTGAAAACCTCTATGTGATATTTTCTTCTTCTTCTGTTGACCCTGCCTTGGTCTATGTACGCTACTTTGCTTCTTTTCCTTCTTCTTTCTGTGGGCTTGATGCTTGGATGCTTGAATACTTTTCCTCTCTTCTTCTTTGCTGTGCTTCTGTTGCTTTTTATTGGCCTATGATGAAGTTCTTCTGAGGCCTTTGTGTTGCCTTGAACATTTCCTTTTTGTTTGGTTGAGGCTGGAAACATATTATTGATGGTTAATGGTTTATGGCTTTTGTATTACGGTTGGGCTACGCATGGTTTTCTGGTTTAACAGGTTGATGGTTTATTGGCTTGGGTTTGATTGCTAGGTGAGGCCTTACTGGTTTTCTGGTTGTTGTTTCAAAACAGGTTGAACAAGTTTTATGGTTTTAGGCCATATTGGTTGTGTTGGGATAATTTTCTGGTTAGGCTATGTGTTTATGGTTTCGGTTATGGCTTTGACATGGTTTTGGCTGTTAAGCTTTGTGTTACAGGTTATGGTTTGAAAGGCTTAAAGCTTTGGCTGGACAGTTTTTGTGTTTACTGGTTTTTTAGGCCATGGCTATTGGTTTTGGTCTTGAGACAGCAGGTTCTTTGACAGGGGATTATTTGTTGGTTTATCAGTTTAAGCTTTTGCTGGGCAACAGGTTTGTTTGAAAGGCTTAAGGCTTTTCTGTTAAGCTTGAGGCTTGAAGGTTTTGACAGTAGGCTTCAAACAGTTTTTTCAACTTAGCCCTTTGCTTGGGAAGTTTGTTGTCTTATAACATCTGTTGCTTGGCTTATTGTTTGATGGCTCAGGTTCTGAATACTTTTACTATTTTTTTGCCTTTGACCTCTGCACTCTACTGCTTCATTCAGTTTGTTTTGTATCCTTTTTCCATGCTTTCCTTTTCTTTACTGTGTTACTGCTATTTTGTTTTCTATCCCTTTTCTGCCTAAGGCCAAAACCTGTAAACCCACACTCTTTCTCTCTTCTCTCTCCTTAGTACAGTTTGACATTAAAAAATGATGTTATGTACTTGTTCTGAAAAAGCAAAGCTGGAAAATGATGAAATTAGGAAACATTTTGCTTGCATATTTGGTTTTAAACTGCACATGTTTCTCTTTGTCATCTGCATTGTACAGCATGGAGCCTTGTGTTTTTGGCCTCTTCCCATACCTTGGGTAGTTTACGTTGGACTTTGGCTTTGAAAATTTGCATATGCTGTTGAACTATGCATTTTATTTGAAATATGCAGTTTTTTGACAAAAATTGGATTTGTGCAATATTTTGAAATATGCAGTTGGCTTTTGAAATGTGCAATTGATTTTGAACTATGCAGTTTATTTTGGCAAAATTGAATTTGTGCATATTTTTAACTTGTGCATTCATATTTATCAATAAATAAACATCCCTTTTTGTGAACCGGGAGAAATCCCGTGATTTGCAAAGAGGGTAAAAAAATTGATTCCAGCCGTTTGCTTTTAATGATGAACGCTAAATTAATTTCTGCTTTTAATTATATATTCATTTCTGACTTTTTCTTTTAATTCTTTGCAGGTAAAATCAAATGAGCATCAAAGAAGTATTGGATAGAAGATGAAGATTTAGAATCTTAGAAAAATTAAAATAGTTTTTATTTTACTTTAAACATTTTATATAATTGTCATTGTAAATACTTTGTACATAATACAGTATTTAAACAACAATTGTAATAATTAGAATAAAGATGAATAAAATTCTATTATCTTACCAGTTAATTCTTTTCTTCTTTCCAATTATTTATTTTATCATTTATAATTCTTTAAATTATATAATAACTGAAAATCAATTCCAATTATTTAAATTTAGAATGATAAATAATTAAATAAACATCATTGATCAATTAACTTCTCTTTAATTATTTACTTCATTATTTATAATTCTTCTAAATTATAATAACTGAAAATAAAATTTCAACTATTTAAACTTAGAATAATAAATAATTAAATAAACATTGTTTGATCAATTAATAAACTTCTTTTCAAATATTTACTTTATTATTTATAATTCTTTAATTTATATAATAACTGAAAATAAGTTCCAATTATTTAAATTCAGAATAATAAATAATTAAATAAACATTGTTTTAGCATTGATCGATTAATAAATTTAGCGTTTAAAAAATAAACAGCTCTTGACTTGAAAAAGTTATGAATTTAAAAACTGCTTTGAAAATTGATAAAAATAGGTCAAAACACTTGCAATGTAATGATGCAGATGGGAGATGGTATCTTAGGTCAAAATTTGGGGTACAACAGCTGCCCCTATTTAAGTTTCTTCTATCCGGAGATATGAAGATTAAAATCTTCGTCTCGACGAGATTGAAGATACTTAAATACATAATACGCAAATTTTTGCCCTAAGATACCGCCATTATGTTTGATATGAATGCAGTGATTGAATTCACAAAGAAAGATATTGTATGAAGCAAGACAATGCTGGAGAAATCAAACACCAACAAAACACAGGGACAAGGATTATACAATACTGGGGAAATAAACTATCGACTTCAAGTAATAGACTCTTGACGGCGAATAAAAATTTGAGCGAATACGGACTCTGACCCTAACAAAGAAGGTATCTTGCATAGGCCATAAAACGGATTATTGACCCAAAAATATCAGTGAGCTCACAACTCAAGGTCATAGATAGACAGAGAGTATCAAATTTGCTGGCGACGGATTACCGACTTCTGAAGGTAAAGATTCATAACAAACTTCTCTGCGAGATTTCCGGAGATATACTCATTAATGCTGAAATAATAATAAGATTGTAGATACACAAGTTGCCTCAAATAAAGAAGCTGCCACTTGCTGTTTTCTAACGATGTTTATAACGTACAAGTTGCTCATGAAGAGACCGCCGCTTGTCGTTTTCCAAAAATAATAACGTACAAGTTGCTCATGAAGAGACCGCCGCTTGTCGTTTTCCAAAATAATAACGTACAAGTTGCTCATGAAGAGACCACCGCTTGTCGTTTTCCAAAAATAATAACGTACAAGTTGCTCATGAAGAGACCGCCGCTTGTCGTTTTCCAAAAATAATAACGTACAAGTTGCTCATGAAGAGACCACCGCTTGTCATTTTCCAAAATAATAACGTACAAGTTGCTCATGAAGAGACCGCGGCTTGTCGTCTTCCAACGATGTCGATAACGTACAAGTTGCTCATGAAGAGACTGCCGCTTGTCGTTTTCCAAAAATAATTCAGAAGGAAATTGCGATGATACTGGCAGAGAATAAAATCTTCGTCAAAGAGAACCATGAATCCATCCTTCCCGAAGGGATCACATACTTAAATGTGCAAAATAAATGCATCATTCGTCTAGGTAGCGACTTCACTGGGAAAAATCATGAGATAGCCTATGCAAGAGATAATAACTCCCTCCAGGAATAAACCGGAGAGAAAACAGTCAAACAAGACTCCACCCAATGAGAAAGTAACTTGATCGGGGGATTCATCCTATCCAGAAATGGACGAGGTAGGCTAAATCAAAAAATCATCCACGAGGATTAGCTCAGTTAGGGAATTTAGAAAGGAAGCACTTTTTCTGCCTAAGCTAACCTTCTACTTGGAAAGAACATGTACATTGTCTTAATAAACAAAGTATACAACCCAAAATCAACGGCAAATGTGAATATGCATACTGATGTAAGTGTAAATGAGTAAATGAATGTTATGCTGACAAAACGAACAGATGGAATAACTTGAAGACAATAAGATGTCACGACATAATAGATACTTGGCCAATCTTAAAAAGACGGAAAATAACTGGAACTGGAACCCCAAAGCAACGTCGGAGCGTAACACGCCACAAGGTTCAAGTCTTCTGAGGAGAGAAGTATTCAAATCCAATCTTCTAATACCAATAGACCACTGGCATGAGACAAAGCGTACCACACTTCAGAAATCGCCCAAATGAAGGTAGCCAAAACAACGCTTAACTGGAACAACTGGGGAGTCACCAAACTTAGTATCACGAGAAACACAAGTTTGACACAACCAACACCTCATGATGATTTTGAAATGAAACATGTTCATCATGCAAGGATAAATTACTGTACTGTTTTGCATTTCATGGCTTGACCATCCTCGGAACAACTGTTAATATTCCTTTCATTATTCACGACACATTTTTTTAAAAAAATAAGAATACTTTAAATAACTTTGTTTCAAATATTTCCGTAAAAATTAAAATTTTGCTCACAAAAGGTAAAGTCTCAAATTTCATTAATAAGATGGTAGTTCGCTAACAACGCGACTCCAACAGTTTACAAAAGTTTGGGAAATAGTACATGAAAGAAAGGGTTACACGAAAACAATGATCACTATTCTCCCTAACAACTTCGAATTCCGAAATGTGTTCAAATGCCAAGACTGGTCTGACCAAAAGCTTGCCTAAGCCGCCCCTTCGGGTTTTCAACTTAGCAAACTGTCAACTCAAACCTAAGCGAAATACTTCTTGACTGCATCGGCGTTCATGGAGCGCGGGAGCTCTTCACCGTCCATATTGGTGAGAATCAAGGCACCTCCAGAGAAAACTTTCTTAACGACATACGGTCCTTCATAATTCGGAGCCCACTTTCCCCTAGAATCAGGTTGGAAAGATAATATCTTCTTGAGCACAAGGTCACCTTCTCTGAACTCGCATGGTCGAACCTTCTTATCAAAAGCCTTCTTCATTCTCTGCTGATATAATTGACCGTGACACAATGCTGTCAATCTCTTCTCTTCAATTAAATTCAACTGATCATATCTACTTTGACACCATTCAACCTCAGAAAGTTTAGCTTCCATCAACACTCTCATAGACGGAATCTCAACCTCCACGGGGAGTACTGCTTCCATACCATAAACTAGGGAAAATGGGGTTGCGCCTGTTGAAGTTCGAACTGAAGTACGGTATCCATGCAAAGCAAACGGAAGCATTTCATGCCAATCTTTATAAGTTACCACCATCTTCTGGACAATCTTTTTGATATTCTTGTTAGCAGCTTCAACAACCCCATTCATCTTCAGTCTGTAAGGAGAAGAATTATGATGTTCGATCTTGAACTCTTCACAAAGCCCTCTCATCATCTTGTTATTCAAATTCGAACCATTATCAATGATGATCTTGCTCGGGATTCCGTATCGACAAATGATCTGATTCTTGATAAATCTGATTACCACCTGTCTGGTTACATTAGCATAAGATGCTGCTTCCACCCATTTAGTAAAATAATCGATCTTTACCAAGATGAAACGATGACCATTTGAAGCTTTGGGTTCAATCATTCCAATCATATCAATGCCCCACATAGAGAAAGGCCAAGGTGAAGAGATAACGTTGAGGAGAGTCGGTGGCACGTGCATCTTGTCCGCATAAATCTGGCATTTATGACATTTCTTCACATATTTGCAGCAATCAGATTCCATCGTCATCCAATAGTAACCAGATCTCAACATCTTTTTAGCCATCGCATGTCCGTTGGCATGTGTGCCAAAGGATCCTTCATGTACTTCTTGCATCAGCATGTCTGCTTCATGTCTGTCTACGCATCTGAGTAGGACCATGTCGTAATTCCTCTTATACAAAACTTCTTCATTGAGGAAGAAACTGCTTGCTAATCTTCTCAATGTCTTCCTATCTTTATTGGATGCCCCAGGCGGGTACTCTTGAGTTTGAAGAACACGTTTAATGTCATAGAACCACAGTTTGTCATCGGTAACCTCTTCTACTGAGAACACATGAGCAGGTCTGTCAAGGCGCATAACTCTGATCGTAGGCACATCGTTCCAACCATTCACTTGAAACATTGAAGACAAAGTAGCTAAAGCATCAGCCATTTGGTTCTCATCTCTAGGGATATGATGTAATTCCACTTTGTTGAAGAAAGTTAACAATCTTCTAGCATAGTCTCTGCAAGGGATCAAACCGGGATGACGAGTCTCCCATTCTCCTTTGATTTGATTAATTACCAATGCCGAATCTCCGTAAATATCAAGAATCTTAATCCTTAGATCCACTGCTTCTTCGAGACCCATAACACATGCCTCATATTCAGCCATGTTGTTCGTGCAGTCAAACTTCAATCTCTCCGTGAACGGGATATGAGTACCTCGGGGAGTGACGATGATTGCCCCAATTCCATTTCCATAAGAGTTCATAGCTCCGTCAAATATTAAACCCCAATGGGATTCGGGATCAGGTCCTTCTTCAGGTAACGGCTCTTCACAATCTTTAGCTTTCAAGTACATAACATCTTCATCTGGGAAATCAAACTTGATGGATTGATAATCGTCAATTGGTTGGTGAGCCAAATGGTCGGCTAAAATACTCCCTTTGATTGCTTTCTGAGTGTGATACTCAATGTCATATTCAGATAACAACATCTGCCAACGGGCTATTCTTCCAGATAAGGCGGGCTTCTCAAAGATATACTTGATCGGATCCATTTTGGAGATCAACCAAGTGGTGTGGTTAATCATATACTGGCGCAGACGGCGAGCAGCCAAAGCTAAAGCACAACAGGTTTTCTCAAGCAATGAGTATCGAGACTCACAGTCTGTGAATTTCTTACTCAGATAATATACGGCATGTTCCTTTCTTCCAGTCTCATCTTGTTGACCAAGCACACATCCCATGGAATCTTCCAATATAGTCAGGTACATAATCAAAGGTCTTCCTTCCACCGGAGGAATCAAAATGGGAGGTTCAAGCAAATATTCTTTGACGCTATCAAAAGCTCTCTGACAATCCTTTGTCCACACACATCCTTGGTTCTTTCGGAGAAGCTTGAAAATCGGCCCACAGGTAGCAGTCATATGAGATATAAATCTAGAAATATAATTCAGTCTCCCAAGGAATCCTCTTACTTGTTTTTCCGTCTTGGGTGCGGGCATTTCTCGAATAGCTTTGACTTTATCAGGATCTACCTCAATACCTTTCTGACTGACAATGAAACCCAGAAGTCTCCCAGAACGAACACCAAAAGTGAACTTGTTGGGATTCAGACGGAGTTTATACTTTCTCAAACGCTGGAATAACTTCAATAAATGTTCCAAATGATCTTCCTCAGTTTGTGATTTGGCAATCATGTCATCTACATACACTTCTATCTCTTTATGCATCATATCATGGAACAAAGCAGTCATGGCCCTTTGGTATGTTGCACCAGCATTCCTCAAACAAAACGGCATAACCCGATAACAAAATGTTCCCCAAGGTGTAATGAAAGCTGTCTTCTCCATATCTTCTGGTGCCATCTTGATTTGATTGTAACCAGAGAAACCATCCATGAAAGAAAAGACTTTGAACTTTGCGGTACTATCGACCAAAATGTTAATGTGCGGTAACGGGAAGTCATCCTTTGGGCTAGCTCTATTCAGATCTCTATAGTCTACACACATTTGAACTTTGCCATCTTTCTTAGCAACGGGCACTATATTGGCTAACCACTGAGGATAAACTGATGTAACAAGGAAACCTGCATTAATCTGTTTTTGAACTTCTTCTTTGATCTTGTCAGCCATATCGGGACGAGTCCTTCTCAACTTCTGTTTAATCGGCCGACATTCAGGTCTCAACGGTAAACGATGCTCCACAATATTGTTGTCCAAACCTGGCATATCTTGGTAGGACCAAGCAAACACATCAACATACTCTTTGAGAAGCTCCAACATTTTCTCTTTGACCTCTGGGATAAGCAATGCTCCGACCTTGACTTCCTTTTTATCTTCTTCATCACCCAAATTGATCATCTCTATAGGTTCTTCAAATGGCTGAATAGTCTTTTCATCGTGCTCAAGCAAACGGGAAATTTCATCAGGAATCTCTTCACTATCCTCTTCTTCGGCTCTGAACAAAGGGAATTCAAAGTTGGGAGGGGGCATAGGATCATTGTTTTCAATGGTTAAGTCATGGATTAATCTGCACATATGATTATGCTTTATTTTAGAAATCGATTAATATGAATGTTGTACAAATGAAACAAAATATTATTATATTTTCCTATTACTACCAATTAATTTTCATTACTATTTCCCAGAAAAAGTGAAAAAATAAAACAGTAGTGGACAAAATAACATTTTTATTCATGAAGGGAAATTCTTGAAACAAAGAGCCCATACATTTTCTCTTTTGCCTTGGGCAGAGCAAAAGGATTTATTTTCAACATAGCCCGACACAAATATTTTTCGCCTTGGGCAGAGCGAAATTTTTTTCAAAAATAAAACAAAACATTACTCAGAAATGTGCATCACAACAGGAACATCAACAGCAATCCAGTTCTGGCAAACCACTCCATGCGTTACAAAATCGGGTAAATCCTCTTCAGAATCGTCTTCTATTATAGCATCAACTTCAGGAGGAGTCAGATGGATAAAACCTGCGCTTCGGAAAACTTCTTGTATCGGACGGGTAACTACTTCCTGCTTGACTCTTGCAGACACGGGATGAAAACCAAGACCTTCTCCAGACTTGTTCTCGGGCAAAGTCAACACCTGGCCCCAACCTTTAGCCGAACCACTTTCAACCACTCGTCGCGCATCCTCAAAAGAAGAAATAGATGTCCCTTGCTTCTTCACTTCATTATTAGCAACAGATAGAGCTTGGAATTGGGTTCCAACATCCTCATCAGCATCAATAAAAGAGAAAGATGACAAATGGCTTACCACCATAGCCTGCTCTCCACCAATCATTACCAACTTTCCATGCCTTACAAACTTCAATCTTTGATGGAGCATGGAAGTGACTGCCCCTGCATCATGGATCCATGGACGACCCAATAGGCAACTGTAGGCGGAACGAATATCCATTACTTGAAAAGTGATCTGAAAAGTATGATGACCAATTACTATAGGAAGATCTACTTCACCAATGACAGTCTTCCTAGACCCATCAAACGCTTTGACAATTACCCCACTAGGTCTCATGGGAGCACCTTGATATGAGAGTCGAGATAATGTAGTTTTGGGCATTACATTTAACGACGAGCCTGTATCTACCAACACACTTGATAAAGTATCATTTCCACAACTTATTGAGATATGCAAAGCCATATTATGGTTCCTTCCCTCCTCCGGAAGCTCTTCATCACTGAAACCAAGATTGTTACACGAAGTAATATTTCCCACAATTCCATCAAATTGGTCAACCGTCACATCATGATCCACGAATGCCTGGTCCAAGACCTTCATCAAAGCTTCTCTATGGGCACCAGAATCTCTCAGTAAAGCAAGCAAAGAAATCTTGGAAGGAGTTTGCAATAGTTGGTCCACAATCTTATATTCACTTCTCTTGATGAGCTTCAGAATCTCATCATCATCGGGATAAGGGATATGTTCATTGGATTGGCCTATCTCAACCCTTGGTTCAACATTTCTCGCTGGAATTTCTGCCGGTATGGGTCTCCTGACTTGAACTTCTGGTCTCTTCAAAGGTACTGCTGCAAAGACACGTCCGCTTCTCGTAACTCTACTCACATCAGTGATGTTAACAAAAGACGGCCTTGTTGGTATAGGGACTTCTACCCCATTCTCAATCATTGTGGCATTATACTTATACGGTATAGCTTGGTCTGAGTTGTAAGGCACAGGACCAGGTGGATAAATGATCAAAGGAGCAACAGGTGTAGTCTGACTATCGTAAACGATCTCTACTGATTCAGGCAAATTGAATTGTGGTATTATAACATTCACTTCATCCTCCGGATCTCTGTCATATGTAATAGTGATAACCCTCTGGTCTAACAACTTTTGAATATCCTCCTTCACAATAGAGCAATCAACCTCTCTTGAACAAAATTCACAAACATCATAATCATGCTGATGCCTAACAAAGGCAAGTCTTCTTAAGCTCTGATGTAACCTGATCAACGACTCTCTTATGTGTTCAACTTGAAAAACTCAAAACTTTCCCGGACAACCTTCCACCATATTCACTGAAGCTGCCCCATGTCGAGGCAAAGGATTATCTCTAACATTTGGGTTAACATCCTTGAAAGACAAGATACCATTCTTAATCAACCTCTGCACGTCCGCCTTTAGAGCAAAATAATTTTCAAGGTTGTGCCCCGGCGACCCTTGATGATATTCACAAAACTGATCCGCCTTGTACCACGGAGAAGTACTATTTGGTGCGACAGGAGGAGGCTTCGTCGTTATGAGGTTCTTTCTGATAAGAGCAGGGAACAATTCAGTATAAGTCATAGGAATGGCATCGAATTACGGTTTCCTCGGTGAACGGTTCTGGTTGTTAAATGGATAAGCCTGTTGTCGAGGCTGCTGCTGAAATGGCCGTTGTTGAGTTGGTGGGGTTTGATGAGCTGGGGTCATCAAAGCTGGGCAGACAGCCGGAGTGACTGCCGCAACGTGTGAGTAACCTCTCCTTGGTCTCCCTGGGAAGATTGCGCTGACATCCTGCTCTTTTCTTTTTGGGAAAACACTTCCAAACTTCTTGGTACTGCTAGACGGACTTCCTTCTTTAACCAAACGCCCTTCACGAATCCCTTCCTCCAACCGCATGCCCATGCTTACCATTTTGGTGAAGTCACTGGGTGCGCTGGCGATCATTCTTTCATAGTAAAAGGAACCTAAAGTCTTCAAGAATATCTTCGTCATCTCTTTCTCCTCAAGAGGAGGATAGATTTGAGCAGCTATTTCACGCCACCTCTGGGCGTATTCCTTAAAAGACTCTCTGTCTCTCTGGGACATCACCCGGAGTTGATCCCTGTCTGGCGCCATGTCAACATTGTACTTATACTGGTGAACAAAAGCTTCGCTAAGATCGTTGAAGTTGCGGATCCGAATGCTGTCTAAACCCATATACCACTTTAGAGCGGCACCAGTCAAACTGTCTTGAAAATAGTGAATCAACAAGTCATGATCATCAGAATATGTAGACATCTTCCTCACGTACATAGTCAAGTGACTCCAAGGACACGAATCACCCTTATATCTTTCAAAGTCTGGCACTTTGAATATTGCTGGAATCTTGACATTCGGAACTAAACAAAGGTCATGCGTGTTCTTTCCAAACAAATCCTTCCCCTTTAACGCTCTGAGCTCCTTCTGCATTTCTTGGAATTGGTCTTGAAATTCTTCCATTCTATCAAAAAGACCCAGACTTTCAGCAGGCTCGGCAGGATAAGTAGGTTCATTCAAGTATGGCACGGAGTGAACCACAGGAATGACAGTTGTCATCACCGATTGCGGGAAAGGTGTTACAGACGGGATTACCGGCGGCATGGCAGTTATCTCTGGTTGAGGAAAAGACAAAGTAGGTTGAAACAAAGGCTGTACGACAGGCTGATACCCCTCTGGCACAAAGTTGTAAGGCATTCCCCACGGAAAACCTTTTGGCATCTGATGCTGAAGCGGAGAGTTGATTTGAGTCACAGATGTTGGAACGGTGACAATCTCGGAAACCACAGTAGTTGAAGTATGAATCTCAACAGCTGTAGTCAATGGCTGATTCTGAGCAGCCATCAAACTTTCCACTAGCGCAATTAACTTTTCCATACCGACACGAAGGGTAGCGACCTCCTCACGAAGCTCGTGGTTTTCCTGTTCCAGATCTTCCATATTCCTCTGACGATTGGCTCGAGTATCGTATCGATGAGACAACTTGACAATCTATCGGAGTGGAAAAAGAAACAAGGATGAGACTCTAGAAAACATGTGAAGTGGAATGTTGAATGATGCATGATGTGTGATGCAAATGATGATTCATTTTAATAGTTTTTCAAGGAACTTCAATAATTTTGCACACATTAATGGTAAAGGAATTTGGAACAACAAAAACTCCTTTCATTAATCAAAAGCGGTAAATTACAACTTACAACCTTGGAACAACAAAACAAGAAATTACAACTTTGGGATAACAACCCAATAATAAAGCAGTAAACTACAACTTTGGAACATGAAGCCCATAATAAAATAGTAAATTACAACTTTGGAACATGAAGCCCTTTTACAGAGTTTTACAAAATGATGTCAGTAAAATAAAACTAAAAGCTAAAGATCATTCGGAATCATCAGATGAAGGACCAAATGCCAACTGTAACTGGAGCTTCCTGATCTTCTCTTTGTAAAAGTCTTCCATTTCTTTCTTCTCAGCTACCAGTCGATCAATGATTTCCTTTTGTGGATTAGGAACGAGAGCAACGCTTACCGAACCTTCCTTCTTTCTCTTCCTTTCACTAGCATACTTCTTCAGTAAAGCATCCTTTTGACGAAGTTTCTCATCATGATTAATGAACCAGCCGTCTTGAATAAAAATAGCAAATCCTCCTTTTCCTTTAGTTGTCGAGCCAGGACCCGATTCTCATATTCAGACATATTATACTTTTCTTTCCAAGCATCTCTTTCGGACTTCATCCTAGCCAGATTTCCTTGGTATTCTCCCATATTCTCGATAGGGATATCAACAGATGATGATGCAACGGTAGGGAGTAAAGGTTTCTCAGGTTTATAGGGCATCTTGAGAGCACAAGCCCTAGCACGGACCCATTGTAGGTAAGGCTCCAAAGAAACGGCACCCCTATGTCCTAACATGTCTCTCCCTTTCCTATGGATGTGGCGCCAAGCTCCTTCGATCTCCCTCTTAGCTGCCTGGTGATCTTGTCCTTCCTGTAGAAAGAAACCACTCACATGGATGTTGTTTGGCTTGTCCCTCATCGGGTATCCAAACTGACGGCGCGCGAGAACATGGTTATAGTTAATTCCACCTTTCGTACCAAGAAGAGGCACGTTAGGAAAAGCCCCACAGCTATCGATGATCTTCACGTCATAGTAAGCTCGATTATACCAATCAATGTCGAAATGAGTGAGAGCCATAATTTTTGTCGCCCATCGCGGCTCCTTCTCGAGATCCCAGAAAACATCAGACCTAGGTAGATGAGAAACATACCACTGATACAACAACGGTGCACAACAAATAATCATCCCTCCTTGATAAGAGTTTCGAAGATGGATGGAATAGTAGGTATCTCCTAGCAGCGTAGGGACTGGATTTCCAATCAAGAAAATTCTGATGGCGTTGATATCCACAAACTTATCAACGTTAGGGAACAAGAATAGACCATAAGCGAGTAAAGCAAAGACGTCTTCGAAGGCAATAATATCTTTTATCTCAGCGAAATGACGAGCTTTCCTCAACAAAAACAGCGCAGACAAACCTCGGATTCCCCCTTTTGTAGTCATGTTCTCCTCTATCTCCGACTTCTTCAAGTGGGTGATGGTCGCTATCTCGTGAGATTTGGGTTCCTCTTCTAAGCCAGAAAAAGGAACACAGTCGGTGATCGGCAAACCAAGTATGTAGGAGTACTCTTCTAAGGTGGGCATTAACTGGTAATCCGGAAAGGTGAAGCATCGGTACAAAGGATCATAGAATTGGACCAACGTATTAAGGATGCCTTCCTTCATCTTGCGCTTCATGAGAGGTATAATGGACCCATACTTTTTCTGAAAATCTGTCGGGTTCTTGATCTTAGGAATTACACTCTTCAGTTCTTCAATCTCGGGCTCCTTAAAACTAAAACTTCGAGTGTTTCTCCTTCCAAATTCCATAATAATAGTACATGAGATGTCTTTAAAAATCATTCCTAAGTTCCTTGAAAAACAAGTTTTTTACAAAAATGTTGATGAATGTATGAATGAATGATAATGCAACAGTTACACACAAGTTCACAAACATGGGGTTCAAAGGTTCAACGTTTCAGCATGGAGTCGAGGGTAAAGCCCACCCCAAGGTATGTACTAACGGTTCAATCACACCTGTAAGACAAGGTTCTAAGAGTTCCCAGAGTCTACATTCCTCCTTCGGATATTGCCAATGTCTTGATTACTCAATAATTAGCAATATTCTCAAGAGAAACTCATCCGAGCGTAGCATTGCGTAACAACTACTTCCGAATTACTCCGTTATAGTCTCTGCGCTACACCTAAAAGGCTAAGATGGGTTAGGGTTCTACGGTCCTCAATTTCTCTGGCTCCCAGGTCGAAAATAATAATGTCTTCCCGATTACTCGGTAAACAAATATTAAGTTCAAAAGGGCCTTCCATTGAGTGGGGGATCTCATGCCTCCTTCTTCGGGATTACTCCCTCAAAGTTAACATGACTGTACCGCCCGTCCTATTCTTAAGTGTAACTTAATCCGGGTATAGGATTCGTCCTTTGCAAAAAACCCAAACAACCCCAATTTAAACACATAATCAAACAAATCAAATAATAATAAAAAAGATAAAACAAATTAGGCTTAACCCACTTAGGGATGGACCAGCAAGAGGTCAATCTGTCCCCAGCAGAGTCGCCAATTCTGTAGCGATAAAAAATGTAGCGGGGTAAATCGGAGATCGAATTATTGATTAATTCGTCTCACAAAAGCAAGAGTCGCCACCGCGCTTTATTATTTCCAAGGGAAAAGGGGAAAGAGCAAAATAAAACCCTAAAATATGCAAATGTAAAATAATACTTTCTAAAAGTAATGAAAATACAAGGCGTTTTTGAAAAGAGATCTATGGTTCGGGGGTTGGTTATACAATGGGAAGGTGTTAGCACCCAATGTATCTATAGTATTCTATAGGAACCTTTTGAAATATTTGTTTATTAAAATGTTTGTTTGATTAAAAATAAATTGTTTTGGCCAAAAAGGGGTACGGACGGGTTTTTGAAGGTACGACGACCTAATGTCGAAGTTTTGACTTAAAAGGTATAAGTTTTGAAAAGATTGAATATTTGAGGAAAAATTATCTTAAGTTTTAATGAAATGAAGGTATTCGCGTGATTGGACTTGAGGACATGAAGTCAACAAATTTAATCGTTTTTCTCTTGGATTTAGACGTAAATGGAATAAACAAGTAAAGATGAAATAATTAAACAGAAAATTATGCAGATAATGATTAAGTAGCTAAGTGATATATAACCACAACAATGATTAAATAACAGACTAAATGATTTTTTTTATATTTTTCGTTTAATATGTACAAAACAAGAGAATTAATTAAAGAAAAATAAAATGTTTTAATTCTTAAATTTCTATTTTTTATATATTTTTGGATTTTTTGTTTAATATTAATTAAAGCGAGGGAATTAATTAAAGAAAATAAAATGTTTTAATTCTTAAATTTCTATTTTTTATATATTTTTGTATTAATATAAAGTATATTTTAAGAATTATTAAATAATTTTAAACTAAATTAAAACTTTAAAAGTTACTAACTTAAATCTAAGTAAAAGAGAATACTAAAATTACTAAATTAATCCTAAAGTTAAACTAATAAAAAATGGTCACATTATTTAAAATTTGTTTAATTAAATTACATCTATTTGATTAAACTTACTAATTACTAAATTAATAACATTTTAAAAAAAAAGCTAATAGAAAGTAAATAGAAGGAGAGGTAAAAAAAGGGTAGATAATAAATAATTTATGGGCCAAAGAGTTTTAAGGGTCCAAAATAAGAACAAACAAAATGGGATGGGGGGTGTTTTAAGGAATTCGTTGGGTTTTTGGCTAAGGGAAACGGGTTGAGCCCAATTTTCACAACTTGTTTAAGGGTTAAACATCTTTGTTTTAGTTGAGTTAGGGTTAGCAAAGGGGTTAAGGTTACAGCGCCGCTGCTCTTCGTTCATGCGTTCTTCTTCGCTGCTCTTCTTTGTTGCTCTCATGCCCGCTTCTGAACTCTCTTGCCCATGGCCACCGGCATCTCCAAACTTCCTCTTCCCTCCAACGAAATGCTAGGGCGACCGGTTCAAGGTAAACGTCGTTTTAATCTCAAATGGGGTTTTATTACGATTTTTGCATGTGGTGATTTTTACATCCATTTTGTGATTCTGACTTCCTATTATTATGGTTATTTGAGGTATTTGAAAGAAAGAGAGGGAAGACGTTACCTTTGGAGACGGAGGAAGAAAGGGTGGAGAAGAGCTGTGGCGGCCAAGGCAGTGAGGGACGAAATGTGTGATGCTTGCTTTGACCCTGGTATTTCGTTTCTTACTTCTTTGATTTGTGGTTTGATGATGATGTTGAAAACCTCTATGTGATATTTTCTTCTTCTTCTGTTGACCCTGCCTTGGCCTATGTACGCTACTTTGCTTCTTTTCCTTCTTCTTTCTGTGGGCTTGATGCTTGGATGCTTGAATACTTTTCCTCTCTTCTTCTTTGATGTGCTTCTGTTGCTTTTTATTGGCCTATGATGAAGTTCTTCTGAGGCCTTTGTGTTGCCTTGAACATTTCCTTTTTGTTTGGTTGAGGCTGGAAACAGATTATTGATGGTTAATGGTTTATGGCTTTTGTATTACGGTTGGGCTACGCATGGTTTTCTGGTTTAACAGGTTGATGGTTTATTGGCTTGGGTTTGATTGCTAGGTGAGGCCTTACTGGTTTTCTGGTTGTTGTTTGAAAACAGGTTGAACAAGTTTTATGGTTTTAGGCCATATTGGTTGTGTTGGGATAATTTTCTGGTTAGGCTATGTGTTTATGGTTTCGGTTATGGCTTTGACATGGTTTTGGCTGTTAAGCTTTGTGTTACAGGTTATGGTTTGAAAGGCTTAAAGCTTTGGCTGGACAGTTTTTGTGTTTACTGGTTTTTTAGGCCATGGCTATTGGTTTTGGTCTTGAGACAGCAGGTTCTTTGACAGGGGATTATTTGTTGGTTTATCAGTTTAAGCTTTTGCTGGGCAACAGGTTTGTTTGAAAGGCTTAAGGCTTTTCTGTTAAGCTTGAGGCTTGAAGGTTTTGACAGTAGGCTTCAAATAGTTTTTTCAACTTAGCCCTTTGCTTGGGAAGTTTGTTGTCTTATAACATATGTTGCTTGGCTTATTGTTTGATGGCTCAGGTTCTGAATACTTTTACTATTTTTTTGCCTTTGACCTCTGCACTCTACTGCTTCATTCAGTTTGTTTTGTATCCTTTTTCCATGCTTTCCTTTTCTTTACTGTGTTACTGCTATTTTGTTTTCTATCCCTTTTCTGCCTAAGGCCAAAACCTGTAAACCCACACTCTTTCTCTCTTCTCTCTCCTTAGTACAGTTTGACATTAAAAAATGATGTTATGTACTTGTTTTGAAAAAGCAAAGCTGGAAAATGATGAAATTAGGAAACATTTTGCTTGCATATTTGGTTTTAAACTGCACATGTTTCTCTTTGTCATCTGCATTGTACAGCATGGAGCCTTGTGTTTTTGGCCTCTTCCCATACCTTGGGTAGTTTACGTTGGACTTTGGCTTTGAAAATTTGCATATGCTGTTGAACTATGCATTTTATTTGAAATATGCAGTTTTTTGACAAAAATTGGATTTGTGCAATATTTTGAAATATGCAGTTGGCTTTTGAAATGTGCAATTTATTTTGAACTATGCAGTTTATTTTGGCAAAATTGAATTTGTGCATATTTTTAACTTGTGCATTCATATTTATCAATAAATAAACATCCCTTTTTGTGAACCGGGAGAAATCCCGTGATTTGCAAAGAGGGTAAAAAAACTGATTCCAGCCGTTTGCTTTTGATGATGAACGCTAAATTAATTTCTACTTTTAATTATATATTCATTTCTGACTTTTTCTTTTAATTCTTTGCAGGTAAAATCAAATGAGCATCAAAGAAGTATTGGATAGAAGATGAAGATTTAGAATCTTAGAAAAATTAAAATAGTTTTTATTTTACTTTAAACATTTTATATAATTGTCATTGTAAATACTTTGTACATAATATAGTATTTAAACAACAATTGTAATAATTAGAATAAAGATGAATAAAATTCTATTATTTTACCAGTTAATTCTTTTCTTCTTTCCAATTATTTATTTTATCATTTATAATTCTTTAAATTATATAATAACTGAAAATCAATTCCAATTATTTAAATTTAGAATGATAAATAATTAAATAAACATCATTGATCAATTAACTTCTCTTCAATTATTTACTTCATTATTTATAATTCTTCTAAATTATAATAACTGAAAATAAAATTTCAACTATTTAAACTTAGAATAATAAATAATTAAATAAACATTGTTTGATCAATTAATAAACTTATTTTCAAATATTTACTTTATTATTTATAATTCTTTAATTTATATAATAACTGAAAATAAGTTCCAATTATTTAAATTCAGAATAATAAATAATTAAATAAACATTGTTTTAGCATTGATCGATTAATAAATTTAGCGTTTCAAAAATAAACAGCTCTTGACTTGAAAAAGTTATGAATTTAAAAACTGCTTTGAAAATTGATAAAAATAGGTCAAAACACTTGCAATGTAATGATGCAGATGGGAGATGGTATCTTAGGTCAAAATTTGGGGTACAACAGTGTTCTTGGACTTTTTAGAAAGCTTAAGATGTCCTATAAGAAACCCTTTTGGTCTCATCTCAATTGAGTCTTCTATGTTCATGTATGAAGCTTTGACCGAAAATGTGTTTTTGTTGACTTTTCAAAATGACCTATAATGTCCAAATTCATATCTTCTTGTGAGTGCATATTTTGAACTTGGAAGATGAATATAAATTGTAGAGAATTACATCCTATTCAAAATTAGCTTTGGATGGGTCATTTTTGATAAAGTATGAGAAAGTTATGCTTGGTCAAATTTGAGTTGACTTTTCCTACAAAACCCTAATTTAGCAACTTTTGGGTTTTGATGAATTGTGAGCAATCCTTGAGAAATCATGATCAACCCTTGATCAAATGATGAACAATACTTCAAAATGATAATGTTGACCAAAAATCTTGAAGTTTGACTGTATGGGGCCACAGTTGACTTTTGCCCTAACACAGTCAATTTTTAGGCCTTTGAGCAATTGACTGAGCAAACTTCCTCTATAAGGCTTGAAATTTGACATGGATGATCTTGAGAACATATTAGGACAATGGTGAGCATTTGGGGTCCTTTGGACTCAAACATCTTGATGCAAACTGAAACCCTAATTTGAGGTAGACTGCCTTAGGAGAGAGTTTGTCTGGTCAGCCCTTGGACTTCCTTGAGCAATTTGAGGACTTCACTTGAAATGTATTGAGAAATATGGGAGGGAAAATTTTGGGGTACAACAATCACCATCAGTGAAAGTTGGTGTTTGTTATCTTTTTTCTACCCTTAGTGAACGTTGGTAGTTCATCGTCAGTGAACGGCGGTGCTATGATATATTCTTTTCCCACCTTCAGTGAAAGTTGGTAGGTCATCGGCAGTGAACATAGATGTTTGTTATATTTTTGCTACCCTCAGTGAATGTTGGTAGTTCATCATCAGTGAACGTCGATGCTATGATATATTCTCTCTCTACCTTCAGTGAAAGTTGGTAGATCACCATCATTGAAAGTTGGTGTTTGTTATCTTTTTGATACCCTCAATGAATGTTGGTAGTTAATCGTCAGTGAATGGCGGTGCTATGATATATTCTCTTCCTACCTAGAGTGAAAGTTGGTAGGTCATCAACAATGAACATCGATGATTTTTATCTTTTTGCTACCCTCAGTGAACGTTGGTAGTTTGTGAACGAAGGTGCTATGATATATTCTCTTCCTACCTTCAGTGAGAGTTGGTAGGTCATCAGCAGTGAACTTCGATGTTTGTTATCTTTTTTCTACCCTCAGTGAACGTTGGTAGTTCATCGTTAGTGAATGGAGGTGCTATGATATATTCTCTCTCTACCTTCAGTGAAAGTTGGTAGATCACCATCAGTGAAAGTTGGTGTTTGTTATCTTTTTGCTACCCTCAGTGAATGTTGGTAGTTCATCGTCAGTGGACGGCGGTGCTATGATATATTCTCTTCCTACCTTCAGTGAAAGTTGGTAGGTCATCGGCAGTGAACATCGATGATTGTTATCTTTTTGCTACCCTTAATGAACGTTGGTAGTTCATCGTCAGTGAATGGCGATGCTATGATATTTATTTTCCTTCTACCTTCAGTGAATGTTGGTAGCTCACCGTTAGTGAATGTTGGTGCTGTTATTTCTTTTCTCTCTACCTTCAGTGAATGTTCGTAGCTTCACCTCAGGTGTTGGTGTATCCTTTGACCATTTTACCATCCTCTCTGATTCAGGTCTTTTCAATCCACCAGTGATTTATTTTCCTGGTTGGGTTACTCTCTTGTTTCTTTATTTTTTGTTACATCCCAAGTGGTGTTTTACGTTCCTTTGGAGTTGTCCATGTGCACTCATATTCATAAGCATTACATGGCATCTTTAGGCCAAAAATAGGGTTTGTTTTATATTTAAGTAACTTCGATCGCGTCGACACGAAGATTTTTAACCTTCGTATCTCTGGATAGAAGAAACTTAAATAAGGGTAGATTTTGTACCCCAATTTCCCCCCCTAAGATCCCTTCATCATACCATGTTGATTCAATCACAACAAGATCACATTAGGGCTTTTTTGTTCTCCTCCCTATATTTGACTTTGCTCTTTGAGGAATCACCAAGCACCTTGACTTGTTTTCTTTTGTGATCATGAATACTTTGTCTTAATTTTCTTTTTAATTAATAAAATGCAATGTTGGTTTTTCTTACTTGTTAATAATGTAGGTAAAGGCAATGAGGCTTAACAAGTTTCTCCATGGGTTCATGAGTTTATTTCCATGCCCTGGTCAATAAAGCTTGAGAAGTTCAAACCTCACCATTGGATTTGTTTTTGAAGGAATGGCATGCAAAGGTTATTTTGGTTCACCACATTTCAAGGTTATCAAATTTGTTTCAAAAGTACAAGGGGTTGATTGAAGAAGTTGTCATGCTTGGACAAGGATTTGTTCCCATTGGTCACAAATGAATATTTCTCTCAATTCTCAAGATATGGAAGTGGATTTTGTGGCTATGATTTCTCATTTTCATCCTCAACAACTTCTATTTACAAAGCATTTGTGTTGGTACAAGAAGTTTGTTCAAAATTGTCAAAGTTCCTCAAGGCATTTTTCTTGATCTAGGAGCTAGGGTTTTGAACTTCAAAGAAGTATATCTTGCTCATCTTTTGGTATTTTTGAGTGATTCCAAAGACATCTTCCTCTTCAAATGGTTATCAACAAATCACTTCAAAAGTTCCAAGGAGTTTTAATGTGGAAGAAACTTGATAAAGAAGAAAGATTACAAGTCCTCCAGATGAATCCCCAATTTTCCATGTGTGACTTCAAATGATCATAACTTGGTAAATTTTTATCACCTTGAGCCCATTAATTTTCCACAATGATCTTGAGGCTGCGAACTTTATTCCTTCTTTTATGTGAAAAGTGATAAAATGGATGGAAGTTGCCTTAAGGATACAAAAGATTATAGGTCATTTCTTGATTTCTTTTTCCAACTTCAACAATTCATAACTCTCTCAATTTTTGGAAATTTTGAATGGTTCAAATTTCAAAATGTCATTCAAGAGGTCTATTTCATGCCATCTGTTTTGGTCAAGAGCAAATTACAAGAGGAAGGCCATGTTTAGATGCAAAACATTATAGGTCACTTTTGAAGAAAAATTTGAAATATTTCTAAGTATGGAAAGTCAATCCTTTTTCTCCAACTTTGACTCAATGCAACTTTCAGCTCAAGCATCCATTTGATCCCGTTCTTTTTCCATTGCAAAGCTTGTAACCTCATCTTTCTAAAGCATCAAGAATCATGCCCTAAGACCCCTTGAGCTGAGAATGCCATGATTTTGAAGTTGGTAACTTGGAAATGAAGTTTCATCTCAAGTCAGAATTTGAAATCTTTGTTTTAGCTTCTAATCACAAGTTTTCCACGCGTTTATTCCTCTAAACATGTTTAATGAAGTTCCAGAATTGTTTAGCACAATAAAACGCGCGTTTTGGATGAGTTTTGATCAAATTAGAAGTCACACTTTTCTTGTTTGCAACTTGACACGATTTCCCTCCAAACTTCATCATTTCACACGCTTGGACATTCCATTTGATTCCCTATAAATAGAGGGTCACCCCCATTCATTTCCTCAAACTTGGATAGCCAGAATCACCCTTCAAAACTTGTTCCATAACTCAAAATTCAGTAACTTCGAAATCCATCCTCAAGCCTTTTTCAATCCTATTTTTCCATCAATTCACCTTCCTTGATCTTCCTTGAAGCTAACCATATAATTACATTCAAGAATCGTGCCTTATATTGCTCCATAGAAGTCCAGCTTCAGAGCTCTGCAACTCAACTTCAATGGTATATTCCTTCATCAATTCTTTAAAACTTTGATATCATTGTGATGCTCTCATTGCTCTAATTCTAGTCACAACACTTGTTTTTACTTGAAACACGTTTAGATCATGAAATTTCAAATCCCTTTTCAAAACTTTCCTTCCAAATTGCTTCAGCTACAGTTTATATAAATTTGTCGCGAAGGTGTGGTTGTCTTCGTCTTGAAGAGACGAAGCGAATGGCATAGGTCTCGTGCTCTAATTTTACAGATTTAGCAACCTGGTTTTGGGACTGGCTAGAGGTTTAAGATGACCAACGTATCATCTTCTAACCAATGAAGGCGCGTCATCTGTGTTTTTCAAAAATCTGATTTAATTAATGATCCTATGCATTATTCACTAAAGTCCATAACATGCACAACGCGCCAGGTCCACTTGATCTGTTTACTAACGCGTTTTGACATTGATCAGATGACCCATATTTTTTTTATTTTTATTTTCTTTTCTGATTTTTATATTTAATTGTTTTAAACTTCAAAAAATCATAGAAAATTCATTTTTAGTCCAAAAGTTCTGAAAAAATTATGAAAAATATTTTTGATTATTCTCTTTCTGATTTTAATTTTTTTCACAATTTAATTTTGTGTTTTGGTATTTTTAATAAAATTTCACTTTATTTGAATTGTTTTAAATGTTTAAAAATACTTTAATGCATTTTTAAATTCTGAAAAAATTATGGAATGATCAAATGATATTGTGACAAATATTGGTGACTTCACTTATTTTTTTATTTTTGACTTTGGTATTTTTTTTACCATTTTTAGTTTATTTTACTCATTTCTTTTAATTTTAAAAACAGTTTCTAACTTTAAAAAAATAACCAAAAAATTTATAAAATCATTTGAGTCCTTTTCTGATTTTTCTATTGACTTACTTTTTATTTCTTGATCAACTTGAACATAGTTGATATTTTTCTCTTTTATTTCTATTTTAAAACATTTTTTAAAACCTTTTTTGTATATATTAAATGTAATATTATTTTGTGATTATTTTCTGGCTGATCTTGGGTTAATTTTTTGATCATGAACTTTATTAACATCATTGGATCCATGGTGTTGAGTCTAACTCCACAAAAATGGATGAATGATTTTAATAATAGTTTGAATAAATTTAATTCAAAAGTGGTTTGTATATTCTCTCCCACCCATCTTCATCTCATCCCTTTCTTATTGCACTAAGTGTTATTGGAGCATGATCTCTATATCATATCTCAAAATAAATGGTGCATAGATTGCTATTGGCCGGCCTCAAAATAGGTGCGACTTCTATATAAGTCCACTTACGATTGCTTAACATAACGCTAAATTTTATCCCGATTCAAATAAATGATCATTTGTGGCCCAAACTTATGTTTGCAAGCCCAAGTATGTTAATTTGATCTCTTTGATCCAATAACCTTGAGATTCATTGTGTGGAGGCTTTGGTTCTACCAATCCTCTAATGGATCTACAATACCTTTGGTCAACACGGATCACTTAAACATTGTTGATCATTAAATGGTATTCATGAGTATTCCAAATGGATGATATACTTGACAAAAAGCAAATGCAACTTGTTGTGTGGAGGCTTTGGTTCTACCAATCCTCTAATGAGTTCCAAATGCAAGTTTTAAGATGATCATCCAACTAACCACTAATCACTAATAATTGAATTTATCCTTTATTTTTATTATATGCCCCCTTTTATTTGTATGCACTATTTACTTTTAGCATTTACATTTCATGCCATTTTCATCTTTGCTCATTTGAGTATTTACTTTCTTGTCATTTTTATTTTTTCTCACTTGAGCTTTACTTTTCTTTTTCAAAACACCTAATAATCAACATAAACCCTAAAAATCTTTAACGATACTTGGACTATTTGGTTACTATCCTTGGCATTATGGAGCATTGGACTTTTTGGACTTAGGATTAGAAATCTTGACTCATGATTGGAGACCTTGTGACCTTATCTGATTGTTTTGTCTGGAGCTCTTGAGGTTTATCTCAAGGCATTGGGTTGTTTGTTTGTTTTGTGTGCAGGTTATTGTGATTACACTCTTTGTTTGTAATATGGAATTCACCCGTATACAGCCGTTACTCAGCCCAATTTTTGTGAAGACTTAATACACTTGAAGTTTGGTTCTCTCAAGAAATCTAGTATCTTTACTTGTTTGGTTTCAATCCAAGGAATGGGAATTCTATCTTGACTCATAATGTCAAGTATTGGCTTCTTGTTGGTTAGATGGTTCTTATCTCTAGCTTTTACCTTATGCTTTAGGATAGTCCCTTCTTCTCCTCCCATCTTCTTTAATTTCAAAAATCTTCTCTCTCCTTTCAAAAAACTCTTCTTGTTTTTTCTAACTTGAACCATTTTCATAATAAACTTGGACTTAGGTCCATGAATTTTCAAAACATTTTCATAAATAAACTTCAATAAACTTAATAATACTTTGATATTTTTTTTTGTGAGAAGACTAAAAGTCAACCAATCTCATTTCAAACCATTTTACCACTTTGGCTTTTATCTTTAAAATTTTCTCAAAAAGATTGGAATCTCGTCAATCCTTGTAGTGATGAAAACAACTATACTTCTACAATATGTAGTGAAGAGAGATATTTTCCACTTGGGTGTTGAGTGAGGCATTGTTGATTTTAAAATCCAAGCCACATTCTCCACATTGAGATGATGCAAATTCTCCTTTCTCATAATTGTGGGTAGTAAGTATGTTTTCCACACGAACAATGACAATGATGTCTTATCTCATAAAATTAACCAACACACTTGTGTTTTAAATTTTTTAAAAGAGGAACTACGTGTACCCTAATCCCCTATTGCACAGAAGATGGTACGTAGGCACTAAAGGTTCGCAATCACGGAGGGTCCAAAAACCATAAAAATATATTTCTTTTCTCACCTCCACCATCCATTTTTTATAACATTTTTATAGCCAAAATATATAGATTTTACAAAGAGGTTCCTGTGGAGTTCCACAGATGTTTAGGGTGCTAATACCTTCCCTTTGCATAACCAACCCACTTACCTTGAATCTTTCCCCCTTTTTTGGGTTATTCTCTCTTTTCCCATTCCTTTGGAAACAATAAAGTGAGGTGGCGATTTTATTTTGATTTGTACAAGTCTAGTCAATCCCATGGCTTAGTCTTAAAAATTTCTACCGCTACAGTTATCTTCCTCCTTTAAGAGTTTTCGACCATGGGATGTGACTTGCATGTCTACCATAAAAAGTCTCATCTGAATCTTCATCTCAACCAATCCCCCACGAAGTTATTCCATACTGAACTCTAAACACATAACAGTAAGAATTCAAATCTGAAACTCTGAAGAGAATGCCAGATCTGAATAAGAATCCCTAACTCTGAGTACCTGTTATGAATGCATCAAGATGCATGAGTGGATGCAATTCCATGTTCAATCATTTTTCCAAAGAACCCCCATGCTTTGATTCTTTTGTAAGTAAGAGGTGGAAAAGTGTAACACAAGGCTCACAAGCATGATTTCTTGAAATGGAAAGAACATGTGTGTTTAAAATGATGCTAACATGTTATGTATACACCAATACAGGGTCAAGGTTTCTATCACAACGGATAACTGCTGCACTATTTCTGAGCCGTCTGAATATCGCAGGGTCAACAATTTGACACCAATATTAGAACTCAAGGAACCAAGTACCATGAAAATCAGCAACAACATAGGATCAAAGCTTCTGCAATACTAGATAATTAATGAACTTCCAAAATAAATGGCTATCACAAGGTGAAAAGTCCGGAACAAAACCGAGAGAACATATGGTCACTAACAATATCAAGTCACCATCAGAACATAATCACCAACAGAACATAGTCACCAACAGTACATGTCACCATCAGTACCTATAAAAATATTCCCTCCCTACTCACATGTGTAGTCTATGTCAAGGTAAGGTCAATGGTAACTCAGAATCCTGGGTTCACTTGAAAGTACTATCATCGTAACACCTACGTGATAATGATGGTACCTCATTAAAACCTCATCTGATCATGGACGACGTGTCTGCACTAGAAAGATCAACATCCACTAGTTGTCATGTTCCACTCTATTCCTATGTGTTCCTAAGAGTTTACAACTTTGGACTGAGTATTGGGCCTTTTACCTTAATAGAAACACCCACCCAACATGGAAACACATAATCCAGCATAGCAGATAACCAGAATATGTAAAACGGTAAAATATAATGCACATATATGCTCAAATAAAGATGTAAGAATGAATAAACTTTAAAGGTTAAAGATAAACACCCAAAGAAAAGAAAACAAGAGCTAGGAGCGACTCTGGGATGGACCAACAATTGGTCAATCTGTCTCTAGTGAAGTCACCAACTGAAACTACTGGCTAAAATAATCAGTAATCAATGAAGTCACCATCAAACGTTTTTTATTCCAAGGATGGGAAAGGTGAACATCGAGTAAGCCTGAAGGGGTGAAATCACGATCAAATGACTGAGAGATACATGTAAGGGAGTCTATTACGCGATCGGAAGGTATTAGTACCCCTCACGTTTGTGGTACTTTACGGGATCCACTCTTGTTGTCTAATCTAAAGGTTGATTCAAGTCTAAGTCTAAAATGTACAGGGAATCCATGAATGCAAAGGATTATATACAAAAAAAAAAGTTTTTATTAGTCATGCCTGCTGCGGTTGCAAACATTTGTGCCTACATGCCATCGACCGTGCAATGGGGATCAAGGCACTCGTAGTTCACCTTCAAATTTTTGGTGAGTGTTGTACCCCAAAATTTTCCCTCTCATATTATCAATATTTTTTCTCACAAGACTTCTTGGACTCCAGACAGGATTAGGGTTTGCTCAGCTCAAGACATCTCCTTGCACTGATGACCTGAAATTAGGGTTTGAGTTTGCACAAGGATTTTTGGACCATTAATACTTCATGTGACTTTAATACACCATATTGGACCCCTAAGATTGTTCATACCAAGTTTCAAGCCCTGGATCACATTTTTACCCAGTTAATTGGACAGTTGACCTAAAAATCAGCTGTATTGGAGAAAAAGTCAACCATGGCCAATTTACAGTCAAACTTCATAATTTTTTATCCACAATCACATTCTAGGATCATATGTACCATTTGATCAAGTTTGGATCACAACTCCTCAAGAAATTTGATCAAATCATCAAAAGGGCAAAATGGTCAAAATTAGGGTTTTGACTGAGAAATGGCAATTTATGAATTTTGACCTAACCAATGGCCAATTGGGTTCAAGCATTATTTCAAGGACTCAATATCATCATCTTAACCTAATCACATGGTTCAAAAGATCTCAAATGCATAGGATTGACAGATGAATTTTGCAGTCAACTGATCAAAAATCAATTGTACACTGAAAAGTCAAACTTTGACTTTTTGGTCAAAATAGAGTGCCAAGGGTCATAATTCATCAAGATATGTCAAAATGTGAAACTTGTTGATCAAGAAACCTAAAATTTCAAATTAGGGTTTAATTTGAAATTTTTTCATAATTCTAAGTATGGAAATTTTCTTATTTTTCCCAACTTTTCACAACTTTTTCACCATGATGCAATTGGATTCAAAGAAAACTTCCATCATGAAAGTTGTATTCCTCCATGAAATCTACAACTTTTATTCACAAAGTTTTCCCAAAAGATGCTTGGATCTCAAGTTATAATTGAATATTTGAAAAACACAAGAAGGGGGGTTGAATTGTTGAAACTTGAAATCAAATGCAGACAACACGATATTTTTATCCTGGTTCGTTTGATCTCAAACTACTCCAGTCCACCCGTCAAGGTGATTTCGCCTCTCTCCAACGAGGTCTTAATCCACTATATTCAACTGAATACAAAACTGCCTTAACAACTGCTAAAGCCTTCTTTAGTCTAAACCACAGACCGGTTTCTCAAGGAAATTCTCTTACAGAAAAATGAACAAATGTGTGTTGAATGTTTTCTAGAAAAACGATATATCACAACTGTGATAATACATAAACTAAAGCTTAGATGATACTAGATTGCTAGAGCTATAGAATAATCAATTGAGAGCTTTTAGCAAAAGTGAGAACGAGCTTGATGATGATTGCTTTTGGCGTGTATATGCGTGTAAGGTACTATAGAGCATTAGCCATTTTCTTTCTCACTGATTTGTTTAAATACTTCTTGGAAAAGATACGTTGATGCCAATAATTCCATTTCAATGCTCATTACGTTCTTTCCATTTTGAGAAGATCTTTGTCTTGGAATAAAGCCGTTGGTAATTAATCTGCCTTGAATGCAGTAACGTTAACACTTCAGAATGTTCTGCTTGATTAAGATCAGAGCGTTCTTTGGCTTTTAGCTTATTCTGATTGCTTCTGAGTGCTGATGACATTGATAAGATCCTGATCAGAGTCAGAGTGTGTTGAGCGCAGATTCTGTTCATCAGACTTCAGAATAGCGCATGTATTGATCTTCTGATGCTGATGTTGATATTGATGTTCTGATGCTGATTCCATCAGAGTTTCCTGTAAATAAACAACATAATTTTAAGTAGCATCTATGTCTTATATAAAACTCATAATTCATTTAATCTTGTATTTTGTTATCATCAAAACTCTAACTGAGGGTTGTAGAATCAAACTATGTTCTAACAATCTCCCCCTTTTTGATGATGACAAAAACTAGATTTTTTCAATTAAAATAAAGTGATGAAAGTATCAGAGTTTAAGAATAGAGAGGAAACAGTATCAGAGCTAATCAGATAATGAGAAAAAGTTATCAGAGCTGAGAGGTTAAGAAATAAAAAGTATCAGAGTAAAGATGAGAAAAACTCCCCTGAGTTGATTATATCCTTTTGATTCCTTGAGTATCAGAACTTTATTGATCCTTTCTTTAAGCATCATAATTTTTCTTTATCAGAGTTCTTCAGATTCTTGTATCTGTAAGCTTTTCAGAACAAAGAACTTCAAATATATAAGAATGTTAGAATGTTTGAGACTTTTGTCTCAGTAAACCGTTATTGAAAATATCATTCTTTCTCCCCCTTTTTGTCAGCGATCAAAAAGCATATATAACCAGAGTTAAAAAATATTAGAGCAAAACACGTTTGTATTTGTTGTACCCCAAAATTTGCCCTCTCATTTCATCAACATTTTCTCACCACAAGACCCTTGGAGCTCAGGATCAAGTTAGGGTTTGCTCTGCTCATGACATCTCTTTGCACTGTTGACCCAAATTAGGGTTTGAGTTTGCACAAAGATGTTTTGACCTAAAATTCCCAAAGTGACTTTCATGCTTCATGTTGGACTCACAAGTTTATCCATACCAAGTTTCAAGCCTTGATTCCAATCTTTGCCCAGTCAATTGGACAGTTGACCTAGAAATCAGCTGTATTGGGGAAAAAGACAAATGTGGCCAATTGACAGTCAAACCTCATGATTTTTGACCCACATCAACATAATGAACTCATATGGACCATTTGATCAAGTTTGGATCACAATTCCACAAGAAATTTGATCAGATCACCAAAAGGGTAAAATGGTCATTTTTAGGGTTTTGACTGCACAAAGGCAATTTTTGACTGTTTGACCTAGACAATGGCAAACCAAGCTCACATATGGACTCAATGACTCAATGGAATGGTCTTGAAACATTCAACAAGTTCAAAAGGTCCCAAATGCACAAGATTGACAGATGAATTTTCCAGTCAACTGATCAAAATTTGACTGTATACTGAAAAGTCAAACTTTGACTTTTTGGTCAAAATCAAGTGCCAAGATTTATTTTTCATCAAGTCATGTCAAATTATGAAACTTGTTCATCAAGAAATCCAAAATTGCAAATTAGGGTTTGAAATGAGAATATTTCATAACTTAGAATTTTTCTAAGTTATGAAACTTCCTTATTTTTTCCTAACTTTGTCCCATTTTTTCATCAAGATACATTTGGATTCAAACAAAACTCATGAAAGTTGTAGTCCATTGCAAAATCTACAACTTTGATTCACAAAGTTTCCTCAAAAGAAGCTTGTAGCTCAAGTTATGATTTTTGGAACAAGGGTGCAAAACATTCTTAACTTAGAAAAATTTTGACCTATTCTAGGCAGGATTTTTGCCCAACTTCATGGCCACTTTTCACATGGTTCCACTTGGAATTTCAATTTTCATTACAAATATGGATTGTAGTACACATTCCAAGCTTTCCAAATTGTCAAAGAACTTCTCAAACACCCTTGTGGTTAGGGAGAATCGAATCTGCAAAGTTGGGCAAAAGTCACTTTGTTCATAGCCAAATACATGTTCATAACATTGCCATTTTCAAGTCAGCATGGTTCAAGCTAGATTACAGGCCTCTAATCCTTTTCACACTCAATAATTAAATGCCAAACCATTATGCCAAGATGTTATTTTGTTCATTTGGTCATTACATGCAAGATTAATCCATATTTAGAAAAAGCAATTTTGCCATTCTTGTAAAGATGCACTTTATGTCAAATAACAAATCCAAGAGGCATGGGCCGGATCTTTGAAGCTAGCATTTATACATAAATCCCTATGATTAAGAAGAAGATATGCAGCATGCTCAAGGACTTGGTACAGGCCTATAACTCAACTTGCATTTCCTTACTTCAAAAACAAGCAAGATTGCAAAACATATACAACACTCACTTCCTGCAAGCATAAGCCTAAGCAAACTTTGTCCTCATCTTACATACATCCTAACTGACCCAAAACACGATTCCTTCAACCTCAATCCATCCTCATATCCAAAAACACCCTCTTGCTGCAGAAACAGAGCAAGTTCTGCAACTTGACTTCCACAAACATTTCCACTCGTGCATTTTGGCTAAAAAGAGTTCAAACATGTTCCATATCATCCATTGAAGCTATCCCAAGCATTAAACACAAACTGTAACATCCATATCCAAGTTTGCCATTTCCACTTTTCAGTTTTGCAGGTTGACTTCCATAGCTCGATACAGTTAGATTCAAAGCAAGCTAAGTGTTGGAGAAGGTTCCTTGGACCTCAGGCAAGCTGTACAAGTCCTCAAACACCATTGAAGTTGGCCATATTACTCTGTTCGAGTCAAGCTGAAACAGGTGAAATGTGAACTTCTATCTCTCTATCCAAGCATATTTAGGCTTAAGTTTGTGAAGATAGTATGTTCTACTCATAGCCCTGAAGCTATCCATATACTTACTTTTCATTTATATTAAGTATGCTGTGAGAATTTTGGCCATGAACATTGGAGAAAATTTAGGTCAGAAATTGGGGATGAAGAAATTCTCCCTCGTCTCCTAGAGTTAGGTCAAGTTTTTTATATGTATGAATTCGTCTCTTCATGCTCTATAATGTTTGTGTTATGAGTTTTTGTTAAAAGTCAAAGAATCAGGAGTTTGTGTTGGACATGATGAAGCACGCGTTTTCTGTTTGAAACAAGGCTGGAGGTTGAAGAAGGTTGACTTGGGCTGGGCCTGAGTTGTTTTTGCTCTTTGCACACTCTTTTTTAACTTACACCCCCCTGGCCCATTGTGTGAAATATTCACTATTTTTGCATTTTTCTTTTTATTTCTGATTCTATATTTTTATTCAAACATGAAAAAATACTAAAAATATTTTTTCTCACATTTTTGCATTTATTTGGTATTTATTTGTTTCATTTAGCATATGTATATAAATAAATATAACACTTTTTATTTAAAATATTAAAAAATAATACAAAAACATATATATTTTCAGTCATTATTTTTTATTTACATTTTGAAAACATTTTTCTAAAATATACCATTTTTGTAAATAATTAATACTTTTGTATGTATTTAGTATATTTAATATATAATATAAATACTTGTATATTTATTAGAATATTTAGGATAAAAATATGAAAATAATACATTTTTATTTTTATTAATATATGACATCAAAAATACTTTTTTTTTTCACAATATACTTCTTTTTTTATTTTTTGTATATAACTAACAAATATTGTATATAATATAATTAATAAATACTATTTATTTAGAAAACTAGGGTTTTGCCCTAAACCATGAAAATATCCAAAAAAATTGACTTTTTTTATTTTTGTTTATATTTCACATGAAAAATACTCTCATACATAAAAAATCATTTTTGTGCATAATACATTTTTGCATATTTATTATATTTGTCTTAATATTGTACAATTTTAATATTTGTATATTCAATATGGATGTAATAGTTTTAGGTTTAATTTCTTGCTAAATATCCCCCATTCAAACATTTGTACCCCCATCCCCATAATTATGTTGTAATAATTTAGGACTTTAAATTCCCGCATTTAAAAGCTTTCTAATTATGCCATGATAGACCTAGGGTTTGTATGCAAAAATTAAATAACAAATAGCTTGACCTAATTCAAAGACAAAAAAAGCATGAAATGGACAACACTAATCACACTTGCACCCTTAGGGTTACTCCACTTGTTGCCTTAAAAAATGGGCCATGTTTGCATGTTGAGTTTCTTTGGCAAAACAAAAAAATTCAAATGATCATAGTCCCTCGACGACGCTTTCTCAAGTTGCCTAAAAATGATCAAGTCCCTTAAAGAAAAAATTTCCAAAGACACTTGGCACCATTGCATTCATGGTCTAAACAATGACCCGCGCCTGTCCCGTTAACATCCTAACACAAGATTGTCCACCAAATACAATGGTGGAACAATACTGTTAAAAGGGTTAAAACATAAGAAAGATCTTTGAGTAAATTTAGGGGTAGACAACTCTTAGTTACTTGATCAAACTTGCAAAACACACTTGCCTACTCTTTTAAAACACACTCCATAACACACTTTCAAAACAACTTTCAAAAACATTGAAAACTTTTCAAAAGACAAATACACCTTTATATACATTCACACATGGATCATTACAAAGGTTTCCACAACAATGGCCTCTTTTCAAAACCTCTTTCAAAATCACACACAAATCACCATTTCAAACAATTGAAAGCACCATTTCAAACAATTGAAAATGCAAGGCAAGTGATATAAGCAAGTACCTAAGTGCCCATGGATAACCATGGATAGAAAGGGTGCTAATACCTTCCCTTTCTATAATCTACTCCCCGAACCCATGAAAACATCTCAAAGGTTTTTCCTGTGCTTTTTAACCTTTCCTTAGGATAAAATAAAAAGTCGGTGGTGACTTTTGCTAAACCGAAACATTTGCAAAAACAAACGCAAAACCCAATTCAGTTCTCCCACCGTATCACAGAACTGGCGACTCTGCTGGGGAAATTTTTAAAAGTGGAGTAACCTTAGGGCTTAGATCACCCTTTTGCATGACTAATTGTTTGCTTTGATTGCTTTACATCTTGGTTCTCTTGTTTGGGCTTGAAATCCTACACCCGGATTTGGGGAAACATTCATAGATAGCAATACGTTGTGGAAACTGTGCGGGGTATACCGACACGGTTGAAGCAATAGCTATATTAGTGCAATATATTTGTGAGTATCGGTAACCCTTGAGTTCAATCAAGGAGAGTACGGGGCCGCTGAGTGATGTCACTAAGCACTAATGACCTAGAACCTTACTTGACCATCTTGGCCTTTTATTAGGGGTAGTGAGATGATCGGCTTTGGTGCAGTCCGAAGTTGGTAGATACTCGATACTACACTCATTGAGGGTTGTTTTCTTGGAATATTTTGGTCGCTAATTAAGTGGCTAAACCAAAACAATAAACATGGAAAACAATCAAATGATATTGAGCTCCTTAGAACCTGGTTACTATTTATAGGATAGGTTTTTAAGCCAACTACACTCAAGAGGGTACTTACCTATGAAACCTCATGCAAGCCTGAAACTAGGGTTTTTTGTGAATTGCTTGTACATATGTTTGTGCATACATCATGAACATCATAAAGCATCATATGCATCCACTAACCATTTCAAGGGTTTGGATCTTCATCTTTGTTCTTGTGTTTTAGGTCATGGAAATTCTTCGCAGGAAAACTATCCAAGTCAACCTTGTGAGAATCCCTCCTCAACTCAAGGAGCTCACATCCAGAATTCCAGAAAGCTCTCTCTTTAGTGAAAGACATGGTAGACTGCTCATCCTAGTCAACACCAGCATTGAAGAGGACATGGTGAAAGTGTTGTTCCAGTTCTTTGACCCCCTTCACCACTGTTTCACATTCCCCGACTACCAATTGGTGCCCACTTTGGAGGAATTTTCTCAACTCCTGAGAATTCTTATTCTTAATCAACTACCCTACAATGGTACGGAAAAAGAACCAAAACCTGAAGATGTTGCTCAAGCACTACACTTGCAACCATCTTACATCAAGGGGCATTTGGAAACTAGAAGTGGTGTCAAAGGCTTCTTGGAAAAATTCTTGTTTGAGAAGGCACAAGAGTGTTGGAATTCCTTGGATCTACAAGCCTTTGAAGAGATTGTGGCACTCCTCATTTATGGGTTGGTCTTGTTCCCAAATCCTGACCAACTTATAGATGTCAATGCTGTCAAGATTTTCTTATCCAGGAATCCCATACCTACATTACTTGGGGACATCCTCCACTCATTTTACACACGAACAATGAGAAAGAGAGGTGTTCTCATGTGCTGTACTCCTCTCCTTGCAAGGTGGTTTATTTCGCACCTTCCACAATCTGTTGTGAAGAATGACCAAGGCTTAAGGTGGTCACAACGGTTGATGACCCTCACACACTCTGATGTACATTGGTGTTCTCGGTCCAGAGAAAATGTCATCATCGTCGATCATTGTGTAGAGTTCCCTAATGTTCCATTACTTGGCATTAGGGGAGGCATTACCTACAACCCTTGTCTAGCTTTAAGACAATTTGGATATGCACGGAGGGATGGCCCTCATGACATGCTGATTCCTGACCTAGTTTTTGACTTCGACAACGATGCGTAAGGACTTTGCCAAAGATTCATCAAAGCTTGGAGGATGCCTAACAAGGTAGATAGCAAGACACTGGGGCACAAGAACTCCATCACTCTTGAGCCTTATCTCAAGTGGGTACGAACCCGAGCCCAGAGTCTAATGATGCCTTACCCTCATGTTCTCCCTTTGATTAAAGAGCCTGTTAAGGAAGGAGAGGTTCCCTACACCATCCTATATCGTGACATGCCAACATCATGGGAGAAAATGCAGAAGAGTTGGATGCAACTCAAGGAGGAACGAAATACTTTTGAAGCCAGCTTCTACGCCAATGAGAAGAAGGTTTTGGAGCTTACCCGCCGCCATGCTATTGAAGAAGATCTGTATGTTTCTGATATTGATGACCTGATGACTCCACTGTTGACGATCAAGTTAAATCTGTTAAAGGCTGGGATTTTCCCAGGATGTAAAGAAGATTGCTACTGTTGTTCCTCTCTAACAATCGACTGTCCATTGCTGAAGATAGGCATCCAAGGCCTAATATACAGTCAACAAATTCTTTTCGAAAAGATTCCTGCTATTCCAACCCCTATCGAAGATGTTTCAATAATCACCATTTCCACCAATCTTTCCAAGGCCGTCAAAAAGCCTGTTAAGATTACATCCTCTACAAAGATTGTTCCCTTGAAAATAACCATGCCAGGGCCTGTCCCCTACATTTCTGACAAATCAATACCATGGAATTATGGTGGAGAAATCTACTACCATGGTGTTAAACAAGTTGAGATAACCGAGGAAAGCTCTGATGAAGAAGATGCCGGTATTGGAAACATTGCCGGTACAAGCAAGATCACCCGAAGTGGGAGAATATTTTCTCTAGAGATTGCCCCCCCAAAGGCAATCTTTGGACCCTCAGCTGCTGCCAAAGTTACTCCTGCACCGATAAAACTTTCCGCTAGAACCCCGTTGATTGAAGAAGCTGTTACTCCTGTGGTTGTCCCTCCTACTTCTGCTGATAAGGGGAAAGGGATCCAAGATGAGCTCGTCAGGACGAGGGCCCAACCTTTGGTCATCCCCGAAACCTCTAAGAAAGAAATGGAGGAGATTATGAAAATAATTAAGAAGAGTGATTATGACGTGGTAGAACAACTGGGGCAAACCCCCTCGAAGATCTCCATGTTAGCATTACTGCTTTGTTCAGAGGCGCGCGCCAAAGCATTGATAAAATTCCTGAAGACAGCCCATGTGCCCCAGGAAACCTCAGCCGATCAATTCCAAGATTGCGTGGCCAGCCTTATCGCAGACAACGACCTAGGTTTCTCTGATGCTGACCTGACTCCGAAAGGAAGAAAGCACAATGACGCATTACATGTGTCAGTAGAATGCCAAGGAACTACTCTGGCCCGTGTTTTGGTCGACACTAGTTCTTCTCTGAACGTGCTTCCTAAGAAGGATCTTGACCAATTGGATTGTGAAGGCTTGGAGTTAAAGCCGAGTAATATCATTGTAAGGGCATTTGGCGGGTCAAAGATAATGGTACATGGGGAGGTCGACATTCCCATTAAGGTAGGCACTGAAGTGTTCCCCTCAACTTTCTATATGATGGACATCCGCCCATCATACTCTTGCTTGCTAGGGAGGCCATGGATACATAATGCTGGGGCAGTCACTTCCTCCTTACATCAAATGCTGAAATACCCTGTCAAAGGAAAAATCATAACAGTACACGGTGAAGAGGAATATATGATCAGCCACCTGAACTCCTTTCGGTATGTGGAGGTGGAGGTTGAATTCATTGAAACACCATTCCAGCACTTTGAGGAAGTCTCTCCTGAGGTGGCAGTAGCAAAAGCGGTAGCTGAGGTACCCAAGCAGGTGGCCAGGATGGCATCTCTAAAAGACGCAAAGGCTGCGATGAAGGAAGGGAAGAGCTCAACATGGGGGCAGTTGCCAAATATTCCTCACAAAACAGACAAGTTTGGATTAGGATTTACTGCTGCAGGGCAAAAAGCTATGCGCCGCTCAAAAGTTGAAAGAACACCCATCAAGATTTCTCCTTATGGAATAAATGCTTTGGAAGACGAGGACGAAGGGGCCAACATTGAAGACTGGATCTTCCTAACCATCGGAGGGGGATTGCACAACTGGGAGGCGAAAGACTTCGTCCCCATTACTTTTATTAATCAGTAATTATCTGTCAAACATTTCCTGTTGGTTTGTAATAATTAATTTTGAACAATCTGCACGCTACTTTTTCACCTCATGCCTTGCCCGGGGCATGTAGGTCCATTTGTAAGGGTTTTGATTATCTTCATATTCATATGCCATGTTTAATGATTCATTGGACGTTTTTCATTAATAAACTGTTGTGTTCATTCTCTTTCCTTTTGCATTTTTGTTTGTTTAAGGATGGCTATCCCTTACACACACCCACACTCACAAATGCAGGTACCCATACACTCTGGATTCTATGGGTGACTATTCTGCTATGTCCTTCAATAACTCTGAAGATCTGGTCAATCAGGCTGAGTATGAAGATGACGAAGATTTTTAAGTACCGGGAGAGCTAGCCAGACTTCTACAACAAGAAGAGAGGGCCATCTTGCCTCACGAAGAGTTGTTGAAAACTATCAACTTAGGGACAGAGGAAGACTGGAAAGAAGTACAAGTGGGTGCCAATCTGGAACCGAGTGTCAAGGAGCGCTTGATACAGCTGTTGAATGAATACGTTGAAATCTTCGCCTGGTCTTATGAAGACATGCCGGGTTTAGACACAGATATAGTGGCTCACCGTCTCCCTACAAGAGAGGACTGTCCACCGATCAAGCAAAAAGTCCGCCGAATGAGGCCCGACATGTCTGAGAAGATTAAAGCTGAAGTAATGAAGCAATTCAACGCTGGCTTTCTGGATGTTACATCTTATCCCCAATGGGTTGCTAACATTGTGCCAGTACCTAAAAAAGATGGCAAGGTCAGGATGTGTGTGGACTACCGGGATTTGAATAGGGCTAGTCCTAAAGATGATTTTCCGCTACCGCACATCGACATTTTGATTGACAACACGGCTCAGCACAAGGTGTTTTCCTTCATGGATGGATTCTCAGGCTACAACTAGATTAAAATGGCCCCCGAGGACATGGAGAAAACAACCTTTGTTACACAATGGGGTACCTTCTGCTACAAGGTGATGTCGTTCGGACTGAAGAACGCAGGGGCAACTTATCAACGCGCCATGGTAGCTTTATTTCATGATTTGATACATCATGAGATCGAAGTTTACGTAGACGACATGATAGCTCGATCACAAACAGAGGAGGAACACCTTGAACATTTGCAGAAGTTGTTTTCCAGGTTGAAGGAGTACAAACTCAGGCTGAATCCGAGTAAGTGCACTTTTGGAGTTAGGTCTGGTAAACTTCTAGGATTTATTGTCAGCAACAAAGGCATTGAGGTCGATCCAGCAAAAGTGAAAGCTATACGAGAAATGCCTGCTCCCTGTACTGAAAAGGAGGTTAGAGGGTTCTTGGGGCGCTTGAACTATATTGCCAGATTCATCTCTCATCTGACGTTTACCTGTGAGCCAATTTTCAAACTATTGAAGAAAGATCAGGTAGTCGAATGGAACGACGATTGACAAGCTACTTTTGATAAGATCAAGGAGTATTTGCTAGAACCTCCTATTCTGATGCCACCCGTCGAAGGAAGGCCGCTGATCATGTATCTGACCGTGTTGGATAAATGAATGGGGTGCGTGTTGGGCCAGCATGACGAGTCTGGTCGAAAAGAGCATGCCATTTATTACCTTAGCAAAAAGTTTATCGACTGTGAGACTCGCTACTCACTGCTCAAGAAAACTTGTTGCGCTTTGGTATGGGCTGCTCGCCGACTGAGGCAGTATATGCTGACTCATACCACTCTGTTGATTTCCAAAATGGATCCTATCAAGTATATCTTCGAAAAGCCTGACTTATCTGGAAGAATCGCTAGATGGCAAATGATCGTGACTGAGTATGACATCCAATACACCACCCAAAAAGCTATAAAAGGGAGTGTACTAGCTGACCATCTAGCTCATCAAGCTATCGTAGATTATCAATCCATGAGATTCGACTTCCCGGACGAGGACATCATGAACTTGGACAACATTAAAGGTAACGAACTGTATGACGAACCTGAAAAAGGATCCCGATGGACCCTGTACTTTGATGGTGCTTCAAATGCACTTGGAAATGGTATCGGTGCGGTACTCATTTCCCCGGAAGGTTGCCACACACCTTTCACGGCCCGACTTTGCTTCAGCTGCACCAACAACATGGCTGAATATGAAGCTTGCATCTTTGGTCTCAAGGCTGCTATAGACTTGGGGATCAAATCTTTGATCGTATTTGGGGACTCGGATTTGGTTATCAGTCAAATCAAAGGAGAGTGGGACACCAAACATCCTAATCTTATCCCATACAAAGAACATGTCATGACATTGTTGCCTCATTTTGAGCAAATTACCTTCGAACATTTCCCGCGAGAAGAGAATCAGCTAGCAGATGCTCTGGCTACAATGTCTTCCATGTTTAAACTCAGCTGGGATAATGAGGCTCCCCAAATCACCATCGAGCGAATGGATGAACCTGTGCATTGTCATGAGATTAATACCGAAGAAGTAGTGGAACAACCTTGGTTTCACGAAATCAAAAGGTATCTCCAGACTAGAGAATATCCCGAAGGAGCTTCCGTAAATGACAAAAAGTTCCTAAGGAAGTTTGCTGCCAAGTTCTTCCTGAGCAACAACATCCTCTATAAATGCAACCATGATTGTGTTTTACTCCGATGCATAGACAAAGCCGAAGCAGAGTTAATCATGACTGAGATACACAGCGGTATGTTTGGCACCCACTTGAGCGGGCATACAATGGCTAAGAAGATCTTGAGGGCAGGCTATTACTGGTCTACCATGGAAGCTGACTGCCATCAACATTCCCGTACTTGCCACAAATGTCAAGTCTACGCTGACAAGATTCATATTCCTCCGGTTCCTCTCAACGTTCTGACAGCTCCTTGGCCATTTGCAATGTGGGGCATTGACATGATTGGAGAGATCAAGCCCACGGCATCCAATGGACATCGCTTCATCCTAGTCGCTATTGACTATTTCACCAAATGGGTCGAAACAGCTTCCTTCGCCTCTGTTACTAAAAATGTGGTTGCCCGCTTCATCAAGCAGAACCTCATATGCCGATATGGTGTTCCCGACAGGATCATCACAAACAATGGTACAAATCTGAACAATACTATGATCACCGCATTGTGCGAACAGTTCAAGATTTATCATCACAATTCATCTCCCTATCGGCTGAAGATGAACAGTGCTGTTGAAGCTGCGAACAAAAACATCAAGAAGATCATTCAGAAAATGACAGTCACCTACAAGGACTGGCATGAGATGTTACCGTTTGCTCTGCATGGATACCGTACCACGACACGTACTTCAACAGGGGCAACCCCATTTTCTTTGGTATATGGCATGGAAGCTGTCCTGCCCATGGAAGTTCAGATTCCTTCTTTAAGGATTATGAAGGACGCTGGTTTAAATGAAGACGATTGGATTCAGACCCGACTTGATCAACTCAATTTGATCGACGAGAAAAGACTCACTGCTATTTGCCATGGCCAGACGTATCAAAAACGGATGATCAAGGCTTTCAACAAGAAAGTCAGACGTCAGGTATATCAAGTCGGAGATCTCGTAATCAAGCGGATTATCTTACCGCAAAGTGATCCCAGGGGCAAATGGACTCCTACGTACGAAGGACCATTTGTGATCAAGAGCATATTTTCTGGTGGTGCAATGATCCTGACCACCATGGACGGCGACGATTTGCCACACCCTGCGAATGTAGACATAGTCAAAAGATACTACGCATAAAATAACCCGACAAGTCGAAAACCCGAAAGGGAGACTTGGGCAAAAATGGGCATCCCGGTGAACCGAAAACCCGAAAGGGCTGTTCAGGCAAAAATTAGGGATAAAACAAAAAAAATCTGTACACCCGACAAAGTCGAAAACCCGAAAGGGCGGCTTGGGCAAAAAAGGGTTTCCCGGTGGATCGAAAACCCGAAAGGGCGATTCAGGCAAAGGTTAGGGAATTAAAGCGTATGACTATGTCTCGTCGGATCACTTTAAGGATAATCTCTTCATCAACCAGCTCCAAGCTTCTGATCAATCTAGTCATCGGCGGATGAAGCATTGAATGGACAGATATTCAGAGTTGTGAAGGCTATAGCAGAATGGGGATCCCATGGAATTGTTTCACATAGCCATCTTTCTTTTGTATAAATTTTTCAATTTTTTACGACGACATCCTCTTACTAGGACGACTGTCTCCTTTGTACAAATATACTCATAGAAAATTAATACAAATACTTTTCCAAATACAGAAGTTTGCTTTGTCTTCCTTTCCTTTTTCTTTTGCACTTATGTTTTATTTGAGAAACGTCCAATGTTTTGTTAAGTAGGCATATGCATTTGAACGTAATCATTTTCCTTACAAACCAAGAAAAATATGATTACTGATAGGTTGAAGGTACAGGTAGATATCTCGATGCCCTTTCAGAAGGAATCCCCAGCAGATTTAAACTCCAAATTCCTCAATCCATAACTTAATTCCCCAAACAGAGTTAAACTTCAGGATCTCCAGCAGAACAAAAGCTTTTTCAAAAACTGATCTCCCCAGCCAGAGGGCCTTCCAGAACTCAATTCCCCTCAGAGTTAAATCTCAGAATTCCCGGTGGAGCCTTAAAATCTGAAAATCCTATCCTCAGCGGAACTAAAAATTCCAACCATCAATCCCCAGCGGAACCAGACTAGTGAACCTTCTCCCCACAGAGATACTTCCCACCAGGCTAAGGATTCTCAATCTTACTTCTCCAGCATAAGTCTACCAGGGTCTAGACGCCCCAGTAGAGATCATCAGAGTTCTCTTACCCTGCAAGTCACCAAGGAGTTCCGATCCCCGCAGTGGTCCTAAGATCCCTCAACAATTGAAGATCTTGCATTCCCCAAGCAGAATGAAGACTCTCATTCTCAGTTCCTCACAGGATATTCAGATATTCCCCAGTGAAGATCTCCTCAGGACAGGAATCCCCAGTAGATTGGCATACAACCCAAGCTCTTGATTCTCCAGCAGTAGTCAACAAGGATGTCTCATCCTCAGCAATCAAAATTCTTGCAATCCCCTGCAGCAGTCAAGGATTCACTTTCCCCGACAACAGTCAAGATTCTATTATCTCCAGCCATCCAGGATTCATCTATCCTCAGCAAGACAGCTCATCAGCTTACATGCGCATTCATTACATTCATATATCATAAACATTGATATAACATATATATTGCATCATACATATCATGCAACATAACTTTATATTCTAGCTAACATTTCATCCTTTTCAGGATAAGATTAAAAGGCTATCATTAACCATTATTCAGATACAGTACATATACACCCCAGACACAGCGGTCATTCTAATACTCATTCAGAATTTTAGGTTAGATACAGTACAGATACACCCCAGACACGGCGGTCATTCTACTACTCATTCAGACTACAGCAGTCAGATACAGTACAGATACACCCCAGACACGACGGTCATTCTACTACTCATTCAGACTACAGCATTCAGATACAGTACAAATACACCCCAGACACGGCGGTCATTCTACTACTCGTTCAGACTACAGTAATCGGATACAGACTAGATACGCTCCAGACACGGCAGCCATTCTATCTCTCATTCAGATTCACTTATCCACCTCAAGGTTCAATGCATTCCAAGCACGGATACCATTCTGACCCTTACAACAGCAGTTTGATTCTCCCTAGTGCGATCGCCACGGAAGTCATTCTGTCATTTATTTAGATCCCAGTTACAGTTTTAGATACACTCTAGACACGGAAGTCATTCTGTTGCTCATACAACTTTCAACTTCAGATACAGTCCAGATACGCTCCAGACACGGTTGCCATTCTGTCACTCATTCAGAATTTGTCCCTAGCACGCAGTTGCTCCATACAGATATTTCTTTGTTACCCAGATACAATACATATACACTCTAGACACGACAGTCATTCTGATATTTATTCTACCTTCAAACGCAGTTCCGACTCAGATCCGTCCCAGACACGGAGGCCATCCTTTTGCTCGTACAAACTCAGTCTCCAGATATAGTTCAAATGCATTCCAGACACGGATACCATTTTGACCCTCATTTTTTTGACCTATCACATTACAGTTCAACAAACATTTCAGATGGCATCTTTAAGCCCATCCCCGACAAGATTCTATCACATCTCCAGATGGCATCTCTAAGCCCATCTCCAAATGGCATCTTTAAGCCCATTTCAGCATCCTTGTCTTGACGAGTACAAATTTAAGGACACTCTAGTGTCCAATCTCCTTTTACCTTCGAGACGCGAAAGGCAAACCTGCCAATTTAACTCTTCAGGTGCAAGAAGATTGAACAGGGACAACTGTTGTACCCAAAAATTTGCCCTCTCATTTCATCAACATTTTCTCACTACAAGACCTTTTGAGCTCAGGATCAAGTTAGGGTTTGTTCTGCTCATGACATCTCTTTGCACTATTGACCCAAATTAGGGTTTGAGTTTGCACAAAGATGTTTTGACCTAAAATTCACAAAGTGACTTTCATGCTTCATGTTGGACTCACAAGTTTATCCATACCAAGTTTCAAGCCTTGATTCCAATCTTTGCCCAGTCAATTGGACAGTTGACCTAGAAATCAGGTGTATTGGGGAAAAAGTCAACTGTGGCCAATTGACATTCAAACCTCATGATTTTTGACCCACATCAACATAATGAACTCATATGGACCATTTTATCAAGTTTGGATCACAATTCCACAAGAAATTTGATCAGATCACCAAAAGGGTAAAATGGTCATTTTTAGGGTTTTGACTGCACAAAGGCAATTTTTGACTGTTTGACCTAGCCAATGGCAAACCAAGCTCACATATGGACTCAATGACTCAATGGCATGGTCTTGAAACATTCAACAAGTTCAAAAGGTCCCAAATGCACAAGATTGACAGATGAATTTTCCAGTCAACTGATCAAAATTTGACTGTATACTAAAAAGTCAAACTTTGACTTTTTGGTCAAAATCAAGTGCCAAGATTTATTTTTCATCAAGACATGTCAAATTATGAAACTTGTTCATCAAGAAATCCAAAATTGCAAATTAGGGTTTAAAATGAGAAAATTTAATAACTTAGAATTTTTCTAAGTTATGAAACTTCCTTATTTTTTCCTAACTTTGTCCCATTTTTTCATCAAGATACATTTGGATTCAAACAAAACTAAAAACATGAAAGTTGTAGTCCATTGCAAAATCTACAACTTTGATTCACAAAGTTTCCTCAAAAGAAGCTTTTAACTCAAGTTATGATTTTTGGAACAAGGGTGCAAAACATTCTTAACTTAGAAAAATTTTGACCTATTCTAGGCAGGCTTTTTGCCCAACTTCATGGCCACTTTTCACATGGTTCCACTTGGAATTTCAATTTTCATTACAAGTATGGATTGTAGTACACATTCCAAGATTTCCAAATTGTCCAAGAACTTCTCAAACACCCTTGTGGTTAGGGAGAATCGAATTTGCAAAGTTGGGCAAAAGTCACTTTGTTCATAGCCAAATACATGTTCATAACATTGCCATTTTCAAGTCAGCATGGTTCAAGCTAGATTACAGGCCTCTAATCCTTTTCACACTCAATAATTAAATGCCAAACCATTGTGCCAAGATGTTATTTTGTTCATTTGGTCATTACATGCAAGATTAATCCATATTTAGAAAAAGCAATTTTGCCATTCTTGTAAAGATGCACTTTATGTCAAATAACAAATCCAAGAGGCATGGGCCGGATCTTTGAAGCTAGCATTTGTACACAAATCCCTCTGATCAAGAAGAAGATATGCAGCATGCTCAAGGACTTGGTACAGGCCTATAACTCAACTTGCATTTCCTTACTTCAAAAACAAGCAAGATTGCAAAACATATACAACACTCACTTCCTGCAAGCATAAGCCTAAGCAAACTTTATCCTCATCTTACATACATCCTAACTGACCCAAAACACGATTCCTTCACCCTCAATCCATCCTCATATTCAAAAACACCCTCTTGCTGCAGAAACAGAGCAAGTTCTGCAACTTGACTTCCACAAACATTTCCACTCGTGCATTTTGGCTAAAAAGAGTTCAAACATGTTCTATATCATCCATTAAAGCTATCCCAAGCATTGAACAGAAACTGTAACATCCATATCCAAGTTTTCCATTTCCACTTTTCAGTTTTGCAGGTTGACTTTCATAGCTCGATACAGTTAGATTCAAAGCAAGCTAAGTGTTGGAGAAGGTTCCTTGGACCTCAGGCAAGCTGTACAAGTCCTCAAACACCATTGAAGTTGGCCATATTACTCTGTTCGAGTCAAGCTGAAACAGGTAAAATGTGAACTTCTATCTCGCTATCCAAGCATATTTAGGCTTAAGTTTGTGAAGAAAGTATGTTCTACTCATAACCCTGAAGTTATCCATATACTTAGTTTTCATTTATATTGAGTATGCTGTGAGAATTTTGGCCATGAACATTGGAGAAAATTTAGGTCAGAAATTGGGGATGAAGAAATTCTCCCTCGTCTCTTAGAGTTAGGTCAAGTTTTTTATATGTATGAATTCGTCTCTTCATGCTCTATAATGTTTGTGTTATGAGTTTTTGTTAAAAGACAAAGAATCAGGAGTTTGTGTTGGACATGATGAAGCGCGCGTTTTCTGTTTGAAACAAGGCTGGAGGTTGAAGAAGGTTGACTTGGGCTGGGCCTGAGTTGTTTTTGCTCTTTGCACACTCTTTTTTAACTTACACCCCCCTGGCCCATTGTGTGAAATATTCACTATTTTTGCATTTTTCTTTTTATTTCTGGTTCTATATTTTTATTCAAACATGAAAAAACACTAAAAATATTTTTTCTCACATTTTTGCATTTATTTGGTATTTATTTGTTTCATTTAGCATATGTATATAAATAAATATAACACTTTTTATTTAAAATATTAAAAAATAATACAAAAACATATATATTTTCAGTCATTATTTTTTATTTACATTTTGAAAACATTTTTCTAAAATATACCATTTTTGTAAATAATTAATATTTTTGTATGTATTTAGTATATTTAATATATAATATAAATACTTGTATATTTATTAGAATATTTAGGATAAAAATATGAAAATAATACATTTTTATTTTTATTAATATATGACATCAAAAATACTTTTTTTTCCACAATATACTTCTTTTTTTATTTTTTGTATATAACTAACAAATATTGTATATAATATAATTAATAAATACTATTTATTTAGAAAACTAGGGTTTTACCCTAAACCATGAAAATATCCAAAAAAATTGACTTTTTTTATTTTTGTTTATATTTCACATGAAAAATACTCTCATACATAAAAAATCATTTTTGTGCATAATACATTTTTGCATATTTATTATATTTGTCTTAATATTATACAATTTTAATATTTGTATATTCAATATGGATGTAATAGTTTTAGGTTTAATTTCTTGCTAAATATCCCCCATTCAAACATTTGTACCCCCATCCCCATAATTATGATGTAATAATTTAGGACTTTAAATTCCCGCATTTAAAAGCTTTCTAATTATGCCATGATAGACCTAGGTTTTATATGCAAAAATTAAATAACAAATAGCTTGACCTAATTCAAAGACAAAAAAAGCATGAAATGGACAACACCAATCACACTTGCACCCTTAGGGTTACTCCACTTGTTGCCTTCAAAAATGGGCCATGTTTGCATGTTGAGTTTCTTTGGCAAAACAAAACAATTCAAATGATCATAGTCCCTCGATGACGCTTTCTCAAGTTGCCTAAAAATGATCAAGTCCCTTAAAGAAAAAATTGCCAAAGACACTTGGCACCATTGCATTCATGGTCTAAACGATGACCCGCGCCTGTCCCGTTAACATCCTAACACAAGATTATCCACCAAATACAATGGTGGAACAATACTGTTAAAAGGGTTAAAACATAGGAAAGATCTTTGAGTAAATTTATGGGTAGACAACTCTTAGTTACTTGATCAAACTTGCAAAACACACTTGCCTACTCTTTCAAAACACACTCCACAACACACTTTCAAAAACATTGAAAACTTTTCAAAAGAGAAATATACCTTTGTATACATTCACACATGTATCATTACAAAGGTTGCCACAATAATGGCCTCTTTTCAAAACCTCTTTCAAAATCACACACAAAGCACCATTTCAAACAATTGAAAGCACCATTTCAAACAATTGAAAATGCAAGGCAAGTGATCTAAGCAAGTACCTAAGAGCCCATGGATAACCATGGATAGAAAGGGTGCTAATACCTTCCCTTTCTATAATCTACTCCCCGAACCCATGAAAACATCTCAAAGGTTTTTCCTGTGCTTTTTAACCTTTCCTTAGGATAAAATAAAAAGTCGGTGGCGACTCTTGCTAAACCGAAACATTTGCGAAAACAAACGCAAAACCCAAGTCAGTTCTCCCACAATATCACAGTATTAAACAGAAGCAATGATAGTTTAGAACAAGTATAAATATTACAGTCAAACATGAAAAGAAAACAAGGAAAACATAAGAAAAATCTAAGAAGAAGGAGGAAGTCGTGTGAACAACGCTTCCAACATGCTCTTGATTTGTTCGCTGGTTTCGGTTTGCTTTGCTACCATGTTTGCAATAGATTCAATATTGATATCCTGCTTGTCCATCCGTTCATTCATCATCATGTCTGATCTCTTCAGATCCTCCAGAGTCTGCCTATCAACAGAGGAAGATTGAGGATCTTCAGATATAGTCTACTTCTCAGAGCTTTCTGTAGCTTCTTCTGCTTGACCCAAGTCTTCAGCTTGAATAACATGTTCTTCTACAGCTTGAACTGTAGATGCTGGACGCTTTTTAGACCAAGGCTCATTGTCCAGATGCAGAACTTCTTCCTTCAGCAACTTGCTCAGAACTGGACCTTCCATTTCCTTCAGCAGATTGCTGAAGTTCTGCTGAACCTGTCCATAGTTATGGTCTTGTAGCTTGAAGGTTTCAGCGCATACCCATCTTCTGAATTGAGTCCAGAGATGATCTGATACAGCAGGATCAACAACTTCTAGAGTTGCTTGTTTCAAAGAAGATATCCATTTCTGCATATCTGATTCAAAATTCAAAATTCAAAATGCTGGAACCAACATCTGGTTGTTTCGGTTTGGGGATGGCAGTTTTCTGGTTTATTGCAGCAAGGCGTTCAAGGATTGTTAGATCAATGACTGTCTTGCTGTGGTTTTCTGTATTTTTCTTGGGTGAGGGAGTAGGAGAATCATAAATAACGATTGGACTATGTGGGGTGTTTGGAGGAGTTGTTTCTGGTGAGGATGGTAGTTGAGACATGTTAACAGTTGTACCACAAGGAAATTGAATGGCCAAGGGTTGTGGTTCAGGGGACTCAGAGGTTTGAGCCTCAGAGTTTTGAGTCTCAGGCTGTGGTGATTGTGCATGTGGAGGAGATGGTGGATTAAAATATGGTTGGGGAGAGGAAGGTTGTGGAATTTCTGGTTCTGGTATTGAAGTGAGGGGAGTTTCTAGAATGGGTGAAAGTGGAATGTCAGGTTGTGGAGAAATGGGAATTTCATAGTTTGGATTTGGATTTTCTGGTTGTGTATTTGGATTATTTGTTTCAGGAGCGGAAGAATGTTGTTCAATATCAGACAGAACTTGTGCAAGTTCTGGTTCTGGAATGGTTGTAGTGTTTGGATTTTATGGTTTGGAGCGGGATCTTCTGAGGGTTAATGACTCAGAAGGTTCAAAGTCTTCAAAATCTTCAAAGGTTTGGGGAGTTGGGATATCAGATGGAATTGGAGTTGGATTGGATGTGGAACCAACAGTTGAATCTAAAACAGATACAGAAACAGGATTACCTCTTTTCTTTGGAGTCTGTTGTGATGATCCTTCTGGAGCAACTTTTCTCTTCTTCGTCTTCTTCAGAGCAACCTCTGGTGCCTTCTGCTGAAGATCTTGAATGTTTAGATTGGGTGCTGTACCATCAGCTTTGCACGCATCCAAGTATCTCAGAACTATTTGAGGCTTGGAGTCAATCTCTGAGAACATAGGAAAGTCGTCCAGAGGGATTCTCCTACTGGAGATTTCAGCAAAAGGAGTAATGATGGGCTCCTTCTTAATGTTCTCTATCAACTTCATATTCTTTAGATTCTTGGCATTCATCTGCTTGCCAACAGAAGGTTCCAAGGTGCTGATCTCTTGTGCCTCTGTCAAGTGCTCAATCAGCCTATTCTCAGTCAGAATATCTGATATCAATCTGCCCAAGGGTATCCAATCCCTTTTAGTACGTTCTTCTTCTCTAGTCTCCTTGACGCTGGTTCTCAGATGGTTGAACAGAAGATGAGCTAGATTAATCTTTACCTTCTGATTAATAAAATAGATCAGAAACTGCTGATCTATGTTTATGTAATCAGGAGAGCTTGTAGGCTTCCTGTGATTGAAACAGCCCAGAATAATCTTTGCCCAAATTTTGTGCTTATCTTTCAGATCCCTTATCTTGCTGGAGGGAAGCCCCAGCGTGAAAATCTGCCTTGCTATAACAGCAACATCTGAACATCTTTCAGCCATGTCTATACAGCGAATACCACCACCATTGTAGCTAATTAGACGAGCAATCAAATCTTCAGTTATCATAATCTTCTTCCCCATTATATAAGAAGTGACTTGGTGATTTGAGGAGGAGGCGTGAATCCATAATTCCTTAACCAAAATAGGGAAAGTTGGACCAACCAACCTGTCAAAGTATCTCTCCCAACCTTGAGCTTGAATCTCTTCTGATAAATCAAAACCATTTTCCTTCAAACTGTTGAAATCCACTATAATCTCTGACAGAACTTCCAGGTTCTTGACTGGAGTGAGTAGCGTTCTGAAAGGAACCTCATATTGCTCAGCTGATGCATCTTTCTGGGAACCTGAAGAGATATTGCTGGAAGACTCCATTGTTCACACGAGGTTTTGAGAGAAAAAATTGAAAGGGTTTTCTTGAGCAGTAAGAACACAAACACAGATATCAGAAGAATTGATTGAAAACGAAAGTAAGGGTAAAAGTTGTGAATGTGTGTTAGTGGTGTTTAAATAGATTTTGAAAAAGTTTTTGAAAACATAAACGCTTAAGAGAGAGAAATAAATCATGATTAATAGCATTAATTGATTGCTGATTTTAGGGGATTTCAGAGAGATACTTAAACGGTTACCAGTGACATGTGTCTCAATGCAACCAATCAGCGCTTTGCCTTTTCATAAGTATGAACGCGTGTTCATCCTCATGAACCAGCTGATGACTGGATGACACTTGTTTACTTTGAGTGAACATCACTTCTATCCTTGAGTTGAAGAGCTCAGAGCTTCATGGATAGATCTGATACAATCTGTATTTCTAAAAATCTGAAAGAGGATTGATCAGAAGTTCACAAAGTAATAAACATGATTCTGAAGGTTAATATATAAAATTAAAACAGTTTTATTCTGGACAGAGCTTCATGCTGAGATGATTCAGAATGAAGTTGAACCTATCTTCAGAAAGTGGTTTTGTAAAGATATCAGCCCATTGATGGTCTGTATCAATAAATTTTAAGTTTAAAATGCCTTTCTGAATATAGTCCCTAATAAAATGATGTTTTATTTCTATATGCTTAGCCCTAGAATGCAGAATTGGATTTTTACTTAAGCAAATGGCAGAAGTATTATCACAGAGTATGGGAATGTTACTCTCATAAATATGGAAGTCCTCGAGCTGACTTTTCATCCAGAGCATTTGTGTGTTGCATCCAGCTGCTGCTATATATTCAGCTTCTGTTGTTGATAGAGCAATGGTGGATTGTCTTTTGCTGGACCAAGAGATCAAATTTTTTCCCAGAAACTGGCAACTTCCAGAAGTACTTTTACGTTCAACTCTATCTCCAGCAAAGTCAGCATCACAGTAACCTACTAAGCTGTAATCACCAGATTTTCTATAAAACAAACCCAGATTAGTAGTACCTTTCAGATACTTGAAAATTCGCTTAACAGCTGTTAAGTGAGATTCTCTAGGATCTGATTGGAATCTTGCACAAATGCATACACTGAATAAAATATCAGGCCTTGAAGCTGTAAGATAAAGAAGAGAACCAATCATATCTCTGTAGACCTTCTGTTCTACATTTTTGCTTACCTCTTCTCTTTCTAGAATGCACGTGGGATGCATTGGAATCTTTGATGGCTTACATTCCGAGAGATCAAATTTCTTCAGAAGTTCTTTGACATATTTTCTCTGATGAATGTAAGTTCCTTTTGGGGTTTGATTGATCTGGATGCCCAGAAAGAATTTCAGTTCCCCCATCAGGCTCATCTCAAATTCTTCCTGCATACACTTAGCAAATTCTCTTCCCAGAGAGGGTTTAGTAGATCCAAATATTATATCATCAACATAAATCTGACAGACTAAAATGTCATTCTTAATTGTCTTACAGAATAAGGTTGTGTCCACCTTCCCTCTGGTGAATTCCTTTTCTAACAGGAAGTTACTTAGTCTTTCATACCAAGCTCTGGGAGCTTATTTCAGACCATACAGTGACTTCTTTAGTTTGAAAACATATTCTAGATTTTTTGAGCTTTCAAAACCAGGGGGTTGGTGCACATATACCTCTTCTTCTATATATCCATTTAAGAATGCACTTTTGACATCCATCTGATACAGAGTGATGCCTTTATTAACAGCAAAAGAGATTAAAAGTCTGATAGATTCTAACCCGGCGACTGGAGCAAAGGTTTCTGTATAGTCTATCCCCTCTTGCTGACTATAACCTTGTGCTACCAATCGTGCCTTGTTTCTGACAACTTCACCTTGTTCATTCAGCTTGTTTCTGAACACCCATTTTGTTCCAATGACGTTGAATCCTTTTGGTTTAGGAACCAGATGCCATACGTCATTCCTGGTGAATTGATTCAGCTCCTCTTGGATTGCTAGAATCCAGTCATTGTCTAGAAGTGCTTCATCAATTGAGGATGGTTCAATCAGAGAAACAAGTCCCATGAGGGATTCTTTAGAGTTTCTGAAGCTGGCTCTTGTTCTGATTGGATCTTCCTTTCTTCCTAAGATTGTTTCTTCTGGATGATCCATGCTGCTTCTGGATGGTCTTTTCCTGAGGTTGATCAACAGAAGATGCTGGATTGCTTGCAGTGCATCTTTCTGATGTTGAGGGAGTGTCTCTGTTAAGAGCTTCTGATGACTTGTCTTTTGTACCTGTGAATTCAACTTCCATACCTGCATGTAATTCATTCTGCTTTGACTTTTCAGAGTCAAGCTTATCATCAAAACGAACACTGATTGATTCTTCCATAATTTGTGTTTCTGTATTGTATACTATGTACCCTCTTGAGCGTTCAGAGTATCCTAACATAATACACTTCTGTGCTTTAGAGTCAAACTTGTTCAAATAATTCTTAGTATTTAAAATAAAACAAGTACATCCAAATGGATGAAAATATGAAATGTTGGGCTTTCTGTTCTTCCACAATTCATATGGAGTCTTTTCCAGAATATGTCTTATGGAGATTCTATTCTGAATGTAGCACGCTGTTTTATTGCCTCTGCCCAGAAGATCTTAGCAACGTTAGTCTCATTGATCATGGTTCTGGCCATTTCTTGCAATGTTCTGTTCTTTCGTTCTAAAACTCCATTTGGCTGGGGAGTTCTAGGACAAGAGAAATCATGCAGAATGCCTTCGTCATTAAAAAATGATTCAAAATCTATGTTTTCAAACTCTCCACCATGACCACTTCTGACTTTGACGATTCTAAGATCCTTTTCATTCTGAACTTGGTTACAGAAGGTGACAAACACAGAGTGTGACTCGTCCGTGTGTCTTAAGAACTTTACCCATGTCCATCTGTTATAGTCATCTACGATTACTAACCCATACTTCTTGCCACTAACTGAAGCAGTTTTAACTGGTCCAAATAAGTCAATGTGCAGAAGTTCTAATGGCTTAGAGGTGGAAACAACGTTTTTAGATTTGAAAGCAGGTTTTGCAAACTTGCCTTTCTGACATGCTTCACACAGAGCATCTGAATTGAACTTCAGGTTAGGAAGTCCTCTGACTAGATTGAGTTTGTTAATCTGAGATATTCTTCTCATACTAACATGCCCCAATCTTCTGTGCCAGATCCATTGCTCGTTGTTAACAAACAGAAGACACTTTACATTCTGACTTTTCAGTTCAGAAAGTTTGATTTTGTAAATGTTGTTTCTCCTCTTTCCATTAAACAGGATAGTCCCATCTTTCTGACTAACAAATTTACATGAATTTTGATTAAAGATTATATCATAACCGTTATCACTTAATTAACTTATGGATAACAGGTTATGCATTAACCCATCTACTAATAAAACATTACTTATAGAGGGAAGATTTCCATTACCTACTATTCCAGAGCCAATGATCTTTCCCCTCTGATTGCCTCCAAAGCCAACGTGGCCTCCAGGCTTAAGTTCCAGGCTTTGGAACATATGCCTTCTTCCCGTTATGTGTCGTGAGCAGCCAGAGTCCAGGTACCATGACTGGTGTTTCTGCTTTGCTGCTAAAGATATCTGCAACATGTATTATTTTATCCTTAGGTACCCATATTTTCTTGGGTCCTGATTTGTTAGTTTTACCAAAACTCTGATTGAATTTTGGTTTGACAGAAAAATTACCACTGGTATATTTAATGTCGTGTGTGTGCCCATATACAAAGTGTGAATTAAGAGGAGTTCGTTTAATAACTAAATCCATGGCATTCTTTGGTGTAGGTACCTTACCTTGGTATCCTATTCCCTTTCTGCCATTTCTGCTAACTCCATAGATCATTGAAGCCATCTTGCTTCTATCTATGCTTTTAGATAGAAACTTCTGAAAGTTGTGATCATACTCCTTGATGATCTCATCAGCACTACTGGGAGTTTCAGGAATTGTTTCCTTTTGAGAGTTTTGTAATAGATTTTCTAATTTTGAAAGTTTATTTTTCAACTCAGAATTCTCCAATTTGAGATTCTCAGTTTTATCAGAGTCAGAAGCAAGATCCCTTTTCAGGTTTCTGAATTTGACTCTGATTTGCTGATATCGTTCCAGAATCTCATTGAGGCTTTCAACTAGTTCAGCCTTAGTAAAATTAATATCAAAGTCAGGAAATACCTCTTCTGTGTCTGATTCAGAGTCTGATTCAGAAGCTTCACTGTCTTCTGCTATGTTCGCCATGAGAACTATGTTTGCTCTCTCATCATCTGATTCTGAGTCAGCTTCAGATGTGTCAGATTCATCCCATGTAGCCATGAGACTTTTCTTCTTTTCCTTGCCAAACTTTCTTCTGGAATTTTCCTTCTGAAGCTTTGGGCATTCACTCTTGTAGTGTCCTTGCTCATTACACTCATATCAGATAATGTCTTTGTTGTTTGGCTTTCTGCTTCCTGAAGAGCCTTCAGATCTTCTGGGATTCCTGAACTTTCTTTGCCTCTGCTTCCACAGTTGGTTCACCCTTCTGGAGAGGAGAGACAGTTCATCTTCTTCTGATGAGGACCCATCAGAAGTTTCTTCAACAGCCTGCAAAAACTTGGAGTCATATTTTCTGTTAGATTTTAAAGCTAAAGGCTTACCTTGCTTTTGAGGTTCATCAGCTTCTAGCTCTATCTCGTTACTTCTGAGGGAGCTGACAAGTTCCTCCAGAGAGATTTTGTTGAGATCCTTAGCTAGCTTCAGCGCTGTGACCATTGGCCTCCACTGTTTTGGCAAGCTTCTGATGATCTTCTTTACATGATCAACAGTAGAATACCATTTGTCCAGAACTTTGAGGCCATCAACCAGAATCTGAAATCTTGAGAACATTGTTTCAATAGATTCACTTTCTTCCATCTTGAATGCCTCATACTTCTGAATGAGCGCAAGAGCTTTAGTTTCTTTCACTTAAAGGTTTCCTTCATGCGTCATTCTGAGAGAGTCAAACATGTTCTTGGCAGTGTCTCTGTTTGAAATCTTTTCATATTCAGAGTAAGAGATAACACTGAGAAGAATAGTTCTGGCCTTGTGATGGTTTTTGAAATCACGCTTTTGTTGATCAGACATTGTTTTCCTGTCAATCTTCTGACCACTTGCATTCACTGGGTGCGTGTATCCATTTGTCACCATATCCCACAGATCAGCATCATGGGCTAGAAAGAAGCTTTCAATTCTGTCTTTCCAGTAATCAAAGTTCTCTCCATCAAAGACTGGAGGTTTGCCACTGAATCTGTCTCTTTCTTCATTGTTGTCATTGCTGATGTTGTGATGTGTTCCTGCCATAGTGTTTTTCAATGTTGGATCTTGTACTGACACAGTTAGGTGTTATGAACTCAGAACCAGGCGCTCTGATGCCAATTGAAGATATGAAAAACACAAGAAGGGGGGTTGAATTGTTGAAACTTGAAATCAAATGCAGACAACACGATATTTTTATCCTGGTTCGTTTGATCTCAAACTACTCCAGTCCACCCGTCAAGGTGATTTCGCCTCTCTCCAACGAGGTCTTAATCCACTATATTCAACTGAATACAAAACTGCCTTAACAACTGCTAAAGCCTTCTTGAGTCTAAACCACAGACCGGTTTCTCAAGGAAATTCTCTTACAGAAAAATGAACAAATGTGTGTTGAATGTTTTCTAGAAAAACGATATATCACAACTGTGATAATACATAAACTAAAGCTTAGATGATACTAGATTGCTAGAGCTATAGAATAATCAATTGAGAGCTTTTAGCAAAAGTGAGAACGAGCTTGATGATGATTGCTTTTGGCGTGTATATGCGTGTAAGGTACTGTAGAGAATTAGCCATTTTCTTTCTCACTGATTTGTTTAAATACTTCTTGGAAAAGATACGTTGATGCCAATAATTCCATTTCAATGCTCATTACGTTATTTCCATTTTGAGAAGATCTTTGTCTTGGAATAAAGCCGTTGGTAATTAATCTGCCTTGAATGCAGTAACGTTAACACTTCAGAATGTTCTGCTTGATTAAGATCAGAGTGTTCTTTGGCTTTTAGCTTATTCTGATTGCTTCTGAGTGCTGATGACATTGATAAGATCCTGATCAGAGTCAGAGTGTTTTGAGCACAGATTCTGTTCATCAGACTTCAGCATAGCGCATGTATTGATCTTCTGATGCTGATGTTGATACTGATGTTCTGATGCTGATTCCATTAGAGTTTCCTGTAAATAAACAACATAATTTTAAGTAGCATCTATGTCTTATATAAAACTCATAATTCATTTAATCTTGTATTTTGTTATCATCAAAACTCTAACTGAGGGTTGTAGAATCAAACTATGTTCTAACAATAATTTTGTGAATAAGGGTCCATAAACTTTTTAACTTAGTGAAATGTTGCCCTAGTTTAGGCAGGTTTTTTACCTAACTTCATGGCAACTTTTCACCTAGTTCCAAGAGGAATCTCAAAATGAATTTCAAATATGGATTGTAGAGCATGTTACAAGATTTCCAAAATGTCCAAGAACTCTCCAAGATCACTTATGGTTAGGGAGAATCAAAGAAAGGAAAATGGCAATTCGTCACTTTTGTTCAAGGCATTTTCACAATGGTTCAAGTTGCAAATCTGTCCTAGCATGCTTGTACTTAGCATTACATGTCCTAATCCTTTCTACACTCCATAATTGAATGCTAATTCAGTGGACAATGGCTTTATTTTGACCTTTGGAGCATTGTACAATGAAATAATCCATTTATGGCATAAAGTTCATAATACTACTTCCATAAAGCTAGCTTTTTACAACTTTGCAAATCTTGAGCCATGGACCTGATCTTTTGTTGAAAACAAGATCCACAAACATCAAGAAAAGTACACCAACCCTATGCAGCTAACAAGCAAGCCTGTACAGGCCTTTGGCATTGGTCATGTCAACTTTCTTCAAAAGCAAGCAAACTTGCAAAAGTCAAGACAACTTGTGTATCTGTTAAAGGCAAGACTTTGTATCCTTTCAAACAACTTCAGAATCTTGTAACAAGCGTAAGCACGAATTTCTAACATCCCAAACACTCTCAAACACCAAAATCACACTTTTCTGCCCAAACAGGGCATCATCTGCAGAACCTTTGCCAATTTGAAATTTGCTCGTGCGTTTCTCATTTTAAGACTTCAAACACTTTACATACATCCTACCTAAGTTGTCCAAACCTTTGTCTTACAACTGTAACCCCTGTTTCAAGGATCACCATTTTCAGTTTGAAGGTTTGTAGGTTGAATTCTATAGGGAGATTCAAGCATCTACAAGGCAAGCTGAGCATTGGAAAAGCTTGAGGGAACTTCAAGGAAGCTCACACGATCTTCAGGCCTGACTCAAAGTTCCCACATTGCCATATCCAAACTCAACTGAACAAGGTATTTTTCAAGTTTCTATCTCTCTATTTAGGCATCTTTAGGTCACGATTTGTGAAGCAAAAATGTAGTCCTTAACTTGCTTAAGTTGTACATATGCATAGTTTTTATTTATATTAACTGAGTAGTGAGAATTTGAAGCTTGAAGTTCATGAAAATTTTAGGTCAGAAATTAGGGATGATAAAATTCTCCTTGATCTTTGAGTGTTAGGTCACAAACTTTATATCACTGGAATCGTGTGATCATGAGCTACATTTTTCATGTTACAAGTTTTTGATATTATGCAAAGAATAGCAAGATACAGGTTTGACTCAGGAACACGCGTTTGATGTTGGCTGGAGGTCAGGGATGAAGCTGGCTGGGCCTGGCGCCTTGGGCTTGCTTCTTTTCACACCCCCAGTTTACTTTTGCACCCCCTTGGCCCATTTTTTTTTTATATTTTTGCATATTTTTTATTTCTTTTATATTTATTGCTTTTATTTATTTTTCTGAACATGAAAAAATCTTGAAAAATATTTCTTTTATTTTTTGCATTTTATTTTTTTATTTTTATTATTTTTTTTGGCATAAAAAATAGATTATTAGTAGTAATATACTTTATTTTCTTAAATAAACTTGTAAATAATAAAAAATACTTAAATATTTATTTTATTATTTTATACATATTAAATATTTATTTTCCATATGTATTTAATTTTTACTATTGGTATATAATATTATTATTATTTTTCTTAAACAAAAAAATGAATAAAATAATATTAGAAAACAATATTTTATTTTAAATCAAAATTAGGGTTTCCCCATTCAAAAATAATAATATAATTTTTTCTTATTTTTAGGAATTAGATAATTTTATTTTCTCATACATAAAACAATTACAAAACATATTTTGCATATTTACATTTTATTGCATAGTTAAATAATTGTTTATTTATTTATTGTACAATAAATTCAATTGGGTTGTAATAGTGAATTAGGGTTTTATTTTGTGCAAATATCCCCATTCAAAACTTGTATCCCCCTTCCCATAATATTGTTGTAATAGCTTAGATTTACTTTACGCAATTTATCGCATTATATGCATGTTTAGTAAATTAGGGTTTGTATGATAAGACGAAAATCAAAACAAATAGCATGACCTAATTGAAGACAAGAAAAATGCATGAAAAATGACAACACCTTGCACACAAGCACCTCTAGGGTTTCACCCACTTGGTTGCCTTAAAACATGGCAATGGTATGCATGCTAGGTATCTTGGCAAGACAAAACAAAAGATCATAGTCCCTCGATGACGCTATCAAAAGGTTGCCTAAACAAAGATGATCTTAGTCCCTCAAAACTTGCTAAAGATACTTGGCAATATTGTTATCATGGTCATACAATGACCCACGCCCGTCCCATTTAACATCCAAAGATAGGTTTATCTACCAAAACAAAGGTAGGTTAACAATATCAAAGGAATGAAAATGTACAAGAAAGACTTTTGAGTAGGTAGATGCTTCTAGTTACTTGATCAACTTGAAAACAATCCTTACTATTTTCAAACAATCACACATATTTCAAAACATTTTCCAAACAACTTTCAAAATATTGAAACATTTTTCAAAAGACAAACATCTTTGTATACATTCTTATGAACGAGAATCATTACAAAGATTGCCTAAACAAAGGCCTCTTTTCAAAATACTTTCAAAACCACACAAATCACCATTTCAAACAATTGTCAAAGCAAAGCAAGTGATCTAAAACAAGTAATTAAGAGCCCATGGAAAACCATGGATGAAAAGGGTGCTAGTACCTTCCCTTTTCATAATCTATCCCTCGAACCCAAAAACAATTTCAAAGGTCTTTCCTATGCTTTTTTACCTTTCCTTTTTGGATAAAATAAAAGTCGGTGGTGACTCTTTCTAACCGCAACATTTGCGAATACAAACGCAAAACCTCAAGTCAGTTCTCCCACCGCATCACAGAACTGGCGACTCTGCTGGGGAGATTAATAACAGTTGAGTTACCTTAGGGTTTTAGATCACCTTTACATGCTTATCTTGCTTGACTTGTTTTCTTTACACTTTGGTTCTTTTGTTTGGGTTTGAATCCTCTACCCGGATTTGGGAAACATTCATAGGTAAATAGCAATACGTTGTGGAAACTGTGCGGGGTATACCGACATGGTCTAAGCAATAGCTATTTTAGTGCGACATATTTGTGGGTACCGGTAGCCTATGAGTCAATCAAAGAGAATACGGGGCCGCTGAGTGATGTCATGAAGAACTAATGGACTTTTAGAACCTTTACTTGACCAACTTGGCCTTTTAGGATGTAGTGAGATGACCGGATTTGGTGCAGTCCGAAGTTGGTAGATACTCGATACTACACTCATTGAGGGTTGGTTCCTTGGAATATTTCGGTCGCTAGTAAAGAGGCTAAATTGAAACATTGAACAAGGAAACAATCCAGTGATATTTAGCTCCTTAGAACCCGGTTACTATTTCTAGGACAGGTTGAGCCAACTAAACTTCAAGAGGGTACTTACCTATGAAACCCCATGCAAGCTTAAACTAGGAACTTGTGTGATTTGTTTATACATATATACTTGTGCATAACATCATGGACATTATGAAGCATCATATGCATCCACTAACCATTTCAAGGATTTTGGATTTTTATATTTGTTCCTGTTTTGTAGGATATGGATTCACTTCGCAGGAAAACTATCCAAGTCAACCTTGTAAGAATTCCTCCACAACTCAAGGAGCTAGCTTCAAGGATTCCTGAGAACTCTCCATTCACCAAGAGGCATGATCGTCTACTCAACTTGGTCACCACCGACACTGAGGAGGATATGTTGAAAGTTCTCTTCCTGTTCTTTGACCCTTTGCATCATTGCTTCACATTTCCTGACTACCAACTTGTGCCTACTTTGGAGGAATTTTATCAACTCTTGAGGATTCCTATTCTCAATCAACTACCCTTCAACGGTACGGAAAGAGATCCAAATCCAGAAGAGATTGCTCAAGCCCTACACTTGCACTCCTCTGATGTCACAACACATTGAGAAACTAGAAGTGGTGTCAAAGGCTTCTTGTCAAAGTTTCTGTTTGAAAAGGCCCAAAGTTGTTGGAATTATCTAGACTTGCAAGCTTTTGAGGAGATTGTAGCTTCTCATCTATGGGATGGTCTTGTTCCCAAATCCTGATCAACTCATAGATGTGAGTACTTTCAAAATCTTCACGGCTCGCAACCCGGTGCCTACATTTCTTGGGGATATCCTCCACTCTTTTCACACTCGTACAATAAGGAAAAGAGGTGTTCTCATGATTTGAACTCCTCTACTGGCAAGATGGTTTATTTCTCATCTTCCCCAATCAGTTTTGAAGAATGAGCATGGTTTGAGGTGGTCACAACGATTGATGACCCTTTCACATTCAGACATTCATTGGTGTTCTCGATCAAAAGAGAATGTCATCATCATTGACCGTTGTGGGGAATTTCCTAATGTCCCTCTACTTGGCATTAGGGGAGGCATCACCTACAACCCTTGCTTGGCTCTGAGACAATTTGGTTATGCCCAAAGGGATGGCCCACATGATATGCTAGTTCAAGGTTTGGTTTTCGACTTCGACAACGACAACCAAGGACTCTGACAAAGGTTCATCCGAGCTTGGAGGATGCCCAACAAGGTAGACAGTAAGACCTTAGGGAACCCAAAATTCCATCCCCCTTGAGCCTTACCTCAAGTGGGTACGAACCCACGCCAAAAGTCTTATGATGCCTTACCCCTACATTCTCCCACTGATTATAGAGCCTGTTGTGGAAGGAGAGGTTCCATACACCCTCCTACATCCTGACATGCCAACATCACTCGAAGATCTACAAAGGAGTTGGATACAGCTCAAGGGAGAGCGCGACACTTTTGAAGCCCAATTCTACGCATGCGAGAAGAAGGTTTTAGAACTCACTCGTCAACTTCACAAAGAGCATACTCTCAACACCTATATTTCACCAAAGAGGATGTGCAACGTCTTTTTACCTTAGAATTTAGTATCATTTTGCCCATGGGGCATTGATCTACTAACAAATTCTATATTATTAATATGACGTGTGTTTCTTTTTTGTTTAAAACAAATTTGAATTTCTGAATCCTTGAATGCATTACATGAATACATATCATTCATCATATGCATAAACAGGTCTTCACACCAAGTTTCCTCATCTCTCTGCTGTTTATTTCAGCAAGATGGATATTTAACAAACGGTCAAAGATTTGCAAGCCCAGAATTCACAATTTCAATAGCTACTCTTGACCCTAGCCAAGGGGAAGGAGGAGCTCAAGACTCTACTAGAGAAGGAAAAAGTGAAAAAGAAGAAGAATAGAGCTGGTGTGGCTATCTTGGGAAGAAGGTTTGAAGGACAAGCCAAATGGACTTTGGAATTCCCATCAACATCTGAAGAGGGGGAAGGAAAAGGTAAGGGAACTGCGGTGCCATCTGATTCTGAATCAGAGGAAGAAGAGGATGAGGACTATTCTAAACAGCATTACCCTCCAGCTGATGACAAATACAAGAACTTGGAAGAACGTCTAGCTGCTATGGAAGTGCAGAGAGTTCCTGGGCTGGACTTTGAACAGTTAGGGCTGGTTTCTGGAATTGTAATCCCTCCTAAATTTAAATTACCTCTGTTTTCTAAGTACGATGGGGTGTCTTGTCCCAAGATGCACCTACGATCTTATGTCAGGAAAATTCAACCACATTCTTTTGACAAAGACCTGTGGGTCCATTTTTTCCAGGACAGTTTATCGGGGACGCAGTTGGATTGGTTCTACCAGTTGGAGAGGTCTGATGTGCATAATTGGGAATATTTGGCAGCCGCATTCTATAAACAGTATCAATACAACTCCGACTTAGTGCCAACCCGTACTCAGCTACAGAGTATGGTTATGGCTACCAATGAGGGTTTCAAAGACTACGCCTAAAAATGGGGGGATTTGGCCGGAAGGGTGCAACCAACTTTATCTGAAATAGAGCTTGTGGACATGTTCTTGGGGACTCTATCAGGTCCTTTCTTTAATCACCTGATTGGAAGCTCCTCTGCAGGTTTCACTGAGTTGATTCTAACTGGCGAGAGGGTGGAAGCCGGTATTAGAAGCGGGAAAGTTCAGAAAGATGCATCTATCTCTGCTGCTGCAAAAAATCCCTTCACTGGAAAGAAAGATGTGTCTGTTGTCTATGCCCAGAGAAATCAGGGAAGAACCGAAAGACGACCAACTGTGGGGGCCGTTATGATTCAGAAGTCTACGTCAGACCAACCGAGAAACAATCAGCCGAGAAATGATCAGCCGAGGAATAACCAGTAAAGGGTGGAAAGGCCTGTAAGGCAATTCACCAAGATAAACATGACTCCTGCTCAAGTCTTACCACATCTCTTGAAGTTGAACCTGGCCATGCTAAAGGAGGCCCCTAAAAATCCTAACACTGCTTCTCCACACTACCATCCCAACGCCAGATGTACTTATCATTCAGAAAGTCTAGGGCACGACACCAACAACTGTTGGGCCCTAAAGAATAAGATTCAAGATCTAATTGACGTAAAGGAAGTAGAATTTGAAGCTCCTGAAAAGCCGAATGTTATCTCCGCACCGATGTCCAGGCATGGTCACAATGCTAATACTGTGGAAGAAGATCTGTTTGTTTCTACTGTGGATGAATTATCAACTCCTCTCCTAACCATCAAGTTGAATTTGTTGAAGGCTGGCATCTTCCCAGGATGTGACCAAGATTGCCATGCTTGCCTGTCCTCCCTATTTGACTGTCCTCTTTTGAAGAAAGGAATCCAACAATTGATTGATAACAAGGAAATTTTGTTTGAGAAAGCTCCCGTCTCACTCATTCCAGTTCCAGAAGTTTCAATAATAACCATATACGCCAATTCTTCCAGGGTTCCTAAAAAACCTGTTATGATTACATCCGCTCCTATGACTACTCCGTTGAAGATGACAATGCCCGGGCCAACCCCGTACAAAACCGATAAAATGGTACCATGGAACTATGGTGGAGAAATCTACTACCATGGTGTCAAACAGATTGAACAAATCATTGAAGAAGAAAGCTCTGAGGAGGATAATCTCGACATCAGTAACATTGCTGGAACAAGCAAAATTACTCGTAGTGGGAGAATCTTTTCTCTAGAGATTGCTCCTCCAACAGCAGTCTTTAGACCCGCGGCCATCCCGAAGATTACCCCTGTGATTGCACCTACAAGTGTACCCGCTGACAAAAACAATACAATTCCCATCCCTGTTTCTTCTGCCGAGAAAAAAGGAAAGAATGTTCAAGAGGAGCCTGTCTTGACGAAGGCTCAATCGCTTGTTATTCCTGATACATCCCAGAAAGAGATGGAAGATATTTTGAGGATCATTAAGAAAAGTGATTACAATGTTGTTGAACAACTGGGGCAGACCCCCTTCAAAATATCTATGTTAGCCCTGTTGCTGTGCTCTGAGGCACATGCTAAAGCTTTGGTCAAGTTTTTGAATATGTCCCATGTGCCACAAGAAACCTCTGCTGATCAATTCCATGAATGTGTGGCTAGTTTAACAGCTGACAATGGTCTAGGATTCTCCGATGCAGACTTGACCTCCAAAGGGAGAAAGCATAACGACGCACTACATGTCTCGGTGGAGTGTAAGGGAACCACCCTAGCTCATGTTTTGGTTGATATTGGGTCGTCTCTAAACGTCTTGCCGAAGAAAGCCTTGGATAGGTTGGATTGTGAAGGCCTAACCCTGAAACCCAACAACATAATTGTCAGAGCCTTTGATGGTTCTAAGAAGATGGTCCATGGAGAGGTGGACATCCCGATCAAGGTGGGTACCCAGACGTTCAATTCAACATTTTACGTGATGGACATCCGTCCTTCCTACTCGTACCTGTTGGGAAGACCTTGGATTCACCGTGCGAGGGCTGTCACTTCTACTCTGCATCAAAAGCTTAAGTACCCTGTCCAGGGGAAAATCATAAATGTTCATGGCAAAGAGGAATACATGATCAGTCATCTAAATTCCTTCCATTATGTGGAATTGGATGGCGATTTCATAGAGACCCCTTTCCAACACTTCGAAGAAGTCTCTGAAGAGATAGTAGCAACCAAGACAGTGTCCTCAACTCCTGTGATCACAAGACCTCCGCCTCAGATGTATTCTTTAAAGGATGTTATGGAAGTTGGGGAAGAAGGCGGATCCACAATCTGGGGGAAGCTTCCCGACTTTCTTGTCAAATCAGACAAATTCGGCTTGGGATTTACTTCGACTGGTCAGAAGGCCGTGCGTCGCTCCCATTTCGGAGGGCCACCTGTGAAGATCAACCACCGAGGGGTCAATGCGCTAGAGGACAGTGAAGAAGAGGGCAACTTTGAAGACTGGATTTCCCCTACTGTTGGCGAAGGACTGTGCAACTGGGAAGCAATAGACTTTGTTCCGATTACTTTCATAAATTAGTAATTTATCTTTTCCATTTATGTTGGATCTATAATAATTCACAAAACAATTCGTACTTTTTCAACCTTGTGTCTTACCCGAGGCACATAGGTTCATTTCTAAGGGTTCTTATTTCATTTCATATGTCATTTTAATGAATCATGGACGCTTTTCATATATAAACCTTTTGTGCTCATTGTCTTTCTTTTACATTTTATTGTTTTAAGATGGCTATGCCCTTACACACACCCACACTCACAAATGCAGGTATCCTTACATTCCGGAACCCATGGATAACGATACTGCTATAGCCTTTAGTGATTCTGAAGATCTGATCAACCAAGCCGAATACGAAGGTGAGGAACATTGTGAGGTGCCAGGGAAATTGGCCAGATTACTACATCAAGAGGAAAGAGAAATCCAGCCTCATGAAGAGCAGTTGGACACAATCAACTTGAGAACTGAGGATGACAAAAAGGAAATCAAGATAGGTGCCAACCTAGAGCCGAGTGTCAAGGAGCGCCTAATTCAGCTATTGCATGATTGTGTTGAGATCTTTGCCTGGTTATACAAAGACATGCCGGGACTCGATACAGACATTGTGGTACATCGTCTCCCCATAAGAGAAGACTGTCCACAGTGAAACAAAAGGTCCGCCGCATGAGACCTAACATGTCCGAAAAGATCAAAGCAGAAGTTATGAAGCAGTTCAATGCTAGATTTCTGGCTGTTATTTCCTATCCACAATGGGTTGCTAACATTGTGCCCGTGCCTAAGAAGGACGGCAAAGTAAAAATGTGCGTGGATTATAGAGATTTAAACAGGGCCAGCCCTAAAGATGATTTTCCACTTCCGCACATCGACATCTTGGTCGACAACATAGCTCAACACAAAGTATTTTCTTTCATGGACGGATTCTCAGGCTATAACCAGATCAAAATGGCACCTGAGGACATGGAGAAAACTACATTTGTTACACAGTGGGGTACGTTCTGCTACAAAGTGATGCCATTCGGACTGAAGAATGCCGGGGCAACCTATCAACGCGCCATGGTAGCTTTGTTTCATGACATGATACATCATGAGATAGAGGTTTATGTAGATGACATGATAGCCCGATCACAAACTTAAGAAGAACACCTTGATCACTTACAAAAGTTGTTTGTCAGGTTAAAGAAGTACAATCTCAGATTGAATCCAAACAAGTGTACATTCGGAGTCAGGTCCGGTAAACTCTTGGGTTTCATTGTCAGCAACAAAGGAATCGAGGTTGATCCTGCCAAAGTCAAAGCTATACAAGAAATGCCCGCTCCTCGCACTGAGAAGGAGGTCAGAGGTTTCTCGGGACGCCTAAACTACATTGCAAGGTTCATTTCTCACCTAACATCTACCTGTGAACCAATCTTCAAGCTGTTGAAGAAAGATCAGGTAGTTAAATGGAATGATGACTGTCAAATTGCTTTTGATAGAATCAAGGAGTATTTGCTAGAACCTCCTATCTTGATGCCACTCGTCGAAGGAAGACCGCTAATCATGTATCTGACCGTCCTAGAGATATCAATGGGGTGCATATTGGGCCAACATGACGAGTCTGGCCAAAAAGAGCATGCCATTTATTACCTTAGCAATAAGTTTACCGACTGTAAGACCCGATACTCACTGCTCGAGAAAACTTGTTGCGCTTTGGTATGGGCTGCTCTCCGGCTAAGGCAGTATATGTTGACTCATACCACTTTGCTGATATCTAAGATGGATCCGATCAAGTACATCTTTGAGAAGCCTGCTCTATCTGGAAGAATATCTAGATGGTAGATGATCCTAACAGAATACGATATACAGTACACGACCCAAAAAGCTATAAAGGGGAGTGTGCTAGCCGATCATCTGGCTCATCAAGCTGTTGAAGATTACCAATCCATGAGGTTCGACTTCCCTGACGAAGACATCATGACATTGGACAACATTGAAGATATCAGACCATATGACGGACCTGAACAAGGATCCCGATGGACCCTGTACTTTGATGGGGCCTCCAATGCACTTGGCAACGGTATCGGCACAGTACTCATCTCCCCAGAAGGTTTCCATACACCTTTCACAGCCAGACTTTGCTTTAACTGTATGAACAACATGACAGAGTATGAAGCTTGCATCTTTGGACTCAAGGCTGCCATAGACTTGGGAATCAAATCTTTGATTGTGTTTGGGGACTCAGCTTTGGTCATCAGTCAGATCAAAGGAGAGTGGGATACTAAACATCTAAACCTCATCCCTTACAAAGAACATGTCTTGACATTGTTACCACATTTTGAGCAGATCACCTTCGAGCACTTCATGCGAGAATAAAATCAGCTAGCAGATGCTCTAGCTACAATGTCATCCATGTTTAAACTTAACTGGGATAATGAGGCTCCCCAAATCACCATTGAACGGATGGTCGAACCTGCACATTGTCACGAGATTAATACCGAAGAAGTAGTGGACCAGCCATGGTTTCATGCTGTCAAAAGGTATCTCGAGGCGCAAGAATACCCTGAAGGAGCTTCAGTCAATGACAAAAAGTTCTTAAGGAGGTTCTCACCAAATATCTTCTTAAGCAATGGCATCTTTTACAAGCGCAATCATGATTCTGTTCTACTCCGTTGTGTGGACAAAGCTGAAGCTGAAAGGATTATGGATGATTTGCATGAAGGTACCTTCGGCACTCACTCTAGCGGGCATACGATGGCTAAGAAGATTCTACGGGCAGTCTATTACTGGTCTACCATGGAAGCTGACTGTTATCAACATTCCCGCACATGCCATAAATGTCAAATCTATGCAGACAAGGTGCACGTGCCTCCAGTTCCTCTAAATGACTTAACATCTCCTTGGCCATTCGCTATGTGGGGAATCAACATGATTGGAGAGGTCAAGCCTACAACACCCAATGGACATCGTTTCATCTTGGTGGCCATTGACTACTTCACCAAGTGGGTCGAAGCAGCTTCCTTCGCATCCGTTACTAAGAACGTTGTTGCCCGCTTCATCAAGCAGAACCTTATTTTCCGGTATGGTATCCCCAAAAGGATCATCACTAATAACAGTACAAACCTTAACAATACTATGATCACCGCTTTGTGCGAGCAGTTCAGGATTCAACATCACAATTCATCCCCCTACCAGCCAAAGATGAATGGTGCAGTTTAAGCTGCTAACAAAAATATCAAGAAGATCATACAAAAGATGACAGTCACCTACAAGGAATGGCATGAAATGCTACCGTTTTCTCTTCACGGGTACCGTACCACGGAACGCACATCAACTGGGGCAACACCTTATTCCTTGGTATATGGCATGGAAGCTGTTTTACCTATCGAGGTTCAGATTCCCTCCTTGAGAATCATGAAAGATGCTGGTTTGAGTGAAGAAGATTGGATTCAGACCCGACTTGATTAGCTAAACTTGATTGATGAAAAGAGACTTACTGCTGTTTGCCACGGTCAGACGTATCAAAAACGGATGATCAAGGCTTTCAACAAGAAAGTCAGACGCCAGGTATATCAAGTCAGAGATCTGGTAATCGAGCGGATCATCTTGCCGCAAAGTGATCCCAGGGGCAAATTGACTCCTACCTATGAAGAACCATTTGTGATCAAAAACATATTTTCTGGTGGGGCAATGATCTTAACCACCATGGACGACGACGATCTGCCGCACCCTGCGAATGTAGACATAGTCAAAAGATACTATGCATAAATGACCCGCTAGGTTGACACACCTAGGAAAAAAAAGGGCATCCCGGTGAATCGAAAACCTGAAAGGGAGGTTCAGGCAAAAATTAGGGATAAATAAAAAAATCTGTACACCCGGCAAGTTGAAAACCCGAAAGGGCGACTTGGGCAAAAAAGGGTTTCCCGGTGGACTGAAAACCCGAAAGGGCGGTCCAGGCAAAAGTTAGGGAATTAAAGCGTATGACTATGTCTCGTCGGATCACTTTAAGGAAAATATCTTCACTGACAAACTCTGAGCTTCTGGTCAATTTAATCATCGTCGGACGAAGCAACGGATGGACAAGATATTCAGAGTTACGAAGGCTATAGCGGAATGGGAACCCCATGGGATTTTTACACACATAGCTATCTTTCTTTGTATAAAATTTTCTTACTTTTATGACACCATCCTCTTACTAGGATGTCTGTCTCCTTTGTACAAAACACTTATTCAAAGTAAATATAAAGATATCTCTTTCAAAGTACAAAAAACTATTTGTCTTTTTCTTTTATACCTGTGTTTTTATTTGCAAAAACGTCCAATGATTCATTGATGAACATACGCATTTGAACATAATTACTATTTACAAATAAACAGGATGGAAAAGAACAATTACTGACAGACTAAAAGGATAGGAAAACGTCTTTAGGCTATTCCATGAGCAATCCCTACAGTACATCATCTAGATCCCCAGCGGAGCTAAAACCTTGAAATACATATCCCTAGCGGAGCTAAATTTCAAACCCTTAATCCCCGTCAAAATTAAAACTTCAAACTCCCATTCCCCAACGGGGCCAAAGCTTTGAGTTACAGATCCCCAGCGGAGCTGAAACCTTCATCCCTAGTCAAGTCAAGACTTCTAATCCCCAGCGGAAACCATCCAATTTCCCCATCAAGTTATCTTGAAGCCTGGAAGTCAACCAGATAACAGTTAACTTTTGTCTCTCCCCGACCTAGGATAACTTCCCAGTAGAGTGGCAGATGACCGAAATTCCTGAACTTACTCTCCAGCAGTAAGCCTTCACCCCCACAGGATTCAAACTCCCAAGCAGATTGAAGACTCTCATTCTCATTTCCCCAATGAAGTCACCAAAGTTTTCATTACTCCTCAACAAAATGAAGATTCTCATTCTTAGTTCCCCGCAGAAATCATCAGAGTTTTCCCTATTCCCCAGCCGAGTAAGGATTCCCTTTGTGTAATCTCTAGTAGAGGTCATCAAAATTCTCTGGATTCTCCAAGAAAATTTCTCAAGCAGTTTGGCATTACTCTCACAACAGAATTTTGTCAATACTCTAACTTCAAGACGTGAAGGATCCTCATATCCCCGTAGAAGTTGTCAAGGATTTTAATCCCCAACAGTCACCAAGGATTTCTCATCCTCAACAATCAAAGATTTTGAATCTCCAGCAGCGGTCAAGGATTTATTTTCCTCGACAGCAATCAAGAGTTTTTATTATCCCCAGCTATCAAGGATTTATTTTCCTCCGCAATACAGCAAATCAGCTTGCATGCGCATACATTATATCCATATATCATAAACATTGATAAAACACATATCTTGCATCGTACATTTCATGCAACATAACTTTATGTTTCAGCTAACATTTGACCCTTTTCAGGATAATATTAACAGCTACAGTTTAACAGTATACAATCATGATTCAATACATATACAATCCAGACGCGGAAGTCATTCTGTTGCTCATTCAGATTCAGATTTCAGAGACAGTTCAGATATGCTCCAGATACGGATGCCATCCTGATACTTATTCAGATTTTAACTATCAGATGAAGATTAGATACGCTCCAGACACGGAAGCCATTTTATTTCTCATTCAGATTCAGCTATCAATTTCAAGTTCAGATACACTCCAGACACGGGAGTCATTCTGTCACTTATTCAAATTCTAGTTCAGATACGCTCCTGACACTGATGCCATTCTGGCCCTTATTCAGTTTTCCGATTCAGATACAGTTTTAGAGACGCTCCAGACACGGATGCTATTCTATTACTCATTCAGATCCAAAACTTCAGATACAGTACAGATACACTCCAGACACGGATGCCATTCTGTCACTTATTCTGATTTTCCCAGCTTAGAGACGCTCTAGACATGGATGCTATTTTTTTGCTTACTCAGATACAATATTCAGATACAGCTCAGATACGTTCCTGATACGGACACCATTCTGATGCTCATTCTTACAACTTACAACTCAGCAAACATTCTTGGATGGCATCTTTAAGCCCATCTCTAACAAGATTCTATCACATCTACAAATGGCATCTTTAAGCCCATTTCCTCAATTACACTTTGACGAGTGCAAATTTACGGGCACTCTAGTGTCCAATCATCTTTTACCTTCGAGTCACGAACAACAAACTCGCCAATCTAACTCTTCAAGTTCAAGAAGATTGAATAGGGGCAGCTGTTGTACCCCAAAATTTGCTCTCTCATATTATCAAGATTTTTCCTCACAAGACTTCTTGGACTCCATACAGGATTAGGGTTTGATCAGCTCAAGACATCTCCTTGCACTGATGACCTGAAATTAGGTTTGAGTTTGCACAAGGATTTTTGGACCATAAATGCTTCATGTGACTTTCATACACCATCTTGGACCCCTAATATTGTTCATACCAAGTTTCAAGCCCTGAATCTCATTTTTGCCCAGTCAATTGGACAATTGACCTAAAAATCAGTTGTATTGGGGAAGAAGTCAACCATGGCCAATTTACAGTCAAACTTCATAATTTTTTACCCACAATCACATTCTACGATCCTATTTACCATTTGATCAAGTTTGGATCACAACTCCTCAAGAAATTTGATCAAATCATCAAAAGGGCAAAATGGTCAAAATTAAGGTTTTGACTGAGAAAGGGCAATTTCTGATTTTTTACCTAACCAATGGCCAATTGGGTTCAAGCATGATTTTAAGGAATCAATAGCATCATCTTGGCCTAATCACATGGTTCAAAAGATCTCAAATGCATAAGATTGACAGATGAATTTTGAAGTCAACTCATCAAAAATCAAATGTACACTGAAAAGTCAAACTTTGACTTTTTGGTCAAAATCAAGTGCCAAGGGTCATAATTCATCAAGATATGTAAAAATGTGAAACTTGTTGATCAAGGAACCTAAAATTTCAAATTAGGGTTTAATTTGAAAATTTTTCATAACTTAGAAAATTTCTAAGTATGGAAATTTTCTTATTTTTTCCCAACTTTTCCCAACTTTTTCACCATGATGCAATTGGATTCAAAGAAAACTTCCAACATTAAAGTTGTAGTCCTCCATTAAATATACAACTTTTATTCACAAAGTTTTCCCAAAATATGCTTGGATCTCAAGTTATGATTTTGTGAATAAGGGTCCATAAACTTTTTAACTAAGTGAAATTTTGCCCTAGTTTAGGCAGGTTTTTGACCTAACTTCATGGCAACTTTTCACCTAGTTTCAACAGTAATATCAAAATTCATTTCAAAGAAGGATTGTAGAGCATGTTACAAGATTTCCATAATGTCCAAGAACTCTCCAAGATCATTTATGGTTAGGGAGAATCGAAGAAAGGAAAATGGCAATTCATCACTTTTGTTCAAGGCATTTTCACAATGGTTCAAGTTGCAAATCTGTCCTAGCATGCTTGTACTTGGCATTACAGGTCCTAATCCTTTCTACACTCCATAATTGAATGCTAATTCAGTGGACAATGGCTTTATTTTGATCTTTGGAGCATTGTACAATGAATTAATCCATTTATGGCATAAAGTTCATAATACTACTTTCATAAAGCTAGCTTTTTACAACTTTGCAAATCTTGAGCCATGGACCTGATCTTTTGTTGCAAACAAGATCCAAAAACATCAGGAAAAGTAAACCAACCCTATGCATCTAACAAGCAAGCCTGTAAAGGCCTTTAGCATTGGTCATGTCAACTTTCTTCAAAAGCAAGCAAACTTGCAAAAGTCAAGACAACTTGTGTATCTGTTAAAGGAAAGACTTTGTATCATTTCAAACAACTTCAGAACCTTGTAACAAGCCTAAGCACGAATTGATAACATCCCAAACACTCTCAAACACCAAAATCACACTCTTCTGCCCAAACAGGGCATCATCTGCAGAACCTTTGCCAATTTGAAATTTGCTCGTGCGTTTCTCATTTTAAGACTTCAAACACTTTACATACATCCTACCTAAGTTGTCCAAACCTTTTTCTTGCAACTGTAACCCCTATTTCAAGGATCACCATTTTCATTTTGAAGGTTTGCAGGTTGACTTCTACAGGGACATTCAAGCATCTACAAGGCAAGCTGAGCATTGGAAAAGCATGAGGGAACTTCAAGGAAGCTCACACGATCTTCAGGCCTCACTCAAAGTTCCCACATTGCCATATCCAAACTCAACTGAACAAGGTGTTTTTCAAGTTTCTATCTCTCTATTTATGCATCTTTAGGTCACGATTTGTGAAGCAAAAATGTAGTCCTTAACTTGCTTAAGCTGTACATATGCATAGTTTTTATTTATATTAACTGAGTAGTGAGAATTTGAAGCTTGAAGTTCATGAAAATTTTAGGTCAAAAATTAGGGATGATAAAATTCTCCTTGATCTTTGAGTGTTAGGTCACAAACTTTATATCAATGGAATCGTGTGATCATGAGCTACATTTTTCATATTACGAGTTTTTGATTTTATGCAAAGAATAGCAAGATACAGGTTTGACTCAGGAACGCGCGTTTGATGTTGGCTGGAGGTCAGGGATGAAGCTGGATGGGCCTGGCGCCTTGGGCTTGCTTCTTTTCACACCCCCCAGTTTACTTTTGCACCCCCTTAGCCCATTTTTTTTTTATATTTTTGCATATTTTTCATTTCTTTTATATTTATTGCTTTTATTTATTTTTCTGGACATGAAAAAATCTTGAAAAATATTTCTTTTATTTTTTGCATTTTATTTTTTATTTTTATTATTTTTTTTTGGCATAAAAAATAGTTTATTAGTAGTAAAATACTTTATTTTCTTAAATAAACTTGTAAATAATAAAAAAATACTTAAATATTTTATTTTATTATTTTATACATATTAAATATTTATTTTCCATATGTATTTAATTTTTACTATTTGTATATAATTTATTATTATTTTTCTTTAAAAAAAAGAATAAAATAATATTAGAAAACAATATTTTCTTTTAAATCAAAATTAGGGTTTCCCCTTTCAAAAATAATAATATAATTTTTTCTTATTTTTAGGAATTAGATAATTTTATTTTCTCATACATAAAACAATTACAAAACATTTTTTTGCATATTTACATTTTATTGCATATTTAAATAATTGTTTATTTATTTATTGTACAATAAATTCAATTGGGTTGTAATAGTGAATTAGGGTTTTATTTTGTGCAAATATCCCCATTCAAAACTTGTATCCCCCTTCCCATAATATTGTTGTAATAACTTAGATTTACTTTACGCAATTTATCGCATTATATGCATGTTTAGTAAATTAGGGTTTGTATGATAAGACGAAAATCAAAACAAATAGCATGACCTAATTCAAGACAAACAAAATGCATGAAAAATGACAACACCTTTCACACAAGCACCTCTAGGGTTTCACCCACTTGGTTGCTTTAAAACATGGCCATGGTATGCATGCTAGGTATCTTGGCAAGACAAAACAAAAGATCATAGTCCCTCGATGACGCTATCAAAAGGTTGCCTAAATATAGATGATCTTAGTCCCTCAAAACTTGCTAAAGATACTTGGCAATATTGTTATCATGGTCATACAATGACCCACGCCCATCCCGTTTAACATCCAAAGATAGGGTTATCTACCAAAACAATGGTAGGCTAACAATATCAAAGGAATGAAAATGTACAAGAAATACTTTTAAGTAGGTAGATGCTTCTAGTTACTTGATCAACTTGCAAACAATCCTTGCTATTTTCAAACAATCACACACATTTCAAAACATTTTCCAAACAACTTTAAAAACATTGAAACATTTTTCAAAAGACAAACATCTTTGTATACATTCTTACGAACGAGAATCATTACAAAGATTGCCTAAACAAAGGCCTCTTTTCAAAATACTTTCAAAACCACACAAAGCACCATTTCAAACAATTGTCAAAGAAAAGCAAGTGAGCTAAAACAAGTAACTAAGAGCCCATGGAAAACCATGGATGAAAAGGGTGCTAGCACCTTCCCTTTTCATAATCTACCCTCCGAATCCAAAAACAATCTCAAAGGTCTTTCTTGTGCTTTTTTACCTTTCCTTTTTGGATAAAATAAAAGTCGGTGGCGACTCTTGCTAACCGCAACATTTGCAAACACAAACACAAAACCTCAAGTCAGTTCTCCCACCGCATCACAGTGAGTTATATGTTTTTTATGGATAATTCCATGTCCGCATCCTTGCGGTTAGGATTGCAACTCGTGCTTGGTGTTGCAGCTTGTAAGAGACTCATGCTTGACCACTCGCACACTTAGCATTTCCAGGTTGCTTGAACTTGAAACAACATACCCTTATAGAAAAGGTTTTAAAAGAAAAAAATTCCAAAGACAAAAAGAGTTTGCATTGCTTGGTGTTTTTTACCTGGATATCGCATCATCAAGGTAGGATAGGGGGGAGTTCCTGACCATAAATATCTTATCATATAGGCCAGAAGGGGTAATGAAAGTAACTATTAACCAAAGTACCGTATCACCGAGACAAGAAGTGAAGAAAGGTGGGAATCAACTCTTAACTAAGATATCGAATAATCGAGGCAAGAGAAGAACAAAGAGTGAATCGTGATAAGCAACTAAACACCTAACCAAGATATCAAGGATTGAGGTAGGAGATAGAAGACAATAATGAGATCACTAAGAAGCATCAAATGTTAACCAATGCGAGCTCGAGAAAAAATGTGGGGGTTGATCATGAACCATCCTCCACTTGACTGACTTATAACAAGAGCAGCACAATTCAATAGCATTGGCGTTACAACGTGAGATACGAATGACCTGGGGACTAGAAATGGCAGGGTCGATTACGACCCTATATCGCCTATGCCTCCTTTTGAGGACTTGCCATTTGGGAAAGGTAATCAGACACCTTCATCGAGGTCTTTGGCACAAATGTAAACATACTGAATTGTAAACAAACAAGCACAAGTGGGAATTTCCTTAAACAAGGTCTTTAAATAAACCAGATTTTCCTCAAAGGGACTCCTAGAACATGCATCTCTAGTCCTACTTCTCATGGAAAGGAAAGCGGTAAATAATCATGAATCTATATTCCTAATTTTCATGGCATCAGAAAAGCAGTAAAGAATGCAAGATAAAATAGGCACGAGGAAATACCGAACGAATAATAATTTGTATATGCTAAGCAGTAGTAAAGAAAACCCGAGAACTTCGCGAGCAGCTAGCATCAACAACAAAATTGAATCAGAAATCTGGCATGCGGAATATGCATTAAAGCACTGATGTGAAAATAAATCATAATACGGAATGTGTATCGAACACATTCGAATATCAAACAGTACACCTGCACAAGATATTCGATCGAAACAAGCAACAAAAAAAATAATACAAAATGTGTATCGAACACATCCGAACACAAACAGTACACCTGTATAAGATATCGATCCAGACAAGAAACAACAAAAGTACGTAATGTGTATCGAACACATCTGAATTCAAATAGTACACCCGCACAAGATATCAATCCAGGCAAGTGATAACAAAAATATGGAATGTGTATCAGACACATCTAGATGCAAACAATACACCTGCACAAGATATCAATCCAGAAAAGTGATAACAAAAAACACAAAATGTGTATCAAACACATCCAAATATCAAACAGTACACCTGTACAAGATATCGATCCAGACAAGTGATAACAAAAATAATACGGAATGTGTATCGTATACATTATAATATCAACCATAAACCTGCATAAGATATCAATCCAAACAAGTGATAATAAGATATATCATCTCATGGAATGAGAAGAATAGCCAAGCGTATTGGACGCAAGTTCCAACCACCAATAAATGGAATAAATTGCCTTTTAATTGAACAATCAAGTGATAATTAAACGATTGAAAGCCACCTCAAAGTACGTTGCACAAGTCAACAAACACATTAGAAATAATAAGGAAATACAACTGAAGTTATGCGTTTACATCACTACCTAGATTAAGGATGAATGATGAAGAAATGTAATCTAAACATGCATTGAAACCTTAACATCAAATACCGGGCAGCATGTGTATCATCTCACGAATCATGTAAAATGTCGATTTAAAAACATCAAAACTCAATGCATATGGAGAAGATATATCAATACAAATGCAATAATGCACGAACCAACAATTAAATGCATATCAAGTGCAAATTAGAAAACCCGGGTAGCAACCTCGTCATCTCATGAATCGGAAAATAAGCCGATCTAAAAGTGAACAAACTCAACATTAATGGTCCATAATCGAACAATTAAGAATAACCATGCATTAAATGAGAATTAAATCACAACATACATGCTAGAAGAAAAATCGGACAACATTGTCGTATCGTAAAATATAGCACAAAAACTCGGTATGAAAACAACCAAATATGGTACCAACATCACACAATCATGCTAACAAGCTCGAATATGCAACAAGTATGCATTAAATCAACGTGTACAAGTGTTCACCAACACGGGGCAGCCATGACATGACATGCAAAATCTCCATAAAATTCGGATTAAAAAGAACCGAAATCGGTACCGGTATCAACCAATTGATTAATTGAGCTCAACAATGTATTATTCAAGAATTAAACTCAAGCGCACATGTAAAATGATATTTCGGACAACCACTTATCCTTTCATGAAATGCAAAAAATGTTGATTTAAAATCAACCTCAATTGATACCAGTATTAACCAAAAGTTAAACAATGACTAATTATGTATCAAACATAAAATAAATCAACATTTTACATGCTTTTTAATTTCAGGACAACACTATGTAATCACACAAAATAAACCAGAAAATGGTGTCGAAACCACCAAAACTCATCATCAATGCTCATTAAATGATCAATTATATACAAGTAATTATCAAATGAAAACAAAATCAATATGTATATGAGAAAATAATTCCCAGATAGCACCGCATTAATTTGCAAAACAACTTGGAAACTTTAATCTTAAACGGTAAAACTCAATACCGGTAACTTAAAATAAACAAAATCAAGTTGTTTGCGCATGGAACAACAACTAAAGCCTTGATTACAACATATTTGAATGTTTCAGGCAGCACTATTCATGAGTTGATGAATATCCAAAAATTAATTTATAAAATGAGTATCGACTCATGAATCGTGGCCTAGAAGCTTCAAATAATTATAATGAATTAAATCCGCATTAGTGCCATGCCTTTCCGATCACAAGAGGTAAAATTCAAGTTTTAACATAAGTACTTGAATAAAAAATTTAATGTTGAATTACCATTCAATTTGACTCAAGAATTATGTCAACTCGTGAATTCAACATTATTCCTCAACAAAACTTCCACAAATCAAACAATCTGCAATAATTCGACATTAAACAACATTATTAAAATATAACCGGATTAAATCTCAAAGTTCACATGTATTTAACGAATACTCAACCAATTACGGATTTCAACATAATCAATAATTCAAGAATTAACCAATTCAAGATTCAATTTCAAACAATCTCAACAATTCAGTATCTCATGTAACAATATAATTTCACTTGAATTCTCAACAAATCAATCAATTCAAGAATTTCTCAATATTATTCACCACAATCAATTCAAGAAATTCAATCAAAACCTCAAAATATTCAAGTAATTTTACTGAATTCAAAGCTCTAACCAAGAATCGGAAGCGGAAGATGGAAGAATCGCCGGAAAATCAAGCGACAGAGGGGGAGGGCGCTCGCAACTCTTCGACGGAAGGGGGGGGGGGGGGGGGGGGGCTCCAGAGACGGCGGAAAGCAGAGGGCGTGGCTGAGGGGCTACTAGAAGCGGCGGTGGAGAGGGGGTTCCGGCACGGTTGGTGCTTCTTGGAGGGAAGAGGAAATTTGAGTTTTTCCCTTTTTTCTTCTACTTTGTTCTTGATGAGAGATGAGAGAGCAGAGAGAGTTTTTGTTGATTCTTGAGAGTGAAATTTAACAAATGATTTGTGTGTGAATGTAAAATAGAGAGGAGAATTAAATATATACTCTTGAAAATTTGGGCCTTGGTTTGGGCCAAGAGAAAGCCCAATCAATTTATTTACAAAACTAAATTTTCAGTATCACCAAATGCAGTTGAACGCAAAATCCATGAGCTCACTGATAATTGGTGCGAAATCTCGATGCGAGACCAACACCAAAATTATATCTGACAAAATTTGTGACGTCATGCTGAAAGAACGGATGCGATACGATACAAATCGAGCAAGTTATGAATTTTTGAATGGCGAGAACCCGAGCAGAAAAAATCTGCAGCATAGCTTATTTTACCGGTCGATTTGAGAAACGAAAAAATAACTAAAGCCTTCAGAGTACCGTTCAAACTTGGGACCTGAAACAAAGTTGTAGCTAACAAAATTTGTGATCTCACTCTTTAAGAACTGTCCCAATAAGATAAAAATCGAGAGAGATATGATTTTTACAATATCGAGAAACAGTGAACCATTGTTCCAATTTTGCTGTAAAAATTCTCTGGTAATTTGCAATTTCAGAGATCTTCGGCAAAGAATTGGCCCTCGACTCGAACATACGAAACGTGAGGAACATCAAGACGGAATTTACGCCCAAAGAACCAGTCAAAAATGTCAAACCGTGCAAAATTTATGAATTTTTCAACGTCTAAAAAATAACGGTTCAACACACTTTTTCACTGTATTTTCCATCGTACATTTTAAACGTATTCGTGCATTTGAGGATCTTTTTCAAAGAGTTATTTTTCGGCCTGAACACGTGAATTGGAAAAAACATAAAGATGGATTTTATGGCTGAAGAACTATTCAGAAATGTTGAGCCACATGAGAGTTACAAATTTTTGAACATCCGAGCGACCATTGACCAGCAAACCCAAAACTCTGGTTATTTAAATCTTTAGCGGTCTTCTTGAAAAAGTTGGCCTTCGGTCTGAACAGACAACAAATAAAGAACCCAGAGACAATTTTAATATCCAAAGAACCATTGAAAAGTCTTATTCTGATCAGAAGTTATAAATTTTTGAAACCCACTGTAACAAACAAACTTTTAATTCAAATTGTTTCAGACTGAGCGAAACACTTGATTTTCTCTGCCGTTCAAGGCGTATTGGAACACACAAGAACTTCACATGATGATGACTTGATTATCCAGTGATTAAATAGTCTGGAGAAGGCTACAAATGCGTCAAACATCGAAATGAACGTCTTCGGTAACCTAACGAGGTCTGAGAGGAATATCCTGATCCTGTAACCATAAAACCAATTACATGTATGCATGCATATGGCAATAAACTATAAGCCAAATAGGTTTAAATTAATAGGGTAAATTTTTGGGTATAATAGTGATGACAAGGGAGGTTAGTGGTAACACTCCTAAAAAATGTGACATATTCAAGGAGTGCATGAGGTTATTTGATAGGGGCAAGAGGTAGAAGACCACCTGAAGATGATCAAGATTTTTGTAACTAACGCTATAGTGTGCTTCTTCTGCTAATGTTGATAGTGGTATGGGTGTGTGGATAATATCCTACTGTTGTACCCCAAAATTTTCCCTCACTAGACTTCTTTGACTCAAGACAAGATTAGGGTTTGATCAGCTCAAGACATCTCATCTTGTACTGATAACCCAAAATTAGGGTTTGAGTTTGCACAAGGATTTTTGTACCACCAATGCTTCATGTGACTTTCATACATCATCTTGGACCTCTAAGATTGCTCATGATAAGTTTCAAGCCTTGAACCACATTTTTGATTAGTCAATTAGACAGTTGACCTAAAAATCAACTATATTGGGGAAAAAGTCAACCATGGCCAATTTACAGTCAAAATTCATAATTTTTGATCCACATCAACATTTTAGACTCATATGTACCATTTGATCAAGTTTGGATCACAACTCCTCAAGAAATTTGATCAAATCATCAAAAGGGCAAAATGGTCAAAATTAGGATTTTGACTGAGAAAGGGCAATTTCTGATTTTTAACCTAGCCAATGACCAATTGAGTTCATGCATGATTTCAAGGGTTCAATGACATCATCTTGACCTAATTACATGGTTCAAAAGATCTCAAGTTCATTGGATTGACAGATGAAATTTGTAGTCAATTGATCAAAAGTCAACTGTATACTAAAAAGTCAATATTTGACTTTTTGGTCAAAATCAAGTGCCAAGGGTCATAATTCATCAAGATATGTCAAAATATGAAACTTGTTCACCAAGATAACCAAATATGAAAATTAGGGTTTTAATTTGAAAATTTTCATAACTTAGAATTTTTCTAAGTATAAAAATTTTCTTATTTGTTCCCAACTTTTCACCACTTTTTCACCATGATGCATTTTGATTCAAGAAAAGTTCCCAACATGAAAGTTGTAGTCCTCCATGAAATCTACAACTTTGCTGCACAAACTTTTCCCTAAAGATGCTTGTATCTCTAGTTATGAATTTGTGAATATAGGCGCATGAACTAAATAACTTAGTGAAATTTTGCCCTAATTTAGGCAGGTTTTAGACCCAACTTCATGGCAATTTTCACCTAGTTCCAAGAGGTATCTCAAAATTCATTTCAAATATGGATTATAGATCACATTTCAAGCTTTCCAAAATGTCCAAGAACTCTCCAAGATCATTTTTTAATAGGGAGAATCGAAGAAGGGAAGTTGGCATTTTCTCACTTTTTGTTCAAGCCATTTTCACATAGAATCAAGTTGCAAATCAAACCTATGATGGTTGTATCTTGCTTTACAGGTCCTAAGATTTCTATACACTCCTTAATTAAATGCATACTCAGAAGCTAAAGCCTTTATCTTTGCTTTTGAAGCTTTACACAAGATGTATTTCCATTTTGGGCAAAAAGGTCACATTGCCATTTTCATAAAGGGCAACTTTTGCAACTTTGTCAATCTTGAGCATTGAACTTGTCCCTTTGATACAAGCAATCTACACAGCTCTCAAGAAAATTGTACAAGCTCATTTCAGCCCTCAAGAAAGCTAGTACAAGCATGTGGGATTGGTCATGTCAACTTGGCTTCAAATGCAAGAAAAGTTGCAAAAAGGGCTAGAGCTTGCACAGCTAGTAAGAGTTGACTTTGGATCTTTTTTATAGATATTTGCAAACTTTGTACAAGGCATGACACGTTTTTCTTGGACTTGAAACTCTCTCAAACTCAAAAACATCAAAAATATTCCTTGCCACACAGTTTCTGCAAAAGCACAGCCAACTCTCATTTGGATCGTGCGTTTTGTGTTTAATCACTTCAAACATCTCATATACTTGCTACCTAATCAATCCAAGCCATCACCCTGGTTCTGTAACCCCTGTTTCAGAATCTGCCATTTTCAACTTGGAAGCTTGCAGTTGGACTTGGTCAGAGAGTTCCATCCATCCTCAAAGCAAGATAAGCATTGGAATAGGTTCAGGGAAGTTGAAGGAAGCTTAAACAATCACCAGGCCTCCATTAAAGTCCCTACATTGTCCTGCACGATTCCAGCTGAAGGAGGTATTTTCTTAAACTCTATCTCTGTATATAGGCAACTTCAAGCCACGATTTGTGAAGAAAAAATGTAGCTCTCATCATAACGAAGTTGTACATATCATTACTTTTCATTTATATTACTTGTGCTAAGAGAATTTGAAGATTGAAAACTCTGAAAAAGTTATGTCACGAATTACGGATTCAAAAATTCTCTTTGATCTTTAAGAGTTAGGTTACATTATTTATATGATTGGAATCGTGAGCTCAAATGCAACATGTTTCATGTTATGAGTTTTTGTTTTTATGCAAGCATAAGCAAGGTACAGTTTGAACTGGAAAACGCGCGCATGAAACTGAACAAAGGACAGGGATGAAGTTCTGGGCTTTTTTGGCGCCTGGGCCTTTTTGTTTTTGCTATTTGCACCCCCTGACTAGCTTTTTATATTTTTGTATTTTTTTCTTCATATTTTCATATTTAATACTTTTGTTTATTTTTTCTAAATGATAAAAAATCCTAAAAATGATTTATTTATTTCCACACTTTTATTTTATTTTTATATTATTTCCTCACATGAAAAAAATATTTTATTTTGATAAATAGAGTTTATTTTATTAAATAACTTGTAAATATATTTAAAAATGCTTAATATTTTTATTATGCATTTTATATTCATAAATACTTATTTTTACACATTTAATTTTTAATATTTACATATAATATTATTTATTATTTTCTTATACAAAAAATGTACAAAATAATAATATGAAACATTATTTTCTTTGAATAAAAATTAGGGTTTCATCCCCTCCAAAAATAAATATTATTTTCCTTTTTTTAGGTTTAAATTAAATATTTTTCTTACACAAAAACAAGACATAAAACATTTTTTTTAACATGAACATATTGCATTGCATTTTAAATATTTGTCTTATATTTATTTAATTCGCACAATATTCGATTTGGTTGTAATAATATATTTAGTTTATATTTGTGCAAATCCCCATTTAAACTTCCATTCCCCCCTTCCATAAAAATTGTTGTAATAGCTTAGTTTATTTTATGCAATTTATCGCTTTATACCATGACTAGTAAATTAGGGTTTGCATGACAAGAACAAAAACAAAGCAAAATAGAAAACCCTAAATGCAAGACAAAAGCATGAAAATGATACACTTTGCACACAAGCACCCTTAGGGTTTCTCCCACTTAGTTGCCTAAAATAAAATGGCCATGTTACGCATGTAAAGTATCTTGGCAAAACAAAACAAGTATAAGATCATAATCCCTCGATGACACTATTCAAAGGTTTCCTAAACAAAATGATCTTAGTCCCTCAAAAATGCTAAGGTACTTGGCAACATTGTTATCATGGTTATACGATGACCCACGCCCGTCCCGTTTACATCCAAAGATAGGGTTGCTTACCAAATCAATGGTAAGTCAACAATGTCAAAGGAATAAAAATGCACAAGAAATACATTTGAGTGGGTAGATAGCTTCTAAGTTACTTGCTAAATTTCAAACAATCCTTGCTGTTTTCAAAAACAAACACACACATTTCAAAACATCTTACAAAACATTGAAAACATTCTCAAAAGACAAACATCTTTGTATACATTCTTACGAACGAGAATCATTACAAAGATTTCCTAAACAAATGGCCTCTTTTACAAAATACTTTCAAAACCATACCAAACACCATTTCAAACAAAACAAAGCAAGTGATCTAAACAAGTAACTAAGAGCCCATGGAAAACCATGGATGAAAAGGGTGCTAGCACCTTCCCTTTTCACAATCTACCCCCCGAACTCAAGAAAACATATCAAAGGTATTTCCTGTGCTTTTTTACCTTTCCTTTTGGATAAAAGAAAATTCGGTGGCGACTCTTGCTAACTGCGACATTTGCGACAAAACGCAAAAACCTCAAGTCAGTTCTCCCAACATATCACAGAACTGGCGACTCTACTGGGGGTTATTATAAAAGTGGGGTTACCTTAGGGTTTAGATCACATTTATTTGCTTACATTGTTTGACTTGTTTGCTTTACAATTATGGTTCTTTGTTTGGGTTTGAATCCTCCACCCAGATTTGGGAAACATTATAGGTAAATAGCAATACATTGTGGAAACTGTGTAGGGTATGTCGACATGGTCTAAGAAATAGCTATAATAGTGTGACATATTTGTGGGTACCGGTATCCTTTGAGTCAATCAAAGAGAATACGGGGCCGCTGAGTGATGTCATGAAGCACTAATGAACTTCTAGAACCTTTACTTGATCAACTTGGCCTTTTAGGATGTAGAGAGATGACTGGCTTTGGTGCAGTCCGAAGTTGGTAGATACTCGATACTACACTCATTGAGGGTTGGTTTCTTGGGATATTTTTGTCTCCATTAAAGAGGCTTGAGCTGAAACAATGACCAACAAAATAATCCAGTGATATTGAGCTCCTTAGAACCCGGTTACTATTACTAGGACAGGTTGAGCCAACTAAACTTCAAGAGGGTACTTACCTATGAAACTCCATGCAAGCCTAAACTAAGAAATTGTTTGATTTGCTTGTATATGCATGCTTGTAAATAAACATCATGGACATCATGAACATCATATGCATTCACTAACCATTTCAAGGATTTTGGAGATTCATCTTTGTTCTTGTTTTGTAAGTTATAGATTCACTTCGCAGGAAAACTATCCAAATAAACCTTGTAAGAATTCCTCCACAACTCAAGGAGCTAGCTTCAAGGATTCCTGGGAATTCTCCATTCACCAAGAGACATGGTCGTCTACTCAACTTGGTCACCTCCAACACAGAGGAGGATATGATAAAGGTTCTCTTCAAGTTCTTTGACCCTTTGCATCATTGCTTCACATTTCCTGACTATCAACTTGTGCCCACTTTGGAAGAATTCTCTCAACTTATGAGGATTCCTATTCTCAATTAACTACCCTTCAACGGTACAGAAAGAGATCCAAATCCAGAAGAGATTGCTCAAGCCCTGCACTTGCACTCATCTGATGTCACAACTCATTGGGAAACTAGAAGTGGTGTCAAAGGCTTCTTGGCAAAGTTTCTGTTTGAGAAGGCCCAAAGCTGTTGGAATTCCCTAGAATTTCAAGCTTTTGAGGAGATTGTAGCTCTTCTCATCTATGGGATGTTCTTGTTCCCTAATCCTGACCAACTCATAGATGTAAGCGCTGTCAAAATCTTCATGTCTCACAACCTGGTGCCTACATTGCTTGGGGATATCCTACACTCTTTTCACACTCGTACAATGAGGAAAAGAGGTGTTCTTATGTGTTGTACTCCTCTCCTGGAAAGATGGTTTATTTATCATCTTCCCCAATCAGTCTTGAAGAATGAGCAAGGTTTGAGGTGGTCACAAAGGTTAATGACACTTAAACATTCAGATATTCATCGATGTTCTCGATCCAAAGAGAATGTTACCATTATTGACCATTGTGGGGAATTCCTTAATGTCCCTCTACTTGGCATTAGGGGAGGCATCACCTACAACCCGTGCTTATCTCTAAGACAGTTTGGTAACGCCCGAAGGGATGGCCCACATGATATGCTGATTCAAGGCCTGGTATTCAACTACGACAACGACAATCAAGGACGTCGTCAGAGATTCATCCGACCTTGGAGGATGCCAAACAAGGTGGATAGCAAGACTTTGGGACACAAGAATTTCATCCCTCTTGAGCCTTACCTCAAGTGGGTACGAACCCGCGCTCAAAGTCTTATGATGCCTTATCCCTCCATTCTCCCAGTGATTATAGAGCCTGTTAAGGAAGGAGAAGTTCCATACACTATCCTACATCCTGACTTGCCGACATCACTCGAAGACCTACAAAGGGATTAGATACAGCTCAAAGGAGAGCGCGATACTTTCGAAGCCCAATTCTACGCAAGCGAGAAGAAGGTTTTGGAACTCACTCGGCCACTTCATGAAGAGCAGACTCTCAATACCTACATTGCACCAAAGAGGATGCGCAATGTCTTTTTCCCTTAAAATTTTGTATTATTTTGCCCAAGGGGCATTGATGTACTCAAATTCTATTTTATTAATATGACATGTGTTTCTTTTTTGTTTAAAACAAATTTGAATTTCTAAATCCTTGAAAGCATTGCATGAATACATATCATTCATCATAAAAATAAACAGGTCTTTGCAACAAGTTTCCTCATCTCTCTACTATTTATTTAAGTACGATGGATCTCAAACAAACGGTCAAAGATCTGCAAGCTCAGAATACGCAATTTCAACAGTTACTCATGACCTTAGCCAAGGGGCAAGAGGAGATGAAGACTCTGCTAGAAAAAGAAAAAGAGAAAAAGAAGAAGAAGCCAACTGGTGTGGTAATCATGGGCAGAAGGTTTCAGGGACAAGCCAGAAGGACCTTAGATGTTCCAACAACATCTGATGAAGGGGAAAGAAAAGGAAAAGAAACGGCAATACCATCATATTCTAAAGAAGAAGAGGAAGAGGAGGATTACTCTGAACAACAATACCCTCCGGCTGATGACAAGTACAAACACCTTGAAGAGCGACTAAGCGCTATGGAAATCTAGAGAGTACCAGGCTAGATTTTGAAGAGTTGGGGCTGGTGTTAGGAATTGTGATCCCGCCAAAGTTTAAAGTGGCACTATTTTCCAAGTATGATGGGGTGTCTTGCCCTGAAATTCACCTCAGATCATATGTCAGGAAGATTCAACCACACTCTGCTTACAAAGACTTGTGGGTCCACTTTTTCCAAGACAGTTTATCAAGAACGCAACTTGATTGGTTCTACCAATTAGAAAGGGCCGACGTCCACAATTGGGAAGACCTAGCAGCATATTTCTATAAACAATATCAATACAACACCGACTTGGCGCCTACCCATACTCAGCTTCAGAGTATGGCCATGGTTTCCAATGAGGGCTTTAAAGATTACACGCAAAAGTGGAGAGACCTAGCCGAAAGGGTGAAACCCCCTCTATCTGAAAGGGAGTTAGTGGACATGTTTCTGGGAACTCTATCAGGCCCTTTCTTTAATCATCTGATTGGGAGTTCTTCTGCCGGGTTTACTGAATTAATTTTAACTGGCGAAAGGGTGGAAGCTGGTATAAGAAGTGGGAAAATTCAGAAGGACGCGTCTACCTCTACAGCTGTGAAAAAACCCTTCACTGGAAGGAAGGAATTATCTACTGTTTATTCACAGAGGAATCAGGAAAGAACTGAACACCGACCAACGGTGGGGGCCATTATGATTCCAAAGCCTGCATCAGACCAGCCAAGAAATAACCAATAAAGCGTGGAAAGTCCAGTTCGGCAATTCACCAAGATTAACATGACTCCAGCTCAAGTTCTACCACATCTTCTGAAATTGAATCTGGCCACTTTAAAAGAGGCCCCAAAGAATCCCAATACCACGTCTCCACATTACCATCCGAACGCTAGGTGCGCGTACCATTCTGAAAGTCTAGGGCACGACACAAACAACTATTAGACTCTGAAGAACAAAATTCAAGACCTGATAGATGCGAAGGAAGTTGATTTTGAAGCACCTGAGAAACCAAATGTTATTTCCGCTCCAATTCCTAGGCATGGTCACAATGCCAATGCTATTGAAGAAGATTTATTTGTTGCTACCGTGGATGAACTGTTAACTCTGCTCCCGATCATTAAGTTGAATTTGTTGAAAGCTGGTATATTCCCAGGTTGTGACAAAGACTACCATGTTTGTCTATCCTCATCATTTGACTGCCCTATGTTGAAAAAAGGTATCCAATGACTGATGGATAACCAAGAAATTATGTTTGAGAATACTCCTGTTTCACCCGTTCCAGTTAAAGAAGTTTCTATCATAACCATCTACGCCAATCCTTCTAGGGCCCCTAAAAGACCCGTTAGGATTACACCTGCTCCAAAGACTACTCCACTTAAGATTACAATGCTCGGGCCGGCCCTATACAAATCAGATAAAACAACACCATGGAATTACGGTGGAGAAATCTACTACCATGGTATTAAACAGGATGAACTGATTGCCAAAGAAGAGGGCTCCGAAGAGGAAAATTTTGACATTAGCAATATTTCCGGAACTAGCAAGATTACCCGTAGTGGTAGAATCTTCTCTTCAGAGATTGCCCCTCCAACAACAGTCTTTGGACCTGTGGCCGTTCCGAGATTACCTCTGCACCAATGATTATACCTGCAAGCGTACCTACCGACAAAGACAATACAATCCTTATCCCTACTTCCACTGCTGAGAATAAAGGAAAAAAATGTTCAAGAGGAGCCTGTCCGGACGAAGGCTCAATCATTAGATATTCCCGAAACATCCAAGAAGGAGATGGAAGAAATCCTGAGGATAATAAAGAAGAGTGATTATGGTGTGGTTGAACAGTTGGGGCAAACCCCTTCCAAGATCTCTATGCTAGCCCTGCTGCTGTGCTTTGAAGTACATTTCAAAGCTCTGGTAAAATTTCTGAAGACAGCTCATGTGCCGCAAGAGACGTCCGCTGACCAATTCCAGGATTGTGTGGCCAGTTTGACAACTGATAATCGCTAGGGCTTCTCCGATGCTGATTTGACACCCAGAGGGAGAAAACACAACGAGGAATTACATGTCTCAGTGGAGTGTAGAGGAATAACCCTAGCCCATGTCTTGGTTGATACTGGATCATCTTTAAACGTCTTACCGAAGAAAGCCCTTGATAGATTGGATTGCAAGGGGATAACTTTAAAACCCAGTAATATAGTGGTGAGAGCTTTTGATGGTTCAAAGAGGATGGTCCACGGGGAGGTGGACATCCCAATAAAGGTGGGAACTCAGGTTTTCAACTCAACCTATTATGTGATGGACATTCGTCCTTCTTATTCATGTCTGTTAGGACGCCCCTGGATCCACAATGTCGGTGCTGTCACCTCCAAATTACACTAGATGCTGAAGTACCCCGTCCAAGGAAAGATCATAATTGTCCATGGGGAGGAGGAGTATATGATTAGTCATCTGAATTCTTTCCGATATATGGAGTTGGATGGCGAATTCATTGAAACCCCTTTCCAACATTTTGAAGAAGTCTCTCCAGAAGTAGCGACAACCAAGGCGGTATCCTAGATTCCTAAAATCACAAGACCTCCACCTCGGATGTCATCTCTAAAGGATGCAAAGGCAGTAGTGGAAGAAGGGGGATGCACCATCTGAGGGCAGCTTCCTGACTTTCCCTACAAATCAGACAAGTTTGGCTTGGGGTTTACTTAAACTGCTCAGAAGACCGTGCGCCGTGCCCGTGCTGGGGGGCCACCTGTGAAGATCAGCAACCGAAGCGTCAATGCAGTAGAAGACAATGAAGAGGATGGCAGCTTGGAAGATTGGATATTTCCTACTGTTAGTGGAGGACTTCACAACTAAGAAGCCAGAGACTTCATCCCAATAACTTTCATCTCTCAGTAATTTATCTTTTACATTTCTGTAGGACTTGTAATATTCACGAACAATTCGCACTTTAAAAACCTTGTGTCTTACCCGAGGCACAATGGTCCATTTGTAATGGTTTTTATTTCATCTTCATATGACATTCAATGAATCATGGATGCTTTTTCATATATACACCTTTTGTGCTCATTGTCTTTCTTTTACATGTTATTGTTTTAATATGGCTATACCCTTACACACACCCTCACTCACAAATGTAGGTACCCTTCCATTCCGGATCCCATGGGTAACGATACTGCTATAACCTTCAGTGACTCTGAAGATCTGATCTACCAAGCCGAATACGAAGGTGAGGAAGATTGTGAGGTTCCAGGGTAATTGGCCAGATTACTACAGCAAGAGGAAAGAGCTATTCAGCCTCATGAGGAGCTGTTGGATACAATCAATTTGGGTACCGAGGAAGATAAAAAGGAAATCAAAGTGGGTGTCAATCTAGAGCCGAGTGTCAAGGAGCGCCTAATTCAGCTATTGCATGATTATGTTGAGATCTTTGCCTGGTCATACGAAGACATGCTGGGACTCGATACAGACATTGTGGTACACCGTCTACCCACAAGAGAAGAATGTCCACCAGTGAAACAAAAAGTCCGCCGCATGAGACCTGACATGTCAGAGAAGATCAAAGCAGAAGTTATGAAACAATTCAATGATGGATTTCTGGCTGTTACTTCTTATCCTCAATGGGTTGCTAACATTGTTCGCGTACCTAAAAAGAATGGCAAAGTGAGAATGTGCATGGATTATAGAGATTTAAACAGGGCCAGCCCTAAAGATGATTTTCCACTTCCACACATCGACATCCTGGTTGACAATACAGCCTAGCATAAAGTATTTTCTTTCATGGATGGATTCTCAGGCTATAACCAGATCAAAATGGCACCTGAGGACATGGAGAAAACTACATTTGTGACACAGTGGAGTACGTTCTGCTACAAAGTGATGCCATTCGGACTGAAGAATGCCGGGGCAACCTATCAACACGCCATGGTAGCTTTGTTTCATGATATGATACATCATGAGATAGAGGTCTACGTAGATGACATGATAACCCGATCAAAAACTAAAGAAGAACACCTTAATCATTTGCAAAAGCTGATTGTCAGATTAAAGGAGTAAAAATTAAGGTTGAACCCGAACAAGTGCACATTCGGAGTCCGGTCCAGTAAACTCTTAGGATTAATTGTCAGCAACAAAGGCATCGAGGTTGATCCTGCCAAGGTTAAAGTAATACAAGAAATGCCTGCTCCTCGCACTGAGAAGGAGGTCAGAGGATTCTTGGGACGCCTAAACTATATTGCCAGATTCATTTCTCACGTAACATCTACTTGTGAACCAATCTTCAAACTGTTGAAGAAAGATCAAGTAGTCAAGTGGAATGATGAATGTCAGATTGCTTTCGACAAAATCAAGGAGTATTTACAAGAGCCTTCTGTCTTGATGCCTCCAGTCGAGGGAAGACCACTAATCATGTATCTGACTGTTTTAGAGAACTCAATGGGGTGCGTATTGGGACAGCATGACGAGTCTGGCCGAAAAGAGCACGCTATTTATTACCTGAGCAAAAATTTTACCGACTGTGAAACCAGATATTCATTGCTCGAGAAAACTTGTTACGCTCTGGTATAGGCTGCTCTTCGGCTAAGACATTATATGTTGACTCTTACCACTTTGCTGATATCTAAGATGGATCCGATAAAGTACATCTTCGAAAAACCTACTTTGTCTGGAAGAATAGCTAGATGGTAGATGATCTTAACAGAATATGATATACAATACACTACCCAAAAAGCTATAAAGGGAAGTGTGCTAGCTGATTATCTGGCCCATCAAGCTATAGAAGATTATCAATCCATGAATTTTGACTTCCCTGACGAAGACATCATGACATTGGACAACAATGAAGAAATCAGGCCATATGACGGACCTGAACAAGGATCCCGATGGACCCTGTACTTTGATGGGGCATCCAATGAACTTGGTAACAGTATCGGTGTTGTACTCATATCTCCGGAAGGATGCCATACTCCTTTTATGGCCAGACTTTGCTTCAACTGTACGAACAACATGGCAAAATATGAAGCATGCATCTTTGGTCTCAAGGCTGCCATAGACTTGGGAATCAAATCTTTATATGTGTTTGGGGATTCATCTTTGGTCATCGGTCAGATCAAAGGAGAGTGGGACACTAAGCATCCAAACCTTATCCTTTACAAAGAACATGTTTTGACATTGTTACCACATTTCGAGCAGATTAGCTTCGAGCACTTCCCGCGAGAAGAAAATCAGCTAGCAGATGCTCTAGCTACAATGTCATATATGTTTAAACTTAATTGGGATAACAAGGCTCCCCAGATCACAATTGAACGAATGGGTGAACCAGCACACTGTCACGAGATTAATACCGAAGAAGTAGTGGACCAGCCGTGGTTTCATGAAGTCAAAAGGTATCTCGAGGCTCAAGAATATCTAGAAGGAGCTTCAATCAATGATAAAAAGTTCCTAAGGAGATTCTCTGCTAAGTTCTTCCTAAGTAATGGCATCCTGTACAAACGTAATCATGATTCTATTATGCTCTATTGTGTGGACAAGGTTGAAGCTGAAAAGATCATGGCTGAATTGCATGAAGGTACCTTTGGAACTCACTCTAGTGGGCATACGATGGCAAAGAAAATCCTACGAGAAGGCTATTACTGGTCTACCATGAAAGCAGACTGCTATCAACACTCTCGGACATGTCATAAATGTCAAATCTATGTAGACAAGGTGCACGTGCCTCCGGTTCCTCTAAATGTCTTAACAACTCCTTGGCCCTTCGCTATGTGGGGAATCGATATGATTGAGGAGATCAAGCCTACAGCCTCCAATGAACACCATTTCATTCTAGTGGCCATTGACTATTTCACCAAGTGGGTCGAAGCAGCTTCCTTCACATCAGTTACTAAGAATGTTGTTTCCCGCTTCATCAAGCAGAATCTTATTTGCCGGTACGGTATCCCAGAAAGGATCATCATTGATAACGGTACAAACCTTAATAATACTATGATCACCGCCTTGTGCGAGCAGTTCAAGATTCAACATCACAATTCATCCCCTATCGGCCAAAGATGAATGGTGCATTCGAAGCTGCTAATAAAAACATTAAAAAGATCATACAGAAGATGACAGTCACCTACAAGGACTGACATGAAATGTTACTGTTTGCTCTTCACGGGTATCGTACCACGGCTCGCACATCAACTGGGGAAACACCCAATTCCTTAGTTTATGGCATGGAGACTGTCTTGCCTATCGAGGTTCAAATCCCCTTTTTAAGAATCATGAAGGATGCAGGTTTGAGTGAAGACAATTGGATCAAGACCCGACTTGATCAACTGAACTTAATTGACGAAAAGAGACTTACTGTTGTTTGCCATGGTCAGACGTATCAAAAACGGATGATCAAAGCTTTCAACAAGAAAGTCAGACGCCAAGTATATCAAGTTGGAGATCTAGTGATCAAGCGCATCATCTTGCCACAAAGTGATCCCAGGGGAAAATGGACTCCTACCTATGAAGGACCATTTGTAATCAAGAACATCTTTTCCGGTGGGGCAATGATCCTAACCATCATGGACGGTGACGACCTGCCATATCCTGCGAACGCGGACATAGTCAAAAGATACTACGCATAAGAGACCCGCTAGGTTGACACACCTAGGAAAAACAAGGGCATCCCGGTGAACCAAAAGAATCGGGCAAAAATTAGGGATAAAAAAAAATCTGTACACCCGGCAAGTTGAAAACCCGAAAGGGAGACTTGGGAAAAAAAGGGTTTCCCGGTGGATTGAAAACCCGAAAGGGCGCTCCAGGCAAAAGTTAGGGAATTAAAGCGTATGACTATGTCTCGTCGGATCACTTTAAGGATAATCTCTTCACTGATAAACTCTGAGCTTCTGATCAATTCAATCATCTTCGGACGAAGCAATAAATGGATAAGATGCTCGGAGACACGAAGGCTATAGCAGAATGGGAACCCCATGGGATTATTACACATAGCTATCTTTCTTTGTATAAATTTTTCTTATTTATGATGCTATCCTCTTACTAGGATATTTGTCTCCTTTGTACAAAATACTTATTCAAAGTAAATACAAAGATATCTCTTTCAAAGTACAGAAAACTATTTGTCCTTTTCTTTACACTTGTGTTTTTATTTGCAAAAACGTCCAATGATTCATTAATGAACATATGCATTTGAACATAATTACTGTTTACAAATAAACAAAATGAAAAAGGACAATTACTGACAGATGGAAAGAATAGGAAAACGTCTTTAGGCTATTCCATGAACAATCCCTACAGTATATCATTAATTCCCCAGTGGAGTGGCAGACGACCAAAATTCCTGAACTTTTTCCAAACAGGAATAAGTTTTCTTCCCCACAGAGTTTTTGTTTAATCCCCAGTAGAAGTCATCAAAATTCTCTAGATTCCTCAAGCAGACTACTCAAGCAGTATACAACATTGCTCTCACAATAGGATTTTGTCAATACTTCAAGACATGAAGAATCAGCATATCCTCAGCATCAGTCGAGGATTTATTTTACTCAGCAATACAGCAAATCAGCTTACATGCGCATACATTACATCCACATATCATAAACATTGATAAAACACATATATTGCATCATACATTTCATGCAACATAACTTTGTGTTTCAGCTAACATCTTACCCTTTTCAGGATAAGATTAACAACTACCGTTAAACAATATGCAATCATGATACAGTTTAGATACACTCCAGACACGGATTCCATTCTGATACTCATTCAGATTCAGCTTTTAGATACAATTCAGATACACTCCAGACACGGAAGTCATTCTGTTACTCATTTAGATTCAGATTTCATATACAATTTAGATACGCTCCAGATACGGGTGACTTTCTGATACTCATTCAGTTTTCAAACTCTTGATACAGTACGGATACGCTCCAGACACGGATGCTTTTTTGTTTCTCATTCAGATTTCAAGTCTCCAGATACGCTCCAGACACAGAAGCCATTCTAATACTCATTCAGATTTCACACTCTTGATACAGTACAGATACGCTTCAGACACGGATGCTATTATGTTTCTCTTTCAGATTTCAAGTCTCCAGATACATCTCAGATACGTTCCCGACGCAGACATCATTCTGATACTTATTCTTCTGACTTACCACTTACAATTCAGTAAACATTCTTAGATGGCATATACAAGCCCATCTCCAACAAAATTCTATCACCTCTCCAAATGGCATCTTTAAGCCCATTCCCTCAACTACACTTTGTCGAGTGCAAATTTATGGGCACTCTAGTGTCCAATCATCTTTTACCTTCGAGTCATGAACGACAAAGCTCTCCAATCTAACTCTTCAGGTTCAAGAAGATTGAACAGGGGAAGTTGTTGTACCCCAAAATTTTCCCTCTCATTTATCAAGATTTTTCTCACTATACTTCTTTGACTCAAGACAAGATTAGGGTTTGGTCAGCTCAAGACATCTCATCTTGTACTAATAACCCAAAATTAGGGTTTGAGTTTGCACAAGGATTTTTGGACCACCAATTCTTCATGTGACTTTCATACATCATCCTGGACCCCTATGATTGCTCATGATAAGTTTCAAGCCTTGAACAACATTTTTGATCAGTCAATTGGACAGTTAACCTAAAAACCAGTTGTATTGGGGAAAAACTCAACCATGGCCAATTTACAGTCAAACTCCATAATTTTTTATCCACATCAACATTTTAGACTCATATGTACCATTTTATCAAGTTTGGATCACAACTCCTCAAGAAATTTGATCAAATCATCAAAAGGGCAAAATGGTCAAAATTAGGGTTTTGACTGAGAAAGGGAAATTTATGATTTTTAACCTAGCCAATGACCAATTGAGTTCAAGCATTATTTCAAGGGTTCAATGGCATCATCTTTACCTAATTACATGGTTCAAAAGATCTCAAGTTCATTGGATTGACAGATGAAATTTGCAGTCAACTGATCAAAAGTCAATTGTATACTGAAAAGTCAAACTTTGACTTTTTGGTCAAAATCAAGTGCCAAGGGTCATAATTCATCAAGATATGTCAAAATATGAAACTTTTTCACCAAGAAAACCAAATTTGAAAAATAGGGTTTTAATTTGAAAATTTTCATAACTTAGAATTTTTCTAAGTATAAAATTTTTCTTATTTGTTCCCAACTTTTCACCACTTTTTCACCATGATGCATTTTGATTCAAGAAAAGTTCCCAACATGAAAGTTGTAGTCCTCCATGAAATATACAACTTTTCTTCATAAAGCTTTCCCTAAAGATGCTTGGATCTCAAGTTATGAATTTGTGAATATAGGCCCATGAACTAAATAACTTAGTGAAATTTTGCCCTAATTTAGGCAGGTTTTGGACCCAACTTCATGGCAATTTTTCTCCTAGTTACAAGAGGTATCACAAAATTCATTTCAAAGATGGATTATAGAGAACATTGCAAGCTTTCCAAAATGTCCGAGAACTCTCCAAGATCATTTTTGAGTATGGAGAATCGAAGAAGGGAAGTTGGCATTTTCTCACTTTTTGTTCAAGCCATTTTCACATAGAATCAAGTTGGAAATCAAACCTATGCTGATTGTATCTTGCTTTACAGGTCCTAAGCTTGCTATACACTCCTTAATTAAATGCATACTCAGAATCTAAAGTCTTTATCTTTGCTTTTGAAGCTTTACATAAGATGTATTTCCATTTTGGGCAAAAAGGTCACATTGCCATTTTCATAAAGGGCGACTTTTGCAACTTTGTCAATATTGAGAATTGAACATGTCCCTTTGATACAAGCAATCTACACAGATCTCAAGCAAATTGTACAAGCTCATTTCAGCCCTCAAGTAATCTAGTACAAGCATGTGGGATTGGTCATGTCAACTTGGCTTCAAATGCAAGAAAAGTTGCAAAAAGGGCTAGAGCTTGCACAACTAGTAAGAGATAACTTTGGATCACTTCTATACATATTTGCAAACTTTGTACAAGGCATAACACATTTTTCTTGGACTTGAAACTCTCTCAAACTCAAAAACATCAAAAATCTGCCTTGCCACACAGTTTCTGCAAAAGCACAGCCAACTCTCATTTGGCTCGTGCGTTTTGTGTTTAATCACTTCAAACATCTCATATACTTGCTACCTAATCAATCCAAGCCATCACCCTGGTTTTGTAACCCCTGTTTCAGCATCTGCCATTTTCAACTTGGAAGCTTGTAGTTGGACTTGGTCAGAGAGTTCCAGCCATCCTCAAAGCAAGATAAGAATTGGAATAGGTTCAGGGAAGTTCAAGGAAGCTTAAACAATCACCAGGCCTCCATTAAAGTCCCTACATTGTCCTGCACGATTTCAGCTGAAGGAGGTATTTTCTTAAACTCTATCTCTGTATATAGACAACTTGAAGCCAAGATTTATGAAGAAAAAATGTAGCTCTCATCATAACGAAGTTGTACATATCATTACTTTTCATTTATATTACTTGTGCTAAGAGAATTTGAATATTGAAAACTCTGAAAAAGTTAGGTCACGAATTAGGGATTCAAAATTTCTCTTTGATCTTTAAGAGTTAGGTTACATAATTTATATGGTTGGAATCATGAGCTCAAATGCCACATGTTTCATGTTATGAGTTTTTGTTTTTATGCAAGCATAAGCAAGGTACAATTTGAACTAGAAAACGCGCGCATGAAGCTAAACAAAGGACATGGATGAAGTTCTGGGCTTTTTTGGCGCCTGAGCCTTTTTATTTTTGCTATTTGCACCCCCTGACTTGCTATTACACCCCCTGACTAGCTTTTTATATTTTTGTATTTTTTTTCATATTTTCATATTTAATACTTTTGTTTATTTTTTCTAAATGATAAGAAATCCTAATAATGATTTATTTATTTTCACACTTTTATTTTATTTATTTTATTATTTTCTCACGTGAAAAAAATATTTTATTTTGATAAATAGAGTTTCTTTTCTTAAATAACTTGTAAATATAATTAAAAATTCTTAATATTTTTATTATGCATTTTATACTAATAAATACTTATTTTTACACATATTTAATTTTTAATATTTACATATAATATTATTTATTATTTTCTTATACAAAAAATGTACAAAATAATAATATGAAACATTTTCTTTGAATGAAAATTAGGGTTTCATCCCCTCCAAAAATAAATATTATTTTCCATTTTTTAGGTTTAAATTAAATATTTTTCTTACACAAAAAAACAAGACATAAAACATTTTTTTAACATGAACATATTGCATTGCATTTTAAATATTTTTCTTATATTTATTTAATTCGCACAATATTCGATTTGGTTGTAATAATATATTTAGCTTTATATTTGTGAAAATCCCCATTCAAACTTGTATTCCCCCCTCCCATAAAAATTGTTGTAATAGCTTAGTTTATTTTACGCAATTTATCGCTTTATACCATGATTAGTAAATTAGGGTTTGCATGACAAGAACAAAAACAAAGCAAAATAGAAAACCCTAAATGCAAGACAAAAGCATGAAAATGATACACTTTGCACACAAGCACCCTTAGGGTTTCTCCCACTTGGTTGCCTAAAATAAAATGGCCATGTTACGCATGTGAAGTATCTTGGCAAAACAAAACAAGTATAAGATCATAGTCCGTCGATGACGCTATTCAAAGGTTTCCTAAACAAAACGATCTTAGTCCCTCAAAAATGCTAAGGTACTTGGCAACATTGCTATCATGGTTATACGATGACCCACGCCCGTCTCGTTTACATCCAAAGATAGGGTTGCTTACCAAATCAATGGTAAGTCAACAATGTCAAAGGAATAAAAATGCACAAGAAAGACATTTGAGTAGGTAGATAGCTTCTAACTTACTTGCTCAATTTCAAACAATCCTTTCTATTTTCAAAAACAAACACACGCACATTTTAAAACATCTTACAAAATATTGAAAACATTCTCAAAAGACAAACATCTTTGTATACATTCTTAAGAACGAGAATCATTACAAAGATTGCCTAAACAAATGGCCTCTTTTACAAAATACCTTCAAAACCACACCAAACATCATTTCAAACAAAACAAAGCAAGTGATCTAAACAAGTAACTAAGAGTCCATGGAAAACCATGGATGAAAAGGGTGCTAGCACTTTCCCTTTTCATAATCTACCCCCCGAACTCAAGAAAACATCTCAAAGGTCTTTCCTGTGCTTTTTTACCTTTCCTTTTGGATAAAAGAAAAGTCGGGGCGACTCTTGCTAACCGCGACATTTGCAATAAAACGCAAAAACCTCAAGTCAGTTCTCCCATCGTATCACAGCTACCAAATGTTATGACATATTTTCTGATGTGTTAACGTGGGTAGTTCATATTGGTTTGATACACTGGTTTTTCTTATGTTTTGGGTTTTCCTCTTGAGGGAGAGAAGTTTTCAGGTAAGTGATTATGGTATTGAAGTTGATTTCTCTAAGGGAGAATACTTGATCACTATTATAAAGAAGACAACTGCTATCGGTGGTTCATCATAAAATGTTTTGGTCTCCCATGAGTTTAATAATCCAGATTGTTCACCAAGATGTAACAGGGCATGACAAGCCAAGATGGACTCCATGTGTGTTGGTGTTTAAAGATAGAATAAGCAAAAGTAGTCACCTGGTGTGATCACTGTAAAATGTCCAAACAAATGATGGGGCATCATATATTAAGTCTTTAGGAGTTAGAAGGGGCTATATCTGAAAACTCTGTAATCATCATTGGCTATTGTCACTGTATTCAGAGTTGTGAATCTAAGAGGGTTCTTTGTTTTGGTCTCCACTGATTGGGTGTTAGCTTTTGGGGATGTATTTGAGAAAAAAATTCTTTGGCCAAGTCTGATGGAGTAAATGCCTATGGATAATCTTTCTTCGTTCAGTTGTGGTTATCTGTGTTTTTGGGTCTTTTTCAAAGACTATGGTGAAGGTTGAGAGAAATCTGAACTCTCAATATTTTTGGATGTTTAAAGAATGCAATGTTCAACAAAATGTTATGACATTGTATTATGAATAACTTGGTCTAAAAGTACCGAGGATGACTGTGTGCATAACATGACAAGAGGTGTGAAGGGCAGGAGTACAAGATTTAGTGGACGGTGTGCCTACATTGCCTCTTCATCTAGAGACACGTGAAAAACGTTTATGTGTCGAAAATTTCACATCTGATGTTGGAACATGTAAGTGGTCAAGGCTTGGAAAGATAGAAACTTAAAAAATCCATGTCTCTCTCCCAAAATAAGTGGCTCACCGTTAACCAGGATGGCTCTATATTCTTGGAAAACTCATGCTTTGACTGGTAGCGTCGCTACAAACAAGGCATCATTACAAACCATGGTAACCTTCCTTGTATATAAATACCCCTTACTTGTTCTTCCCGCTCAAGTTTTTGGTTGTTCGTCCTTTTGTGTTATTTATTGATTTACATTTAGTTTTGTTTTTTGAATATTTCATTGAGGTTCTTGTTGTGTCTTATTTTCTTTAAGTATCAAACTCGGTCTTTGTCATCTTTTGGCTAAAAAGGTTGTTTAGGGTTGTTGGAATTGCATGCAATAATTTAGGGGGATTATGATCATATGTCAAAAGATTTTTCATAAGGGTTTTCTATTTCTTTATCTGGTGGTACTTGTGTTATGGGTGTATACAAGATGTCATACTAGATGTTTTAACATCCTGTTTGGTGTGGTGTGTACTTGTTGCTTCTGTGACATGATCTTATAATATGTGTTGCTTCTGTCACATGGTCTTCTAACTTTGATTAGTCAAGTTAGAGTTCTTTTTGGTTTCTTGAGGCTACAAGAAACTTTTCTGGAGGCTTTGTGACAAGAATTGGTTCTGAGTTTTAGGGGGAGTAACTTGGGAAAGATGCAGGTTATCTTCTTCCTCATGTACACCAACAGAAGAATATAATTGGTTTTGTGTTTGCGTTGTGTCTCCTCCTCATTACTTTTGTGGAAAATATGTTTTAGTAAAAAGTTTGACAAAAGTATGACAAAGGGGTGATGAATCTTGATTCTCTGTTGAATCTGTGTTGTTGTTGTTGGGGGGGGGGGGTCTACTAATTCTCTGTTATGTTCTGAGAAATTTTGGAAGTGAAGTTTGGCTATGGATTGGACTGGCTGTAGAGAGTTTTCAGACATGATGTCTTGATATGTTGAGAATTTATTTTGTTTTCTTGTAATAAGTAGCTTCCACTATACTCTGATAAAAGTGTTTTTCTGCTGCTAACTTTCAGATGTTTGTGTTGGTTGTTTCACCTCTGATATTAGTATTTGATTTATTTTCAAACTCGAGGTGTTATTGATGTTTATGTGTGGAAGGAATATTAAGTTGTTTTAGCAAAAATAAGCTAAAGGGGAATATTGTTAATTATCTATGTTTATGATTGGCATTATGTTTGGTAAAACTAACTTAACAGAAACATGTTAAAATAAGATGTTCTATCAAGTAAAGAAACATGTTAAACAAGATGTATTATGAAGTATTATTCAACGTCACGTCTGTGTATACCTGGACAATTGGATATTTTAGTTTATTTCAAATGCAAAATATTCTGGGAATATTATGTTATCCTATGTGGGGCTCAGTTTAAGGATTAAGAGACTCAAGCTGAATTCAAGGAGTATTCTTACTTTCTAATTATGGGGATAATTTAGGAAACTAGTGATTGAAGTCCTATTTTTAAGCAGAAGTTTTTGTAGATATTTAGAAGCTAATTTGCTGCATTTTTGAAGCCCGATCCAGTCTAGAAGATGGCTTCAAATAGACTATCACGAACCTGGTTTTAGTGTGGAACTTACGTGCATTTTTGTTAGGGTTTGTGTGTGTTAATTATGAGCCTATCTAATATCGTCTTGATAAAAGAGTAGGACTGTTTTTGAGTTGTAAGTTCTGTCAGTCATTCTAAAGCTTTTAAGCAATGAATGATTGTGTGTTTTTGAAGGTTGTCTTCATATTCTTTTGAATTTTGTTACTGTCACTGTTTATCACTGAAAGGGATTTGAGAAGGGTCTCATACCTAGGTGAATCTTAGATAGAAGTTAAGCACGAATAGTGATTAAGTGAGTAGATTATAAACTAGGTGAAAGTTTGTTGTGGGTCTACAAATTGATACTATCTAGTTGACTTTGTCCCTGGCTTGGTAGCCCCCCAAATAGGTGTTGTTGTACACCAAATTGGGTTAACAATTTTGTGTGTTCTTTACTTTTCTACACTATTTTATTGTGTCATACGACCTTTGTTCCTTTTTATAAGAGACGAGTCACTTGTTAGGTTCATTGAATAATCAATGTATTTGATCAGTTTATAGACTAGATACATTGATTATTCAATGAAACTAAAAAGTGATTTGTCTCTTATAAAAAGGAACGAAGGTAGTACTGTTCATTGCCTTGTGGTTCAGAGATCAGTGTCTTGACATCTCTTAGGACACATGAGATCTGACTACCATAATTTTATATGTTTATGATCTTTTATTTTGTTTGAAATACTTCTGAACTGAAGTGATAAGTGAGCGCAGAAGAGATCATGTCTTTGTTCTTCAATCTTCTGAAGGAATGATTCTGATATAAAGAGATGAATATTGCAGAAGATATTTCTTGTAGTGTTCTCAAAGGTATCAGAGTCTTCAGAACCAGAACCTAGTCTTCAGATATGTAGCAGCAGCTTATCTGACAAACAGTTTCTTGACATTTGAGCGTTGAAGCAAAAGTTTTATCTGAGAAGCACTTTATCTTATTTTCTAATCGTTGAAGAGAAAGCTTGATTTCTTATCTTTGAAGCATAAGCTTGATATCCGATCTTTGAAGCAGAAGCTTAATATCTGATCGTTGAAGCATAAGCTTGACATCTAATCTTCATTGTAGATTATTTTCTGGACACACTTGACTTCTGAAGCAATAGCTTTGTAATACGGTGGGAGAAATGACTTTTTTGGTTTTATCGTAAATGTTATGGTTAGAAAGAGTTTCCACCGGCTTTTCTTTTATCCAACAATTAGGAAAGGTGAAAAGAATAGGAAAAACCTTTGTTAGATTTTGAGTTCGGGGGGTAGGTTATGAAAAGGGAAGGTGTTAGCACCCTTTGCATCCGTAGTTATCTACGAGCTCTTAATTTCTTAGCTCACTTTAAAAAACTTGTTTTGTGTGTATGAATTTTTTGAAAATATTTAGAAATGCCAATGTAAGGCAGACTTTGTAATAATCCTTATGTCGGTCCTCAAGAATGTATACAAAGTGTTTTTTTGAAAATATCTTGTTTGAAAGTGTAGTGTGAAAAATGTTTTGAGTTATGAAAAAGGTTGTGAGCAAGCATTCAAGATTTCTTACCCACTAATAAGTCTTTCTGTTTATTTTCCTTCTCCTTTGGAGATAGTATTATGCATACCATTAGTTGGTAGGTAGTCCTATCTATTGGATGTGAAGGGATATGTGTATGGTCATCGAAGACAACATGTAATGATACTTTAGCAATTGTATCGGAGGGACTATCATCATTTTGCTCATAGGGTCATCAAGGGACTAGATTATTTTGTAGGCAACTCGAAGGGTCATCGAGGGATTATGATCTTTATTCGAAAGGGACCATGATGATTTGATTGAGGGTATTTTGCTAAAGTATCCATACTTTCAAGGGAAATGACCAATATTCGTAAGGCAGCAAGAGAGGTTACCCTAGAGGTGATGTATGCAAACTGTATTAGTTTCTGTTATTTTATCTTGAATTAGGATTTTCTAGATTTGCTTTTAGTCTTACCATAAAAACCCTATTTTACTAGCAGTTAAATATGTATAGAGAATTAAAGTGCAGAATGTAAAATACTACGCTATTATATGGCTTTAAGGTAGATACATAATAGGAAAATGCGAGAAAATAAATCTACGCTATTACATCAGAGAGTGCGACCTATACACTTGTTCTAGGAATTTATATGACAAAAGATAAGACAAAGAATGTTAGAAAAATGTTAAATGCCCTAAATAATTTATGTGTTAGAAAATATATTTTTGGTGTTTTATTGTATAAAATAGTTTAAGTTAATAATTAATAAAAACTTAATTATTCTAATTAATTTTAATATTAAGAAAAGGCTAATTAACTTAATTAAGAAACTAACCCTAATCAGTAAGGTTAATGGTTTATTTTGAGAAAAAAGGTTTTATGTTAATTAATTGGTTAATGGCTTGATTAGAAAATTAGTGGTTAGTTAGAAAACTAAATGGAGTGAAAAAATAGGATTAGGAAAATTTAAAACAACAAAATGCATGGGGTGGGACTTGAACCCACACCCTTGAGGTCACCAGTGAGCATTCTTTCCACCTAGATAACGTTGCGTTTGTGTTGTTGAATGGTTAGCGCTCAACATATGTTAATCTTGTACTTTGCCCTGAAAAAATAAAAGAAAATTTGCACAAGGGCTGGCTTGAACCCATGCCCTCACACATAATTACCATTAATCTTACCACTGGGACACTAGTGTTTTGCGTTCATATCACTACCATCAATAAAAAAAATAATGAAATTAAATCATAAACTAAATAAAACAAACACGTGCACTTGGCGTGGGGCCAAAGAATTTAAATCAACCAATGAATGAAGGGGGATTGGCCATGAAACTTCTGACCACTGTCTGGAGAAATCAAACCACCATCCAGGACGGTCAGCTCATCTTCTCTAGTGAGGAGATTTTGAAAACCTGCTATAATGAATCAAAAACTTTAAACCAATAACCTAGACCGAGTATTTGGCACGCTACAAATCCAATGGCACTGTTAATTTTGTTTGAAAGTGTCTGTAGCTAGGGTTTCGAAGCTTTTAGAGCTTCGAACCCTAACAATGGTGAATGGTTGTTCATGCATGAAAACTTCCAAATGATGATTCTAAACAAATCCAAACATCATTATAAACAGGTATATGTTGAGTTCAAGAAAGTTCAACAAACCATTATTACTTGGTCGTGATGATCTAGGATGCTACTTGCTTCAGTAATGATTGGTATGAACTCCTGGGACCTTCAGGAGGCTAGTGTGAAGCTTGAAATCGATTGAGAATGGCTGGAGATAAGGGTTTGACAGTGCCCTAGTTTTGAGAAATTTGAGATTTTAGGGTTGCTTCTTGGAGGCAGCATGCGTGTTTTCTTGGTATGCAAGTGTTATGTATTTATAGGAGAGAAGATTAGGTCAAATGCTGGGCTTGGATACCTCATGAAATCATATATTTGATTTTGTTTGAAAATAAGTTGAAATCTTCCAAAACTAATGAAGATTTGTTTCAAATATAGACCACACGATTTCTTCAACTTCAAGGTGGATTTTTGGGCCTCCAACATGATTAAAAATATTAACCATACGCCTTAATCCAATGTTTTGTATTTTATTTGATTTATTTTGAATTTAATTGAATAAAATCAAAATAAAAAGAAATAAAAATCACAAAAATATATGAATGGATTTAGAGGTCTAATATGAGGTCATGAAAACGTTTGAAACTAAAAACTTAGGCCCATTAGCCCAAAAATTCAACTTTGCTCAAAGTGGACTTCATGCATTTTCTCAAAATTGCTCAACTTGCACCAACCATAACTCTCTCAATTTTTGTCATATGAAGATGATCTTGGACTTTTTGGAAACCTCAAGATGTGTCCTACAACTTTCATGTTTGTCATTTTTCATTTGAAGTCTGTAACTTGAGGTAAATTGATTTGACAAAAGATGTCTTTTTTGTTGACTTTCAAAATGACCTATAACGTTTTGGCTCATATATCTCAAATTAGGCATTTTTGGACTTAGGCTTAGAGAGACAAAGTTGTAGAGAATTAAATTTCCTTCAAAATGAGTTGTGGTTGAGAAATTTATGATGAAGTATGTGAAAGTTTTGCTTGATCAAAATTCAGTTTACTTCTCCTTAAGAAAACCCTAATTTAATAACTTTTGACTTTTGATGAATCTTGAGTTTTCTTGATGAATCATGATCAAACCTTGATAAAATGATGAATGTATCTTCAAAATCTTGATGTTGACAAAAAAATCGTGAAATTTGACTGTCAATTGGTCAAAGTTGAATTTTTGTTCAATACAACTGATTTTCAATTATCTGACTAATGGACTGAGCAAACTTGTGATATAAGGCTTGAAACCTGACACGAGGACTCTTTGAAGTATATGAGAAACCATGAAATCCACTTGAGGCATTAGAAACTCAATTTCCTTTGAGAGAAGCAAAACCCTAGTTATAGGTCAATTGCTTAGGATAAGGGTTTGTCTGGTCAACCCTTGAGAAGTCTTGAGTACTTGATTCTTTCATGAGCATGAGGAGATCTAGTGAAATAATTTACCTCAAAGATGGGAGGGCAAATTTTAGGGTACAAAAGCTACCTGTTGTACCCCAAAATTTCCCCTCCCATATTCTTCAAGGTTTGTCAAGAATAATCCTCAAATTACTCAAGTCTACTCAAGGATTGCACAGTCCAAATACCTCCTAAGCCAGCTGAAATTAGGGTTTTGGTTCTTTCAAGGAATTGGAGGTTTTCAATGGCTCAATCAAGTCTCATAGGCCTCTATACATTCTCAAGCATCTACATACCAAGTTTCAAGGCTCACAGTGTCAATTTGCACAGTCAAAAGCCTCATTTGATCCACAGTCAATTGTAGGGGCAAAATGGTCATTTTGCAGTCAAAAGTCAGATTTTTTGGTCAACATCTTATTTTGAGTCCACAATCATCATTTGATCAAATCTTGATCATGATTCCACAAGAATGGCTCAAAAATCATCAAGATGCAAAAGTTACTATTTTTGGACAGTAGAAAAGTCAACTGTATCTTGACCAAGGCATAACTTTTTCATGGTTCATCAGAAAAATCCCATCCAATTCTCATTTTGAAGGGGATGACATTTCCTACAATCCATCTTCACATTCCAAGTCCAAGAAATGCTCTCACAAAAAGTTATCAATTTCTACATTATAGGTCAAATTCAAAAGTCAACAAAAATGCATTTTAAGTCAAAGACCATAACTTGAGATTGGTAAATCCAAATGACATGGGACCAAAGGCATTGGTTAGAGGACTTCAAGACCTTTCCAAAATGTCCAAGAACATGTTCATATGATTAAAATTGAGCACGATATGCATTGGAGAAGTTGGGAAATTTTTATGAATTTGCAAAAGTCAACTTTGCTCAAAACACCTTATTTTTGCTAATGGGCCTCAAATTTCTTCTTGAAACTTCATTAATGGCCTATGCACGACCCATCAAGCTTATTTAAATTTATTTTCTTATTTTTATTAATTAATTGGATTTTTAATTGATTTTAATTCATTTAATTAATTTAAATTGTAGGAAATACAAAGATTTGATTTTTCAATCTTTTTATGAAGCAAATGTGGTCAAGATATGCCGGAAAATTCGTGCACAAATCAAATATGTCAAAATCTCCAAGTTTAGCAACTTTCTTCAACCAAAAAGATTCAAAAAGATGTGATTTCCAATCAAATATTGAATCATCATTCCAAGGGATTTCTTTGCAAGATTATGACCTAATTCTCTTCCTCTATAAATACACAAGTGAACCCTATTCATGCATACGTGAAAGAACTACAGAAAAAAGCCATAGCCATTCAAGAAAATTCAAAGAAAACTCAAAATTGTTTTCTGCATTCTAGCACGATTCAAAGGCTTTTGTGGTTTCTAATACATTGCAGGGGTTCCTAGAGACGTATTGCAATCAAAACCAAATGCTAAGGCTCAAGAAATCATCACTTACAGTCGCACGGTTTGACATTTTTTCTCATAATCGTAATTCGTGATTCATGCATCATTAACATGATTTCTTGTTTGTTTTGTGTTACTAGAGGCCTCATGAAGCTATTGGCATAGTTTAATTGAATTAAAACGCACAGAATCACAAGATGCCATTGATGAATTCTAGGGTTCACAAGCCTTTAAATTAGGGCTTTACAGTACAGGAAAAATTAGGCCTTATAAGACCCATGATTGAATTCAGGAGACTCAGACGAATGTAAATGGACCATCGCGAAATATTTATATAGCCTGTAGGGCTAATCGCTATTTTTCGTCATCATGTTTTGTGGGGGTTAAAAACCCCCGCTATCTGATTTCCTTTTGCAGGTACAAACGAGGAAGACGAAGGACGTGTAGGCATATCATTGGTTCATTCAAAAAAGGGCGCGCGTGTTTTGTTTTACAGCACATGAATTGATTTTTAAATATTATATTTTCTTGTTATTATAATTACAAACGCGTGCAGATGGCTTGGTGGTTGATGTGCTGGCTGGAAATCATTGGGACCTGGGTTCGAATCCCAGGTCCACCCAAAACGCTTATATTATTTTGTTTAACATGATCATATGCAGGCTTCCAAAGGATAGACACCATGTACCTCCAGACATCCAAGCGCCATGTGGCTCTAGGCACAAATCCAGTGGTCAGAATTGAATGATCATGGTATTCCCAGTCAACACGCACCATGGACAATCCAGAAAGTCAAAAGGGCTTGGAGTTAATGGGCCAGAAATTTACAAACAGACCTCCAAAGATGGGCCAACACCCCCCCTGGTTTATTATTTTTCTTTTATAATTCCTATTTAATTATTTACTAATTATTATTATTATATTTATTTAACTAACATAATTAATTATTTTCATAATAAAATTCAGAAAACTAAAAATATAATATTTTTCTTACTATTATTAATTTCACCTTTAATTTATCATTTTTGTAAATAAATGTAATTAATTTATTTTAGTTGTTTTAATTAAGTTAACTTTAATTATTTTCACAACAAATAAAATAAATTAGAATTAGGGTTTTTTACTAACTTTTGACTTTATTTTATTTTATTCTATTTTCATAAAAAACATAAAAAACTTAAAAAAATACTTTTTTTCTTTTAATTAATTAATTAATTAGTTATTAGGTTTAATTAAATGCAAAATAACCAAAAATTCATTCTTTTCTCAAAAAGGGCCAAAACCCTAAGGACTTCTCTGATTTAATTTCTTTTCGCGCATATTATTTTCGATTCATATTTATGTAATTGCTCCGAGGATGTAATAGCGTAATTAGGACCTTTTTTATCGCTTTCTTTATTTTCCCGCATTTACTTTTCAAGGGTTATGTTTTTGGCGATGTAAATACCTGACGCCTTGTAATAGCGTAGATTTACTTTCTGCAATTTACTTTCTGCAAATTATTAACTGTTAACTATGCATGACAAGACTTATCTGAAATTAAAATCAACCCGTAGCTCATAATAACATGTGCAAAGATAACTTAACTGAAACCTGACACACTCGCACATGCCACTCTTAGGGTACGCCTCACTTGGTTGCCTCGACGTGGTCATTGAGTATAGGGTGTTTTAGAGGTCGCCCTCCTGTCTAAAGATCCAAGTTGCCTCGAAACAGTCTCCTCGGATAAAAAAGGATCTAGGACATTAGGGTTACCGCTAAGGCGTCCTACTATTGCTTTGGTGACCACACATGTCCCTATAATCGAATTGACCCGAATAACTCCAACGACGGTGCTACCTACTTCTCAATAGTGGGATAGTACTGTCTAAAGGACATTTACACAACTTAATTTCTTTTGAGTAGGTAGATTTCTCCTAGGTACTTGCTCTTTCAAAACAACAAAAATACTTTTTTTCACTTACACTTTTCTGACAAAAGTTTTCAAACAAACACTTCATACACTCTTGAGGACTGATACAAGAGTTAAAACGAAGTTTTCAAACAAACTTTTTCAAAACCCACAAACACAAGAAAAGCAAAATCTTTTGAAAACATAGTGAGCAAGTACCTAAGAGCCCGTGGATAACCACAGATAGAAAGGGTGCTAACACCTTCCCTTTCTATAATCTACCTCCCGAACCCGAGAAACATCTCGAAAAGGAATTTTGTTGTGCTTTTGTCCTTTCCTGTTGGAGAAAATAAAAGACGGTGGCGACTCTTGCTTACCGCGACATTTCACGAACCAGCATTAAAAACAGTCAGTTCTATTTCCACCGATCACACTACCCCTGTTCAATCTTCTTAAACCTGAGGAGTTAGATTGGCATGTCTGCCATTCGTGATCTTAAGGTGGAAAGGGATTGAATACTTATAAGTGCTTGGAAACTTGCACTTATGGATGCACGAAGTAATGTTGCAAGTTGACTGTATTGGGGATGGGCTTAAAGATGCCATTTGGGAAAGTGACAGGATGTCGTCGAAGATGGGCTTATAGATGCCATCCGAAGTAAATGTTTATAGGAGTATTCGAATGAGTCTATGCCCGACTGTATTTGAAAAAGCATACTAGAATGAGTTTGTGTTTAACTGTATCTAGAAGACATGCTAAGGAGTGTCAGAATGAATCTTATGTCTCAATTGTATTTGAATGATGTTCTAGAATGAGTTTATGTCTTGACTTTATCTATAAGAGGATCAGAATGAGTCTTCACCCGACTGTATCTAAACAATGTATTGGAATGATTATACGCTTGACTATATCCAGAAGTGGATTAGAATGATTCTTCACCTGACTGTATCTTAAAAATGTACAATTAATCTTTGACTGAATGTATTTGAAATACGTGTTTATCAGAATGAATCATTATCTGATTGTATCTGAAAGATGTGTTTATCATAATGAATCACTGTCTTATTGTATTTGAAAGACGGTAAATTGTTGACAATATCTATTTGTTCAGGAATAAACCTTAAAAGACAAAGTTATTTTTATGAAATGTCATGATGCGTGAAATGTACTTTGTAATGATGCTCTTAAAATAAATGAGAATATAATATGCATTTCGTATGCATTTCGTATGCATTTTGTATGCATATGTTATGATATTTTGTAAATGATGTATGGATGCAACATTTCGTTGGAGCGTATCGGTAGCTTCTTGTGACAATGTCTAGTTGGGGAAAATAAATCCCTGACTGTTGCTGGAGATGAAGAAAGTAATTCTTCAATTTTTGTTTAGAATGACCTTACTGGGGATTATTGCTTTCTGTTTGAGGACACTCGGCTGAGGATCTTCGACTTTTGCTCGGGGATAGAAGCATTCAAGGAGAGTCGGTCGTTCATCATTCTTTTTTTATTGAAGGATTTGATTCTTATGTACCCTGACTAGGGATAAAAGAGATGGACATTCCTCTGATGCGTTATCTGACCAGGTTTCAGATATGGGTATCATCTCTTCTGGGGAGGACAACATTGAATGACATTTGGCTGGAGAAGAGAATTTTGTCGGGGAATTTGCAGTATTAGAGAAATAAACTCTATTAGGGAATTAAATCATGTAGACTGCATTGAGGAAATAATCTATGATGGGGATTGGAAATTCATAGGATGCGTTGAGGAAGTTTCCACTCTATGTTGGGTAAATGATCAAACTTCCTTATCTGATAGTGGACCTATTAGGGAAGATGATTATGTCAAGCTATCCATCAGGGATATGGAGGTGAACTGCTGGAAGATGCCCCAATTTCTGCCTGAGGGCATATTAGATTTGTTGGGGAATATATCTCTGTTGGGGATGAGCTTATGAAGATAGCTTTGTAGAAATAGTTCCATGGAGATTGCTCTGTGGGGATTTGTGGATAACTTGAACAGTATCCCAACTCCTAGAGTCTTTAGTAAATGTTAATCTTGTTTTCATGCATATATTTTGTAAACAGTAATCATATTCAGATGCATATGTTCATTCAATGTAATCATTGGAAATTTTTTGCAAACAAAATAGAGAAAATAAAAACAATTTTGAATTTTGAAATATATTTAATTGCATTGATTCCGAAAGTTTGCCTATAAGCAGACAATTTTATGCTAGAAGACATAAATCCTAGTAAGAGGAAATCATCGTAAAAATTGAAAAAGGGGTATAAGGTGATAAACAAAGAAAAACATCTATGTGGAAACGATTCCGTCGAGTTTCAACTCTGTTATTGCCCTTATGTCTTCAAGTATCTCATCACTTGCTATTGGAAGAAGATGATTGAATTGATTTGTACCGTTTGAACTTGACGCTAATAATAAAGCTAGATGTAAATAGATGTGTGATCCAACAGGACATATTCGTACGCTTTAATCCCTAACTTTTTCCTGGACCTCCCTTTTGGGTTTTCAGTCTATAGGGATATCCTTTTTTGCCCAAGCCTCCTTTTCAAGTTTTCGACTTGCCGGATGTACAATTTTTTTTATATATATCCCTAATTTTTCCCGGAACCTTTTGGTTCACTTGGATGCCCTTATTTTTTCCTAGGCCTGTCAACCTAGCGGGTCTCTTTTGTGCATAGTATTTTTTGGCGATGTTCGCGTTCATAAGATGCGGGAAATCTTCACCGTCCATGGTGGTAAGTATCATAGCACCGCCAGAAAATATCTTTTTGATTGCAAATGGTCCTTCGTATGTGGGAGTCCACTTTCCCTTGGGATCACCTTGTGGTAGGATGATGCGCTTTATTACCTGTGATACGGTAGGAGAACTAACTTGATGTTTTGCGTTTCAATCGCATTTGTGCGGATATCAAGAGTCGCCACCGACTTTTCTTTTATCCAAAGGAAAGGTAAAAAATCACAGGAAAGACCTTTCGAGATTATTTCTCGGGATCGAGGGGTAGATTATGAAAAGGGAAGGTATTAGAACCCTTTTCATCCATGGTTTTCCATGGGCTCTTAGTTACTCGTTTAAATCACTTGCTTTCATTTCACAGTGTGCTTGTGGTGTGGGCTTTGAAAGTATTTTGAAAAAAATCTCTTTGTAATGGTTCTCGCTTCTATAAGAACGTGTACAAAGTTTTGTTTCGAAAAGTGGTTCAAATATGTGTTTTTGAATTGTGTTTCGGAAAGTGTTTTATAAAGATGTTTTGCAATGGTTCTCGTCTCTATAAGAACGTATACAAAAAGTTTTGTCTTTTGAAAGTGTTTTGAAATGAAAGTGTAGGTGTAAAAATGTCTTTATCTTGAGCAAGCGAGTAACTAGGAGAGAATCTATTTACTCGAAAGGTTTTCAATTGTTCTTTTCTTCCTCCTTTTAATGGTGCTATCTTACCATTAATTTGGTAAGAAGCCCCATCGTTGATGTGAAGGGACAGGCGCGAGTCTATTTTACAGTCATCGAAGGCAACTTATGAGACGCTTTAGCAATTTTCACAAGGGACGAGATCATTTTATCAAAGGCAACGTCGAGGGTCATCGAGGGACTACGATCCTTTTTTATCGAAGGGTTATTGCTAAGGTGCCCCATATTCGAGGGACATGACTGTATTTCCGAGGCAACGAGCGAGGTTATCCTAGAGGTGCGTGTGTGAAAAAGTGTGTTTGTTTCAAGTTATTTTGTTCTTTGATTAGGTTATCTAGCGATTTATTTTTTGAATCTTGCCATACACGCCTAATTACTATACAGTATAAGGAAAACAGTAAATTGCGGGAATTGAAATTCTACGCTATTACAAAGTGTTCGGGAATGGGGGTACAATTTTTATAAATGGGGATGAGTCAAATGCGATAGAAAGGTCCAAATAACAAACAATACAACCAGATTGAATCGAGCAATTAATTGAAACTACCACAAATCTACAAAACAAAATTTGGTTAATCAAAATAAAAATATGGAAATAAAATTCTAAGTTTTGACTTGAAAAGTTTCGAAAGAAAAAATAAAATTTATTCTATTAAAAAAAAGATATTTAACTGAAGAAATTAAATCAAAATGTATTATTTTTTTGCTATCTTTTAATATTTTTCTTGATGAAAAGAATTAATTAATCCTATGAAAGATTTATATTTTATATTTTTTTGAATATGAGAATAATTAAAAAAAGGAAAATAGAAATATGATCTATATTTTTTTTGTAACATTTGTATCATGAAAAAGAATCAAAGGGAAATTAATAGCAAAAAGTTTAACAAGAAGCAAATTAGGAACAAAAACAAATTATTCAAAATAAATAATGTAAACAAGAATTATAAATTAAACAAATGAACAGGTGTGTATGCAGTGAATAGAAATGGGCTTATGGAGCAGAGGCAATTGGTCGCCCACCACAAATCAACAAACCAAAACCCAAAAATTCCTAATCTAAACTTATTCACGGATTAAGGGATAACACGAAATTAGGGTTTGGTCTATCTTTCCTTTCACGCGGCGCTATTCTTCCCTGTTCATCCTTTCCACAAGCTAAATCCTTCTAAACTTCCTCATCAACTCGTTCCTGACTTACGTCGCAAATGATTCGCTCTCTACAGTAACAACCTACGCCTCTTTGTCTCACAGCGATTTACATCTTTTAAAACCCTTCTTTTTTTGAATTCGGATTTAAATCAGAGAGACCCAAAATCATCTCGTCCTTGACCTCCCTCAACCTCTTTGTTACCGGAATATACCTCTCTCGTCTCCCTAATCTAACCCTAGAGATTTTGAAAAGGTAAGGTCTCTTTCGTTCATTTTCTAGCTTACAGATTTTGGTTGAGTTTTCCATTTTTGTTGAGTTTTCATTTAACTAACCATCAGTTCTTTAGATGCAAAAATTATGCTTATCGAAGTATGAGAAAGGGGGAAAACTCATACATGTTGGAGCTTTATAACTTCTCCCTTACCTTGTTATTCTTTTGATTTTCTGCAAATTAGGAATGGAGAGGCGGGACTAAGGATGGTATTTAGTGGTGGCTGAAGACTTATGAGGGAAAGAGATGAGGATGGGGGCGAGGCTCGTCTGGTTTGTTGGTAACTTTTTCTGTCTTCTTTTTGGCCTTTGGCTTAGATGGTATGTTATCTCTTTCTTGGTTATCAACTGTTGAATGATGATTGTGTTGTTTCTGTGTTTTGGGTGATGGTTCTCAGGTTTTGGAGTTTTTGATGATGGTTATTTTGTTCTGAGTTTTTTGGATAATGGTTATCAGGTTTTTGAGTTTTTGATGATGGCTATTTGGCTCTAATCTTGATGAACATCGGACTTGTTCTTGCTAGCTCTGTTACTGTGTTTTTGTTATGTGTAATCCATCGCCCCTCTCTCTGTTTTTATTAACCTCCTTTATGTTGTGGCCCCTTTGTCTTTGATGTTTACAACAGGTTTTGGTGGTCTTGTCATTACAGCAGGTTTTCTTTCTGATTTTGTATTCTAGCAGGTTTTGGTGATTTTGGGTTTACAGCAGGTTTTGGTGATTTTGGGTTTACAGCAGGTTTTGTTCTGATTTTGGGTTTACATCAGGTTTTGTTCTAATTTTGGGTTTACAGCGGGTTTTGTTCTGATTTTGGGTTTACATCAGGTTTTGTTCTGATTTTGGGTTTACAGCAGGTTTTGTTCTGATTTTGGGTTTACAACAACTCTTCTTTTTGTAGCAGAGCTTTTGCAGGATGTGCTTTGGGAAATTATGTAGCCTAGGTGACCTTTTTCCTCTCTTCTCTCTCAATGACAATAAAAATCAATTTTCTCTTTTTGCTTATTTTACCATTCTGAAGGGTTTGCAGCACTTGGAAAATGATGATGCCTTGCCTCTTGAGCAAGTTGACTTGCTATTTTGTTTGATTTAGCATCTAGATATTTTGTTATATTTGCCACATTGCTGCCTTGTTTTAGCTTATGATGATGTTATCTTGCTTCAGTTTGTGATGATGCTGCTTTGCTTCAGTTTGTGATGATGCTGTTTGTTTCAATTTGTGATGATGCTGTTTGTTTGGACTGTTGTAGCATTTTGTTATTGTGTGCAGCCTTGGGCTATCATGTTCGCAAATTTCTCTTTTTCCTTCTTTTTTATGAACAAAGAAGGGCAACCTTCTTGTGATTTGCAACTGGGGGAAATAGGTTGTGATGAAATAAACAACATTGCGATTCCACGTTGCAAACCTTAATGATGAACTTATGAAATAACTTTTGGAAAATTCCTTGTTCATGCCCATATATTTTTGTATTAATCATGCTTTCTTTCTCTTGTTTTCATGTGAGCAAAAGTGGAGATGACGAAGCAAAGAACGCAAGAAATCAGTGGAAAACATGAAAGTCTTGGAGATAATCAAAGGAATTTGATATAACTTCAGTCTTCAAACAACTTAAACATAGATTAGTTCTCTTAGGCCAAACATTCACTTGATTTTCTTTGTAACTTAGAAAAATTCTTCTTGTATTTTGATGTATTGTATCCAATACATGTACCAACTTATCTTTAAATACAATAAGTTGTAAAACATAAAGTATTAAAAGAATTTGAAGTTTTGTAACAATCTTGGACGGTGTGTTTGAAATTGGAGAAGAACTTGAATTGTAGTATAAAGTATCCTTGTGTTATTTTATAACTTGAAATCCTTTATAAACAAAAATTTGTAATTTCTCTTCGTATCCTCATTGATTTTTTTTTTAATTCCCAATCAGGATATTTGAAATAAAATGCTCCAGTCAGATAACTTGAATTCCAAATAATCCAAATAACTTTGTAACTGCATTTCAAACAGACACGCACTTTGTACTCCATTCCCTAAACAAAATAAATGTTTTAAGGACGTAAATCATCTGGTCAATCTGAATCCCAAAATCATGATTGTCCTAAATGATAGTCTTAACCTCCATCTTTTGTCCCAAACAAATCATGCTCAGAGAATAAACATTATCCTTTCAGTAAACTCTGTTTAAGAAAAATTCAAAATCAATCAATGCCTTGCGATGATTTGATAATTTTAAAGTCTTCCAAACTCAAATTTCTTCCAATTCTCTGAAGATAAACCCGTGAGCGACATCACATGTGACCATGAACAGACATAATCGTATCAAAGTCTTGTAACTTGAAGAAAACATAACTACAACCTTGAGGAAGCATGAAGACCTATGAAGGCCAATTGGATCTTTGAAAACTCATTTTCTTTTGAGAATTGCAAAAAAAACCTAATTGCTGGTTTACTGCCCCAGAAGAGAATATGTCTGGTCGATTTCTGAGCCAACTTGAATATCCAAGAAACCCTAGGGTTGTATCTTGTATGAAAAATGGGTGGGAAAATTTTGGGGTACAACAGCTGCCCCTGTTCAATCTTCTTAAACTTGAAAAGCGAGATCGACATGTTTGTCATTCGTGGCTTGAAAGTAGAAGATGATTGAACACTAGAGTGCCCAGAAATTTGCACTTGCTTACGCGCCAGTCTGATTGTGTAGGGAAATGGGCTTAAAGATGCCATTTGGAGAAAAAAAGGAAAATTGTTGAAGATGGGCTTATAGATGCCATCCAAAGGTGATTGTTGATGGAAAGTTTGAACTTGATCTTAACAGAGAACGAATCAGAATAAACCGTTGATAGATTTATCTGAACTAGTGAAAAAATCTGGAGACGGATCAGAATAAACTGTTGAGAGATTTATCTGGACCAGTGAAAAAAATCTGGAGACGAATCGGAATAAACTGTTGAGAGATTTATCTGAAACAGTGAAATAATCTGGAGATGAATCAGAATAAACTGTTGAGAGATTTATCTGAACCAGTGAAATAATCCGGAGATGAATCAGAATAAACCGTTGAGAGATTTATCTAAACCAGTGAAATAATCTGGAGACGAATCTGAATAAACCGTTGAGAGATTTATCTGAACCAGTGAAATAATCTGGATACGAATCAGAATAAACCGTTGAGAGATTTATCTGAACCAGTAAAAAATCTGGAGACAAATCAGAATAAACCGTTGAGAGATTTATCTGAACTAGTGAAATAATCTGGAGACGAATCAGAATAAACTGTTGAGAGATTTATATGAACCAGTGAAATAATCTGGAGATGAATCAGAATAAACCGTTGAGAGATTTATCTGAACCAGTAAAATAATCTGGAGACGAATCAGAATAAACCGTTGAGAGATTTATCTGAAATAGTAAAAAAACAGCCTTTTCTCGGAAACTAATCTGTATTTGACTTGTTGAAAATTTGTGTCTGTCGGAAGTTTGTTGATAATAATTGTCCAATGGCTCTTTCCTGTAAAAGGTGAAGAGTTAATTGTATGCAACGCTACGATGTATGCGATGCATGGTGTGATATTTGCCTCTCAAAATAAATGAGGATGCACTGTATGCACTTTGAGTTGTCAATGTTATGACGTATGGATGCAAATGTATGGATTTAAAGATTGTTTGTACCATAGCGCTGCTGGAAGTGGGGAAAATAAATCCCTTTTGAAGCACGGATGGGTGAATTTCTAAGTATAAACTCTGTCGAAGAAGGGAAAAGCCAGTCATTGCTTGTGATATCCTGCTGGGGAAATATGAGAATTTGGGAAACTTGCTGGGGACATTTTGGATCAGTGATTGGAAATTTTTACTATGGCTGGAGAAAGCACCTGCGGGGGTTTTATGGAATGGCTTACAGATATTATTCTATTTCTTAAAGTCATTAGTAATTGTCTTTCCATTTTTTTTTCTTTTATTTATTTGTAACAGTAATCACGTTCAAATGCATATGTTCAAAAATAAATCATTGGACGTTTTTGTAAATAAAACATAGAAATAAAGAAAAATAGATGGTTTTGCACTTTCAAAAGGGATATCTTTGTATTAACTTGAACAAGTGTTTTTTGTACAATGAGACGAGCATTCTAGCAAGAGAATGTCGTCGTAAAAAAAATGAAAACTGGTACAAAGAAAAGATAGCTATGTGAAATAATCCCATGGGGTTCCCGTTCTGCTATAGCCTTCATGTCTCTGAATGTCTTGTCCGCTGGTCGCCTCGGCGAAGTCGATTAGATTGATTTAGAGCCAATTGAGTTGATTGGTTGACACTGAAGATTGTTTGCCAGATGATCCAACGGGACATGGTCATACGCTTTAATCCTTAACTTTTTCCTGGACCGCCCTCTTGGGTTTTCAGTCCACCGGGATACCCTTTTTTGCCCAAGCCGCCCTTTCGAGTTTTCGACTTGCCGAGTGTACATATTTTTTTTTAATTTTCATCCCTTATTTTTGCCCGAACCCTTTTGGTTCGCCGGGAAGCCCTTATTTTTGCCTAGGCCAGTCAACCTAGCGGGTCTTTGATCATGCGTAGTATCTTTTAACTATGTCCGTATTTATAGGGTGCGGGAGGTCGTCGCCATCCATAGTAGTCAAGATCATTTCTCCACTAGAGAAAATGCTTTTGATTACAAACGGCCCTTCATATGTAGGGGTCCATTTGCCCATGGGATCACCTTGTGGAAAAATGATACGCTTGATTACCAAGTCACCGACCCGATATACCTGATGTTTGACCTTTTTATTAAAAGCTTTGATCATGCGTTTTTGGTACATCTGACCATGACAGATAGCTGTAATCCTCTTCTCATCAATCAAGTTTAGTTGGTCAAACTGAGTCTGAATCCAATCTTCTTCATTCAAACCAGCATCCTTCATGATTCTTAGAGAGGGGATCTGGACCTCAATAGGCAAGACAGCTTCCATGCCGTATACGAGAGAATAAGGTGTTGCCCCAGTTGATGTGTGAGTTGTGGTACGATACTGTTGTACCCCAAAATTTGCCCTCCCTTTCTTCAGGAAACCATCTTGGATTTTTCAAAGTTCCCCTGAAACAAATCCAAGTCCTGGTTATCCTTTTGCCCAAGCAAGCCACTTACAAGAGCAAGATGATCTCACGAACTCCAGAAGCAACGCTTTTATCTTGAGAAAAACCAAATTCTAAGTACTTAGAATGTTTCTTTAAAATAAGTGTTTTTTAGAAAAATTAGCGCTTCAGAACTTCTGGACCCATTCCAGATGAAAATGGTCAAAAGTTGCAAGCTTGGCTCAGCATGGTCAGAAGTTGGCTCTTCAACAGCTACATCAGTTCAATCAGAAGTTGTAAACGTGGTTCAGAATGTAAGCCTCAAACAGAACATGCCCCTTCAGCAGTTACACTAGCCCAGTCAGAATTTGCTAAAGGAATGCAAAAGAAGTAGGGAAGTCTGAAGGCTCCTTCAGAACAGGTTGAAATCAGAAGATAAAAGATCAGAAGAGTGGGTGTTATACTGATACAGAATCTCTAAGTCCAGATTATCCAGAAGCAAATCCAAGGAACGTACCAGAAAACCAGGAGAATCTCCAGAGCTTACTAAGACAACAGGTAGCCAAGGACAGAGCATGGTTTACGCTGCTGATTCAACGCTGGTTTCCATTACCAGAATGTTGGTATTGACAGGTCTTGTCACCATTTAATGCCCATTAATGCTTCCAACCACTCCTGAGCATTCACGCGTGGCTTGGAAAACGCTTTTGCACAGATTCTGGCATGGGTCTTCACGCCACCGCCCACTTCAGAGGTCACTTCTCCCCAATCTACGCCTGCTGCTGCAACCTAGGCTGAAAGCTATCTGTATCACAACTTCCCAGGAATTTCTGTCAAAGAACAAATTCAAACTCTGTTGGCGCTTTAAATGTTCAAGGCATCCACAAGGATTTTGCCTATAAATAGAGAGTCTTCACCACTGCCAAAGACGTTCAAGGAAAAGAAACAGAAAATTGCTAAGAGAGAAACAGAACTCCTAGCAACACAGCATTCTGAAACTCTGCCAAAATCTCCAGCTTTGTTTCATAACTTTGAGTTTCTCACCTTCAACTTCATCAAATATCCAGTTCTTTTCTGTAAACCAAAAACACTCTTTCCAAACTTCTGACCCTACACACGTATACACCTTTACTTCCCCTTTTCAAAATCTGTCCAGAACACCACCAGAACCAGAACCAAAAGCTAAACTTTCACTCACCAACTTTTCCAAACAGTCAGGTAAGCACCTGCTGACCCTCATCACACTGTTAAGCATCATCAGCTGTGCATATTCAAGTAACATAATGTAAATATTCATGTTATTGCTGTTTATGTTCTGAGGATTTTCATACCTCAGAACGTTCTGAGCCAGTATAGGACTTGCCTGTGACCTTGGTGATTCTGACCTCTGAAACATTTTTGCTATTTGCTGGATCTGTTCCAAATATGTTTCCTGTTTTGTGGAATAACAACAAAATTGCAGATGTTCTGATTAGTACAGGGAAAAGCCAAGTGCTGACTTTGACATTAGCATATTTGAAGCCTGTTTTGCTGTCAATGATATCAGAACGTCTGAGAGTTATTTCCTTTTCAACAGAATCAGAACTTCTGGTTTCTCCACTAACCAACTTCTGTCTTGCAGCGCAGGGAAATCAGAACTTCTGATTTCCCCACTAACAAGGTTCTGTTTTGCAGGTGCCAGAGTCAGAAGTTCTGACTCATCCAGTTTCACTAACAGGTTGATCATCTGGCAGCGGAGCTGAGTCAGAACTTCTGATGACCTCCCAGCAGCGCGCGGGCTCCCTCTCTCTCTCTCTCTATATCTTGTTTTTTGCTATTTTCTTTTTTGTCTATTTTTCTCGTTGAACCCCCCATGTACAAATGTGTATCCCCTTCCCCTAATTGTTGTAATAGCGTAGGATTTTATATTTCCGCTTCTTATTGCTAGTAATTAGGACATGTATGGCAAGATAAAATCAATGAAGTAGAAAAACCTAATTCAAAGAAAAAAAAACTCTTGTATGCAATAAAATACACTTGCACACTAACACCCCTAGGGTTACATCCACTTGTTGCCTTTCAAAAATTAGGCCATATTGCATGTTAGGTCTCTTTGGGCAAAACAAATAACTCAAATGATCAAGTCCCTTAAAGAAAAAATTGCCCAAAGATACTTGGCACCATTGCAATTATGGTCTAAACGACGACCCGCGCCTGTCCCTTTCACATCCTAACACAAGATTGTCCACCAAATACAATGGTGGAACAAAATTGTTAAAAGGGTTAAAAACATAACAAAAATCTTTGAGAACTTTAGGGTAGATTGCTCTTAAGTACTTGTCAACTTGCAAAACAAAAACACTTGCCTGTTTTTAAACCACACCTCACAACACTTTCAAAATAACTTTCAAAAACAAATGAAAACCTTTTCAAAAGACATAGACCTTTGTATACATCCCAACATGGATCATTACAAAGGTTGCCACCACATTGGCCTCTTTTCAAAACATTTTTCAAAAACACACACACACAAAGCACCATTTCAAACAATTGAAAACAAAAGGCAAGTGATCTAAGCAAGTAACTAAGAGCCCATGGATAACCATGGATAGAAAGGGTGCTAATACCTTCCCTTTCTATAATCTACTCCCCGAACCCAAGAAAAATCTCAAAGGTTTTTGCTGTGCTTTTTAAACCTTTCCTTAGGATAAAATAAAAAGTCGGTGGCGACTCTTGCTCAACCGAAACATTTGCAAAAACAAACGCAAAACCACAGTCAGTTCTCCCACCGTATCACAGAACTGGCGACTCTGCTGGGGAGATTTATAAAAGTGGAGTAACCTTAGGGCTTAGATCACCCTCTTGCATGACAAATTGTTTGAATTGTTTTATATCTTGGCTCTATTGTTTGGGTTTGCAATCCTACACCCGGATTTTGGGAAACATTCATAGATAGCAATACGTTGTGGAAACTGTGCGGGGTATACCGACACGGTCGAAGCAATAGCTATATTAGTGCAACATATTTGTGAGTATCGGTAACCCTTGAGTTCAATCAAGGAGAGTACGGGGCTGCTGAGTGATGTCACTAAGCACTAATGACCTAGAGCCTTACTTGACCATCTTGGCCTTTTATTAGGGGTAGTGAGATAACCGGCTTTGGTGCAGTCCGAAGTTGGTAGATACTCGATACTACACTCATTAAGGGTTGTTTTCTTGGAATATTTTGGTCGCTAGTTAAGTGGCTAAACCAAAACAATGAACAATGAAAACAATCCCGTGATATTGAGCTCCTTAGAACCCAGTTACTATTTATAGGACAGGTTTTTAAGCCAACTACACTCAAGAGGGTACTTACCTATGAAACCTCATGCAAGCCTAAAACTAGGGTTGGTGTGAATTGCTTGTACATATGTGCTGTGCATACATCATGGACATCATAAAACATCATACGCATTCACTAACCATTTCAAGGGTTTTGGATCTTCATCTTTGTTCCTGTTTTGCAGGTCATGGAAGTTCCTCGCAGAAAAACCATTCAAGTCAACCTTGTGAGAATCTCTCCTCAACTCAAGGAGCTCACCTCAAGAATTCTGGAAAGCTCATCCTTCAGTGAAAGACATGGTAGACTGCTCAGCCTGGTGAACACCAACATTGAAGAAGACATGATAAAAGTACTATTCCAGTTCTTTGACCCTCTTCACCACTGTTTCACTTTCCCCGATTACCAGTTGGTGCCCACTTTGGAGGAGTTTTCTCAACTCCTGAGAATTCCTATCCTTAATCAACTACCTTTCAACGGTACGGAAAAGGAACCAAAGCCTGAAGATGTTGCTCGAGCATTACATCTACAGCCTTCTGACATCAAGGGGCATTGGGAAACCAGAAGCGGCGTCAAGGGATTCTTAGCAAAATTCTTGTTTGAGAAGGCACAAGAATGTTGGAATTCATTGGACCTACAAGCCTTTGAAGAAATTGTGGCACTCCTTATCTATGGGTTGGTCTTGTTCCCAAACCCTGACCAATTGGTAGATGTCAACACCGTCAAAATCTTCTTGTCCAGAAATCCAATACCAACATTTCTTGGGGACATCCTTCACTCATTTTACACACGAACAATGAGAAAGAGGGGTGTTCTCATGTGCTGTACTCCTCTCCTTGCAAGGTGGTTTATTTCGCACCTTCCACAATCTGTCTTGAAGAACGACCAAGGCTCAAGGTGGTCCCAACGGTTGATGACTCTTACTCACTCTGATGTACATTGGTGTTCTCGATCCAGATAAAATGTCATCATCGTCGATCGTTGCGGAGAATTTCCTAATGTTCCTTTACTTGGAATCAGAGGAGGTATCACCTACAACCCTTGCCTAGCTTTCAGGCAATTTGGATACGCACGGAGGGATGGCCCTCATGACATGTTAATTCCTGACCTAGTTTTTGACTTCGACAACGATGCGCAAGGACTTCGCCAAAGATTCATCAGAGCTTGGGGAAAACTCAACAAGGTTGATAGCAAGACTCTGGGACACAAGAACTCCATCCCTCTTGAGCCTTATCTCAAGTGGGTACGAGCCCGAGCCCAAAGTTTGATGATGCCTTATCCTAATATTCTCCCTGTGATTAAAGAGCCCGTCAATGAAGGAGAGGTTCCCTACACCATCCTGCATCCAGACATGCCTACATCGTGGGAGGAAATGCAGAAAAGTTGGATCCAGCTCAAGGAGGAACGGAATACTTTTGAAGCTAGCTTCTACGCCAGTGAGAAGAAGGTTCTAGAGCTTACCCGCCGACTCCATGAGCAAGAGGCCCTCAACACCTACATCACACCAAAGAGGATGCGCAATGTCTTTTTACCTTGAGAAGTTATTTTGTAATATTTGGCCCATGGGGCATTTATGTACTAACAAATTTCTTCTTATGACGTGCGTTCTTCTTTGTCTGAAACAATTTTGAATGTCCTAAATCCTTGAATGCATTGCATACATAAGCATACCATTCATCATGTGCATAAGCAGGTCTCACTCCAAGTTTCCTTATCTATCTGCTGTTCATGTCAGTCAGGATGGATCTCGAGCAAACAGTCAAAGACCTACAAGCTCAGAATGCACAGTTCCAGCAACTCCTGATGACCTTGGCTAAGGGTCAGGAGGATATCAAGACTCAATTGGGGAACAAAGACCCAGTGAAAAAGAAGAAAAAAAGACTCGGGATGGCTACTTTGGGGAGAAGATTTGACGGAGAAGCTCGGAGAGTGCTTGAATTTCCTCCTATCTCTGATGAAGGAACCAGCAAAGGAGGTGGGGCTGCGGTACCTTCCGAGTCTGATGCGGAAGAGGAGGAGGTCGAAGAGGATGAAGATTATACCGATCAACAATACCCTTCAGCTGATGATAAATACAAAGGGCTAGAGGACAGGTTGGCCGCCATGGAGCTACAAAGAGTGCCGGGTTTGGATTTTGAAGACTTGGGTTTGGTTGCCGGGATTGTGATCCCCCCAAAATTCAAAGTGCCAGTGTTTGTAAGGTATGATGGGCTGTCCTGTCCCAAAATGCATCTCAGGTCCTACGTGAGAAAGATTCAACCCTATACGGAAGATAAAAACCTTTGGATTCATTTCTTTCAAGACAGTCTTTCTGGAGCTCATTTGGAGTGGTTTTATCAGCTAGAGGGAGCCAGTGTTCGAAATTAGGAAGATTTGGCCACCGCTTTCTACAAACAATACCAATACAATTCTGACCTTGCCCCTACTCGTACCCAACTTCAAGGGAAAGTCGTTAGGAACAGGCGAAGGAGTACGCACAAAAATGGAGGGATTTGGCTGGCAGGGTGCAGCCTCCTTTAACCGATCGTGAGCTTGTTGATATGTTTCTAGGGACCCTATCTGGGCCATTTTTCAATCATCTGATTGGTAACTCTTCCGCGGGGTTTACCGATTTGATCTTAACGGGCGAAAGAATAGAAGCTGGCATCAAGTCAGGAAAGATTCAGAAGGGTGTTGCTGCAGGTACTGAGAAGAGGCCTTTTAAGAAAGAAGCAAGTGCCGTCTATGGTCCTAGAAGACAAGTCAAGCCAGAAAGTCGCCAAGCCGTCAATGCTCTGGTCATTTCAAAACCTGTTGCTGCTCCTCAGCGGTACAATCAACAAAGAAGTGAAAGGCCCAAGAGGCAGTATACTCGGTTGAGTATGACCTTGTCACAAATTTTACCCCAACTATTGTCAACCAACTTGGTGACCACCAAAGAAGCTCCTAAAGTCGTGAATACTGCATCTCCTAAGTATAACCCAAATTCCCGTTGTGCTTATCATTCTGATAGCCCCGGGCATACTACTGACGATTGCTGGGCCTTGAGAAACAAAGTGCAAGATCTCATTGACGCGAAGGAAATTCAGTTTGAAGCGCCTGAAAGACCGAATGTTGTAACTGCCCCTATGCCCCAGCATAGAGTAAATGCCATTGAAGAGGAGTTGTATGTTGTTTCAGTGAATGATGTTGCTACCCCTCTTTTGACTGTTAAGAGGAACTTATTACTAGCCGGTTTATTTCCGGGTTGTGGTAAGGGTTGCCTCCTGTGTGCTGTTATCCCTACCGGTTGTCCGCTACTGAAATCAGGCATCCAAAGCCTGATGGATAGCAAGGAAATTCTGTTCAAGAAAACTGCTGTTCCGTTTGTTTCCATTGAAGAAATATCTGTTGTCACAATTTACAATCCTGCCAAAGCTCCCATGAAGAAACCAGTCCGAATTATGTCTGTTGCACCCATTACTATTACTGTTCCGGGGCCTCTCCCCTATGAGTATGATAAAGCGGTCCCATGGCATTATGGGGACGATGTGTATGTGCTTGGGGTGAAGCAAGAATTCAACACCAATACCAGTATCAGTAACATCACTGGTCCCGCCAAGATTACCCGCAGTGGCAGGCTCTTCTCGCCCGACATTGCACCACCAGTTATCCGAAAACCTCTCACCATCACACCCGCAAGTGTGCATGTTCCAATTCAAGTTCCTGTGTCTACTACTGCCGTCGAGTCCTCTGATACTCGGGGCAAAGAAGTTGCTACCGATTTGCCTGCCAGGACGGAGGCACCAAAAAAGACTGCTGTAGAAGCCTCCCAACAAGAAATGGAGGAAATTCTTAAAATCATCAAAAAGAGTGACTTTAACGTTGTTGAACAGTTGGGGCATACTCCCTCCAAAATCTCTATGCTATCATTGCTGCTATGCTCAGATGCCCATGCAAAAGACTTGATTTCATTTCTGAAAACGGCCCATGTACCGCAAGAAACCTCCGCGGATCAATTCGCTGACTGTGTGGCTAATCTAACAGCTGACAATGGATTGGGGTTCTCGGATGCTGACCTCACCCCCAAAGGGAAAAGTCACAATGATGCCCTGCATGTTTCCCTAGAATGCATGGGCACTACTCTCGCACACGTGCTAGTAGATACCGGTTCTTCCCTGAATGTTTTGCCCAAGAAGGCATTGGACCGCTTGGATTGTGAGGGGCTGGAGTTGAAACCTAGTAACATCATTGTTAGAGCCTTCGACGGTTCTAAGAGGATGGTGCACGGTGAAGTAAACATTCCTATTCGTGTGGGTTCCCAAGTCTTCGACTCAACATTCTATGTAATGGATATTCGTCCGTCTTACTCCTGCTTATTGGGTCGACCCTGGATTCACAAGGCTGGGGCAGTAACCTCCACTCTACACCAAAAACTCAAATACCCTGTCAAAGGGAAGATTGTTACCGTGCAGGGTGAGGAGGAATACATGGTTAGTCACTTGAATTCATTCCGGTATATCGAGATGGACGGGGAGTTTATTGAAACCCCCTTTCAGCATTTTGAGGAAGTACCTCCAATTTTGGCATCAGCTGAGGCAGTGGCTGAAGAAGACTTCCCGTTGAAGATGGCATCTTTGAAGGATGCCCGGGCTGTAATCGAGAAAGGCAATTGTGCGAACTGGGGTCAGCTTCCTGACTTCACTCAAAAGAACGACAAGTTCGGGCTGGGCTTTACTGCAGAGGCTCAAAGGGCTGTGCGCAAGGAAAAGATCAGAAAGACTCCAGTGTTTATCACCAGTCCAAGGGTAAATGCTATTGAGGAGGATGTAGAGGAAGTAGAGTTTGACAGTTGGATCTACCCGACTGCCAGCAACGGACCAAGCAACTGGACGGCAAAGGATTTTACACCTATCACATTTGTCACGCAGTAATTAACTCTTTTGATTTTCAATTTGTAACAAACAATGTGTTAAAACTTTTATTGGCTCGGTGTCCTACCCGGGGCATCGTAGCTCCATTTGTGAGGGCTTTTTGTATGACATTTTCATATATCATCAATCAAAACATTAGACGTTTGTTGCATTTCAAATCTTGTGCTCTTTTTCTCTCTGTGTTATATTGCAAAACAGCTATATTTACACACACTCACTTATACAGGTTTCAATCCACTCTGGATCTCACTGGTAACAGCTCTGCTACCGCCAGTTATGACTTCGAGAATCCGATCAACTTGGCCGAAGACGAAAGTGAAGATGATTGCAAAGTGCCTGGTGAACTCACAAGACTGCTACTCCAGGAAGAGAGGGCTATTCAACCACATGAAGAGTCGGTGGAAACAATTAACCTGGGTACTGAGACAGATAGGAAAGAGGTCAAGATTGGGGCTAATCTAGAGCTCAGCGTGAAGCAACGATTGATCCAGATGCTACAGGATTACATGGAGATATATGCTTGGTCCTATGAAGACATGCCTGGTTTGGATGCCGACATTGTAGTTCATCACCTGCCGACTAAGGAAGACTGCCCTCCGGTAAAGCAAAAGGTTCGCCGCATGCGCCCAGAGATGTCTGAAAAGATCAAGGCCGAGGTTATGAAGCAATTCGATGCCGGATTTCTAGCAGTAACTTCCTACCCTCAGTGGGTTTCCAATGTGGTGCCAGTACCGAAGAAGGACGGTAAAGTCAGAATGTGTGTTGACTACAGGGATTTAAACAGGGCAAGCCCCAAGGATGATTTTCCTCTACCTCACATTGACGTTCTCGTTGACAATACTGCTCAACATAAGGTTTTCTCCTTCATGGACGGTTTTTCAGGGTATAATCAGATCAAGATGGCCCTGGAAGATATGGAAAAGACTACCTTTATGACTCAGTGGGGCACCTTCTTCTACAAGGTCATGCCATTCGGATTGAAAAATGCTGGGGCAACCTATCAACGTGCCATGGTTGCCTTATTTCATGATATGATCCATCATGAGATTGAGGTATACGTTGATGACATGATTGCAAGGTATCAAACTGAGGAGGAGCACCTTGATCATCTGAGGAAGCTATTTGACCGACTGAAGTTATATAAGCTGAGGTTGAATCCCAACAAATGCACCTTTGGGGTGAGGTCCGGAAAATTGCTGGGTTTCATTGTGAGTGATAAAGGTATCCAGGTAGACCCTGCCAAGGTAAAAGCCATACAAGAGATGCCAACTCCAAAGACAGAGAAAGAAGTCAGAGGCTTCCTAGGATGACTGAATTACATTGCCCGATTCATCTCACATCTAACTGCTACCTGTGAGCCAATCTTCAAATTACTAAAGAAAGATCAAGTAGTACGTTGGAACGATGAATGTTAGGCTGCCTTTGAAAAGATAAAGGAATATCTCCAAGAGCCACCCATTCTTATGCCTCCAGTGGAAGGAAGACCTCTGATACTATATTTGACAGTACTTGACAATTCAATGGGGTGTGTGCTGGGACAGCATGACGAGTCTGGCCGAAAAGAGCACGCTATTTATTAGTTGAGCAAAAAGTTTACCGACTGTGAGTCTCGTTACTCACTGCTTGAGAAAACTTGCTGCGCTCTAGTATGGGCTGCTCACCGGCTGAGACAGTATATGCTGACTCACACTACTCTATTGATTTCAAAAATGGATCCCATCAAGTACATATTCGAAAAGCCCGCTCTGTCTGGTAGAATAGCAAGATGGCAAATGATCTTAACAGAATATGATATCCAGTATACAACTCAGAAAGCAATTAAAGGAAGTGTACTGGAAGATCATTTGGCACACCAACCTGTGGACGATTACCAATCATTGAACTTTGATTTTCCGGACGAAGACATCATGGTGGTAACTGACTGTGAAATACCTGGACCGGATGAAGGACCTGAGGAAGGATCCCGATGGTCTATGCATTTTGACGGAGCCTCCAATGCTTTGGGTAACGGCGTCGGCGCTGTAATCATATCTCCCAAAGGAACGCATACTCCACTCACCGCCCGATTATGTTTCAACTGCACCAACAACATGGCAGAATATGAGGCATGTATCATGGGTCTACAAGCTGCAATCGATTTAAGGATCAAATTCCTGAGTGTCTTCGGAGATTCCGCTCTCGTGATCAATCAGATCAAAGGCGAGTGGGATACGAAACACCCAAATCTTATTCCTTACAAGGAGTATGTGTTGACCTTGCTTCCCCACTTTGAAGAAATAACTTTTGAGCACTTCCCAAGAGAGGAGAATCAGCTAGCGGACGCACTGGCTACGATGTCTTCAATGTTCAAAGTTAAATGGGACAATGAGGCTCCCCGGATCATTATCTGGAAGTTGGACGAACCGGCATACTGCTGCGACCTCGAGGCCGAGAAGGCAATTGAAAAACCCTGGTATCATGAGGTGAAAAGGTACTTAGAAGCTCAGGAATACCCTGAAGGTGCATCTGTCAATGACAAGAAGTTCATGAGGAGGTTTGCGGCAAAATTCTTCCTCAGCAACGGCATCCTCTACAAACGGAATCATGATTCAACTCTACTACGTTATGTGGATAAGGCTGAAGCAGAGAAAATCATGATAGAACTGCATGAAGGTACATTCGGAACACATTCCAGTGGACACACCATGGCAAAGAAAATCCTTCGAGCAGGGTACTTCTGGTCCACAATGGAAGCCGATTGTTACCAACACTCTCGAACTTGTCACAAATGCCAGATCTATGCTGACAAGGTGCATATTCCCCCAGTCCCTCTGAACGTCATGACGGCACCTTGGCCTTTTGAAATGTGGGGCATTGATATGATCGGTGAGATCCGACCGACGGCATCCAATGGGCATCGCTTCATCTTGGTAGCGATCGATTACTTCACAAAGTGGGTTGAGGAAGCTTCCTACGCGACGGTAACCAAGAGCGTCGTGGCACGTTTCATCCGGCATAATCTGATCTGTCAGTACGGTGTCCCGGAAAGAATCATTACGGACAATGGTACCAATCTCAATAACAAAATGATCACTGAACTCTGCGAACAATTCAAGATACAGCACCACAATTCTTCTCCCTACCGGCCAAAGATGAATGGGGCTGTAGAGGCAGCTAATAAGAATATTAAGAAAATTGTGCAGAAGATGACATTGACCTATAAAGATTGGCACGAGATGTTACCGTTTTCTCTTCACGGGTACCGTACCTCAGCGAGGACGTCAACCGGGGCGACTCCTTTCTCCTTGGTCTATGGCATGGAGGCAGTCTTGCCCATTGAAGTTCAGATACCCTCTCTCCGGATAATGAAGGATGCGGACTTGAATGAAGATGACCGGATCCAGACTCGACTTGACCAATTAAACCTGATTGATGAAAAGAGGCTCACCGCTATCTGTCATGGTCAGACGTATCAAAAACGAATGATCAGGGCATTTAACAAGAGGGTCAGATCACAAGAGTATCAGGTTGGAGACTTGGTAATCAAGCGCATAATTCTTCCTCAAAGTGATCCCCGGGGCAAATGGACCCCTACTTACGAAGGGCCATTTGTGGTTAAACATGTTTTCTCAGGAGGAGCCATGATCCTAACCACCATGGATGGTGACGACCTCCCTCACCCCGCCAATGCAGACATAGTGAAAAGATACTACGCATGAATAAAAGACCCGCTAGGTTGACATACCTAGGCAAGAATAAGGGCTTCCCGGCGAACCAAAAGGGTTCGGGCAAAAATAAGGGATGAAATGAAAAAAAATCTGTACACCCGACAAGTTGAAAACCCGAAAGGGCGACTTGGGCAAAAATGGGTATCCCGGTGGACTGAAAACCCGAAAGGGCGGTCCAGGAAAAAGTTAGGGATAAAGCGTAACACTATGTCTCATTGGATCACTTCGCATCCGGAATTCGGCATCGACCAATCAGCTCCATCTTCAACTAGGCAGCAAAGCGATGAGACGCTTGGGGATATAAAGGCGATAGCAGAGTTGGAACCCAGTGGGATTGTTCACATAGCTGTTTTGTTTTCTTTCCAAAAATTGTAAACTCTGTGATTATTCGGCGGCATCCTCTTACTAGGATGTCAGCTTCTTGTACAGAAACGCCTATTCACAGGCAAAGTTCAAATCAATACAAATCCACTTGTCTATACAAGTTGCCATTGTTTTTTTTTTCTTCTTTTTTCTGTTTTGTCTTGCGAAGAACGTCCAATGTTCGTTTTTGATATATGCATTTGACATTAAATTGCTAATTTATAAATGTTTGCAAAAGATCAATTACAGGTGACATCAGAAACAAGGGCAATGTAAGGTTGTCTGATGCAGTCTGTTTTCTTTGTCCGCCAAGGTACCAAGGTAGATTCGACTGAAGAATGTGACCAAATCATCTCAACACCCCGCAGAGTAAGACAAGATTTAGCAATACTCTCCCCAAGCTGAGTTGATTCCCCGTCGATCCTGAAAAGGCACAACGTTCCCCGGCAGGTCTTAAAAGCTTATCCCCAGTAGATTCTGGAAGCTTGTTCCCTGCAGAATACGGACGTCTCTCCCGAACTTTATTCAGAGTTATTCCTCACAAGGGCTTATAACTGGGTTATCCTCAGCTAATCGCCACGGAAGATCGCCCCCAACAAAGTTCTTTCAATCCCCAGCGGAGTTTATCTTTCAATCCCCAGCGGAGTTTATCTTTCAATCCCCTGCGGAGTTTATCTTTCAATCCCCAGCGGAGTTTATCTTTCAATCCCCAGCGGAGTTTATCTTTCAATCCCCAGTGGAGTTTATCTTTGGTATCCCCAGCGGAGTTTATCTTTCAATCCCCAGCGGAGTTTATCTTTGGTATCCCCAACAGAGTTTATCATCATTATCCCCAGCGGGATCCATCATTAAAGTCCTCAGCAGGCCTCTCATCAAAACTTCAGCAAAGTATCTCGGCCACAGGGCAACTCCCCGGCCGATCGTCAAGGATTTATTTTCCTAAGACGAAATTACATTCATAAACATTTCACACTTTCATACATCTTGCTTACATACATGATAAAGTGCATACAACACTATCTCATGTTGAACATCATGACATCATGCATATCATACATCATGACATTGCGTACAACTTATGTTTTTGCCTTTTCAGGGAAAAAGACAATCCCAAAGACAACTACCTTCAACTGTCACAAATTCCGGATTTGATACCTGTATCTAGCTAGGGCATATCTGAGAGTGATCAGTTTCCAGATTCGATACCTGTATCTAGCCAGGGCACATCTGAAGAGTTCGAAGATTCGATTCCGGTATCCAGCCAGGGCACATCTATCAACTACAACATTTCCAGATTCGATACCTGTATCTAGCCAGGGCACATCTGAGAGTGATCACATTTCCAGATTCGATTCCTGTATCCAGCCAGGGCATATCTATTGACAACATTTCCAGATTCGATTCCTGTATCCAGCCAGGGCATATCTGTTGACCACATTTCTAGACTCGATTCCTGTATCTAGCCAGGGCACGTCTGAAGAGTTCGAAGATCCGATTCCTGTATCCCGCCAGGGCACATCTATCAACTGCAACATTCCCAGATTCGATTCCTGTATCCAGCCAGGGCACATCTATCAACTGCAACATTCCCAGATTCGATTCCTGTATCCAGCCAGGGCACATCTGTGAGCCACCGATTATAGATTTGATACCTGTATCCAGCCAGGGCATATCTGCATAAGGAGATTGAAGATCAAACACCTGTAACAAGCCAGGAAAATATCTGCCTTTCTCAGATACATAAAGTTCTCGCTAAGGAATCTCTTGTGCGATCAACACTTCCAAATGGCATCTGTAAGCCCATTCCCGACAAAGTTCTGTCACATCTCCAGATGGCATCTATAAGCCCATCTCCCTATCCACCACCTCTCCAAATGGAATCTATAAGCCCATTCCCGCCATCACATTCGCTGATACTCCAACATGCGAGTGCAAATTTCCGGGCACTCTAGTGTCCAATCTCCTTTTACCTTCGAGTCGCGAAAGGCAAACTTGCCAATCTAACTCTTCAGGTTCAAGAAGATTGAACAGGGGCAACTGTTGTACCCCAAAATTTGCCCTCCCTTTCTTCAGGAAACCATCTTGGATTTTTCAAAGTTCCCCTGAAACAAATCCAAGTCCTGAGTTATCCTTTTTCCCAAGCAAGCCACTTACAAGAGCAAGATGATCTCACGAACTCCAGAAGCAACGCTTTTATCTTGAGAAAAACCAAATTCTAAGTACTTAGAATGTTTCTTTAAAATAAGTGTTTTTTAGAAAAATTAGCGCTTCAGAACTTCTGGACCCATTCTAGATGAAAACGGTCAGAAGTTGCAAGCTTGGCTCAGCATGGTCAGAAGTTGGCTCTTCAGCAGCTACATCAGTTCAATCAGAAGTTGTAAACGTGGTTCAGAATGTAAGCCTCAAACAGAACATGCCCCTTCAGCAGTTACACAAGCCCAGTCAGAATTTGCTAAAGGAATGCAAGAGAAGCAGGGAAGTCTGAAGGCTCCTTCAAAACAGGTTGAAATCAGAAGATGAAAGATCAGAAGAGTGGGTGTTATACTGATACAGAATCTCTAAGTCCAGATTGTCCAGAAGCAAATCCAAGGAACGTACTAGAAAACCAGGAGAATCTCCAGAGCTTACTAAGACAACAGGTAGCCAAGGCCAGAGCATGGTTTACGCTGCTGATTCAACGCTGGTTTCCATTACCAGAATGTTGGTATTGACATGTCTTGTCACCATTTAATGCCCATTAATGCTTCCAACCACTCCTGAGCATTCACGTGTGGCTTGGAAAACGCTTTTGCACAGATTCTGGCATGGGTCTTCACGCCACCGCCCACTTCAGAGGTCACTTCTCCCCAATCTACGCCTGCTGCTGCAACCTAGGCTGAAAGCTATCTGTATCACAACTTCCCAGGAATTTCTGTCAAAGAACAAATTCAAACTTTGTTGGCGCTTTAAATGTTCAAGGCATCCACAAGGATTTTGCCTATAAATAGAGAGTCTTCACCACTTCCAAAGACGTTCAAGGAAAAGAAACAGAAAATTGCTAAGAGAGAAACAGAACTCCTAGCAACACAGCATTCTGAAACTCTGCCAAAATCTCCAGCTTTGTTTCATAACTTTGAGTTTCTCACCTTCAACTTCATCAAATATCCAGTTCTTTTCTGTAAACCAAAAACACTCTTTCCAAACTTCTGACCCTACACACGTATACACCTTTACTTCCCCTTTTCAAAATCTGTCCAGAACACCACCAGAACCAGAACCAAAAGCTAAACTTTCACTCACCAACTTTTCCAAACAGTCAGGTAAGCACCTGCTGACCCTCATCACACTGTTAAGCATCATCAGCTGTGCATATTCAAGTAACATAATGTAAATATTCATGTTATTGCTGTTTATGTTCTGAGGATTTTCATACCTCAGAATGTTCTGAGCCAGTATAGGACTTGCCTGTGACCTTGGTGATTCTGACCTCTGAAACATTTTTTTATTTGCTGGATCTGTTCCAAATATGTTTCCTGTTTTGTGGAATAACAACAGAATTGCAGATGTTCTGATTAGTACAGGGAAAAGCCAAGTGCTGACTTTGACGTTAGCACATCTGAAGCCTGTTTTGCTGTCAATGATATCAGAACCTCTGAGAGTTATTGCCTTTTCAACAGAATCAGAACTTCTGGTTTCTCCACTAACAAACTTCTGTCTTGCAGCGCAGGGAAATCAGAACTTCTGATTTCCCCACTAACAAGGTTCTGTTTTGCAGGTGCCAGAGTCAGAAGTTCTGACTCATCCAGTTTCACTAACAGGTTGATCATCTGGCAGCGGAGCTGAGTCAGAACTTCTGATGACCTCCCAGCAGCGCGCGGGCTCCCGCCCTCTCTCTCTCTATATCTTGTTTTTTGCTATTTTCTTTTTTGTCTATTTTTCTCGTTGAACCCCCCATGTACAAATGTGTATCCCCTTCCCCTAATTGTTGTAATAGCGTAGGATTTTATATTTCCGCTTCTTATTGCTAGTAATTAGGACATGTATGGCAAGATAAAATCAATGAAGTAGAAAAACCTAATTCAAAGAAAAAAAAACTCTTGTATGCAATAAAATACACTTGCACACTAACACCCCTAGGGTTACATCCACTTGTTGCCTTTCAAAAATTAGGCCATATTGCATGTTAGGTCTCTTTGGGCAAAACAAATAACTCAAATGATCAAGTCCCTTAAAGAAAAAATTGCCCAAAGATACTTGGCACCATTGCAATTATGGTCTAAACGACGACCCGCGCCTGTCCCTTTCACATCCTAACACAAGATTGTCCACCAAATACAATGGTGGAACAAAATTGTTAAAAGGGTTAAAAACATAACAAAAATCTTTGAGAACTTTAGGGTAGATCGCTCTTAAGTACTTGTCAACTTGCAAAACAAAAACACTTGCCTGTTTTTAAACCACACCTCACAACACTTTCAAAATAACTTTCAAAAACAAATGAAAACCTTTTCAAAAGACATACACCTTTGTATACATCCAACATGGATCATTACAAAGGTTGCCACCACATTGGCCTCTTTTCAAAACATTTTTCAAAAACACACACACACAAAGCACCATTTCAAACAATTGAAAACAAAAGGCAAGTGATCTAAGCAAGTAACTAAGAGCCCATGGATAACCATGGATAGAAAGGGTGCTAATACCTTCCCTTTCTATAATCTACTCCCCGAACCCAAGAAAAATCTCAAAGGTTTTTGCTGTGCTTTTTAAACCTTTCCTTAGGATAAAATAAAAAGTCGGTGGCGACTCTTGCTCAACCAAAACATTTGTGAAAACAAACGCAAAACCACAGTCAGTTCTCCCACCGTATCACAGATACCCATGGAGAGCGAACGGTAGCATATCATGCCAGTCTTTGTATGTGACTGTCATTTTTTGTATGATCTTCTTAATGTTTTTGTTATCAGCTTCTACAACACCATTCATCTTTGGCCGGTAAAGGGAAGAATTGTGATGCTGAATCTTGAATTGCTCGCACAAGGCGGTGATCATAGTATTATTCATATTTGTACCATTATCAGTGAGGATTCTCTCTGGGATACCGTACCGACAGATGAGATTCTTCTTGATGAACCGGGCGACCACATTCTTAGTAACGGAAGCAAAGGAAGCTGCCTCAACCCACTTTGTAAAATAGTCGATGGCCACTAAGATAAAGCGGTGTCCATTGGAGGTCGTTGGCTTGATTTCCTCAATCATATCGATCCCCCACATAGCAAAGGGCCAAGGAGAAGTCAAGACATTCAGAGGAACCAGGGGTACGTGCACTTTTTCAGCATAGATTTAACACTTATGGCAAGTCCGAGAGTGTTGGTAGCAATCTGCCTCCATGGTAGACCAGTAATATCCTGCCTGTAGGATTTTCTTTGCCATTGTATGCCCACTGGAATAAGTCCAAAAGTGCCTTCGTGTAGTTCACCCATGATCCTTTCAGCCTCAGCCTTGTCTACACACCGAAGCAGTACAGAGTCATGACTGCGTTTGTACAGAATGACGTTACTGAGGAAGAATTTAGCCGAGAACCTTCTTAGGAACTTCTTATCATTCACCGAAGCTCCTTCTGGATATTCCTGAGACTCGAGATACCTCTTGACTTCATGAAACTAAGGTTGGTCCAGTAATTCTTCAGTATTAATCTCGTGACAGTAGGCTGGTTCATCCATCCGCTCAATGGTGATTCGAGGAGCCTCATTATCCCAATTAAGTTTAAACATAGATGACATTGTAGCTAATGCGTCAGCTAGATGATTTTCTTCTCGCGGGAAATGCTCGAAGGTAATTTTCTCGAAATACGACAACAATGTCAACACATGTTCTTTATAAGGGATAAGGTTGGGGTGCTTGGTATCCCATTGCCCTTTGACTTGACTGATGACCAAGGTTGAATCTCCAAATACATCCAAGTATTTGATCCCCAAGTATATAGCAGCTTTGAGACCGAAGATGCACGCTTCATATTCTACCATGTAGTTTGTACAGTTGAAGCAAAGTCTGGAAGTAAAAGGAGTATGACATCCTTCTGGAGATATGAGTATGGCACCGATACCATTGCCAAGTGCGTTGGATGCCCCATCAAAGAACAGGGTCCATCGGGATCCTTGTTCAGGTCCGTCATATAGCCTGATTTCTTCATAGTTGTCTAATGTCATGATGTCTTCGTCCGGGAATACAAACTTCATGGGCTGATAGTCTTCTACAGCTTGGTGAGCAAGATGATCAGCCAATACACTGCCCTTTATAGCTTTCTGGGTAGTATACTGTATGTCATATTCTGTCAGGATCATCTGCCATCTCGCTATTCTCCTGGAAAGAGCGGGCTTCTCAAAGATATACTTTATCGGATCCATTTTAGATATCAACAAAGTAGTGTAGGTCAGCATATACTGTCTCAGCCAGTGAGCAGCCCATGCCAGAGCGCAGCAAGCTTTCTCGAGCAGTGAATATCTTGTTTCACAGTCGGTAAACTTTTTGCTCAGGTAATAAATAGCATGCTCTTTTCGGCCAGACTCGTCATGCTGCCCCAACACACACCCCATTGAGTTTTCTAAAACAGTTAGATATAAGATCAATGTCCTTCCCTCGACAGGTGGTAACAACACAGGAGGTTCTTGAAGGTATTCCTTGATTTTGTCAAAAGCAACTTGGCAGTCGTCGTTCCATCTGACTGCTTGATCTTTCTTCAAGAGTTTGAAGATTGGTTCACAAGTAGCTGTCAGGTGAGAAATAAACCTGGCTATGTAATTCAAACGTCCCAAGAATCCTTTGACTTCTTTCTCAGTACGAGGAGACGGCATTTCTTATATCTCTTTAACCTTGGCAGGACCAACTTCGATACCCTTGTTGCTGACGAAAAAACCCATGAGTTTACCAGACCGTACTCCGAATGTACACTTGTTTGGATTCAATCTCAACTTGTACTTCTTCAGCCTTTCAAACAGCTTCTGTAGGTGATCGAGGTGTTCTTCTTCCGTTTGTGATCTAGCTATCATATCGTCTACGTAGACCTCTATCTCATGGTGTATCATGTCATGAAATAAAGCTACCATAGCGTGTTGATAGGTTGCCCCAAGATTCTTCAGTCCAAATGGCATGACCTTATAGCAGAAAGTGCCCCACTGTGTAACAAAAGTCGTTTGCTTCATATCCTCAGGCGCCATTTTGATTTGGTTGTATCCCGAGAAGCCATCCATGAAGGAAAACACTTTATGTTGTGCTGTATTATCAACCAGGATGTCGATGTGGGGAAATGGGAAATCATATTTGGGGCTTGCCATGTTTAAGTCTCTGTAGTCCACACACATCCGCACTTTACCGTCTTTCTTAGGTACAGAAACAACATTGGCCACCCATTGGGGATAAGAGGTGACAGTCAAAAATCCAGCATTGAATTGCTTCATAACTTCAGCTTTGATCTTTTCAGACATATCGGGTCTCATACGACGAACCTTTTGCTTTACCGGGGGACAATCTTCCTTTGTAGGCAGACGATGTACCACAATGTCTGCATCCAGTCCTGGCATGTCTTTGTACGACCAGGCGAAGATCTCAACATAATCGTGCAATAACCGAATCAGGCGCTCCTTGACACTAGGTTCCAAGTTGGCACCCACCTTGACCTCTTTCTTATCTTCTTCAGTTCCTAAGTTAATTGTTTCGACCGGCTCTTCGTGCGGCTGAATGGTCATTTCTTCCTGTTGCAACAACCTGGCCAACTCTCCTGGCACTTCATAATCTTCCTCACCTTCGTCATCGGCTTGGTAGATCGGATTTTCAAAGTTACAATTGGCCATAGCAGAACCGTTACTCATGGGATCTTGAGTGGATGTAGATCTGCATTTTCAATATGTGAGTGTGTGTAAGAGCATAGCTACCTTCGAAAGAAATAAAATGTAAGAAAGAGAAGATAAAGAAAACAAAATTCGATGCAAAAATGTCCATGATTCATTAATGACATGTGAGAATGAAGTGACAACCCTTACAGATGGACCATTGTGCCTCGGGTAAGACACAAGGTTTTAAAAAGTATGAATTGTTTAAATATTACAAGCCTGAAAAATATTAAAAGACAATTACTCTTGAATAAAAGTAATAGGAATGAAATCCTTCGCCTCCCAATTGTTCAGCCCTCCGCCGATAGTTGGAAAAATCCATTCATCCATGTCACAGCTGCCATCACTATCTTCTATTGCATTGACTCCTTGATTGCTGATACGCAGAGGTGGTCTCCCTACGCGAGAACGTTGACAGCTTTCTGAGCCTCTGAAGTGAACCCCAACCGAAATTTGTCGGACTTGTAGGGAATATCCGGAAGCTTACCCCAGATAGTACATCCTCCATCTTCAACAATTGCTCGAGCATCTTTCAATGAAGCCATCTTTAGCGGAGGTCTGGTAATCTTCGGGACCATTGGAGTAGACTTGGTTGCTGCGACTGTTGCTGGAACCTCCTCAAAATTCTGACAGGGAGTTTCTATGAATTCACCATCCATTTCAACATACCTGAAAGAGTTCAAATGGATAACCATGTATTCCTTTTCTCTGCAAACTGTAACAATCTTCCCTCTGATCGGGTATTTTAGCATCTGGTGTAGGGTGGAAGTGACGGCACCAGCACCATGGATCCAGGGTCGACCCAACATACAAGAGTACAAAGGGTGGATGTCCATCACATAGAAAATTGAGTCAAAAGTCTGAGTCCCAATTTTTATGGGGATACTAACTTCTCTGTGCACTGTCCTCTTGGAACCATCAAAGGCCTTTACTATGACGTTGCTAGGTTTCAAGATGAGCCCCTCACAATCCAGTCGGTCGAGAGCATTTTTGGGCAAGACATTAAATGATGAACCGATATCCACAAAACATGGGCAAGTGTGGTTCCCCTTCATTCAATGGAAATATGTAAGGCATCATTGTGCTTCCTTCCCTTAGAGGTTAAATCAGCATCGGAAAAGCCCAAACCGTTATCAGTAGTTAAACTGGCCACACAGTCTTCAAATTGGTCGATGGAGGTCTCTTGGGGCACGTGAGCGGTCTTAAGAAACTTTACGAAGGCTTTGGCGTGAGTTTCAAAACACAAAATTAAGGACAACAATGATATCTTCAAGGGGGTCTACCCCAATTGTTCTACAATGTTGTAGTCACTTTTCTTGATTATCTTCAGGATTTCTACTATTTCTTTTCTAGAAGCTTCAAGGATGACTTCGGGATGTTCTCTTTCTAGGGCATGCTCAACCAAAACCTCTTTTCCCCTTGTATCGGTAGTAGGGAAAAAAGTAGGAGTATCACTGGCGGTGTCGGTAGGAGTGGCAGTAGTGATGATCACAGGAGTAGCAACGGTCTTTGGAGAAATCTCAGGTGAGAAGACTCTTCCACTTCTTGTTATTTTGCTGGTTCCAGTGATGTTACCGATATCAGGATCAATATCTCTCGCAACTTCATTTGTGGCATCCAACTGATCTTGCTTGACGCCGTAGTAATAAACATCAGCCTCATAACTCCAGGGAACAGCTTTATCTGAGGAGTATGGTATTGGTCTTGGCATAGTGATGATTAATGGTGCACATCTGGGAGCAGATGTAATCCTGGCGGGTCTTTTGGTGGAGACCCTGGGAGGATTGTCGGAAATGGTGATTATCGAAACATTTTGATAAGAGCTTTTGATAAGAGGTAGCTTTTCAAATAGGATTTCTTTACTAGTCATCAGGCGCTGGACGCCTATCTTTAGTAACAAACAACCGTTCAGCAAAGATTTGCAAAGGTGGCAATTTTCATCGCAACCTGGGAACAAGCCAGCTTGCAGTAGATTTTGTTTAATGGTCAACAGAGGAGTAACCAAGTCATTCACGGAGGAAACAAAACGATCATCATCAATGGCGTTGATACCTTAGCCATGTCTGGGCATTGGTTCCGTTATTACATTAGGCATTTTTGGGGGCTCAAATTCAATCTCCTTCGCATGGATAAGGTCTTGCACCTTATTCTTTAAGGCCCAATAGTCATTTGTATCATGCCCCAGGCTTTCAGAATGATAGGCACATCGGGCATTTGGGTTGTAGTGGGGAGAAGCAGTATTGGGATTCTTGGGAGCTTCCTTTAAAGTTACTAGATTGGTATTGAGAAGGTGTGGCAAAACCTGAGACATGGTCATGTTAATCCAGGTAAATCGTCTCATGGGAGCTTCTGGTTTGCGCTGATAATTTTGCTGTTGATTTGGCGCAGGATTAGAGATCATGATAGCCCCTACTGCCGGACGACGGTCGGTTTTGTTTTGATTCCTACGGTCATACGCAGCACTGACCTCCTTCTTTCCAACAAAAGGTTTCTTCACCATACTTGAGGATGCATCTCTTTGAATTTTGCCGCTTTTTATACCGGCTTCGACCCGCTCATCAGTCATGATTAATTCGGTAAACCCAGATGAAGAACTTCCAATCAGGTGATTGAAAAATGGTCCTGACAAGGTGCCAAGGAACATATCCACTAATTCTCTGTCGGATAAAGGGGGCTGGACCCTGCCTGCGAGATCCGTTCATTTTTGAGCATAGGTTTTGAAACTCTCATCTGTTCCCATAGACATACTTTGTAATTGTGTCCTAGTCGGAGCCAAATCAGCATTATACTGATATTGTTTGTAGAAAGCGGCGGCCAACTCTTCCCAATTGCGAACATTGGACCCTTCTAATTGGTAGAACCAATCCAACTGAGTCCCCGATAAGCTCTCCTGGAAGAAATGCACCCACAGATTCTTGTCAGCCGTGTGGAGTTGAATCTTTCTGACATATGACCTCAGATGTAGTTTCAGGCAAGAGACACCATCATACTTGGCGAAAGTTGGGACCTTGAATTTCTGTGGGATGACAACCCCTGAGATGAGTCCTAAATCTTCAAAGTCCAAACCGGGTACCCTCTGAATCTCCATGGCATTCAAACGATCCTCTAGCTGTTTGTATTTATCATCAGTAGGAGGATATTGTTCCTCATAATAATCAGGCTCTTCCTCTCCTTCGGATACTGGGTCGTTGTTCACTTTCTGGGTCTCAGCTCCTTGATTATCTTATTCACCCGATGATGTTGCAAAGTCTAAGGTTCGTCTGGTCTGCCCTTTAAACCTTCTTCCCATGATCACAACTCCGGTTGGTTTCTTTGTTTTCTTCTTCTTCTCTTTGGCTAGCAGAGTCTTCAACTCCTCTTGTCCTTTTCTCAGAGCCATGAGCATTTGTTGAAACTGGGCATTCTGCGCCTGAATATCTTTCACGGTCTGTTCAACATCCATCTCACTGAAATAAACAGTAGAAGGATAAGTCGACCTGTTATGAGAAACCTGTATGATGTTATGATGAATGAAGATGCAATATGCAAATGATTTCAAGGAAATTTAGAGATTTAAACTTGTCCAAACCAAAAAAGAACACACGTCATATTAAATAAAACCAAGTTTGAATACATCATGCCTCCTTGGGCTTACAAAGAAAGAAACTAAATACAGCAAAAACTCCTAAGACAAAAAGACCAAACGCATCCTCTTTGGAGCAATGTAGGTATTCAGATTTTTCTCTTCATGAAGCAGTTTGGTGAGCTCCAGAACCTTCTACTCACTGGCTTAGTACTGGGTTTCAAAGGTGTCTCGCTCTTCCTTTAACTGAGCCCAAGCTTTCTGCAGGTCTTCGAGAGAGGTAGGCGTGTCAGGATGAAGAACGGTGTATGGGACATCTCCTTCAATAACAGGCTCAATGATGACAGGAAGGATGGAAGGGTAAGGCATCAAGAGACTCTGGGCACGAGCCCGTAACCACTTAAGGTAAGGCTCGAGAGGGATAGAGTTTTTACGTCCCAAAGTCTTACTGTCCACCTTGTTCACCATTCCCCAAGCATGTGCAAACCTCTGGTGATAACCTCGGTCTTCTTTGTCGTAGTCGAACACCAAACCTTGGATGAGCATCTCATGACGGCCATCTCTTCGGGAATACCCAAACTGTCGAAGAGCTAAACACGGGTTGTAGGTGATACCTCCCCTAACACCTAGCAGAGGTACATTAGGGAACTCCCCACGCCGGTCAATGATAGAAATATCTTCCAAGGATCTCGAGCACCAACAGATATTAGAGTGGGTGAGAGACATCATCCTTTGAGACCAAGTAAATCTTTGCTCGTTCTTCAATGCTGACTGAGGCAGGTGTGAAGTGAACCACTTAGCGAGTAGGGGTATACAACACAAAAGGGTACCTCTTTTCTTCATGGTACGGGTATGAAGGCAATGCAAGATGTCTCCTAGCAAGATGGGTATAGGATTGTGAGAGAGAAATACTTTGATGGCATTAACATCTATGAATTGGGAAACAGAACCAAACCATAAATGAGGAGAGCTAGCACGTCTTCGAAAGCTTGGAAATCCATGTCATCCCAGAATGAACGAGCTTTTTCCAATAGAAACTTAGCTAGAAAGCCTTTAACCCCACTTCTCGTCTCCCAATTGGCTAAGACGTCGGCCCTCTTCACATGTAAAGCTTCGGAGATGACTTCAGGTTTTGGAATCCCTTCTAGACCGGTGAACGGTATCTGATTAAGCACGGGCACCCCTAAGAGCAGAGAGAACTCTTCTAGTGTAGGTACCAACTGATAGTCCGGAAAAGTGAAACAATGATGTACGGGATCAAAGAATTAGAATAGTACACACATCATCTCTTCTTGGAAATTAGATGTAGACAAACTGAGGAGTCGACCATACTTCTTGGTAAAAGGAGAATCCCCGGGCACTCTTGAAGCTAGCTCTTAAAGTTTAGGATGTGCTTTTACAAAGCTGATTCGGATGGTGTTTCTTTAGAGAGAATTCATATCCTACAAAACAAAAACAAAGATAAATTTCTAAATCCTTGAAATGGTTAGTGAGCATGCATATGATGTTGATGATGTTTATGATGTTTATGTACAAGCAAACATATATACACACAACAAACAGATCCCTATGTTTTAGGCTTGCATTAGTTTTGTAGGTAAGTACCCTCTTGGAGTCTAGTTGGCTCAACATGTCCTAAAAATAATGATTGGGTTCTAAAGGATCTCAATATCACCGACCTTTCCTTTAGGCATTGTCTCAGCACAACAATCTTTTCTTGCGGCCGAGATATCCCAAAAGTCTAGCCTCAATGAGTGTAGTATCGAGTATCAACCAATTTTCAGCTTTACACTGAAACTGGCTACCTCACTACGTCCTAATGGCCAAGTTTGTTCAATTAGGGTTCTAAGGTTAATTAGTGCTTCATGACGCCACTCAGCGGCCCCGTATTCTCCTCGATTCACCACGAGGGATATCGGTACCCACAAATGCGTCACACTAATATAGCCACAAATGCGTCACACTAATATAGCCATTATCTCCATTATCTATTGCTATTTACCTAAAAAGGTGCCCCAGATCCGGGTGGAGGATCAAAGCAAGCCCAATACAAAGATTTAAATATAAAGCACACAAATCAAATAATGAAAGCGAGTAAAGGTGATCTAACCCTAAGGTAACCCTACTTTTTTTAGTTATTCCCCAATAGAGTCGCCAGTTCTGTGATACGGTGGGAGAACTGACTTGATGTTTTGCGTTTCAATCGCATTTTTGTGGATAGCAAGAGTCGCCACCGACTTTTATTTTATCCAAAGGAAAGGTAAAAAAGCACAGGAAAGACCTTTCTAGATTATTTCTCGGGTTCGGGGGGTAGATTATGAAAAGGGAAGGTATTAGCACCCTTTTCATCCATGGTTTTCCATGGGCTCTTAGTTACTCGTTTAAATCACTTGCTTTCATTTGACAGTGTGCTTGTGGTGTGGGCTTTGAAAGTATTTTGAAAAAAATCTCTTTGTAATGGTTCTCGCTTCTATAAGAACGCGTACAAAGTTTTGTTTGGAAAAGTGGTTCAAAGATGTGTTTTTGAATTGTGTTTCGGAAAGTGTTTTGAAAAGATGTTTTGCAATGGTTCTCATCTCTATAAGAATGTATACAAAACGTTTTGTCTTTTGAAAATGTTTTGAAATGAAAGTGTAGGTGTAAAAATGTCTTTATCGTGAGCAAGCGAGTAACTAGGAGCGAATCTATTTACTCGAAAGGTTTTCAATTGTTCTTTTCTTCCTCCTTTTAATGGTGCTATCTTACCATTAATTTGGTAATAAGCCCCATCGTTGGATGTGAATGGACAGGCACGGGTCTATTTTACAGTCATCGAAGGAAACTTATGAGACGCTTTAGCAATTTTCGTAAGGGACGAGATTGTTTTATCGAAGGCAACGTCGAGGGTCATCGAGGGACTACGATCCTTTTTTATAAAAGGGTCATTGCTAAGGCATCCCATATTCGAGGGACATGACTATATTTCCGAGGCAACGAGCGAGGTTACCCTAGAGTTACGTGTGTGAAAAAGTGTGTTTGTTTCAAGTTATTTTGTTCTTTGATTAGGTTATATAGCGATTGATTTTTTGAATCTTGCCATACACGCCTAATTACCATACAGTATAAGGAAAATAGTAAATTACGAGAATTGAAATTTTACGCTATTACAAAGTGTTCGGGAATGGGGGTACAATTTTTATAAATGGGGATGAGTCAAATGCGATAGAAAGGTCCAAATAACAAACAATACAACCAGATTGAATCGAGAAATTAATTGAAACTACCACAAATCTATGAAACAAATTTTGGTTAATCAAAATAAAAATATGGAAATAAAATTCTAAGCTTTTACTTGAAAAGTTTGGAAAGAAAAAATAAAATGTATTCTATTAAAAAAAAGATATTTAACTGAAGAAATTAAATCAAAATGTATTTTTTTTGCTATCTTTTAAAATTTTTCGTGATGAAAAGAATTAATTAATCCTATGAAAGATTTATATTTTGTATTTTTTTGAATATGAGAATAATTAAAAAAAGGAAAATAGAAATATGTTCTATATTTTTTTTGTAACATTTGTATCATGAAAAAGAATCAAAGGGAAATTACTAGCAAAAAGTTTAACAAGAAGAAAATTAGGAACAAAAAAAAATTATTCAAAATAAATAATGTAAACAAGAATTATAAATTAAACAAATGAAGGGGGTGTGTATGCAGTGAATAGAAATAGGCTTATGGAGCAGAGGCAATGGGTCGCCCACCACAAATCAACAAACCAAAACCCAAAAATTCCTAATCTAAACTTATTCAAGGATTAAGGGATAACACGAAATTAGGGTTTGGTCTATCTTCCCTTTCACGCGGCGCTATTCTTCCCTGTTCATCCTTTCCACAAGCTAAATCCTTCTAAACTTCCTCACCAACCCGTTCCTGACTTACCTCACAAACAATTCGCTCTCTACAGTAACAACCTACGCCTCTTTGTCTCACAGCGATTTACATCTTTTGAAACCCTTCTTTTTTTGAATTCGGATTTAAATCAGAGAGACCCAAAATCGTCTCGTCCTTGACCTTCCTCAACCTCTTTGTTACCGGAATATACCTCTCTCGTCTCCCTAATCTAACCCTAGCTATTTTGAAAAGGTAAGGTCTCTTTCGTTATTTTTCTAGCTTACAGATTTTGGTTGAGTTTTCCATTTTTTTTGAATTTTCCTTTAACTAACCCTCAGTTATTTAGATGTAGAAATTATGTTTATGGAAGTATGAGAAAGGGGGAAAACTCATACATGTTGGAGCTTTATAACTTCTCCATTGCCTTGTTATTCTTGTGATTTTCTGCAAATTAGGAATGGAGAGGTGGGACTGAGGATGGTATTCAGTAGTGGCAGAAGATTTATGAGGGAAAGAGATGAGGATGGGGGCGAGGCTCGTCTGGTTTGTTGGTAACTTTTTTTGTCTTTTTTTTGGCCTTTGGGTCATATGGTATGTTATCTCTTTCTTGGTTATCAAATGTTGAATGATGATTGTGTTATTTCTGTGTTTTGGGTGATGGTTCTCAGGTTTTGGAGTTTTTGATGATGGTTCTTTTGTTCTGAGTTTTTTGGATAATGGTTATCAGGTTTTTGAGTTTTTTATGATGGCTATTTGGCTTTGATCTTGATGAACATCAGACTTGTTCTTGCTAGCTCTGTTATTGTGTTTTTGTTGTGTGTAATCCATCGCCCCTCTCTTTGTTTTTATTAACCTCCTTTATGTTGTGGCCCCTTTGTCTTTGATGTTTAAAACAGGTTTTGGTGGTCCTATCATTAAAGCAGGTTTTCTTTCTGATTTTGTATTCTAGTAGGTTTTGGTGATTTTGGGTTTACAGCAGGTTTTGGTGATTTTGGGTTTACAGCATGTTTTGTTCTGATTTTGGGTTTACATCAGGTTTTGTTCTGATTTTGGGTTTACAATAGGTTTTGTTCTGATTTTGGGTTTACATCAGGTTTTGTTCTGATTTTGGGTTTACAGCAGGTTTTGTTCTGATTTTGGGTCTACAGCAGCTCTTCTTTTTGTAGCAGAGCTTTTGCAGGATGTGCTTTGGGCAATTTTGTAGCCTAGGTGACCTCTTTCCTCTCTTCTCTCTTAATGACAATAAAAAGCAATTTTCTCTTTTTGCTTATTTTACCATTCTGAAGGGTTTGCAGCACTTGGAAAATGATGATGCCTTGCCTCTTGGGCAAGTTGACTTGCTATTTTGTTTGATTTAGCATCTAGCTATTTTGTTATATTTGCCACATTGCTGCCTTGTTTTAGCTTATGATGATGATGTCTTTCTTTAGTTTGTGATGATGCTGCTTTGCTTCAGTTTGTGATGATGCTGTTTGTTTCAATTTGTGATGATGTGGTTTGTTTGGACTGTTGTAGCATTTTGTTATTGTGTGTATCCTTGGGCTATCATGTTCGCGAATTTCTCTTTTTCCTTCTTTTTTGTGAACCAAGAAGGGCAACCTTCTTGTGATTTTCAACTGGGGGAAATAGGTTGTGATGAAATAAACAGCATTCTGATTCCATGTTGCAAACCTTAATGATAAACTTATGAAATAACTTTTGGAAAACTCCTTGTTCATTCCCATATATTTTTGTATTAATCATGCTTTCTTTCTCTTATTTTCATGTGAGCAAAAGTGGAGATGACAAAGCAAAGAACGCAAGAAATCTGTGGCAAACATGAAAGTCTTGGAGATAATCAAAGGAATTTGATATAACTTCAGTCTTCAAACAACTTAAACATAGATTAGTTCTCTTAGGCCAAACATTCACTTGATTTTCTTTGTAACTTAGAAAAATTCTTCTTGTATTTTGATGTATTGTATCCAATAGTTGTACCAACTTATCTTTAAATACAATAAATTGTAAAACATAAAGTATTAAAAGAATTTGAAGTTTTGTAACAATCTTGGACGGTGTGTTTGAAATTGGAGAAGAACTTGAATTGTAGTATAAAGTATTCTTGTGTTATTTTATAACTTGAAATCCTTTATAAACAAAAATTTGTAATTTCTCTTCGTATCCTCATTGATTTTGTTTTTAAATTCCCAATCAGGATATTTGAAATAAAATGCTCCAGTCTGGTAACTTGAATTCCAAATAATCCAAAAAACTTTGTAACTGCATTTCAAACAGACACGCACTTTGTACTCTATTCCCTAAACAAAATAAATGTTTTAAGGACGTAAATCATCTGGTCAACCTGAATCCCAAAATCATGATTGTCCTAAATGACAGTCTTAACCTCCATCTTTTGTCCCAAATAAATCATGCTCTGAGAACAAACATTATCCTTTCAGTAAACTTTGTTTAAGAAAAATTCAAAATCAATCAATGCCTTGCGATGATTTGATAATTTTAAAGTCTTCCAAACTCAAATTTCTTCCAATTCTCTGAAGCTAAACCCGTGAGTGACATCACATGTGACCATGAATAGACATAATCGTCTCAAAGTCTTGTAACTTGAAGAAAACATAACTACAAACTTGAGGAAGCATGAAGACCTATGAAGGCCAATTGGATCTTTGAAAACTCATTTTCTTTTGAGAATTGCAAAAAAACCTAATTGCTGGTTTACTGCCCTAGAAGAGAATTTATCTGGTCGATTTCTGAGCCAACTTGAATATCCAAGAAACCCTAGGGTTGTATCTTGTATGAAAAATGGGAGGGATAATTTTGGGGTACAACATTACCAAATCACCATCCTGGTACACATGATGCCTGACTTTCTTATTAAAGGCCTTGATCATGCATTTCTGATACATCTGACCATGATAAACAGCCGCAAGCCTTTTTTAATCAATCAAATTCACCTGGTCAAGTCGAGTCTGAATCCATTCGTCTTCATCTAAACCTGCATATTTCATAATCCTTAGGGAAGGAATCTGGACTTCAACAGGTAAGACAACCTCCATACTATAGGCTAGAGAGCGGGGTTGCTCCAGTTGATGTACATACTAATGTGCGGAATCTATGAAGAGAAAACTATAGCATCTCATGCCAATCTTTGTATGTCACTGTCATCTTCTGTAAGATCTTCTTGATATTCTTGTTGGCGGCTTCCACTGCACCATTCATCTTTGGTCGGTACAGAGAAAAATTGTGATGCTTAATCTTGAACTGTGTAACGCCCGTAATTTAATTAATTATTTAATTAAATTATTTTTGGAATATTTGTGAAGATGTATTGTGATTAATTGGATTTAATTATTTTATTAAGTGGAGAAATAATATTAGAAGTATAATATTATTTGATGTGGGCTTGTTTTAAAGGAATGGAAGTAGTAATAAGGGGGTGTATTAGTTTTAATCCCAATAAGGAATAAAGAATAATAGGTTATTTTATTGTTGTTAGAAGAATAGGAAGAAGAGGCAGTAGAAGAATAAGGATTGAGAAGAAGAACGTGAAGATGCTGGAAAAAGAGAAAAGAACGGGAATTCAACCAGAAGTTATAAAGCGACCTTCAATCCAAGGTAAGGGTGGGGTTTTGACTCTATAATTGGGTTCATGATGATTGGTATGTGGGGTTAGAGGTGATTACCGTCTTGTTCTTGAATTGAATGTATATGATGTCGTATGATGAAGAATTGATGAATTATAGATGAATGATGATGTCCCGAAGCTGTTTAATTGATGTAGAATTATAGGGTAATTATAAGTGATGATTATCTATGATTAGATTAAGTTTTTAGGGCTTAAAATATGGCACCCGTAGTGAAAACACAGATAAAATCGTAGAATTTATGCAGGATGTAACAGGATGCATCGACCTCAAATGCTATGTGTCGATACATGAAGGTTGAGAGACTCAGGATGAGTCGACACGAAGGGCCTTGCGTCGATACATGAGTGCTTTCAGACTCTGGATGAGTCGATCCATAGGAGCATTTGTCGATACATGCTGTGTGTTAGACCCAGGATGAGTCAATCCAAGAGAGGATGCGTCGACTCATGTTACGAGTTTGGTGCAGTACGCGTTGATCCAAGACGTTTTGCATCGATCCATATTGTCTGGTTTTTGGCAGATTCAGTTTGTAAATGTTGTAACTTGAGTTTTAGGATGTCGTTTGAGATGTCGTTCGAAGCGTTGAATAGCTAATGCGATGAACTTTATTCTAGAGGATTAAAATGAAGAATAGGAAGTGTAATCCTAGTAGCCAATTTAGGATTTAGAGTTAGTTCCCGTGTTGATCGTTATGTTGGTTTTTATGTAGAGTAATGAGGGTGAGATGCTTAGAGGCTTCTGTTTGATTAGTAACAGTAGGAGTAATGTTAGTAATGATGTAAGATTACAGAATAGCGGTGTAAATTACTGTCGTGTTAATGTATAGCTGAGTTGTTGATGAGATGTTATTATTGAAGTTGTGTTTGTTGAATAAATGATGTTTGATGAATAAATGATGTTTGATGAATAAATGTTGTTTGATGAATTATTATTAATGATATGAGATGTTTGATGAAGAGATGTTGAGATGCTTTTGAGATGTAGGCCTTTGGCCAATGATGATGTTGTATTGAGATGTTGTTAATTATGGTGTTGTTATTACATTCATGATTGTGTCGCATACATTGCATTTTGAGATGGAGCTTATGCTCGTTGAGATGGCCCATATTGGTGAATATTCAGATGAAGGCTTATGCCTTGTTGATGCCTCTAATAATTGGAAAAATTTTGAGATGGGAGTTCTGTTCCAAATGGTACCACATGCATTTGCATAGTATTGTGTCGCATTATATGTGTAGCGATAAAAAATGTAGCGGGGTAAATCGGAGATCGAATTATTGATTAATTCGTCTCCCAAAAAGCAAGAGTCGCCACCGCACTTTATTATTTCCAAGGGAAAAGGGAAAAGAGCGAAATAAAACCCTAAAGTATGCAATGCAAAATAATACCTTCTAGAAGTAATGAAAATACAAGGCATTTTTGAAAAGAGATCTATGGTTCGGGGGTTGGTTATACAGTGGGAAGGTATTAGCACCCAATGTATCTATAGTACTCTATAGGAACCTTTTGAAATATCTGTTTATTAAAATGTTCGTTTGATTAAAAATAAATTGTTTTGGCCGAAAAGGGATACAGACGGTTTTTTGAAGGTACGACGACCTAATATCGAAGTTTTGGCTTAAAAGGTATAAGTTTTGAAAAGATTGAATATTTGAGGAAAAATTGTCTTAAGTTTTAATGAGATGAATATATTCGCGTGATTGGACTTGAGGACATGAAGTCAACAAATTTAATCGTTTTTTCCCTTGGATTTAGACGTGAACAGAATAACCAAATAACGATGAAATAATTAAACAGAAAATTAGATAGATAAGTGATATACAACAATTAAATAAAAGACTAAATGGTGTGAACATGCATTTTTGTATTTTTTGTTTAATATTAATAACGCAAGAGAATTAATTAAAGAAAATAACATGTTTTAATTTTTTCATGTTTTTTATGTTTCTATTTCTATATGTTTTTTAATATTAATGAAAGGTATTATTTTTAAGAATTAATAAATAAATCTAAACTAAATTAAAACTTAAAAGTTGTTAACTAAAATCTAATTAAAAAAGGAATACTAAAAATTACTAAATTAATCTTAAACTTAATAAAAATGGTCAAATTATTTAAAATTGTTTTAATTAAATTACATCTCCTATTTGATTAATTTTATTAATTAACTAAATTAATAATAATGCTAAAAAAAAGCTAAAGAAAGTAAAAATAGAAAGAGAGGTGCATCAAGAATCAAGGGTAGATAAATGTTTCTGAGGCCTGAATACTTGAATACTTTTCCTCTCTTCTTCTTTACTGTGCTTCTGTCGCTTTTTGGATTGGCCTATGATGAATGTTTCTGAGGCTTGATGGGTTTGGACATTGGTTTGATAAAAGTTTGCATTGTTCTGGTTTTTTGGCTTTGGGCGTGTATGGCTGGTACGAGTTTTGGCCCTGGATGTTTCAGGTTTGGCCTGGTTTTTGCTTCTACAGGTTTGGTCCTTTTGAGTTTACTGGTTTTTTTTAGGCCATGGTTACACGATATTTGGCTTTGAAATGGTTATGATTTTTGGTGATGGCTTTACTGGTTTTGCTTCAGGTTTGGCCTGGTTTTACTTCAGGTTTGGCCTGTTTTTTGGTTTGTGGCCATAAGGTTTTACTGGTTTTATGCAGGTTATGGCCTTGACATGGTTTGTGGCCTTGGTTTTGCTTTGTGTTACAGGTTATGGTTTGAAAGGCTATAAGCTTTGGCTAGACAGTTTACTGGTTAGGCTTGGAATGGTTTTGGTTTTTGACATGGTTTTGAATGCAGGTTGTATGTATGTTTGGTTTATGTTGCAGTTTTAGTTCTTGAACTCAGTTTTTGGTTTTAGGCTCTCCAAACGGTTATGATCTCTCCACTCTTGAAGGGTTCTGTCTTGTTATAACAGTTGGTTGCCTTTGGCTTATGTTACAGGTTCTGAATATTTTACTATATTTTCTTTGATGCTTCTGCACTCTATACTGCTCCATTCAGTTTGTTTGGTATCCTTTTTCATGCTTTCCTTTTCTTACTGTATTGCTGCTGTTCTGTTTTGTATCTCTTTTCTGCCTAAGCCAAAACCTGTAAAACCCACACTCTTTCTCTCTTCTCTCTCCTCAGTACAATTGACATTAAAATGATGTATGTACTTTTAAGTTCTGAAAAAGTATAAGCTGGAAAATGATGTAAAATAGAAATATTTTCTTGCATAGTTTGATTTGCACACTTCCTCTTTGTCAATTGCAATGTAACAGTAGAGGAGCCTTATGTTTTTTGACTTCTTCCCACATTTTTGGCAGTTTACGTTGCACATTGGCTTGCAATGTAACTTGACTTGCATATGCTGTTTTGCTTTTGAAATATGCAGTGGATTTTGAAAATGTGCAATTGATTTGAACTATGCAGTTTACAATTAAAATGTGCAATTTTGACAAAAAAAATGTATTTGTGCATATTTTTAACTATGCAGTTTATTTTGAAAAATGCAGTTTTGACAAAAAAATGAATTTGTGCATATTTTTAACTTGTGCATTCATTTTTATCAATAAAAATTCATCCCTTTTTGTGAACCGGGAGAAATCCCGTGATTTGCAAAAAAGGGTAAAAACTGATTCCAGCCGTTTGCTTTTAATGATGAACACTTAAAGTAATTTTCTGCTTTTAATTATATATTCATTTCTGACTTTTCTTTTAATTCTTTTGCAGGTAAAATCAAATGAGCATTAAAGAAACATTGGATAGAAGATGAAGATTTAGAATCTTAGAAAAATAGTTTTTATTTTACTTTAAACTTTTTATGTAATTGTCATTGTAAATACTTTGTACATAATACAGTATTTAAACAACCATTGTAATAATTAGAATAGAGATGAATAAAATTCTATTATTTCAGTTAATTCTTTTCTTCTTTCCAATTATTTATTTTATCATTTATAATTCTTTAAATTATATAATAACTGAAAATCAATTCCAATTATTTAAATTTAGAATGATAAATAATTAAATAACTATCATTGATCAATTAACTTCTCTTCAATTATTTACTTCATTATTTACAATTCTTCTAAATTATAATAACTGAAAATAAAATTTCAATTATTTAAACTTAGAATAATAAATAATTAAATAAACATTGTTTGATCAATTAATAAACTCTTTTCAAATATTTATTTTATTATTTATAAATCTTTAAATTATATAATAACTGAAAATAAATTCCAATTATTTAAATTTAAGATAATAAATAATTAATAAACATCGTCTGATCAATTAATAAACTTCTTTTCAAATATTTACTTTATTATTTATAAATCTTTAAATTATATAATAATTGAAAATAAATTCCAATTATTTAAATTTAAGATAATAAATAATTAATAAACATTGTTTTAGCATTGATCAATTAATAAATTTAGCGTTCAAAAAAATAAACAACTCTTGACTTGAAAAAGTTATGAATTTTAAATCTGCTTTGAAAATTGATAAAAATAGGTCAAAACACTTGCAATGTAATGATGCAGATGGGAGATGGTATCTTAGGTCAAAATTTGGAGTACAACAGCTGCCCCTATTTAAGTTTCTTCTATCCGGAGATATGAAGATTAAAATCTTCGTCTCGACGAGATTGAAGGTACTTAAATACATAATACGCAAATTTTTGCCCTAAGATACCGCCATTATGTTTGATATGAATGTAGTGATTGAATTCACAGAGAAAGATATTGTATGAAACAAGACAATGCTGGAGAAATCAAACACCAACAAAACACAGGGACAAGGATTATACAATACTGGGGAAATAAACCATCGACTTCAAGTAACAGACTCTTGACGACGAATAAAATTGAGGGGATACGACCTCTGACCCTAACAAAGAAGGCATCTTGCATAGGCCATAAAACAGATTATTGACCCAAAAGAACATCGTTGAGCTCACAAATCAAGGTCAAAGATAGACAGAGAGTATCAAATTCGCTGGCGACGGATTACCGACTTCTGAAGGTAAAGATTCATAACAAACTTCTCTGCGAGATTTCCAGAGACATGCCAATTAATGCTGAGATAATAATATGGTTGTAGATACACAAGCTGCTCAAATAAAGAAGCTTTCACTTGCTGTCTTCCCAAAAATATTATGGCATACAAGCTGCTCAAATAAAGAGACTGCCACTTGCTGTCGTCCAGGGATGTCAATAACATACAAGCTGCTCAAATAAAGAAGCCGCCACTTGCTGTTTTCCAAAAAAAATACCAATAACATACAAGCTGCTCAAATAAAGAAGCTGCCGCTTGTTGTATTCCAGAAAAATAATAACGTACAAGTTGCTCAAATAAAGAGACCGCCGCTTGCCGTTTTCCAAAATAATAACGTACAAGTTGCTCGTGAAGAGCTGCCGCTTGTCGTTTTCCAACGATGTCTATAACGTACAAGTTGCTCATGAAGAGACCGCCGCTTGTCGTTTTCCAAAATAATAACGTACAAGTTGCTCGTGAAGAGCTGCCGCTTATCGTTTTCCAACGATGTCTATAACGTACAAGTTGCTCATGAAGAGACCGCCGCTTGTCATTTTCCAAAATAATAACGTACAAGTTGCTCGTGAAGAGCTGCCGCTTGTCGTTTTCCAACGATGTCTAAAACGTACAAGTTGCTCATGAAGAGACCGCCGCTTGTCGTTTTCCAACGATGTATATAACGTACAAGTTGCTCATGAAGAGATCGCCGCTTGTAGTTTTCCAAAATAATAACGTACAAGTTGCTCGTGAAGAGCTGCCGCTTTTCGTTTCCGAAGAGTAACTCAGAAGGAAGTTGCGATGACACTGGCAGAGAATAAAATCTTCGTCAAAGAGAACCATGAATCAATCCTTCCCAAGGAGATCACATACTTAAATGTGCAAAATAAATGCACCATTCGTCTAGGTCACGACTTCACTGGGGAAAATCATGAGATAGCCTATGCAAGAGACAACAACTTCGTCCAGGAATAAACTAGAGAGAAAACAGTCAAACAAGACTCCACCCAATGAGAAAGTAACTCGATTGGGGATTCATCCTATCCAGCAATGGACAAGGTAGGCTAAATCAAAAATCATCCACGAGGATTAGCTCAGTTGGGGAATTTAGAAAGGAAGCACATCTTCTGCCTAAGCTAACTTTCTACTTGGAAAGAAACTGTACCTTGTATTAAAAACAAAGTACAACCCAAAATCAACGACAAATGTGAATATGCATACTGATGTAAGTGTAAATGAGTAAATGAATGTTATGCTGACAAAACGAACAGATGGAGTAACTTGAAGACAATAAGATGTCACAGCATAATAGATACTTGGCCAATCTTGAAAAATACGGAAAATAACTGGAACTGGAACCACAAAGCAACGTCAGAGCGTAACACGCCACAAGGTTCAAGTCTTCTGAGGAGAAAAGTATTCAAATCCAAACTTCTAATACCAATAGACCACTGGCATGAGACAAAGCGTACCACACTACAGAAATCTTCTCAAATAAAGATAACCAAAACAACGCTTAACTGGAAAAACTGGGGAGTCACCAAACTTAATACCACGGGAAACGCAAGCTTACACAACCAACACCTCATGACGATTTTGAAACGAAACATGTTCATCATGCAAGGATAAATTACTGTATTGTTTTGCATTTCACGGCTTGACCATCCTCGGAACAACTGTTAATATTCCTTTCATCATTCACGACACATTTTTAAAATAAGAATACTTTAAATAACTTTGTTTCAAATATTTCCGTAAAAATTAAAATTTTGCCCACAAAAGGTAAGTGCTCACATTTCATTAATAAGATGGTAGTTCGCTAACAATGCGACTCCAACGGTTTACAAAAGTTTGGGAAATAGTACATGAAAGGAAAAGGTTACACAAAAACAATGATCACTATTCTCCCTAACAACTTCGAATTTCCAAAATGTGTTCAAATGCCAAGACTGGTCTGACCAAAAGCTTGCCTAAGCCGCCCCTTCGGGTTTTCAACTTAGAAAACTGTCAACTCAAACCTAAGCGAAATACTTCTTGACCGCATCGGCGTTCATGGGACCCGGGAGCTCTTCACCGTCCATATTGGTGAGAATCAAGGCACCTCCAGAGAAAACTTTCTTAACGACATACGGTCCTTCATAATTCGGAGCCCACTTTCCCCTAGAATCAGATTGGAAAGATAATATCTTCTTGAGCACGAGGTCACCTTCTCTGAACTCGCGTGGTCGAACCTTCTTATCAAAAGCCTTCTTCATTCTCTGCTGATACAATTGACCGTGACACAACACTGTCAATCTCTTCTCTTCAATTAAATTCAACTGATCATATCTACTTTGACACCATTCAGCCTCGGAAAGTTTAGCTTCCATCAACACTCTCATAGACAGAATCTCAACCTCCACTGGGAGTACTGCTTCCATACCATAAACTAGGGAAAATGGGGTTGCACCTGTTGAAGTTCGCACTGAAGTACGGTATCCATGTAAAGCAAACGGAAGCATTTCATGCCAATCTTTATAAGTTACCACCATCTTCTGGACAATCTTCTTGATGTTCTTGTTAGCAGCTTCAACAGCCCCACTCATCTTCGGTCTATAAGGAGAAGAATTATGATGTTCGATCTTGAACTCTTCACAAAGCTCTTTCATCATCTTGTTATTCAAATTTGAACCATTATCAGTGATGATCTTGCTCGGGATGCCGTATCGACAAATGATCTGATTCTTGATAAATCTGACTACTACCTGTCTGGTTACCTTAGCATAAGATGCTGCTTCCACCCATTTAGTAAAATAATCGATCGCTACCAAGATGAAACGATGACCATTTGAAGCTTTGGGTTCAATCATTCCAATCATATCAATGCCCCACATAGAGAAAGGCCAAGGTGAAGAGATAACGTTAAGGAGGGTCGGTGGCACATGTATCTTGTCCGCATAAATCTGGCATTTATGACATTTCTTCACATATTTGCAGCAATCAGATTCCATTGTCATCCAATAGTAACCAGCTCTCAACATCTTTTTAGCCATCGCATGTCCGTTGGCATGTGTGCCAAAGGATCCTTCATGTACTTCTTGCATCAGCATGTCTGCTTCACGTCTGTCTACACATCTGAGCAAGACCATGTCGTAATTCCTCTTGTACAAAACTTCTTCATTGAGGAAGAAACTGCTTGCTAATCTTCTCAACGTCTTCCTATCTTTACTGGATGCCCCAGGCGGATACTCCTGAGTTTGAAGAACACGTTTAATGTCATAGAACCATGGTTTGTCGTCGGTGACCTCTTCTACTGAGAACACATGAGCAGGTCTATCGAGGCGCATAACCCGGATTGTAGGCACATCGTTCCAACCATTCACTTGAAACATTAAAGACAAAGTAGCTAAAGCATCAGCCATTTGGTTCTCATCTCTAGGGATATGATGTAATTCCACTTTGTTGAAGAAAGTTAACAATCTTCTAGCATAGTCTCTGTAAGGGATCAAACCAGGATGAAGAGTCTCCCATTCTCCTTTGATTTGATTAATTACCAATGTCGAATCTCCGTAAACATCAAGAATCTTAATCCTTAGATCCACTGCTTCTTCGAGACCCATAATACATACCTCATACTCAGCCATGTTGTTCGTGCAGTCAAACTTCAATCTCGCCGTGAACGGGATATGAGTACCTCGGGGAGTGACGATGATTGCCCCAATTCCATTTCCATAAGAATTCACAGCTCCGTCAAATATCAAACCCCAATGCGATTCAGGATCAGGTCCTTCTTCAGGTAACGGCTCTTCACAATCTTTAGCTTTCAAGTACATAACATCTTCATCCGGGAAATCAAACTTGATGGATTGATAATCTTCAATTGGTTGGTGAGCCAAATGATCAGCTAAAATACTCCCTTTGATTGCTTTCTGAGTGTGATACTCAATGTCATATTCAGATAACAACATCTGCCAACGGGCTATTCTTCCAGATAAGGCGGGCTTCACAAAGATATACTTGATCAGATCCATTTTGGAGATCAACCAAGTGGTATGGTTAATCATATACTGGCGCAGACGGCGAGCAGCCCAAGCTAAAGCACAACAGGTTTTCTCAAGCCATGAGTATCGAAACTCACAGTCTGTGAATTTCTTACTCAGATAATATACAGCATGTTCCTTTCTTCCAGTCTCATCTTGTTGACCAAGCACACATCCCATGGAATCTTCCAATATAGTCAGGTACATAATCAAAGGTCTTCCTTCCACCGGAGGAATCAAAATGGGAGGTTCAAGTAAATATTATTTAATGTTATCAAAAGCTCTCTGACAATCTTCTGTCCATACACATCCTTGGTTCTTTCGGAGAAGCTTGAAAATAGGCCCACAGGTAGCAGTCATATGAGATATAAATCTAGAAATATAGTTCAGTCTCCCAAGGAATCCTCTTACTTGTTTTTCCGTCTTGGGTGCGGGCATTTCCCGAATAGCTTTGACTTTATCAGGATCTACTTCAATACCTTTCTGACTGACAATGAAACCCAGAAGTCTTCCAGAACGAACACCAAAAGTGCACTTGTTGGGATTCAGACGAAGTTTATACTTTCTCAAACGCTGGAATAACTTCAATAAATGTTCCAAATGATCCTCTTTAGTTTGTGATTTAGCAAACATGTCATCTACATACACTTATATCTCTTTATGCATCATATCATGGAACAAAGCAGTCATGGCCCTTTGGTATGTTGCACCAGCATTCCTCAAGCCAAACGGCATAACCCGATAACAAAATGTTCCCCAAGGTGTAATGAAAGCTGTCTTCTCCATATCTCCTGGTGCCATCTTGATTTAATTGTAACCAGAGAAACCATCCATGAAAGAAAAGACTTTGAACTTTGCGGTACTGTCGACCAATACGTCAATGTGCGGTAATGGGAAGTCATCCTTTGGGCTAGCTCTATTCAGATCTCTATAATCTACACACATTCGAACTTTGCCATATTTCTTAGCAACAGGCACTATATTGGCTAACCGCTGAGGATAGACCGATGTAACAAGGAAACCTGCATTAATCTGTTTTTGAACTTCCTCTTTGATCTTGTCAGCCATATCGGGACGAGTCCTTCTCAACTTCTGCTTAATCGGTGGACATTCAGGTCTCAACGGTAAACGATGCTCCACAATATCGTTGTCCAAACCTGGAATATCTTGGTAGGACCAAGCAAACACATCAACATACTCTTTGAGAAGCTCCAACATTTTCTGTTTGACCTCTGGGATAAGCAATGCTCCGACCTTAACTTCCTTTTTATCTTCTTCATCATCCAAATTGATCAACTCTAAAGGTTCTTCAAACGGCTGAATAATCTTTTCCTCATGCTCAAGTAAACGGGAAATTTCATCAGGAATCTCTTCACTATCCTCTTCTTCGGCTCTGAACACAGGGAATTCAAAGTTGGGAGAGGGCATAGGATCATTGTTTTCAATGGTTAAGTCATGGATTAATCTGCACATATGATTATGCTTTATTTTAGAAATCGATTTGTACAAGTAAAACAAAAAGTTATTATATTTTCCTATTACTACCAATTAATTTTCATTACTATTTCCCAGAAAATATGAAAAATAAAACAGTAGTGGACAAAATAACATTTTTATTCATGACGGGAAATACTTGAAACAAAGAGCCCAGACATTTCTCTTTTGCCTTGGGCAGAGCAAAAGGATTTATTTTCATCATAGCCCGACACAAATACTTTTCGCCTTGGGCAGAGCGAAAGTTTTTTTTTTTTAAAAATAAAACAAAACATTACTCAGAAATGGGCATCACAACAGGAACATCAACAGCAATCCAGTTCTGGCAAGCCACTCCATGCGTTACAAAATCGGGTAAATCCTCTTCAGAATCGTCTCCTATTATGGCATCAACTTCAGGAGGAGTCGGGTGAATAAAACCTGCGCTTCGGAAAACCTCTTGTATCGGATGAGTAACTACTTCCTGCTTGACTCTTGTAGACACGAGATGAAAACCAAGACCTTCTCCAGACTTGTTCTCAGGCAAAGTCAACACCTGGCCCCAACCTTCAGCCGAACCACTTTCAACCACTCGTCGCGCATCCTCAAAAGAAGAAATAGACGTCCCTTGCTTCTTCACTTCATTATTAGCAACAGATAGAGCCTGGAATTGGGTTCCAACAACCTCATCAGCATCAATAAAAGAGAAAGATGACAAATGGCTTACCACCATAGCCTGCTCTCCACCAATCATTACCAGCTTTCCATGCCTTACAAACTTCAATCTTTGATGGAGCGTGGAAGTGACTGCCCCTGCATCATGGATCCATGGACGACCCAATAGGAAACTGTAGGCAGCACGAATATCCATTACTTGAAAAGTGATCTGAAAAGTATGAGGACCAATTACTATAGGAAGATCTACTTCACCAATGACAGTCTTCCTAGAACCATCAAACGCTTTGACAATTACTCCACTAGGTCTCATGGGAGCACCTTGATATGAGAGTCGAGCTAATGTAGTATTGGGCATCACATTCAACGACGAACCAGTATCTACCAACACACTTGATAAAGTATCATTTCCACAACTTATTGAGATATGCAAAGCCATATTATGGTTCCTTCCCTCCTCCGGAAGCTCTTCATCACTGAAACCAAGATTGTTACACGAAGTAATATTTCCCACAATTCCATCAAATTGGTCAACCGTCACATCATGATCCACGAACGCCTGGTCCAAGACCTTCCTCAAAGCTTCTCTATGGGCACCAGAATCTCTCAGTAAAGCAAGCAAAGAAATCTTGGAAGGAGTTTGCAAAAGTTGGTCCACAATCTTATATTCACTTCTCTTGATAAGCTTCAGAATCTCATCATCCTCAGGACGTGGGATAGGTTCATTGGATCGGCCTATCTCAACCCTTGGTTCAATATTTCTCGCTGGAATTTCTACAGGTATGGGCCTCCTGACTTGAACTTCTGGTCTCTTCAAAGGTACTGCTGCAAAAACACGTCCACTTCTCGTAACTCTACTCACATCAGCAATGTTAACAAAAGACGGCCTTGTTGGTATAGGGACGTCTACCCCATTCTCAATCATTGTGGCATTATACTTATACGGTATAGCTTGGTCTGAGTTGTAAGGCACAGGACCAGGTGGGTAAATGATCAAAGGAGCAACAGGTGCAGTCTGACTGTCGTAAACGATCTCTACTGATTCAGGAAAATTGAATTGTGGTATTATAACATTCACTTCATCCTCCGGATCTCTGTCATATGTAATAGTGATAACTCTCTGGTCTAACAACTTTTGAATATCCTCCTTCACAATAGGGCAATCAGCCTCTCTTGAACAAAATTCACAAACATCATAATCATGCTGATGCCTAACAAAGGCAAGTCTTCTTAAACTCTGATGTAACCTGATCAACGACTCTCTTATGTGTTCAACTTGAAAAACTCGAAACTTTCCCGGACAACCTTCCACCATATTCACTGATGTTGCCCCATGTCGAGGCAAAGGATTATCTCTAACATTTGGGTTAACATCCTTGAAAGACAAGATACCATTCTTAATCAACCTCTGCACGTCCGCCTTTAAAGCAAAACAATTTTCAAGGTTGTGCCCCGGCGACCCTTGATGATATTCACAAAATTGATCCGCCTTGTACCACGGAGAAGTACTATTTGGTGCGACAGGAGGAGGTTTCGTCGTTATGAGTTTCTTTCTGATAAGAGCAGGGAACAATTCAATATAAGTCATAGGAATGGCATCGAATTGCGGTTTTCTTGGTGAACGGTTCTGGTTGTTGAATGGATAAGCCTGTTGTTGAGGCTGCTGCTGAAATGGCCGTTGTTGAGTTGGTGGGGTTTGATGAGCTGGGGTCATCAAAGCTGGGCGGACAGCCGGAGTGACTGCCGCAACGTGTGAGTAACCTCTCCTTGGTCTCCCTGGGAAGATTGCGCTGACATCCTGTTCTTTTCTTTTTGGGAAAACACTTCCAAACTTCTTAGCACTGCTAGACGGACTTCCTTCTTTAACCAAACGCCCTTCACGAATCCCTTCCTCCAACCGCATGCCCATGCTTACCATTTCGGTGAAGTCACTGGGTGCGCTGGCAATCATTCTTTCATAGTAGAAGGAACCTAAAGTCTTCAAGAATATCTTCGTCATCTCTTTCTCCTCAAGAGGGGGATAGATTTGAGCAGCAATTTCACGCCACCTCTGGGCGTATTCCTTAAAAGATTCTCTGTCTCTCTGGGACATCGCCCGGAGTTGATCCCTGTCCAGTGCCATGTCAACATTGTACTTATACTGGTGAACAAAGGCTTCGCTAAGATCGTTGAAGTTGCGGATTCGAATACTGTCTAAACCCATATACCACTTTAGAGCAGCACCCATCAAACTGTCTTGAAAATAGTGAATCAACAAGTCATGATCATCAGAATACGTAGACATCTTTCTCACGTACATAGTCAAGTGACTCCGAGGACACGAATCACCCTTATATCTTTCAAAGTCTGGCACTTTGAATTTTGCTGGAATCTTGACATTCGGAACTAAACAAAGGTCATGAGTGTTCTTCCCAAACAAATCCTTCCCCTTTAACGCTCTGAGCTCCCTTTGCATTTCTTAGAATTGGTCTTGAAATTCTTCCATTCTATCAAAAAGACCCAAACTTTCAGCAGGCTCGGCAGGATAAGTAGGTTCATTCAAGTATGGCACGGAGTGAACCACAGGAGCGACAGTTGTCATTACCGGTTGCGGGAAAGGTGTTACAGACGGGATTACCGGTGGCATGGCAGTTGTCTCTGGTTGAGGAAGAGACAAAGTAGGTTGAAACAAAGGCTGTATGACAGGCTGATACCCCTCTGGCACAAAGTTGTAAGGCATTCCCCACGGAAAACCTTTTGGCATCTGATGTTGAAGCGAAGAGTTGATTTGAGTCACATATGTTGGAACAGTGACAATCTCGGAAACCACATTAGTTGAAGTCTGAATCTCAGCAGCTGTAGTCGATGGCTGATTCTGAGCAGCCGTCAAACTTTCCACTAGCGCAGTTAACTTTTCCATACCGACACGAAGGGTAGCGACCTCCTCACGAAGCTCGTGGTTTTCCTGTTACAGATCTTCCATTTTCCTCTGACGATTGGCTCGAGTATCGTATCGATGAGACAGCTTGGCAATCTATCGGAGTGGAAAAAGAAACAAGGATAAGACTCTAGAAAACATGTGAAGTGGAATGTTGGATGATGCATGATATGTGATGCAAATGATGATTCATTTTAATAGTTTTTCAAGGAACTTCGATAATTTTGCACACATCAATGGTAAAAGAATTTGGAACAACAAAAACTCACTCCATTAATCAAAAGCAGTAAATTACAACTTACAACCTTGGAACAATTAAAACAATAAATTACACTTTGGGATAACAACCCAATAATAAAACAGTAAACTACAACTTTGGAACATGAAGCCCATAATAAAAGCAGTAAATTACAACTTTGGAACATGAAGCCCATAATAAAAGCAGTAAATTACAACTTTGGAACATGAAGCCCATAATAAAAGCAGTAAATTACAACTTTGGAACATGAAGCCCATAATAAAAGCAGTAAATTACAACTTCGGAACATGAAGCCCTTTTACAGAGTTTTTCAAAATGACATCGATAAAATAAAACTAAGAACTAAAGATCACTCAGAATCATCAGATGAAGGTCCAAATACCAACTGTAACCGGAGCTTCCTGATCTTCTCTTCATAAAAGTCTTCCATCTCTTTCTTCTCAGCTACCAGTCAATCAACGATTTCCTTTTGTGGATCAGGAACAAGAGCAACGCTTACTGAACCTTCCTTCTTTCTCTTCCTTCGACTAGCATACTTCTTCAGTAAAGCATCCTTTTGACTAAGCTTCTCATCATGATCAATGAACCAGCCGTCTTAAATAAATAGCAAATCCTCCTTTTCCTTTAGCTGTCGAGTCAGGACCCGATTCTCATATTCAGACATATTATACTTTTCTTTCCAGGCATCTCTCTCGGACTTCATCCTAGCCAGATTTCCTTGGTATTCTCCCATATTTTCGATAGGGATATCAACAGATGATGATGCAACGGTAGGGAATAAAGGTTTCTCAGGTTTATAGGGCATCTTGAGAGCGCAAGCCCTAGCGCGGACCCAATGTAGATAAGGCTCCAAAGAAACGGCACCCATATGTCCTAACATGTCTCTCCCTTTCCTATGGATGTGGCGCCAAGCTCCTTCGATCTCCCTCTTAGCTGCCTGGTGATCTTGTCCTTCTTGTAGAAAGAAACCACTCACATGGATGTTGTTTGGCTTATCCCTCATCGGGTATCCAAACTGACGGCGCGCGAGAACAGGGTTATAGTTAATTCCACCTTTCGTACCAAGAAGAGGCACGTTAGGAAAAGCACCACAACTATCGATGATCTTCACGTCATAGTAAACTCGATTATACCAATCAATGTCGAAATGAGTGAGAGCCATAATTTTTGGCGCCCATCGCGGCTCCTTCTCGAGATCCCAGAAAACATCAGACCTAGGTAGATGAGAAACATACCACTGATATAGCAACGGTGCACAACAAATAATCATCCCTCCTTGATAAGAGTTTCGAAGATGGATGGAGTAATAGGTATCTCCGAGCAGCGTAGGGACCGGATTTACAATCAAGAAAATTCTGATGGCATTGATATCCACAAACTTATCAACGTTAGGGAACAAGAATAGACCATAAGCGAGTAAAGCAAAGACGTCTTCAAAGGCAATAGTATCTTTTATCTCAGCGAAATGACGAGCTTTCCTCAACAAAAACTGCGCAGACAAACCTCGGATTCCCCCTTTTATAGTCATGTTCTCCTCTATCTCTGACTTCTTCAAGTGGGTGATGGTCGCTATCTCGTGAGATTTGGGTTCCTCTTCTAAGCCAGAAAAAGGAACACTGTCGGTGATCGGCAAACCAAGTATGTAGGAGTACTCTTCTAAGGTGGGCATTAACTGGTAATCCGGAAAGGTGAAACATCGATACAAAGGATCGTAAAATTGGACTAACGTATTAAGGATGCCTTCCTTCATCTTGCGCTTCATGAGAGGTATAATGGACCCATACTTTTTCTGAAAATCTGTCGGGTTCTTGATCTTAGGAATTAAACTCTTCAGCTCTCCAATCTCGGGCTCCTTAAAACTAAAACTTCGAGTGTTTCTCCTTCCAAATTCCATAATAATAGTACCTGAGATGTCTGCAAAAATCATTCCTAAGTCCCTTGAAAACAAGTTTTTTACAAAAAATGTTGATGAATGCATGAATGAATGATAATGCAACAGTTACACACAAGTTCACAAACATGGGGTTCAAAGGTTCAACGTTTCAGCATGGAATCGAGGGTAAAGCCCACCCAAAGGTATGTACTAACGGTTCAATCACACCTGTAAGACAAGGTTCTAAAAGTTCCCAGAGTCTACATTCCTCCTTCGGATATTACCAACGTCTTGATTACTCAATAATTAGCAATATTCTCAAGAGAAACTCGTCCGAGCGTAGCATCGCGTAACAACTACTTCCGAATTACTCCGTTATAGTCTCCGCGCTACACCTAAAAAGGCCAAGATGGGTTAGGGTTCTACGGTTCTCAATTTCTCTGGCTCCCAGGTCGAAAATAATAATGTCTTCCCGATTACTCGGTAAACAAATATTATGTTCAAGAGGGCCTTCCATTGAGTGGGGGATCTCATGACTCCTTCTTCGGGATTACTCCCTCAAAGTTAACATGACTGTACCGCCCGTCCTATTCCTTAAGTGTAACTTAATCCGGGTATAGGATTCGTCCTTTGCAAAAAACCTAAACAACCCCAATTTAAACACATAATCAAACAAATCAAATAATAATAAAACAGATAAAACAAACTAGGCTTAACCCACTTAGGGATGGACCAGCAAGAGGTCAATCTGTCCCCAGCAGAGTCGCCAATTCTGTAGCGATAAAAAATGTAGCGGGGTAAATCGGAGATCGAATTATTGATTAATTCGTCTCACAAAAAGCAAGAGTCGCCACCGCGCTTTATCATTTCCAAGGGAAAAGGGAAAAGAGCGAAATAAAACCCTAAAGTATGCAATGCAAAATAATACCTTCTAGAAGTAATGAAAATACAAGGCGTTTTTGAAAAGAGATCTATGGTTCGGGGGTTGGTTATACAGTGGGAAGGTATTAGCACCCAATGTATCTATAGTACTCTATAGGAACCTTTTGAAATATCTGTTTATTAAAATGTTCATTTGATTAAAAATAAATTGTTTTGGCCGGAAAGGGATACGGACGGTTTTTTGAAGGTACGACGACCTAATATCGAAGTTTTGGCTTAAAAGGTATAAGTTTTGAAAAGATTGAATATTTGAGGAAAAATTGTCTTAAGTTTTAATGAGATGAAAATATTCGCGTGATTGGACTTGAGGACATGAAGTCAACAAATTTAATCGTTTTTCCCTTGGATTTAGACGTGAACAGAATAACCAAATAACGATGAAATAATTAAACAGAAAATTAGATAGATAAGTGATATACAACAATTAAATAAAAGACTAAATGGTGTGAACATGCATTTTTGTATTTTTTGTTTAATATTAATAACGCAAGAGAATTAATTAAAGAAAATAACATGTTTTAATTTTTTCATGTTTTTTATGTTTCTATTTCTATATGTTTTTTAATATTAATGAAAGGTATTATTTTTAAGAATTAATAAATAAATCTAAACTAAATTAAAACTTAAAAGTTGTTAACTAAAATCTAATTAAAAAAGGAATACTAAAAATTACTAAATTAATCTTAAACTTAATAAAAATGGTCAAATTATTTAAAATTGTTTTAATTAAATTACATCTCCTATTTGATTAATTTTATTAATTAACTAAATTAATAATAATGCTAAAAAAAAGCTAAATAAAGTAAAAATAGAAAGAGAGGTGCATCAAGAATCAAGGGTAGATAAACAAACCATAAACCATCGCATGGGCTAAAAGGTTTTGAGAGGGCCCAATCAAAAAACAGAAACGGGGGGGTGTATAAGAAATTCGTTTGGGCTTAGGCAGGAAGCAGGTCAGGTCCATTCACAATGTTTAGGGTTTAAACACATTTGTTTAGTTTTGGGGAAAACAGATTAGGGTTTGCACCGAAGCGGCGTTCGTTCGTCCATATCGTCTTCTTCGCCTCCTTTTGCCTAAGCTTCTGAATTCCTTGCCCAAGGCCACCGGCCTCCTCCACCTTCTTCTTCCCTCCAATAAAAGCGTTAGGGCGACAGACTCAAGGTACCCATTCATTTTATTTCGTTGGGGTTTTTGCTAATGCATGTTATGATGGTTTTTATCCATTTGATTATGACTTCAAACTATTATGATTATCTGAGGTTTTGAAAGAAAGAGAAGGAGAAATGTTACCTTTGGAGACGGAGGGGGAAGGTTGGGGGCGTGCGTAGGAGGCCAAGACGGCGAGGGAACGTGAACGAAGCTCCCTGGTACTCTGTCTTTTTCCTCTTCTTGCTAGCTTGCTGTATGCTTGTTGTTTGATGATCTTGACGCCTTGAAACGCTTCTTTATCTTCTTCTCTGATTCTTTGGCTTACTGAATATGCTTCTGAGTTACCTTGATATTGGCCCTATGATGCTACTGTCTGAGGGATTGTGATGCTTGAATACTTTTCCTCTCTTCTTCTTTACTGTGCTTCTGTCGCTTTTTGGATTGGCCTATGATGAATGTTTCTGAGGCTTGATGGGTTTGGACATTGGTTTGATAAAAGTTTGCATTGTTCTGGTTTTTTGGCTTTGGGCGTGTATGGCTGGTACGAGTTTTGGCCCTGGATATTTCAGGTTTGGCCTGGTTTTTGCTTCTACGGGTTTGGTCCTTTTGAGTTTACTGGTTTTTTTAGGCCATGGTTACACGATATTTGGCTTTGAAATGGTTATGATTTTTGGTGATGGCTTTACTGGTTTTGCTTCAGGTTTGGCCTGGTTTTGCTTCAGGTTTGGCCTGTTTTTTGGTTTGTGGCCATAAGGTTTTACTGGTTTTATGCAGGTTATGGCCTTGACATGGTTTGTGGCCTTGGTTTTGCTTTGTGTTACAGGTTATGGTTTGAAAGGCTATAAGCTTTGGCTGGACAGTTTACTGGTTAGGCTTGGAATGGTTTTGGTTTTTGACATGGTTTTGAATGTAGGTTGTATGTATGTTTGGTTTATGTTGCAGTTTTAGTTCTTGAACTCAGTTTTTGGTTTTAGGCTCTCCAAACGGTTATGATCTCTCCACTCTTGAAGGGTTCTGTCTTGTTATAACAGTTGGTTGCCTTTAGCTTATGTTACAGGTTCTGAATATTTTACTATATTTTCTTTGATGCTTTTGCACTCTATACTGCTCCATTCAATTTGTTTGGTATCCTTTTTCATGCTTTTCCTTTTCTTACTGTATTGCTGTTGTTCTGTTTTGTATCTCTTTTCTACCTAAGCCAAAACCTGTAAAACCCACACTCTTTCTCTCTTCTCTCTCCTCAGTACAATTGACATTAAAATGATGTATGTACTTTTAAGTTCTGAAAAAGTATAAGCTGGAAAATGATGTAAAATAGAAATATTTTCTTGCATAGTTTGATTTGCACACTTCCTCTTTGTCAATTGCAATGTAACAGTAGAGGAGCCTTATGTTTTTTGACTTCTTCCCACATTTTTGGCAGTTTACGTTGCACATTGGCTTGCAATGTAACTTGACTTGCATATGTTGTTTTGCTTTTGAAATATGCAGTGGATTTTGAAAATGTGCAATTGATTTGAACTATGCAGTTTACAATTAAAATGTGCAATTTTGACAAAAAAAAATGAATTTGTGCATATTTTTAACTATGCAGTTTATTTTGAAAAATGCAGTTTTGACAACAAAAAATGAATTTGTGCATATTTTTAACTTGTGCATTCATTTTTATCAATAAAAATTCATCCCTTTTTGTGAACCGGGAGAAATCCCGTGATTTGCAAAAAAGGGTAAAAACTGATTCCAGCCGTTTGCTTTTAATGATGAACGCTTAAATTAATTTTCTGCTTTTAATTATATATTCATTTCTGACTTTTGTTTTAATTCTTTTGCAGGTAAAATCAAATGAGCATTAAAGAAACATTGGATAGAAGATGAAGATTTAGAATCTTAGAAAAATAGTTTTTATTTTACTTTAAACTTTTTATGTAATTTTCATTGTAAATACTTTGTACATAATACAGTATTTAAACAACCATTGTAATAATTAGAATAGAGATGAATAAAATTCTATTATTTCAGTTAATTCTTTTCTTCTTTCCAATTATTTATTTTATCATTTATAATTCTTTAAATTATATAATAACTGAAAATCAATTCCAATTATTTAAATTTAGAATGATAAATAATTAAATAACTATCATTGATCAATTAACTTCTCTTCAATTATTTACTTCATTATTTACAATTCTTCTAAATTATAATAACTGAAAATAAAATTTCAATTATTTAAACTTAGAATAATAAATAATTAAATAAACATTGTTTGATCAATTAATAAACTCTTTTCAAATATTTATTTTATTATTTATAAATCTTTAAATTATATAATAACTGAAAATAAATTCCAATTATTTAAATTTAAGATGATAAATAATTAATAAACATCGTCTGATCAATTAATAAACTTCTTTTCAAATATTTACTTTATTATTTATAAATATTTAAATTATATAATAACTGAAAATAAATTCCAATTATTTAAATTTAAGATAATAAATAATTAATAAACATTGTTTTAGCATTGATCAATTAATAAATTTAGCGTTCAAAAAAATAAACAGCTCTTGACTTGAAAAAGTTATGAATTTTAAATCTGCTTTGAAAATTGATAAAAATAGGTCAAAACACTTGCAATGTAATGATGCAGATGGGAGATGGTATCTTAGGTCAAAATTTGGGGTACAACAATATGACTGAATATAGAAGTGTGTATTGATGTGGTGAATGTGTATTATTATTGTTTATTTTGAGATGAGAAGTGGTGATGTTATGTGATCTAATTTAATATATTAATTATCATGCGCTCTATTATATTGTTAGATATCTCACCCCTTCAGTTTGAATGTTGCCCTTATGTTGGTAACGTGCAAGTAATCGAGAGTGAAGGTTGTATACCTTCAATAGTTCGAGTCGGTGTCATTGCTCTGATATGTATCACTTGGTGGGATGAACACTTGTTGTTTTTGATTGTTGATTATTCAGTTTTTGAACTTTAAGTTGATTACTATTAAATTGTGTTGTTTCGAAGTTGTTGTATTGATGATAAAGATGTTATTAAGAATTCTGTTGTGTAGATGTTGAGTTATTTAATTAAAGATGTTATGATGATGGTTCATCCGATGTTTTATAAGTGTTATATATCCATGATGAATGCAATGAAATTTGATAGAAGAATTTGTGGCATCCCGATTCGTTTGCATGAATGATTTTTATAACTCTGATTTATTTATATAATTTGTCGGGGTAGAATTGGGGTGTTACAAAGTTGGTATCAGAGAAAAAAGTTGGTCTGACCTTGTCGTCGAGTCGTAGTTGTCTAACAATCGAGTATGTTAATTTGAGTTCTAACTGTTGTTTATGTTATAGTGAGTTGTTGAGATGGCCGGTAGGAATGATGCTACACTTTCTACTGCTTTAGAAGCAATGGCTCATGCGATGGAAAATAAGCCGAATGCTGACGGGAATTCTGGATCTTGTAGCTTGGCGACTTTCCAGAGAGAGAATCTGCCTACGTTCAAGGGAAAGTATGATCCTGATGGAGCATTGGAGTGGTTGAAAGAGATTAAGAGAATATTTCGTGTGATGGATTGCACTCCAGCGCAGAATGTTCGATATGGTACTCATATGCTAGCAGTCGAGGCTGATGACTGATGGCTAGAGACTTGTCAGAAGTTGGAAGCTGCAGGTGAGAATGTCACTTGGGTTGTGTTCTGTAGAGAGTTTTAGAAGAAGTACTTTCCTGAAGATGTTCGTGGTAAGAAGGAAATTGAGTTCCTTGAGTTGAAGCAAGGGAGTATGTCAGTTGTTGAGTATGCTTCCAAGTTTTTTGAGTTGGCTAAGTTTTATCTGCATTATGCTGAGGCAGATGCTGAGTTTTCGAAGTGTATCAAGTTTGAGAACAGTTACGCCCGAAGATCAAGAAGGTAGTTGGATACCAGAAGATCCGTGTCTTTGCTGATTTGATTGATATTTGCAGGATTTATGAGGAGGATAATAATTCTCATTACAAGATTATCAGTGAGAAGAGGGGTAAGCACCAACAGAATCGTGGTAAGCCTTATGATACCCCAGCTGGTAAAGGTAAACAGAAAGTTACTCAGAGCCAGAGAACTAGTGGGGGAGATGCTCCTGCTAGTGTGGTTTGTTTTAAGTGTGGAAAATTTGGGCACAAGAGTAATGTGTGCACTTCTGAAGTGAAGAGGTGTTTCTGTTGTGGTATGAACAGACATGTTGTGTCTGAGTGTGAACAAAAGGATGTGATTTGTTTCAATTGTAGAGAAGAAGGGCACATTGGTAGCCAGTGTCCGAAACCGAAGAGGGCTCAGACAAGTGGTAAAGTGTTTGCTTTGGTGGAGGATCAGACAGCTGTTGAGGATAGACTTATCAGAGGTACATGTTTCATTAATAGTATTCCTTTAATTTCTATTATTTATACCGGTGCTACGCATTGTTTTATTGATGCTGATTATGTTGAAAGATTGGGTCTTATGTTGACTTCTTTGAATGGGGAAATGGTCGTCGATACTCCAGCCAAGGGGTTGGTGACTACTTCTTTTGTGTGTTTAAAGTGTCCCTTGTCGATCTTCGACAGAGACTTTGTTGTCGATTTGATTTGTTTACCGTTAAGAGGTTTAGATGTGATTTTGGGTATGAACTGGTTAGAGCATAACTGTGTTCATATTAACTATTATGACAAGTCAGTGAAGTTTTCTACTCCTGAAGCAGAAGAAGATGGTCTGTTGTCTGCTAGACAGTTGAGGAAGTTGATGCAAGAGGAAGCACAAATGTTCTCGTTGATGGAGTCGCTATCTATAGAAACTCAAGCTATAATTGAGGAATTGCTAGTGGTGTGTGAATTTCCTGAAGTTTTCCCTGATCAGATTCCTGATGTACCGCCGGAGAGGGAAGTCGAATTTGCTATTGATCTTGTACCTGATACCAGACCTGTGTCTATGACACCATACAGGATGTCTGCATCTGAATTGTCAGAGTTAAAGAAGCAATTGGAAGAGTTACTCGAAAAGAAGTTTGTAAGACCAAGTGTGTCGTCGTGGGGAGCTCCAGTGTTATTAGTAAAGAAGAAAGATGGAAGTATAAGGCTTTGTGTTGATTATAGACTGTTGAATAAAGTGACGATTAAGAATAAGTATCCGCTTCCAAGAATAGATGACTTGATGGATCAATTGGTGAATGCTCGTGTGTTTAGTAAGATTGATTTGAGGTTGGGTTACCATCAGATTAAAGTGAAGGATGAATATATCCAGAAGACGGATTTCAGAACGCGTTATGGACATTAGGAGTATTTGGTGATGCCTTTCGGTGTTACTAGCGCGCCGGGAGTATTCATGGAATACATGAATCGTATCTTCCATACTTATTTGGATTGGTTCGTAGTGGTGTTCATTGATGATGTTTTGATTTACTCTAAGTCAGAAGAAGAGCATGTTGAACACTTAAGAGTAGTATTGCAAGTTTTGAAAGAGAAGAAGTTGTATGCAAAGTTGTCCAAGTGCGAGTTTTGGTTAAAGGAGGTTAGTTTTCTTGGTCATTTGATTTCACGTAGTGGCATTGTTATAGATCCATTGAAGGTTGATGATGTGTTGCAATGGGAAACTCCGAGGTCAACTACTGAGATTAGACACTTCTTGGGATTAGCTGGTTACTATAGAAGGTTTATCGAAGGTTTTTCCAAGTTGGCCCTTCTGTTGACTAAGTTGACTTGTAAAGGTAAAGCTTTTGTGTGGGATGTTCAGTGCAAAGAAAGTTTTACAAAATTGAAGAGGAGGTTGACGACGACTCCGATTTTGACGTTGCCTAATCCAGGGGAGCCTTTTGTGGTGTATTGTGATGCTTCTAAGATGGGTTTAGGAGGTGTGATTATGTAGAATGGTAAGGTAGTTGCTTATGCGTCAAAGCAATTAAGGACTCATGAGAAGAACTATCCTACGCATGATTTAGAACTTGCTGCAGTTGTCTTTATGTTGAAGATTTGGAGGCATTATCTTTATGGTTCTAAATTTGAAGTGTTTAGTGACCATAAGAGTTTGAAGTATCTTTTCGGTCAGAAGAAGTTGAATATGAGGCAGCGAAGATGGTTGGAATTATTAAAGGATTATGATTTCGGCTTGAATTATCATCCAGGAAAGGAGAACATGGTAGCTGATGCGTTAAGTCGAAAGACTTTACATATGTCGGCAATGATGGTTAAAGAGTTGGAATTAATTGAGCAGTTCAGAGATATGAGCTTAGTTTGCGAGGTTACGCTGCAGAGTGTTATGTTGGGTATGTTGAAGATTAATAGTGAATTTCTAAACAGTATCAGAGAAGCTCAGATGTTAGATGTTAAATTGATAGATTCGATGGTTAGAATTGATCAGTCTGAGAATAGTGATTTTAAGCTAGATGAGCAAGGTGTGTTGAGGTTTCATAACCGAATTTGTATTCCTGATGATGCTGAGATGAAGAAGGTCATACTAGAATAGAGTCATAGAAGTAAGTTGAGTATTCATCCAAGATCCACAAATATGTATCAAGATTTTAAAGGTTTGTTTTGGTGGCCTGGGATGAAGAGTGATGTGGCTCGGTTTGTGTATGCATGTTTGACTTGTCAGAAGTCGAAAGTTGAACATTAGAAGCCTGCAGGGTTGATGCAACCGTTAGAAGTTCCAGAATGGAAATGGGATAGCATTTCAATGGACTTTGTGACGGGGTTGCCTAATACTTTGAGAGGACCTGATTCGATTTGGGTGATTGTTGATAGGCTTACAAAGTCAGCTCATTTTATTCCTATTAACATCAGCTTTCCAATGTCGAAGTTGGCTGATATTTACACGAGTGTAATTGTGAAGCTGCATGGTGTTCCTTTGTGCATTGTTTCAGATAGAGATCCAAGATTTACTTATGATTTTTGGAAGAGTTTGCAAGAAGCGTTGGGTTCTAAGTTGAGATTGAGTTCAGCATATCATCCTCAGACAGATGGTCAGACTGAACGGAAGATTCAATCGTTGGAAGATTTGTTGAGGGCATGTGTTCTTGAGCAGGGAGGTTCGTGGGATACTTATCTTCCGTTGATAGAGTTCACTTATAATAACAGTTACCATTCCAGTATTGGGATGGCACCTTTTGAGGCGTTGTATGGTCGAAGATGTAAAACTCTGTTATGTTGGCATGAATCTGGTGAAAGTGTAGTACTTGGACCTGAACTTGTTCGTGAAACTATTGATAAGGTGAAGTTGATTCGAGAAAAGATGAAACTTCCCAAAGTAGGCAGAAGAGTTATCATGACAAGCGAAGGAAGGATTTATAATTTCAAGTTGGTGAGCATGTGTTTTTAAGAGTTACACCGGTGACTAGTGTTGGGCGAGCATTGAAGTCTAATAAGCTCACTTCTTGTTTTATTGAACCATATCAGATTTCGGAGAGAGTGGGGAATGTTGCTTACAGAGTGGCTTTACCGCCTAATCTTTCAAATTTGCATGATGTGTTTCATGTGTTGCAACTCCGGAAGTATATTTCAGATCCATCTCATGTGATTCATGTGGATGATGTGCAAGTACATGATAATCTTACGGTGGAGACAATACCTGTATAGATCGCGGATCGTGAAATAAAGACTTTGATGGGCAAAGAGATTTTTTTGGTTAAAGTGGTTTGGCTAGGAGCTGCCGGAGAAAGCATGACTTGGGAGTTGGAGAGCAAGATGCGAGACTCCTACCCTGAGTTGTTTGATTAAGGTAAATTTTCGAGGACGAAAATATTCTAAGTGGGGGAGAGTTGTAACGCCCTTAATTTAATTAATTATTTAATTAAATTATTTTTGGAATATTTGTGAAGATGTGTTGTGATTAATTAGATTTAATTATTTTATTAAGTGGAGAAATAATATTAGAAGTATAATATTATTTGATGTGGGCTTGTTTTAAAGGAATGGAAGTAGTAATAAGGGAACGTATTAGTTTTAAGCCCAATAAGGAATAAAGATTAATAGGTTATTCTATTGTTGTTAGAAGAATACAAAGAAGAGGCAATAGAAGAATAAGGATTGAGAAGAAGAACGTGAAGCTGCTGAAAAAAGAGGAAAGAACAGGAATTCGACCGGAAGTTATAGAGCGACCTTCAATCCAAGGTAAGGGTGGGGTTATGACTCTATAATTGGGTTCATGATGATTGGTATGTGGGGTTAGAGGTGATTACCGTCTTGTTCTTGAATTGAATGTATATGATGTCGTATGATGAAGAATTGATGAATTATAGATGAATGATGATGTCCCGAAGCTGTTTAATTGATGTAGAATTATAGGGTAATTGTAAGTGATGATTATATATGATTAGATTAAGTTTTTAGGGCTTAAAATATGGAACCGGTAGTGAAAATGCAGAGAAAATCATAGAATTTATGCAAAATGTAACAGGATACGTCGACCTCAAATGCCATGTGTCGATACATGAAGGTTGGGAGACTCGGGATGAGTCAACATGAAGGGCCTTGCATCGATACATGAGTGCTTTCAGACTCAGGATGAGTCGATCCATAGGCGCATGTGTCGATACATGCTGTGTGTTAGACCCAGGATGAGTCGATCCAAGAGAGGATGCGTTGAATCATGTTGCGAGTTTGGTGTAGTACGCATCGATCCAAGACGTTTTGCGTCGATCCATATTGTCTAGTTTTTGGCAGATTCAGTTTGTAAATGCTGTAACTTGAGTTTTAGGATGTCGTTTGAGATGTCGTTTGAGATGTCGTTCGAAAGTTGAATAGGTAATGCGATGAACTTTATTCTAGAGGATTAAAATGAAGAATAGGAAGTGTAATCCTAGTAGCCAACTTAGGATTTAGAGTTAGTTCCCGTGTTAATTGTTATGTTGGTTTTTATGCAGAGTAATAAGGGTGAGATGCTTAGAGGCTACTGTTTGATTAGTAATAGTAGGAGTAATGTTAGTAATGATGTAAGATTACAGAATAGCGGTGTTAATTACTGTCATGTTAATGTACAGCTGAGTTGTTGAGGAGATGTTATTAATGAAGTTGTGTTTGATGAATAAATGATGTTTGATGAATAAATGATGTTTGATGAATTATTATTAATGATATGAGATGTTTGATGAAGAGATGTTGAGATCCTTTGAGATGTAGGCCTTTGCCCAATGATTATGTTGTATTGAGATGTTGTTAATTGCGGTGTTGTTATTACATTCATGATTGTGTCGCATACATTGCATTTTGAGATGGAGCTTATGCCTTGTTGATTCCTCTAATAATTGGCAAATTTTTAAGATGGGAGTTTTGCTCCAAACGGTACCACATGCATTTGCATAGTAATTAGTCGCATTATATGACTGCATAAAGAAGTGTGTATTGATGTGGTGAATGTGTATTATTATTATTGATTTTGAGATGATAAGTGGTGATGTTATGTGATCTAATTTAATATAATAATTATCATGCGCTTTATTATATTGTTAGATATCTCACCCCTTCTGTTTGAATGTTGCCTTTATGTTGGTAACGTGCAGGTAATCGAGAGTGAAGGTTGTATACCTTCAATAGTTCGAGTCAATGTCATTGCTCTGATATGTAACACTCGGGGGGATGAACACTTGTTGTTTTTGATTGTTGATTATTCAGTTGTTGAACTTTAAGTTGATTACTATTAAATTGTGTTGTTTCTAAGTTGATGTATTGATGATAAAGATGTTATTAAGAATTCCGCTGCGTAGATGTTGATTTATTTAATTAAAGATGTTATGATGATGGTTCATCCGATGTTTTAAAAGTGTTATATATCCACGATGAATGCAATGAATTTTGATAGAAGAATTTGTGGCATCCCGATTCGTTTGCATGAATGATTTTTATAACTCTGATTTATTTATATAATTTGCCGGGGTAGAATTGGGGTGTTACAAACTACATGCAGAATTCTGTGATCATAGTATTGTTAAGATTGGTACATTATCCGTGATGATCCTTTCAGGGATTCCATACCAACATATAAGGTTATACTTAATAAACCGAGCCATAACATTCTTGGTAACGGAAGCAAACAAGGCTGCCTCTACCCACTTCGTGAAGTAAGCAATAGCGACAAGGATGAAATGATGCCCATTGGAAGAAGTAAGCTTAATCTCTCTAATCATATCAATGCCCCACATTACAAACGGCCAAGGAGAAGTCAAGAAATTCAAAGGAACCGGAGGCACATGTACTTTTCCAGCATAAATCTGGCATTTGTGGCAAGTTCTGGAATGATGATGGCAATCGGTTTCCATGGTAGACCAATAATAACCTGCTCTCAGAATCTACTTCGCTATTGTATGTCCACTGGAGTGAGTACCAAAGGCACCTTCGTGCATATCTTCCATAATTTTCTCAGCTTCCTTCTTGTCTACATAACGAAGCAAAGTCGAATTGTGGTTGTGCTTTTATAAGATTTCATTACTCAGAAAGAACTTAGCAGAGAACCTCCTTAGAAATTTCTTATAATTGATAGATGCCCCTTTAGGATATTCTTGAATTTAGAGGTATCTTTTTACTTCGTGGTACTAAGGCTTTTCCTCTACTATATCAGTATCAACTTCATAGCAATGTGCCAGTTCATCTAGTCTCTCAATAGAAATTCGAGGAGCTTCATTATCCCATCTGACTTTGAACATAGATGACATGGTAGCTAGTGCGTCTGCCAATTGATTCTCTTCTCTTGGAATATGTTCAAAAGTGATTTCTTCGAAGTACGAAATTAATGTCAACACATGCTCTCAATCAGGAATGAGATTTGGATGATTTGTGTCATATTCTCCCTTAATTTGATTGATAACTAGGGTTGAGTCCCCATATGCATTCAAGAATTTAATTCTCATATCGATGGTAGCTTCGATACCCATGATGCATGCTTCGTACTCGGCCATATTGTTGGTACAGTCAAAACACAATCTGGCAGTGAAGGGCGTATGGTAACCCTTGGGAGAGATAATCACAACACCAATTCCATTACCAAGCATGTTGGAAGCTCCATCAAAAACCACAGTCCATTGGGATCCCAATTCAGGTCCTTCATATGGTCTAGGTTATTCATAATTAGCAACTAACATGATATTCTCATCTAGAAACTCAAAATTCATAGACTGATAGTCATCTACAACTGGATGAGCCAAATGATCTTCCAGTACACTTTCTTTGATTTCCTTTTGAGTATTTTACTGAATGTCGTATTCTGTAAAGACCATTTTCCATCTTGCTATTCTTCTGGAGAGAGTGGGTTTCTCGAATAATTATTTTATTGTCTTAGTCGTCGAGCAGCCCATGCCAAAGCACAACAAGTTTTCTCAAGTAGTGAGTATCTTGTTTCACAATCGGTAAACTTTTTACTAAGGTAGTATATTGCATGCTCTTTTCGACCAGACTCGTCATGTTTCCCAAATACACACCCCCATTGAGTTCTCTAATACTGTCAAGTACATGATTAGAGGTCTTCCTTCAACTGGTGGCATCAGAATTGGAGGTTCCTGGAGGTACTCCTTGATTTTTTCGAAGGCTATCTGACAATCCTAGTTCCACTTCAATAATTGATCTTTCTTCAGTAACTTGAATATTGGCTCCCAAGTAGCGGTCAAATGGGAAATAAATTTGGAAATGTAGTTCAATCGTCCTAAGAAACCTTCGACTTCCTTCTCAATACGGGGAGCTGACATTTCTTGAATGGCTTTAAACTTGGAAGGATCAACTCCAATGCCTTTACCACTGACGACGAAACTTAGGTGTTTACCGGATCTTACCCCAAAGGTGCACTTATTTGTATTTAACCTCAACTTGTACTTCTTCAATCTCTCAAACAGCTTGTGCAGGTGTTCGAGATGTTCTTCTTCAGACTAAGACCTGAATATCATGTCATCAACGTAAACCTCTATCTCATGATGGATCATATCAGGGAACAAAGTTACCATAGCACACTGATATGTTGCATCGACATTCTTCAGACCAAAAGGCATAACTTTGTAGCAGAAAGTTCCCCACTGTGTGATAAAAGTAGTCTTCTCCATGTCTTCATGTGCCATCTTGATTTGATTATAACCAGAGAAACCATCCATGAAGGAAAATACATTGTGTTGAGTGGTGTTGTCAACCAGAACATCAATATGCAGAAGCGAAAAGTCATCTTTGGGGCTTTCCCTATTCAAATCCTTGTAGTCTATACACATATTCACCTTACCATCCTTCTTAGGTATCGACACCATATTTGTAACCCACTGAGGATAGGACTTAACAACTAAGAAACCTGCATTGAACTTCTTCATGACCTCAGCTTTAATCTTATCAGACATCTCAGGATGCATATGACGGACCTTCTGCTTTATAGGAGGACAGCATTCCTTCATCGGTAGACGGTGAACCACAATGTCAGTATCAAGCCCTAGCATGTCTTCATAAGACCAAGAAAAGATCTCAACATAGTCACATAACATCTGGATTAATCTTTTTTTGACATTGTCTTTTAGGTCGACACTTATCTTGATTTCTTTCTTGTCCTCTTCAGTACCCAAGTTCACAACCTCGACTGGCTCTTCATGCGGTTATATGGCTCTTTCTTCCTACTCTAACAATCTAGAAAGCTCTCTAGGTACTTCACAATCTTCCTCGACTTGGTAGATCATATTTCCGAAGTCATAATTGGAAATAGCAGAATTGTTATCAATGGGACCCAAGGTGGATGTGAATCTGCAGTTTTTTATGTGGGTGTGTGTAAGAACACATATCTATTTTGAAAGCAATAAAGTAAAATAAAGACAAAGAGTGCAAAATTTGAATGCAAGCGTATAATAATTTATTAAATGAAAATATGTGGATGAAAAATGACATCCCTAACAAATGCACCATTGTGCCCCGGGTAAGGAACAAGGCTTAAAATTATTGTATAACCAAAAACTTGAAAGCAAGAAAATAGAAAATAGTATTTACTCCTAACTAAAGAAGATTGGTATAAAGTCTTCAGCCTTCCAATCGTTGAGCCCACTGCCGATAGTAGGGAAAATCCAACTGTCTATGTCATAGTCGCTATCAGCGTCTTCCACAATGTTGACTTGATTTTAGTGAACTCTATTGTTGTTGATGCGGAATGGAGGTCTCTTAGAATTAGCATGAGCACAACGGACAACCCTCTGAGCTTCTTAGGTGAAACCTAAACCAAACTTGTTGGACTTGTAAGGAATGTCAGGAAGCTGACCCCAAGTAGTGCCACCACCTTTTGTTACCACAGCCTTAGCATCTTTCAGAGAAGTCATTCTTGGTGGAATCCTTGTAACCTTAGGAACAGTAGGAGCAACTTTAGCAGTAGGGGTTGTCTAAGGAATAACTTCAAAGGTTTGGCAAGGAGTCTCGAGGAATTCACCATCCATCTCAACCTGCTTGAAAGATTTCAAATGGCTCACTATGTATTCTTCTTCGCCATAAACTGTAATGATTTTTCCTTTCTCGGGATACTTCAACTTTTGGTGTAAAGTAGAAGTAACAGTGCCTGCCCCATAAATCCAAGGGTGTTCAAGCAAACATGATTAGGCTGGATGAATGTCCATCACATAGAAAGTAGAGCTGAAGCCCTGGGAACCCACTTTGATTAGAAGATCAACCTCTCTATGCACCATTCTCTTTGAACCATCAAAAGCTCTCACCATAACATCACTGGGTTTTAGCACAACCCTTTCATAGTCAAGTTTGTCTAAAAAAACTTTTGCCAATACATTCAATGAGGAACTTGTGTCCACCAACACATGAGATAAGGTAGTTCCCCTACACTCAATAGAGACATGTAGGGACTTATTATGGTTCCTTCCTGCGGGAGTTAAATCAACGTCAGAAAAGCCTAGCCCATTATCAGTTGTCAGGCTAGCAACATAATTTTTGAACTGATCAACAGAGATTTCCTACGGAACATGAGCAAATTTTAGAAACTTTACCAAAGCCTGAGCATAGGCTTCAGAGAACAATAACAAAAATAGCATAGATAGTTTGGAGGGGGTCTTCCCCAACAATTCAATAATCTTATAGACACTCTTTCAAATAATTTTTAGTACCTCCTACATATCTTGCTTAGAGGTATCTTCAATAGTAACCTCTTTCGGTTCCTTAGTCTGGGAAGGCTTAGTCATTTTTTCTTTGCCTCGAGTCTCAGTAGTTGAATCAGTAGTAATGATACGAACTAGTGTAGTAACAACCTTTAGGGAGATCTCTGGAGAGAAAACTCTTCCACTTCTAGTAACCTTACTAGTCCAAACAATATTGCCAACATTGGGATCAATAACTTTAGTATTTTCATTTTCGACAACCAATGGTTCTTACTTGACGCCATGGTAGTAGACATCAGCTCCATAATTCCAAGGGATATCCCTGTCAAAGGAATATAGAATTGGCCCAGGTGCCGTAATGATCAGAGGAGAAACCCTAGGCTTAACAATAATCTTCACAGGACCCTTAGAAGTTATCCTTATAGGAGTACCGAAAATTGTAATCACAGACACATCTTCAAGCTTTAGGCCTTGAGACATACATTTACATAAGCTCTCCTCAAAATGAGTCTTCTCAAATCGAATTACACAATCATCCATCAAACGCTAAATACCCTCTTTCAATAGTACACAACCATTGGATTGGGACATACAGTAGTAGCATTTTCAATGCGACCCGGAAATAAACCAGCTTGCAACAACTTCTTCTTAACAATCATCAGGGGAGTAGTCAAGTCACTCACAGTAGAAACATAATAAACATCATCAATAACATTAACGCCTTTGTCATGATTAGGCATAGGTGCAGTGATCACATTAGGAGTCTCAGGAGGATCAAATTCAATCTCCTTAGAGTCAATCATATCTTGAATCTTATTTTTCAGAGCCCAACAACCATTAGTGTCATGTCCAGGACTGTTGGAGTGATATGCACACCTTGCAATGGGATTGTAACTAGGATAAGAAGTATTGGGATTTTGAGGAGGATCCTTCAATGTAATCAACTCTACCTTCAACATGTGTTGTAATGCTTGAGACAACGGCATGTTGATTTTTATGAACTGTCTCCTGAGTGCGACTTGCCTACACTAATTATTTTGTTGTTGTTATTGCACTGGCGCAGGATTAGAGATCAGAACTTCCCCCACAGATTGGTTGCAGTCATTCTTATTACGATCCTTCTAGCCGTACACAACATTGGATTCTTTCTTACCATTGTAGGACTTCTCCGTAATATTCAAATATTTAGCCACCTAAATTTTACCATTTCTGATTCCATTCTCAACACGTTCCCTTGTCAATATCAGTTCAGTGAAACTAGATGAAGAACTTCCAACTAGGTGATTATAGAAAGGACCTGTTAGCATACTCATGAACATGTCAACCAATTCCCTATCAGCCAAAGGAGTTTGAACTCTGCCTGCAAGATCTCTCCATTTCTGTGCGTACTCTTTAAAGCCTTCCTCATAATCCATGGACATACTCTATAGTTGCATGTAGGTTTATGCCAAATCAGAATTATACTGATACTATTTATAGAAAAATGAAGCCAAATCTTTCTAGGTATGGATATTGGTACCTTCGAGTTGATAATACCATTCCTATTATGTTCGAGACAGACTCTCTTGAAATAAATGCAACCACAATTTCTTGTTAGCAGTATACGGTTGAATTTTTCGAACATATGATCTCAAATGCAGCTTCGGGCAAGAAACTCCATCATACTTAGCAAAGGTAGGAGTTTTAAACTTAGGAGGAATGACGACTCCTGAGACTAAACCCAATTCTACAAAGTTCAAGCCAGGCACCTTCTGGATCTCCATAGCTTTCAGACGCTCTTCTAACAACTTATATTTCTCTCCAGCAGGGGGATATGGTTCATCCAAATAATCCTCTTCCTCTTCATCAGAACATTTATCAGAACCATGATTTATTTTTTTCACTTTTAACACTCTTACCATCTTCATCTCGTTCGTCATCTTCATCCAATGGGATATCAAGATCTTGAGCTCGCTTGACTGGACCTCTGAACTTTCTCCCCATGTTAAGGATGCCAACTGGTTTCTTTGTCTTCTTCTTATTCTCGTTGGCGATGAACGCCTTCAGTTCTTCTTTCCCCTTGGCTAAGCTTAGGAATATCTCTTGGAGTTGAGCATTCTGAGCCTAGATATCTTTGACTGTCTATTCGAGAGCCATTTTTTTGATGGTATAAACAGCAAGAAGATGAGAAATCTGTCTTGGAAACCTGTTATGCAATTATATATATGACATGTAAATGCATATGCAATGTCTCCAAGGACCTCGTGGGATTTAAACTTGTTAATCAAAAGGGAACAGAAACAAAGACTCTTATTAGTAAGTTCAAATTATAACTGCCTCTTAGACTTACAATGAAAGAAAAAACGGTTACAAGGAAACAAATTATGAACTCCTAAGATCTAAGACTCAAGTATTCCTCAGACGCTTCCTCTTTGTGTTGACATATGTATTAAGGCTCTACTCTTCGTGAAGTCGTTTTGTCAGCTCCAACACTTTCTTCTCACTAGCATAGAACTGAGTCTCAAAGGTGTCCCTTTCTTATTTCAATTGAATCTAAGACTTCTGTAGATATTCAAGGTTAGTAGGTGTTGTACCCCAAAATTTTCCCTCCCATTTTTCTCAAAACATTTCAAGAAAGATCCTCAAGTTGCTCAAGGGAGACCAAGGGTTAACCAGACAAACTCACTCCTAAGACAATCTACTTCAAATTAGGGTTTCATGTTGCATCAAGATACTTAAGTCCAAGGGATCCAAAATTCTCACCATTTTCCTAATATGTTCTCAAGATCATCCATGTCAAGTTTCAAGCCTTACAGAGGAAGTTTGCTCAGTCAATTGCTCAAAGGCCTAAAAATCGACTATGCTAGGGCAAAATTCAACTGTGGCCCACATACAGTCAAACTTCAAGATTTTTGGTAAACATCCTCATTTTTAAGTATAATTCATCATTTTATCAAGGTTTGATCATGATTCATCAAGGATTGCTCACAATTCATCAAAACCCAAAAGTTACTAAATTAGGGTTTTGTAGGAAAAGTCAACTCAAGTTTGACCAAGCATAACTTTCTCATACTTTATGAGAAATGACCCATCCAAAGCTCATTTTGAATAGGATGCCATGCTATACAATTCATCTTCATCTCCCAAGTTCAAAATATGCACTCACAAGAAGCTATGAATTTGGACATTATAGGTCATTTTGGAAAGTCAACAAAAACACCTTTTTTGTCAAAGCTTCATACATGAACATGGAAGAATCAATTGAGATGGGACCAAACTGGTTGCTTAGAGGACATCTTGATCTTTCTATAAAGTCAAATAACACCTTCAAAGAGTCAAAATTGAGGAAGTTATGCATTGGTGAAGTTGATCTTTTTTGCAAAATTGCCAAAATTCAAAAATGCCTCAAATTGCAATTTTTGTTAAATGGGCCTAACTTTTTGCACTTTTTTTGAGTTTGTAGCATGGTCCACGAGCTCTAGCTCTTCCCATTTGTCTTTATCTTATTTTTTCTATTTATTTTGATTTTGTTTTCAATTAAATCATTTTAAATCAAAATAAATCATGAAAAAATCCAAATCATTCAAACTTCAAGATCTTGTGCACATTTCAGGTCCCATATACAGCTAGCAAGTGAATCAATTCGTGCAAGGAATAGGTGGGCACAAAAAGATTGATTTTGGCCTATTTTGGAAGGAGTTTTATGGAAATCAAATCAAGATCACAAATCATAATTGGCAAAGATTGAGATTATATTTGTAAACCTAATTCATCCCTTGGTATATATTGAACAATTGCAGCCAGAAACAAAAAGTGTTGGTTCGAATTACTAGTTAGAGGAAGATTCAAGGCAATTTGAAGCAGCTAATCCACTCCTGGACCTTCTCTAAAGAAGATTCAATCGTTTTCCAGCCCTTCCAAGCCCAGAAACATGACGTATAGTCATCACGGTTTGGTATATTTTCCAAATTCGATTATCCAAATTCTTGCATCTTTATCATGTTTCAATAGCATATTCTGAACCCCTAACGCATTTGCAAGCTATCCATAACATTTAATTGCATTTTTGTTGACTATATCAGAATTCACCATTGATAGGGTTCCTGGTCTCGTTTTAGGTATTTTTTATGCAGGAAAAATTGGCCCACAAGAAGGGTACCATAATGCTCAACAGGCCAAGGCGATTCGATTCATGGCTTTAGATTCCATTTATCATGCTTGTGTAGGGTTTTGGAACAAGAAGGGGTTATAGCGACGGACATTTGTCTGTAGGTAAAAGTCTCTGACTTTTACCAACGGAGAGAGGTTAGGGACGGCCTGCGTGGCACCATCTTATTTGTCCACTTGAATTCTGGCGCGCTTTTTTTTTATTTATTCCCACTAACTCACATTATTATATATTATCCATTATTATTATTCCATGTACAATAAACGTGTGTAGCTCAGCTGGCATTGATGCAGGTGAAAAGGACATAGGGCCTGGGTTCGAATCCCAGGTCCCTCATATTTCTCAATATTATTTTGTCTTGTGTAATTACATGCTTGTACAGGCCAAGACTCCACCATGTGCCATCAGCGTACCACCACTAGATCTGAAGAAGATTTAATTCAAAGGTCATCATGTGATGAACCATCATACATCATAGTCAACGCACTGTTTCCAGTGATTTCTGGTAAACAACCGCTAGTCTTCCAAACTATCGAATAATCTTTCTTACTGTTATTCAATCCCTCTGGTAACTCACAGGATCGACTAGATTGATCCTAGGACTCCTTGGATATTAAAGTTACTCTTACAATCGAACAGATATTCATGGTCAATATTGTATAAGTGTTTGGCTTATTTCGATCTCTCTCTAAAATGTAGTCAAAATGTGTATAAAAACTAAGTTACACGAATAGATGCTAGTTGTAATGCTGAATTGTAAAGACATATAAGACTGCATGAAAATGAAGTAAATGGTTTCGACTTACAAAAACGGTTAACATAAAGGGTTTCTGGAACATAAAAGTTTTAAAAGAAGGAGAAACGTTTAATGCGAGAAATCTATAAATGATTTTAAGTAAAAGTATGCGTTCGAAGAACAAGGCTTAAACATAAAGGTATGGAAAATGTGATGGTTTTCAGAAATATAAAACGCTCGAAACATAAAGATAACGTTAAAGTGTAAGATTTTGAGGAAGAGATTTCGAAGTAAAAAAGGGCTGTGAATAAGAAAACTTGTAAATGTTGTTTGACAAAAGGAATAAAGGAATAAAGGAAGTACTGGAAATGGTAAAAAGGTTTTGACTAAATTAGAAATACATGGTTCTATCATACATACATTTCTCTTGCATTTGTTTCCCTTGCCATGTGGTAGTTTGAATGTTATTGAGTATTTTGTATAATAGATATGACACACGGAAATCCTAACATTAAGACTCCTATTTATACTAATTCGACCCTAACGGTCTTGCTATAGGATTATGCCACGTTTCGAACATGCAGGACAATGCTTCTTTCATCTTTCCACGTGTCCCCAAATGCTCCAACACATAACTTTCAAACTTTGAAAGTCCCGCTTCCATTTGAATTTAACATGCTTTGGTGTTTCTCCGTTTCGAACGCTTTTCCCAAACATAGCCTCGCTGTTGTTTCGAGACTCCTCTGGACATGTTCCCATAATTGCCGTTCGAAGCTTCAAGCTTTGACACACTTATTCGAAACACTGCTTCTGCAACTTCGAAATTTGGCGTTTAATTCTATTTCGATCAGAACATTTAATTTTTTTGGCTTCTAAATAACATTATCAAAATCTTCAGCCAACAAATTGCCCCTTTAAAATATGTATTTCGATTTCTTTGAGAAATACCTATTTTAAATATTTACACAAGATTTTGATAGGACTTTCGAATCATCGTAACATTTAATGTCTTTGACTCCAGTCACATCAATCATAACACCTTTTGGATTCCTTAACCGCCCGGAGTCACTTCACAGCGTGGTGCAGTTATAAGTAATGATTATCTTTTTTAATCACGCCTATTACCTATGCTAATTTTCACGCCACCTCTTCATCATACCAACCCATGATCTCCACGTATCACACTCTTATTCGGTGGATGCTTAAACTTCCCCATTATAAAACGTCAACTTAATCTTCTTCTTTTCTTTTCACACTCTAAACCTTTCATACTCTGAATTTTTACCCTCCTTCTCTCACAAAACAATCTAAGCTTCCAAAAAATGTCTTCTTCTACTTCATCCCAACTCAAGAAAGTCTCCAAGAAGAAAGGAAAAACTACAGGAGCTACTATGGAGAGTAAAATCATCACCATTCAAGGCCAATCTGCTCTTGCTCCTCAAATGATTTCCAAAGAAAAGGAAATGATGTACGCGTCACAGGTACTCATTCCTACCCACGTTGCTGGTAAGAGGCTAGCCTTAAATGGCCCTCTTACAGTTTTTGAAATATTAAAGGACACCAGGACAATTTTTCCCGTCTGTTATAGCTTCAAACCCTTATTCAACAAAATGGATGCCCCTAGGGTAGTAGAATCTCCTAGTTCAAATGCCGTAGAAACCCCAACCGTTCCTCCCAAGGACCCCTTTGTTTTGGATTATGTAAAAAGCAATTTTAAGCCATTTCGATCTTGCCCTACTTCTGATATCGCTTATCAAAATTGGTTCACAAAGGTAGAAGCCAAGAAATCCCAGCAATGGGAAGAATTAGGCATTTATAACTTGATTAAGCTATCGAAACCTGGATTTACCTACAGCCATCCTCTGCTATTCGCGTCCCTTTATTTCTGGGACAGTACCTACAACACTTTCCATCTCCCAGGTGGAATGATCACCCCCACCTTCTTCGATATAGCAGCCATTACTGGGCTGTCGCCAGTGGGAGAAACTTACGTTCTTGACAACGAAGAGCACTCAAGCATAATTGACTTCGAAGTCAAGTTAGCCAGCTTTTCCAAATTTATCAGCCATTATCATGCTGAAGGGGACAATGTGTCTGACGTAGAGCACATTGCTTTTTTAACCCTGTGGCTATCTAGATACGTTTTCTGCAGTAGATCCCTGCAGGTAGCTAGCAGGTTCATTCCTCTAGCCAGGGATTTACATGAAAATCGAAAAGTGTGCCTAAGTGAATTACTCTTAGTTGACCTCTATGAGAGCCTGAGGTCAGCTGTTTCGAGCCTCAAATCCCACACCTCCAAAAACATTTTATTGGCTGGCCCATTTTGGTTACTCTAACTATGGCTAAACGCCATGTTTGAACCTTCCTTATCAACCGCCAATACCATTGATGAGCAAGATTCTGAAATAAGTGATAGGATAGTCGAAGGCACTAGGCTTCGAAGACTAACTCCTAATGATGACAAAGATGACTTCAAGGTTCAATTCTCGAAGTACATCATGATATTCTCCAAAAGGCACAAATTCGAAGAGAGCATGGCGCCTTTTTCTTCGAGGGCTCATGGACCTTCTTGGTTCACCATGGCTCTCTCAGAAGCCATCAAGAGTAAGGAGATTCAGGATGTATGGAGAGCTTTCTTGCTTCCTAGACTCATCTCTTCAAGGATAACCCCAGCCAAGAACCAAATTCTTCTCTTTGCCTACCAACCAAACTTCGTTTCGAGGCAGTTTGGCTTATGCCAACTGATTCCTGAACCTTTGTTCCAAACTGAGAGCGCCATCACTTCTGGCCGAACTTTCAAGGCAAGGGAAGCCAAGATCTAGCAAGAACAATATCAAGGCTTTGCCCAATTTGAACTGATAGCCTTCGAACCTACCCATCTCGCAGCCAAAGGATTTCTGGAGTGGTGGATTAAGTTTTATCAAACTTGCATGTTCGATACTCTTACGATTCGACAGAAACTAATTGATGCCTTCGATGTGCAGGTACCAGCAAAGAAAGGTATGTTTACTCATGCCAAAGAGATTAAAGCTTTTCAAAATTATTTTGAAACCACTTACGACCCCACGCGCTTGGACTCCACTGTGCATCAAGCAGCTGAGACCTTGAAGGAAAAATTTAAACAAAAAGTTTCTAAGCTAAAACTTCCTTCAGGGCTGTCACCTGAGGATAGGTATAGGTTGGCATTCGAAATGCATCCACCTAAATTTCCCAGATTACCTACCTCAGAACTGGCTCTGGCTTGGTTTCCCCCATATCCATGGTGGTTTACTTGCAAAGAGATGTTCAAATATCTTCAGAGGAAACCATAGCCATCTGAGACTGTGACATGGGCTCGATATTGGCTTCATGATTTCCCAGGACACCTTCGATACGACCTTTCTGCCATGTCAATTAAATCTGATCAAGGCACAAGTGCGAATGCTTGGGAAAAATCCCAAATGTCTTTTATTTTCCATATCTTTAACCTTTGCTTTAATTGTTTTGATTTTCAGCTATCAGGATAAAGACAGCTGCCTCGAAATCGAAGGAAGGGAGTGCCTCTCAAGCCTCCATCGAAACTACCGAAAAAGCTAATCCACCCGAAACAACTACTACTGCTGCAACTACAACAACCACAATAACGCCAACAACAACAAGTGCTCCAATTCCAACGGTAATCACTTAGCCTTGACATTTCGAATTCACTCAAGCTTTGTGGTTTATATCTAACTTTTCGTTAAAATTCTTTCAGACCAACAAGCTTCCTCCTACTACTCCCAAGAAGCGGAAATTAAGCACTACTGGGGAAGACCCCAAGGCTGGAGGAAACTCAAATACTGCTTCGAAGAAGAAGCTAAAGAAAGATACTCCTAAAAGCACTGTTCCGACTAGTGTCTCTGGACTCGATTCCAGGGATGCTGCTCCCTTACCTAAATCCAAAAATCCACCTTCGACCTCCAACCCACCGTTGGAACGTATAGCTAGTAACCTCTCCTCTGAGGGTCCACAGGTAAATCGAACTTCTAAAAATTGTTTCCAACACTAACTTCTTATTACCTTGGTGAATGTTTTTTCTTTAACATTTTGTTGTTCCTTGCAGAACATTTTGAATCCCCCTTCCACCATTTCGACCTCACCATCCGGAGCTGCCGCTCCGCTCAACTCCTCTCCTCAAGGGGATTCCAGCAACTTGGTCCAAAACAAAGCTTCTTCCAATGTGGCAGTTGTGGCTGGAACTTCTGATCAGCAGGAGGATCAAGGTACCTCCATTCCTCTGAAAGAGGTGAAAGAAACAATACTTCAAACGTCTGCAGAGGATTTACAAAGGGCTTCTCTTCAAAAGTCCCCTCTTGAAACTCTTCAAGAGGACCCAAAGGACACTCAGACTGAAGAAGAGAAAGCTGACTCTAGGCAAGGAGCCGAAGAATCTGCAGACGAAGAATCTGAGGGGGAAAGTGCCAATGACGAGGAAAATGTCAATGACGGTTCAACTGCTGGGACGGAATCTAACGCAAATAGCGGCGAAAGGGATGGTATCGAAGTGGTAGATTTGGACGAGGATGAAGAAGACCAAGAGCACGAAGCAAATGAAGGGGATGGTGGTGCAATCAACGAAACCCTAGAGGTTGAAACAAACGTGGTTCCCCTACGCGTGGAATTCCCCCAATCCTCTCCGTCTCGAATGACTGACGAGGAACTGGCACTTCTGAGGCGAAATGACCCCATTGGGTACATGAAGGCAAAGTTGGCTCAGAGGGACGTCCCACTCGCTAGGGCTGGCACAAGTTCAACTAGTTATCCTCTTCCCACAGATGAAAGAGTTGTTCTTCTTAACAAAATTAGGAGAACTATTCTCAATGTGGATATATTCGAAGTGCTTAAGCAAGATAGTACTGCTTGCTATACTATGAAGGAGCTGCTCACAAAGGTCAATCTTTCCACCTGCTCCTTGCCAGTTAGTACTCTCTTGTTTGATCTTCAGAATTTGCTGGACAACGTAACTGGCTACCTTCTCCAAGACGAATCTACTGCCAAGAAGGTTCACGAGAAATGCATTGCCAAGGATGCCACTTATGAACAAGCTTCGAAACTTTCTCAGGAAGCTGAGGATCAAGCTATGCATCTGAAGCAGGCGAAAACTGAATATGAGGCTCGAGTTGAGTCCATTCTTATTTGGGAAAGGCAGATTCTGGAACTTCAGCAGAAAGTTAAGGAGGCTAAGGAACAACAACTAGCCTTCGAAACTAATCCTGCAGGTAACCAATTCGAAGAGCTTCTCAACCAGGGGCTTGCAGAAATGGAGACTGCAGAACAACTTAAAGGAGAAGTGGCGACCTTGGAAGGTGCCAGGCGGTTTGCTCAGCAGAAACTTGAAACATTTCGAAGCACCTTTAATCGATTGAAAAACAATGCTTATTTCTAGATTTTGATGTTTATCTGACTATAACTTTGGTTTCTTACATGTAATATTCGAACAACGCCATTTTGGCATTCTATCTTGCCATCTTGGCTTTTTATAATAATTTGTTTACGTTGTTACTATTCGAATCTCCCGCAGGCTTGGCTTATATTTCTTTAGATATTTCCCATTAACCTTTAGGACATGTTTATCATCCAAGAGTTCTTCGACTTCGTATGCATTGTTTGAGAACACTTTTAATATTCGAAAAGGTCCTTCCCAATGAGGTGACCATTTACCTAACGCTTTATTCTTCTTATCCATAGGCAATATGACTCTCCAAACCAAGTCATTAATAATGAATACTTTTTTCTTCACCCTTTTATTGTATGTTCTGGCTATTCTTTCTTTTTGCCTCATCAAAATTTCCAACGCATGTAATCTAATTTCGTCCAACTCAACTAATTCATTCATCATCATTTCCCAATATAATGCAGCTGGGATTTCGTTTTGTCTCTGAATTCGAACTGATTGCAGATGAATTTCTACTGGTAACACTGCATCATGCCCAAATGTAAGTTGGAAAGGCATAGTGTTAGTATCTTCCTTAGGAGATGTTCTACAAGCCCATAACACTTGGTCCAGAGTTTTGTGCCAATTTCTTGGCCTCTTGCCAATATGCTTCTTGATTAATCCTATTATTATTTTATTTGCTGCTTCGACTTGTCCGTTTGCTTGAGCATAATATGGTGTTGATGTTAGCAATCTAAACCCCATTTCTTGGGCAAATCCTTGCATCTTTCTACCAGTAAATACGGAGCCTTGGTCTGTAGTTATGCTTTCTGGCAATCCAAACCTATAGATAATGTGCTTTTGTATAAATTCGATAATTGCCTCTTGATCAGCAACTACCAGAGGTATAGCTTCGATCCATTTGGTAAAATAATCTACTCCCACCAAGATATATTTCTGTCCTTTGGACGAAGCAGGATTTATTTCTCCTATCAAATCCAATGCCCATCCTCTAAATGGCCATGGTTTGATGATCTAATGCAACTCGCTTGCAGGGGCATGTTGAATTCCTGCATGTTTCTGACACTCCTCACATCCTTTAGCAAAGTCTATGCAATCTTTGAGCATGCTAGGCCAATACAAACCGTATCGAAATAGCAACCATTTCATTTTATGGCCTGCTTGGTGTGCCCCACATGCCCCATTATGGACTTCAGACAATGCTAAATATGCCTCACTTTCTCCTAGGCATTTCAATAATACACCCTCTTGGGTCTTTTTGAATAATTCGTTCCCCATGAGGAGATATGACAATGCTCTATATTTTGTTTTTCTATCCACCTTTAGAGTTGGGTCTGCTAAATAACTCTTCAATGGACTTCGCCAGTCTGCATCTGACAAAGTATCTATGGCTAGTATTTCGAATCCCTGTTTCTCAGCATATCCCAATCTCATACTCTCCAGATCTGATGGTGTGAATCTAGTAGCCATAACTCTTCCCCTTAATTCGACCAAATCCTTAAAATTCTTGGTAGATACTTTATAACCTGAAGCCAACTGCGCTAGGTCATTTGCTTCTTGGTTCTCTATTCTTGGTATGTGTTGAATATCCATGTATTCAAATTTCCTTAATAGCCTATTGACTATAACGAAGTATACCATTAAATTTTCCTTTATGCACTTGTATTCCTTCGTGATTTGTTTGACCACCAATTCAGAGTCTCCTTTAATTTCGACTCTGGTTGCCCCCAATTCCAACAAAGCTTCAAGTCCAACAATGAGCGCTTCATATTCAGCTTCGTTGTTCGAACAACGAGGACCATCTAATTTATACTTGAATTTTTTTGGAATTCCTTCAGGAGAAATTAGAAGGACTCCAACACCACTTCCATTCCTGTGGGTTGAACCATCGAAGTACAATTTCCATGGTTGCATTTCGACGTAGCTCATACTTGTCTGCTCAACCAGCGAATGATCCACAATGAAATCAGAAATCACTTGACCTTTCATAGCTTTTAAAGGCATGAAAGTCAATGAATATTCTGTTAAGGCTAAAGCCCACTTGCCAACTCTACTATGCATTATTGGTTTTGAAAGCAAATGTTTAATGACATCGAAGTGAGATGAAACATAAACATCAACAGGTTTTATATAATACTTGAGTTTCATACAAGAGAAATACAAACAGAGACATAGCTTTTCTAAATTGCTATATCTGGTCTCTGCATCATTTAGCACTCTACTTAAATAGTATATGGCTCTTTCGACGCCATTGTTATCCTCTTGTGCTAGCATACTACCTATACTAACTTCAGAGGCAGATATGTACAATCTCATGGGCTTCCCCCATGATGGTGGAGACAAAAGAGGAGGCTGGGAAAGATATTCTTTTATTTTGTCAAACGCCTCCTGGTGAGCTTCGTTCCATTCGAAGGCTTGACCTTGCTTCAGACGAAGTAACGGAGAGAAAGCTTGGGTTCTTCCACTCAGGTTCGAGATGAATCTTCTGAGGAAGTTAATTTTCCCTAGCAAAGATTGCAACTCCCTTTTTGACGCAGGTGCTTTCGTCTCCATTATGGCTTTGGTCTTGTTCTGGTTGATTTCGATTCCTTTCTTGTGGACCACAAAACCAAGAAAGTCTCCAGCCTGCACAAAAAATGCACATTTAAGGGGATTCATCTTTAAGCCATGCTTTCTCATTCGTTCGAATGATTGGCTTAAATGATGCAAATGTGCTTCTGCAGATACAGATTTGATGACTATATCGTCAATATACACCTGCATGAAGGTTTCGATGAAATCATGAAAAATTGAATTCATCGCCCTTTGATAAGTTGTCCCAGCATTTTTTAAACCAAAAGGCATCACCACCCATTCGTAGGTGCCTAAGGCTCCTGGGCAACGAAATGCTTTTTTTGCAACATCTTCTTCAGCAATGAAAATATGGTTATACCCAGAGTATCCATCTAACATACTCAAGTATTCGAACCCTGCAGCAGAATCTACTAGCATTTCTGCCACGGGCATGGAATATTCATCCTTAGGGGTTGCAGTGTTTAAATCCCTAAAATCTATGCAAATTCTTAAAGAACCATTTTTCTTAATAACGGGTACTATGTTTGCTAACCATTCAACGTACCTTGTTGTTCTGATGAATTTGCAGCGCAGCAACCTTTCGATCTCAGCTTTAATTTTTGTGAGGACCGCTGGTGCGAATCTCCTGGGAGTTTGTTTGATGGGCCTCTTGCCATCTTTGATTGGCAGTCTGTGTTCGACCAACTCCCTCTTTAAACCAGGCATCTCATCATAATCCCATGCGAAACAATCTTTGTTTTCCTTAAGGACTTCGATCACTTTCTTCTTGTTTCCAGTGATTTCTGGTAAACAACCGCTAGTCTTCCAAACTATCGAATAATCTTTCTTACTGTTATTCAATCCCTCTGGTAACTCACAGGATCGACTAGATTGATCCTAGGACTCCTTGGATATTAAAGTTACTATTTTCATTTTTTCATCCCCTAAGTTGACTTCTTCGAGCGGATCCTGTGCCAACATTTTGACACCTGAGTTTATGGGGTCCCTTTCGAAGCCTAAGGGTTCTTTATCATAGATGGCATCCAACCTTTGATCCATCTCAGACTCTTTGAAAGGTGGGCATTTCGAACCCTCCCTACTGACTTCATTCGTCTTTATAGTTGATTTGTTTATTTCAGCCTCTAAGGCCGCTTTTGATTTGTTCTCAGCCATATAGGCCGAAATCCTTTCGAAAAAGGTAGACTCAGTCATGGCTAAGGTTGTCGAAGTCCCAGCCTGTTGGCCGTTTTTTTATAGTGCTTTCGACTTCCTCTTCTTCACTGATTATTGTTCTATCCCAGTAAAGGCCGTCATGACGAAGTGTCATGTAGTAGTGGGCGTTTCTAGTTTCGTTCATCTCATCGTTTGGAACACATGGAGCAATCTTTGCCAGATTTTTATCATAGTCCCTTTTGTCAACCAAATTGACAGTTGACATAAAGTAACTCTGGTCTGCTTCGATGTTTTCCACGATTCCATCATCTCTCCACAGAACTAGTCGCTGATGCATTGACGAAGGAACTGCCCCCACGCCATGGATCCACTCTCTTCCCAGCAGCAGGTTATAGTTGGCCTTGGCTTCGATCACCATAAGCATGGTGGGCCTGCAACTTGAGCCTATTGTCAATTCCAACTGGACCACTCCCAGTGTTTTGCCCACTTTTCCCTCATAATTGGACAAAACCATATTATGGGGTTTGATATCTCCTTCGCGGATCTCTAATCTTTTTAGCATGAAATGGGGTATCAAATTGACTGCAGCACCCCCATCCACTAGAACTTTGTTCACACCATGGACACCCACTTTCGCCCGAATGAAAAGTGGCTTGAGATGATTCTTCATTGCAGGTTCTGGACGTTCGAAGAACGTATTTTGTTCCTCAACAGCCCCATTGTCCATCATGTAGTAGCACACGGGCCTATGTTTCATTAAATCTGTGGTGTCTTCCTCCTCATATTCATTGATTTCAGTTTCCTGCCCAAATTCGCAGGGAAGCACAGACACCACGTTACAGTTCAAGTTGAATGAGGACTCCCCCTCTGATTCGAAGTTATCTGTTATCATATCTTCGTCCTCTTCCGGGCCTGGAGTGTATTCCTTTGGTTCATTGCATTGTTCTTCAGAGAAGAGCCTCCTATTGACTGGAGGTTTATCTTCAGTTTGATTTTTTGGTTTGTTGGTGCTAGATTCACCTTGTATTTTCGTTGAAGTATCCCCTTTGTTTGCCACAGCTTCTCTCTCAGCCTTTCGAATCCTTTGCTGTCTGCGCCACTGGGATCTTGACATGGGGTTCCTTCCTTTATAATTCTCTAATCTCACTTCCTCCCTTTTTTGTGTGTTGAATTGCCTCCTGTATGTCACAGCATGGCGTGCATTTCGTTCAGCACTCCTCCATCTATCTCTGCCTTTGTCGTTTCTGACTTGTAGCCATCTATCGGTTGGCACTTCAGCAGGGAGTTTGAAAGTCACTCTTCGAGCGGATTTGGGGTGAGGGCTATCTGCTGTCGAAACGTGGGCCCATCTGGGCAGTTTCTTGGTGGTTCCAGCAAGGGGCGAAGGGAATCGTTTCGAAGGCCCTGGCCATGCTTTGGTCATACACAGCAGAACACCTTGGGCAAATCAAGCACTTGGTTGCCCCTTTGTAGCAGCGAAAAACAAACTCCAACAGACTCTCTCCAGCCTTGGGATAACACCTAAAAAGCTGGTTATCCTGGCGCCAATTGTTGCCAGTTCGAGCCCTCTGTACCCTTTCGAAATTCGCAGCAATTCTTTGGTTGCAGAGGATGCTGCACCTTGGGCATAATATCATGCCTGAATCTCCTTTGTGGCATGTCATGAGATAATCTTTGAGACTAGCATCTCCAGTGTGATTATCCCCCATTCTGTACTTTTCTTTTTCTAAGTATTTTTCCACTTCCTCCATCTCAGAGCGAGGCCTTTCCATGTCTACCATATTTATTTCCACATCCCCCTCTTTAGCTTCATCATCACCCAATCCTGTGGGCTTTATATCTTCAATCTGGACCTTCGAACTCTCTGGGGCAGAATATTTGACCAGATAGTCAAATTTTCCACTGGGTTCCCCTAGAGTGTCCCATATTTCCTTCTGAGGGGGAATTGGCTGCGTGATTTGGACTTTCTCCAATTCCAGCCTCAAGCCTTCAGTGACTTGTGTTAATCCTTCGTTTTTATTCCCTTGGCCTTCAGTAGCTTGGGTTTCTCCTGCAACAGCTACAGGTGCAGCAATCGGAGTCTCTGGCGTATTCTGGATGTCTTCAATGACCTCCTCGCTGACTTCGACCATCACCCAGTTCTCAACTTCAGTATCCTTTTCTTCTGTTAGGGCGTCGCTTCGATCAGTCTCCACCATGTTGACTTCTCCAATGCATGCAGGCTCGGAGTAGTTGGTGTCTGCGACGTCCAAAGGATCTTCGTCCACTTTCATCTTCACCTTATCAGCAAATTTTAGTCTGCCATCTTTGATCGCGTTTTGAATCAAGTCCCTGAAAAGAAAACATTGTGAGGTCTTGTGGCCCAGGAAACTATGATATTTGCAAAATCCCCTCTTCTTTCTCTGATCCAAAGGAGGTATTTTGACATTTGATGGCACAATTAGTTGGCCATCCTTGACAAGCAAGTCAAAAATTTCGTCGCATTTGGTGACGTCGAAGGTATAAACCTTCTTTGGAAATTTGTCACTTTTCTCATTTTCAACAATATCTTTCCCTTTTGTGGGGACTAACATTTTGCAGGAGTAAGGCGGGGCCTGTTTTAACTCAGCGAGGTCGATTTCGACCTCTTCGAATTCGAATTCAGGATATTCTTCTACTTCCTCAGTCCCAACATAGGAAATCCTTTCTTTCTTGCTATTCTTAAAGACTCTGGCTTTTTCGGCCTTTAGTCTTTCGACTTGTCGAACCCTATCGGCTAACTGAGCCATATCCCTCAAATACTGAGTGTCTAGTTTCTTTCGAATAGAATAATCCAAACCGCCAGCGGCCATTTCGACTAACTCATGTTCAGGCACTACTGTGTAACATCTGGATTTCAACAGCCTAAATCTATTCAAATAATCATCTATGGGTTCGGTGAATTTTCTCTTAACACTCGCCAATTGCTTCAAACTTATTTTCGATTGTCCCATGTAAAATTGTTCATGGAATAATCTCTCTAAGAGAGTCCAAGTGTCAATGGACCCAGGGGGTAAAGTGGTAAACCATGTGAAGGCGTTTTTTGTCAAAGAACTTGGGAAGTATTTGATCCTGAGATCTTCATTATTGGCTATATCTCCCGCTTCGGTTAGATATCTCGCTATGTGTTCGACTGTTGACTCATTGGTATCCCCAGCGAACTTTGTAAATTTAGGGACTTTATATCCCCTTGGTAAATCAGTATGCATTATACAATCCAATATAGGAGAAGCGTAATTTGGCCTCCTCATTCCTGTGTTGAGGCCATTCTGGGCCATGATCCTCTCTATCATGGTGGTTAGGTTATTTTCTGCCAGGATGTTATCGTTTCGAATCCTATGAACGACGGCATCGGCATCTTGATTTCGACCAACCAAAACAACTCCCCTAGGTTGTTCTTCTCGAAATTCTGGGGCTTCTGGCCTTTCGATCCTTGCCCCTGGTTCCATAACTTCCCTTTGTGGAGCCGGGATTATTGGGGCTTCTAATCTTGGTGCCCTGGCCCCTAAGTTAACTTCTTCTCTGGGTGGTCTATAAATTGGGTCGTTAGCAATTTGTTCTATAACAGGCATGTTTGTTCGAAATCCCGCCTGATTCTGCCTACGCCTTTCTGTAGGAGCAAAAAAATCTGCTATTCGACTCATATTATCAGCGTTTTCCCTGTTTGTCACAGTCACATTCTGCACTATTGGGGCAAATATTTCCTGCATGGTTTGCGCTAATACCCCTATCATATTATGGTTACTGTCATCCATCAATTGCCTAAAAGCCAACTGGTTATCTGTGGTTAGGATAGGCAATGTGCTATAACCCACTGACCCTTGGTTATTTGTCATAAACTGATTCGCACCAGACCCAGACCCTAGTTGGGGAGATGAATTCGATGTGGAATTGTGTAAACCTGCCATAAAAGATGTTGGCATTCCATAAGCGGAATTTCTGATCCTATTTCCATCGAAACCGGGTGGTCTAGTTAATGGGGTGGCGAAGTGGGATTGTGTCCCTGGTGGTGGAACGAATCCCCCAGGGTAGCCCGTAGTTCCAGTATTTCCTAAGATCGAACTATTAGTTGATATGCCACTTATTCCATTGGTGGCTATGTTACTGGTTGAAGATGCAACAGACTGTGCATTCGAAGGGATTGCATTAGATGTTCCGCTCGAAATGGACGCGTTAGTGCCTGTTGCATGTGGGCCACCTTGGTCCCCTTGTTGATTGTCTGAATTAGACATTTTGTCCAAACGTTTTCTTCTGGATAAAGGTTGGTTTCTGTTGGTTATCTTACCACTTCTCAGGTTCATAAAACAGCAAACTTCTTAGGTTCCAACGTTTTTGTAATGGTTACGTCTCAACAATCCTTAATTCTGATATCCAATTATTGGTCCCACCGGGTGTGCCAATTTGTTTCCAGTGATTTCTGGTAAACAACCGCTAGTCTTCCAAACTATCGAATAATCTTTCTTACTGTTATTCAATCCCTCTGGTAACTCACAGGATCGACTAGATTGATCCTAGGACTCCTTGGATATTAAAGTTACTCTTACAATCGAACAGATATTCATGGTCAATATTGTATAAGTGTTTGGCTTATTTCGATCTCTCTCTAAAATGTAGTCAAAATGTGTATAAAAACTAAGTTACACGAATAGATGCTAGTTGTAATGCTGAATTGTAAAGACATATAAGACTGCATGAAAATGAAGTAAATGGTTTCGACTTACAAAAACGGTTAACATAAAGGGTTTCTGGAACATAAAAGTTTTAAAAGAAGGAGAAACGTTTAATGCGAGAAATCTATAAATGATTTTAAGTAAAAGTATGCGTTCGAAGAACAAGGCTTAAACGTAAAGGTATGGAAAATGTGATGGTTTTCAGAAATATAAAACGCTCGAAACATAAAGATAACGTTAAAGTGTAAGATTTTGAGGAAGAGATTTCGAAGTAAAAAAGGGCTGTGAATAAGAAAACTTGTAAATGTTGTTTGACAAAAGGAATAAAGGAATAAAGGAAGTACTGGAAATGGTAAAAAGGTTTTCACTAAATTAGAAATACATGGTGCTATCATACATACATTTCTCTTGCATTCGTTTCCCTTGCCATGTGGTAGTTTGAATGTTATTGAGTATTTTGTATAATAGATATGACACACGGAAATCCTAACATTAAGACTCCTATTTATACTAATTCGACCCTAACGGTCTTGCTATAGGATTATGCCACGTTTTGAACATGCAGGACAATGCTTCTTTCATCTTTCCACGTGTCCCCAAATGCTCCAACACATAACTTTCAAACTTTGAAAGTCCCGCTTCCATTTGAATTTAACATGCTTTGGTGTTTCTCCGTTTCGAACGCTTTTCCCAAACATAGCCTCGCTGTTGTTTCGAGACTCCTCTGGACATGTTCCCATAATTGCCGTTCGAAGCTTCAAGCTTTGACACACTTATTCGAAACACTGCTTCTGCAACTTCGAAATTTGGCGTTTAATTCTATTTCGATCAGAACATTTAATTCTTTTGGCTTCTAAATAACAGTATCAAAATCTTCAGCCAACACGCACATCATGGGAACATGGGAGTCAACGTGGATCACTTTCTTTTGGGCCTAGAATTGCTATTCACACCCCCTCCAAAATTGTTGATTACAGGCCCATATTCTTGTCCTTTTCATTTATATTTTCTTTTATTTGATTTATTTAATTATTTTATTAACATAAAAATTAATTCCTTTGTTATTAAGAAATCATAAAAATAATTTTTCATCCAATTAGATTTAGGTTATTTTTTATCAAAAATTAATTTAATTAGTTTATTTAATTTTAGGGTAACTTTAATTCTTTTGTAAATAAATAATTAAAACAAGTTATAAATTAGGGTTTTGTTTAATTTAAATTCTATTTTCTTTTTCTTAAAAATAACAAAATAAAAAAATAGGTCACGTAATTTAATTTTATTCAATTTAATTTCATTAGTAATTAGGTTTTTGCATATTTAATTTAAAACCTTTTCTTTCTTAAAAATAATTAAAAACAACAAAAATAATTTTTCTTTCAATTAGGTTAGAGGGGGTCAAGACCCTATTTCTCTCTCGTTCTCGATTCATCGTGCTTATTTATTTTTACAATATTGATGTAACTGCTCACAGGATGTAATAGATTAATTAGGTCTTTTTCCTTTCATTTATCGTTTTTTTTACGGGTTGTTTTTGGCTATGTAATTAATACCCGAAGCCCTGTAATAGCGTAGCTTTACTTTCTGCACTTTAAATTCTTGCAAATATTAAATTGTTAGATGTATGAATATTGGGATTGCATGACAAGACTGTATGTAAATTTTAAAATGGTTAGCAAACCCTAAATGTGCAAAGATAAATAACTTGAAATTGAATCACTCGCACATTCGCACTCCTAGGGTATACTCTCACTTTGGTTGCCTTCGGTAAACGATCATTAAGTATAGGGTATTTTAGTGGTCGCTCTTTTGTCTAAAAGATCAAAGTCCCGTTCGAAAATGTTGCCTCGGAAAGGTTGCCTCGGATATGTTACCTCGAATATTGATCTTAAGACATTAGGGTTATTACTAAGACGTCCTAACATTGTTTTAGTGATCGTACGTCCCTTTCGAATTGACCCTTTAACACTCCAACGACGGTGTTACCTACTCACTAATAGTAGGATAACACTGTCTAAAGGAAACGAACATAGAACAATTCTTTTTTTCAAGTAGGTAGATGCTAGTAGGTACTTGCTCAAAACAAACAAACTTTTTTCACACTTACACTCTTTTCAAACAAAGTTTTTCAAAACAAACTTCGTAACACTCTTGAAGACAGAAGCAAGGGTTAAATCGAAGTAAAACAAAAACTTCTTTCAAATCAAACACACACAAGCAAATTTTGAAAAATGATGAGCAAGTACCTAAGAGCCCGTGGAAAACCACGGATAGAAAGGGTGCTAATACCTTCCCTTTCTATAATCCACCCCCCGTACTCAAAAACTCAAAAAAGGAATTTTTATGTACTTTTTTCCTTTCCAGTTGGATAAAATAAAAGTCAGTGGCGACTCTTTCTTACCGTGACATTTTGTGAACACAAACGCAAAACACAAACCAGCATTTTAAAACAATCCGGTTCTGGCCACCGTATCACAGAACTGGCGACTCTGCTAGGGACTTTATAAGTGGGGTATACCTTAGGATTAGTTCATCATAATTGCTTATATTGCTTGATTTGTCTGCTTTATCTTTAAGGGCTTTGTATTGGGAGTTACTATAGATCCTAACCCGGATCTAGGGGGCATTTTTTTAGGTAAGTAGCAATAAACTGTGAGGGAACTGTACGGCGTAGACCGATACGGTTGAAGCAGTAGCTACGTTGATGTGGCACATTGGTTGGTACCGGTATGCCTTGTGGAGAAACAAGGAGAATATGGGGTTGCTATATGGGTCATTAAGCATCAACTGACCTTAGAACCTATAATTGACCAACTTGGCCATAGGAAGTAGTGAGATAGCCTATCTCGGTGTAAAGCTGGGAACTGGTTGATACTCGATACTACACTCATTGAGACCATACTCTCGCGATAGTTCCGACTGCAAGAAAAGATTGTGTGAGCTGAAACCATGATCGATGGAGGATGGTCAGTGATATTGAGAACCTCTAGAATCCGGTTACTATTATTAGGACAGGTTGAAACCAACTGAACTTCAAGAGGGTAATACCTAGACTCCATGTAAACCTGAAACTTAAGGGGCTATTGTGTGACTTGTTTTCCTTTACCATGTCTGTTATCTGCTATACCTGTTGTGTGCTTCATCATGACATCATGCATCATAACATAGCATGCATACTTCATTAGACTAACCATTTCAAAGACCAATGGGATTTATCTTTGTTCTATTTTGCAGATTATGGATTTTATGCGTAGAAACACCATACGAGTTAACTTTGTGCAAATACCTGCTCAACTCAAAGACTTAGCCTCGAGGGTTTCTGATACTTCTTCATTCATTAGAAGACATGGTCAGATTCTTAGTTTGGTTACCTCCAGGTTTGATGAGCAAATGATGAGTGTGTTATTCCAGTTCTTCGATCCAATGCATCATTGTTTCACTTTCCCGGATTATCAGCTAGTTTCCACTTTGGAAGAGTTTTCTGACTTACTGGGCATATCCATTCTTGAGCAGATGCCCTTCACAGGTTTGGAAGAGACTCCTAGACCTTAAGACATTGCTTCAGCCTTACATCTAAAAAGGGCTGATGTAGTATCCAACTGGGAGACACGGAGCGGGCTTAAAGGTTTCTTAGCCAAGTTTCTGATGGATCAAGCTCAACTATTCTGGGACAGTTTGGACTTTCAGGCTTTCGAAGACATTTTGGCTCTCCTCATCTACGGTTTGGTTCTTTTCCCGAATCCAGATTCCTTCATAGATGTGAATGCAGTTAAGATCTTCTTGTCTCGCAATCCTGTGCCTACTCTTCTAGGTGATATTTTGAATGCTCTCTATACTTGTACGGTGCGAAGAAGAGGGACCCTCATGTGTTGCATGCCTTTACTGGCGAGGTGGTTTATTTTGCACCTCCCAAGTCTGTATTGAAGAATGAGGAAGGGTTAGGATGGTCCTACAGAATCATGTCACTTGCCCATACGGACATTCTCTGGAGTTCTAAGGATATGGAAGGTGTTGCTATCATTGATCGATGTGGGGAATACCCTAATGTCCCGTTGCTTGGAATTAGAGGGGCAATAACCTACCGTCCTTGCTTGGCTTTGCGACAGTTTGGTCGCGCTCGGAGAGACGGTCCTCATGAGCTGCTTCTTACAAATATTGTCTTTGACTATAAGGAGGACGTTGAAAAGCATCGCCGAAGGTTTATACGAGCCTGGGGCATGGTGAACAGATCTGGCCCTCAAGAGCTAGGACCAAAGACTTCTCTCCCTATGCAACCATATCTCCAGTGGGTCCGAGCTCGGGCTCAGAAGCTTGGGATGCCTTATGAAGTTGTGGTGCCAGTGATTGTGGAGCATACTAATGAAGAAAGTGTTCCTTATACAGTCCTTTATCCCTACATGCCTACTGATCTTGGGGCATTAAAGAGATCCTGGATTCAGCTGAAGGAAGAAAGGGATACCTATAGGGAGAAGTATCATGAGCAAGAGAGGAAGATCTTGAAGCTCATGAGGCAACTTGAGAATGAAAGGACGATCAACGACTACATCAGCACGAAGGGAAAGAGACCATGGGATTTATGATTTTTGCTTGTTTCTAGTTTAGATTTGTTTTCAGTTTATTTCTTTTGTAACGCCTTAAAGGCACTGTTAAACATTTTACAAGTTTGAATCTAATAAATTTTGTTTATTTCTTGGTTTGCAAATTTAAATCTCCCAAAGTCTTTGAAATCATTTCATACGCATTCCATTATCATGCACCTCATCACAGGTATCATTACAGGTTTCTCATCTTCTTCGTTGTTTATTTCAGCATAGAATGTCTTCTGAAACACCTAGCGATCAAGCCATCAAAGCTCTTCAAGCGCAGAATGCCAAATTCCAAGAGTTGTTCTTGAACTTGGCCAAAGGACAACAGGATTTGAAGACTCTCATCCTAAAGGAGAAGAAGAAGAAGAAGAAGAAGAAGAAGAAGAAGAAGGTGGTTCTGCTGAATATGGGTCACAGATTTGGGAATAGGTTGCGACAGGAAGCTGATTTGTCTCATTCATCTAAAGGAGGATAGAATCAAGAGGAAGAAAAAGGTCCTAGTCCTGTAGTCTCTGATAATGACACTGATTTTGATGAAGAACAATATCCTCCTACTGAGGATAGGTACAAGCAACTCGAAGACTGTCTGAGTGCGATGGAGATTCAGAAGATACCTGGTTTGGACTTCGGAGATCTGGGACTGGCATCTGGGGTGGTGATCCCTCACAAGTTTAAAGCTCATGTCTTTGCTAAGTACGATGGAGTATCCTGTCTGAAGCTCCATCTCTGCTCATACGTCAGAAATATCCAACCCTACACTGCTGATAGAAATCTGTGGGTTCATTTCTTTCAAGATAGTCTGTCAGGGACTCAACTTGAATGGTTTTATCAATTGGAAGGGGCTAATGTCCGCAAATGGGAGGACCTTGCTGCTGATTTTTACAAGAAATACCAGTATAACGCCGACCTTGCTCCCACGAGTACTCAACTTCAGGGTATGTTTATGGGTGCAGGAGAAGGCTTTAAGGACTATGCTCAGAAGTGGAGAGATCTGGCTGGAAGAGTCCAATCCCCTCTGTCTGATAGGGATTTGGTGGATATGTTTCTTGGGACTTTGTCTGGTCCATTTTTCAATCATTTGATCGATAGTTCGTCATCTGGGTTTACTGAATTGATTTTGACCGCGGAGAGAGTGGAAGTTGGGATTAGAAGTGGAAAGATACAGAAAGGTGCTTCATCAAGTACAGAAAAGAAGCTAGTGCAGTTTACAGCTCGAGGAGCCAAAACCGACCTGAACGCCGCCAAGCAGTTAATGCGGTAGTAATATCAAGACCCACCATTGCCCCACAATACAAGAATCAGCAAAGAATGGAGAGACCGCAAAGACAGTATACTCGGCTCAGTATGACCTTATCTTAAATTCTACCGCAATTATTGAAGACCAACCTGATAACTCTGAGGGAAGCCCCGAAGAATCCCAGCACCACATCTCCGCTGTATAATCCGAACGCCCGTTGCGCCTATCACTCCGATAGCCCAGGGCATGATACAAACAACTGCTGGGCCTTGAGGAATAAGGTGCAGGATTTGATTGAAGCTAAAGAAATTGAGTTTGACACACCAGAAAAGCCTAAGGTCATGACTGCTCCTATGCCCAAGCATAGAGTAAATGTTATGGACGATGATTCCTTTGTGACCTATGTGGAAGACATTTCTACTCCGTTGATGATGGTAAAGAAGAACCTATCATCGGCCAGTTTATTTCCGGGTTGTGGCGAAGGTTGCCACCTATGTTCAATCTTGCCTGCTGGTTGCCATTTATTGAAATCGGGTGTTCAACGCCTGATGGATAACAAAGAGATCCTGTTCGAGAAAACTTTGATTCCATTGATTCCTGTCTAAGATGTTTCCATTATAACCATTTCCGTCAATCCTTCCAAGGCTTCCTCGAGAAAGCCTGTTATGATTACATTCATTCCAAGAGTTGTTCCATTGATCATTACTGTTCCTGGTTGTATCCCATACACTTCGGATAAGGCTATCCCGTGGCACAATGGGGCCGATGTGTATTATCATGGGATCAAACAAGATTTGAAAGTTGAAGAAGCTGATACTGATGTCAGCAATATTGTCGGGGCTAGCAAGGTCACCCGAAGTGGAAGGCTCTTCTCTCCTGAGATTTCCCCTCCGAATGTTCAAAAGCCTGTTGCCATTCCATCTGCCAATACATAAGCTACTGTCCTAGTACATATTCCAGTTATCACCCATGTCGCCGAGCCATCTAACACTCGGTGCAAAGAAGTCATAGGTGAGCCTTCCCGGACGGAGGAACCTAAGAAGATTGTTGTAGAAACCTCTAGACAGGAGATAGAGGAAATTCTGAAGATTATCAAGAAGAGCGACTACAATGTAGTTGAGAAACTGCGGCAGACCCCGTCAAAGATCTCCATGTTATCCTTATTGTTGTGCTCGGAAGCCCATGCAAAGGCTTTAATTGCTTTTCTTAAAATTGTGCATGTGCCGCAAGAAACATATGTTGATCAATTCAAAGACTGTGTGGCTAGTTTGACCACTGACAATGGGTTAGGTTTCTCCGACACAGATTTGACTGCCAAAGGAAGGAATCATAATGACGCTTTGCATGTTTTGATCGAGTGCAGGGGCACTACTCTGGCCCATGTACTGGTGGATATTGGGTCCTCATTAAATGTTTTACCCAAGAAAGCATTAGATCGGATGGACTGTGAAGGGTTGGTTCTGAATCCGAGTAATATTGTAGTTAGGGCCTTTGACGGGTCCAAAAGGATGGTGCACAGGGAGGTGGATGTTCCTGTTAAAGTTAGCTCTCAGACTTTTGCATCTACGTTCTATGTGATGGACATTCGACCATCTTATTCTTGTTTGCTGGGTCTCCCGTGGATTCATAAGGCTGGGGCAGTGACTTCTACGCTCCATCAGATGTTAAAATATCCAGTGAAGGGGAAGATTGTTACGGTACACGGTGAGAAGGAGTACATGGTAAGTCATCTTAACTCTTTTCGCTATGTGGAGATGGATGGGGAGTTCATTGAAACCCCATGTCAGAACTTTGAAGAGGTTCCTCAGACTCTGGCGTTGACTGAAGTGGCTGTTGACCAACCTCCAATGAAGATGGATTCCCTCAAGGATGCTATGGCTGTAATAGAAAAAGGTGGGTGTGCTAATTGGGGTCAACTCTCTTACTTCACACATAAAACTGACAAGTTTGGTTTTGGCTTCACTGCAGAGGCTCAAAGGGCCGTTCGGCGCGCGCGGATTGGAAGACCTCCCCTGTGCATCAGTAACCCGGGAGTGAATGCGATTGAAGACGATGTAGAAGAGTCAGAGTTCGACAGCTGGATTTACCCGACTACCAAAGGTGGATTGAATAATTGGACGACGAAGGACTTCGTGCCCGTTTCTTTTATTACACAATAATAGACTTTTGTTTTGAAATTTATAACAAACAATTTAAGACTTTACGGCCCGGTGCCTTGCCCGAGGCGCCTTGGCTTTGTTTGTGAGGGCTTATTGTTTGTCATTTTCATATATCATCAATAAAGCATTGGACATTTCTTGCATTACAAATTTTACGCTCCTTATTTTTTTTATCTTGCACTTTATTGAAACAGTTATTGTCTTACACACACTCACATATCATAATGCAGATCCACATCCACTCTGGATCCCACTGATAACAACTCTGCTACTTCCAGTTATGACTTCGAAAATCCAATCAACCAAGCCGAGGACGAAGGTGAGGATGATTGCGAAGTGCCTGGGGAACTTGCTAGACTGTTACTACAAGAAGAGAGGGTCATACAGCCCCATGAAGAGCCAGTGGAATCAGTAAATTTGGGTATGGAGGAAGACAAGAAAGAGGTCAAGATAGGTGTAAATCTGAACCCGAGTGTCAAGCAACGGTTGATACAGATGTTACGCGACTATGTTGAGATCTTCGCTTGGTCTTATGAAGATATGCCTGGGTTGGATACTGATATTGTGGTACACCGCTTGCCAACTAAAGAAGATTGTCCTCTAGTAAAGCAGAAGGTTCGCCGTATGCGCCCTGAGATGTTTGAGAAAATCAAAGCTGAAGTCATGAAACAGTTTGATGTCGGTTTTCTAGCTGTCACTTCTTACCCGCAGTGGGTTGCCAACGTGGTTCCGGTGCCGAAGAAAGATGGTAAGGTACGGATGTGTGTGGACTATAGGGATCTGAACAGGGCGAGCCCCGAGGATGATATCCCACTGACTCACATCGATGTTTTGGTCGACAACACCATGCAGCATAAGGTCTTCTCCTTTATGGATGGTTTTTCTGGTTACAATCAGATTAAGATGGCTCCCGAGGACATGGAGAAGACAACTTTTGTTACACAGTGGGGTACCTTTTGCTACAAGGTCATGCCGTTCGGATTGAAGAATGTTGGGGCAACGTATCAGCGCGCCATGGTCTCTTTATTCCACGACATGATTCACCATGAGATTGAGGTATACGTTGACAACATTATTGCAAGATCCCAGACTGAAGAAGAACACCTTGAACATCTCCAGAAATTGTTCGACAGGTTGAAGATGTACAAGCTGAGGTTAAACCCCGAACAAGTGCACATTCGGGGTAAGGTCTGGTAAGCTGTTGGGTTTCGTCGTTAGTGATAAAGGTATCCAAGTGGATCCTACAAAAGTAAAGTTTATACAGGAGATGCCAGCTCCCCAAACGGAAAAGGAAGTCAGAGGCTTTTTGGGACGTCTGAATTACATTGCCTGATTCATTTCACATCTGACTGCTACTTGTGAACCGATCTTCAAGCTACTGAAGAAAGATCAAGTGGTAAAATGGAATGATGAATGTCAGGCCGCTTTCAAAAGGATCAAGGAGTATCTCCAAGAGCCCCATACTCTGATGCCTCAAGTTGAAGGAAGACCTTTGATCTTATACTTGACAGTACTCAACAATTCTATGGGGTGTGTGTTGGGGCAACATGACGAGTATGGCCGAAAAGAGCATGCTATTTACTACCTTAGCCAAAAGTTTACCGACTGTGAGACCCGATACTCACTTCTTGAGAAAACTTGATGCGCTTTGGCATGGGCTGCTTGCCGGCTGAGACAGTATATGCTGACCCACACTACTATATTGATATCAAAGATGGACCCTGTGATATGTGGGAAGAACTGACTGTTTTTTGGAATGTTGGTTCGCGTTTTGCGTTTGTGTTTGCAAAATGTCGCGGTAAGCAGGAGTCGCCACCGTCTTTTATTTTATCCAACAAGGAAAGGAAAAAAGCACAGAAAAATTCCTTTTTCGAGATATTTCTGAGTACGGGGGGTAGATTATAGAAAAGGAAGGTATTAGCATCCTTTCTATTCGTAGTTATCTATGGGCTCTTAGGTACTTGCTTATCATTTTCAAAATTGTTTTCTTTGTGCTTGTGGGTTTTGAAAAAGTTTTTTAACTTCGATTTAACTCTTGCTTCTGTCTTCAAGAGTGTAATGAAGTGTTTTTTTGAAAACTTGTTTGTAAAAAAGTGTAAGTGTGAAAAAGATTTTTTTTTTGGATGAGCAAGTATCTAAGAACTAATCTACCTACTCGAAAAAGGAATCGTTCTATGCTAATTTCCTTTAGACAATGTTATCCCACTATTAGTGAGTAGGTAGCACCGTCATTGGAGTTTGAGGGTCAATTCGAAAGAGGGACATACGGTCACTAAAGCAACGTTAGGACGTCTTAGCAGTAACCCTGGTGTCTTAAATCATTTATCCGAGGCAACAATATCTGAGGCAGCCATTTTGAGGCAACTATGATCTTTTAGACAAGAGGGCGACCTCTAAAACAACCTATACTTAATGACCGTGTACAAAGGCAACCAAGTGGGGTGTACCCTAGGAGTGCGCATGTGAGAGTGTATTGATTTCAGTTATTTTTATCTTTGCACAATTAAAGGTGATCTAACTGTTCTAAATTAGGCATTCATTCTTGTCATGCAAACCCTATTATCAAGCATCTAGCAGTTAAATATTTGCATAAATTAAAGTGCAGAAATTAAAACTAAATTATTAAAAGGCGTCGGGTATTTACATCGCCAAAAACAACCCTTTGAAAATAAAGTAAAGTGGTAAAAGTAAATGTCCTGATTAAAATTATTACAAACCAGGAGCATATACAATAGTTGAATAAAGAATAATAAAGCGCGCGGTGCAAAATTAAATCGAATGCGGAATTAGGGTTTTGACCCTCTTAATCAAAGAAAATGTTTTTTGTTGTTTTTATTTTTAAGAAAAGAAATTAAATCCTAAAATTAAATGCTAAATTAATTATTAAATTAATTAATTAAATGAAAAAAAATAATTAATGACATATTTTTGGAGTTTTTGTTAATTTAGGAAAGAAAATAAAATAAATAAATTAATATTAAAACCTAATTATTCTAATTGATTTTTTTATTATTTGCAAAATAAATTAAAGTTACCTAATTAATCAACCTAATTAATTAATTAATATTTATTAATGAAAAATAAAATAAAGTTCTGAAATTTAATTGGGTAAAAAATATTTTTGTGATTTTTTTTGATAAAAAGAAATTAATATATTGGTTAGCAATTAAGTTAAATAAAATAAAATAATTAAATTAAATAAGCAAAATATAAGAAAAGTATAGAATAGGCCTGAGAAAGTGAGGTGTGAATAGCAAGGATGTTGGCCCATTTGTGAAGATCCAATTGACTTTTGTGATCCCCTGCATGTGCGTTTGATTGGGTCCATGGTACATCTTCAATGCTGGCCACCATATCTGGCCATCTGGCCACCTGGCGCGCTGGATGGTGAATGTCCATGATGGATGCTTGGCTTGCATGTGCATTAGATTTCCTGAAAACAAATAATATAGAGAAAATAGAGGGACCTGGGATTCGAACCCAGGCCCCAAGGCAAACTCCAATGGCTTGTGACTAACTGAGTTGTTGGTTGTCTTTGTATATACACTAAGAAATAAATATAATATAAAAAAAAAACAAAGTTAGTGGACAAGAAAAGAAAAAACGCGCGCTCGTTTTAAACAGGCCAAAGGTGTGACGACACTTCATCATCTCCTTCCTTGAATCGTGGCTAAAAATCAAAGGGGTTATACCCACAGACAGATGTCCGTCACTACAAACTAAGCATCCTTAAAATCTCGTACAGGCCATGGAAATGGATTCTAGTACCAGGGTTGGACTCGTCTCCTTCTTCTGATCACAACCATAGCCATTACTAAGGCCAACTGTACCTGAAAACGAAAACCCTAAAGGCAAACTCGAAACCCTAGCTATGGTGAATTTCGATTCAGTCCAGATAAATGAAATTGGCTATTGGCAAAAGCTTGCAAACATCATAGTGATTAAGAATATGCAATTATTTTTCATTATAGATGCAAGAATGAAGCTTTTCGAATTCAAGAAAATGGTGGTTCCGTGAATGACTTACAGTGCACTGGAGGGCTGGAAAACGCGCGGCTTTGCTTGTTTTAGGTTCCTGAGATTTCCAGGAAGAGATTGAGACAAGTGCTAAGCCTTGAAACTACCTCTAGGAATGATTTCGAACTCACACTTTTTGCTTGATTTTACAGTTTTTGTTCTGGCTCTATGCTTGATCTCTAACCTTCTTTTTGGTCTGCAGGTAACCCTTATGTACCACACAATGCATTAGGGTTAATTGCATTGCCCAAATCTTCCTCTTTCAATAAAATTGATAATTGATTTGATCCTCCTTTAAAGCTTTCCAAAATTGACTTATTTTGAACCTTTTTGTACACAATTGCCTTGATGCGAATTTGGAATGGTGCTAGCTGTCCAATGAAGCCTGAAATCATCAAAAGATCTTTGGTTTTCAATAATTTTGATTTTATTTGATTTGTTTTAATTTAATTCAAATTAATTCAAATAAAAATCAAAACAATTAATGAAAATATGATATGTACACATGGCCAAGGCTAGAGCACGTGGGCTATAATGCCAACTCAAAACAAGTGAAAAAGAATGGGCCCATTTGGCAAAACTTGAAGTTTTGGGCATAGTTGACTTTTGGCAATTTTGCAAAAAAGTCCAACTTCTATAATGCATAACTTCCTCAATTTTGAATCTTTGGAGGTGTTATTGGACTTTTTAGAAATATTAAGATGTCCTCTAACCAACCCTTTTGGTATCATCTCAAATTGATATTCCATGCTCATGTATGAAGCTTTGACAAAAAAGGTGTTTTTGTTGACTTTTCCAAATGACCTATAATATCCAAATTCATAACTTCTTGTGAGTGAATATTTTGATCCTGGGAGATGAATATGTATTGTAGGTAATTGTATCCTATTCAAAATGAGCTTTGGATGGGTCATTTATCATAAAGTATGAGAAAGTTATGCTTGGTCAAAGTTGAGTTGACTTTTCCTACAAAACCCTAATTTAGCAACTTTTGAGTCTTGATGAATCTTGAGCACTCCTTGATGAATCATGATCAACCCTTGATAAAATGATAAAATATACTTCAATATGAGAATGTTGACAAAAAATCTTGAATTTTGACTGTATGTAGGTCACAGTTGACTTTTGCCCTAGCACAGTCGATTTTTGGACCTTTGAGCAATTGACTGAGCAAAATTCCTCTGCAAGGCTTGAAACTTGACATGGATGATCTTGAGAACATATTAGGACAATGTTGAGCATTTGGGACCACTTAGACTCAAGGATCTTAATGCAACATAAAACCCTAATTTGAGATAGGCTGCTTTAGGAGAGGGCTTGTCTGGCCAACTCTTGGGCTACCTTGAGCAACTTGGAGATCTTTCTTGCAATGTTTTGAGAAATATGGGAGGGAAAATTTTAGGGTACAACAGCTGCCCCTGTTCAATCTTCTTAAACCCGAGGATGCAAATTGGCTTTCGTGTCTTTCGTAATCTGAAGGTGGAAGTGGATTGAACACTAGAGTGCCCAGAAATTTGCACTCGCGTGAAGTGGTAATTGTCTTGTGATGTTAGGAATGGGCTTGCAGATGCCATTTGGAGGAGTGTCGATTGCTTAAGAGATTCCTTAGCGAGAGCTTGTATACTTGTTGTTGAGGAAGATTCCGCTGGGGAAGTTTGATCTTTGTTGAGAGAAATAGAATTTTAGGAGCTTCGTCGTCCGTTATTCTTCTAGTGAGTCGTCTTTGTTGAAATTTAGGAACTTCAATCGTCCGTACTCAACTGAGGGAACAACTTTTGCTGAGATTTAGGAGCTAGTCCGTAATTCAACTGGCTTTGTCGAGATTTAGGAGCTTGTCCGTAATTCAACTGATTTTGTCGAGATTTAGGAGCTTGTCTGTAATCCAACTGATTTTGTCGAGATTTAGGAGCTTGTCCGTAATTCAACTAAGCGGCCATCCGTTGAGATTTAGGAACTCGTCCGTAATTAAATTGAGGAAACATCTCTGCAGAGATTTAGGAACTCGTCCGTAATTCAACCGAGGAACATATCTGTCGAGATTTAGGAACTCGTCCGTAATTCAACAACTTTGCTGAGATTTAGGAACATCGTCTGTAGTTCAACTGAGGTAATATCTGTCAAGATTTAGGAACTCGTCCGTAATTCGACTGCTTTGCTAAGATTTAGGAGCTTTCCTGTAATTCAACTGCTTTGCTGAGATTTAGGAGCTCGTCCGTAATTCAACAACTTCGCTGAGATTTAGGAACTAGTTCATAATTCAACTGAGAAAATAACTTCGCTGAGATTTAGGAGCTTGTCCATAATTCAACTTGGGAAACAACTTTGTTGAGATTTAGGAGCTCGTCCGTAATTCAACTGATGAAATATCTTCCGAGATTTAGGAACTTGCCCGTAATTCGACTGAGGAAATATTTTCGTCGAGATTTAGGAACTTGTCTGTAATTCGACTGTGGTAGAAGCTTCATAGCTTGAACTTTGTAAGAACTTAACTGTATCCTTCCTAAAAGGTAAAGGTTAGTCGTATGTAATGCATGATATGTATCGAGCAATGATGTTCTCAAAATAAATGAGATTGTGTCGTATGATGTGTATGCATGTCATGATGCATGGAAATGTGATGTTTTGAGCTGGGGAAAATAAATCCCAGATTACTGTTGGAGAAAAGAATTGAATTCTTGTTTCCGCTGGAGATAGTGGATGAAGATATTTGTGAGAATAAACCTGCAGGAGAGGATAACTTCTCTGGGGAATAAACTGATGAGAGATTACTCTGTGGGGAAGACATGCCCTGTTGAGGATTCCGTTGACAAATTCAGATGAGGATGAATTACCGTTGTTGGTGATAATGAACCTTGTTGGGGATTAAATTCCTGTTTTGTGAAAGGAAATAACTCCTGGTGGGGATGACTTTCTAATAGCGACCTTACTGGGGAATAATCTTTTAGACTCTACTGGGGATAAACTTCCAGAGTCTACTGGGGATATTTTTTATACTCCATTGGGGGTAATTTTATACTCTGCTGGGGATAATAAGACTTTTAGTGTTGATGGTGGATAAACTCTGCTTGGGGAGAATATTATCGATTCATTCACAGTTGCGAGTCTCCGCTGGGGAGAGCTAACACCACTGTCTTTCTCTTACTCTACGGGGAATGAATATACTTTCAATTGTTTCCTCCAGTTAGGTCTATCCCTATACCTGGTGGACAGAGCAACTGTACAGCTTGGACATTTCTCGTTGGCCCCTGTTTCTGATATTACGAGTAATAGTCTTTTATTTCGCATGTAAATTTTTATGAGCAGCAATTAATGTCAAATGCATATATCAAAAATGAACATTAGACGTTCTTTGCAAAACAAAACAGAAAAAAGAAAGATTTATTAGTGAAAATGAATTGTATTGATTTTGAAGTTTGGCCTGTGAATAGGCGTTTTTGTACAAGAGGCTGACGTCCTAGTAAGAGAATGTCGCTGATCAATAGAGTTTATACAATTTGTGAAAAAACAAAGAAAAACAGCTATGTAAATAATCCCACTGGGTTCCAACTCTGCTATTTCCTTTATGCCCTCGAGCATCTCATCACTTTGCTACTTGGTTGAAGGTAGATCAGATTGATTGGCGCCGTCTGAGCTTGATAGTTGATACCGAAGTCTGGTTGTAAGGTGATCCGATGAGACATAGTGTTACACTTTGATCCCTAATTTTTTCCTGGACCGCCCTTTCGAATTTTCAGTCCACCGGGATACCCTTTTTTACCAAAGCTTCCTTTTCAGGTTTTTGACTTGTCGGGTGTACAGATTTTTTCATTTTCATCCCTTATTTTTGCCCGAACCCTTTTGGTTCGCCGGGAAGCCCTCATTTTTGCCTAGGCCAGTCAACCTAGCGGGTCTTTGTTTATGCGTAGTATTTTTTCACTATGTTTGCATTGACGGGGTGAGGAAGGTCGTCACCATCCATGGTGGTTAGAATCATAGCTCCTCCTGAGAAAATATTCTTAACCACAAATGGCCCTTCGTAAGTAGGGGTCCATTTACCCCTGGGATCACCTTGTGGTAGGATGATGCGCTTGATAACCAGGTCCCCAACTTGATACTCTTGTCGTTTGACTTTCTTGTTAAATGCCTTGATCATCCCTTGCCTTTATGCCCTCGTTATTCCCAGCGAGAATGAAGAATTTAACTCTTTTGCTCCAGCAGCAATCTGGGATTTATTTTCCCCAACTAAAGAACATCATAAAAACATTGCATGTCCATACATCATGACATGCTCATACACATCATATAACACGATCTCATTTATTTTGAGAACATCATTGCTTGATACATGTCATGCATTACATACGAATAACCTCTACCTTTCAGGAAAAATACAATCAAATTCTCATAAAGTTCAAGCTATGAAGCCCGGATCCGACCGGGTAGTATCTTGATTTCTACATCATATTGTGAAGCCCGTATGTTGTACCCCAAAATTTTCCCTCTCATTTATCAAGATTTTTCTCACAAGACTTCTTGGACTCAAGACAAGATTAGGGTTTGCTCATCTCAGGAAATCTCATCTTGCACTGATACCCCAAAATTAGGGTTTGCGTTTTCACAAGGATTTTTGGACCACCAATGCTTCATGTGACTTTCATACTTCATCTTAGATCCCTAAGATTTCTCATGTTAAGTTTCAAGGCTTGAACCACATTTTTGACCATTCAATTGGACAGTTGACTTAAAAATCAGCTGTATTGGGGAAAAAGTCAACCATGGCCAATTTACAGTCAAACTTCATAATTTTTTATCCATATTAACATTTTAGGCTCCTATGTACCATTTGATAAAGTTTGGATCACAACTCCTCAAGAAATTTGATCAAATCATCAAAAGGGCAAAATGGTCAAAATTAGGGTTTTGATTGAGAAAGGGCAATTTATGATTTTTTTTAACCTAGCCAATGACCAATTGGGTTCAAACATGATTTCATGGGTTCAATGGAATCATCTTTACCTAATTACATAGTTCAAAAGATCTCAAAATCATTGGATTGACAGATGAATTTTCCAGTCAACTAATCAAAAGTCAAGTGTACACTGAAAAGTCAAACTTTGACTTTTTGGTCAAAATCAAGTGCCAAGGGTCATAATTCATCAAGATATGTCAAAATATGAAACTTGTTGATCAAGAAAACCAATTTTGAAAATTAGGGTTTTGAATTTGAAAATTTCCATAACTTAGAATTTTTCTAAGTATGGAAATTTTCTTATTTTTTCCTAACTTTCCACCACTTTTTCACCATGATGCAATTTGATTTTTTAAAAAAAACTTCCAATATGGAAGTTGTATTCCTCCATGAAATCTACAACTTTGCTTCACAAACTATTCCCAAAAGATGCTTGGATCTCAAGTTATGAATTTGTGAACATAGGTCCATGAACTAAATAACTTAGTAAAAATTTGCCCTAATTTAGGCAGTTTTTTGACCCAACTTCATGGACATTTTTCACCTAGTTCCAAGAGGTAACTAAAAATTCATTTCAAATATGGATTATAGAGCACATGACAAACTTTCCAAAATGTCCAAGAACTCTCCAAGATCATTTTTGGTTAGGGAGAATCGAAGAGGAGAAGTTGGCATTTTATCACTTTTGTTCAAACCATTTTTACAAGGCATCAAGTTGCAAATCAGATCCATGATGCTTGTACCTTGAATTACAGGTCCTAAAATCATTCTACACTCTATAATTAAATGCAAACTCGGAGGTTAAAGGCTTTATTTTCACTTTTGAAGCATTGTACAAGTTGTAATTCCATTTTAGGCATAAAGCTCACATTGCCATTTTCATAAAGTGCAACTTTTGCAACTTTGTCCATCTTGAGCCTTGGACCTGTCCCTTTGATGCAAACAATTTCCACATTCCACAAGAAATGTATACCAACTCTCTGCAGCTCACTAGCCAGCCAGTATAAGCATGTTTGCATTGGTCACTTCACTTTTCTTCAAATGCAAGAAAAGTTGCAAAAGAGGTCAGAACTTGTACAACTGATAAGGAGTGGACTTTGTATCATTCTATACAAATATACAAACTCATTGCAAGGCTAAGGGAAAATGCTTGACATCTAAAACTCTCCAAAACACAAAAACTTCATTTTTCTGCCCAAACTCAGAACTTCTGCAAAACCCTAGCCATTTCATTTTTGTGCTCGTAGGTTTTGCATTTCAACACTTCAAACACCTTCCATATATCCTACCAAAGCTATCCAAGCCCTTTCCCTGCTTCTGTAAGCTCTGTTTCAGCCATTGCCATTTTCACTTTGGAAGCTTGCAATTTGACTTGTGCAAAAAGTTTCAGCCATCCACAAAGCAAGCTAAGCATTGGAATAGCTTGAAGGAAGTTCAAGGAAGCTCACACGATCCTCAGGCCTCACTCAAAGTCCCCACATTGTCATATCCAAATCCAGCTGAAGGAGGTATTTTTCAAAACTCTATCTCTGTATTTAGGCATCCTCAATCCACGATTTGTGAAGCAAAAATGTAGTCCTTAACATGGTGAAGCTGTACATATGCATACTTGTCATTTATATTAACTGTGCCATGAGAATTTGAAGCTTGAAGTTCCTGGATTTTTTAGGTCACGAATTAGGGCTGATAAAATTCTCCCTGGTCTTTTAGAGTTAGATTACAAATTTTATATGGTTGGAATCGTGAGTTTAAATGCTATATGTTTCATGTTACAAGTTTTTGTTTTTGTGCAAGCATTTGAGATACAAATTTGAAGAAAAAGGCGCGCGCAGGGAGGAAGTTGGAGGACAGGGATGACTGGTCTGGGCCTTGGGCGCCTTGGGCCTTCTGTTTTTGATTTTCACACCCCCCCTGACCACTATTTGCACCCCCTGACTTTATTTGTTATATTTTTCATATTTTCTCATATTTTTTATATTTATTGCTTTTATTTGTTTTTCTGAATCATAAAAAATCATGAAAAATAATTTCTTTATTTTTTGCATTTTTATTTTATTTTTTCTATTATTTTTTGCATAAAAATAAGTTTATTAGGATAATATACTTTATTTTCTTAAATAAAAATTTGTAAATATATTTAAAAATACCATACATTTTTATTATATTATTTATACATATAAAATATTTATTTTCATACATATTTTAATTTTTAATATTTGTACATAATATTATTTATTATTTTCTTGTACAAAAAATGGACAAAATAATAATATTGAACATATATTTTATTTTAATTGAAAATTAGGGTTTCCCCCCTTTCAAAAATAATAATATTTTTTATCTTATTTTTAGGGCTTAAATAAATCATTTTTTTTCATACATTAAACAAATATAAAACATTTTTTGCATAAATACATTGCATGGCATTTTAATATTTGTATATTTATTTAATTCGCACAATATTCAATTGGGTTGTAATAAATATATTTAGGTTTATTTTGTGCAATATCCCTATTCAAAAACGTGTGTCCCCCTCCCATATAATTGTTGTAATAGCTTAGTTTACATTTACGCAATTTATCGCATTTATACCATGTTTAGTAAACTAGGGTTTGCATGACAAGACCAAAAACAAAACAAATAGACAAAACCTAATGCAAGACAAAGGCATGAAAAATGACACACATTGCACACAAACACCCTTAGGGTTTCTCCCACTAGGTTGCCTAAATAAAAATGGCCATGTTACGCACGCGAAGTATCTTGGCAAAACAAAACAATATAAGATCATAGTCCCTCGATGACGCTATCAAAAGGTTGCCTAAACAAAGATAATCTTGGTCCCTAAAAATTTCTAAGATACTTGGCAACATTGTTATCATGGTCATACGATGACCCACGTCCGTCCCGTTTACATCCAAAGATAGGGTTGTTTACCAAATCAATGGTAAATCAACAATGTCAAAGGAATAAAAATGCACAAGAAAGACATTTAAGTAGGTAGATAGCTTCTAGTTACTTGATCAATTTCAAAACAATCCTTGCTATTTTCAAAAACAAACACACACACATTTCAAAACATTTTACAAAACATTGAAACATTTTTCAAAAGACAAACATCTTTGTATGCATTCTTACGAACGAGAATCATTACAAAGATTGCCTAAACAATGGCCTCTTTTAAAAATACTTTCAAACCATACAAAGCACCATTTCAAACAATTTTAAAGCAATGCAAGTGATCTAAACAAGTAACTAAGAGCCCATGGAAAACCGTGAATGAGAAGGATGTTAGCACCTTCCCTTTTCATAATTTACCCCCCAAACTCAAGAAAACATCTCAAAGGTCTTTCCTGTGCTTTTTTACCTTTCCTTTTGGATAAAAGAAAAGTCGGTGGCGACTCTTGCTAACCGCAACATTTGCAAACACAAACGCAAAACCTCAAGTCAGTTCTCCCACCGCATCACAGAACTAGCGACTCTGCTGGGGATAATTCTAAAAGTGGGGTTACCTTAGGGTTTAGATCACATTTACATGCTTACCTTGTTTGACTTGTTTTCTTTACAATTATGGTTCTTTGTTTGGGTTTGAATCCTCCACCCGAATTTGGGAAACATTATAGGTAAATAGCAATACGTTGTGGAAACTGTGCGGGATATACTGACATGGTCTAAGCAATAGCTATGTTAGTGCGACATATTTATGGGTACCAGTAGCCTTTGAGTCAATCAAAGAGAATACGGGGTCGCTGAGTGATGTCATGAAGCACTAATGAACTTCTAGAACCTTTACTTGACCAACTTGGCCTTTTAGGATGTAGTGAGATGACCGGCTTTGGTGCAGTCCGAAGTTGGTAGATACTCGATACTACACTCATTGAGGGTTGGTTTATTTGAATATTTAGGTCGCCAGTAAAGAGGCTTAAACTGAAACAATGAACAAGGAAACAATCCAGTGATATTGAGCTCCTTAGAACCCGGTTACTATTTCTAGGACAGGTTGAGCCAACTAAACTTCAAGAGGGTATTTACCTATGAAACCCCATGCAAGCCTAAACTAGGAACTTGTGTGATTTGCTTGTACATATACTTGTGCATAACATCATGGACATCAAGAACATCATATGCATTCACTAACCATTTCAAGGATTTTGGAGATTCATCTTTGTTCTTGTTTTGTAGGTTATGGATTCACTTCACAGGAAAACTATCCAAATCAACCTTGTATGAATTCCTCCACAACTCAAGGAGCTAGCTTCAAGGATTCCTGAGAATTCTCTATTCACCGAGAGGCATGGTCGTCTACTCAACTTGGTCACTTCCAACACTGAGGAGGATATGATGAAACTTTTCTTCCAGTTCTTTGACCCTTTGCATCATTGCTTCACATTTCCTGACTATCAACTTGTGCCCACTTTGGAAGAATTCTCTCAACTTCTGAGGATTCCTATTCTCAATCAACTACCCTTCAATGGTACGAAAAGAGATCCAAAGCCAGAAGAGATTGATCAAGCCCAACACTTGCACTCATCTGATGTCACAACTCATTGGGAAACTAGAAGTGGTGTCAAAGGCTTCTTGTCAAAGTTTCTATTTGAGAAGGCCCAAAGTTGTTGGAATTCTCTAGACTTGCAAGCTTTTGAGGAGATTGTAGCTCTTCTCATCTATGGGATGGTCTTGTTCCCTAATCCTGACCAACTTATAGATGTAAGCGCTGTCAAAATCTTCATGTCTCACAACCCGGTGCCTACATTGCTTGGGGATATCCTCCACTCTTTTCACACTTGTACAATGGGGAAAAGAGGTGTTCTTATGTGTTATACTCCTCTCCTGGCAAGATGGTTTATTTCTCATCTTCCCCAATCATTCTTTAAGAATGAGCAAGTTTTGAGGTGGTCACAAAGGTTAATGACGCTTAACCATTCAGATATCCATTGGTGTTCTCGATCCAAAGAGAATGTTATCATCATTGACCGTTGTGGGGAATTCCCTAATGTCCCTCTAATTGGCATTAGGGGAGGCATCACCTGCAAACCTTTCTTGGCTCTGAGACAGTTTAGGTATGCCCGAAGGGATGGCCCACATGATATGTTGATTCAAGGCTTGGTTTTCGACTTCGACCACGACGATCAAGGACTCCGTCAGAGATTCATCAGAGCTTGGAGGATGCCCAACAAGGTGGATAGCAAGACTCTGGGACACAAGAATTCCATCCCTCTTGAGCCTTACCTCAAGTGGGTACGAACCCGCGCCCAAAGTCTTATGATGCCTTATCCCTCCATTCTCCCAGTGATTATAGAGCCTGTTAAGGAAGGAGAGGTTCCATACACCATCCTGCATCCTGACATACCAACATCACTCAAAGACCTACAAAGGAATTGGATACAGCTCAAGGGAGAGCGCGATACTTTCGAAGCCCAATTCTACGCAAGTGAGAAGAAGGTTTTGGAACTCACTCGGCTACTTCATGAAGAGCAGACTCTCAACACCTACATTGTACCAAAGAGGATGCGCAACGTCTTTTTACATTATAGTTTTGTATTATTTTGCCCAAGGGGCATTGATGTACTAACAATTCTATCTTATTAATATGACGTGTGTTTCTTTTTGTTTAAAACAAATTTGAATTTTTGAATCCTTGAAAACATTGCATGAATACATATCATTCATCATAAGCATAAACAGGTCTTCACACCAAGTTTCCTCATCTCTCTGTTGTTTATTTCAGCAAGATGGATCTTGAACAAACGGTCAAAGATCTGCAAGCTCAGAACTCACAATTCCAGCAGTTACTCATGACCTTAGCCAAGGGGAATGAGGAGCTGAAGACTTTGCTATAAAAAGAGAAAGAGAAAAAGAAGAAGAGGCCAAATGGTGTGGTTATCATAGGCCGAAGATTTCAGGGACAAGCCATACGGACCTTAGAATTTCCAACAACATCTAAAGAAGGAAAAGGAAAGGGAACGACGGTACCATCAGATTCTGAAGAAGAAGAAGAGGAAGAAGAGGAGGACTACTCTGAATAACAATACCCTCCAGTTGATGACAAATACAAACACCTTGAAGAGCGACCCAGCGCTATGGAAATCCAAAGAGTACCAGGGCTACATTTTGAGGAGTTAGGGCTGGTGTCAGGAATTATAATCCCGCCAAAGTTTAAAGTGCCACTATTTGCCAAGTATGATGGGGTGTCTTGCCCTAAAATGCACCTCAGATCCTATGTTAGGAAGATTCAACCACACTCTGCTGACAAAGACCTGTGGGTCCACTTTTTCCAGGATAGTTTATCAGGAACGCAACTTGATTGGTTCTACCAGTTGGAGAGGGTTGAAGTTCACAATTGGGAAGACCTGGCCGCCGCTTTCTATAAACAGTATCAATATAATGCCGACTTGGCGTCAACCCGTACTCAGCTAGAGAGTATGGCCATGGCTACCAATGAGGGCTTTAAAGATTACGCCCAAAAGTGGAGGGATCTAGCCGGAAGGGTGCAACCACCTTTATCTGAAAGAGAGTTAGTGGACATGTTCCTGGGGACTCTGTCAGGCCCTTTCTTCAATCACCTGATTGGAAGTTCTTCTGCAGGGTTTACCGAATTGATTTTAACCGGCGAAAGAGTGGAGGCTGGTATAAGAAGTGGGAAAATTCAAAAGGATGCGTCTGCCTCCACAGCTGTAAAAAAGCCCTTCACTGGTAGGAAGGAAGTATCTGCTGTCTATTCACAGAGGAATCAGGGAAGAACTGAGCGACGACCAACAGTGGGGGCCGTTATGATTCCGAAGCCTGCGTCAGACCAGCCAAGAACTAATCAACAAAGGGTAGAAAGGCCATTTCGGCAACTTACCAAGATAGTGGTTTATCTTTAAGATATGAAGCCCGGATTCGACCGAATAATAGTTTAATCCCCAGCAAGCCGTGAAGCCAGGATTACGACCGGATAACAGCTCAGCAAGTTACTGTGAAGCCTAGATTACGACCAGATAGCAGTGCAAGACACCATGAAGCCTGGATTCGACCAGATAGTGGTATGTCATAAACACAAGCCATGAAGCCCGGATTACGACTGGATAACAGCTCAACAAGTTTCTGTGAAGCCTAGATTACGACCAGATAGCAGCCAAAGATACCGCGAAGCCTGGATTACGACCAGATAATGGTATATCTTTAATAAAAGTTATGAAGTCCGGATTTGACCAGATAGTATCTTGATTTCTCCGAACATCATGAAGCCTGGATTCGACCAGATAATGGTATGAGACATCGCGAAGCTTGGATTACGACCAGATAGCAGTAAAAGACACTGAAGCCTGGATTACGACCAAATAACAGTAAGGGACACTGTGAAGCTTAGATTACAACCAAATAGTAGTTTACCCGGCCAATTACTATGAAGCCTGGATTCGACCGGATATTAGTAGGCCCAAAAGTAAAATGGAAAGCCCAGAGGCGATCGGATAACCACTTGATTTCTTCTGAAGCCTGGATTACAACCAGATAAGAAATAAGGTATTGTGAAGCTTGGATTACGACCAGATAGCAGTACAAGACACCATGAAGTCTGGATTCGACCAGATAATGGTATAAAGCATCGTGAAGCCTGGATTACAACCAGATAACGATGAAAGGACTGAAGCCTGGATTATGACCAGATAACAGTACAAGACATTGCGAAGCTTGGATTTCGACCAAATAGCAGTTTACCTGGACAAAAAACTAAGAAGCCCGGAGTCGACCAGATGTTAGTGTGCCCTAAATTCAAGTTGAAGCCCGGATGCGACTGGATAACAACTTAATTCCTTATGAAGCCTGGATTACAACCAGATAAGAATCGAGAAATTGCGAAGCCTGGATTACGACCGGATAGCAAGTTTAATCTCATCTCCCCAGTAAGTCACTGTAAAGCCTGGATTACAACCAGATAGCAGTCGTTCTTATCACTATGAAGCCTGGATTACAACCAGATAGTAGTTCATTTTCACCTCTTCGACTAAGAGACGACTCCCCAGTAGAATAACGGACGACCGAAGCTCCTAAAATTCTATTTCTATCAAGACAGAGACCAGCACTCCCCATCGTAGTCTTCCTCAACAACAGGTATACCGAATCTCGCTAAGGAATCTCTTGGGCGATCGACACTCCTTCAGATGGCATCTTTAAGCCCATCTTTCGTCATCAATTTCCAAATGGCATCTATAAGCCCATTCCTAATATCACAAGATAATTACATCTTCATGCGAGTGCAAATTTCTGGGCACTCTAGTGTTCAATCATCTTCCACCTTCGGATCACGAAAGGCAAGCAAGCCAATCTACATCCTTAGGTTTAAGAAGATTGAACAGGGGCAGCTGTTGTACCCTAAAATTTTCCCTCCCATATTTCTCAAAACATTTCAAGAAAGATCCTCAAGTTGCTCAAGGGAGACCAAGGGTTGACTAGACAAACTCACTCCTAAGACAGTCTACTTCAAATTAGGGTTTCATGTTGCATCAAGATACTTAAGTCAAAGGGATCCCAAATTCTCACCATTGTCCTAATATGTTCTCAAGATCATCCATGTCAAGTTTCAAGCCTTACAGAGGAAGTTTGCTCAGTTAATTGCTCAAAGGCCTAAAAATCGACTGTGCTAGGGCAAAAGTCAAATGTGGCCCACATACAGTCAAACTTCAAGATTTTTGGTCAACATCCTCATTTTGAAGTATCATTCATAATTTGATCAAGGTTTGATCATGATTCATCAAGGATTTCTTACAATTCATCAAAACCCAAAAGTTGCTAAATTAGGGTTTTGTAGGAAAAGTCAACTCAACTTTGACCAAGCATAACCTTCTCATACTTTATGAGAAATGAGCCATCCAAAGCTCATTTTTAAGAGGATGCCATGATCTACAACTCATATTCATCTCCCAAGTTCAAAATATGCACTCACAAGAAGCTATGAATTTGGACATTATAGGTCATTTTGGAAAGTCAACAAAAACACCTTTTTTGTCAAAGCTTCATAAATGGACATGGAAGACTCAATTGAGATAAGACCAAAAGTGTTGATTAGAGGACATCTTGATTTTTCTATAAAGTCCAAGAACACCTTTAAAGAGTCAAAATTGAGGAAGTTATGCATTGGTGAAGTTGACCTTTTTTACAAAATTGCCAAAAGTAAAAAATGCCTCAAATTGCAATTTTTGTTAAATGGGCCTAACTTTTTGCACTTGTTTTGAGTTTGTAGCATGGTCCAAGAGCTCTAGCTCTTCCCATTTTTCTTTATCTTATTTTTTTTCTATTTATTTTGATTTTTTTATTTCAATTAAATCATTTTAAATCAAAATAAATCATGAAAAAATCCAAATCATTCAAACTTCAAGATCTTGTGCATATTCCAGGTCCCATATACAGCTAGCAAGTGAATTAATTCGTGAAAGGCATAGGTGGGCACAAAAAGATTGATTTTGGCCTATTTTGGAAGGAATTTTATGGAAATCAAATCAAGATCACAATCATAATTGGCAAAGATTGAGATCATATTTGTAAACCTAATTCATCCCTTGGTATATAGTGAATAATTGCAGCCAGAAACAACAAGCTTTGGAGGCGTGAGAAGTCAGAACTTAATTCAAAAAAATCACTCAAAAGTGTTGGTTCGAATTACTAGTTAGAGGAAGATTCAAGGCAATTTGAAGCAGCTAATCCACTCTTGGACCTTCTCTAAAGCAGATTACATCGTTTGCCAACCCTTCCAAGCCCAGAAATGGGACGTATAGTCATCACGGTTTGGTATATTTTCCAAATTCAATTATCCAAATTCTTGCATCTTTATCATGTTTCAATAGAATATTTTGAACCCCTAACGCATTTGCAAGCTATCCATAACATTTAATTGCATTTTTGTTGACTATATCAGAATTCACCATTGCTAGGGTTCCTGGTCTCGTTTTAGGTCTTTTTATGCAGGCAAAATTGGCCCACAAGAAGGGCACCATAATGCTCAGCAGGCCAAGGCAATTCGATTCATGGCTTTAGATTCCATTTATCATGCTTGTGTGAGGTTTGGAACAAGCAGGGGTTATAGCGATGGACATTTGTCCGTAGGTAAAAGTCTCTGACTTTTACCAACGGGGAGAGGTTGGGGACGACCTGCATGGAACCATCTTATTTGTCCACTTGAATTCTGGCGCGCTTTTTTTTTATTTATTCCCACTAACTCACATTATTATATATTATCCATTATTATTATTCCATGTACAATAAACGTGTGTAGCTCAGCTGGCATTGATGCAGGTGAAAAGGCCATAGGGCCTGGGTTCGAATCCCAGGTCCCTCATATTCCTCAATATTATTTTGTCTTGTGTAATTACGTGCTTGTACAGGCCAAGACTCCACCATGTGCCATCAGCGTACCACCATTAGATCTGAAGCAGATTTAATCCAAAGGTCATCATGTGATGAACCATCATACATCCTAGTCAACGTACAGCATGGGAACATGGGAGTCAACGTGGATCACTTTCTTTTGGGCCCAGAATTTCTATTCATACCCCCTCCAAAATTGCTGATTACAGGCCCATATTCTTGTCCTTTTCATTTATATTTTCTTTTATTTGATTTATTTAATTATTTTATTAACATAAAAATTAATTCCTTTTTTATTAAAAAATCATAAAAATAATTTTTCATCCAATTAGATTTAAGTTATTTTTTATCAAAAATTAATTTAATTAGTTTATTTAATTTTAGGGTAACTTTAATTCTTTTGTAAATAAATAATTAAAACAAGTTAGAAATTAGGGTTTTGTTTAATTTAAATTATATTTTCTTTTTCTTAAAAATAACAAAATACAAAAATATGTAATGTAATTTAATTTTATTCAATTTAATTTCATTAGTAATTAGGTTTTTGCATATTTAATTTAAAACCTTTTCTTTCTTAAAAATAATTAAAAACAACAAAAATAATTTTTCTTTCAATTAGTTTAGACGGGGTCAAAACCCTATTTCTCTCTCGTTCTCGATTCATCGTGCTTATTTATTTTTACAATATTGATGTAACTGCTCACAGGATGTAATAGATTAATTAGGTCTTTTTCCTTTCTTTTATCATTTTTTACGGGTTATTCTTGGCTATGTAATTAATACCCGAAGCCTTGTAATAGCGTAACTTTACTTTCTGCACTTTAAATTCTTGTAAATATTAAACTGTTAGATGTATGAATATTAGGATTGCATGACAAGAGTGTATGTAAATTTTAAAACGGTTAGCAAACCCTAAATGTGCAAAGATAAATAACTTGAAATTGAATCACTCGCACATGCGCACTCCTAGGGTATACTCTCACTTCGGTTTCCTTCGGTAAACGATCATTAAGTATAGGGTATTTTAGTGGTCTCTCTTTTGTCTAAAAGATCAAAGTCTCGTTCAGAAATGTTGCCTCGGAAAGGTTGCCTCGGATATGTTACCTCGAATATTGATCTTAAGACATTAGGGTTATTACTAAGACGTCCTAACATTGCTTTAGTGATCGTATGTCCCTTTCGAATTGACCCTTTAACACTCCAACGACGGTGCTACCTACTCACTAATAGTAGGATAATGTTGTCTAAAGGAAACGAACATAGAACAATTCTTTTTTTCGAGTAGGTAGATGCTAGTAGCTACTTGCTCAAAATAAACAAACTTTTTTCACACTTACACTCTTTTCAAAGAAAGTTTTTCAAAACAAACTTCGTAACACTCTTGAAGATAGAAGCAAGGGTTAAATCGAAGTAAAACAAAAACTTCTCTCAAATCAAACACACACAAGCAAATTTTGAAAAATGATGAGCAAGTACCTAAGAGCCCGTGGAAAACCGTGGATAAAAAGGGTTCTAATACCTTCCCTTTCTATAATCCACCCCCCGTACTCAAAAACTTGAAAAAGGAATTTTTCTGTGCTTTTTTCCTTTCCAGTTGGATAAAATAAAAGTCAGTGGCGACTCTTGCTTACCGCGACATTTTGCAAACACAAACGCAAAACGCAAACCAGCATTTTAAAACAGTCCGGTTCTGGCCACTGTATCACAGTAGGCATATCTGAATAAAGAATGGTATGATGAATATGTCCTTCAACAAAAGGATCGACAATTACTGGTAGGACAACAGCATATAACATTATAAGATTTTGAGCACGATATTACACTCATTTGAGGTAGGGCTCCAAAGGGATGGAGTTTTTCTGTCCCAAAGTATTGCTATGAATCTTGTTCACCATGCCCAAACCATGTATAAATTTTTGAAGGTAACCTTGAGGATCATTCTCGTAATCGAATATAATACCTTGGATAAGCATATCACGAGGACCGTTTCTTTGAGCATAACCAAATTGACGTAGAGCTAGAGAAGGGTCATAAGTAATACCTCCCCTTGTGCCAAGGAGTGGCACATTAGGGAACTCTCCACAAAGGTCAATAATAGTGATGTCCTTCCGAGATCGGGAACACCAATAGACATCTGAATGAGAGAGTGACATCATCCTTCGAGACCATTTCAAACCTATTTCATTGATCGGTATGTTTATGGAGTCTAAAATCTAACTACAGGTGTACAACCTATCGAAGTAATATAAAGGATTGTCGAACCATAGAAACCAATCATCAATCTGTCAACTCTATTATTAAGTTTCTTATCTAGGGCAGATCAATTCAGTTGAGGGAGTATAATGCAAAGGAAATAAATAGATAAAGTAAATTCAGACAAATGACAGGCTAGAATGTAAATCACATTGGTCAAGTAGCATTTCAATTTGTATTTAATAGAACTACTCATGGGGAAATATTTTACACTCTTGTAAAGAAACAATTTGATGGGAACTTGTCGCTTTCGCTAACTAAGACCCGAGTTTACTCTCTAGTCAAACCCTTCCATTGTCACTTATAAAAAGGCGCTTCAAGCACTAAAGCAGTAAACCTATTTTTAAGAAATTAGTTTCTTAACTTAGTAAAAAAGTGGTTTCAACTCGGAATGATTTACATAAAGAGACTCTTGGCTTTTGCTCGAGAATTAGATTGTAAACCTATAAACACGTCTGAAAATAGTTTCAAAATCATTTTCTAAAAGTGTCAAAGATCCCTAATTACCCAGTCAAAATGCTTTCGCCTTTTTTGACCGGTTAAAAACTAACCAAGTTTACTCTTCGAAATGGACAAATTTCGATCTTATCTAAAAATATTAAGTACGGAAAACTTATGTTAAAAGTTAAAACAACCCATAAAGTGTTTCTACTAATACGGTGTTAAAATGATATCAAGACAATGATCCTTACATTTTGTTGCGAATGGTTTTTAAATGAGAGTCGTCACTATAAGTTTTTATCCTAAGGAAGGGAATCTAATAGGAAACCCTAATTCTCCAGACAGAGATTCTAAGTTTTGAACTTCATTAGACGAAAAGAAGGTGTTAGGCACCTTTCATCTACCTTATTCTTAAGGATATTAGGTTTTAGGTTTAAGTTTTGAGTAAAATAGGGTTTTAATTTTTAATAGGAAAAAAGGGGTTTGGATTTTTAATAGGGGAAAAGGGGTTTGAATTTTATATAGGGGGAAAATAGGGTTTGAATTTTTAATAGGGGAAAAGGGGTTTGAATTTTATATAGGAAAATTCGCCACGATTTGAGTCGTATGCCTACGTATCCTCTTATAAGGAATCAGAGTTCCAATTCGTAGTTCGTATGGATTTGTATTTTTTAGGGGTTGTAAAAGTATTTTGAATCGCCTCGCATTTGACCGGGTGTAAATATTATGGAATTTTGGACTAGATGTTCCATTAGTCAAAATAGATTTGAAACCCTTTAGCAAAAATAGTTTATTTAGATTAGTTATTTGCGATAAAGAATTTGATGATTTGTTGTGTATTTTATAATAATATTAATTGCAAAAAATCTTAATTAATGCGTGATATAAAATATTTTAATGCAAAATGTACAAAAAATATGTACATGAATTTTTACATAAAATAATTATTTTACATGATAATATAGATAATATAATATTTTAGTAAAAATAAAAACTAATAATTATTATTATTATTATAAAAATAAATAATATTAATAAAAAGAAATAAGAAAAATATAATATAATAGATAAAAAAGTATAATATAAAATAAAATATAATAATTTAATTAATTCAAGGGGGTGTAGTTTTAGTTGAGTAGTAAAAGATGGGGGTGTAAGAAGTCAGGGCCTGAATTGAATTTAGGCCCAGTAAGCCTGGGGGTGTGTTTTGTTCGTTGGTTTAGTAAACGACTGCAAGGGAGGTGTCAAAGACAATTGGGCCTGGCCCATACACAGTGTGAGAAGGGGTCTGGGTGATCGTGTGTGGCGAGGGTGCATGGGCTTACAGTGGACTTAGCCTTATGGTCGTCTGATGAATATCACGCAGATGAAATTAAATGGTGCACGATAATCATTCTAGGCGCGCAGGTATTGTATATTTACGGAACATAAAACATTGTTTACATTTTTATTACTTATACCTTTGTTTTACATTAACCCCTCGTCTCTCTTTTTCCTCAACCAAGAAAACCCTCTTCACCTTCTCCTTCCAACCCTAATCCCAACCAATCACCACGGCGGCGCATCGAGCTCCATCGAATCCCTTCCCTTCTATAAAACTACCCTATCACCCTTCAATTAACAACATGACAAAAGACAAGAAACAAAAGTTGTGTCATTTACCCTATTGATGATTTCCTATTATGAGTTCTTCGAGCGATTCAGTTTGCTAATCTCCTCTTCTCGTCTTATTCGCAAGTCACAGTGAAGTATCAGTGGTAAACGGCGAACAGAGTAGCGGCGGTGGCGAGTTTATCAGCGGAGATTAGGGTTTCAGATATCGGTATCCTCTTTGTTCTTCAACAAATTGAGATTTAGGTATTTCGTTTCCCCTGTGTTCTTATTTAACTCCTTCTTGTGTTCTTCAAGCTTCGCAATTTCATCCTTGTTTGAATTCCCCCATTTCACTGTATTCTTCGATTAGTATTACTTTTTTTAGTCCAATAATAATAAAAGATCATAAGTGTATTTCTATAAAACCTTAATGGGCCTGTACGCATTTTAATGGGCTTCAAGATGCAACCTCTTCCTTTCTTTTTACTATCAACCATAACAATTAAATGGGCTTTATCATTATTTAAACTTGATATTTTTTCTATAATAATTTTCCATATTCGAATCTCATGGGCCATTGGCCAACATGCTTCATAAACGGACCTACGGGTATATGGGTCTTTCCAATTTAGAAAGCCCCACTCCTCTGAAATAAAGTACACGCCCCCCCCCCCCCCCCCATTGACTTGGATTTTAAGAATGAGTCATCAGATATTACTGAACCATCCTAAATTAAGCATTTCTCTTCTATTTTTAATCTTGAAAATATAATCGCAAAGGTAGGGCAAATTTGGGGTGCGACAGCTGCCCCTATTCAATTATCTTCCAATTGAATAGCGTGAGAATATGCTAGTCTTGCGCATTCTGATTGGGAGTTTATCGAATACTTGGAATACCCTAAAAATTTTCTGACAAACATAAGTTTACGTTGATATAGCATACCCTTATGAGTCTTGAGGAAATAGACAAAGCTGGTGATATATCGCTTACCAGGGTTTGATGACGAGGCAAATGGTTTAGAGCTTAAGAGAATAATATTGTATGTCTTGGTTTTGGATTTTCTTATTCATCCATTTGGGGGAATGAATAAAATAACACCTGATAACACATGGCTGCTTGGAGACTGAGGCAATGGATTATGTTCACGAATCGCTGCGTGGAGTCTTAGGCGATGAGCTAAATTTGGGATCTCAAGCATCGTTGCATGGAGTCTTAGGCAATGATCTATATCGGGGAGTGTCACACATTACTGCGTGGAGTCTTAGGTGATAGGTGAAAAGAGGGAAACACATCGTTGCATGGAGTCTTAGACAATGGGTCATGTTACACTGCTGCATGGAGTCTTAGGAAATGAACTAAAGTTTCGCGCATTACTGCCCGGGGTCTTATGTAATGGGTAAGGTGAGGAGAATACATCGTTGCATGGAGTCTTAGGCAATGTACCGAGCTTCATACATTACTGCATGGAGTCTTAGGTAATGAACTACATTGTGGAGGGAAAAATATCACTGTGTGGAGTCTTATGTGATGGGCTGAACACGTCACGGCATGTAGTCTTAGGTGGCGGATCCTATTTGGCTTTCGAACATTGTGGAATGGAGTCTTAGGCAATGTACTGGGTTTCGTACATTACTGCATGGAGGCTTAGATAATGTTACGTCGTAAGGAACACATCACTGCATGAAGGCTTAGGTGATAGGCTGAAAACATCACTGCGTGGAGTCTTAGGTGATGGGTTGGATTTGTAGAAGAAGTGTTCTTTGATGACTGACCTTTAGATGTCTAAATCGAGGGTGGGATTGTTTGTTTATTGTATGACTCATGCGTATGGTGTCTGATATTGATATGGAACCCTAAGTGTATGTGTGTTTAATGTCTGATATTGATATGGAACCTTGAGTGTATGTGTGTTGAACGTATGATATTGATACGGAACCCTGAGTGTATTTGTATGGAATGTTTGTATATGCAAATGTGAAAAATATGTGTATGCTTTAGAATGTTATGAAAATGCTCCCGAAATTCTCTCGTTTAAACCATTGGTCTTGAATTACCAATTCCCTGGCGTTATATGTTGCACTGTTGCGGTATCTTTGAACTGATTTGGACATGGTGAAAAGTATTAGCAAGCTTTTGATTTTTCTTATGTCAGAGGTGCAGGCGTAGGCGTAGGCATACCAGTAGACTTTTGTGTTGTAAGTGCAGGCATATGTATGGGCCTATGTGTGGACGCAGACTTTTATGTTGTGAGCGTAGACGTAGGCGTAGACATGTGTATGGATGTAGACATGGATTTTCTTTTAATGCTTTTCAAACCAAAATGTTTTCTGATTTTTTATCAAATCCTTTTATTTGTCAAATCCCCCAAAATGATTTCAACATAATATTTATAAGCAATAAGCGTAGTATTTTGTAAAGAAGTCTGAAAAGGAAAAACGCAATTTGAAAGATGAAAAGAAAGCAAATGTTTTATTAATATGCCTCTGAATAGACGAATGTACAAGATGTAATTCCTTAAAAGAGGTAACTATAGAAAGTTTTAAAACTGTAAATGGCAATGAAAATGATAATTACTAATGTTGTCCCTCAATGTCCTTTTAGTAGCTCATATCTTCTTTGCTTCTAAGTCAGATGATTTAGACCCATCTCTCCTTTTGTGGTTCGTAGTCGTAGTTCTTAGATCGCTTTCTTTTTGTTCTTTATTTCTTTTGCGTATGATCCCTAATTTTTTCCTGGATCGCCCTTTCGGGTTTTCAATCCACCGGGATAGTTTTTTTTTATGTCCCTAATTTTTTCCTGGATCGCTCTTTAAGGTTTTCGATCCACCGGGACGCTCCTTTTTTCCTAAGTCGCCCGTTTAGGGTTGAGCTTAGAGAGCTTTTTATACATAGTATTTTTTGACTGTGTCTGAATTTGCCGGATGCGGTAGTTCTTCCCCATCCATTATTGTAAGGATGAAACCACCACCGGAGAATGTTGTTTTTACTATGTATGGACCTCCGTAGTTGGGGTGTCTATTTACCACGTGAATCGAGGCGAGGTAGCATAATCTTCTTGAGTACTAGATCTCCTTCTTTGAATATTCGCGGATGAAATTTCTTGTCGAAGGCCCTCTTCAATAGCAGGGAAATGTGTGGGCTCTTCAAAGTATCTAATTGTGATGCGTGGTTCGTGGTTTGGGCAAGTTATTTTGAACATAGCTGATAGAGTTGCCAGGGCGTCTTCCATTTGATTTTCTTCTCGTGGAATGAAACTGAAAGTGATCTCTGAATTTTGCAGCCAACTTTAAAACATGATCCCAATATAGAATCAGTTTTGGATCCCATTCTTCGTTGACTTGGTATATGACTAATGCGGAGTCCCCAAATACTTCGGGGTGCTTTATTCTCAGAACAATGGCAACATCTAGTCCTAGTATACAGGCTTCGTACTCAGCGATGTTGTTGGTACAGTCAAACCATAATCTTGCAGTATAGGGCTTGTGATAATTCTTTGTAGAAGTCAAAACTGCCCATATACCGTGCCTCGGTGCATTTGAAGCCCCGACGAACATGAGTGTCCAACGTGTCCCTGGCTCAGGTTCTTCTGAGTTTTTGCCTAACTGGAGAACAACCTTCCTTGAGAACAACCTTCCTTGAGAGATAGTCTATGAATCACAATGTTTGTATCTAATCCTGGCATGTCCTTGTAGGACTAAGCGAATAAATTCATGTATTCATGTAATAGTTTGACCAACCTTTCTTTCATGCTCTAACATTGCCCCCAGCTTGATTTCTTTCAAATCTTCCTTTGTTCCTAGATTAATGGTCTCAATAGCCTCTTGATATGGTTGTATGTTGTCAGCCTTTCGCTCTATTTCCCTTTCCATTTCTTCAGAGAGTTAAATATATGCATCACCTTCCTCTTCAGCTTGGTTGATGGGAGCATCAAAATTATATCGGGTCGCAACAGTAACATTATCGGTGGTTTTGGGCATTGATCTGCACATTTATCATGTTTTGGTGCAGATTTTAGTACATGAACTTTGAAAATGCTTATGCAGAGAAAGTATTACCATTTTTAAATTTGAGAAATAAATGCAAGCGAAAGACAAAGATCTTAATTGAAAACAAAATATAACTTTTATTAATTGTAAATATTGTCTGAAACAAAATGGGGGAACCCTTACAAGAAACCCGTACGCCTCGGGCTTGACATAGGTTCTTTTTAAAACACAAAAAATTACTTAGGAAAGAAAAAGATCTCGGGAATCTCTACGGCAGACTATCTTTTGAGTTCTTCTCCTGGTGCGCATTCTCGGATAAAGTCAATTTCCCTTTGGGTGTTGACTTTGTTGGATATCATCGCCACATGTCCGACATGCTCTATTCCCTTGTTGAAGAAGGTCTCTTGGATTGGAGGAAATAGTGCTTTACCCTTCAGAGTAGCTTTATAGTTTTATTAAGGGTATGGTCCAAATTGGACTATCCCCTGGTTCATTGGCTTCTGGAGAGTTCTTTCGAAGGTTTCATTATGTTCCAGCAGGAACCCACATTCCAACAGATATTCCTTCAAGAAGTTTATCGGAGCTTTTTCTTGTCCGGTTGCCCCACAGTTAGTGACTACTTCAATTGCATTTATTGTCGCTCCACCATGCGGAGGCATAGGGCTTGATTTGATGTTAGGCTTCTCAAATGTGATGTCTTGAGATTCTAACAAATCTTACACTTTATGCTTGAACGCCCAACATTGTTCTATAGTATTCCCAGGAGAGTTATCATGGTATTCGCATCTGGCATCGGCATTGTACTTTCGTGGGAGTGGCCCGACTGGAGGAGCCAGAGGCTTGAGTTCCACCAAGGATGCCTTGACCAAGTGTTGTAATAACTGGCTAGGTGGCATAGGGAGCGGGTCAAAATTTTCTATGTGGCCTTATAAATTTGCCTTGTTGTTGTCCTTGTGGGATCATTAATGGTTGTTGTACCCTTAGTTGTGTGGCTACATCATTAATTTCTCCCTTTTTCTTTTTGGGAAGTTTGAAGCAGGTCTATTTGATGGTCCCCCTGTTATTTTTCCATTCTTATGCCAGTTTCAATTCTTTCTCTGATAGTCACTAAATATGAGAATCCTAAAGAGATACTTCCCACCATCTTCTAATAATATAGCCCTTTCAAGGTTCCCATGAACATGTCTACTAACTCCTTCTCCAACAGTGGTGGTTGCACCCGGGATGCCATCTCCCTCTATCTCTGAGCATACTCTTTAAAGGACTCTTCTTTCTTCTAGAACATATTTTGGAGTTGCATGCCAGTAGATGCCATGTCCAAGTTATATTTTTAATGCTTTAAGAAAGCATTATCAAGATCTTCCCATGTTCGAATGTGTACTCGCTCCAACTGCATATACCAATCTAGCGATGCCCCGCTTAAGTTGTCTTGAAAACAGTGAACCATCAGCTTTTGATCGTGGGCATGGGCATGCATCTTCCTGCAATACATGCGCACATAGTTTTTTGGACAAGTGAGCCCCTTGTACTTCCCAAAGTCAGGCACTTTGAACTTCGGCGGAATTACCACATTAGGAACTAGGCCCATTTCGAGAGCATCTACTTCGAAAGCATCAAATCCCTCCACAACTTTCACCCTTTCTTCTAGAACCTTATATTGATTCATCACCAGTGGATTATCGACAGCATAAGTACCAGTCGTCTTCAAGGGTGCCTGATTGACATCCTCTAGGTTGTGGTCTCTATACTGCAGGTCCAAGTAGTTGCCTGCGTTGTTGATTGGAATTTGTAGGGTATGTGATGCGCCTTCTTTTTGTGGAGGTGGGACAAACCCTTCAGTTTCAGATCTCTAATCTCTTATTGGGCCATGATGGACTTTTGGGATCCCGTCTCTGGCTCTTTTCTTAGTTGGTGACCGCTTGATGCACCGATTGTTTAAGCTATTTCTCCGAAAGCTACCTTGGGAATCTGATCTTGTCTGCCAATAAAGTTCTTTAAAGCTAGGAGAACATGACTCAGATCTCCTTTCATTGAACTCACATCACCCTTTACTTTTTCGAGATCCTCCTTGAATGCAACTTTATTCTCCTCGATTTGTTCCATTGCTTTTTTTCTGGTAGGCCCTTGTTTGATATGGAGGCCAAGGAGGTGGTGATCTTCTTCTACCAATGGTTTAACTGGAGAGTTTTTGAAAAACCGAGATGATCTTTGATATGACATGCAGGTGTTTGCGAATGCATGCATGCGAATGAATATGTATTAGCGTGAAAAGTTTCTTGTTTTAAATGTCTTATTCATTTAAGTATATATTTTGCTTCTCTTATTATTATTATTTATTTGGTGAATATCTTAAAAATAGATACGCAATCGAGATACGGAAACAAAATGCCTTTATTGAAAGTAACATGATTCAGATATTGAAAAATATTACAACTTTAAACCAGAACTTGTTTGTATGAAATTAAGCAAAGGGAAACAAATCTTCTAGGTGCGCGCGCGGATGTATACTCTTGAAATCATCGATCATTGTTCGACAACGCTTGAGATAGTCTTCAACATCCTTAGGATCAAGGGTATCTCCATAGCAGCGAGCGAACATCTTCAGAGTTCTTTCGTATAATTTCCCTTTTGTGGCTTTGATTTCAGACATGTCTGGCGCATTGACGCAAACAAGTTGTTTCCCTTTAGTATCCATTTTCAAAGATAATCACCAAAATATTGATTTTATTATTTATTTTTTACCCTGTGAATAAGACAAATAAAAGAAACAGATGATGAATATATGAAATGCATGAATGCATGGATGTAGGGTTTAGTGACGAGATTTTATGATAGGTACCCTTACAAGGTAGGCTCCTTAATTTTGACCTACAGTTAATCTACCCTCCCAAAAAGGTGGATTCCTTAAGGGTGTCATGAATAACACCAGAGGGCAAAGGCACAAGGGCCTCCCTTAGGTGGAGCCTCTTTACGGACCGAGACTTTCATCTCAAATTCGTGAAAGGTCTCTTCATGATATTTTGGTTAAGGTTGTTACAAAGAGTCATGGGTGGCATTCCAAAGTCCTACTCGTCAAGAGGATATCTCTCGATAAGTATTCCTTTTTTGGAATTCCACCGACTCTAGGAGAAGTCGTCACATAAACTCACAGGGATGATGTATCCCCTAAGATAATAGAAGAACCTTCTTTCTAAGGGTTATTTGAGAATATATTTTTTGAAATAAAAACCCGCCACACAGCAAATATATATAATGATAAAAATAGGTAAGAGAAATAAGTAAATGCAATAAATAAATAAATAAAGCAAATAAAAACCCAAAATAAAACCTGAACCTAAGGCTGAAATCCCCAGTAGAGTCGCCAGCTGTTGCAACTGGTTTTTAAATGAGAGTCGCCACTACTAGTTTTTATCCTAAGGAAGGGCATCTAATATGAAACCCTAATTCTCCAGACAGATATTCTAAGTTTCGGACTTCATTAGACGAAAGGAAGGTGTTAGGTACATTTCATCTACCTTATTCTTAAGGATATTAGGTTTTAGGTTTAAGTTTCGGGTTAAATAGGGTTTTAATTTTTAATAGGGGAAAAAAGGGATTTGAATTTTTAATAGGGGAAAAGGGGTTTGAATTTTATATAAGGAAAAGGGGTTTGAATTTTTAATAGGGGAAAGGGGTTTGAATTTTATATAGGGGAACTCGCCACGATTTTAGTCATATGCTTATGTATCCTCTTATGAGGAAGCAGAGTCTCAATTCATAGTTCATATGGGTTTATGTTTTTTAGGGGTTGCAAAAGTATTTTGAATCGCCTCACATTTGACCGTGTTGTACCCCAAAATTTTCCCTCCCATTTCTCATGGATTTCTCATCACAAAACCTTTGAAGCCCAAGATCCAGTTAGGGTTTCATCTGCTCAAGACTCCTCCTTGCACTGCTGACCCAAATTAGGGTTTGTGTTTGCACAAAGATGTTTTAATCTAAAATGCCTAAGATGACTTTCATGCTTCATATTGGACCCCCAAGTTTATCCTCATCAAGTTTCAAGTCTTGATTCCAAGTTTTGCCCAGTCAATTGGACAGTTGACCTAGAAATCAACTGTATTGGGGAAAAAGTCAACTGTGGCCAATTGACAGTCAAACCTCATGAAAATTGATCCACATCAACATTATAAACTTCCATGAACCATTTGGTCAAGTTTGGATCACAATTCCACAAGAAATTTGATCAGATCACCAAAAGGGCAAAATGGTCATTTTTAGGGTTTTGACTGCACAAAGGCAATTTTTGACTGTTTGACCCAACCAATGGCAAACCAAGCTCATATATGGACTCAAGGACCCCATGGAATTGTCTTGACATTCTCAACAAGTTCAAAAGATCCCAAGTACACAAGATTGACAGTTGAATTTCTTAGTCAATTGATCAATTTTGACTGTATACTGAAAAGTCAAACTTTGACTTTTTGGTCAAAATCAAGAGTCAAGATTCATTTTTCATCAAAACATGCCAAATCATGAAACTTGTTCACCAAGAAATCACAAAATGCAAATTAGGGTTAGAAATTAGAATTTTTCATAACTTAGAATTTTTCTAAGTTATAAAAAACCCTAATTTTTTCCCAACTTTGCCCCACTTTTTCACCAAGATCCATTTGGATTCAAACAAAAGTCAAAACATGAAAGTTGTAGCTTGTTGCATAATCTACAACTTTGATTCACAAAGTTTTCCAATTTGAGGCTTGTATATCAAGTTACAAATTTTTGAATAAGGGCACTAAACCATTCTTAACTTAGTGAAATTTTAACCTATTTTGACAAGGTTTTCTACCCAACTTCAAGGCCATTTTCCATACACTTCCACTTGGAATTTCAATTTGCGTTTCAAAGATGGATTATATTACACATTCCAAGATTTCCAAAATGTCCAAGAACTCATCAAACAACCTTATAACTTGAGAGAATCGAATTTCACAATATGGCAAAAACTCATTTTTGAATTGATCATGAACATGTTCATAACTTAGGCCATTTTCAAGTCAGCATGGTTTGTGCTAAATTACAGGTCCTAAAACCCTTTGACACTCAATAATTCAATGCAAAACCTTTGTGCCAAGGCCTTGTTTCATGAGTTCAAGCATTGCCTAAAGGATTAATCCCAAAATAGATAAAGCATTTCTTCCATTTTTGCAAAAGTTAACTTTATGTCCAATTGAAAATCCAAGCAGTACAAATGAGATCTAATTGGCACAAGATTATGAGCAAAACACTCTGATCAAGGAGGGATTATGCAGCTCATTAGGGGGCCTCTACTGACCTAAAAACACAACTTGGGCATTTGTTGCTTAAAGTGTAAGTAACTTGGCATTTTGTAACACAACTCCCATATCAGCTGGCAAACACTTAAGTGAACTTGTGAAACACACTCAAGACATCTCAACCAAGCTATTGCACGACCCTAACACCTCTCATACACTCCCAATCTCAGAATCACCTTAAAACTGCAAAAACAGGGCCAGGCTTGTAGTTTGAGTGCCATCTTCCATTTCCCTCAAGCTCTCTTGCCCAAACCAGTTCACATACATTCCCTAGCATCTATGCAAGCTAACCATGACTTAAAACACGACCTGTAATCCCTCTAACCAGTTCCACCATTTTCAGTTTCTTGTTTTGCAGGTGAAGTGCTCTAGCACGATTCAAAAGCTTTCAAGATAAAGTAAACATTGGAATAGCATCCCTGGACCTCAAGGAAGCTTTTCCAATCATCACCTTGCACTGAAAGCTTCCTCATTGCCAGATAGAACTTCAACTGAACAGGTATGTTGGTGAACTTCTATCTCTCTTATTAAGCATCATTAGCTCTAAGTTTATGAATAAACAATGTTCTACTCATGCCACTGAACATGTACATGTTTTTACTTTTCATTTCTTTTGCTTGAGCTGTGAGAATTTAAGGTTTGAAAATGGCAGAAAATCTAGGTTAGGATTTGGGGGAGAAGAAATTATCCCTCATCTTAGAGAGTTAGATTAAGTTCTGCATATGGTTGGATTCGTCTCTTGATGCTGAACATTTTTTATGTTATGAGTTTTCATTAATAAGACAGGAATCAGGAGTTAGAAGTTTGAGAAGAAGGGCGCGCGTTTTGAACTGGTTTTGTCTGAAGGTTGAAGACAATGTCTTCTTGGGCTGGGCCTGAGTGATTTTTTTATTCACACCACCTTTTTGGTTTTACACCCCCTGAGCCCATTTGCTTTATTTTTAATGTTTTTTGACTTTTTCTTTTTTTAATTGACTCATTTATTTTTTCTCAGCATATTAAAAATATAAAAATATTTTTTCTCATCATTTTTGAATTTATTAGGTATTTATTTGATTTTTTCTTTTAGTTTGTACATAAATAAATAAATATATACTTTTTGTTTAAAATACTAAAATAGCACAAATATATTTTATACACTTTTATCTTATTTTTACTTCCTGAAAATATTTCATAGAAAAATACTTTTTTTTATTTTAATATTAAATATTATTAATTAATATATATATAATACATATCTTGTAAAAAAATATAAATATACATATATATATATTAATACATTTAGGGTAAAAGTATCAAAAATATACATATTTTTATTTTTATTAATATTTAACACTAAAAAGACATTTTTATAAATATACTATATTTTATCTTATTTTTGTATGTAAATAGTAAATATTATATGAATTAATTGATTAATATCCCTTTTTGATTAAAAATTAGGGTTTTTCCCTAAATTTGAAAATACTCCAAAAATAATACCTTTTTATTTCTCTTTTTATTTTCACATAAATAATATTCTTTTTTTCATACATATAAAAATTCTTTTTACATTTTGCATATTTATTTCAATTTCCATTTAATTATACAATTATTTGTCTTGTAAATATTCAAAGAAAATGATGTAATAGTTAGGTTTAAATTCTTGTCTAAATATACCCCATTTAAAACATTGTACCCCCCCTCCCCATATTATTGTGCTGTAATAGTGTAGGGATTTAAATTTCGCACTTTAATGCTTTCTAAACCTACCATGCTAGAATTAGGGTTTGTATGCGAATAAAACGAACAAAATAGTTTGACCTAATTTCAAGATAAATAAGCATGAAAATGGACAACACATTTCACACTTGCACCCCTAGGGTATTCCACTTTGTTGCCTTCAAATAATTGGGCCATATTGCATGTTGAATTTCTTTGGGTAAAACAAACAATCAAATGATCATAGTCCCTCAAAATGTTGCCTAAATGAATGATCAAGTCCCTTTTAAAGAAAAAAATTGCCCAAAGACATTTAACACTATTGCAATTATGGTCTAAACGATGACCCGCGCCCGTCCCTTTCACCTCCTAAGACAAGATTGTCCACCAAATGCAATGATGGAACAAAATTGTCAAAAGGTTTAAAACATAAGCAAAAATCTTTGAGAAAACTCTAGGGTAGATAACTCTTAAAGTACTTGTCAATTTGCAAAGAAAACACTTGCCTAATTTCAAACTATACTTCACAAACACTTTCAAAACAAACTTTCAAAAAACCTTGAAACATCTTTTCAAAAGACAAAACACCTTTTGTAAAACATTCGAGTAAAGAATTGTTACAAGGGTAGCCTATACAAGGCATCTTTTCAAAACATTTTCAAAACCACACATCAAGCACCATTTTAAACAATTGAAAACCAAGGCAAGTTGATCTAAGAAAGTACCTAAGAGCCCATGGATAACCATGGATAGAAAGGGTGCTAATACCTTCCCTTTCTATAATCTACTCCCCGAACCCAAGAAAAATCTCAAAGGTTTTTGCTGTGCTTTTTAAACCTTTCCTTAGGATAAAATAAAAAGTCGGTGGCGACTCTTGCTCAACCGAAACATTTGCGAAAACAAACGCAAAACCCTAGTCAGTTCTCCCACCGTATCACAGAACTGGCGACTCTGCTGGGGAGAAATTTAAAAGTGGAGTAACCTTAGGGCTTAGATCACCCTCTTGCATGACTAATTGTTTGATTTGTTTGCTTTATACTTTGGCTCTATTGTTTGGGTTTGCAATCCTACACCCGGATTTTGGGAAGCATTCATAGATAGCAATACGTTGTGGAAAATGTGCGGGGTATACCGACACGGTCGAAGCAATAGCTATATTAGTGCGACATATTTGTGAGTACCGGTAACCCTTGAGTTCAATCAAGGAGAGTACGGGGCCGCTGAGTGATGTCACTAAGCACTAATGACCTAGAACCTTAATTGACCATCTTGGCCTTTTATTAGGGGTAGTGAGATGACCGGCTTTGGTGCAGTCCAAAGTTGGTAGATACTCGATACTACACTCATTGAGGGTTGTTTTCTTGGAATATTTTGGTCGCTAGTTAAGTGGCTAAACCAAAACCATGAACAATGAAAACAATCCAGTGATATTGAGCTCCTTAGAACCCGGTTACTATTTATAGGACAGGTTTTTAAGCCAACTACACTCAAGAGGGTACTTACCTATGAAACCCCATGCAAGCCTGAAACTAGGGTTTGGTGTGATTTGCTTGTACATATGTTTTGTGCATACATCATAAACATCATGAAGCATCATATGCATTCACTAACCATTTCAAGGGTTTGGATCTTCATCTTTGTTCTTGTTTTGTAGGTCATGGAAGTTCCTCGCAGAAATACCATTCAAGTCAACCTTGTGAGAATCTCTCCTCAACTCAAGGAGATCACTTCAAGAATTCCGGAAAATTCATCCTTCAGTGAAAGACATGGTAGACTGCTCAGCCTAGTCAACACCAACATTGAAGAAGACATGATGAAAGTGCTATTCCAGTTCTTTAACCCTCTTCACCACTGTTTCACTTTCCCTGATTATCAGTTGGTACCCACTTTGGAGGAGTTTTCTCAACTCCTAAGAATCCCTATCCTTAATCAACTACCCTTCAACGGTACGGAAAAGGAACCAAAGCCGGAAGATGTTGCTCGAGCATTACATCTACAACCATCCGACATCAAGGGGCATTGGGAAACCAGAAGCGGCGTCAAGGGATTCTTAGCAAAATTCTTGTTTGAGAAGGCACAAGAATGTTGGAATTCATTGGACCTACAAGCCTTTGAAGAGATTGTGGCACTCCTTATCTATGGGTTGGTCTTGTTCCCAAATCCTGACCAACTGGTAGATGTCAACGCCGTCAAAATCTTTTTGTCCAGAAATCCAATACCAACATTGCTTGGGGACATTCTTCACTCATTTTACACACGAACAATGAGAAAGAGGGGTGTTCTCATGTGCTGTACTCCTATCCTCGCAAGGTGGTTTATTTCGCACCTTCCACAATCTGTCCTGAAGAATGACCAAGGTACAAGGTGGTCCCAACGGTTGATGACTCTTACTCATTCTGATGTGCATTGGTGTTCTCGGTCCAGAGAAAATGTCATCATTGTCGATCGTTGCGGAGAATTTCCTAATGTTCCTTTACTTGGAATTAGGGGAGGTATCACCTACAACCCTTGCCTAGCTTTGAGGCAGTTTGGATATGCACGGAGGGATGGCTCTCATGACATGTTGATTCCTAACCTAGTTTTTGACTTCGACAACGATGCGCAAGGACTTCGCCAAAGATTCATCAGAGCTTGGGGAAAACTCAACAAGGTTGATAGCAAGACTCTGGGACACAAGAACTCCATCCCTCTTGAGCCTTATCTCAAGTGGGTACGAGCCCAAGCCCAAAGTCTAATGATGCCTTATCCTCATGTACTCCCAGTGATTAAAGATCCCATCAACGAAGGAGAGGTCCCCTACACCATCCTACATCCATACATGCCTACATCGTGGGAGGAAATGCAGAAAAGTTGGATTCAGCTCAAGGAAGAACGGAATACTTTTGAAGCTAGCTTCTACGCCAGTGAGAAGAAGGTTCTAGAGCTTACCCGCCGACTCCACGAGCAAGAGGCCCTCAACACCTACATCGCACCAAAGAGGATGCGCAATGTCTTTTTGCCTTAAGAAGTTATTTTGTAATATTGGGCCCATGGGGCATTTATGTACTAACAACTTTCTTCTTATTAATATGACGTGCGTTCTTCTTTGTCTGAAACAATTTTGAATGTCCTAAATCCTTGTGTAGGTGTTTAGGTATTGGCTTGCATTTTTGGTAAATCCCAAGTGTATGTGTGAATGTCATGACTGATGTCATAACATTCTAGTTCAGTTTGTACTGACTCATTAGGTACCTTTGCAGAAAAATATTGTAATTCAAATACTGATGTTTATAAGTGTGTATCTGAGCATTTTTGCAAAATGATCACATTTTGCTAAATCAGTAGACAGGTTTTCTCAGATGTCATAACAGATGTTATGACATCCTGTTCTGAACTAACAGGATTGCAGGATTGGATAAGTCTGAGTTTTTTCAGGAAATAACTCAGTCCTTCCTGAACAGAATCCTGCGTTTTCTGAGGGGTAACCTAGCTCAACCCTAACCTGGTTAATAAAGTCCTGTGACCTGGTCTTTAGGTCAAACGGAATTAACCCTAGGTTTTTGGAAACCCTAACTGAAGTTGCAGCTGCTATATATTCAACAGAGCTGCTGTTTTTCAAGGATGGCTTTTATTGATTAGAAGATCATTTGTAATCTGTATAGATTTGATTATTGTACTCCAAGCAATTATCATTGTGATAAGTGCCTTGGAATAGGTTTCAAATTGTAAGGGTTGTGTAGCACTCAAAGCTTTGAAGCAAGAGTGTTTGAATGTTCCTTGACTAAAGCTGTGAAGCAGAGTCAAGTTAGTTGTGTGCATCACTCAAAGCTGTGAAGCACGAGTGATTGTGTTGCTTGATTAAAAAGCTGTGAAGCTTAATCAAGTGTTTGTTTTTGAAGAGTGTCTTCATCAATTCTTAAGTCAAATTGATTTATGTATCACTGCTGTGATTGAGGGGGAGTGAGTAGGAACTCAGGTTTAAGTTGTACTTAGATTGGAATTGCATTGGGTAGGTCTTAAGTGAAGGAGATAAACTGGTTGGTTTATTCCTGAATTAAAATCTCTTATAGTGGATTTCCTCCCTGGCTTGGTAGCCCTCAGAGTAGGTGTTGTTGCACACTGAACTGGGTAAACAATTGACTGTGTTCTTTATTGCTTTTGTATTTACTGTCATATAGTAAGTCAGATACGGTGTCATAACATTGAATGTGACATTGAGTATCTGCAGCCAGAATTTCAATTGGCATCAGAGCAGGCACCCTGCCTGTATTACTGGGTGAGATCTAGGGATATCACTTTCTGGCACTATGGACAAAGAAGGAGTTTTTGGAAATAGACCACCCATTCTGGACGGAACCAATTATGACTACTGGAAACCTCGTATGATTGCCTTCCTAAAATCTCTGGACAAAAAGGCTTGGAGAGCTGCTGACAAAGGATGGATTCATCCCACCATAACTGAGAAAGATGGGACAATCAGTCTGAAGCCTGAGGAAGATTGGAGTAAAGAAGAAGATGAGTTAGCTCTGGGAAATTCAAAAGCTCTAAATGCCTTGTTCAATGGAATTGATAGAAACATTTTCAGACTAGTACATCAATATGAACTGGCCAAGGAAGTTTGGGACACTCTCAGAACTACTCATGAGGGCACTTCCAAAGTAAAAATGTCAAGGCTTCAGATGTTGACCACTAAGTTTGAGAATCTAAAAATGATGGAAGATGAAACCATTCATGAGTTTCACATGAACATCTTGGAGATTGCCAACACCTCAGGAGCACTGGGAGAAAAAATGTCAGAAGAAAAACTGGTGAGGAAGATTCTCAGATCCTTGCCTAAAAAGATTTGCAATGAAGGTAACTGCCATAGAGGAAGCCCAGGACATTAGCAAGTTGAAAGTGGATGAACTTATTGGGTCTCTTCAGACTTTTGAGATGGGAATCACTGATAATAGTGTCAAAAAGAACAAGAGCATAGCTCTTATGTCCAACACTGATGTTGAAGAAAACATTTCAGAAGCTGTAGCCATGCTTGGAAGACAGTTCAACAAACTCATCAAAAGAATAGATCCAAAGTCAAGGTCTAATGTTCATAACATTCCCTCTAACATTGACAGTTCCAGCAGAAGACCAAGGTCAGAAGAGAAGGGAGTTCAAGGCAGAGGAATTCAATGCCATGGTTGTGAAGGATATGGGCATATTCGAGCTGAATGTCCTACCTTTCTTAAGAAACAAAAAGGAATGACAGTTACTTGGTCTGACTTTGATTCAGAAAGTAATTCTGAAGAAGAGACTGCCAAACGAGTTACTGCTTTAACTGGTGTTTGTACCTCTGAAAGTGACATCAGTGATGAAGAGGTGACTTTTGAAGAACTGGATGACACTTACAAAGAATTGTGTATCAGAAGTACTGAAGTCTGTGTGCAGAATGAGAAACAATCAAAACTCATCATAAAGATGGAGGCTGAAAAAAGGGCAAACCTTGAAACTATAAGTCATCTAGAAGGAAAAGTTCAATTGCTGAACTCACAACTGAATCAAATGACCAAATCTGTCAAGATGTTGACCAATGGAACAGACAAATTGGAAGAGATCCTTCAGGTTGGACAAAATGTGGGAAATAAATCTGGACTAGGATTTATGGAAGCAAAGAAATCTGGTACTGGTAAGCAAATGTCAAAACGGATGTCTCAACACAACTCTCAACATCAGGAACAAAGACATATGAAGAAAAGGTACCAAAGATGGAAATGTCATCATTGTGGGAGATATGGTCACATAAAGCCCTTCTGCTTCAGACTACATGGATATCCTAATCAGAACTCAGGTGTCAAACCTAAGTCTAAAAAGGTACCACATGCTCCTAAATGGAAGAAAAAGGCTACTACACTGATAGCTCACACTTCCCTGAGGGTCTCTGCAAAGGAAGATTGGTACTTTGACAGTGGATGTTCCAGACACATGACTGGATTCAAAAATCTCCTCAATAATGTTATGCCTCACACCACCAGTTTTGTGACCTTTGGAGATGGTGCTAAAGGTGAAGTCAAAGGAGTTGGTAATTTGGACTGCCCTGGAGTTCCAAGTCTGAATAAAGTACTGCTGGTAAAAGGGTTGACTGCTAATCTCATTAGTATCAGTCAATTATGTGATCTAGGATTCAAGGTCAACTTCTCAAGATCTGAATGTCTAGTAATTAATGAAAAACTAGAAGTTGTAATGAGAGGAATCAAATCCAAAGATAACTGTTACGTGTGGCAGCCTGAGAACACTGTTATCTCCACTGTGTGTCAAATCATCAAAGAAGAAAAAGAGATGAAACTGTGGCAGCATAAGCTTGGTCTCCTTCATCTAAGAAGAATGAAAAGAGCTATTTCTATGGAAACTGTCAGAAGAACTCCAAAACTACAGGTTGATAATATCTGTGATGTGGCAAATAAACTTGAAGAAGAATGTGTTGTCAGAACCTTAAGTCATCTTGACAAGGATGTTGGAAATAACAAGTCAAATAAATTCTGTTCTCAAAACATCTGGTCAAAACAGATGCTCCCTGAGTACAATGTTACACAAGATGTTGTGACATTGTGTTGTGACAATCTGAAAACAATCAACATTTCCTTGAACCCTATTGACTTTGAAGAGAAGAATTCATTTAAACTGGAACATAGTTTCTCTAAGCTTCAGCTGACTGATTCTTCTACCAAGGCTCTTGTTGGAAATAAACTTGAAAATTTGAGGGGCAGGTTGGGTATTCACCAACATGAGAAATTATAGCAATTAATTTTGCTTAAAACAAGGGTTGAAGGGATTAATTTTATTAAGTCTATATTTAGTGGGTTAATCATATTCTTTCACAATTCCTTCAAAAGCTTTAAGAAGTTGAAGAGACTCCCTTTTATCCCCTACCTCTCAGTTCCTTGCAACCTGTTTCCTCCTCCCAATCAAAGATTTTTCTCAAACTGCTACCATTACTCAAAGTCAATCAAAATGTCTCAGACATCGTCTTCAACCATGGCGACTTCGTCTTCCTCATCATCGTCATCATCTGACCAAGATTCTAGAGCAATCACTACATGCATAGAATCTGAAGTTCTTGAGGTCACTCCTCTCAGGGAGATGGCAACTGACCCAGCCAGAGTCAAAAAGCTCAGAACCAGACATGCAGGAAGAGCTCAAGCTACAGCCTCTGGTAATTCTTCTCATCCTTCGTCTTCTGTACCTAATAGAGAAGGATCAGTTCAAGTACACCAAGCTATTGCTAGGCTGGTTACTAGTATACTGAGTGGCAACCAATCTGTACCGGGGATTTCTATCCCTTTAAATCAATCAGAAAGTCCAAATGTGGAAGGTTCTGAAAATGTAGATGTCACTGAGAATGTTGTGACACCAAAAGACAACATTCAGAACCCCTCTGAAAAGGCTGTTGATCCACCTATCATTGATGTGGATGAAGATTACTCAGATAATGAACTGATTGCTAATGTGAACCCTAGCATAGCTAGGAGATTGGTGAAAAGAAAGAGTAGCCAGAATGATAAACCTGATGCTAAGAAATCCAAGGCTGAAGGCATGACTGAGAAAAGTATTCAGACAAAAGGGAAGAAGGGCCAGGTGCATACTGCTAGACAACCAATCTCTAAGAAGAGTAAAGAACCTGAAACTTCTGATTCTGATGAGGAATCAGACTTTGAGATTGATATTGAAGAAACTCCCATCAGAAGGAAGCTCCCCTCCAGCAAGATTGCTAGAGTGCCTGAAGTGCCAACAGACAACATCTCTTTTCATCATCCTGACAATGCAAACAGATGGAAGTATGTTTGCTTAAAGAGAATAGCCTTAGAGAGAGAACTCAACAATGATGCCTTGGAGTGCAAAGACATCATGGATCTGATCAAGAATGCTGGGCTAATGAAGACAGTAATAAAGTTTAACAAATGTTATGAAAATTTGGTCAAGGAGTTTGTAGTGAACTTGTCAAATGATTGTGCTGATGGAAGGTCAGCTGACTTTGAAAGTGTTTTTGTTAGAGGAAGAAGGGTCAAGTTCTCTCCATCAGAAATCAACAAGTTTCTTGGAAGAACAAATAAGGACTGTCCTGATCTAGAGGCAACTGACAATGAAGTTTGTCTAACCATCACAGCCAGGCAAGTAAAGTGCTGGCCCTTGAAATGGAAGCTGAATGCTAGTAAACTCAGCATGAAATTTGCCATCTTGCATAAAATAGGTGCAGCCAACTGGGTGCCTACAAATCACAAATCAACTATCTCCACAGGATTGGGGAGATTTATCTATGCTGTGGGAACCAAGACTGCTTTTGACTATGGGAGGTACATCTTTGAACAAACTTTAAAGCATGCTGGCAGTTATGCTGTCAAAGGACCAATTGCCTTTCCCTCCCTCCTTTGTGGAATCATCCTTGCACAATACCCTAATATCCTTGTGGCAAGAGATACAGTCTGCAAAAGAGCTCCTGCCCTTGGCCTGCACTACAAACTGTTTCAGGGATCTCATGCTCCAGACATTGTCATAACATCAGCTGAGACATCGTCTGTAAAGACCCAGTCCAAGACATCAGATGTCATAGCTGTTTTAAAAGAAACTTGCAAAGAACTGGATGCTAGAAAAAGGACCCTAGAAATTCTAATTGCCAGGCTAGAAAAGGAGGAAGCTGGAGAAAGCAGAAGGAAAGAAGGTGTAGAAGCTGAAGGACATCTCAACATTGAAGAAACTAGCTCCTCTGAGTCTGATGACAGTGCTTGAAGGTTGATTGCAGTTTGGTGGTGTTGCTGGTTGGTTGCTGATATCTGGTGGAGTTTGGAAGTGTATTATGTTGTTTTCTGCTGCTGATCTTATTATTTTGTTTTGGATAACTGTATAATTTTCTGAACATGTATCTTTGGCCCATTTGTGGCTAAAGAGGGGGAGAATATTTTGGTACTTACTTAATTAGTACTTGACATTCTATTTTTCTGCTGTCACTTATTTCTGCTGCTATCTATCTCTGATTGTTTAGGGTCTTTAGCCAAAAATCTGCCAAAGGGGGAGTTTGTAGGTGTTTAGGTATTGGCTTGCATTTTTGGTAAATCCCAAGTGTATGTGTGAATGTCATGACTGATGTCATAACATTTTAGTTCAGTTTGTACTGACTCATTAGGTACCTTTGCAGAAAAATATTGTAATTCAAATACTGATGTTTATAAGTGTGTATCTGAGCATTTTTGCAAAATGATCACATTTTGCTAAATCAGTAGACAGGTTTTCTCAGATGTCATAACAGATGTTATGACATCCTGTTCTGAACTAACAGGATTGCAGGATTGGATAAGTCTGAGTTTTTTCAGGAAATAAATCAGTCCTTCCTGAACAGAATCCTGCGTTTTCTGAGGGGTAACCTAGCTCAACCCTAACCTGGTTAATAAAGTCCTGTGACCTGGTCTTTAGGTCAAACGGAATTAACCCTAGGTTTTTGGAAACCCTAACTGAAGTTGCAGCTGCTATATATTCAACAGAGCTGCTGTTTTTCAAGGATGGCTTTTATTGATTAGAAGATCATTTGTAATCTGTATAGATTTTATTATTGTACTCCAAGCAATTATCATTGTGATAAGTGCCTTGGAATAGGTTTCAAATTGTAAGGGTTGTGTAGCACTCAAAGCTTTGAAGCAAGAGTGTTTGAATGTTCCTTGACTAAAGCTGTGAAGCAGAGTCAAGTTAGTTGTGTGCATCACTCAAAGCTGTGAAGCACGAGTGATTGTGTTGCTTGATTAAAAAGCTGTGAAGCTTAATCAAGTGTTTGTTTTTGAAGAGTGTCTTCATCAATTATTAAGTCAAATTGATTTATGTATCACTGCTGTGATTGAGGGGGAGTGAGTAGGAACTCAGGTTTAAGTTGTACTTAGATTGGAATTGCATTGGGTAGGTCTTAAGTGAAGGAGATAAACTGGTTGGTTTATTCCTGAATTAAAATCTCTTATAGTGGATTTCCTCCCTGGCTTGGTAGCCCCCAGAGTAGGTGTTGTTGCACACTGAATTGGGTAAACAATTGACTGTGTTCTTTATTGCTTTTGTATTTACTGTCATATAGTAAGTCAGATACGGTGTCATAACATTGAATGTGACATTGAGTATCTGCAGCCAGAATTTCACCTTGAATGCATTGCATACATAAGCATACCATTCATCATGTGCATAAGCAGGTCTCACTCCAGGTTTCCTTATATGTCTGCAGTTTATTTCAGTAGGATGGATCTCGAGCAAACAGTCAAAGACCTACAAGCTCAGAATGCACAGTTCCAGCAACTCATGTTGACCTTGGCTAAGGGTCAGGAGGATATCAAGACTCAATTGGGGAAGAAGGACCCAGTGAAAAAGAAGAAAAAGAGGATTGGGGTGGCTACTTTGGGGAGAAGATTTGACGGAGAAGCTCGGAGAGTGCTTGAATTTCCTCCTACTTCTGATGAAGGGACCAGTAAGAGAGATGGAGCTGCGGTGCCTTCCGAGTCTGATGCGGAAGAGGAAGAGGTTGAAGAGGATGAAGATTATTCTGATCAGCAATACCCTCCAGCTGATGATAAATACAAGGGTTTAGAAGACAGATTGGCCGCCATGGAATTACAAAGAGTACGGGGTTTGGATTTTGAAGACTCGGGCTTGGTTGCCGGGATTGTGATTCCCCCAAAATTCAAAGTGCCAGTGTTTGTGAGGCATGATGGGTTGTCCTGCCCCAAAATGCATCTCAGGTCCTACGTGAGAAAGATTCAACCCTATACGGCAGATAAAAACCTCTGGATTCATTTCTTTCAAGACAGCCTTTCGGGAGCTCAGTTGGAGTGGTTTTATCAGCTAGAAGGAACCAGTGTCAGAAATTAGGAAGATTTGGCCACCGCTTTCTACAAACAATACCAGTATAATTCTGATCTTGCTCCTACCCGTACCCAACTTCAGGGTATGTCACTAGGAACAAGTGAGGGATTCAAAGAATATGCACAAAAATGGAGGGATTTGGCTGGCAGGGTGCAACCTCCTTTAACCGATCGTGAGCTCGTTGATATGTTTCTTGGGACCCTATCTGGGCCATTTTTCAATCATCTAATTGGTAACTCTTCCGCGGGGTTTACCGATTTGATCTTAACAGGCAAAAGAATAGAAGCTGGCATCAAGTCAGGAAAGATTCAGAAGGGTGTTGCTGCAAGTGTTGATAAGAAGCCTTTTAAGAAGGAAACATCTATGGTATATTCTCAGAGAAGAGCAGGGAAGACGGAGCGTCGGCCAACTGTGGGGGCCGTAATGATTCAAAATACTCCAAGTGAGCAACCTCTCTATAACCAGTCCAGACCAAATCAACAACGAGTGGAACGGCCACAACGGCAGTTTACCCGTATTAACATGACTCCAGCGCAAGTGCTTCCCCATCTATTGAAGTTGAATCTCGCCACCATCAAGGAGGCACCAAAGAATGTAAATACGTCCTCTCCGTATTATCATGCCAATGCTAAATGCGCTTACCATTCAGACAGTGTTGGACACGACACCAATGATTGCTGGGCACTCAAGCATAAAATCCAAGACCTGATAGAGGCTAAGGAGGTAGAGTTTGACGCTCCAGAGAAGCCTAATGTGATATCTGCACCCATGCCGAAGCACGGCCGAAATGTCAACGCCATTGAAGAAGATTTGTATGTTACTGATGTCAGTGATCTGACTACTCCGCTGCTAACCATTAAGTTGAATCTGTTGAGGGCCGGGATCTTCCCGGGATGTAAAGAAGACTGCTATTGTTGTTACTCTCTGCCGTTTGATTGTCCGTTATTGAAGAAAGGCATCCAAGGCCTTATGGATAGTCGACAAATTTTGTTTGAAAAAGTTCCTGCTGTTCCAGTTCATACTGAAGATGTCTCAATCATAACCATTCACGCCAATCTTTCCAAGGCCTTCAAAAAGCCTGTTAAGATTACACCAGCTGTGAAATCTGTTCCTTTGAAGATAACAATGCCAGGGCCTGTTCCCTATGTTTCCGAGAAGTCGATAGCTTGGAACTATGGCGGTGACGTCTACTACCATGGTATCAAGCAAATCGAGGTGATTGAAGAAAGTTCGGATGATGAGGAAGCCAGCATTAGTAACATTGTGGGCACCAGCAAAATCACCAGGAGCGGGAGAATATTTTCTCCAGAGATTGCCCCTCCAAGAGCAGTCTTTGGACCCTCATCAGCTAACGAGGTCATCCCTGCACCAATAAAACTCTCTGTTAGAACTCCTTTGATTGAAGACATTGTTGTTCCTAGTACTGTCTCTCCTACCGCTGCTGACAAAGGTAAGGGAATCCAAGATGAGCCCGTCAGGATGAGGGCTCAACCCTTGGTAATCCCGGAAACCTCCAAGAAGGAAATGGACGAGATTTTGAGGATAATCAAAAGAAGTGATTACGATATGGTGGAACAGTTGGGGCAAACCCCCTCCAAGATCTCTCTGCTGGCACTACTACTTTGCTCAGAAGCGCACGCTAAAGCCCTGATAAAATTCCTGAAGGCAGCTCATGTGCCCCAGGAAACCTCTGCGGATCAATTTCAGAATTGCGTGGCTAGCCTGACTGCAGACAATGGATTAGGTTTTTCTGATGCCGACCTAACTCCTAAAGGTAGAAATCACAATGATGCGTTGCACGTTTCAGTCGAGTGTCGAGGAACTACTCTCGCACATGTCTTGGTTGATACTGGTTCATCGCTGAATGTTTTGCCTAAGAAGGCCTTGGACCGACTAGATTGTGAAGGATTGGAATTGAAGCCAAGTGATATTGTTGTCAGAGCTTTCGATGGTTCAAAGAGAATGGTCCATGGAGAGGTTGAAATTCCCATCAAGATAGGCACCGAGGTGTTTAAATCCACTTTCTATGTGATGGACATCCGTCCATCATACTCTTGCCTGCTGGGTAGACCTTGGATACACCATGCTGGGGCAGTTACCTCCTCCTTGCATCAGATGTTGAAGTACCCTGTCAAGGGAAAGATCATCACTGTCCATGGCGAAGAAGAATACATGATTAGCCACTTAAATTCTTTCCGGTATGTGGAGGTTGAAGGGGAATTCATTGAAACGCCGTTTCAACATTTCGAAGAAGTCCTTCCTGAAATAGCAGTAGCAAAGTTGGCAGCTGAGACACCGAGACAGATGGCCAGGATGGCATCTCTGGAGGACGCAAGGGCCACAATAAAAGAAGAGAAGAATTCAGCATGGGGGCAGTTACCTGACATTCCACATAAGACTGACAAGTTTGGATTAGGGTTCACAGCCGCTGGCCAGAAAGCTATGCGCCGTGCGAAGATTGAAAGGGCGCCAGTCAAGATTTCTCCCTACGGAGTCAACGCCTTGGAAGATGAAGACAAGGAGAGCAACATTGAGGAGTGGATTTATCCAACTGTCAAAGGAGGATTGAGCAACTGGGAGGCAAAAGACTTTGTCCCCATCACTTTTATTCATCAGTAATTTATCTGTTAAACATTTCTTATTGGGTCTGTAATATTTACTTTCAAACAATCCGTACACTATCTTTTCACCTCCTGCCTTGCCCGAGGCATGTAGGTCCATTTGTAAGGGTTTTGATTATTTTTCATATCCATATGCCATGTTTAATGATTCATTTGACGTTTTTCATTTGATAAACTGCTTATGTTCATTTTCTTTCCTTTTGCATTTTTTGTTTAAGGATGGCTATCCCTTACACACACCCACACTCACCAATGCAGGTACCCATCCACTCCGGATTCCATGGGTGACTATTCTGCTATATCTTTCAATAACTCTGAGGATCTGGTCAATTTAGCCGAGTATGAAGATGACGAAGGTTGTGAAGTACCCGGGGAACTAGCCAGACTTCTGCAACAAGAGGAAAGGGCCATCTTACCGCATGAAGAGTCACTGGAAACTGTCAACTTAGGGACTGAGGAAGACCGGAAGGAGGTGCAAGTGGGTGCCAATCTGGAACCAAAAGTCAAGGAGCGCTTGGTACAGTTGTTGAATGAGTATGTTGAAATCTTCGCTTGGTCTTATGAAGACATGCCGGGTTTAGACACAGACATCGTGGTTCACCGTCTCCCCACAAGAGAAGATTGTCCACCGATCAAGCAAAAAGTTCGCCGAATGAGGCCTGACATGTCTGAAAAGATCAAAGCAGAAGTAATGAAGCAATTCGATGCTGGCTTTCTGGCTGTTACGTCCTATCCCCAATGGGTCGCTAACATTGTGCCAGTACCTAAGAAAGATGGCAAAGTCAGGATGTGTGTGGACTACCGGGATTTGAATAGGGCCAGCCCTAAAGATGATTTCCTGCTACCTCACATTGACATTTTAATCGACAATACAGCTCAGCACAAAGTGTTTTCCTTCATGGATGGATTCTCGGGCTACAATCAAATCAAAATGGCCCCCGAGGATATGGAGAAAACAACTTTTGTCACACAATGGGGCACTTTCTGTTATAAGGTGATGCCGTTCGGGCTGAAGAACGCAGGGGCAACTTATCAACGCGCCATGGTAGCTTTGTTCCATGATATGATACATCATGAGATTGAAGTTTACGTAGACGATATGATAGCTCGGTCACAAACAGAGGAAGAGCACCTTGAACATCTAGAAAAGTTGTTTGCCAGATTGAAAGAATACAAGCTCAGGCTGAATCCAAGTAAATGTATTTTTGGAGTTAGGTCTGGTAAACTCCTGGGATTCATTGTAAGCAACAAAGGCATTGAAGTCGATCCCGCAAAAGTGAAAGCAATACAAGAAATGCCTGCTCCCCGTACTGAAAAGGAGGTTAGAGGGTTCTTAGGGCGCTTAAACTATATTGCCAGATTCATCTCACATCTGACTTCTACCTGTGAGCCAATTTTCAAACTCTTGAAGAAAGATCAGGTAGTCGAATGGAACGACGATTGCCAAGCTGCTTTTGATAGAATCAAGGAGTATTTGCTATAACCTCCTATTCTGATGCCACCCGTCGAAGGAAGACCATTGATCATGTATTTGACCGTCTTGGATAATTCAATGGGGTGTGTTTTGGGCCAGCATGACGAGTCTGGTCGAAAAGAGCATGCTATTTATTACCTTAGCAAAAAGTTTACCGACTGTGAGACTTGCTACTCACTGCTCGAGAAAACTTGCTGCGCTTTGGTATGGGTTGCTCGCCGACTAAGACAGTATATGCTGACTCATACTACCTTGTTGACTTCCAAAATGGATCCTATCAAGTATATCTTCGAAAAGCCCGCTTTATCTGGAAGGATAGCTAGATGGCAAATGATCTTAACTGAGTATGACATCCAGTACACCACCCAAAAAGCTATAAAAGGGAGTGTATTAGCTGACCATCTGGCTCATCAGGCTATCGAAGACTATCAACCCATGAGATTTGACTTCCCAGACGAGGACATCATGAATTTGGACAACGTTGAAGGTGACGGACCGTATGACGGACCCGAAAAGGGATCCCGATGGACCCTGTACTTTTATGGTGCTTCAAATGCGCTTGGAAACGGTATTGGCGCAGTACTCATTTCTCCGGAAGGTTGTCACACACCTTTCACGGCCCGACTTTGCTTCAGCTGCACAAACAACATGGCTGAGTATGAAGCCTGCATCTTCGGTCTCAAGGCTGCTATAGACTTGGGGATCAAATCTTTGATCGTATTTGGGGACTCGGCTTTGGTTATCAGTCAAATCAAAGGAGAATGGGATACCAAACATCCTAATCTCGTCCCATACAAAGAACATGTCCTGACATTGTTGCCGCATTTCGAGCAAATTACCTTCGAGCATTTCCCGCGAGAAGAGAATCGGCTAGCAGATGCTCTAGCCACAATGTCCTCCATGTTTAAACTCAACTGGGATAACGAGGCTCCCCAAATCACCATCGAGCGTATGGATGAACCGGCGCATTGCCACGAGATTAATACCGAAGAAGTAGTGGAACAACCTTGGTTCCATGAAATCAAAAGGTATCTCGAGACCCGGGATTATCCTGAAGGAGCTTCCGTGAATGACAAGAAGTTCTTAAGGAAATTTGCTGCTAAGTTCTTCCTGAGCAACGACATCCTTTACAAACGAAGCCAAGATTGTGTATTACTCCGATGCGTAGATAAAGCTGAAGCAGAGTTGATCATGACTGATATACACAGCGGCACATTTGGCACTCACTTGAGCGGGCATACAATGGCCAAGAAGATCCTAAGGGAAGGCTATTACTAGTCTACCATGGAGGCTGACTGCCATCAACATTCCCGTACTTGCCACAAGTGTCAAGTCTATGCTGACAAAGTTCATATTCCTCCGGTTCCTCTCAACGTCCTGACTGCTCCGTGGCCCTTTGCAATGTGGGGGATTGATATGATTGGAGAGATCAAGCCCACGGCTTCCAACGGACATCGCTTCATCCTGGTTGCCATTGACTACTTCACTAAATGGGTCGAAGCAGCTTCCTTCGCCTCTGTCACTAAAAATGTGGTTGCCCGCTTTATCAAGCAAAATCTCATGTGTCGGTATGGTGTTCCAGACAGGATCATCACAGACAACGGTACAAATCTGAATAATACCATGATCACCGCTCTGTGCGAACAGTTCAAGATTTATCATCACAATTCATCTCCCTATCGGCCGAAGATGAACGGTGCTGTTGAAGCTGCGAACAAAAACATTAAGAAAATCGTTCAGAAAATGACAGTCACCTACAAAGACTGGCATGAGATGTTACCGTTTGCTCTGCATGGATATCGTACGACGACACGTACTTCAACTGGGGCAACCCCATTTTCTTTGGTTTATGGCATGGAAGTTGTTTTGCCTATGGAAGTCCAGATCCCTTCTCTAAGGATTATGAAGGATGCAGGTTTGAAAGAAGATGATTGGATGCAGACCCGACTTGATCAGCTCAATCTGATCGACGAAAAGCGACTTGCTGCTATATGCCATGGTCAAATGTATCAAAAGCGAATGATCAAGGCCTTCAATAAGAAAGTCAGACGTCAAGTGTATCAAGTCGGAGACCTCGTAATCAAGCGGATTATCTTGCCGCAGAGTGATCCCAGGGGCAAATGGACTCCTACATATGAAGGACCATTTGTAATCAAGAGCATATTTTCTGGTGGTGCAATGATTCTGACCACCATGGACGGTGACGATTTGCCGCACCCTGCGAACGCAGACATAGTCAAAAGATACTACGCATAAAATAACCCGGCAAGTCGAAAACCCGAAAGGGCGGCTTGGGCAAAAATAGGCATCCCGGTGAGCCGAAAACCCGAAAGGGCGGTTCAGGCAAAAATTAGGGATAAAAATATAAAAAAATCTGTACACCCGGCAAGTTGAAAACCCGAAAGGGCGGCTTGGGAAAAAATGGGTATCCCGGTGGATCGAAAACCCGAAAGGGCGATTCAGGCAAAAGTTAGGGAATTAAAGCGTATGACTATGTCTCGTCGGATCACTTCAAAGACGATCTCTTCATCAACCGGTTCCAGGTTTCTGATCAATCCAGCCATCGTCAAACGAAGCATTGAATGGACAGATATGCAGGGTTGTGAAAGATATAGCGGAAGGGAATCCCATGGAATCATTTCACATAGCCATCTTTATTTTGTATAAACCTTTCAAATATTTACGACAAAATCCTCTTACTAGGATGATTGTCTCCTTTGTACAAATATACTCATAGAAAATCAATACAAATACTTTTCCCAGAAATTTGTGTCATTTCCTTTTCTTTTCTCTTGCACTATTTGTTTATTTTGAGAAACGCCCAATGTTTTGTTAAATAGGCATATGCATTTGAAACATAATCATTTCCTTATGAACCAAGAAAGAGGATTACTGATAAGTCGAAGGTACAATTGGATAACCCGATACCCTTTCAAAGGAAACCCCCGGGAGGTTTGGAATCCATATCCCTAGCGAGTCTTGAAGCTCATCCCCAGTAGATTCTGGAAGCTTATTCCCCGCAGAGAACGGACGTCTCTCCCGAGTTTTATTCAAAGTTATTCCTCCCAAGGACTTATAACTAGGTTATCCTCAGCTAACAACCGCGGAAGATCGCACTCGCCAAAATTCTTCCTATCCCCAGCGGAGTTCATCAAAATTCCCCAGCAGTAACTTATCTTTACAATCCATCAGCCAAAAGGTCCTTAGGAATTCAATTCCCCTCAGAGTTTAAGTTTCAGTGTCCCCAGCAAAGCCAGACTAATGAACCTCCTCCCCACAGAGTTTTAGGAGAACAAATCTTGAGTCCCCAGTGAAGTCGCCAGAGATGCTTCCCGCCAAACTGAAGATTCTCAGTCTTGCATCCCAGCATGAGTCTACTAGATTGGTACTCCCCGGTAGAAGTCATCAGGAATTCCCCAGAGGTTTGGTATACAACCCAAGCTCCTTATTCCCCAGTCACAGCCAAGGAATTATTCTTCCCGGCAGCAGTCACGATGCTTTTATCTTCAGCCATCCAGGATTCATCTATCCCCAGCAAGACAGCTCATCGGCTTACATGCGCATTCATTACATTCATATCATAAACATTGATATAACATATATTGCATCATACATTTCATGCAACATAATTTGGTGTTCAGCTGACATTTTGTCCTTTTCAGGATAAGAATAAAAAGCTATCCTGAACAGTTTCAGATGCAGTTTTACACGGATTCATCATCAAGCGACCCTGCACCGGTTCTTATTCAAACTTCAAGACCTTTGAAAATAGTTTACGGACGCTTCCCAACAACGGATGCTGCTCCATTGCTTATTCAACTTCAAGATTTCTGAAAACAGTTCACGGGTCCTCCAAGTAACGGATGTTAACCTATCGCTTGTTCAGTTTCTTCTCCAGACTTCTGAAAACAGTCTATGGATTCTTCCCAACAACGGATGTTAATCTATCACTTGTTCATACGCGACCTTTGAAAACAGTTTACGGACGCTTCCCAACAACGGATGCTGCTTCATTGCTTATTCAACTTCAAGATTTCTGAAAACAGTTCACGGGTCCTCCAAGTAACGGATGTTAACCTATCGCTTGTTCAATTTCTTCTCCAGACTTCTGAAAACAGTCTATGGATTCTTCCCAACAACGGATGCTAATCTATCACTTGTTCAGACGCAACCTTTGAAAACAGTTTACGGACGCTTTCCAACAACGGATGCTGCTCTATTGCTTATTCAAACTTCAAGACCTTTGAAAACAGTTTACGGACGCTTCCCAACAACGGATGCTGCTCCATTGCTTATTCAACTTCAAGATTTCTGAAAACAGTTCACGGGTTCTCCAAGTAACGGATGTTAACCTATCGCTTGTTCAGTTTCTTCTCCAGACTTCTGAAAACAGTCTATGGATTCCTCCCAACAACGGATGTCAATCTATTGCTTATTCAGACCCTCAGTTCAGAATGGTCCAAAGCATGGACACTTTCCTGAAACTCATCCCAAATGGCATCTCTAAGCCCATCCCCGACAAGTCTCTGTCACTCTTCCGGATGGCATCATTAAGCCCATCTCCAAATGGCATCTCTAAGCCCATTCCCACATCCATTGCTTTGACGAGTGCAAATTTCCGGGCACTCTAGTGTCCAATCTCCTTTTACCCTCGAGTCACGAAAGGCAAACCTGCCAATCTAACTCTTCGGATTCAAGAAGATTGAACAGGGGCAACTGTTGTACCCCAAAATTTGCCCTCCCATTTCTCATGGATTTCTCATCACAAAACCTTTGAAGCCCAAGATCTAGTTAGGGTTTCATCTGCTCAAGACTCCTCCTTGCACTGCTGACCCAAATTAGGGTTTGTGTTTGCACAAAGATGTTTTGATCTAAAATTCCTAAGATGACTTTCATGCTTCATATTGGACCCCCAAGTTTATCCTCATCAAGTTTCAAGTCTTGATTCCAAGTTTTGCTCAGTCAATTGGACAGTTGACCTAGAAATCAATTGTATTGGGGAAAAAGTAAACTGTGGCCAATTGACAGTCAAACCTCATGAAAATTGATCCACATCAATATTATAAACTTCCATGAACCATTTGGTCAAGTTTGGATCACAATTCCACAAGAAATTTGATCAGATCACCAAAAGGGCAAAATGGTCATTTTTAGGGTTTTGACTGCACAAAGGCAATTTTTGACTGTTTGACCCAACCAATGGCAAACCAAGCTCATATATGGACTCAAGGACCCCATGGAATTGTCTTGACATTCTCAACAAGTTCAAAAGATCCCAAGTACACAAGATTGACAGTTGAATTTCCCAGTCAATTGATCAATTTTGACTGTATACTGAAAAGTCAAACTTTGACTTTTTGGTCAAAATCAAGAGTCAAGATTCATTTTTCATCAAAACATGCCAAATCATGAAACTTGTTCACCAAGAAATCACAAAATGCAAATTAGGGTTAGAAATTAGAATTTTTCATAACTTAGAATTTTTCTAAGTTATAAAAAACCCTAATTTTTTCCCAACTTTGCCCCACTTTTTCACCAAGATCCATTTGGATTCAAACAAAAGTAAAAACATGAAAGTTGTAGCTTGTTGCATAATCTACAACTTTGATTCACAAAGTTTTCCCATTTGAGGCTTGTATCTCAAGTTACAAATTTTTGAATAAGGGCACTAAACCATTCTTAACTTAGTGAAATTTTAACCTATTTTGACAAGGTTTTCTACCCAACTTCAAGGCCATTTTCCATACACTTCCACTTGAAATTTCAATTTGCATTTCAAAGATGGATTGTAGTACACATTCCAAGCTTTCCAAAATGTCCAAGAACTCATCAAACAACCTCATAACTTGAGAGAATCGAATTTCACAATATGGCAAAAACTCACTTTTGAATTGATCATGAACATGTTCATAACTTAGGCCATTTTCAAGTCAGCATGGTTTGTGCTAAATTACAGGTCCTAAAAACCTTTGACACTCAATAATTCAATGCAAAACCTTTGTGCCAAGGCCTTGTTTCATGAGTTCAAGCATTGCCTAAAGGATTAATCCCAAAATAGATAAAGCATTTCTTCCATTTTTGCAAAAGTTAACTTTATGTCCAATTGAAAATCCAAGCAGTACAAATGAGATCTAATTGGCACAAGATTATGATCAAAACACTCTGATCAAGGAGGGATTATGCAGCTCATTAGGGGGCCTCTACTGACCTAAAAACACAACTTGGGCATTTGTTGCTTAAAGTGTAAGTAACTTGGCATTTTGTAACACAACTCTCATATCAGCTGGCAAACACTTAAGTGAACTTGTGAAACACACTCAAGACATCTCAACCAAGCTATTGCACGACCCTAACACCTCTCATACACTCCCAATCTCAGAATCACCTTAAAACTGCAAAAACAGGGCCAGGCCTGCAGTTTGAGTGCCATCTTCCATTTCCCTCAAGTTCTCTTGCCCAAACCAGTTCACATGCATTCCCTAGCATCTATGCAAGCTAACCATGACTTGAAACACGGCCTGTAATCCCTCTAACCAGTTCCACCATTTTCAGTTTCTTGTTTTGCAGGTGAAGTGCTCTAGCACGATTCAAAAGCTTTCAAGACAAAGTAAACATTGGAATAGCATCCCTGGACCTCAAGGAAGCTTTTCCAATCATCACCTTGCACTGAAAGCTTCTTCATTACCAGATAGAACTTCAACTGAACATGTATGTTGGTGAACTTCTATCTCTCTTATTAAGCATCATTAGCTCTAAGTTTGTGAATAAACAATGTTCTACTCATGCCACTGAACATGTACATGTTTTTACTTTTCATTTCTTTTGCTTGAGCTGTGAGAATTTAAGGTTTGAAAATGGCAGAAAATCTAGGTTAGGATTTGGGGGAGAAGAAATTCTCCCTCATCTTAGAGAGTTAGATTAAGTTCTGCATATGGTTGGATTCGTCTCTTGATGCTGAACATTTTTTATGTTTTGAGTTTTCATTAATAAGCCAGGAATCAGGAGTTAGAAGTTTGAGAAGAAGGGCGCGCGTTTTGAACTGGTTTTGTCTGAAGGTTGAAGACAATGTCTTCTTGGGCTGGGCCTGAGTGATTTTTTTATTCACACCACATTTTTGGTTTTACACCCCCTGAGCCCATTTGCTTTATTTTTAATGTTTTTTGACTTTTTCTTTTTTTAATTGACTCATTTATTTTTTCTCAGCATATTAAAAATATAAAAATATTTTTTCTCATCATTTTTGAATTTATTAGGTATTTATTTGATTTTTTCTTTTAGTTTGTACATAAATAAATAAATATATACTTTTTGTTTAAAATACTAAAATAGCACAAATATATTTTATACACTTTTATCTTATTTTTACTTCCTGAAAATATTTCATAGAAAAATACTTTTTTTTATTTTAATATTAAATATTATTAATTAATATATATATAATACATATCTTGTAAAAAATATAAATATACATATATATATTAATACATTTAGGGTAAAAGTATCAAAAATATACATATTTTTATTTTTATTAATATTTAACACTAAAAAGACATTTTTATAAATATACTATATTTTATCTTATTTTTGTATGTAAATAGTAAATATTATATGAATTAATTGATTAATATCCCTTTTTGATTAAAAATTAGGGTTTTGCCCTAAATTTGAAAATACTCCAAAAATAATACCTTTTTATTTCTCTTTTTATTTTCACATAAATAATATTCTTTTTTTCATACATATAAAAATTCTTTTTACATTTTGCATATTTATTTCAATTTCCATTTAATTATACAATTATTTGTCTTGTAAATATTCAAAGAAAATGATGTAATAGTTAGGTTTAAATTCTTGTCTAAATATACCCCATTTGAAACATTGTACCCCCCTCCCCATATTATTGTGTTGTAATAGTGTAGGGATTTAAATTTCGCACTTTAATGCTTTCTAAACCTACCATGCTAGAATTAGGGTTTGTATGCGAATAAAACGAACAAAATAGTTTGACCTAATTTCAAGATAAATAAGCATGAAAATGGACAACACATTTCACACTTGCACCCCTAGGGTATTCCACTTTGTTGCCTTCAAATAATTGGGCCATATTGCATGTTGAATTTCTTTGGGTAAAACAAACAATCAAATGATCATAGTCCCTCAAAATGTTGCCTAAATGAATGATCAAGTCCCTTTTAAAGAAACAAATTGCCCAAAGACATTTAACACTATTGCAATTATGGTCTAAACGATGACCCGCGCCCGTCCCTTTCACCTCCTAAGACAAGATTGTCCACCAAATGCAATGATGGAACAAAATTGTCAAAAGGTTTAAAACATAAGCAAAAATCTTTGAGAAAACTCTAGGGTAGATAACTCTTAAAGTACTTGTCAATTTGCAAAGAAAACACTTGCCTAATTTCAAACTATACTTCACAAACACTTTCAAAACAAACTTTCAAAAAACCTTGAAACATCTTTTCAAAAGACAAAACACCTTTTGTAAAACATTCGAGTAAAGAATTGTTACAAGGGTAGCCTATACAAGGCATCTTTTTAAAACATTTTCAAAACCACACATCAAGCACCATTTTAAACAATTAAAAACCAAGGCATGTTGATCTAAGCAAGTACCTAAGAGCCCATGGATAACCATGGATAGAAAGGGTGCTAATACCTTCCCTTTCTATAATCTACTCCCCGAACCCAAGAAAAATCTCAAAGGTTTTTGCTGTGCTTTTTAAACCTTTCCTTAGGATAAAATAAAAAGTCGGTGGCGACTCTTGCTCAACCGAAACATTTGCGAAAACAAACGCAAAACCCTAGTCAGTTCTCCCACCGTATCACAGACCGGTTGTAAAAATTACGGAATTTTGGACTAAATGCGCGATTAGTCAAAATAGATTTGAAATACTTTAGCAAAAATAGTTTGTTTAGATTATATTATTGTGAAAAAGAATTTGATGATTTGTTGTGTATTTTTTTAATAATATTAATTACAAAAAATCTTAATTAATGCATGATATAAAATATTTTAATGCAAAATGTATAAAAAATATGGACATGAATTTTTACATAAAATAATTATTTTACATGATAATATAGATAATATAATATTTTAGTAAAAATAAAAATTAATAATAAAAATTATTATTATAAAAATAAATAATAGTAATAAAAAGAAATAAGAAAAACATAATATAATAAATAAAAGGTATAATATAAAATAAAATATAATAATTTAATTAATTAAAGGGGGTGTAGTTTTAGTTGAGTAGTAAAAGATGGGGGTGTAAGAAGTCAGGGCCTGAATTAAATCCAGGCCCAGTAAGCCTGGGGGTGTGTTTTTCTTGCTGGTTTAGTAAACGACTGAAAGGGAGGTGTCAAAGACACTTAGGCCTGGCCCATACGCAATGTGAGAAGGGGTCTGGGTGATCGTTCATGGTGATGGTGCATGGGCTTATGGTGGACTTGGCCTTATGGCCGTCTGATGAAGATCATGCGGATGAAATTGAATGATGCACGATAATTGTCCTAGGCGCGCAGGTATTGTATATTTACGGAACATAAAACATTGTTTACATTTTTATTACTTATTCCTTTGTTTTACATTAACCCCTCGTCTCTCTTTTTCCTCAACCCAGCAAACCCTCGTCACCTTCTCCTTCCAACCCTAATCCCAACCAATCACCACGGCGGCACATCGACCTCTGCCGAATCCCTTCCCTTCTATAAACCTACCCTATCACCCTTCAATTAACAACATGACAAAAGAGAAGAAACAAAAGCTGAGTCGTTTACCCTATTGATGATTTCGTATTCTGAGTTCTTTAAGCAATTCAGTTTGCTAATCTCCTCTTCTCGTCTTATTCGCAGGTCACGGTGAAGTATCAGTGGTGGACTGTGAAAAGAGTATCGGCGGCGAAGAGTTTATGAGCGGCGATTAGGGTTTAAGATATTGAAACCCTAATCGATATCCTCTTCGTTCTTCAACAAATTGAGCTTTAGGTATTTCGTTTTCCCTGTGTTCTTCTCCAACTCCTTCTTATGTTCTTCAAGCCTCGCAATTTCGTCCGTGTTTGAATTCCCCCCCTTTCACTATATTCTTTGATTAGTATTTATAGGGTTTGAATTATTGGGCTTGAATCAAGTTTGTTAGCATAGATTTAGGGTTTTTTATAGATAAATTAGGGATTTGCCATTCTGTGTAATTGATTCAAATTGTAATTGTAGTTGATTTGTAGTTTAATTGGATTTGATTATGTATTCTGTGTATATTCGACTGGACCAAGATTCGATTTTATGTTGTAATTTTCGAATCTTGTTCTGTAAATACATTTCTGGGCTGGACTTAGGATAAATATTTGATTTATGTTAATTATTTGCTGAAGATTTGATTTGATTTCAATTTCTACAGTAAGTGTTTGTTGAGAAAAATGTGCGCCTATTTTTGTTATGATTGGTACAGTAGTTGTTTTTCCTTTAGCATGGGGCCCATCGTTTCTTATTCTTTGTTCAGCCCATGCGCATTGTTTTTTCTATGGCCAATAACAATAATCCTGACGTGAAATGGGCCTAAGTTTACAACTTTTGATTCAACAAATCTTTTTTTCAAAACAAAAATCTTTAATAAATAAATTATATAAATAATATTTAATATAACATCTCTTATTAATAAAATAAAATATTATTAAAATACATCTCTAAAAAAACTTAATAGTAATAATTGAAGAATATAACTTCTCTTAATAAAGAAATGTATATATTTTATTTAGTAAAGTTAATAGTACCAGAAAGTTTTAATAGTAATACTACTTTTTTTAGTCCAGTAATAATAAAAGATCATAAGTGTATTTCTATAAAACCTTAATGGGTCTGCATGCATTTTAATGGACTTCAAGATGCAACCCCACTCTTTCTTTTTACTAGCAACCATAACACTTAAATGGGCTTTATTATTATTTAAACTTGATAATATTTTCTAAAATAATTTTTCATATTCGAATCTCATAGGCCATTGGCCACCGTGCTTCGTAAACGGACCTACAGGTATATGGGTCTTTCTGATTTAGAAAGCCCCACTCCCCTGAATTAAAGTACACCCCCCCCCCCCCCCCCCCCTAATTGACTTGGATTTTAATAATGAGCCATCAGATATTGCTGAACCATCCTTAATTAAGCATTTCTCTTTTATTTTTAATCTTGAAAATATAATCGCAAAGGTTGGGCAAATTTGGGGTACAACACATTCCAACCTTAAAATATTTAGCCAGAAATGGAAATAAAAGCAAGCATATTAAAGTTGTTTGACATAGTAATAAAGGCGAGGCAAGGTAATGAAATAAGTAATGTAAGTGTAAGACAAAATGATTAAATAAAATAAAAACTTAAATAGAAACCTGCTCCAAATTGGAGTCATTAAATCTTGGTACAACTGGAAAGTAAATACTTGAAATAAAATGACGGCAAGATTGTAAATAAAAGATGCTCCAACCTAATCGAGACTATGGTGTAATAATCCTCCGATGTGGCGAATTATTTCTCTTACACAAGTGAGTATAGGCTTAGCGTTGCAAGACTAAATTGGATGATAGAAAATGAAATGAAAACTGCTATTTATAGAAATTCTCCAGACTGTGCTTTGACAGAATTTCCCCCTAACTCCTTTTGGGTGGGAAGAAGCTTTCCAAAGACCGCGGGCACCGATGCCCCTCTGCAGGCGCGGAGTGTGCAAATAGAAAGATCGTGGGGGACGTGGAAGTTATCCCTTGGGTGGAGTGGGACACGTCGCGACACCCCCTATAGCGGTCGCTGAGCTGAACTCCATGTGAAGGATTTCTCTGAAAAACTCGATTTCTTGGCCTTTTCGCTTGGTTTCTTCACGAAGAGCTCCAAATGGGCATGTTGCCTGAAAACATGACAAATACAAGCATAACGCAAGAAAACAATACTAAAAAATAATGAAAAACATGTGTTATTTGAGTCAAATATGCAGTGCGATTAGGTCTTATCAAATTCTCCCACACTTAAACTTTTGCTTGTCCTCAAGAAAAAACTCTCAGAAGTAGATGAAAAGAAGAACATTATTTACAAGATTTTGAGCTAAAAGGGCTTCTAAGTTCAAGTAAGGGTGTGCTGATAGGTACTAACTAATTGTACCAAGGATATCGTGATAACACTTTCTGCACAAAAAATGTGGGCATAAATATTCCTATAAAAACACATCCATGTTAGTCCACTATGCCTAAGCTTTCTTATTTTGTAAGGTCCTTTTTCATTCAGGCGCAATTACATTAAGCTCGTTATCCATACCTACTCGTAGAAAAGTGACCGGTTAGTGACTCTGATCTCAAGCATGGGGTTCTGGTATATGAATAGGTATAACCCCTTTATTTACCCAATTGTGGTTATGGGGGATCAGACTGTAATCCTCCCTACTAAGTAGAGCACCAGACACCACTAAACCAACCAACAATGGGCATAAACCTTTTATTTTCTTTTTGTTTCCTTTTTCAATATTTACAACAATTTTTAAGTTAAGTGGCTGTGTGAGAGTCACCTAACCCGAAGTTTTATTTTCAGTTTAAAGAAAAGAAACAGAGATCATTCACTTATTTTCATCGGTCCCCTTCATAGAGCATGCTTAGGCCGGAGCTGACTGCTAAGATAAACTAAAAAAATACCTTTGTTACAATAAAATAAAGCTACAATATAGGGGGTAACGAGATTAGTTCTTATATTTACAAAGTTTATGGTGCTAAAAAGATATCGATTTTTCAAAAAGTATCCCTAAGTCAAACACATCCTACCCTGAACCTGTCTTACAGCTCAAAAATTTTAAAACACACAGTTTTGTTTTGGCACAAAAAAATTGTTGGGTAAGGCTAAAAGTAGGGAAATAAGGATACACAATGCAAAAACACAAAGGACTCATCAAACACATGAATTTTATTAAGAACAAAATAAACAAAACAACTAAAGTACTAGAAAGCGATAAATACTGAAAATAAAGAAAAAGCGATAAAAAAATATCCTCCCACGCTAAAACTAGACATTGTCATCAATGTTCCGATAAAAGAGTAGGAAGGAGTAACCTGGATGGTGCTAATGGGGTCCACTGGTACCCTTGTCGTCTTGTGTGGGAAAATCGGCACGAAAGCTCCTGCTACGATGTCGGCTCTCTCAGGAAATCTCAAGTCGGCAGACTCTTCCGAAAAGAAAAGCATTTGCTTCCTGCGGCTGGCAGGTTCTACCTAATAAGGTTCCTTGAGAGGCTTTCATCAAAGTGAAATGCCTCTCGAGCCAAACTTCTAACAACGCTGCTCGGACTGGAAGGCAATCTGGGTCTCTATAATAGTACACAAGGAGCCAGCATTTTGCACTTGAGATGCCTGCATGAATGCCAGGTTGTCTGCAAGCTACTGTTGCATGGAGGAAAGGAGGGTATCTTTCCTCTCCTTTTGATCCATAAGATCTCTCCACATGTCCTCAGTGACATAGAAACCAGGAGCGGAACCTACAGCTGGGTTAGAAGAAGAGGGTGCAGTGTGTGTAGGTGGTACATCGTGAACAGGTGACTGCTTATGCAAATCATACTCATCATCAGTTTTGTTACCCTCCTCCAAAGGAAAATTTGGGGGTAATAGACCGGCAAAAGATGGAGCACTCAAATCATAGGTCCAGTTACGGTCAAATCGCATTTCAGTGCGCCGAGTGCAGGGAATAACAACACTGGGTATAGCAGCACCATTAATCATAAGGAGAAAACCACCTTCCTTCCTCACTTTGCATACACGTAGCTTTTAAAAATTTTAAATTTATAATGCGGGAAGGAAGTGGTTCAAGTGTAGCAAGCTCAGTGTCCAAACCTAGGGCACGGGCAATAGAAGTAACCAGGCCACCAAAAGAAATTGGCCCCGCCCTTTTTCAAAATGAAACTCATATGGGCGGTCATAAAAGGGGCGGGGTTAATTTTGGTATTTGTGAAACACCCCTGCATAAAGATAAGTTCTTTACCATTTACTTTGTTTGGATTTTCTCAGCTAAAAATAGTGCATGCCAAAAGATAGCGGAAAACACGTATTGTCGGGTTGTGGATACTTGAAGCTAAAAGACCGTCAAAAGAATTAGCATGTTGGTTTGATAATTTAAACCAAAAGGCATAACCTTCGATTATCCAATCTGAATCCAAGGGTGCTTCACAAATTTCACCGTCCCCATGAGGCATCCCCAACAATTTTGCTAACCTATCGGTGGAGTATTTATATTCAACATTAAAAAGACTAAATTTCATTTCACCTATGGTGCTAGCAGTGTTGGGTCTGACATTATAAATTAGAGAACTTAAAAACTCATGTGTCAGCCTCGGGTAGGTAGGTTCTTTCTGAGCAAAAAATCATGCATGCCTACTTTATCTAATAAACTGAAAATACTATGATATATCCCTAAAGTATACAGACAGTCTTCATCGATATACCTGGTAGAGTAAATATCTTGTGTCTGTAATGTTTCAAGCAGCTTCTTTTGTCGCTCTCCAAGCTTCCCCGCGTGAAGAATGTATCCGTTGAACTCCATTATTGTTGTTTTTGAAAGTAGAAGATGGGAAATGAGTTTTTATAGTGATAATCGATAAAAATTGGGTGTTTAGTGGATTTTTAATGGTGAGAATGGAATGAGGAAGATGGTGATGTAGGTGGCTTTTAATTGTAGTGGGAAAGTTATGGCCTTTAATGGAGTTTTAAGGTGGTCAAAAATGGGAAAAATGGGTTTTGGAAGAGGAAGAAGAAGGGAAAAATGGAATTTTCATGGAATAAAGTCGTTATAGCTTCAGACCCCACCGAGGGCGCTGAGGGAAGGTCTGCGGGTGCGGTCTTTGGTAAAAGTGGTATGGGCCGTTTTTTCTTGGATCGGGCCTTGGATCTTGTAATTTTCTACCTACTTTTTTTTGGGGGGGGGGGGGGGTATGCTCAAAGTATCTCCTGTAAATTCATTTTTTTTCTTCTTGCTCCATGCATGATATAAATATAAAAAGTTAAAATAAGTTAAAATAATCACACAAATAATAAATGATAAAATAATAAAATATTCCTATAAGTGGTCATGGAAAAATAAAAAAATGCGGTGCGAAATAGAAACAACATAAAAAAATTAACAAATAGAAAAATGTCAGGAAATGAATATCAGTAATAATAATACAGATGACATCTCTCAATCAGCAGGAACAATGTTTCCAGAACCTCGGACCTCTACTAGCCGGCGCTTAAGATCAGTGATCTCTCGAGATAACAAATCAAACTCGGATGCATGAGTGGCATCACAGACCTCAATGTGCAAAGTCAGATTGGCAACCTCCTGGCGAAGTGCGGCTAAATCATTATGCATAGCAGTAAGCTGTGAATGAACATCTAGCTCCTGTAAAGAAAAATTGTTAGAATACACAGTGGTCAAGGGTGCCTCTGGCGCATGTGTATACTCAGGAACAAAAGTCTCTCTGGGCCCATCAACAATCTCTCCCCATCCCTCTAAAGAGTAAGCCTAATTTGTTGGGTTGTAGACGCAAGTCATCAGAGGATCAGGCAAGGTGAAATAGTGGACAGTCTCGCCATTGATAAGGATTTTGTATTGGTGAGGATGAAATGAGACCCGCCTTATCAGACCATGATCCAAAAAAAAGTAAACGTCCATAAAGGAACTACCACAGTAGGAGGTCAAATGGTATAACTTGTCATCAAAGCCTAAAGCAGATGCTATCTGCGTGACGTTACCACCCACATGTATGGATCTCTCATAAGATCTAGCAGTCATGTGCAAACTCTCAATCAAGAAGTTTCCACTGGCTATAGAGCGAGACTAGCTGGTACAGAACATGAAAAACGGCTCTTCGGCACTAATAAGGTAGTCAGCATCACTTCTTCCGAAAAAGGTATGGCAAAGGATCATCTGAAAATACCTAAAAGCTGGGTTATGAATCTTCTTGGACAGCTGAGTAGAGGGATCAGAGCTAGCTCCACTGGAGATTTCGCTCAAGAACCTATTTATGCGCCTATTCATGTAATAACTCAAAGGAAGCTCAGGGATATCGTCTAGACCACTCTGAAAAATCAATAAATCACCAAACTGCTTCATGGTGAAAGTGTACTCAGTCCCAAACAGCCTAAAGCTGATGCGTCCTCTGTCTTCTCCGCTACTAACATACGGCTCATAATCGAGTGAGCTAAGAAAATCCAAGGTGAGGTTTTTGTAGGTCACATTAACATCATCAACATACTCCTCCCACTGAAGTTGGTTGCACAGGTATTGCACACTTACTTCAATTCCTAGTGCTTCCATGCAGTTCAGGTTAGGATATCGGGTAGGTAGCATTGGACGTGCGGCTAAGGTAGCATAGTGTCTCCTTTGTGCATCATCCCTAAAAACCACGTGCATGTCATCAAAGTGCGTCATCCTGAAAAGTATAGTTAGAGTATCTGGACCTGAAAAAAATATTATAAAGATTAGTTTGCATAAAATTGATTTGTGATAAAAAATAAAATAAATGAAAATAAATGAAAAGAAAACCAGGGGTTGCCTCCCATACAGCGCTTGCTTAACTTCATTAGCTCGACGATCAGATCTCACATTTCGGAAGTACGCATTCGTGGGTCTATCAATGTGTGGCTGGAGTATTCAACTGGAACCTCTCCTCCTTTATAAAGCTTCAATCTTTGTCCATTTACCACGAAGGGGGTACAAGAGTTATTTTTGATTTCAATTGCCCCGGATCTCAAGATCTTGGATATTTCAAAGGGATCGGTCCATCTTGAACGTAGCTTTCCAGGAAAAAGTCGCAAACTGGAGTTAAAAAGAAGAACATGATCTCCTATGTTGAAGTCTTTTTTAACGATTCTCTTGTCATTCCATATTTTTGTTCTTTCTTTGTATATTATGGCATTTCATAGGCATTCAGACGGAGTTCCTCCAGTTTATGGATATCAAGGATACGTTTTTCTCTGGATGCTAAGTAGTCTAAGTTCAAAGTTTTTATAGCGCAATATGCCTTGTGCTCTAATTCAAAAGGTAAGTGACGTGACTTTTTGTAAACCAACTCGTAAGGGGTAGTTCCAATGGTGATTTTATAGGTTGTTCTCTAAACCCATAATGCGTATTTTAGTTTTTCAGACCAATCTTTTCTGGATATTAAGACGGTTTTCTCCTAGATCTGTTTGATTTCACTGTTGGACACCTCAACTTGACCACTGGTTTACAGGTGATATGGTGTTGCTAATTTATGTTTTACTCCATATTTACTTAAAATCTTGTCAAAGATTTTGAATATAAAGTGTGATCCTTCATCACTTATGACAAGGCGGGGTATTCCAAACCTTGGGAAGATGTTAATCTTAAATAACTTGATTACTACTCTGGTGTTGTTTGTGGATGATGAAATAGCCTCAATCCATTTGGACACGTAGCCCAAACTACCAGTATGAATTTATTTACCATGGAGGATGGAAATGGTCCCATAAAATCTATACCCCATACATAAAAAAGTTCCACTTTTTAGATATTCCTTAAGGGAATTCATCACGTCTTGAGATGTTCCCAGTGTGTTGGCACCGTTCGCATTTGATAATGTTGGTATGAACATCGCGCCATAAAGTTGGCCAGTAGAGGCTGGCTTGAAGGATTTTAGCATATGTTTTGGATATGCTTGCATGTCCACCATATGGTGCGGAGTGACAGTGTTTGATGATGTTTTCTACCTCCTCTTCTGGGACACAACATCTAAAGGTATTGTCTATGCCTCTCTTAAATAGGAGTGGTTAATCCTAATAAAAATGTTTAACATTGTTGAAGAACTTCTTTTTCTGTTGGTAGTTCAGATTAAGGGGTATGTTATCGGCAGCTAGATAATTTACAAAATCAATATACCAAGGTACACTTCTCATTATTGAAACTTTCTCATCTATGTAAGGCTCAAAGTTGTCTATCTTAGCTACTAGTCTGTCATAGGTGAAATCATCATTTATAGGCAATAAGTTAGGTTTCAAATATTCTAACCTATAGAGATGGTTAGCGACTACATTCTTTGTGCCTTTTTTTATCTCTAATGTCCAGATCAAACTCTTGGAGTAAAAGGATCCATCTAAGTAACCTAGGTTTAGCATCATTTTTTGTTTAGCAGGTATCGAATAGCAACATGATCTGTGTAAATAATGATCTTAGCTCCAACCAAATAGGATCTAAACTTATCAATTGCAAAAATCGCGGCTAGCAATTCTTTATCTGTTGTTGCATAATTAAGTTGGGCAGCATATAGGGTTCTACTAGCATAATATATGACATGTAATTTCTTATGTTTTCTCTTCCTTAGGACAACACCAACGGCATAATCACTAGCATCACACATGATTTCAAACGGTTGTGTCCAATCTAGAGGTTGCATGATTGGAGATGAAATCAGTGCTTGCTTCAAAAGGTCGAAGGCTTCAATACATTTCTCATCGAAAATAAATTCGACATCTTTCATTAGAAGATTAGTTAAAGGTTTTATTATTTTGGAGAAGTCTTTGATATAACACCAGTAGAAACCAGCATGTCCAAGAAAACTTCTGACTTCCCTAATAGTTTTAGGTGGCTTGAGGTTCTTTATTACTTCTATTTTGGCCCTATCGACTTCAATTCCCTTTTCAGAGATAATGCATCCTAATATTATACCTTCTTTAACCATAAAATGACACATCTCCCAATTTAATACAAGGTTTACCTCAATGCATCTTTCTAGGATTCTCTCAAGTTTAGAGAGACAGTCTTTAAAATTGAATCCACATACCGAGAAATCATCCATGAATACTTCCATAATTCCGTCAAGAAAGTCTGCAAAAATTAACATCATACAACGCTGGAAAGTGGCTGGCGCATTACATATTTCAAAGGGAATTATTCTATAGGCAAATGTTCCGTAAGGACATGTAAAGGTCATTTTTTCTTGATCCTCAGGGTGAATAGGGATTTGAAAAAATCCCGAGTATCCATCTAGATAACAAAAATACGAATGTCTGGCTAGACGCTCTAGCATTTGATCTATAAAGGGAAGAGGGAAATTATCTTTCCTAGGTTCTTTGTTTAGCTTTCTATAATCTATACACATACACCAACCTCCTTCTGTTCTCTTGGCAACATGTTCACCTTTCTCATTTTCTGTGACTGTGATGCCTCCTTTCTTAGGTACCACATGTACATGACTTACCAATTTACTATTTGAAATTTGATAAATTATACCAGCCTCTTGTAACTTAAGAACCTCTCTCTTAACAACATCACTCATTATAAGGTTTATCCTCCTTTGATGTTCTCTAGAGGTTTTAGAATCTTCCTCCAACATAATCTGGTGCATGCACACAAATGGGCTTATTGCTTTTAAATCAGAGAAGTTATACCCTAAGGCTAGGGGATATTTTCATAAGATATCCAAGAGTTGTTTTGTCTCATCTTGATTTAAGATAGCACTAACTATAATAGGACGATTCATTTCTTCATCTAAGAACTCATATCTCATATTCTTGGGTAGTTCTTTAAGTTCTAAAGATGGTGTCTTAGGGCAAGGCATAAGATATGGGGTAAGGGCTAAACATTCGTAGAGGTTGTCATCAAAGTAGGGTTCCAGTATTTCAAATCCACCGTCCTCCCAAATGGGGGTTGAATGTAACTTGATAGTTTCGACAGGTTCTTCTTGATCTAATTCCAATATGCACTCATCAATGACGTCAATGGCATAACATGCATCTCCCATGACTGGTGCCATTAAGAGCTTCAAAAAATAAATTCTATCTTTTCATCACCTACCTCAAAAGTCAATTTTCCTTTCTTAACATCTATTATGGCTCTTGCGGTTGATAGGAATGATCTACCTAGAAGGATTGGGATTTCGTTGTCTTCTTTAATATCCATGACTACGAAATTTGTTGGGATATATAGCTGACCTATTTTAACTTGTATGTCTTCTAGTATGCCTATAGGATATTTAACTGATCTATCGGCCAATTGAAGAGACATTTTAGTCGGCTGCAATTATCCTAAGTTTAGCCTCTTACAAACTGCCAAAGGCATTAGACTGACGCTAGCTCCTAGGTCTAAAAAGGATTTATCAACCATGTGATTTCCTAGGATATAAGGAATGGAAAAACATCTTGGGTCCTTTTCTTTCTTGGCAAGTTTATTTTCGGAAATGAAATTGCACTCTAAAGGTTTAGAATCGTCAAATCTATGTTTGTTGGTCAAGATGTCTTTTAGGAATTTTGCATAAGATGGTATCTGAGTGATAGCTTCTGTAAAAGGAATCTCCACATGGAGCTTCCCTATAACTTTTATAAAAATTTTATATTGATTATCAATCTTGGTTTATTTAAGTCTTTTCGGAAATGGGATCGGAGGTTTGTATGGGGGTGGCGGTGTATAAGTTTTATCTTTAGTTTCGATTCCTGGGTGTTTTTGCTTTTCAGGTTCCCCTGGTTCTTCTACTTAGTCCGAAGGCATTACACTTTCCTTGGGTTGTTCGGGTACGCTTAATGTTTGGTATGTTGGTCCATTGTAAGTAAACCCACTTTGTAAGGTCATGGCACTAGCCTGTCCTTTGGGATTCGGTTGAGGTTGTCCATGGAATTGTCCTCTAGGTGTAGTTTGAGGAGCTTGTGTCTAGGCTACCTGAGAGATCTGAGTTTCAAGCATCTTGTTATGAGTAACTACTTGGTCAACCTTAGTTCCTAATTGTGTGATTAGTTCATTTATATGAATGTTCTGATTCAGGAACTATTTATTTTGCTGAGTATGGGCTGAAATGAAATTGTCCATGATTTTCTCAAGGTTTGGTTTCGGTGGTACAACTTGCAGGTTGGTTTGGCCTTTGGAAACCTTGGGGTCTCGGAGGCGCAAAATTCTGAATCAGGTTGTTGTTTTTATAGGAAAAGTTTGGGTGATTCCTCCATCCAGGGTTGTAAGTGTTTGAGAATGGGTTTCCTTGGGTATAGCTGACTTGTTTTGTGCTAGATCCATTCAACAGGTTACAGTCTAAAGTTTGATGTCATTGGGTCCCACAGAGTTCACATTCCGAGTGTACTGCAGCTACAGTGTTCGGGCTCTGAGACATGTTTTCAACTTTTAGGGCAAGAGCGTCCATCTTGGCTTACACCATGTCCAGGAAACTTATCTCATGTACTCCTCCTTGGGCATCCTTTTTGTCTACTGTTTCTCGTTCTTCTCCCCGTTGGTAATGGTTTTGAGCCATATTCTCTATGAGAGAACAAGCTTCAGGGTAAGAATTGTTCATCAGTGTGCCACCAACGGCAGCGTCGATAGATATCTTCGTGTTATAATGGAGTCTGTTATAGAAGGTGTGGATGATTAACCATTGTTCCAGTCCATGGTGTGGACAAGCTCTCAACAGGTCTTTATATCTCTCCCATGCTTCGACAAGTGATTCTCCTTGGTTTTGAGTAAGTCTGGTGATCAGGTTTCTAAGGACTGCAGTTTTGCTTAGAGGAAAATATCTAGCAAGAAAAACTCTCCTAAGGTCTTCCCGAGTCGTTATTGAATTGGATAGAAGGGAATATAACCAATCAAATGCTTTATCTCTGGTGGAAAAAAGGGAATAGTCTTAGACAGATTTCCTCGCGTGAAGCACTATTGGTCTTTAAAGTATCCACTAATTGAAGAAAAACTTTCAAGTGCTGATTTGGGTTCTCTGAGGCGAGACCAGCGAATTGATTTTGTTGCACTAATTGTAATAATGAGGGCTTTAGTTCTAAATTATTGGTGGTGATGGAATGGTTTACTATACTTGAACTAGGCTCCTCGTCTGATGGTTGGAAAAATTCCTTAAGGGGTCTTCGGTTACGATCTTCGGCCATAGTTCTCTTTATCCTACAGAGAAAAAGACGTGCTTGAGTGTAACGTTCGGGTTCCACTAAAGGATCTACTAAGTTTCCGATACTGCGATTCTTGTGAATTTACCGGATAATAAAGCCTTAGTCTAGATGGGATAACAATAGGGTACAAAATTTGACAAAGTTTGGTCCCCGGCAATGATGCCAAAAACTTGATCGGTCTGTTTATAGAGTTTAAAATCTAACTGCAACTGTACAACCTATCGAAGTAATATAAAGGATTGTCGAACCACAGAGAGAAATCGTCAATCTATCAACTCTATTGTTAAGTTGCTTATCTAGGGCAGATTAATTCAGTTGAGGGAGTATAATGCAAAGGAAATAAATAGATGAAGTAAATTCAGACAAAAGACAGGCTAGAATGTAAACCACATTGGTCAAATAGCATTTTAATTTGTATTTAATAGAACTACTCATGGGGAAATATTTTCCACTCTTGTAAAGAAACAATTTGACGGGAACTTGTCGCTTTCGCTAACTAAGAACCGAGTTTACTCTCTAGTCAAACCCTTCTATTGTCACTTATAAAAAGGCACTTCAAGCGCTAAAGCAGTAAACCTATTTTTAAGAAATTAGTTTCTTAAATTAGTAAAAAAGTGGTTTCAACTCGGAATGATTTACATAAAGAGATTCTAGGCTTTCGCTCGAGAATCGAATTGTAAACCTATAAACGCATCCGAAAATAGTTTCAAAATCAATTTCTAAAAGTGTCAAAGATCCCTAATTACCCAGTCAAAACGCTTTCGACCTTTTTGACCGGTTAAAAACTAACCAAGTTTACTCTTTGAAATGGACGGCTTTTGATCTTATCCAAAAATATTAAGTACGGAAAACTTGTGTTAAAAGTTAAAACAACCCATAAAGTGTTTCTACTAATACCGTGTGGAAATGATATCAATACAATGATCCTTACATTCCAACCTTAAAATATTTATCCAGACATGGAAATAAAAGCAAGCATATTAAAGTTGTTCAAAATAAACATAGTAATAAAGGCGAGGCAAGGTAATAAAATAAGTAATGTAAGTGCAAGACAAAACGATTAAATAAAAAAAAAACTTAAATAGAAACCTGCTCCAAATTGGAGTCTTTAAATATTGGTACAACTGGAAAGTAAATGCTTGAAATAAAATGGCGGCAAGATTGTAAATAAAATATGCTCCAACCTAATCAAGAGTATGGTGCAATAATCCTCCGATATGGCGAATTATTACTCTTACACAAGTGAGTATAGGCTTAGCGTTGCAAGACTAAGTTGGATGATAGAAAATGAAATGAAAACTTCTATTTATAGAAATTCTCCAGACTGTGCTTTGATAGAATTTCCCCCTAACTCCTTTTGGGTGGGAAGAAGCTTTCCAAATACAGCAGGCACCGATGCCCCTCTGCGGGCGCGGAGTGTGCAAATAGAAAGATCGTGGGGGACGTGGAAGTTATCCCCTGGGTGGAGTGGGACACGTCGCGGCACCCCCTATAGCGGTCGCTGAGCTGAACGCCATGTGAAGGATTTCTCTGAAAAACTCGATTTCTTGGCCTTTTCGCTTGGTTTCTTCATGAAGAGCTCCAAATTGGCATGTTGCCTAAAAACAAGACAAATACAAGCATAACACAAATCAATACTAAAAAATAATGAAAAACATGTGTTATTTGAGTCAAATATGCAGTGAGATTAGGTGTTATCATTCATTCGTCATCACTGATCGGGGAAGGTGCGAAATAAACCACCTGGATAGTAAAGGTATGCAACACATGAGAGTCCCTTGCTCTCTCATAGTACGAGTGTGAAGAGAGTGCAAAATATATCCAAGCAAAGTAGACATAAGATTATGAGTAAGAAATATTTTGATGGCGTTACATCTATGAGTTGGTCCGAATTAGGGAATAGTAATAAAACATAGATCAATAGAGCCAAGATCTTCTCAAAATCATGAAAACTCATAGCATCCAGAAACAAATGAGCCTTCTCTATCAGAAATTTAGCAAGAAGACCTTTAACTCCACTTCTTGTTTCCCAATTAGACATAATGTCTGACTGCTTCAGATGTAAGGCTGCTGCAATAACTTCAGGTTTTGGAACTTTCTCTAAACCGGTGAAGGGTGTCTGATTAATAATAGGTACTCCAAGTAGCTTAGAAAACTCTTCCATTGTGGGTACCAACTGACAATCTGGGAAGGTAAAACAGTGATGCTTAGGATCAAAGAACTGGAACAAAACACTCATCAGATCAAAAAACTGGAACAGAACACTCATCATGTCTTCTTCAAAACCCAAGGTAACCAAACTTAGTAGATAACCATGCCTCTTGGTGAGTTGAGACTTTACGAGAACCTTTGAGACTAACTCCTTAAGCTTGGAAAGTACCCTCACAAAGTTGATTCAGATAGTATTTCTACGAGCGAAGGCTATAACCTGCAACAAGAAATAAAGATAAATCCCTAGGTCCTTGAAATGGTTAGTGAAAATGTTATGTTATGATGATATGATGTTATGATGTTATGATGTTATGTTCATGTTAATAAGTAGAAAACACAAACAACTCATACAAGAGCCTTAGGTTTAAAGGCTTGCATGAAGTTCATAGGTAAGTATCCTTCCCCATTAAAGTTAAGTTGGCTCAACCTATCCTAAAATAGGATATGGGTTTTAAGAATCTCATATCACAGATCTTTCTCGCAGGCTTTATTGTAGCACGAAAACCAGCTTGCCACCAAAACATTCCGAAAGTCGAATCTCAATGAGCGTAGCCTCGAGTATCAACCAACTTTAGACTGCACCAAAGCCGGCTATGGCACTACTTTCTAATGCTAAGATGGTCAATTAAGGTTCTAAAAGTAAGTTAGTGTTAACGACACCACGCAGAAGCCTAATGGTATCCTAGACTGACTCAAGGAACATCAATACAAACCAAAGTGTCACACTAATTGTAGATATCATGTTAACCATATCGATATACACCATACAATCTTTATTATCTATTGTTACTTACCTAAGGAATCACTAGATCCGGGTGTAGGATCTTTCACAGAAGTAATAATACCCAAGCATGAACCCTTAAAGTAAATCAGACAAAGCATACAATAAAAGCAAGTAAATTGGTCTAATTCTTAAGGTAACCCCTCTTTTAGATACACTCCTTAGCAGAGTCACCGGTTCTGTAATACGGTGGGAGAAATGACTTTTTTGGTTTTATCGCAAATGTTGCGGTTAGCAAGAGTCACCACCGACTTTTCTTTTATCCAACAATTAGGAAAGGTTAAAATAAAAGGAAAGACCTTTGATAGATTTTGAGTTCGGGGGGTAAGTTATAAAAAGGGAAGGAGTTAGCACTCTTTTCATGGGTATTTATCTACGAGCTCTTAATTGCTTAGCTCACTTTTAAAAAACTTGCTTTGTGTGTGTGAATTGTTTGAAAATATTTTGAAATGCCAATGTAAGGCATATTTTGTAATAATCCTTGTGTAGATCCTCAAGAATGTATACAAAGGGTTTTTTTAAAAATATCTTGTTTAAAAGTGTAGTGTGAAAAATGTTTTGAGTTGTGAAAAAGGTTGTGAGCAAGCATTCAAGAGTTCTTACCCACTAATAAGTCTTGTTATTTTCCTTCTCCTTTGGAGATAGTATTATCCATACCATTAGTTGGTAGGTAGTCCTATCTATTGGATGTGAAGGGACATGCGTAGGGTCATCGTATGATCATCAAAGGCAATATGTAAGGATACTTTAGAAATTTTATCAAAGGGACTACCATCATTTTGCTCGTAGGGTCATCGAGGGACTAGATCATTTTGTAGGCAACTCGAAGGGTCATCGAGGGATTATGATCTTTATTCGAAAGGGACCATGATGATTTGATCGAGGGACTTTTGCTAAATTATTCCAACTTTCGAGGGACATGACCAATATTCATAAGGCAACAAGAGAGGTTACCCTAGAGGTGATATGTGCAAATTGCATTAGTTTCAGTTATTTTATCTTGAATTAGGGTTTTTTAGATTTGCTTTTAGTCTTACTATACAAACCCTATTTTACTAGCAGTTAAATATATACATAGAATTAAAATCGGAATGTAAAATCATATGCTATTACATGGATTTGGGGCAAATACATAATAGGAAAAAGCGAGAAAATAAATCTACGATATTACATCGGAGAGTGCGACCTATACACATGTTCTAGGAATTTATATCATAAAAGATAAGACATAGAATGTTAGAAAAATGTTAAATGCCCTAAAAATTCTATGTGTTAGAAAAGATATTTTTGGTGTTTTTTTGTAGAAAATAATTTAAGTTAATAATTAATAAAAACCTAATTATTCTAATTAATTTTAATATTAAGAAAAGGCTAATTAACTTAATTAATAAACTAACCCTAGTAAGGTAAATGGTTTATTTTGGTAAAAAAGTTTTTATGTTAATTAATTGGTTAATGGCTTTATTAGGAAATTAGTGGTTAGTTGGAAAACTAAATGGAGTGAGAAAATAGGATTAGGAAAATTTAAAACAACAAAATGCATGGGGTGAGATCTGAATCCACACTCTTGAGTCACCAATGAGCATTCTTTCCACCTGGCTAGCGTTGTGTTTGTGTTGTTGAATGGATAGCACTCAACATATGTTAACCTTGTATTTTGCCCTGAAAAAATAAAAGAAAATTTGCACAAGGGTTGGCTCAAACCCATCCGCTCACGCATAATGACCATTACTCTTACCACTGGGACACTGGTGTTTCTCGTATATATCACTACCATCAATAAACAAATAATGAAATTAAATCATAAACAAAATGAAACAAACATGCGTGCTTGGTGTGGGGCCAGATGATTTAAATCAACCAATGAATGAAGGGGGATTGGACATGCAGCTTGTAACTACCGTCTGGAGAAGAACCACCATCCATGACAGGCAGCCTCATCTTCTTCGATGAGGAGATCTTGAAAACCTGCTATAATCAATCAAAAATTGAAAACCAATAACCTAGACCGAGTATTTAACATACTACGAATCCAATGGTACTATTATTTTTATATGAAAATTCTTGTAGCTAGGGTTTCGAAGCTTTGAGAGCTTTGTACGCTAACAATGGTTAATGGTTGTTCCTGTATGAAAACTTGCAAACGATGATTCTAAACAAGTACAAACATAATTATAAACATGTATATATATGCATAGAATCAATCAACAATGCATGACCTATGAGTCTGAGTTCAAGAAAGTTCAACAAACTGGTGATACTTGATCATGATGATCTGGGACGCTACGAGCTTCAGTAATGATTGGTATGAACTTTTGGGACCTTCAGAAGGCTAGTGTGATGCTTGAAATCGATTTAGAATGGCTGGAGATAAGGGTTTGACTGCACCCTAGTTTTGATAATTTTGAGATTTTAGGGTTGCTTCTTGGAGGCAGCATGCGTGTTTTCTTGGTCTGCATGTGTTATATATTTATAGGAGAGAAGCTTAGGTCAAATGGTGGGCTTGGATACCTGATAAAAATCATATCTTTGATTTTTTTTGAAAATAAGTTGAAATCTTCCAAAACTAATGAAGATTTGTTTCAAATATAGACCACACGGTTTCTTCAGCTTCAAGGTAGATTTTTGGGCCTCCAACATGATTAAAAATATTAACCATGCGCCTTAATCCAATGTTTTGTATTTTATTTGATTTATTTTGAATTTAATTGAATAAAATAAAAAGAAAAAGAAAAAAAATCACAAAAATATATGAATGGATTTAGAGGTCTAATATGAGGTCATGAACACGTTTGAACCTAAAAACTTAGACCCATTAGCCCAAAAATTCAACTTTGCTCAAAGTGGACTTCATGCATTTTCTCAAAATGGCTCAACTTGCACCAATCATAACTTTCTCAATTTTTGTTATATGAAGATTATCTTGGACGTTTTGGAAACCTCAAGATGTCTCCTACAACTTTCATGTTGGTCATTTTTTCATTTGAAGTCTTTAACTTGATGTAAATTGCTTTGACAAAAGATGTCTTTTTTGTTGACTTTCAAAATGATCTGTAAAGTATTGGCTCATATCTCTCAAATGAGGCATTTTTGGACTTAGTCTTAGAGAGACAAAGTTGTAGAGAATTTAATTTCCTCCAAAATGAGCTTTGGTTGAGAAATTTCTGATGAAGTATGTGAAAATTATGCTTGGTCAAAGTTCAGTTGACTTCTCCTTAAGAAAACCCTAATTTAGTAACTTTTGACTTTTGATGAATCTTGAGTTTTCTTGATGAATTATGATCAACCCTTTCTCAAATGATGAATGTGACTTCAAAATCTTGAAGTTGGAAAAAAATCTTGAAATTTAACTGTCAATTGGTCAAAGTTGACTTTTTGTTCAATACAATTGATTTTCAATCATCTGACTAATTGACTGAGCAAACTTGTGATGTAAGGCTTAAAAACTGACACGAGGACTCTTTGAAGTATATGAGAAACCATGAAATCCACTTGAGGCATTAAAAACTCAATTTCCTCTTAGAGAAGCAAAACGGTAGTTGTAGGTCAATTGCTTAGGATGAGGGTTTATCTGGTCAACCCTTGAGTAGTCTTGAGTACTTAAGACTTTCATGAGAATGAGGAGACCTATTGAAATAATTTGTCTCAAAGATGGGAGGGAAAATTTTGGGGTACAACAAGCGTATCTGGAAAAGTACACGTGGTTCCCTTTCTGGTGAACATTCAACATTCTTCATAACTACTAATGTTTCTTCAGAACTTACAATGACAATCTTTCTGATGCGAGCTAAATACATTTCTGATGATTCTTCAGACAACAATCCTGAATCAATTTGAATGTTTTATCTGCACACTTAAAGAACTATTAGATACCAAAATTGTTACACATAAAAAATATGTATTGTTATCATCAAAACTCATATATTATATGCATAACCAAATATTTTTCTTACATTTATCTCTTTCTAATTTTTTATGTTCACTTTATCTCATTAGTTCTTATAGCCAAATTCTTGTGTGAGGAAAGATCTTTTGTGAGTGAGGAATTTCAATGTAATTCTGGAGCGGTAGTCATGTATAATATTCTCTAAGGAGATGTTTATAACCTTGGATGGATATCGCCCATTTAGGGATAAAATATGTGGTTAAAAGTTAAATCTATTAAAAGCTTTAGTTGGAGATTATGTAATTAGTTCCTATGTTTCTTTAGGTTAAAGATCGTCAATATTGATGAACTTCCCCTAGGCACTTAGTAAGCCTTGTTTGTTTATAGGTTGAAGATCATCAATATTGATGAACTTACCATTTGGTTCATGGTTAACCTTTTTAAAACCATAGGTTAGAGGATCAACCTGTTAAAATCTCAAGAGGTTGTTGGCTATCTTGTTAAATTAATTTAAGCTCAATTATTTTTGTGGAACTTGGAGACTAACCACTACAAGGTTTGTTTTGTGGAGAGAAGACTAATCGCTTCAATCTACAATTGGGAAGGAAGCTTGGCCACTCTAGTCTCAACATTTCATTGGAGAAGACACAAATGTTCATATCTTCCGTCTTGTAATATTTTGGTTATAAGATAACCACCATTTCCTTGTATAAGGGGGCTCGTGAACTTTACCTAATAAAAGCCCTCAACCATATAATGGAAACTCTCAAGATCAATTATTGAGGAGATGAATAGGTATTTTATTTTTGACCCAACCTCTATAACTCTTGGTGTTCTTCTTCTTCCCTTAAACTCTCTAAATTCTGTATTTTACTTCAATATTTATTTTTCGCTACTTAGATATAGAAACATATTTTCAAACTCTGATTTTAATCTTGAAAAGTTTTCAAAACCACTTTTTTTAAACCACACAACTCATCCCTCTTGTGTGTGAAGTCTCAAGTATAAGAGTTATCTCCATCATTATTTCTACATAACCCGTTGATGACTATTTTGAATCAATTTCGCTAACAGATTCATGAAAATCACCATAAACTTCCTTAATAATACGGTCAAAATCAACTCTTCCTAAGTGATCTTTACACTCTCTTATGCATAAATCTCAAAGTTCTTTTCTCTCTTGGGCATTTCGGGGGATCGGTATGTTTCCCTGACCGTCACATTCACGTATTACTACCATTATAAAATTAGACAAAGAAGTAAGAAAAAAATAAGAATACCTGAAGTTGTTTTGTGACTGACTATTGATGACACAAAGCTTTAAAGGTAACTCTGGAAGAGAATTTCGAAATATTGAAATCCCAATTGTGGAGAGTTTGGAAGAGGGACGTTTGGTATTTATCCATAAAATGTTATGATTATGAAATGGCTAGGTAAGTTATATCGTTCAGAGTCATGATGAAATTAGTTTTCCCATAAAAAGTCATAGAGAAGAAATCCCTATTGATGGAACATTTAAAATCAGTACCAAATAGACATGCCATCATATGTCATAATCAGTTTGTACCGTTGGTCGGGATCTAGTTGGATCAATGCCGAGTATGGAATAGGTTTCCCATGGACGAGATGGTTTCCATGATTCTTTATCCAAACACCTCATCCTTCCAGGCTTTGTGCTTGAGGGACTTATGTACATCCCGAAATATTTGTGCCTTTAAACTGGATATCTACTGTTAGCGTCGGTAAGAGTTTATACAGTAGAAAAAGAGAGATTCTTGAAGCATGTTGGAAATTTGGGATGCTCATGGGACGGTCTCCTATAGGACATCCCGGTTCTACGAGAGCCTGAGTTGTGAGTTGACATGTGCTTGTTGGACTGCCGAGTTGTCACCCTGTTTGTAACGATAGAAGAAGGCCATGAGTTGTTCTACCGTTACAGAACATTAATGATATATGTTATGATGAAGTTTTGAGTGACTTAAATGTAGCGGCATACGTTACTTTGGAGATTCAATGATGAGAAAACGTCTGACGGCTCATTAAGCTATATCAATGGAGGTATCTAAAGAGATGGTCGTGGTATATAAATGGCACTTAGAAAATATCAGAGAATCATTGAATAATGAACTAAAAAGAATCATAGCTAAACAACCCCTTATCATTTGCAATCTCTTATGACTAGCATCGGGGTTATCCTATTAGTGTTCTTGACAAGAGAGAGAGAGATTTGTTTATCTTAATTTTTACCAAATTGTATGATTTTAGTAAAATAGTTTAAATAAGTTAAAATAAACATTTAAAACTTAAATTTCATCAATTGAAATGTGTATAATATGTGGTTCAATTTATTAGTCTAATTTATTTATTCATTAAAAAATAGTCCAATAATGCACAACGTCATGACTCATGACTAATAAGAGAAATGTTGTTTTATGGTAAAGATACTATAACTATTACAAAGTAATGATATTCTAGTAATCTATTTATATACCTACATTAAATTTAATGCATTTATATATACATATATTAAGACACTCTCAATGAGAATACCAAACACGCATCTAGTACACCCACCCGGTATTAGACAAAAGTTAGGCAGCTTATTAAATAAAAATAAAAGTATAAGGAGATAATAATGATTAATTATAAATAAAAAGCTTACTATAACCAAATTATATTAAATAACATCTTTTTCACATCATTTTTCTTCCTCTCACCATCTTTCACCAAATTGTACTATTACAAAGCGGCGTTGGGAATGGGAAACATCTGTTGAGGAAGTCTGAAACGGACCTGAGAAGCCGGTGACCGGACGGCGACGCCGTGCCAACAGATACCTCCCTTGCAAATGATCTCATCATGGCTGTGACTAGGTGGATGTTGGCGGTTGAAGGCATACGTGGCTTTACGAGAAACATCCCACGCCAGCGTTGATATTAGAATAACCACCACCACGGTGGTTGACATCATCAGAATAAAGGCTCCGGTGAAGGTTCGACCGGAGAGAAAGCCGTAGAACTTCATACAGATGATGATTGTGACATAGATTATCGTAAGGTTGCTGAGAACCGTATCAGATAGCGCCATAACAAAGAGTGTAACAGTAGATGTTTTTTTTTGAAGCGGTTGTGTTTATAGCTTTCTGTAATGTAATGCTATTTTACATTGTATTTTTTTTTTCTTCTACTTTTTTTTTTATTGACGAAGAAATACACGCATATGGTGTACTCCACCAATCGATTTTCGGAACATCAATCAAGTTGCTCCACGTGTAATTATTTGGGAATTTATTAGCCTCTTGTATTAATAAATATAATAAAGAAATTCAATTTTGTTGACTCAACTATTATTATTTTTTATTATAAAAGAAAAAAAGAAGTAAAATAGATGATATTATAATAAGGGATATTATTAGAGTGTTGGCTAACAATATTGAAAATAAAATAAAATAATTGTTATTACACCATTACAAGAGATCTTTATTGATTAGTATATAATTTGACAAAGATATTTGTATACGAATTTTTTCCGTTGAGATTGTGGTAAATAAAAGTGTGTGAATTTTCAACCAAATAACTTTAAATTAATTTTAAGAGATTTGGATTAGAGAAATAATATTTTAACATTTAAATTTAAATGTTAAAAATGTAATTTTTAAGTGTAATAATATGTTATTGAAATTCATCTAAATGTATAAAATTAAAAGATAAAAAAGAGATAAAAATATTATTTTACGATTGATTGATAGATAGTATTATATACGATGTTAAATATTAAAAATTTGAATAACACTCTTCTTTAGATAATGACGACATCTTAAAATTTTTTACCCTTGACTGAACTACATGGAGTGAATAAGAAAAATACATAATTTTCTTCAACTATTATTGAAAGAGGAAGCAATACTCTCCCTCTCTCTATCAAATTTATTTACATATGTATCCAATTAAATAATAAAAAGAAAAATGTTTTAATATTTCATCTAAAAAATTGGTATTCTGCGTAAATAGTGTCTTAGCTCTTGGAAAGTCGAAAACTCAAAACATGTGCGGTAAATCAGACGAAAAAATTTAACATGTTATCCCTTAAATTAAACATGAAAATTATTTTATTGAGATACAAATAATTTTTAGATAAAATTTTTAGTATAGAGATTGAAATTTTCAGTAGACAAAAATTCTGATACACTCCTACAAACTTTTCGGTTTATATAAATTTCTGGTATTTCGGAAATTTTAAATTTATTAGGCAATATTGGAAATTTGAGTTGTATTAAAATTTCCAGTAGTTCATTTATTCAAATTTTTTTAACGGTTGAGATTTTTCCAACATCTTTAGAGGGTCCTGATTACACCGACAAATTTGTGTGGTCTATAATACATCACCATTTATATAAACCGGGGCATATGTTATAGAGAAAAACATCTCAAACAATGTCTCTTCCTCAATTTCTGATTAAGGCAGGAGTATATTACAACAGAAGCAACTCTGCTGTTGAATTCAAGCTTCCAGGTGGCAACGTATCTATTGCCACCTTGAAAGAAATGTTGAATGTATTGCTGTCTGATTCCGATAACAGAAGGGTGACAAAAATCGAGTTTCACGACCATTATATTGATGCAGATGGTTGGGTGAAATACAACCTGATTGAGTTGAAGACCGATGAAGATGTGAAAGTCATGTGGAAAACATTTCTCCGTAGGATAACTAAAGGTCCGATCGAGTTGGATTCGGAAATCCAAAAATCCATCGACGACATAATCAAGATGCTGAAACATCCAGAATCATCTGATAGTGTCTAGGTTTTCATGTTTAGTTGTTTTTAGTTTTTGTTTATTGTACTATTTTATGTTATTTTCATCATTGATTCGAAACATGTAATCACCAAAATGTTATGCAATAAATAAGAAGTTTGTGTGTCACAAAATATACATATAATACAACCAAAATAAAACAGATCTACATAGGCCCTGTACGGGCTACGTCGGCTAACCTAGCTAAACATGTATAAATCTCACCATCAGGGTTTACCAAACCCATGAGGCTATCTAAATGAATCGCAATAAAATGTAGGCGGTTGTCCTGATCACCTACGGGTGGTGGATGTGGTGACGGCAACTTAGTAGAAACCTTAGCACGTGAATACTCCATAATATCAGATGCATCAACCGGTAGTATGCCCCAAGGGTGTGATACACTACGATACCACTCCAGGTATCCATCCTCACATTGTGAAGGATGTTGAACCACAACTGATCTATCCATGATCTTACAGGAAGAGATGATGATGTGACTCTAAAACCGTCTGTCAATGTCACCAGCTGGAGCCTCAGGAACTGGACGAGGGATGCCCTGGATATAACCATACTATGATAGACATCGCTCAGGAAAGTGTCTAGTCACATGGTTGTCCAACCTAAGATGCCCTGATTACAAAGAACCATCGTCAAATGCACGATGAGGACGATGAGATGTATATGGTGTCCAGACGACATCCTCTACGGTCAGAGCGTCAAGCCTCCTCCGATACTTCATCCAACCTCTTAGAAGGGCTTTCTTTCCCTTCCATCTCCTTGCACATGGTATAATAGTCGGGACACGATGGATCTTCCGGTAACAGATGTGGGGGAAGTGCTAGTAAATCCAACACTGCATAAATAAAAACAATCAAATAAATACACCTGAATAAATAATAAAACAATCAAATAAATTATAGTATACTCGTAAAAGGCTAAGGTAACCAGCCAGTTGTCTGGTCTCAGGATGAGTAGAAACTGTAAGTGTCGTGTACAGTATGGTCAACACCGTCAGTCCCTAAGCCCAACAAGGACTAGTGTCAAGGGTGCTGAATAGAGACAGGTAATGAACATCGATGTAAACTCCAAACTTGTCGGCAAAGAGAGTACATGCCACCAGATGTAGCATGTACACCCTAGCGACAGCCTGATACCTATGAGCCTCCATATGATCCTCGTACCTCTCCCTAAGCCAAGACATTCAAAGGTGATATCCCATGTTAACGTCAAACTCCGCTAGAACCATCGCCTCAGATGCCTCCAAATCATCCACAACCATGTGCACCACCGTCACATGGTTAATATGCGGAGGTGTAAAGAATGTACCAGTGATCGAGATGTGAAACAGGGCGTAGACATAATCCAATGTGACCATCATCTTCCCAAATGGAAGATGAAAAGATGATGTCTCTGGGTGCCACCTCTCAACAAAAGTAGACAACAGAGAGGCGTCCAACATGGTCAAGGAGCACTGAGCAAACTCTAGCAAGTAAAAATATCTAACCATTCTACTGACCTCCTAAGGCATGTCACCCTCTAGGAAGTTCTTCAACTTTGAACCATGGGAAGTGACCTTCAGCACCAGACGCTCTTGTAAGAAGCAAAAATAAAATATTATACATAAAATTTCAAACATTTGCAAAAATAAAATATTATACACCAACCAATTGAAATATATACCTTTCCATGCCATATCATGTAACCTACATGGTTAGCAAATCCTGTGAGCACGAACCTGTCTGAAGGTCCTCATGGAAAGGCTCCATCAGTATAAACTGATGGCTCTATAGACGTACGATTTGTGGTGTCTGTATCAGTGGGAGACACCTCATCAATGCGCTCAGCAACAACCTCATGAACCTGCTCTATAACCTACTCAACTTTTGGATCCATAACCTGCTCGGCAACCGACTCCATTACCTGTTCAGGAATCGACTCCATGACATGCACAACCTCCTCAATAGCCGGCTCAATCACAAGCATATCAACAGGATCAGGAGCATGTACCTCCTCAATAGTAAAAACTCTAAGTCCTCGATGGTGGGGTGCATGGAACTGTGCCTGCTGCTCAGCCATCCATTTCCAGTTAGAACTGGTCGGAGGACGTCATCTTCCCGTAGCTCAGAAGCTTGTGCCTCCTTAGCACGGGCCCGAGATTCTACTCTATCATGTGAGTGCAACTACACTAATAGATGTTTTGTATGATGTCAAAACTCGAAAATCTAGCATTTCATTATGGTGGACAATATCCTTATGTCTTGTGGCACTCCTTTGTATTGGTCTTAGGAATCATTAAAAAGCATTTTGAAATTGATCCAAGCCATTAAAAATAATTTTCTGCATACTTTTTTACCGCACATGTCGACACATCCGCTTTTCAGGTCGACACATGTAACTCATTTTTAATGCCTATAGCTTATGTAAGTCACAGGTCGACACATGCAATCATTCAGGTCGACACATAATGAAGTATTTATGAAATTGCATAAATTCTTATTTTATGTGTCGACACATAAGTTTTTCAGGTCGACACATTTACTATCATTTTAAAGTCTGCAGCCTCTGACTTAGTTCGGTCGACACATAGCCTTTTATAGGTCGACACATACAGTTTAAAAATTGTGTATGTGTCGACACATATGATACTTAGGTCGACACATACTGTTTGTTTGGTCAATTTTCATAAAATATTTTTATTCCAAATTTGTCCCTTTTACCCTAAAAGTTCCAAAATTATAAATATATCATTCATGCATCATTCCAAGTTCATGAAATCATAAAATTAGCCTACTTTTCTCTTCATCTTCAGCCTCCAACCTATGTATACACACTAACATTATATTACGATGATTTTCCGTTGGGGTTTCATCTAGACGAGGATTCATAGTCTCCAAGTGAGTATTGGGTTGAGCTTTGTAGGGGTTTCATTTGAAAAAACTCTTCGTTAGGGTTTTCCCTCCAATATTCGTGTTGGTGCGGGGGTTTTACGACAAGATTGGTCAAGAAGGAATTGTCCATGTGAATTCTCTTAGAGTGTTTTAAATCTTTGCAAGGTAGTAGCAATAAGGGGCTGATAGATTTGAAGATCTTGTGTGGATAGAGTGCAATCGGATTTACTCGAGTGAAATCTCTTGGAGTGTTTGAAATCTTTGCAAAGATCCTTGGAGTGTTTAAAATATTTGCAAGGAAGTAGCTTAAGCGATGAATATGTTGCATCTATTGGTGTTGGTCTTGATCAAAGATCAAAAGAAGAGAAGGGGTTGAATCAACAACAAGCATTAGGATTTATGGAGTTACTCTTGAACACTTCTCTTGTATCAACTTTGTGCATAATAAGAATTATCCTAATTCCGTTGGAATTAAGCGCAGACGTACCTACACGCGAGGACGACATTGGGGAACTGTAAAGACAAATTCCTTGTGTCTCTTTTATTTTTGCTTTTACTTGCTTTAATATTCTTCAATAAATTTGTCAAATAGCATTGTGTTATCAATTGAATTGTAAGTAATTTTCCGAACTATTTTTTGATTTACATCAAGTGTTGATATTGCTCATAATCACTTTTGATTATAAGTACTTTTGTGTATTAACACAACTTAAAGGAAAATTCTGAAAACTCACTTGTACACCAAGTGTTTGACAAATTGTTTAGCTTGTTCAATTCAAAGGAAAATTGCAATATTCTATCACTTACTCTCATTTACTCTCTATGTGTAATTTGTTGAATGTGTTGTTTGATTGATCAATTTGTATAGAATTTTTCTTTAATTGTTAAAGTTTAAATCGTTTTGTTGATTAGCTTATAATCACTTTGATTGTAATTGTTTTTTCACATCAACTAAGCTCAAAGAAAATTCTGAAAAATTGATTGCGCGCGACATGTTAGATAAAGTGTCGAGTTATGTTTTTAATATGATTTCATTAGAAATATGAAATCGTTGTATTTGATATTAAACTATTAATTGAGATATCATTATGTTGATTGATTTTATCATTATCTTAATTTCATATGGCTTGTGCATATCCGAGTTTCCAATAATTAGATTCGTTTAAACTACTATTTTGATCTAGGCTAATAAACCTCCCGCTCAATATTGTTTTACAAATAAGTTTTTAAGTAACCCTTTTTAAATGTCAATTTTAATATGGGAATCTATTCATCCCCCTCTAGGTGAGTTGCCATAGTCTAACATATCGTCCACCATGCCTGCAACAGAACCATCTTTGTCCCTGGTCCTCACTGAAATAATGAATAATTGGAGGGAAAAAAAAGGAAAGTATGAACTACCAGAAATTTAAAATTTTCCGATATTTTAAAAAAGTTTTAACTACCAGAAATTTTGAAATTTCCAGTACATGCTGTAAAGCTCTAGAAATTTCAAAATTTCCGGTACAAAAGGTAAATGACAAACTCGGAAATTTCAAAATTTTCGGCTAGAATATACCAGATGTTTTGAAATTTCCGGTACAAAATATCGAAAATTACACAAATCCACCATAAATTTCTTACTATTTCACGAAATTTCTAATATCGCCAGAAATTTCCAGTATCGCCTGGTGAATTTGAAAAATACGGTGTTGTACTAGAAATTTGGAATTTTTGAGAAATTTTTGGGTTTGAATAATTTGGTATTTTCATATCCTTTAGAGGGTGCCATGTATAAAAGGGGGATGGCATGTTAAATTCTCATCAGACAAGCTTGCCCATGTGAGAAAGGGCTCTCCCACCATAAATGATGCCAGTTAAGACCAAAGGACCAAGTTGTCTCATATGGCCTATGACTAGTGTAAAAGAGGTCATCAAATCAAGAGACTTAAATGTATAAGATGACATAATGATGGCTAATTGGAAAATAATATAACTCAGAACCCGACATAAACTTTAATTTCAATCACCATTAAAATGTCACATTAATCACAGGCAATCACCTTAATGGTGAGAGTACTGAAACAACTATATGCAAACAACCATCAAAGGAAGAAATATACTTAATTTATTGGAGACGGGACTGAGGCTTTACTAGATCTTGCTTGTAGAGTTACATTTATGGGTGGCAAACAGGAATATTTGCTCGTCCTGCAAAAGCCCGCAAAAAATGGGCTAAACAAAGTTGAGGGTGCGAGACTAAAACCTTGAGCAATGCATTTTTTAAGCATAAAAATGTAAAAAAATTATGTTAATGCCCACTGTAGCGGTAGAAATGTTGAGACTGAGCCATTGGATTGACTTGACTCGCACATATCAAATAAAAAATCGCCACCGCACTTTACTGTTTCCATAGGAATGGGAAAAGAGCGAATAACCCAAAAGAGAGGGGGAGAAAATCTAATTTTGGGGGTTGTTTATGCAAAGGGAAGGTATTAGCACTCTAAACATCTACGGTACTCCGCAGGAACCTCTTTGAAAATCTGTGTATTTTGGCTATAAATGTTGTATATAAAAATAGATGGTGGAGATTGGAAAAGAAATATTTTTTAAAATTTTTGCACCCACCGCAGTTGCGAACCTTTAGTGCTTATATACCACCTTCCGTGCAATAGGGATCAGAGTACTCGTAGTTCACCTTTAAAAAATTTAAAACATAAGTGTGTTGATTAATTTTAAGAGACGAGACATCATCGTCTTATCCGAGTGGAAGAACATCTTATTACCCACGATTATGAGAAAGGAGAATTTACGTCATCTCAAAGTTGAGGATATGGCTTGGATTTTAAAATCAACAAAGCCTCGCTCAATACCCAAGTGAAAAATATCTCGCTTCACTATATATCATAGAAATATAGTAGCTCGCACACTACTAGGATTGACAAGAGTCTAATCTTTTGAGAAAAAGTTTAAGGTAAAAAGCCAAAGTGGAAAAAAATAGTTTGAATGAGATTGATTGGTTTTTAGACTTCTCACAAAAATGTCAAGGTATTATTAAGTTGATTAAAGTTTGATTAAGAAAATATTTTTGAAAGTGCATGGACCTAAATCCAAGTTTATTATGAAAGCGGTTCAAGTATAGAAAACAAGAATATTTTTGAAAAGGAGGGAGAAGATTTTTGAAATTAAAGAAGATGGGAGGAGATGAAGGGACTATCCTAAAGCATAAGATAAAAGCTAGGGAAATGAACCGTCTAACCAACAAGAAGCCAACACTTGACACAATGAATCAATGTAGAATTCTCATGCTTTATATTGAAACAACACAAGCAAAGATATTAAATATCTTAAGAAAACCAAGCTTTAATTGTATTAAGTCTTCACAAAAATTGGGCAGAGTAACGATTGTATATAGATGAATTCTCAATCGCAGATGAAGAATGTAATCAAAATAACATGCACACAAAACAAACAAACAAACAACCCAATGTCTTGGGGTAAACCCCAAGAATTCCAGACAATATAATAATTGAGGTCACAAGGTCTCTAAGTATGTCACAACTTCTAATTCTAAGTCCAAGAAGTCCACAATTCCATAATGTATAGGATAGTAACCAAGTAGTCAAAGTGACATTAAAGTTTGTTATGGTTCAAGTTGATTATTAGATATCTTCAAAAAGAAAATAAAAGCTCAAATGAGAAAAACAAAAATGACATAAAATGTGAATGCTCAAGTTAGCAAAGATGAAAATAGCATGAAATCTAAATGCTAAAATAAATGTGCTTAAAGTAAAAACATAAAGTAAAAGCATAAAATAAAGTTAATTGTTAGGAATTAGTGGTTAGTTGAATGGTCGTCTTGAAACTTGTATTTGGAACTCATTAGAAGATTGATAAAATCAAATCCTCTTAACAACAAGTTACATTTGCTTTTTGTCAAGTATATCATTCATTTAAATCTCAAGGCAACAATAAATGATCAATGATGTTTAAGTGATCCAATTTGACCAAAATTGATGAAAATTCATTGGAGGATTGATAGAACCAAAGCCTCCTAACAATGAATCTCAAGGTTATTAGATTAAAGGATTCAAATTAACATACGTGGGCTTACAAATATGGGGTTTGGGCCACGAATGATCATTTTCTCAAATCGGGACAAAATTTAGCGCTATGTTAAGCAATCGTAAGTGGACTTATATAGAAGTCGCACATATTTTGAGGTCCGTCAATAACAATCTATGTACTATATATTTTGAGAAATGATATGGAAATCATTCTCCAATAACATTTAGTACAATAAGAAAGGGATAAGATAAAGAGGGATGGGGTAAGAATTAAACCACATTTGAACCAAAAATTTAATCAAACTATTATTAAAATCATTCATCCATTTTTTGTGGAGTCAAACTCAACACCATGGATTCAATGATGTTAATAAAGTTTATGATCAAAATTTCATAGTCCAAGATCAGCCAAAATATAATACAAAATAAAATAGTATTTTAAAATAAAGAAAAAGATTTTTAAAAAGATTTTTAAATGAAAATAAAGGGGGAAAATAACAATTGTATTTAAAACAACCAAGAAAAATCAACTAAGACTATAGAAAAATAAAAAATGAGCTCAAATATTTATACAAACTTTTTGATAATTTTTGAAGGTCAGAAACTATTTTTAAAATTAAAAGAAATAGGCAAAACAAACTAAAAATTGTGAAAAATAGTAAAGTCAGAAATAAAAATAAAATGAGGTCACCAATATTTGTCAAAAGGTCATTGGATCCTTCTATATTTTTTTCCATAAATTAAAAATTAAGAAAAGTATTTTTAAACATTTAAAATAATTTAAATAAAGTGAAAAATTATAAAAATATCACAATAAAAAATAAAATTGTGAAAAAATAATAATCAGAAAGAGAAAAATGAAAAGTATTTTTCATTATTTTTTTAATTTTTGAAGTAAAAATGAATTTTCTATGATTTTTTGAAGTTTAAAACAATTTAAATATAAAAAATCAGAAAATAAAATAAATTCAAAAATATATGGACCAATGGATGAGAGTTAAAACACGTTAGTAAGCTAATCCAATGGATCAGACGCGTTGTGCATATCATGGTCTCTACTGAATAAAGCATGGAATCATTTATTTAAATTAGATTTTGAAAAATACGTGGCACGCCTTCATTGGTTGATAGATGACACGTTGATCTTCTTCAACCTCTAGCCAACGAATCTGCAGGTTCCAGAAACTGTAAAATTAGGACACGAGACATGTGCCATTCGCTTCGTCTCTTTAAGAAGATTCCAATGGTACCTTCGTAAAAAATTTGTATAAATTATAGCTCATTCGTTTTTGAATATAAGTTTTGAAAAGGCATTTGAAATTTCATGGCCAAAATGTATTTCCAGTTGAGAACAAGTGTTGCGACTAGAATCGGGATGATGAGAGCTTCATAACAGTATTAAAGTTTGAGAGAATTGGTGAAGGAATCTACCTATTGAAGTTAAGTTGCAGAGCTCTGAAACTGGACTTGGTAGCATGATTTAGGAAGTCTTAGAGCTTAATTCTTCTCCTGTTAGCTTCAGTGAGGTTCAAGGAAGGTGAATTGACAAAGAAAACTGATTGAGAAAGGCTTGAAGAGAAAATTCGAAGTTGTAGAAAATTGAGTTCAAGAGGAAGTTTGGCAGGGTGATTTTGGCTCTCTAAGCTTAAGAAAATGAATGAGGTATGATCCTCTATTTATAGAGAAGCTGATTGAATGCTCAAGCGTGTGAAACAATGGAGTTTGGAGGGAAATCGTGTGAACTTGCAAACAAGAAAAATGTTACTTCTAATTTGATCAAAACTCATCCAAACCTTGCGTTTTAATATGCTAATTACTTCTTGAGGTTTATTAAACATGATTAGAAGTAAGGACGCGCATAAATTTTGTATTTAGAGGCCAAATCAAGGATTTTAAATTCTGACTTTGGAGAAAACTTCAGTTTCAAGTTACCATCTTTGAGTCAATGGTGTACATGATTTAGAGAACCTTAGGACTTGATTCTTGATGCATTAGAAATATGAGATCACAAAATTTACAATGTGAAAAGAATGGAATCAAATGGATGCTTGAGCTGAAAGTTGTGATGAGTCAAAGTTGAGAAAAAGAGGTTGACTTTTGTACTTAGAAAAATTCTAAGTTTTTTCTTCAAAAATGACTCATAATATCTTGCATTTAAACATGGCCTTCCATTTTAAATTTTATCTTGACCAAAAAAGATGGCATGAAGTAGATCTCTTGAATTACATTTTGAGACTTGAACCATTTAAAATCTCCAAAAAATGAGAAAGTTATGATTTATTGAAATTGGAAAAAATTCATAAAATGACCTATAACCGTTTGCATCCTTAGGGCATCTTCCATCCATTTTAACACTTTTCACTTAAAAGAAGGGTTTAAGTTCACATCTTTAAGATCAATTTGGAAAAATAATGGGTTCAAGGTGATAAAAATTGACCAAGTTATGATCTTTTGAAGTCATGTATGGGAATTTGATGATTTGTTTAGAGGACTTGTAATCTTTCTTCATCATTAGATATCTTCCACACAAAATTTTCTTGAGACTTTTGAAGTGATTTGTTGATAACCCTTTGAATAGAAGCATGTTTTTGGAATAACTCAAAAATACCAAAAGATGAGAAAGATATGGCCTTTAGAAGTTCAAAACCCTACCTCCTACAGCAACAAAATGCATTGGGAAACCTCTTCAATTTTGAGAATCCTTCTTGCACAAATAATTTTTTCTTGTAAATAGAATTTGTTGAGGATGGTAATGAGAAATCATAGAAACCATAACCACTTCCAAAGATTGAGAATTGAGGGAGCTATGCACTTGTGATCAAGAAATCAAAGACTTGTCCAACTAGGTCAAACTTCTTCAATCAACCCTTGTACCTTTGAACTATTTTTGACAACATGAGGCATGATGAATCATAATAGACTTTGTCATGAGGTTATTTCAAAGCATATTTAATGATGAAGCTTGAATATCAATGAAGCTTTATTGAATAAGACATGGGGATAAACTCATGAACCTGTAGATCAACTTGATGGATTGTGTTGTGCTTTCACCTATAATATCATCAGTTAGGGAAAACATTCATTATATTTATTACTTAAAAGTTAATCAGTACAAAACATAGATGATCAAAAAATATAAGTCAATATGCTTGGTGATTCCTCATGAGCAAAGCTAAAGATAAGGAGAAGAGCTAAGCCCTAGTGTGCTCTTGTTATGATTGAGTTGATATGATATGATAAAGGAATCTTAGGGGCAAAAATTGGGGTACAACACCCACACTGCAAAAGCCTTAAAAATCAACCTTACAAGGGTTTAGTTCTAAAGTTATCCATAAGTGAACATAATTTGCAAAAGAATAATTGACATGGAAATTGTACAAAAGAAAAGTCTCCTAAACATGTTATGTTCTAAAAAGCGATAAATGAGTACATGTCGTGTACCAACTTCAAAACACTATCATTACCATACATGCGCAAGTTGAAACATTCATACTTGGAAAATCGCCTCTAAATTCCTCACGATATCAGACCAAAATTCGAGTCCAAACAACAACAACAAAAACAAACAAATGAAATTAAAATAAACAAGTTGAAATGTGAAGATATAAGAATTTAGAACAAGTCCAATTTCAACTTGTTTAAACAACAATCAACACACTACCTAAACTAATAAAATGGAAAATGATAAAACATGTTTGTTTTACGTCGTAAGCTCGACGTCTGTTATTTAAGAATGTTCCTCCAAGTTGCTTCCACCTGGTTATTCCTAACCAACACACAAGCAAACATAAAAGGAAATAAACAATGATATAACAAACTTATAAGTATAGTAAACATATACAAGTATCAATATACACAAGTAAAAATAGACAATATACGATATCTATAAAACTCAAAAACAAAAGAATTATCGCAATGCGAAAACAATAGAACCAATCCTTGACAACAGCGCCATTTTGTTGTTGCGAGTTATAGCGGAAAGAAAAAGTAAGTTATTAATTTACCGGGTGATATTTAGGTTATATCGTATCGTGTCCACAGAGATTGGTTATTGAATTTCCGTTCGACAATTCTCTCATTAATTAGTTTGGGGTAGAATGATCTTGTATGTAAGGTGCTGAAATTAAAAGTTATACACAAGAAGAATTTCATCATTCGAATAGGATATAACTTTCGAATTTGTATTTCGTCTACCCCATCAAATAATTAAACTTACTATCCATTTGTACTTAACCTTAACTACTCGTTAATATCATCCCATATCGCTCACACAAAGGTCATTTCTAATGCAGATTGAGATATCAATCGTGTCACTTTATGCCGACGATCTCTCAGCACAACACAAAACAAAACGGAGGCATTAAGAGTCGATACCTAAGTGATTACTAAGCCTAAATATATCTCTAGAATCTAAGTCCATAGATATTCATCATAAATACGGATTCAATCCGTCCATCTCTACGACGACTCAAACTCAGACACTTAGAAAGCTAACAAGAATAAACATCAATAAAGATTTGTAAAGAAAATTTGATACAACACCATGAGCAATAACTATACATATAATCAAGGTAAAGTTACATACAAAATCCAACAAATAATGGTTACAAAGAGAGGAAGAGGAGAAGAAACCATATTTCCCATGGTGTCAAACACGATCCATCAAGCTCACGACCCCGGATCATCCATTTACAAGCCACAAATGTTGTTGTCTAAGCTCTAACTATCAAAATGAAGGTGATGGAATTTGGGAACAAATACCCCAAAAACCATCCACCAAAAAATGAAATGAAAAATAAATATAAAGAAATGTTGTTCCGCGAGAATCGCCTGGAGACATAAAACATCGCCCGACAATGTCTCTTATTCACTTGGCCCAAGATAAGCCACGTCCTCAGTAGGTCAAAAATCCTCATCGCCCGGCGATCACAATTCATCGCCCGACGACTCTCCTTATTTTCGCTTGGCGACCAAGATGCGACGCAAGGCAGAAACGTCATGGAAATTTGGCCATCAAATTTAGCCCGACGACGGCTTCTATCACTCGGTGATCCATGACATTCCAACAACTTTTGTTGCTTTCCTGCATAGCTTCTTTTGGCTCCAATCTTTTGCCTCATTCCTTTATTGATCCAAAAATGCATCTTGGAGCTTTATTCCTTTTGCTCCAATAATGCTTAAATACCTACAAAAATGAATACAAAACTATCAAATAATACACTTTATACAAGAAAACACATTATACACAAACTATACGTATTTATACACAAAGTTGGGTTATTCAACTGATATTAACAACCAAGAGTCAATAAGTGCAACAAAAAGTATATACAAAAATAACTACAATTTGCACTTATTAAACTCTTCCCAACTTGAATCATTGTTTGTCCTCAAACAAGGCCAAACAACTCAAAGAACAAAGAAAAAATAATCAAACAATCACGAATCAACATGTTTTTAAAACGGAAAACAAATGTATGGTTCAAAATAAAAACGTACACACAAGGAAAAATCTTACTACTAAACTACAACGATAACATGAAAATGAAACAACTCCTAAATACAAAGCACATGTAAAAAATTCTAAAACAATACAATGTTCACAAGTGAATCACACCTAGCACACACTTCATCGGTAGATGAGAAACACAAACATGAGGTGCTCAACTCTCACCCAATAATCTTGCTAACAACAACTAAATTATGCATTCATCAAAGCAAATTCATATTGAAAAGCATAAAAGCATAATCGCAAGGGCTTCAAGGGTTGTAGCATGGTCAGATGAACAAACAAGGGATAATTCCTAAAACTAATCGAAACAAGAACTTGCCTAAACTTAAGGGAGTGATCAATTCACCAAAGATTCAAACACAAAATTCCAATTAAACTTCTTCCGAATCCCAAATTTCCCACCAAAGCACCATAATTATTAACACAACATTATTCAAACTCTTTTTGTTTTTCTCTTTCAAAGGTTTTCTATTTTTTTGAAGTGATAAACTTGGACACTGAGGCAGATAAGAAAAAAGTCAAGATTGGCGCCAACCTGGAAGACAATGTCAAGAGTAGATTGGTTCAGATGTTGCACGACTAAGTTGAGGTATTCGCTTGGTCATACAAAGACATGCCAGGGCTTGATACTAATATTATGGTTCATCGTCTGCCAATGAAAGAAGGCTATTCACCGATCAAACAAAAGGTTCGACGCATGCGTCCCGATGTGTCAGAGAAAATAAAGGTTACGGTAATGAAACCGTTTAATGCAAGTTTCTTGGCAGTGACGTCGTATCCCCAATGGGTTACAAATGTTGTTCCAGTTCTAAATAAAGACGGTAAGGTCCGTATGTGTGTAAACTATAGGGATTTAAATAGGGCAAGCCCCAAAGACGACTTCCCACTACCACATATTGATGTTTTGGTTAACAACACTGCTTAACATAAGGTATTTTCTTTCATGGATGGTTTCTATGGTTACAACCAAATCAAAATGGCGCCTGAAGACATGGAGAAAACTACTTTTGTCACACAGTGGGGTACCTTCTGTTATAAGGTCATGCCTTTTGGGATGAAGAATGCAGGCGCAACTTATCAACAGGCTATGGTGGCTTTATTTAATGACATGATTCATCATGAGATAGAAGTCTATGTGGATGACATGATAGCAAGATCACAAACTGAGGAAGAGCACCTTGTTTATTTGCAGAAACTGTTTGAAAGGCCGAAGAAATACAAGCTGAGGTTGAATCCAAACAATTGCATCTTCGAAGCAAGGTCTGAAAAGCTCCTAGGCTTCATCGTCAATGGAAAAGGTATTGAGGTTGATCCCACAAAGGTCAAAGCTATCCAAGAAATTCCATCTCCCCGTATTGAGAAGGAGGTCATAGGTTTCTTAAGATGACTCAACTACATTGCCCGATTCATTTCTCACCTGTCTACTACTTGTGAGCCACTCTTCAAGCTATTGAAGAAAGATCAAGTAGTAAAATGGAATGATGATTGTCAAATAGCTTTTGACAAGATTAAAGAGTACCTTCAAAACCTCCAATTTTGATCCACCAGTGGAAGGAAGACCTTTGATCATGTACTTAACCGTGTTAGAGAATTCAATGGGGTGTGTGCTGGGGAAACATGATGAGTCTGGCTGAAAAAAGCATGCAATATACTACCTTAGTAAAAATTTTACCGACTGTGAAAAAAGATATTCACTACTCGAGAAAACTTGTTGCACTTTGGCATGGGCTGTTCGCCAGCTAAGATAGTATATGTTGACTCATACTACTCTGTTGATCTCTAAAATGGATCCCATCAAGTACATCTTCAAAAAGCCATCTCTCTCTAGGAGAATTTCCCGATGGCAAATGATCTTAACCGAATACGATATCTAGTACACTACACAAAAAGCGATCAAAGGAAGTGTGCTGGCAGATCATTTGGCGCATCAAGCTGTGGATGACTACCAATTTATAAAGTTTGAATTCCTGGATGAGAACATCATGCTAATAACAAATTGTGAAAAACATGAACCGTATGAAGGACCTGAGCAAGGATCCCGATGGACGATGGTTTTTGGTGGAGCTTTCAACGCACTGGGTAACAAAACTGATGTTGTGATCATTTCCCCCGAAGGTTTCCATATGCCTTTCACTGCCAGGATTTTCTTTGATTATACCAACAATATGGCTGAGTACGAAGCGTGCATCTTGGGTCTTAAAGCTGCTATTGACCTAAGAATCAAATTCTTAAGTGTATATGGAGACTCAACTTTGGTAATTAGTCAAGTTAAAGGATAATGAGATACAAAAAATCAAAATCTTATCCCTTACAAAGAACTTGTGCTAACCTTGATCCCATACTTTGAAGAGGTTACCTTTGAATACATTCCGAGGGAAGAGAATCAATTGGAAGATACCCTAGCTACCATGTCATCTATGTTCAAGGTCAAATGGGACAACGAATCTCCCAGAATTACTATCGAAAGATTTAACGAACTGACACACTGCTATGAGATTGACACTGATTGAGTAGAGGAGAAGCCTTGGTTTCACGAAATGAAAAGATATCTTAAATATCAAGAATATCCCTAAGGGGCGTCAATCAATGACAAGAAATTCCTACAGAGGTTCTCTTCTAAGTTCTTCCTGAGCAATGGGATTTTGTACAAACACAACAACGATTTAACTCTACTTCGTTGTATGGACAAGAAGGAAGCAGAGAAGATTATAGAGGATATGCACGAAGGAATATTTGGTACTCACTCCAGTGGACATACTATGGCCAAGAAGATTCTGAGAGCTGGTCACTATTGGTCGACCATGGAAAACGACTGTCATCACCACTCGAGGACTTGCCATAAATGCCAAATTTATGCTGATAAGGTTCACGTGCCTCAAGTTCCTTTGAATTCCATGACTGCTCCTTGGCCATTTGCAATATGGGTATTGATATGACCGGAGAAATCAAGCCTACTGCCTCTAATGGACATCGTTTCATTCTTGTCGCCATTGACTACTTTACCAAGTGGGTTAAAGCAGCTTCATTTGCCTCAGTTACCAAGAACGTCGTGACCCAGTTCATCAAGCATAACCTGATCTATCTATATGGTATCCCTGATAGGATCATCACTGACAATGGTACCAACCTCAACAACGCCATGATCACTGAACTCTGCATGTAGTTCAAAATCAAGCATCACAACTCTTCTCCATACAGACCTAAGATGAATGGCGCAGTGGAAGCCGCCAACAAAAACATAAAGAAGATTATGCCAAATATGGTGGTAACCTACAAAGACTGGCAGGGGATGTTACCATTTTCTCTTCATGGCTATCGTACTTCGGCGCAAACATCAACTGGGGCAACCCCATTCTCTCTAGTCTAAGGTATGGAAATTATCTTGACTGTCAAAGTCCAAATCCCTCTCTAAGGATTATGAAAGAAGAATACTTAGACGAAGACGAGTGGATTCATACTAGGTTGGATCAGTTGAATCTGATTGATGAAAAAAGGTTCACAGCTGTCTTTCATGGTCAAATGTATCAAAAACGTATGATCAAGGCATTCAACAAGAAGATTAAGCATCGGGTATACCAGGCTGATGACTTGGCAATAAAGCACACGATTCTACCACAAGGTGATCCCAAGGGCAAATGGACTCCCACCTACGAAGGGCCATTTTTTGTCAAGAAAGTATTCTCAGGCGGTGCTATGATGCTGACTACTATGGATGGCAAAGATTTCCCTCACCCTGTGAACACGGACATAGTCAAAAAATACTACGTATAAGAATGACCCGCTAGGTTGACATACTTAGGCAATAATAAGGGCCTCCCAGTGAACCAAAAGGGTTCAGGAAAAATTAGGGATATATGCAAAATATTGTACACCTGGAAAGTCGAAAACCTGAAAAGGCGGCTTAGGCAAAAAAGGGTATCCTGGTGGACTGAAAACCTGAAAGGGAGGTCCAGGAAAAAATTAGGGATTTAAAAGTGTGTGACTATGTCCCGTTGGATCACTTACATGCAAGCTTTATCACCAAAGTCGAAAGTTCAAATGGTTCAATCAACTTCTTTCGATGGCAAGAGACGAGATGTTCGAAGACATAGGGGCAATAGCGGAGTTGGAACCCAATGAGATCATTTCCACATGGCTATATATATATATATATATATATATATATATATATATATATATATATATATATATATATATATATATATATATATATATATATATATATATATATATATATATATATATATATATATATATATATATATATATATATATATATATATATATATATATATATATATATATGTTTTCACTTTGTACTCTTCCATTTCACGACGACTTCCTCTTACAAGGATTTCCGTCTCTTTGTACAAACTCGCCAAATTATAGGCAAATTATCAATACAAATAAACTTTAAAGTTCAAACTTTTTGTTTTTCTGTTTTGTTTGCAAAAGCGTCTAATGACTAAAATTGAATGAACATATGCATATGAACATGATTAACTATTAACAAATATATGCATAAAAATAGGAATAAGCATTTACTCAAGATTCTAGGAATTGGGATGACGTTCAAACTATCTGTCAATCTGCCACAGAGCATGAAATTACCCCCACAAAGTAGTATTCACAAATAGGGGTACATTCCCCGTAATCTTCCCGGCAGATTGCTCTAGCAAATAAAGGAGTATAATCTCTTTCCCGACAATATCACCAACCCACGGAGTTTCCAATCAGTATAATGCATGGAAGTTCTCTCCCCCAGCTAAGTTTGGTCCTCCAAAACTGTAAAACCGCTACAGAGTTTCTTCTTTTTAGAAAATTCAATTTCCCCAAGAGAGTTTGTTTCCTCAGCAGAATACTTCTCCGATAACAGGGTTTATTTCCCCCAACAAACTACAATTTCCCCAACTCGAGTCTATTCTTCAGACTACTACAAATCACTGACAAAATTCTTCTCCCCAGTAAAGTTTCCACTATCCCCAGAGACTTGCTGCAAAACCTAGAATCAGACCAAATATCAGTTAGCCTTATCTTCCTCAGACGAGTCGGAAGTTATCCATCTCTTTTATCCCCAGCCAGGGTATATAAGAAATAAATTCCCTAGTAGAGCAAACGACGACCAATGTTCCTAAACTCCACTCCCCAAACAGGAAATTAATACACCCCCTACAGAGTTTCCTCAAACAAGCGAGCAGGAATCCCCATCGGGAGTATTCTATACAAGATTGAAGATACACATACTCTTCATCCCCAACAATAGTCAGGGATTTATTTTCCAAGATAAAGATACTGCACATACTTACAAATACACTTCAACAACATTTCACGTTCACGCATCATAACATATGCATACGAAACACATATAACATAGTCTCATTTATTTTGAGAACATCATTACACAATGCATTTTATACATCATGGCATTGTATACAACTAACTCTTTACCTTTTCATGAAAGATCAATCAACAAACGAACATCATTAACAACTTCCAAACAGGTCCAAGATTAATTCACGAAACAAGACGGGACAACTATCTACGAGACCAGGTCAGAGATTAATTCCTGAAAGAAGACAGGGTAACTATCTCAATGGCTAACAAGAAGCAGGCTCCAAATTAATTCCTGAAACAAGACAGGGCAACTGTCCGGATAAGCAACCACAAATTAATTCCTGAAACAAGACAGAGCAACTAACCGTGAAGAATAAAACTGATGAAGATCAATTCCCAAAACAAGACGGGGCGAATATCTTTATCACCAATGGTACAAACCGATTGTAGATCAATTCCAAAAACAGATGGGGCGACTATCTACATGAACAAATTGAAGATTAACTCCCGAAATAGGATGGAGAAACCATCTTTCTTTCTCTTTGGTTAGATAAAGGTTAATTCCCAAAACAAGACGGGGCGACTATCTTTATTACCATTGGTTTTACCAATAAATTTGATTATAGATCAATTCCTGAAACAGGATGGGGTGACTATCTATATGAGAAGCAGCTACTCAAACACCTTCCCTAGAGGTTCATTCTAGAAAGCACTCTTCAGATACAGTCGAGCGTAGACTCGTTCTAATATTTCTATCAACAGTCACTTTGGATGGCATCTATAAGCCCATCTCTAATGACTCTCTGTCACCTCTCAAAATGGAGTCTTTAAGCAATTCCCGATATAATTAACCTATAGTTTTACTTCGTGCACAAGCGAGTGCAAATTTCTGGGCACTTAAGTGTTCAATCATCTTCTACCTTCAAGTCACGAATGGCGGATGAGCCAATCTAACTCTTCAGGTTTAAGAAGATTGAACAGGGGCAGCTGTTGTACCCCCAAAATTTTCCCTACCTTTTTCTCAAGACACTTCTCAAAAAATATCTCAAATGCTCAAGAAGTCTCAAGAGTTGATAAGACAAGCTCACCTCCTAAGCACTGGGTCAAAATTAGGGTTTTCCTTTTCTCAAGAATAATTGGACTTTTGATGCCTCAAATGAATTTCATGGTTCATTATAGGTCTCCAAGATTACTCATACCAAGTTTCAAGTCTTGCACCACAAATTTGCTCAGTCAATTGCTTAGATGACTGAAAATCAGTTGTATTGGGTAAAAAGTAAATTATGGTCAACATACATTCAAACTTCATGATTTTTGGCCAACATCAACATTTTGAAGTCATATTTATTAATTTATCAAGGGTTGATCACAATGCCTCAAGAAAAGCACTCAAATCATCAAAGGGACAAAATTGTCAAAATTAGGGTTTTGGCTGAGAATGACTGATCATTGACTTTTGACCTAGTACGTGACCTAATGGCTTGAATAATGATCTCAAGGACTCAAACACAACATATTGACCTAATTTCAAGGCTCAAATAATTTCTCAATATCAAAAAGGGTTGATAGTTGAATTTGGATCAACTGATGAAAAGTCAACTAACACATAAAAAGTCAAACTTTGACTTTTTGGTCAACATTGAATTTCAAAGATCAAAATTCATCAAGACATTCAAAAATATCAAAATTGATCATCAAGAATCAAGAAAGTCAAGAAAAGTCAAGAAAAGTCAAGATTTCCAATACCTAGAAAAATTCTAAGTGTTTTTGACCTTGATAATTTCACTACTTCATGACAAATTTTCACCAAGATGCAAGATGATTCAAGGAAAAATTTCAACATGAAAGTTGTAGATCTTTATGAACTTTACCGCTTTGGCCTTGAGGGTTATGTCCAAAAAATGCTTAGATTTGAAGATATAGGCTCATGAAGTCATGACATTTTTACAAAACACTTAGTGAAAATTTTAGCAAGTTTGGTCAGATTTTTGTCCCAACTTCTAGGCAAAATTTCACCAATCTCCAAGGTTATTTAGCCAAACTGGTCAACATGAAGGTTGTAGACAATGTTTCAAGCTTTCCAAAATGTCCAATAACTTGAAGAGATCATTATTGAGCTAGGAGAATCGAAGATAAGAAGTTGGCATCATAAACTTGAATTTTAGGTCATTTTATGATGAACCTTGTGATCCAATCTTCAAGCATGCTGCATAATCTTGCTTTGCAGGCCTTCAAACTTGAAAGCCACTCAATAATAAAATGTTTACACAACTGATTGAGCCATTGTCCAAGCATTTGAGTCATTGTCCAAGTGATTTTTCCATTAATTGAACAAAGTTCACACTTTCATTTTAGAAAAGCCAACTTTAATCACAATGTCAACTTCTTGAGCCTCTCACTTGCTCCCTCTGCACACACTCAACATATAGGCTCAGAAGCAACATATCTAAAGCCTCTAACCACCCTATAAGCCTTTGTACTATACATTGGAATAATATGTTTCAAGCTTGCTTCAAAATCAAGTCACATAACCATAACATGTGATTATTTGTAATCTGATTGCTAGAGCCTTCAAAACCTTTTCTCCATAAATATAGAAGTTATTTGAAAGCTAACACACGAGTTCAAGAGCCCTCTAACCCCCTCAAACACTCTGAAATCAGAATTTGCATTTCAAACCTCCATTGTTTCACATTCTAACTTTGAACTTCAAACTCATAATTCACTCGTGTGTTTTCACTCTAAATCAATCACAGAGCTTCCATACCTCACTTAGAAACTATCCAAGACCTTGCTACATAACTGTAACACCATTTGTACTATCCTCTATTTCCAAAAACTCAAACCTGCAACTTGACTTTTCCAGAAAGATCAGGGCACTTTCAGCTCAAAGTAAGCATTGCAATAACTTTCTAGAAGTTCAATGAAGTTATCCAGATCATCACAACATCTCCAGGAGTGCTCAAACTTCAAACACAGTTTACAGTTTTGAGGTAAGTTTTCTCAACTTTGAACTCCTTATACAAGTATCATTAATGGTTACTTTGTGAATGAAAAATATAGACATCATTGCCCTGAAGCTAACCATGCCTTTAGTTTTTGTTTATATTGCCTGAGTGATGTGAATTTTGAAGTCGAACTTTCTGGAAAAAAAGGTTTTAAATTGGTACCAACAAATTCGTATTCATCTTTCATTTATGGTTTATGAAATTTATATGGTTGGATTCGTGGTGAAATTTTAAACAAGTTTCATGTTTACATTTTCTAATTTGGTTGAGAAATGAGGAAGTTCCAAAAATAAAAAATGGTGATGTTGTTACTGCGCGCGCGAAGGAGGAAGAAGATGAAGTTCAAAATTCATAAACGAGTTTATTTTATATTTAGTTGAAGTTGTATTATTAACGGATGAAACAACCACCCCAGTGGCAGAGAAGCGCGTGCTAAGGAATTTGTTACTAGGGACCTGTGTTCGAGTCCCAGTGGTACCCTTTTGGGTTTTATTCATATTATTTCCTTGAAGATTCAATACAAGCCAAGTATGTGTGCCTATCATGAGCCTTTCATCCACACCATAAGATCTGCCAAACAATCAAATCAAGCGCATTCAGACACATGACCATGATGCACCTCAGAAGGCCATCCCCACATGATCAACAGGCGCTAAACTTTTCATTTTGGGCCTTGACTGATTTTCTTTCATACACCCCCTCATTTTCTATATCATACGCAGACCCACATCTCTTTTATTTTTATTGTTTTTTCTGATTTCAAACAAAAACCATATTGGGCCTGACAAAAATAATTTTTAACCCCCACTTTACTTTCTACCACCCACACCCAACTATTTATTATACTTTTTATATTTTATTTATTTATTTTTATTTAATCAAAAATAAAAAAAGATATATTTTCTTAAATAATTAAATTAAAAACATTTTAATTTAAACACTTATTTTATTTGTGTTAATATTTAGAACTTGATTTTGTTTATTTTCCATATTTTAAAATATTTTTCTAAATTGACATTAATATTCAAATTATTTTCTGAACAAATTATTTAGACTTAGGTTTTATTTTCTTAAATTCAATTAACTTAGATTTTAGGTTTTTATGAAATGATTAATTAGCTTTGCTTGTAATTAAATTAATTACTTTAATTAGGTTAAAACCTTTTCCATCAAAAACCACAAAAAAAAAATTTCTTTTCTCTTTACATTCTTGCGCATTTTATTATTTCGCATTATTATGTAAATTTGTAATAGATAATTAGGCTTTATTGCTTTCTTCCCCTCATTCACAAACTTGTACCCCCCCATTCCCAAAACATTGTAATAGCGTTGGATTTTTAAATTCCACAATTTACCGCTTTCCTTTATTATTGTTAGTAGTTAGGATTTGCATGACATGACTAAAATCAAACATTAGACAACCCTAATCCAAGATCATATACATGAAACCAATACACTTTGCACACATACACCTCTAGGGTAACCCACACTTGTTGCCTCAGATATAAACAGTCATGTCCCTCGAACGTGGGATGTTTTAGCAAAGACCCTCGATTAAAAGATCATAGTCCCTCGACGACCCTTCAATGTTGCCTTCAATAAACGATCTTAGTCCCTTACGACAATTGCTAAAACATTCTACAAGTTGCCTTCTGTGAAATGTGGGGAGAACTGACTTGGGTGTTTTGCATTTTATCACAAATGTTGCGGTTAGCAAGAGTTGCCACCGACTTTTCTTTTATCCAAAAGGAAAGGCTGAAAAGAACATGAAAGAACTTTGAGATTGTTTCTTGAGTTTGGGGGGAAGATTATGAAAAGGGAAGGTGTTATCACCCTTTTCATCCATAGTTATCTATGGGCTCTTAGTTGCTTGCTAGATCACTTTCTTTTGTTTGAAAATGTGCTTTGTGTGGTTTTTTGAAAGTATTTTGAAAAGGTGCCATCGTTTAGGCAAACTTTGTAATAGTTCTCGTTCGTAAGAACGTATACAAAGTGTTGATCTTTTGAAAATGTTTCATGTTTGGAAGATGTTTTGAAAGTGTTTTTGAAAGTGTTGGTGTTTATTTTGAAAATAATCAAGGAGTGTTTGATTTGGAATTGAGCAAGCAACTAGAAACAATCTACCTACTCAAAAGTCTTAGTTCATTTCTTCCTTTCCTTTGATATTGTTATCTTACGATTGATTTGGTAAGAAACCCTATCTTTGGATGTAAAGGGACGAGAGTGAGTCATTGTATAGCTATGATAGCAATATTGTGAGATACCTTAGCAATTCTCTTTGAGGGACTAAGATCATTTTGAAAGAAAACATTTGATAGCGTCATCGAGGGAATATGATCTTATATTTTATTGCTTTTTGCTAAGATACTCCACATGCATAACATGGCCATTTTGGTAAGGCAACAAAGTGGAATTACCCTAAGGGTGCAAGTGTATAAATATATTGATTTACATGCTTGTTTATCTTGGATTAGGGTTTGCTAATTTGTTGATTTTAATCTTTCCATACAAACCCTAATTTACTAGCATTTATATGAAAGCGATAAATTGCGAAAATTAAATATCCTTCGCTATTACATCATTGGGGGTGGGGGATACAAGTGTACAAATGGGGAATTGCAAGGAATTAAACCCTAATTATCTATTACAACCACATTGAATTTGAATAATGTACAAGAATTGAAATAAATAAGTATATAAATATAAATGGAAAGGAAATGAATTTTGTTTGGATTTTGTTAAGAGAAATGGTTTTTGACCTAATTAATTAAAGAAAATAATTCAATTAAACTAAGAGAAACTAAACCTAAGTTAATTAGAAAAGGAGTGAATTTAATTTAAAAACAAGTGTTTTTTAGGATTTTTTGTGAAAGGGGTTTTTATTAGGCTAAACTAGTATAAAAATTTATTAATTAAAGGAAAACCTAAGTTCTAAGTTAATTTTTAATTAAAGAAAATAAATTAAACCTAAGTATAATTACTAATATATTTAAGAATGAATTAAATTTGTTAAGAAAAATATTTTTGAATCTTTGATTTTAAAAGAAAATAATAAAAGTATGAGTGTATTGGATATAACTAAATAAAGTATTTTTTTAGATTTTTATTAATAATAATAATAATAAAATAATAATAATTTAAATAAAATAAAATAAAAAAATATAAAAAAATAAAGTCAGGGGGTAAAAGTTTAATTTGGGAGGTTTTTTAGCAAAACAGGTTTGGTTTGAATATTAGGCCCAATAATATTTTTTTGTAAAATAGAAAATGATAAAATAAAAAAAAAGGAGTTGGGCCTGCGTGGAGGTTAGTAAACAGGGGGTATATGCATGAACGGGGCGCTGGGCCCAGGAACTAAGCATAATGATGCTGAAATCAAAACAAAACATAAGGAAATTAGAAATAGAAAAAAGTCATGGAGGGTCTCGAACCCAGGTCTTTGCATTTGCTAAACAACATCTTCACCACTGCGCCATGCTCCTCTATCTGTTAATCAGTTGATTCTGAGTGAGTTCTTTCTGATTTGTTACAAAACTATTTTCCTTTTTTTCTTTCTCTCGGTCGGAAGGGTTGTGTTAGAGAAAATGATGAGCTAGCTTAGGGTTTTCGTTTTGTTCTTGTTGTGGCTTCTATATATCTCTCTGTGAAAATGATTATTGAAGAGATGTTGTTTTTTAGTGAACTATGACCTCTATGTATATTTTTTTGGGACGATGATCTCTCTCCTTTGGAAAATAGTATTACTGCCTCTTTATACTATGATTGACCTTTGCTCATTTTTCTGTACAAATTTGATTTTGACTTGAGGGAGCTTGCCTTATCACATGATTTCTAACTTTGCTTGCTTGAGGCTGTGCTTTTGCTTGTGAAAGATGCTGGCTTTTGTACCAGTTTCTTGTTGCTTTGTAAAGAATGTACTGTGATGACTTTTCTGAGTTCGTACTTGTTGATAGCTTTTCTGTACTTTGCTGCACTTTTGCTGGTCTTGCTGGACTGTGCTTGCTTTGATACTTTAGCTTTTGTACCTTTTCTGCGATGCTAGTTGTACTGGTTGCTTGTGGGATGGGTTACTTTGATTTTCTGTGAACCAAATGCTTTGTATTTTGAGATATTGCAGTATAATTACTTGGCCTATGACTTTGACATTATCATTCTGAGTTTTCATTGAAACCACATAATTATGAGGCTTTTTGTTTGCTTGCTGGATTGGTATTTTCTTGTGATGCTAGTTCTGACTTTTCTTGATTTCCTCTGTATCTTTTGTGAACCAAATATTGAGATTTGCAAAACACTCTTTCCTAGTCAATGATAGAACCAAACTGTATGAGGCTCTTGTTTTTGGTCTTGAAATCATGTTGGTCTTGAAATTCTGTTGGGCTGAATTATGTTTTGCACCTTTTAGTTTATTATGAACCAAACCAAACTTTGTGATTTTCAATAAGCAATGGCCCATGATAGAAACTAATTGTTTGAGGCCTTAGAACATAAAACCCTTCTTTTCTGATTCAACAAAAACCACCCTAATAATGAATTAAAATACTTTGTATCTTTTGTTCATTTTTTTTATGTTTAAGTTGCTAACAAAATTTTCCTTTTGTTTCATGTATTGGATGCATTGGCATAGGATTGGAAAGATGATAAAGGAGGACTTGAAGAATGTGGGAACAAGGCATTTGAAGATGGAGCAAGAGGAATTCTTCCTTTGTATAGAACAAAAATAGGGAAATTGTAGTTTGTATTGTCATTGAACTTTGAAATTATTTGGAATGCATTTGAATAATAAATTTCCAAAATGTATTGAATAATATTTGAAATGGAATGAAACTTGTTTGATTCGAATGAAAATTGAAATGGATGATGAAAGAAATGATATTAACTTAGAATCTTTTAAGTTAGAATTGGAACTTTAGACTTTATGACATAAGATAAAATGAAACTCAAATTTCAAATCTCACTTACAAACATAATCCAAGATGACTTCATAGTTGAAACGACAAATCCGCCTTGATCACAACATTAATCCAACAATTTCATCGCTTGTATTGTGCTTTTCCTTTATTCTGTTTTCAAACAATAATGCCCTAGCCTTGCAAATAAAACCCTTATTCTTTGAAAAAGTTTGAATGCGAGAGCCTTGTAGCTTCATGAAACAGAAAATCTTTAGTAATCTTGAATTCTAAACATTTGAACCTTTAACCGTTGCAAACCCAAAATCTAATCTTGAGATGTCCCAAAGCCTTAGAGGTCTCAGTAGCTCTAACTAATAGGACACGAGGTCTATCTCAGATTGATTATCAACAGTTAAATTCTACTGTTTGAATAAGGCCTTGATCTTGTCTAAACGCATGAACACATAAAAATGAAGAGGGAAAATTTTGGGGTACAATAGCTGCCCCTGTTCAATTTTACTGAACCTGAAAAGCGAGAATGGCATGTCGTTGTTCATAGCTTGAAGGTGGAAGATGATTGAACACTAGAGTGCCCAAAAATTTTCACTCATTGATGTGTTAGTTGATTGTATCGGGAATGGGCTTAAAGAGGCCATTTGGAGAGGTGATGAAGAACTTATCAGAAATGGGCTTATAGATGCCATCCAAAGGTGACAGAGAATTGTCGGAGATGGGCTTATAGATTCCATCCAGAATGACAGGGAGTTGTTGGAAATGGGCTTATAGATGCCATCCAAAGTGATTGTAAGTAGAGATTGGAAGGAATATCAGAATAAATCTTGATCGATTTATACTGAAACAACAAATGTCTTGAAGGAAGTGTTTGTCATGTAGATAGTCGCCCCGTCTTGTTTTGGGAATTGATCTACAATCAATTTGTTGGTAAACCCGTCCTATTTTGGGAGTTTATACCATTGGTGATAAAGATAGTCGCCCCATCCTATTTCGGGCATTAATCTATGACCTATTCGGGAAATGTTGATGATATTTGTCTGTCTTTAACTGGAAGAAGTAAATCTAAATAGAAGAGGTCTTTGATTCGCCCGTCTTTAACTGGAAGAAATAAATATAACCAGAGGAAGTCTTTGATTTGCCTGTCTTTAACTGGAAGAAATAAATCTAACCAGAAGAGGTCTTTGATTCACATGTCTTTAACTGGAAGAAATAAATCTAACCAGAAGAGGTCTTTGATTCACCTGTCTTTAACTAGAAGAAGTAAATCTAAATAGAAGAGGTCTTTGATTGTTGATTGAACTTTTACTCTGCAAGGAGAAATGATTACTTGCATGCAAATGTATGTATGATGTTCTCAAAATAAACGAGACTGTATTGTATGCATTTGTCATGCATGTAATGTGATGTATGAATGCAGAATGTTATCGAAGTGTATTTTTGTCTGGAAAATAAATCCTTGACAAGTGTTGGAGAGCCTTGGAAATTTCAAATCCTAGATGGTTGTTGGGGATGAAGAGTATGTGCATCTTCAAGTTTGCTTAGAATGCTTCCTCTAGGAATTCCTGTTTTGTTGAGGAGAACTCCGCTGGGGAATATTGACTTTGTTTGAGAACAATCTATTGGAGAATGTTTATTTCTACTTGGGGAAAGAGTTCGTGATTTCTAGTCGTCCGTTGCTCCAGTGGGGAATTATCTCTTAAAAGTTAGTTGTTATCTGGTCAGATTCCAGATTTCACACAAACTTGCTAGGGATAAGGAAGTTAACTATTATCTGGTCGGATTCCAGGTTTTATAGTAACTCGCTGGGGAAAGTGACAAACTCTAATGGGGAAAAGGAGTTTTGCTAGTGATTTTGTAGGAATTAAACTGTTATCTGATCGGGTCCAGGCTTCAGCAATTTTGAACTTGAGGTTAACTCATATCTGGTCGGGTTCAGGTTTCAGAAACTCAAACTGTTATCTGGTCGGGTCCAGGTTTCAGCAATTGAAGAAGTCAAACTATTATCTGGTCGGGTCCAGGCTTTAGTAACTTAAAATTGAGATTAACTGTTATCTGGTCGGGTCCAGGTTTCAGAAACTTAAATTGTTATCTGGTCGGGTCCAGGTTTCAGTAATTGAAGAAGTCAAACTATTATCTGGTCAGGTCCAGGCTTTAGTAACTTGAAATTGAGATTAACTGTTATCTGGTCGAGTCTAGGTTTCAGAAACTCAAACTGTTATCTGGTCGGGTCTAGATTTCAGTAATTGATAAAGTCAAACTATTATCTGGTCGGGTCCAGGCTTTAGTAACTTAAAATTGAGATTAACTATTATCTGGTCGGGTCTAGGTTTCAGCAATTCAAACTGTTATCTGGTCGGGTCCAGGTTTCAGTAATTGATAAAGTCAAACTATTATCTGGTCGGGTCCAGGATTTAGTAACTTAAAATTGAGATTAACTGTTATCTGGTCGGGTCCAGGTTTTAGCAATTCAACCTGTTATCTGGTCGGGTCCAGGTTTCAGTAATTGAAGAAGTCAAACTATTATCTGGTTGGGTCCAGGCTTTAATAACTTGAAATTGAGATTAACTGTTATCTGGTCGGGTCCAGGTTTCAGAAACTCAAACTGTTATCTGGTCGGGTCCAGGCTTCACAATAACTTGCTTGAAGAGATGAAGTTGAATTGATATCTGGTCGGGTCCAGGCTTCACAGTAACTTGCCTGAAGAGATAAAGTTGAACTGGTATCTGGTCGGGTCCAGGCTTCCTAGTGACTGAAAGTTATACTATTATCTGGTCGGGTCCAGGCTTCACAGTGTTTTGAATGAAGTTGGTTGTTATCTGGTTGGATCCAGGCTTCATAACAACTTTTGGAGATAGCAAACACTTCATTGAGGATAGTAATGACTTACCCAGAGGTTAAGGGGTCTTGTTTGTTGGTTTGTAGTAGTCTGGGAGGCAAACTCAAACTCGGGAGTTTGTAGTTTTGTTGGGGAAATAAACCCCGTTGAAGAGAATATTCAACAATCTGCAAAGGAGGTATTCTTTAGAAAGGAACTCCATAAGACTTCTATTTTTTATTTTTGACCAACTCAGCTGGAGAGAGGGTTTTCAAGATATTGGAACTTTGGCTGAGGATCTCATGAATCCAAATTTATGGGGATAATGTGATTGATGTGATTCTATGGAAACATCCATGAAATTGGCCTTGTGGGGATTTGTAGACATTTCTAATTCTGTCAGAGTGATAAGTCTTTTACTGATAGATAAACTGATGAGATAACGGGACATATTCATACGCTTTAATCTCTAACTTTTGCCTGGACGATCTTTTCAGATTTGTAGTCCAACGAGATACCCATTTTTGCCCAAGCCGCCCTTTCAGGTTTTCGACTTGCCGGGTGTACAATCTTTTGTGTATATCCCTAATTTTTGCCCGAACCTTTTGGTACATCGGGATGGCCTTATTTTGCCTAGGTATGTCAACCTATCGGGTCTCTTTTCATGCGTAATATTTTATGATTATGTCCGTGTTCAGAGAGTGTGGATAATTGTCATTGTCTATGGTAGTAAGTACTGTAGAAATTCCAGAAATTAATCGTTCGTGATTTTTCATATGTGGGAGCTTGTTTGCCCCTAGAGTCAGTCTGATGCACTTGATGTTTGAAGTTTTGATCAAATTTCTGATAGTCTTGAACTTCCTATGTATCTTTTCTAAGAACTATCGTGGAAGAATTTGAAGACATGATACTGACATCATCTGATATTACTGGCACAGACAAGCAAATTGGTGGTACCGAAGATCTTTTGATCAAGTCTCTAAGAACTACCATGGAAGGATCTGAAGACATGATACTGACACCATCTGATACTACTGGAACAGACAAGCGATTTGGTATTACCAAAGATCTTTTGGTTGAGTCTCAGAGTTTTCTAAGAACTATCATGGAAGGATCCGAAGACGTGATACTGACACCATCTGATACTATTGGAACAGACAAGCAACTTGGTGGTACCCAAGATCTTTTGTCAAGTCTCAGAGTCTTCTAAGAACTGTCATGGGATGATACTGACATCATCTAATATCACCGACACAGACAAGCAATTTGGTGGTACCCAAGATCTTCATAGTGGATTTTTCTCAAGCCTATGACCAACGTGTCATTGCCTCTTGAGTGATTCAGATGGAGATTTTCCCCTGGTTATTCAACATTTCTTTGAGAGATTCTTTGAATCTCGACTTGACTACCTCAGATATGCTGGACAATGATCATGCCGCACCCATTGATTATGAGAGATTTGTCATTGGAAGCGTCTTTCCATTTGAAGTGACTCTGTTCATTGAGAGAGTTATCATTCATTTTATATCCGTCATACGAATTTCTCTGTTGTCAAACAATTATCCATATGCAAACAATGGTATTCAAATAATGCAAAGTTTATGTTTGTCTTTGAGAATTTTTTTTGAACAATGCACTTTTAAAAAGCAACAAAAATTTGTAACAATATGAATTCAACTCATGGTTTATAATAAGCCTTACAAGAGTCAAGATACCTTTTGTAACAGTATGTTTTTGAACTAACCTACGCTTCAATTAAGACTTTTAAAGGGTTTTAATGTGGCCTGATTCAGGGTTTAAGAAACCAAGGACAAAGGCTCAAAGTTTATTTGTACCCAACCCGTTCTCCATAATGTTCTCCAATCCTAAACTCAGTCGATCGCGCGTTTACTAGAATCTGGAATGATATTTTGGTGATGATTCAGATAACTGGAAGTTTATTTGGGAAGTAAGTAATTTTTGTAACATTTTTCATGTTGTCGAGGATTTGTAGTGACCTCTTTTTTGATCTACTATCCCTAACTTTTGCCTGACTATTTTTATTTTGAGATTATAGTCAGCGGGATGCCCCCGTTTTTTTCTTAAGTCTCCTTCATTGTTTTTGACCTAGCGGGCTTTTCTTTTGAGAGATAATGACTGCCTATCCTATGAGACTCATCACCATCTTTTGATTTGGAAGGATATTTTCTTTGTGAAGTGACAACTTGCGACTGATTGTGCATTTGAATCAACTGAGAAACTACCCTGTCCCGGGTTATGATTAAAGGTTTTAGTTTGTGCAAAAAAGAAAACTCCTACTTCTTTGGCTCAAAGGGGTTGACTAGGGATTATCTTCCTTATAACTCCACTATTTTTGGATTTGAAACAACGCCTGTACATCGTCAGCAAAGTCTGTTCAAAAGCATACTGTATGAGATTATGGTATTATTTTTTGCATCCTCACTCTAAAGGCTTATGGCTTGTAATCCAGAGTTGAATATCATACAAAAAGAAGTGAAAGTATAATTAGTGAAAACGAGTGGATTAACTCAAGACAAACATATGTAATGCATTAATGAGAACAACCAAAGTTTAACATAAGGATAAATTTTTAAAGAAATTACAAATGGAAATTCGAATGAACAAAAATTTCTCCGCCTAAACTTTGTTACTTTAGATGATGTGTCTTTGAGAGGTGACAGAAAAACTCCAGTTGACCATCTTGTGTAAATTCCAAGACTCCCCCGTCGATCAGGTCTTGAATTTTGTTCTTCAATGCCCAATAGTGGTCGGTGTCGTGCCCACGACTGTTGGAATGGTACATGCATCTTTCATCATGTTTGTAGTTGTGAGAAGAAGTATTAAGTTTTTGAGGAGGCTCCCTCAATACTACCAGCTTGGCTTCTAATACATAATGCAATGCTTGAGTCAAGGACATGTTGATCTCAATAAATTATCTTTTGTGCGCATCTTGCTTATGCGGGCCACCCTGACGTGGTTGGCGAGGTCGTTGTTGGATTCTTGGTGTTGTAGCCATTTTGAAAGGCATGCTCTCGACCAAACCAACTTCTTGTTTTATCAGAGGCTGATTAGTGACTTGATCCCCAATCTTGACGGTTCGTTCCATTTCATCTTGATGAAGCTTGTTAACAAATACTCTTAGCTCTTCTTGTCCCCGAGCTAAATTTTGAAAAAGAGCCATCTGCCCCAACATTTGGATTCTCATTATTTCTATCTTAGCTTGTAATTGCTTCAACTGGCCATCCTTTTCGTTTCCAGGATTCTTCTCAATCATGCTCTTAATGAGGAGTGCTTTCACTTCTTCTTGCCCCTTAGATAGATTCAAGAAAAAATCTTGAAGCTGATCATTTTGGGTCTGAAGATCTTGGACAGTTTATTTGAGAGCCATTTTTACTGAAATAAACAACAAGCGGATGAGAAAACCTGTATGGGGAAATCCTGTCATGATATCATGCATGATATATGGATGCAATGTTTTCAAGGATCTCACGGGGTAAACACAAGAAAATGTTAGAAGTTGGATTTTGATCATAGCTTTGATTAAAGAACTTTGTATCGTTGAATGTCCTTCTACGAGAATCAAGCTCACCATATTGAGTGGGTCATAGCCCTTGACTCAAGTTATCGTATTTTGGTCTTTGACGGTGTTTGGTTAGAGGAAAATAAATCCTTTTTCCCCTTGATAGACGTCTGGTTCAACATAACCCTGCACCACAAACCCTTGAGGTCCTTGAAATGGTTATTAAAAATGCTTATGGCATGATGTCATGATGTTATGTGCAAATAAACATATACACACAAGGCAAACAAGTCCTTAGGTTTAGGCTTGCATGGAGTCTCAGAGGTAAGTACCCTCTTGAAGTTTAGTTGGCTCAACCTGTCCTAGAAATAGTAATCAGGTTCTAAAGGAGCTCGATATCACTGGTCTGTCTTCTCGGGCATTGTTTCAGCGCAAGCCTCTTTAATGGCGACCAAAATATCCCAAAAAACCAAACCTCAATGAGTGTAGTATCGAGTATCTACCAACTTCGGACTGCACCAAATCTGGTCATCTCACTACGTCCTAATGTCCAAGTTGGTCAAGTAAAGGTTCTAAAGTCAGTTAGTGCTTCATAACATCACTCAGCGGCCCTGTATTCTCCTTGACTACTTAAAGGCTATCGGTATCCGCAAATATGTCACACTAACGTATCTATTGCTTAGACCATGTCGGTATACCCTGCATAGTTTCCACAATGTATTGATACTTACCTATAAGGTATCCTAAATCCGGGTGGAGGATTAGGACAAACCCAAACAAGGGACCAAAATGTAAAGCAAACAAATCAAACAATGAAAGTAAATAAAGGTGATCTAGCCCTAAGGTAACCCAACTTTTTTATTCTCCCCAGTAGAGTCTCCAGTTCGGTGATACGGTGGGAGAACTGACTTGAATGTGTTACGTTTTATCGCAAATGTTTCGGTTAGCAAGAGTCGCCACCGACTTTTCTTTTATCCAAAAGGAAAGGCTGAAAAGAACAGGAAAGACCTTTAAGATTGTTTCTTGAGTTCGGGGGGTAGATTATGAAAAGGGAAGGTGTTAGCACCCTTTTCATCCATAGTTATCCATAGGCTCTTAGTTTCTTTCTAGATCACTTGCTTTTGTTTGAAAATGTGCTTTGTGTGGTTTTTTAAAAGTATTTTGAAAAGGCACCATCGTTTAGGCAAACTTTGTAATAGTTCTCGTTCGTAAGAACGTATACAAAGTGTTGATCTTTTGAAAATGTTTCATGTTTGGAAGATGTTTTGAAAGTGTTTTTGAAAGTGTTGGTGTTTGTTTTGAAAATAAGCAAGTAGTGTTTGATTTAGAATTGAGCAAGCAACTAGGAACAATCTACCTACTCAAAAGTCTTAGTTCATTTCTTTCTTTCCTTTGATATTGTTATCTTACGATTGATTTGATAAGAAACCCTATCTTTGGATGTAAAGGGACGGGAGTGGGTCATCTATAGCCATGATAGCAATGTTGTGATATACCTTAGCAATTCTCTTTGAGGGACTAAGATCATTTTGAAAGGTAACATTTGATAGCGTCATCGAGGGACTATGATCTTATATTTTTTATTGCTTTTTGCTAAGATACTCCACATGCATAACATGGCCATTTTGGTAAGGCAACAAAGTGGAATTACCTTAAGGATACAAGTATGAAAATGTGTTGATTTACATGCTTGTTTATCTTGGATTAGGGTTTGCTAATTTGTTGACTTTAATCTTTCCATACAAACCCTAATTTACAAGCATTTATATGAAAGCGATAAATTGCGGAAATTAAATATCCTACGCTATTACATCATTGAGGGTGGGAGATACAAGTGTACAAATGGGGAATTGTAAGGAATTAAACCCTAATTATCTATTACAACCATATTGAATTTGAATAATGTACAAGAATTGAAATAAATAAGTATACAAGTATAAATGGAAAAGAAATGAATTTTGTTTGGATTTTGTTAAGAGAAATGGTTTTTGACCTAATTAACTAAATAAAATAATTCAATTAAACTAAGAGAAACTAAACCTAAGTTAATTAGAAAAAGGAGTGAATTTAATTAAAGAAACAAGTGTTTTTTAGGATTTTTTGTGAAAGGGGTTTTTATTAGGCTAAACTAGTTTAAAAATTTATTAATTAAAGGAAAACTTAAGTTCTAAGTTAATTTTTAATCAAAGAAAATAAATTAAACCTAAGTATAATTACTAATATATTTAAGAATGAATTAAATTTGTTAAGAAAAATATTTTTGAGTCTTTGATTTTAAAATAAAATAATAAAAGTATGAGTGTATTGGACATAAATAAATAAAGTTTTTTTTTTGGATTTTTATGAATAAAAATAATAATAAAATAATAATAATTTAAAGAAAATAAAATCAAATAAAATTAAAAAAAATATAAAAAAATAAAGTCAGGGGGTAAAAGTTTAATTTGGGAGGTTTTTTAGCAAAATAGGTTTGGTTTGAATATTAGGTGTCATACCCCAAATTTGTCCTACCTCGATAATTTTATTTTTCGAGATTAAAATTGAAGAAGTATTCAATTAAAGATGGTACATCAGTATCTGAGGGACCATCTTTATCCAAGACTAGGGGGTGTATTTTAATAAAGGCTTTCTAAATCAGAAAGACTCATAAATCCGTTCGCGATGCATGTTGGCCCGTGACCCATGCAATTCAAAAAAATAATATTATTACTAAGTTATCAAATTATCAAGTCCACTTAAATTTAAGTTACTATTTAATAATTGCTACATAAGGGTTCATTAAGTGTTTTTGTTGTTAGTAAAGAAAAGAGAGTGAAATGGCAATAAGAAGATCATAAGAATTCGTATGGCCCATTGAGGTTTTTAAAATCGGTTCATTTGTCATTTTTGTGGATGATTTGTTTTAGAAGCATTATTATAAAATGTTGGCTACTATTCTTCTTCTTTACAAATTATGAAAATAAATATATTTCATTTACTAAAAAGGGGTAAACTGTTTTGTTAAATAATATTTGTAAGTGTTTAGTTATTGGCATGTATTTTTGGTAAAACCAAGTGTGTAAATGTCATGACTGATGTCATAACATTCTGGATTATTAGGTTCTTTTTGCAGAAAAATTATGGCACACAGTAGCTACTGTGTATGAGTGTGTATCTGAGCATTTTGCAAAAGATCACATTTATTGCCTTCTACCAAAATCAGTAAACAGGAATTCTGATGTCATAACAAATGTTAAGACATCCTGTACTGATCTAACAGATATGCAGTTTGGTTAATTCTGAGATTTTTCAGGAAGATGGCTCATTCTTTCCAGAACAGAATCTCACGTGGACTTTAGGTTAACCTAGCTCAACCCTAATCTGGTTGATAAAGTCTTGTGACCAAGTCTTAAGGTTAAACCGAATTAACCCTAGCTTTTTATGGAAACCCTAACTGAAGAAACAACTGCTATATATTCAACAGGATTGCTGTTTGGAATGTAACTCTTGGACTGAAGACCAATTAGGAGCTGTATAGTTTTAACTGCTGTAATCCAAGCAAGTATCATTGTGATAAGTGACTTGGAATAGGTTTTGATTGTAAGGGTTTTTTGTATCACTCAAAGCTTTGAAGCAAGAGTGTTTTGTGTCTCTTGACTAAAGCTTTGAAGCAAAGTCAAGTTAGGTTTATGTATCACTCAAAGCTGTGAAGCAAGAGTGTTTGTGTTACTTGATTAAAAAGCTGTGAAGCATAATCAAGTGTATGTTCTGAAGAGTGTCTTCATTAATTCATTAGTCAATTGTTTTAAGTATCACTGCTGTGATTGAGGGGGGGTGAGTAGGAACTCAGGTTTAATTTGAACTTAGATTGAAGTTGCATTGGGTAGGTATTAAGTGAAGGAGATAAACTGGTTGGTTTATTCTTGAATTAATATCTCTTATAGTGGATTTCCTCCCTGGCTTGGTAGCCCCCAGAGTAGGTGTTGTTTCACACTAAACTGGGTAAACAATTGACTGTATTCTTTACTGTTTTTATTTACTGTCTTATAGAAAGTCAGATACGGTGTCATAACATTCACTGTGACATTGAGTATCTGCTGCCAGAATTTAAATTGGCATCAGAGCAGACACCCTGCCTGTATTACTGGGTGAGATCTAGGGATATCACTTTCTTGCACTATGGACAAAGAAGGAGTTTTTGGAAATAGACCACCCATTCTGGATGGAACAAATTATGACTACTGGAAACCTCGTATGATTGCCTTCTTAAAATCTCTGGACAAAAAGGCTTGGAGAGCTGCTGACAAAGGATGGAACCATCCCACCATAACTGAGAAAGATGGGACAATCAGTCTGAAGCCTGAGGAAGAATGGAGCAAATAAGAAGATGAGTTAGCCCTGGGAAATTCCAAAGCTTTAAATGCCTTGTTCAATGGAATTGATAGAAACATTTTCAGACTAGTACATCAATGTGAACTGGCCAAGGAAGTGTGGGACTCTCTCAAAACTACCCATGAAGGCACATCCAAAGTAAAAATGTCAAGGCTTCAGATGCTGACTACAAAGTTTGAGAACCTAAGGATGAAGGAAGATGAAACCATTCATGAGTTTCACATGAACATCTTGGAGATTGCCAACACCTCAGGAGCATTGGGTGAAAAGATGTCTGAAGAAAAACTGGTGAGAAAGATTCTCAGATCCCTGCCTAAAAGATTTGAAATGAAGGTAACTGCTATAGAGGAAGCCCAGGACATCAACAACTTAAAGGTGGATGAACTCATTGGGTCTCTTCAGACTTTTGAGATGGGGATCAGTGACAATGTTGACAAGAAAAACAAGAGCATAGCACTTGTATCCAACACTGAAGATGAAAACAAGGAGGATGAAGAAGAAAATATTTCAGAAGCTATAGCCATGCTTGGAAGACAATTCAACAAACTCATCAAGAGAATGGATCCAAAGTCAAGGTCAAATGTTGAGAACATCCCCTCTGACATTAACAGATCTTATGACTCCAGCAGAACACAAGGTCTGAAGAGAAGGGAAATCAAGGCAGAGGAATTCAATGCCATGGTTGTGAAGGATATGGGCATATTCGAGCTGAATGTCCTACCTTTCTTAAGAAACAAAAGAAAGGTATGACTGTTACCTGGTCTGACTGTGATTCAGAAAGTAATTCTGAAGAAGAATCTGCCAAACTAGTTACTGCACTAACTGGTGTTTGTACCTCTGAAAGTGACACTAGTGATGAGGAAGTGACATTTGAAGAATTGGCTGATACTTACAAGAAATTGTGTATCAGAAGTGCTGAAGTCTGTGTGCAAAATGAGAGACAAACAAAACTCATCATAAAGTTAGAGGCTGAAAAAAGGGCAGACCTTGAAACTATAAGTCATCTAGAAGGGGAAGTTCAAATGCTGAACTCAAAATTGAACCAAATGACCAAATCTGTCAAGATGCTGACAAATGGAACTGACAAATTGGAAGAAATCCTTCAGGTTGGACAAAATGTCGGAAACAAGTCTGGACTAGGATTTGTGGAAGCAAAGAAATCTGGTGCAGACAAGAAGATCAGGTCTGATAAACAAATGTCAAAGCAGATGTCACAACCTAACACTCAACATTGGGAACAGAGAAATATGAAGAAAAAGTACCAAAGATGGAGATGTCATCATTGTGGGAGGTTTGGTCACATAAAGCCTTTCTGCTTCAGATTATATGGATACCCTAATCAGAACCCAGGTGTCAAACCTAAGGCTAACAGGGTACCACATACTCCTCAATGGAAGAAAAAGGCTACTGCCCTGATAGCCCACACTTCCCTGAGAGTCTCTGCAAAGGAAGACTGGTACTTTGACAGTGGGTGTTCTAAGCACATGACTGGAATCAAGAACATTCTCAATAATGTTAAACCTCACACCACTAGTTATGTGACCTTTGGAGATGGTGCTAGAGGTGAAATCAAAGGAGTGGGTAATTTGGACTGCCCTGGAGTTCCAAATCTGAATGAAGTACTATTGGTAAAAGGTCTGACTGCTAATCTCATTAGAATCAGTCAATTATGTGATCTAGGATTCAAGGTCAACTTCTCAAAATCTGAATGTCTTGTAATTAATGAAAAACAAGAAGTTGTAATGAAAGGAGTCAGATCTAAAGACAACTGTTACTTGTGGGAGCCTGAGAACACTAATTACTCCACTGTGTGTTCTATTGCCAAAGAAGAAAAAGAGGTGAAACTGTGGCACCAAAAACTTGGCCATCTTCATCTAAGAGGAATGAAAAGGATTATCTCCATGGAGACAGTCAGAGGGATTCCAAGACTGCAAATTGATGAAGGGAGAGTTTGTGGTGAATGTCAGGTTGGTAAGCAGACTAGGATGTCACATCCAAAGTCAAGACATCTGACCACCTCTAAGGTTCTGGAACTTCTACATATGGATCTGATGGGACCAATGCAGGTGGAAAGTCTTGGTGGAAAGAGATATGCCTATGTTGTTGTGGATGACTATTCCAGATTCACCTGGATTAACTTCATTAAAGAAAAATCTGATGTGTTTGAAGTTTTTAAAGAACTATGCAAAAGAATTCAAAGAGAAAAAGAAAGGGTGTATTGTCAGAATCAGAAGTGATCATGGAAAGGAATTTGAAAACAGTAAGTTTAATGAGTTATGTTCCTCAGAAGGAATTAGTCATGAATTCTCTTCTCCTATAACTCCTCAACAAAATGGAGTTGTAGAAAGGAAAAATAGGACCATACAGGAATCTGCCAGAGCTATGATACATGCCAAAAGACTTCCTATTCATTTTTGGGCTGAAGCTATGAATACAACCTGTTATGTCCATAACATAGTCACTTTGAGAAAGGGAACCTCATCCACCATTTATGAACTCTGGAAAGGAAGAAAGCCAACTGTGAAGTACTTCCATGTATTTGGCAGCAAATGCTATATTCTGGCAGATCGTGAACAAAGGAGAAAGCTGGACCCTAAAAGTGATGAAGGTATATTTCTAGGATACTCCTCCAACAGCAGAGCTTATAGGGTATTCAATTCCAGGACCAAAGTCATGATGGAATCAATAAATGTCATAGTTGATGATTATCATGAAGAAACAGATGTCCCTTGTAATGTTGAGACATTCTTTGAGACTCCAACTCAATAGAATGACCTTCCTAACACCACTAGAGCAGACTCTGAATCCAAGGAAGCTAGCAAAATCCCTTCCATCAGAATTCAGAAAGATCATCCTAAAGAACTCATTATAGGGGATCCAAATAGTGGAGTCATTACAAGATCTAGAGAAATCATCTCAAACTCTTGCTTTGTGTCTAAAATTGAACCAAGAAATGTTAATGAGGCCTTAACTGATGAATACTGGATTGGTTCAATGCAAGATGAATCGAACCAATTTAAGCAACATGAAGTTTGGGAGTTAGTTCCTAGACCAGAGGGAACAAACATCATTGGCACAAAATAGGTAATAAGAACAATGCTGAAGGAAACAGAAGGGAAGAGGGTGCTGCTGAAGATCAGCTCAATGCTGAAGAAAGTAGCTCCTCTGAAGGTGACAGTGCTTAAAGTAAGGTGGAGTTGACAAGCCTGATGCCGATTCCTGTTGATGCAAGTGTCTTCAGATTTTATTTGTTGTTTTTATTACTTATTTTGGATGACTGTATAACATTTAAGTACATGTATCTTTGGCCCATTTGTGGCTAAAGAGGGGGAGATATTTTGTGGTAGACATTATATTTTTCTGCAGTCATATTCATTCTGCTGTTATATATTCTCTGATTGCTTAGGGGTTTTAGCCAAAAATCTGCCAAAGGGGGAGTTTGTAAGTGTTTAGTTATTGGCATGTATTTTTGGTAAAACCAGGTGTGTAAATGTCATGACTGATGTCATAACATTCTGGATTATTAGGTTCTTTTTGCAGAAAAAGTATGGCACACAATAGCTACTGTGTATGAGTGTGTATCTGAGCATTTTGCAAAAGATCACATTTATTTCCTTCTACCAAAATCAGTAAACAGGAATTCTGATGTCATAACAAATGTTAAGACATCCTGTACTGATCTAACAGATATGCAGTTTGGTTAATTCTGAGATTTTTCAGGAAGATGGCTCATTCTTTCCAGAACAGAATCTCACGTGGACTTTAGGTTAACCTAGCTCAACCCTAATCTGGTTGATAAAGTCTTGTGACCAAGTCTTAAGGTTAAACTAAATTAACCCTAGCTTTTTGTGGAAACCCTAACTGAAGAAACATCTTCTATATATTCAACAGGATTGCTATTTGGAATGTAACTCTTGGACTGAAGACCAATTAAGAGCTGTATAGTTTTAACTGCTGTAATCCAAGCAAGTATCATTGTGATAAGTGACTTGGAATAGGTTTTGATTGTAAGGGTTTTTTGTATCACTCAAAGCTTTGAAGCAAGAGTGTTTTGTGTCTCTTGACTAAAGCTTTGAAGCAAAGTCAAGTTAGGTTTATGTATCACTCAAAGCTGTGAAGCAAGAGTGTTTGTGTTACTTGATTAAAAAGCTGTGAAGCATAATCAAGTGTATATTCTGAAGAGTGTCTTCATTAATTCATTAGTCAATTGTTTTAAGTATCACTGCTGTGATTGAGGGGGAGTGAGTAGGAACTCAGGTTTAAGTTGAACTTAGATTGAAGTTGCATTGGGTAGGTCTTAAGTGAAGGAGATAAACTGGTTGGTTTATTCCTGAATTAATATCTCTTATAGTGGATTTCCTCCCTGGCTTGGTAGCCCCCAGAGTAGGTGTTGTTTCACACTGAACTGGGTAAACAATTGACTGTGTTCTTTACTGTTTTTATTTACTGTCTTATAGAAAGTCAGATACGGTGTCATAATATTCACTGTGACATTGAGTATCTGCTGCCAGAATTTCAATATTTATAAAAATTTATTTGTTTATTAAAAGTTGTGTTTGGATCTGTTACAAAGGATAGGTCCATTATGTTTTGGAGCCCATTAGGTATTGTGGTGCTGTTTTGTTTAGAAAAAAGAAAAGCATTATTTGATATTATATATATTTCTTTATAAAGAAAAACGTGATACTTCATTGTTGATGAACTTTTTGTTATAAGGTTTTTATTTATTATTAACAGTTGTAATTTGTTTAGTAAGGGAAAAACTGTTGGATTATTTTGTAGAAATGCAAAGCCCAGTTCAATTAACTAATGCTGGCTCATATCTGAATTTACATACACTGTTCAAATCACCACCAATTCTGCGTAAATCTCATTAAATAGCAGATACTATAGCAATTGAAAATCAAATTAAATTTTGAAACGTTATCAATCAAAGCCCAGATTTGAAGAATTACATTGGTAATTTTACAGAAAAAACCTACAGCAAATCACAAATTGATAGAATCAAATCCATTACAGTCTAAATCTCTAGATTAACCAAATCTTAAATTTCTATTACATTGAAGTAGAGAATCGACTACGATTACAAATTTCACTCAATTACAGAATTAAAAAATCTTTAATGGATCTAATCTTCCTAACTTAATGCTAACAACTCAAAACCCTAAAATTCCTAAGGATATAAATAAACAAAAAATTAAGAAACAAAAGGGGGAGGGAATTTGTTTACAGAATATAGGGGATTTTCATAGAACCGGCAGAGGAGGACCTTGTTAAATAGAATAGGGAGGATTCCTTTGCAAAGAATAGGACAAGAAGAACCTAAAAACAGAGACGAGCATAATATCAGCAGAAAGGGAACGAATCTGTTGGAGGAAGCAGAAGAAATCACCTCGCTGCTGAAGACAGAAGAAGAGGCGATTAGGGTTTCTATGCCTGAAACCCTAATCGCGTAACATCATCTCCGCCACCGTTGTAAGCTAAACCGCTGATTGTCGCGCTGATCATCACAATCCTCGAGCCTTCAAGAAAAATATGCAAAAACAAGGAAGGAAGAAAGGGTCAGTAGCAAGTAGAACACGCTCCAGAACACGAAATCACGGAGAGGGTAAAAGGTCTTTAGCTTTGTTCTTTTCGTCTTGGGTGTTTGGGGCTTGGGATCGTGGTTTGAGTTTAGTTGGTCATGGCGCCGCCGGAGGAGTGGGGAGTGTTAGGGTTGAGACTTAGGAAGAGAGAAAGGATAACTGGGAGAGAGAGGAAGTTTGCTGAGAAGTATTAAAATGAAATGATGAAAACAAAGTTTCTTTACTTAGTTTGGCTTGTATACCCGCACGTGCATCACAATATCATACTCCATCGCTTATCATCCACATGATCTTGATCAGACGGCCATGGGCCAAGTCTGCATCATAAGATCCATACGTCGCGCCACACACAACCACACGAACTTCTTCAATATCCGGGGTGGGCCTAAGCCCAGCGCTATGCACACCCCCCTCGCCTCTATTTACTAAACATAACAACAACGTACACCCCCTTCTCTCCAGACTACGTTGGGCATGATCCAAATTATTTTCAACACCCCCCCTGCTTTTACTTTGTAACTGAAAACGCACCCTCCAGGTTTTGCTTAAAATACTCATTTTTTATTTATTTATTTCTTTTATAGTTTTTTATATATTATATTTTGTTTATATTATATTTTACTTATATTATATTGTATTAATTATTTATTAGTAATTATAATTATTATGATTAATTTTATAACAATATATTAATGATTATTTATCGTACGTAAGTATTATTATACGATAAAATAAATCAATTTCGTATAAAAATTGCATACATTATTTTCTATACTATTTGCATTAAATAATTTTTATCATGCATTAATCAAGGTTTTCGCAACTCATACAAATTAATAAACACAAACAAACCTCAAACTATTTTTTTCTCAATAAACTAAGCTAATCAACTATTTTTTTACAAAAGGGTTTCAAACTAATTTTGGCTTACTGCGTACTCAGTCAAAATTTACGTAATCACTACTCCCGACCGAGTGCGAAGTGATTCAAAATATGTTCGTAAACCCATAAAAGATACCAACCCATACGAACTACGAATTGGGACTCTGGTTCCTCTTAAGAGGATACGTAGGCATGCGATCTAAAACCGTGGCGAGTCTTGCTAATTAAAACTTAAAACCCTGTTTACCCCAAACCTAAACCTAGAGCTTAATATCCTTGTGAACATGGTAGATGAATGGTGCCTAACACCTTCCTTTCGTCTAATTGAGTCCGAAACCTAGAATCTTTGTCTGCGAATTAGGGTTTTCTATTAGATTCCCTTCCCTAAGATAAAAACTAATAGTGGCGACTCTTGATTAAAAATACAGTCGCAACAGCTGGCGACTCTGCTGGGGACACTCCTTAACCCTAGGTTTAAGTATTTTTGGGGTTTCTTATTTTTATCTGATTTATTTATTTATTGCATTTATCTATTTTATCACATTTATTTATTTACTGTCAAATTCTCTTATCATCATATATTTACTGCGTGGCGGGATTTCTCTATTTCAAAAAAAAAATTCTCAAATAACCTTAGCAAGAAGTTTCATCTGTTAGCTTAGGGGGTACATCATCCCTGCGAGTTTATGTGACGACTTCGCCTAGATTCAGTGGAATTCCGAAAAAGGAATACTTATCAAGAGATATCCTCTTGACGAGTAGGACTTTGGAAGGTCACCCATGACTCTTTGTAATGACCTTAACCCAAAATCTCATGACGAGATCTTTCACGACTTTGAGACGAACGTCTCGGTCCGTAGAGAGGCTCCACCTAAGGGAGGCCCTTGCGCCTTTTCCCTCTGGTGTTATTCATGATACTCTTAAGAAATCCACCTTTTGGGGAGGGTAGATTAACTGTAGGTCAAGACTAAGGAACCTACCTTATAAGGATACTTATAACGAAACCCCGTCACTGAACCATACACCCCTACTTTATAGGGGTATTTATTAAAAAAATCCTGTCACTCGACCCTACACCTATGTATTCATACATTTCGTGTATTTGTCATACATTTCATCATATACTCGTCACCCGTTTCTTTGTCTTATTCATGGGGTACCAAAAAAAATAAGATCAAGATCTCGGTGACTGTCTTTGAAAATGGATACCAAAGGAAACAACTTGTCTGCGTAAACACGCCAAACATGCCTGAAATCAAGGCCACAAAAGGGAAGTAACATGCAAGAGACTTTCTCAAATTTTGTCCGGCAACAGTGGATGATTTCAAAAGCAGATATCTGCAGGCGCGCCTAAAAGACGTATTTCCTTGTTGTCTGATTTCACGTAAATAAAGTTTTGGCTTAAGATTGTAATATTTTTCAATATCTGAATTACGTTACTTTCAATAAAGGCGTTTTGTTTTCACACACCGTTTGCTTATCTATTTTAAAGATAGTCGCCAAGAAATGATAAAGGACAAGCATATAACCAAGTGAATAAGACAATCAACCATCTCATATTCATACATATTCATTCGCATGCATGCATTTACGAACACCTGCATATCATGTCAAGACTCATTTTTCCACGAGCATCTCTCCAGTTGAACCATTGGTAGAAGAAGAACGCCACCTCCTTGGCCTCCATATCAAACAAGGGCTTATCTACAAAAAGCAATGGAGAAAATCGAGGAAACGCATGCTGTGTTCAAAAGGGATCTCGACCAAGTAAAGGGAGACGTAAGTCCAACGAAAGGAGATTCACGTCAAGTTCTTATGGCTTTAAAGAATATTGTTGACAGGATAGACCAAATTCCCAGGGTAGCTTTCAAAGAAATAGCCCAGACTATTGGCACATCAAGCGGTCGCCAACTAAGGAAAGAGTCAGGGGCAGGACTCCAGAAGTCCGTCATGGCCCAACAAGAAGCTGAAACTGAAGGGCTTGTCCTACCGCCACCAAAATCAAGGGCATCTCATACCCTACAGATTTCAACCAATAATGCAGACTCCCGCTAGGACACAATGAAGCTTTCGAAAAAGCTCTACAAAGGCTAGGGGACCAGGGGATAGTCCAGTTTAGACAATACCTTGAAGAAAAGTATAAAGCTGCTCTGAAAGACGAATCACACTTTCCTCCGATTCAAGAGATCTCTGTCAATAATGGAGTAGTGTATGGCAGACATGGGGCAAAATATTCAGCTAAGCCAACACCAAAGGGGCAACTAAATTCATCCGAGAATGCGGCCCAGGAGAAAAAAAATCAAAAGATGGACGACCGTGGAGATCCCTGAGATCTTTTTCTTTCTTAATTAATTTTTCTTATTTTCAAAAGAACCTATGTCAAGCCCGAGACATAGGGGTTTCTTGTAAGGGTTTCCCCATTTTGTTTCAGACAATACCTACAATTAATAAAAGCGATGTTTTATTTACAATAAAGATCCATGTATTTCTTTTGCATTCATGTCTTAATCTTAAAAAATGACTTTCTCTGCATATGCATTTTCAAATATTCAAATACTAAGGTTGCACCAAAACATGGTAAAGGTGTAAATTCATGCCCAAAACCACCGATAATGCTATTACTGTGATCCGATATAATTTTGATGCTCCTATCAACTAAGCTAAAGAGGAAGATGATAAAGATCTTGAACTCTCTGAGAAAACAGCAAGGAGATATAAAAAAAAGAGAGCTAACAATACGCAACCGTTTCTAGAGGCTATCAAGACCATTAATCAGAGTACAGGGGAAGACCTGGAAGAAACAAACCTAAGGGGCAATGTTAAAGCAGAGCCACAAAGAAGCTGATCAAGTTATTGCGCATATCTATGAAAACAGGCCAAAGTCAAATACAAACAGTGCCGTAAAAAAAATAAACAACTTCAAAATACCAAGATCTGACGAAGAACCCGAGCCAGGGGCATGTTGGGTACCCATGTTCGACGAAGCTTCAAATACATTGGGGCACGATATAGGGGAAATATTGAATCCCCCGAAGAGTGCTCACAAGCCATATGCCAATTCAAGGGTGAACGAGATACTAAATACCCAAGACTGATTCCCCATCGAGATCATATTTTAAAACCGACTGCGGAACTCATAAAGATCATTTTTCAGTCGCGTCCTATGAAATGGGAATCAAATGACAGACGCCTTGGCAACTATATTGTCTATATTAAAAATAACTTGGTCAAACCACGAATCGCGTATCACAAACAGACGCTTCGAAGAGCCCGCACTTTGCCTTGCTACTAAAAAGGAAAAAACAACAATATAACAAGCTTTGGTTTCACGACGTCCAGAACATGCCTCCAGCATCAACAAGAAACTCTATGAAAATTAGCCTTGAAATTCTTTCAGAATAATAGTGTATTGTACAAGATGGACCACGACATGGTCTAATACTCAAGAAGATTTTGCTACCTCGCCTCCACTCACGTGGTAAATGGACACCTAATTACGAAGGTCCATACGTAGTCAAAACAACATTCTCCGATGGTGGCCTTATCTCCACAACAAGGGATGGGAAAGAGTTACGGCACCCGACAACTTCGGACGCAGTTAAAAAAACCTATGTACAAGAAGCTCGCTAAGCTCGAACCTTAAACAGGCAACTTAGGCAAAAAGGAGTGCCCCGGTGGATCGAAAACCCTAAAGGGCAATCCAGAAAAAAATTAGGGGCATATAACGAAAAAATTATCCTGGTGGATTGGAAACCCGAAAGGGTAACCCAGGAAAAAATTAGGGATCATTCAAAAAAGAAATAAAGAACAAAAAGACTGTGATCTAAGAACTACGACTACGAACCACGAAAGGAGAGACAGATCTGAATCATTCAACTCAGAAGCGAAGGAGATGAGATCATTAAAAGGATATTGGGGCACAACCATAGAAATTATCACTTTTATTTCCATTTACAATTTTTAAACTTTCTGTAATTACTTCTTTCTAGAAATTGCATCTTATACTCTCGCCTATTCAGAGGCATACTAATAAAACACTTGCTTCCTTTACATTTTTCAGAATTGCATTTTTCTTTTCTCAGACTTGTTTACAAAATACTACGATTATTATTTGTGAATATTGTCTTGAAATCATTTCGGGGAATTAACAAAATAAAAGCATTTGACAAAACATCAAAAACTATTTTGGTTATAAAGATATCAAAAGAAAATCCGCGTCTACGTCCACGCACATGGCTACTCCTACGTCTTAAAAATCTACGCATGTCTACGCCCGTATCTATGCATATGCACGCTCACGATGCAAAAGGTCTACGTCCGTACACATGTCTGCGCCTATGATTGCACTCGACAACACAAAGTCTACGTCCGCACATGCGTCCATGCACATGTCTATTCCTACATCTACAATACAAATTCCATACATGTGTCCATGTCTACGCCTATGTCTATGCTCACGATGCAAAAAACCTACGTCCGCAGCTGCACCTATGCTGGCACCCAATGATACAAAGACTATGCATATATCTACGCATCCGGGAAAAGTCTACGTCTATGTCAGCGCCTATGCCTACACTTACAACACGAGGTCGACGTCCGCACATGCACCCACGCACATGTGTACTCCTGCCAATTCTATATATGTCTATGTGTACGCTTACGCTTACGCCTGCGCCTATGACATACAAGTCGACATACATCTACACTTACGCTTGCGCTTACGCCCGTGCCAACGACATACAAGTCTACATACGTCTACGCTCACGCCTACGACATATGAATTGACATATGTCTACGCTTGCGCCCATTCCTACGACATACGAATCTACGTACATCTACGCTTACACTTGTGCCTACAACATACGAATCTACATACGTCTACGCTTACGCCCGTGCTTACAGAGACCACATGCATACGTCTATGCCAACATACAAATCTACACATAGGCCATCACCTACATCTACACCCGCATACAAATCTATGCATATGAAATTATCTACTCCTACGTCTACGTCTACACTTGCAATATGAAATCAATGCTCAAATTTTGATAATATCATCCACCGCGTTCAAGTTCAACAACGCTACGAGGACACGACATGCAACGCCAGGAATTGGTAACTCTAAGCCAATGGTTTAAAGAAGAGAATGCCGAAAATAGTCTACATAACATTTTGAGGCATACACGCATCATACACACATTCCATACATACACACATTTTGCATATCTCAAGCATACATACCCTATACATTTCAATATTCAATACACTCAAGGTTCTATATCAATGTCGAACATCATACATGTCGCATACATACAACATTCAACACGCATGCATACACATGTATCGCCTAGCAAACAAACAAATAATTTCACCCTCGATTCAACTATCTAAGGGTCAACCAATGCAATGTTTCTCCTACGATTCAACCCGTCACTTCAGTCTTCATGCCGTGACACATTTAGCCCATCACCTAAGTCTTCCTGCATTGATGAGCTCCTTACAAAATCAACATATCGCCTCTAAGCCGCAATATACTATCCAAACAAGCACATTGCCTCTAAGCCGCAATGTATCTCTCCAGATCAACATATTGCCTCTAAGCCGCAATATATTATCCAACCAGCACATTGCCTCTAAGCCGCAATGTATCTTTCCAGATCAACATATTGCCTCTAAGCCGCAATATATTATCCAGATCAGCACATTGCCTCTAAGCCGCAATGTATTTGCAAAAAATCAGCACATTGCCTCTAAGCCGCAATGTATCTTTCCAAATCAACATATTGCCTCTAAGCCGCATTATACTATCCAAACAAGCACATTGCCTCTAAGTCGCAATGTATCTCTCTAGATCAACATATTGCCTCTAACCTGCAATATATTATCCAACCAATACATTACCTATAAGCCGTAATGTATCTTTCCAGATCAACATATTGCCTCTAAGCCGCAATATATTATCCAGATTAGCACATTGCCTCTAAGCCGCAATGTATTTGCAAAAAATCAACACATTGCCTCTAAGCCGTAATATAACTTTCCAGATCAACATATTGCCTCTAAGCCGCAGTATATTATCCAGATAAGCACATTGCCTCTAAGCCGCAATGTATTTGCAAAAAATCATCACATTGCCTCTATGCCGCAATGTATTTTTCCAGATCAACATGTTGCCTCTAAGCCATAAAATATTATCTAAACAGCACATTGCTTCTAAACCGCAATGCATTACCCAAACTCAGACCATCGTCTCAGACTTCATGCAACGATGTTCGAAACAAAATTCAGCTTATCACATCAGACTTCACGCGGTGATTTGTGAACCCAACCCATCGTCTCAGACTTCATGCAACGATGTTCGAAACCAGATTAGCTTGTCATATCAGACTTCACGCAGTGATTTGCAAACCAACCTCATTGCCTCAGACTTCATGCAATAATAAATATCTCTTTACTCCGTAACACAAATCATCGTCTTAGACTTCATGCTACGATGAAAAACAAAACTTTTGCACATTGCCTCAGACTTTATGCCGCAATGTATTCTGAACTCCCGACCATCGTCTCAGACTTCATGCAACGATGTCCGAAAACCAAATCTAGCTTATCATCTCAGACTTCATGCAGCGATGTCTGGAAACCAAATCTAGCTTATCGTCTCAGTCTTCACGCAACGATTTGCAAAAATTGTAAACCATTGCATCAGACTTCATGCAACAATACGCTCCTTTATTACATAAACACCGACCATCGTCTCAGACGTCATGCTATGATGAAAAATAAATTTTTTACCCATTGCATCATACTTCATGCTGCGATGCTCAAAAGAAAACAAAACTCAACACATTGCCTCTAGGCCGCAATGTACTCGCAAGCTTAACACATTTCCTCTAAGCCGCAATGTATCCTCAAAACTCGACACATTGCCTCTAAGCCGTAATGTGTTCTTCCAACTCAAACTCATAGCCTCTAAGCCGCAATGCGTTCTTCTAACTCAAACACATTGCCTCTAAGCCGCAATGCATTCTTCAGACTCAAATACATAGCCTCTGAGCTGCAATGTATTCATGCTCAAAACATCACCTCAGACGTCATCCAGCGATTCGCAAACGTAATCCATGGCCTCAGTCTTCAAGCAGCTATGCATCATCAATCATTGCTATACTCACCCTCCAAATGGGTGAATAGGCTAGGACATACAAAATTGCACTATTTTCCTCGTTGTCAAACCCGGGTAAGCAATATATCATCAGCTTTGCCTACTTCCTTGAGACTTATAAGGGTATGCTACATCAGTGTAACCTTTTGTTTGTCGGAAAAAATTTGGGATACTTCAAGTATTCAATAAACTTTCAATCAAAATGCGTAAGGCTCGAGTTTTCTCACGTTATTCGATTGAAAGATAATTGAATAGGGGCAGCTGTCATACCCCAAATTTGTCCTACCTCGATAATTTTATTTTTCGAGATTAAAATTGAAGAAGTATTCAATTAAAGATGGTACAATAGTATCTGAGGGCCCATCTTTATCCAAGACTAGGGGTGTATTTTAATAAGGGCTTTCTAAATCAGAAAGACTCATAAATCTGTTCGCGACGCATGTTGGCCCGTGGCCCATGCAATTCAAAAAAATAATAAAATTATTACTAAGTTATCAAATTATCAAGTACACTTAAATTTAAGTTACTATTTAATAATTGCTACATAAGGGTTCATTAAGTTTTTTTGTTGTTAGTAAAGAAAAGGGAGTGAAATGGCAATAAGAAGCTCAGAAGAATTCGTATGGCCCATTGAGGTTTTTAAAATCGGTTCATTTGTCATTTTTATGGATGATTTGTTTTAGAAGAATTATTATAAAATGTTGGCTACTATTATTCTTATTTACAAATTATGAAAATAAATCTATTTCATTTACTAAAAAGGGGTAAACTGTTTTGTTAAATAATATTTATAAAAATTTATTTGTTTATTAAAAGTTGTGTTTGGATCTGTTACAAAGGATAGGCCCATTACGTTTTGGAGCCCATTAGGTATTGTGGTGCTGTTTTGTTTAGAAAAAAGAAAAGCATTATTTGATATTATATATATTTCTTTATAAAGAAAAACGTGATACTTCATTGTTGATGAACTTTTTGTTATAAGGTTTTTATTTATTATTAACAGCTGTAATTTGTTTAGTAAGGGAAAAACTGTTGGATCATTTTTGTAGAAATGCAAAGCCCGGTTCAATTAACTAATGTTGGCCCATATCTAAATTAACATACACTGTTCAAATCACCACCAATTCTGCGCAAATTTCATTAAATAAAAGATACTGTAGCAATTGAAAATCAAATTAAATTTTGAAACGTTATCAATCAAAGCCCAGATTTGGGGAATTACATTGGAAATTTTACAGAAAAAACCTACAACAAATCACAAATTGATAGAATCAAATCCATTACAGTCTAAATCTCCAGATTAATCAAATCTTAAATTTCTATTACATTGAAGTAGAGAATCGACTACGATTACAACTTTCACTTAATTACAAAATTATAAAATCTCTAATGGATCTAATCTTCCTAACCTAATGCTAACAACTCAAAACCCTAAAATTCTTAAGGATATAAATAAACAAAAAAGTTAAGAAACAAAAGGGGGAGGGAATTTGTTTACAGAAAACAGAGGATTTTCATAGAACCAGAAGAGGCGGACCTTGCTGAATAGAACAGGGAGGATTCCTTTGCGAAGAATATGAGAAGAAGAACCTAAACACAGAGACGAGCAGAATATCAGCAGAAAGGGAATGGATCTTTTGGAGGAAGCGGAAGAAATCACCTCGATGTTGAAGACAGAAGCAGAGGCGATTAAGGTTTCAACGCCTGAAACCCTAATCGCGTAACATCATCTCTGCCACCGTTGCAAGCTCAACTGCTGACTGTCGCGCCGATCATCACCATCCTCGAGCCTTCAAGAAAAATCTGCAAAAACAAGGAAGGAAGAAAGGGTCAGTAGCAAGTCGAACACGCTCCAGAACACGAAATCATGGAGAGGGTAAAATGTATTTAGCTTTGTTCTTTTCGTCTTGGGTGTTTGGGGCTTGGGATCGTGGTTTGAGTTTAGTTGGCCACGGTGCCTCCGGAGGAGTGGGGAGTGTTAGGGTTGAGACTTAGGAACTGAGAAAGGATAATTGGGAGAGAGAGAGAGGAAGTTTGCTGAGAAGTATTAAAATGAAATGATGAAAACAAAGTTTCTTTATTTTGTTTGGCTTGTATACCCGCGCGTGTATCATAATATAATACTCCATCGCTTATCATCCACATGATCTTGATCAGACGGCCATGGACCAAGTCTGCATCATAAGATCCATTTTCCGCGCCACACACAACCACACAGACTTCTTCAATATCCGGGGTGGGCCTAAGCCTAGCGCTATGCACACCCCCTCGCCTCTATTTACTAAACATAACAACAACGTACACCCCCCTTCTGTCCAGACAGCGTTGGGCCTGATCCAAATTATTTTCAACACCCCCTGCTTTTACTTTGTAACTGAAAACGCACCCCCCAGGTTTTGCTTAAAATAATCACTTTATTTATTTATTTCTTTTATAGTTTTTTATATATTATATTTTATATATATTATATTTTGTTTATATTATATTTTACTTATATTATATTGTATTAATTATTTATTAATAATTATAATTATTATGATTAATTTTGTAACCATATATTAATAATTATTTATCGTACGTAAGTATTATTATACGATAAAATAAATCACTTTCGTATAAAAATTGCATACATTATTTTCCATACTATTTGCATTAAATCTTTTTTATCATGCATTAATCAAGGTTTTCGCAACTCATACAAATTAAAAAACACAAACAAACCTCAAACTATTTTTTTCTCAATAAACTAAGCTAATCAACTATTTTTTTGCAAAAGGGTTTCGAACTAATTTTGGCTTACTGCGTACTCAGTCAAAATTTCCGCAATCACTACTCCCGACTGAGTGCAAAGTGATTCAAAATATGTTCGTAAACCCCTAAAAGATACCAACCCATATGAACTATGAATTGGGACTCTGATTCTTCTTAAGAGGATACGTAGGCACGCGATCTAAAATCGTGGCGAGTCTTGCTAATTAAAACTTAAAACCCTGTTTACCCCAAACCTAAACCTAGAGCTTAATATCCTTGTGAACAAGGTAGATGAAAGGTGCCTAACACCTTACTTTCATCTAATTGAGTCTGAAACCTAGAATCTCTGTCTGCGAATTAGGATTTTCTATTAGATTCCCTTCCCTAAGATAAAAACTAATAGTGGCGACTCTTGATTAAAAATCCAGTCGCAACATTAGGCCCAATAATGTTTTTTTTGTAAAATAGAAAATGATAAAAAAAGGAGTTGGGCCTGCGTGGAGGTTAGTAAACAGGGGGTATATGCATGAATGGGGCGCTGGGCCCAGGAACTAAGCCCAATGATGCTGAAATCAAAACAAAACATAAGGAAATTGGAAATAGAAAAAAGTCCTGGAGGGTATCGAACCCAGGTCGTTGCATTTGCTAAACAACATCTTCACCACTGCGCCATGCTCCTCTATCTGTTAATCAGTTGATTCTGAGTGAGTTCTTTCTGATTTGTTACAAAACTATTTTCCTCTTTTTCTTTCTCTCGATCTGAAGGGTTGTGTTAGAGAAAAATGATGAGCTAGCTTAGGGTTTTCATTTTGTTCTTGTCGTGGCTTCTGTATATCTCTCTGTGAAAATGATTTTTGAAAAGATGTTATTTTTTGGTGAACTATGACCTCTATGTATATTTTTTTCGGACGATGATCGCTCTCCTTTTGAAAACAGTATTGCTGCCTCTTTATACTGTGATTGACCTTTGCACATTTTTCTGTACAAATTTGATTTTGACTTGAGGGAGCTTGCCTTATCACTTGATTTATGACTTTTCTTGCTTGAGGCTGTGCTTTTGCTTGTGATAGATGCTGGATTTTGTACTAGTTGCTTGTTGCTTTGTAAAGAATGTTCTGTGGTGACTTTTTTGAGTTCGTACTTGTTAATAGCTTTTCTGTACTCTGCACTTTTGCTGGTCTTGCTGGACTGTGCTTGCTTTGATACTTTAGCTTTTGTACCTTTTTTGCGATGCTAGTTGTACTGGTTGCTTGTGGGATGGGTTACTTTGATTTTCTGTGAACCAAATGCTTTGTCTTTTGAGATGTTGCAGTATAATTACTTGGCCTATGACTTTGACACTATCATTATGAGTTTTCATTGAAACCACATAATTATGAGGCTTTTTGTTTGCTTGCTGGATTGGTATTTTCTTGTGATGCTAGTTCTGACTTTTCTTGATTTCCTCTTTATCTTTTGTGAACCAAATATTGAGATTTGCAAAAGACTCTTTCCTAGTCAATGATAGAACCAAACTGTATGAGGCTCTTGTTTTTGGTCTTGAAATCATGTTGGTCTTGAAATTTTGTTGGGCTGAATTCTGTTTTGCACCTTTTAGTTTATTGTGAACTAAACCAAACTTTGTGATTTGCAATAAGCAATGGTCCATGATAGAAACTAATTGTTTGAGGCTTTAGAACACAAAACCCTTCTTTTCTGATTCAACAAAAACCACCCTAATAATGAATTTAAAATACTTTGTATCTTTTGTTCATTTTTTTATGTTTAAGTTGCTAAAAAACTTCTCCTTTTGTTTCATGTATTGGATGCATTGGCATAGGATTGGAAAGATGATAAAGGAGGACTTGAAGAATGTGGGAACAAGGCATTTGAAGATGGAGCAAGAGGAATTCTTCCTTTCTATAGAACAAAAATAGGGAAATTGTAGTTTGTATTGTCATTGAACTTTGAAATTATTTGCAATGTATTTGAACAATAAATTTCCAAAATGTATTGAATAATATTTGAAATGGAATGAAACTTGTTTTATTCGAATGAAAATTGAAATGGATGATGAAAGAAATGATATGAACTTTGAGTATTTTACGTTAGAATTGGAACTTTAGACTTTATGACATAAGATCAAATGAAACTTAAATTTCAAATCTCACTCACAAACATAATCCAATATGACTTCATAGTTGAAACAACAAATCCGCCTTGATCACAACATTAATCCAACAATTTCATCGCCTGTATCATGCTTTTCCTTTATTCCGTTTTCAAACAATAATGCCCTAGCCTTGCAAATAAAACCCTAATTCTTTGAAAAAGTTTGAATGCGAGAGCCTTGTAGCTTCATGAAACAAAAAATATTTAGTAATCTTGAATTCTAAACATTTGAACCTTTAACCATTGCAAACACAAATATCTAATCTTGAGATGTCCCAAAGCCTTAGAGGTCTCAGTAGCTCTAACTAATAGGACACAGGGTCTATCTCAGGTTGATTGTCAACAATTAAATTCTACTGTTTGAATAAGGCCTTGATCTTGTCTAAGCGCATGAACACATAAAAATGAAGAGGGAAATTTTTTTGGTACAACACCTTCTATGACTGCACAGTGACCCACGCGTGTTCCTCACATCCAATGGTAAGACTCTCTACCAATCAATGTTAAAGTAGAACTATCTAAAGGAGGAGGAAAAGATTGTAGACTATTTGAGTAGGTAGATTTCTCGTAATTGCTTGCTCATAAACTAAAACAATCTTCACACCTTACACTCTCAAAATAACCCTTTTCAAAACACTTTTCAAAACAAGAATTTTGTATACATTCGCAACGATACGAGAATTATTACAAAATTTCCTTACAATGGCATCTTAAAAAAATTTACAAACATTCCCTTTTTAAACAAATATTTTCAAAACAAGCATTTTGTATACATTCTCAACGATACGAGAATCATTACAAAGTTTGTCGTACGAAGGCATTTTCGAAATATTTTCAAACTTACACAAAATACAAAGCATTTCAAAGTAAGCTAGAAATTAAGAGCCCATAGATAACTACAGATGAAAATGGTGCTAACACCTTTCCTTTTCATAACCTACCCCCCGAACTCAAGAAAATTCTCAAAAGGTCTTTCCTGTTCTTTTCACCATTTCCTTTATTAGATAAAAGAAAAGTTGGTGGTGACTCTTTCTATCTGCAACATTTGCAATCAAACACAAAACACCCAAGTCAGCTCTCCCACCGTATTACAGATATGATATATACAAAGCTAACCATGTCCTTAGTTCTCATTTAAATTGACTGTGTGATGAGAATTTTAACTCTGAACCGTTAGGGTTTATTTTTGGTACCAATAAAAATTCTCTTAAATCTTTGAGTTTTAGCTTGAGTAAATTACATGGTTGAATTCGTGGTTAAATTTCAAGCAAGTTTGGTGTTTACATTTGTTTAAATGGTGGAGAAATGAATTTTTTACATGTTTGACAATGGAGTTTGTTGTTATTATTGTTACGGGGAAGAAGAAGAAGAAGGGTGACGCGAAATCAAATTTGAAAAATAAGTTTATAATATATTTATTGGTTGTTATTTTATGAGCGGATGAAACAGTCACCCCAGTGGTAAAACAAGCGCGCATGTAACCTAATGGACCTGGATTCGAGCCCCAGTGGTACCCTTTTGTTTTTTCACATATTTTGCTTGTAGATCCAGCATGCCGAGCTTTCATAAGCTCACCCCGCGCTCTCAACTCCACACCATCAGATGATCATCAATCCAAGTTTAACGCTTCAGATTCGCATGTGCATCATGGAACCTTTGGAGCCAGCATCATTGGATCCAACACAAGCACTGGGCCTTGTCTCTTTAGGCCCAACAACTTCTGTTCTCACACCCCTATTTTTTATACTTCAACAGGCCCAATATGTTTTTTCTTGTTTTCTATGTATTTTATTTATTATTTCTTTTATTTAAATATTTAAATTAAAAATAATAATAAATAGACTTAGGTTTTTTTGTTATTCATTAATTAATTGATATAAATAATTAGATATTTTTTATTAATTAATTAATTAACTTATTTTTGTTTAAAAATGGATAAAATTAATGAGAAATAATTAGGCTTTATTTGTTTTTTTTTAATTATCGCTTTAAATTATTTCTTTTCCTCATAAATAAAACACCAAAACATATTTTCTAATCCTTAGATTTTTTAGGTTTTAAACATTTTTCCCTTTTCACCATCTTCGCACACTTTCTCTTTCGCCTTAATATTTTTATAATTATTGTAACTGCTCAATGGTCTGTAATAGCTTTAATTAGGGGTTTCTTTATTTTTTCCCCATTTTATGGTTTGTATTCCCTATCCCCGAAGCACTGTAATAACGTAGACTTTATTTCCCGCACTTTATTTTCTGCTCTGTACATATATATATATATATATATATATATATATATATATATATATATATATATATATATATAACTGCTAGCTTAATAGGCTTGTATGGAAAGACATGAAAACAAAATGCTAGATAACTATAAATTCAAGATAAAAATAACTGAAATCAAAATATTATTCATACGCACACCTCTAGGGTGACTCTTACTTGTTGCCTCGAATAAAAAATAGTCATGTCCCTCAAACGTGGGATGCTTTAGCAAAGACCCTCGTTTAAAAAGATCGTAGTCCCTCGATGATCCTTTGATGTTGCCTTCGGTAAATGATCTTAGTCCCTTACGAAAATTGCTAAAGCGTCCTACAAGTTACTTTCTATGATTGTACGATGACCCGCGCCTGTCCCTTCATATCCAACGATAGGTCTTCCTACTAACTAATGGTAGGATAGAATTATTTAAAGGAGGAGGAAAAGAATAATGATCATTGAGTAGGTAGATCGCTCGTAATCACTTGCTCACAAACTAAAACAATTTTCACACCTTACACTTTCAAAACAACTACTTTCAAAGTGCTTTATAAACACTCTTGAGGACTGATACAAGGGTTATCATAAAGAAAATTGCCTTATATTGGCATTTTTAAAACATCTTTTTCACAAAACAACACCTTCTTTTGCAAATATTTTCAAAACAAACATTTTGTATACATTCTCAACGATACGAGAATCATTACAAAATTGCCGCACTTAGACATTTTGAAAATATTTTCAAACATACACAAACACAAAGCATTTCAAAAAAGTGAGCTAGCAATTAAGAGTCCGTAGATGAATAAGGATGAAAAGGGTGCTAACACCTTCCCTTTTCATAACCTCCCCCCCGAACTCAGAAAATTCTCAAAGGTCTTTCCTGTTCTTTTCATCCTTTCCATTATTGGATAAAAGAAAAGTCGGTGGCAACTCTTGATATCCAAAACATTTACGATAAAACGCAAACCCTAAAGTCAGTTCTCCCACCATATTACACATACTAATTGTTATTATTACATTGACATCTAAATTATCTTTTTTTAATAAAAATGTTTAAGTATATAATAAGCTTTAATTTTTTGAGAAGGGTGTATTTATCATTTTTATCAAAAAGGCTCATTACTCTAATTTGAATCTAATAGCCCATTAAGATTTTTAAGGCACATGTCAAGTTAAAATCAACTTAATGGATTTATAATCTTATACTTAGTTTTTGATGAGGGTTGACCAAAGTCAACATCTGTTTCTAATTATTTGTTTGGGTTTTATGTATATATTTATATTTATTTGGTTTGTTTTGGTTGACTGAGGTCAACGTGAGTGTGAAGTAATTTTCCTTCATTATTAATATTCATTTGTTATTTATATTTTTATTATTAATGTTTATTATGAGATAATGTTGACTAAGGTCAACTAGGGTTTTTTTGAATCCTTTGAGCAAGCCACGGCCAAACCTGGGTACCTTTAACCCTAAGAACACCAAAAAGCCCAAAAATCTATAAGTAAATCAAATCAAATCAGAAATTGGATTTTTTATTGATGTTGAACAAATTCACACACATATACAGTCCAAGTACATACATATTACACAAACCCTAATTGCTAATTCTAAACTGAATCTAAATCAAATCTTTGATTTACAACTGATTGAATCAAATCAAGACCTAATTCTAATTTGTAACAGCAATTACATAAAATATTTTCCTAATTAGACTAATTCCTAATACTATATAAACATAACCCTAAGACAAAATTAAGGAGGAAAAAACTTGGAGAAAAACTTTGCAATTGTCGTTGCTGCGCATTTCTCTCCCTCACCAGAGCTCAATCCAGTTGAATACTTAGGGTTTTGCCTTGAAACCCTAAGCCTTTGAGCTTAACCCTCATCCAATACATGCGAAAGATACGGAGAAGAGGATTAGAGAAGGATGAGATAAAGATCAGAGAAATATTTTGTACAACCAGGGTCACTTCAAGAAAGGTAACTCTAAGCACTTAGCTTAGGTTAATTCTTGTTGTGATGCTTGCATGCTTGGGGTTTGATGTTGCGTTTCTCGGAAATTGGGATTTAGGGTTAAGTTTAAGGTTCATTGGGGTTAGGGTTTTATAGGGTTAGGGTTCTTCACTTTTAGATTAGGGTTCATAGGGTTAAGGTTGGATCTTCATAGGGTTTCTCGAAAAACAAATGAAGTTCTAAACGAACTTGCATCTACACGGTGGCGATGGTGGCCGCTCACGGTGGCCAATGTAACACCCGTTAATTTAATTAATTATTTAATTAAATTAATTACGGATTAATGGTTGAAAATGTTGTTGAAATTGTTGAAGTTGCGAAATGTCGAGAAGTGTTGATTTAAGTTGCTAAGTTGTTATTTGGTTGATATTTAATTGATTGGTTGATTAATATTAGCAATAATATTAATATAGATATTAGAATAATATAAGGTTTATTAGTTAGGCTCATTATTTGGTTGTATGGAGTAATAGGTGAGGTGTGAAAGTGAGGCCCAATAAGAATATGAATAATTATAAGGTTAAGCTAATTATAAGGAATTAGGTTAATTGAACAAGTCTTGGAGAATTTGGCACGTGAGAAGTTGCAAAGTTGCAGAGAAAAAGAGGAAAAGAGGCAAAGGTTGGAAACTTTGGCAAGGCTAGGTTCGGTCGAATAATTATAGGGAGGTCTCCAATCCAAGGTAAGGGTGGGGCTCTGACTCTATAATGGGAATTATGATGAATAGTATGTAGGAATTGGGTTGGTGTAATTGTTGTACGTGTAATTGTTGTTTATGTGTTCTTGAATGATGTTGAATTCGTCTACATAGTTATTAATATTAACTGTCTATGTTGGGATTTATCTATCGATGTAATTGTTATTAAGTCGCTATGTTACTGATGTATCATGTTGTTATGAAAATACTAGTAATCGAAGGAAAATTTGGGAAAAAATTAGGTTAGTATCAATATCAGACTAAAGTATGTGAAGAGGCAGCACGGAAAGCAGTCTATGTCGAGGGGCACAAAGGCTGTGCCAGATGGCACAAAACTGATGGATGTGCCGAGGAGCACACAAGCATGCAGATTGGCATGCTGTGAGTAATTGTTGTACCAGGGGGGTGACAAGCATGTGTGCCGAGCGGCACCATGCCTTGTGTGCTGCTTATATTGGTTCGTGATCCATGAAGTTTTAGTGTGTTTCAACCAAAGATAATAATTATGTAGAATGATTATAATGGAAGTACATGTAGATTGAGGAAAACCAATTAATTGCATACTTTAGTAACAGTAATAATAAGTAGATATCAGAAGAAGACAAGTTAGTAGAAGAATATCACAGTAACTAATTAATTAGCAGAGTAGTAAATTAGTAGAGTTGTCTTAGTAGCATTAACTAATAGAGTATTAATACATAGCAGAATTGGTTTATAATAGAGATGGTTAGTATAACAATCGTAGAGTTGATATTTAACATAGCTAATTAGTTGGATACTTTAGCAGTAGTAATAGAGAATTAATTATAGCAGAGTTAATTTAATGGAGTTGGTATATGTATATAGTAGAATTGGATAGCAGTGTAGTATTAAGTTGTCAGAAAACTAATAAGGAATATTAGTATAAAGTATAAATAGTGGGACGTTTTGCCGGTAATTAATTAGCAGGATTTGGTCGATTTGTATGAATAATTATACGGAACAGTTGTTGTGGTTAATTATGAAGTTGCAGGTGGTAAATTTTGTTGCATTGCCTCTAACTATTGACAAGAATCAAGTTGTAGGCTTGTTGCCAAAGTTGAATTGTTGTGGTTATGTTATGGTTAATATTTGTTGCTGTTGTTGTTATGTTGCCTCTATTTATTGGCAATATAAAGTTGCAGGCCTATGGCCAATGTTGATTTGTTGATTAGTTATTGCTGAGTTGTCGTTATTATTAAGTTGTTGTTGAATTACCTCTATTTACTGGTAATAATGGTGATGTGGGCTTATGCCTTACGATGGATGATGATTGTTGTGAGTATGTGATGGTGCATTCATTGAGTCACATACATTTTCATACTCTGTGATGCCCTGGATTGGAAAATTGCGAAGAAGGCTTATGCCTTGTTAATGCCTCTATTAATTGGAAATTTTTAAGATGGGAGTTTTGCTCCATTTCTAAGATGGGAATTCTGCTCCGTTTTTAAGTTGAGATTTATGCTCCAATGGTACCACATGCATGTGCATTGTAATTGAGTCGCATTTGATGTTGCATCTTGAGTTGTGGTGAAGAGAGATTTGTCGTTGCTTTATGTTGTTGACTTGTTGTGACAGGTATCATCTAAAAGTTGTGAATTAGTCTTTATGTCGTGTTGATGTTTTATTGAGATTAGAGTTGTTTGAAAGTTATGAAGTGGTGATTTTATATGAACTGATTATGATATATTAATTATCATACATTCTATTATATCGTTAGATATCTCACCCCTTATGTTTGAATGTTGCCCTCTGTTGGTAACGTGCAGGTAATCAAGAAGAATAGTTATTACCTTTGTCAGTTTGAGTTGGTGTTGTCGCTCTGATACGTGCACTCGAGGGGATGAACGTTTGATGTTTAGTTGTTGATTATTATTTCAGTTGCTGAATTTTTAAGTTGATTACATGAAATAATTGTTTTCTTGAGGTTGTTTAAGTTGAATAAAAAATGTTAAGTGAATTGAAGTTGAGTATGTAGATTCCGTTGCTTATCAATAAAAAGTTGTTTGATTTTAAACAATAAATCAGGTTGTTATCGGTTCATCTGAATTAAGTGTTATGTATCTGTTTTATATGCGATTAAATGAAGTTTGATTTTAAGTTGAAAATGTAGCATCCTATTTATGTTGAACTCTGATTTTATTATTAACCACGGGGTAGAAATAGGGTGTTACATTAGTGGTATCAGAGCAGGTCGGTCTGTCCGGCCAAGTTGTCTAATGTTGTTTGTCCCTTAGTACGTGACAAGTGTGTGGAACATTGTCGATGATTTCTTTCTTTTCTAATCAAGTTGTATGCAGGAGTTGGGTTGAACATAAGTGGGGGAGAAGCTTTGCTTCTCGGATATGTTTCGGTTGTAAGATGTTAGTTTAGTATGCTGTTTATGGCGACAATGCGAGTATTATTGAAGTTTTGTTGTTTCCCGAATCCGAAGGTGACGTGGATTAAAGATTTTGGTTGTTAATCAAGTTGGAACATCTTGAGGGAGGATGATCAAACATTGTTGATGTTTACTTCTAGAAGGATGAGGAGCAATGTAACGGTTGTTGATATACGAGTAGAGTGTAAATCTCTGATGTTTCTGAAGGTGATTGTTAAGTAACTAGGATAATTTTTAGAAGATGAAATTTAGAAAGTTGTGATGTTTCAGCGCTGCTGGTAGACTCTGAAGTTGTCAATTTGAGTAGCCTTTGCGTAAGATGTCGACATTTGAACGGTGATAGAGTGACAAATTGTTGTAGACCGTGTCGTGGAATCCCTGTAAGTGATTGTAAAAGCGGTTGAAGTTGTTGGAATGTTTTGAATCGCTAGTCAGAGTCGGAAATGCAAGGAGATGAGTATGATTTCAAGAATGGTAAGTGTTGGTACTGGTACAAAGAAATTATGTTCTGATGTTATCATAAGGTGTGTGATAGTATGTCGCTGCATGGTGCCAGTGTTCACATTTTCAGATAACTTTGGAAATTCATATCTTGTGTTCCGAGTATCGGATTGGTGTTCCGTTTAAACCTGTGAGGAGATAGAAATGTATTCTATCCTATGAAGTGTTTTTGAATATGGTAGATGAATTCCTATATGGAGGGACTCTGAAGTTTACGGAACTAAAGTCTTTTTGGGCATAAATAGTTATCATCGCAGTTGTTCGAGACGAGGTCAAGCGTAGTATGTTGTTGGCGAATAAGTTGAGAAATGAGATGTTCGACATTAAAAAGGATGTGAAAGTATTGGAGGATTTCATAGAGATGCAACTTATGAAGAGAAGATGTCCTTTTATACGAAGATGCTTTTAAGAGGAATTAGAGTCGTGTTTATGATGCCAATGTAGTAGAATGTGTAAAAGAAGTATTGGAGAGGTTCTATCCCCAAAATGGTGCGAAACAACGTTGTTGAAAATTTGGAGACATTATCTTTTTGGTTCTAGATTTGAAGTATTTAGCGACCATAAGAGTTTAAAGTATTTATTTGATCAGAAGGAATTGAATATGAGACAATGAAGATGGTTGGAGTTGTTGAAATATTATGATGTCGTTTTGAATTATCATCCAGGTAAAGCTGATGTCGTGGCTGATCTTTTAGGTCGAAAGACTTTACATATGTCGACAATGATGGTTAAAGAATTGGAGTTAATTGAACAGTTCAGAGATATGAGCTTAGTTTGCAAAGTGACACTTAATAGTGTTATGTTGGGGATGTTAAAGAATAATAATTATTTTCTGGACAGTATCAGAGAAGCTCAGAAGTTAGGTGTGAAATTGGTAGATTCGGTGGTTGGACTAGATCAGTCCGAGAATAGTGATTTCAAGTTAGATGCGCAGGGTGTGTTGAGATTCCGTAATCGAATTTATATTCCTGATGATGCAGAGATGAAGAAAGTAATTCTTGAGTAAAAATTAGAAAGGAACATTATTATAGTTAGTAACAATAGTTTATACTCCATTATGATTGTCGGCTATCTATTGACAAATTGAGGAACTGATCACCCTTAATCTCTTGTTGATAGTAGATGAGATCGTGTTGGATGGTATAGACTTGTCTTGCTATCTTAATGGTGTGTAAAGTGATTGATGTTTTATCGTGAGGATAGTCGCTCACCGGTTTGTGTAAATTAATAGAGGAGTGGATAGGAAAGAGTGGAGACGTATTGAACAATTCGGAGTAGTGGGTTTATATGCGAGCTAACGTCGCAAATGTGAAAGATTGAGAATATCAAGTGAACAACGGTTTTTTTGGTGGATGTCAAAGAAAGTCTAAAACTAGATTGAAACTTGTGAACTAGATAGTTGACGAAAATTTTAATGAGGACGGTGACTTAAGATGAATTATCAGAGTTGCGCAGCTGAAGCGTGATGTGACACAGTTGCTATGCGTGTACGACTCGTTAGAAGTAAAGGATTAAAACATCATAATCCTATGGGAATGGTGTGTCTTAATCTACATGCTTGATTTGGTGGATTGTTGATATAGAGATGTTGTGCCAGGGCACTATGTTTGCTAGTAAATATTTGCGGATTTTATAAGAAGATGGTTATGGACTGTTAGTTGATGGTGAGCTATGGGTATGCTTGTTGAGTTATACAATTAAGTTGATGTTGTAATGATTTTGTTATCGTTATTGAGATGTTATTGTTGATTTCTGTAAGTAAGGAATGATACTCCATAACATGTCGAAGTTGATTATGTTGGTTGTGTTGATGTCACTATAAGAGCGAAACGACGATGTGAACAGATTTGTTGATATTTTTTTGATAATTGACATACGAGAATGAAATTGTGTATGTGTTTTGATGTTGAAAAGGTTGTTAAGATGATATTGCGATGATGTAAATCCAAGTATATGTGTGTTATAATTGTTGCTGCTTTAAATGTTGATATGTCAGATTATGGTGGAGTAGTTGAGATGCTAGTAACGATTGTGTCGCGAAGTGTTGAATGCTTAGCATATGTGTAATCAATTTGATTCATGTTGAATTATTGAGTTATCGGGAAACTAGTGGTCGAAGTGTTTCCAAACGCGACTTGGAAATCAATGAGTTAGATGCAAAATTCGCATTGAGCATGGTAGTATCAAGTAGATTTTTGAGGACGAAAATATTCTAAGTGGGGGAGAGTTGTAACGCCCGTTAATTTAATTAATTATTTAATTAAATTAATTACGGATTAATGGTTGAAAATGTTGTTGAAATTGTTGAAGTTGCGAAATATCGAGAAGTATTAATTTAAATTGCTAAGTTATTATTTGGTTGATATTTAATTGATTGGTTGATTAATATTAGCAATAATATTAATATAGATATTAGAATAATATGAGGTTTATTAGTTGGGCTCATTATTTGGTTGTATGGAGTAATAGGTGTGGTGTGAAAGTGAGGCCCAATAAGAATATGAATAATTATAAGGTTAAGCTAATTATAAGGAATTAGGTTAATTGAACAAGTCTTGGAGAATTTGGTATGTGAGAAGTTGCAAAGTTGTAGAGAGAAGAGGAAAAGAGATAAAGATTAGAAACTTTGGCAAGGCTAGGTTCGATCAAAGAATTATAAGGCGGTCTCCAATCCAAGCTAAGGGTGGGGTTTTGACTCTATAATGTGAATTATGATGAATATTATGTAGGAATTGGGTTGGTGTAATTGTTGTACGTGTAATTGTTGTACGTGTAATTGTTGTTTATGTTCCTGAATGATGTTGAATTCGTCTGCATAATTATTAATATTAACTGTCTATATTGGGATTTATCTATCAATGTAATTTTTATTAAGTCGCTATGTTACTGATGTATTATGTTGTTATGAAAATAATGGTAATCAAAGGAAAATTTGGGAAAATTTTGGGTTAGTATCAGTATCAGACTGAAGTCTGTGAAGAGGCGGTATAGAAAGCAATCTATGCCGAGGGGCACAAAGGCTGTGCCAGACGACACAAAACTGATGGATGTGTCGAGGGGAACACAAGCATGCAGATCGACATGCTGTGAGTAATTGTTGTTCCGGGGGGACAAGTATGTGTGCCGAGCGGCACTATGCCTTGTGTGCTGCTTATGTTGGTTCCTGATCCATGAAGTTTTAGTGTGTTTCAACCAAAGATGATAATTATGTAGAATGATTATAATGGAAGTACATGTAGATTGAGGAAAACCAATTAGTTGCATACTTTAGTAACAGTAATAATAAGTAGATATCAGAAGAAGACAAGTTAGCAAAAGACTATCACAGTAACTAAGAAATTAAAAGAGTAGTAAATTAGTATAGTTGTTTTAGTAGCGGTAACTAATAGAGTATTAATACATAGTAGAATTGGTTTATAATAGAGATGGTTAGTATAACAATCGTAGAGTTGATATTTAGTAGAGCTAATTAGTTGGATACTTTAGCAGCAGTAAGAGAGAATTAATTATAGCTGAGTTAATTTAATGGAGTTGATATATGTATATAGTAGAATTGGATAGCAGTGTAATATTAAGTTGTCAGAAAAATAATAAGGAATATTAGTATAAAGTATAAATAATGAGACGTTTAACCGGTAATTAATTATCAGGATTTGGTTGATTTGTCTGAATAATTATACGGAACAATTGTTGTGGTTAATTATGAAGTTGCAGGTGGTGAATTTTGTTGCATTTTCTCTAACTATTAGCAAGAATCAAGTTGTAAGCTTGTTTCCAAAGTTGAATTGTTTTGGTTATGTTGTGGTTAATATTTGTTGTTGTTGTTGTTATGTTACCTCTATTTATTGGCAATATAAAGTTGTAGGACTATGGTCAATGTTGATTCGTTGATTAATTGTTGCTGAGTTGTTATTATTATTTAGTTGTTGATGAGTTACCTCTATTTACTGGTAATAATGGTGATGTGGGCTTATGAATTGCAACAGATTATGATTGTTGTGAGTATGTGATGGTGCATTCATTGAGTCACATACATTTGCATACTCTGTGATGGCCTAGATTTGTAAACTACGAATAAGGCTTATGCCTTGTTGATGCCTCTATTAATTGGAAATTTTTAAGATGGGAGTTCTGCTCTGTTTCTAAGGTGGGAGTTCTGCTCTGTTTTTAAGTTAGGAGTTCTGCTCCAATGGTACTACATGCATGTGCATTTTAATTGAGTCGCATTTGATGTTTCATCTTGAGTTGTGGTGAAGATAGATTTGTTGTTGCTTTATGTTGTTGACTTGTTGTGGCATATCATCTAAAAGCTGTGAATTAGTCGTTATGTCGTGCTGATGGTTTATTGAGATTAAATTTGTTTGAAAGTTTCGAAGTGGTGATTTTATATGAATTGATTCTGATATATTAATTATCATACATTCTATTATATCGTTAGATATCTCACCCCTTCTGTTTGAATGTTTCCCTCTGTTGGTAACGTGCATATAATTAAGAAGAATAGTTGTTACCTTCGTCAATTCGAGTCGGTGTTGCCACTCTGATACGTAGCACTCGGGGGGATGAACGCTTGATATTTAGTTTTTGATTATTATTTCAGTTTCTGAATTTTTAAGTTGATTACATGAAATAATTGTTGTCTTGAGGTTGTTTTAGTTGAATAAAATATTTAAGTGAATTGAAGTTGAGTATGTAGTTTCCGCTGCTTATCAATAAAAAGTTGTTTGATTTTAAAGAATAAATCAGGTTGTTATCGATTCATCCGAATTAAGTGTTATGTATCTGTTTTATATGCGATTATATGAAGTTTGATTTTAAGTTGAAAATGTAGCATCCTATTTATGTTGAACTTTGATTTTATTATTATTCGTCGGGTAGAAATGGGGTGTTACACCCAAGGCTAGGGTTCTTAAGGTTGATGAATTTATGGGTTTGGGAACGGTGATTGGTATGAATGTTTGAAGTTTCTGGTTGAATATCAACAGGAAAACTGGGTATGGATGGTGGTTTACGATGGCTGAAGGCTGGAAACACTGACAAAGGCGATTCTCGACCGGTGGGATGATTTTCGACCGCCTCTCTAAAATTTTGTATGAGTGGGAGAAGGAGGTTAGAGAGAGAAAGAAGAAGAAGTAAAAATGAGGAAGTATGAAGAAAATGAATATATAAAGTCTCCCTCCGCTCCGTACTCATGCGTTATCGTACTCCCTCAGTCAACAACGAATCTCAACCTTTCGTTCTTCATACTCTTGATCAACGCCTCAGAGTTAACCTTTGGAGGCCATTTGATCAAGTTCTAACGCCCCTGATCTTCACTATTATACCATAACCCATGCACCTTCCCACATTTCGGCTAAACGGATTCAACTTTGTTTTGGGCCAAGCCCAATGTTTTTCACACCTTCCCAATTACTCCCATAACTAAAATTTACACCCCGTGCAACTGGATCAAAACCACATCCTGGGCCTGAGCCCTTATTTTTTACGCCCTCCCAATTACTCATTGAACATAAATTTACACCCCCTGTATCAATTGGATTAAAATTTCGTTATTGGATCTACCTGTTGCTAATTACACACTCTTGTTTTACTACAAAGAATAATATACACCCCTCCTATTTTATTTTAAATAATTTATATAATTTCATTTTATTTTATTTTATTTATTTAGTTTATTTAATTTATTTAATTTATCTATCAATTTTGATCATTTATTTTCTCTACATCACATTTTACCATTTACATTAAAATAATATTTTTTTCCTTAAATATCATGTTGATAAATAAATGTTTTCTATTATTATAAATATTTAATATATTTCTAATAAAAAGTATAATAATTACTTATTAACTATTTTCTAAAAATTACTAACATCTTTTATCAATTCATCAAATATTTTTTACGTATTTCAATATCATTCAAACTTATTTTCAAAATTTCATCATACATTCAAAATAGCTAGCCAATCAAACATAACATTTTTTTACTAACTTAATTTTAAATTCTATATTATTTTCAAAAAAAGAATTGTGGATTTGTTTTTAAAATTAACTATGAACTACGTCTACGATAATACAATTTTCAAACACAGATGAATTTCAAAGGATCGATTGAAAAATTTACACAATCCTATAAAAAAACCAACCAAATACATAAGAACTACATATTTGGACTCTGATTCTTTGCAAAGAGATACGTAGGCACGCGATTAAAACCAAGGAGAGTCTCACTATTAAAAGATTATATCATTTTCTTAAATACATGGAACAATAATTTTAAATAGAAATTCCCGATCGACCCTACGACTTAAAATATAATGTCCATTTGAGAACAAGGGAGATGAAGGTGCCTAACACCTTCCCTTCGTCTATTCAACCCGCAAACTTAAAATCTCTAAAACTTTAAGGTTATCTGTTATTTTCCCGTCTTTAAAATAAAAATTATGGTGACAACTCTTATTTTTTATCGATTACGACAATGATCCAAGTGAAGTTTTATTATGAGCCATTAATTAAAACTTGTAGATGAAATGGAATGAAAGTTATGGTTTTGTTTGAAGTGTAATTGAAATTGAAATGAAATGCTATTTGAAATGTAATTGAAATCTAGTTGTTACTATCATGAAAACGTGTATGTGGAGAATGTGAATTTGAGTAATTTTGTTTTTACTGTAAATGCAATGTAAAATGAGTTAGAAATTTGAATTTGGTTTGAGTTAACTTGAAATGTATTTACTGTCACGGTGAAAACTTGTTATTGTGAACTTTTACTGTCAAATTTGAATGTGGATTTGTGGTGGAAATGTTGAATTTTATTGTTTTTACTGTCATGGAAAAATATGAAATGTGGGAGTGAAATGCACAGCAAATGTAATTGAAATGCACACATGCTGTCAAAATCTTGGCAAATTCATCAGTTGGATGTCAAGAATTCTTTTCTCCATGGAGAAATAAAAGAAATGGTCTACATGCATCAACCGTTGGAATTTAAGGACTCAGTGAATCCTCATCATGTTTGTCTTATACGCAAATCACTATATGGGCTTAAACAAGCTCCTCGAGCTTGGTACAAGCGGTTTACAGATTATGTTTCTTCTATTGGCTTCTCTCAAAGAAAGTGTGATCACTCTCTTTTCATCTACAAGAAAGAGACTCACATGGCTTACATCTTACTGTATGTTGATGATATTATTCTTACTACTTCTTCTGATACTCTGCGAAAATCTATCATTTCACTTCTCAGTTCAGAGTTTGCTATGAAAGATTTGGGACCCTTGAGCTATTTTTTGGGTATTGCAGTCACACGCCATCAAAGAGGTATTTTTCTCTCCCAGAAAAAGTATGCCGAAGACATCCTAGTATGTGTCGGCATGTCAACTTGCAAGTCTTGTCCAACCCCAATTGACACAAAGTCTAAGATGAGTGCCACACATAACACTCCATATGAGGATCCATCACTTTATCGCAGCCTTGCAGGTGCTCTTCAATATCTCACCTTCACTCGGCCCGATATCTCCTATGCAGTTCAACAAATATGTCTCTTTATGCATGATCCAATGGATTCTCACATGCATGCCCTACGACGTATCTTATGCTACATTCAGGGTACACGAAATTATGATTTGAATATCTATCCTTCATCTGCTACCTCCCTAATATCATATACTGATGCCGATTGGGGAGGGTGTCCTGACACCAGACGCTCTACTTCTGGTTATTGTGTGTTTCTAGGTGATAATTTGCTTTCTTGGTCATCAAAACGTCAACCCACTTTATCACGATCAAGTGCTGAAGCCAAATACCGTGGTGTTGCTAACGTGGTTTCTGAATCTTATTGGCTACGCAATCTCCTTCTCGAGTTACATTGTCCTATTCATAAGACCACCTTAGTTTATTGTGACAATGTGAGTGCAATATATCTCTCTGGTAACCCAGTTCAACATCAACAAACGAAACACAATGAGATGGATATCCATTTCGTTCGCGAAAAAGTAGCTCGCGGCCATGTTCGGGTCCTTCACGTCCCTTCACGGTATCAAATTGCAGACATCTTTACCAAATGCCTTCCATTAATACTCTTTCAGGACTTTAGGGTCAATCTCAGCGTTAGTCAACCTCCCGCTTCGACTGCGGGGGAGTAATAGAATATCTCCATTAATAGAAAATGATTTGTTACTATTTCTATTGATGCCTCATATTAATAGAAAATGAGCTGTTATTATTTCTGTATGTAATTATATTCATGAGACATCAATTCCTTCTAAAAATGGAATTGGCAACAATTGTATATATTTGTGATATCACATCAATGAAAATCAGAGAATGATATTTCTTTAGATGGCGGTCCCTCAAAAGCTTGGCTTTAAATTGACTTAGAAACACGGCTTGTAAATGGCTTGAATTTGGCCTACCAAATAGCTTGAAAAACAAGGCCAAAAATGGCACAACAATGTTGGTTTATATGACTTAACTTCGGCTTACCAAAATCAAATGTTTTTTTGGCTAAAAAAAACTTATTGATCCAACTCGAAAAGGGCTTTGAATTGAAATAAACTTAAAATAGCAAGGTTACAAAGAATGTGGAGAGAGAAAGGTTACAAAATAGAAATGGAAATGAAAAATGAGAAATAATGGTGGAGATTAGGTTTACCAAAGAATGAGAAGATAAGATTGAAATTTGAGGAACTAAACCGGTATTGATGTGTCGTAAGCAAGATGGTATATTAATTAGAAAAAGCAAAAGTCTTCTGATGCTTTGTTAATAGGATGATACATGTAGAATGGCTAGGACTAAGATTACAAGTCAATAGTTGTTAAATTATCCGATCAAATCAATGTTAATTGGCTGAACTTGCAGCGACAACTTCTAACCTTTGAAATTATATATGCTAGAACAATTTCCCCACTCTTACATTAGATGCATAAATCCAATTTTGCAATTAAAATCGAGTCTAGAGGAAACAAGTTCCACACATGTGGGAATAGGACAAGATCAAACTTTAGAGACGTGAACGGTGGTAGAGGAAAATGTAGGATGTCCAAACATATCTTCTAGGTATACAACAAAATGGTCACATTGTTATGCAATGTTACTCATTACTCATCATTTGTATTAGTTTTATCTTAAGTATTTTAATTAATTGTATTTCCTTGTCAAATTAATACATTTAGGTTTTAATCGATTAAAACAATATTTTTAAAGTTAATTGATGCGTCCGCAAGTGTACAGAAATATCGAAATAATATAAAAGAGTATCGAAATCACATAGACTAATGTCAATCTACTGTAATTTATTGTCGCTATATAAAGTTAAGACTAATGAATGATTGATTAAGGAGAAACTAAAACTAAAATAAAAACTAAAATAATATGAAAGAAATATATAATAAAAGAGAAGCCGGAATGTGGATTCTGTGTATCTCAGGGACTCTATAACTTTTTGGCTTACACTGACGTTAGAAAAGTGTTTAGTAGAATATATCAATTTAAAGACAATATCTCACTCTCGTAGTTTTGAATAAAGTCACGTTCCTTGACCATGTGATTTTTTTCTCACTCGCCCATTCTAATCGAGGAACGCATTTTGAAAACTGAACAAGTTCTAATTAATCCTAAAGCGCTCACATTGTGTTTAGGATTAATGCCTAGTTTCTACTATCCGGTTCGACCCCCACGCTCTCGTAGTACCGGCTCGAACCTTAGTTAATTTCTCACTCTCGTGGAAAAATCCTGTTAAGTAACCTCTCACTCTCGTGACAAAACTATTTACATTAAGTTTAAAAACAAAGACCAGAACTGAATTTTCAAATAGATATTAAGCCAACTTATTACTGAGTCCCGTCGGGAACGAGAATCTTCACATACCAGACTCAAAACTATTTAGCTAGACATATTGTTAAATGAAAGTGAATTAAACATAAAAAATTGCAATTAAGAACGACATGATAATTAAATTAACAATGATGAACGACAATAATAATAAAGCAATAAAAGGAAACCTGTAAAAGTTGGGAATAAACTGTGAGACTTGAAATAAAGATGAAACTAAAATAACTTTTATTAAAGCGACAAGATTTGATTCAAGCCTTACACAAATTGTAGGCCTAAAACTAATGGTGTGGTAGTTCTCCGATGTGAGAAACTACCACTTTTACAAAGTGATTTCTGCCTAAAACTATGAACAGCACTTTCGGGCACAAACTTGGATGCCCAAAACAATGAATGCTAGGTCTTTTATATAGTGAGAAATGATGGACGTTATCATGTGAGAGGTAGTGGAGATAATGGATATTATGGTCGGAGAAGTTGAGAAAACCATGGGGTGAGTGGGTGAGATGGTGGGCGTGGAGAAGGCTGCAAGAAATAAATATGTGGCTGCATAAAATTGAGTTATGGCTAGGGCCACACTTTTGAAGTGTGTGGCGAGGGCCACAACTTCTGTGGTGAGGGCCACATGTCCGTGACCAGGGCCAAAGCTTTTGAAACTACATTTTCTGCTCTTTTCTTCCATTCTTCTAATCTTCCCCGTTTCTTCGCCATTTCTCGTTCTTTTTTCGCATGTGAGTTCTATGTTAGAATGTTCATGAAATATAATAACAATACCAGTATAACAAGACATAAAAAAATGAAAAACAATATAAAAATGCATGTGAATTAAGTTGAATATACAATATAATTTCACGTTATCAAATTCCCCCACACTTAAACCATTGCTTGTCCCCAAGCAATCGACCAACACGGTAAAAGAAATGATTAAGCGTGATTTAAAACAAGGACATGACACGACTCCTAATCATACGTGGCTGCTAGGCTAATGTTAGATCGATATGTATTAAATGTTCAATACCAAAGGACACCGTAAGGACACAATATTCAAACACTCCCTCATTATGCAAACTAATTCGAATCATGCCATTATAGCTCAACATATCTCTCTCATTTTTATTTCACTATTTTGTGAGGGAAAAAGTGAAAGAACTAAGTTTTAATGATTTTCAAAAACCTATTTGTGAAAATATGTCTTGCTTCAAACAGGTGCAAGTGAGAAACATAAAAAACAAGCATTTATCTCAAAACAGACTGCATAGCCGGCTCATGGATCCTTAGGTCGGCTCATGAGAAGAAGATTTTGGCTTGGAAACGTCCGGGAAGGCGCACACCTCCTCTATGCATCGACGCATGGTTCTTGGAGAACATGAGTCGGTGCATCAGGGAATGAGTCGGCGCATGTCTGAAGGAATTTCAACCTCTCTCGCTCGGGAAGGCACACGCCTTCTCAATGCATCGACGCATAGTTTTGGGAAAACATGAGTCGGCGCATCAAAACAATGAGTCAGCGCATGACTGAAGGAATTTCAACATCTCTCTCGCTCGGGAAGGCGCACACCTTCTGTATATCCTGCATGAGTCGATGCATCGCAAAAGTGTCTCATTTTTCTGCTATGCTGTTACATCATGGGAATTACTTATAAATATTGTTTTGGCCTCCGTTTTAAGAAAATAACAAGAAAAAGTGAAAGATATACACAAGAGTTCTCTTCATCTTCAACCTCTCATCAATTATTAACAACTACACACAATCATTTTTGTTGATCGAGTTCTTGGGATTGTGTTGATAACGTTCAAATTGAAAGTGCAATTTAAAATTTGGGTAGAGATCTTTGTGGCTTTTTTCTTGAATAAAACCATTGGGGTTTTGTCCTCCCAAATTGAGGGTTTTTATCACAAATCTTTGCTTCATTGAATTCAGCCAAGCTAAGGGATTAGAAGACCGTGGAGTGTTCAATCGGGTAGCGGTAACCGGAGGATTGTGAAGAAGGATTTGGGGCCAAATTTTCTTGAGTACAAAACCCTTCAAGGTATAAGAAGTGTTTGTTCAAGATTTGGCATACTTGATTCACCTGGAATCAAGGGAAAAGGAGTGCAACATATAAGATTCATCAAGTGATTTTGAGTTGTGGTGATTGTATCTTCTCTTACAAACTTTACAAAATTAATTTCATATCCTAATTCTAGATTCTAGAAATGGGGGCAGAGTAGCCCACACGAGGACGACAGGGTGAACTACCTTAACAAATACCGTGTCCATTTTAGTTTTCTGCATTTGATTTCTATGTGCTTAAATTTGTGAGTTATCAACTTTCTCATTCATACAAAATAATTGTAGTGATACACTAAAATTTAAAACTCACAGAGCATTCATTTGAATCGCTATAATCACTACAATTTGAGTATAACCAAACCTTGTGTAGTACGTACACCAAGTGTTTGGTGAATTTTGCAACTCACAAATTTGCTTTATCTACTCCGCAACTAATTAGTAATAACTTACACCTTGTTAAACTTGCTAAAGCGATTCATCATATCCATTTTTAATTGTGATTCTATTCTCATCATTTTCATCAAGTTGGTTCGCATATCCGATCTTTCCAATACGTTAAGTTTAGATGATCAGATTCAGGGTTGTCGCTCTCTGATAAAAACAATTTTACAAAACACGCAAAATTTTTAAAGAGATCTATTCAAACCACCTTCTAGATCCACCACATCGTCTAACAAGTGGTATCAGAGCACTGGTTTATCCAGTGCTTCACATGCAACTTCTAGAAATTGATTGTGAACTAAAAGGGGCATATAATAGAGCACGAGTTATCACAGGTGAAAATTATAGCTATTGGAAATATTGTATGTGTGTCCATATCACGTCTATTGATAGGAAAATATGGAAGGTTATCCAAGACGAGTCAGTTGCAATAACTATGCAAAATGCTGCCGGGATAACCGTTCCTAAACCGGAAGCACAATGGGATTAAAAAGATGATAAAAATTATGCCTATGACTGGAAAGCACGAAACATGCTCATAGCAGCTCTAGGAGTTGATGAGTATTTTCGGGTCTCACATTATGCTACGGCTAAGGAAATGTGGGACGCTTGCAAGTCACCCATGAGGGCAAAAACAATGTAAAATTGGCTAGAATCAATACTTTGACACAAGAGTTTGATCTCTTTCGCATGGAGCAAGGTGAAACCATCGCCGACATGCAAAATATATTTTCTCATATAATGAATCGCTTGCATACACTTTGTCATGTAATTTCCAATTTTGTTGCTACTAATAAAATTTTTAGATGTCTTAGCAGGGATTGGTAACCTAAAGTTACGACAATTAAGGAAGCCAATGATCTAAATACTTTGGATCTCACAACACTATAAGGTAAGCTTCAAGAACATGAGCAAGGTCTTATGAGCCTTGGAAAGCATGAAAAGAAAGAAAAGAAGGAAAAGTCAAGGGACTTGGAAAAGAAGTCTATAGCACTAAAGGCTTCAAGCTCCAAGTCATCCACCTCAATTTCGTGTGAAAGTGAATCAAGTGATGACGATGAGAGTCCGAATGAGGATATGGGTTTGTTCGTAAGAAAATACAATAGATTTCTCTGGAAAAACGAAATTCAACATTCAGATAAGAATCTCATCAATTATAGACGCCACTCTCAACCAAGAAAGCAAGATGAAAGTAAGAAGCCTAAGTCACGAGGATCATGCTACCATTGTGGCAAACCCGGTCATTACCAGCCGGATTTCCCCTATTTAAAGAAAGACAAAGCCAAGACTAAAAATCAAAATAAACCAACCAAAGCTAGAAGAGCATACATTGCTTGGGAGAGTGATAGTGATTCCTCAAGTAAAGGTTTCTCAAGTGATGAAGAAGAAACGATCAACCTTTGTCTCATGGCTCATTATCATAAGAAAAAGAATGTAAGTCATGCTAAGTATGATCATGTTGATAAAATGTCTTATTTAGAATTGTTAAATTCCTTTAATATTTTACGTCAAGAGGAAAATGAAGCTTTCAAACGCTTAGCCTCAAACCAGAAAATCTTTTTATATCTAGAACAAAAGGTTTCCAATTCCGAAAAGAAATTAGAAGCTCTTAAATCATCTGTGATAGAAAATATTAAAGGAAAATTTGAAAAAGAAGAGAGAGACCTTGGTTTAATTGGCATGGATGTGAAACTTGTCATGTTTGGCAAAAAGAAGTTAGAACTCAAAGCCAAACTAGACAAAGATTTACAACCTAAGATTACATTTGCTATCGATCACTCAAACTTCAGAAAAAGCATGATTAATCCATATAAAAAATATACCTATGAAGTAAGGTATCAAGATAGCAAGAGTAGATCTCACTTAGATATGTCTTGCCTATATTGTTGCAAGAAGGGACATACCATTAGTAAATATCGATTTAGGAGACTTTTAGTTCCTAAAGGCATATATCAATGGTTCCCCAAAGGAAACAAATGTTCAACTCACACTCAAGGACCCAATGAGCGTTGGGTACCTATCTCCCATGTTTGATATTTCAGGTGGAATGTCTTGAGCCTCTCGAGAGAAGATGGTTTCTCGATAGTGGTTGCTCAAGACACATGACGGGTGACATTTCGCTATTCTTTGACTTTGTGGCAAAGAAGAAAGGTTTTGTTACTTATGGTGATAACAATAAGGGAGTAATACTAGGTAAAGGTAGTGTAGGTAATCCCTCATCCACCACTATCTCAGATTTCCTATTAGTTGAAGGCCTTAAATATAATCTTATTAGCATTAGTCAATTATGCGACAAAGGTTATAAAACTTCTTTTCTAAAGGATGAATGCATAATCGAACATAACGATGAGAAAGAGGACGTGTTTAAGGGATTGAGGGTAAACAATGTATATATGCTTGACTTGAATGACGTGTCCCTAACTGGTGCTAAATGTTTAGTCACCATGAGTGAAGACTCATGGCTTTGGCACAGGCGATTAGCACACGTTAACTTTGATTTGCTAAATAAAATCATATCTAAAGATCTTGTGATTGGCTTACCCAAAATCAATTTTTCAAAAGATCATCTATGTGATACTTGTCAAATGGGTAAACAAACACGAGTCTCTTTTAAATCTAAAAATGTCATCTCAACAACGAAACCACTTGAACTCCTCCATATGGACCTATTTGGACCATCTAGAATTAAAAGTCTAGGTGGAAATTATTATGGCTTCGTTATAGTTGATGACTACTCTAGATTTTGTTGGACAATATTCTTAGCAAACAATAGTTAGACTTTCTATGCTTTTGAAAAATTTGCCAAATTATCTCAAAACAAGTTGAATACAAAAATTGTTGCCATCCGAAGTGACCATGGAGGCGAATTCGAAAATCACTTTTTTGATGAATATTGTGAAAGAAATGGCATTGATCATAATTTTTCTGCTCCTAGAACACCTCAACAAAATGGAGTTGTTAAGCGTAAAAATCGTGTTCTAGAAGAACTTGGGAGAACTATGATCAATGAACATGGTCTTCCAAAATACTTTTGGGCCGATGCCATCAATACGGCTTGCTATGTGCTAAATAGGATCTTGATACGTCCTATGCTCAACAAAACACCGTATGAACTTTTGAAAGGTAGAAAACTAAACATTTCTCATCTCCATGTCTTTGGTTGTAAATGTTTTGTATTAAATAATGGTAAAGAAAATCTTGTCAAATTTGAATCAAAAGCCGATGAAGGTATCTTTCTCGGATACTCTCAATCTAGAAAAGCATATAGGATATTTAATAAAAGGTTACAAATTGTGGAAGAATCTGTGCATGTTTCCTTTGATGAATCCTGTCCAAAAATGGTCGAAAAGGGTATTTCTTTTAATGGTGCAGGTGCTTCTTCGGAAAGGATACTCAATGATCAAAATGAAAAGAGTAACGAGCCCATACTTGAGAAAGAAAAAGGGGAGATGGATCATGTGTCTAGCAAAGAAGAAGAAGACACTCAACCAGCAAATGAAATAAATCCTCCTTTGGAGTGGAAAGAAACCAGGGATCATCCCATTGACAACATTCTTGGAGACATATCAAAGGGAGTAACTACACGGTCTAAGATAAGTAACTTGTGTTATCGTTTCGCATTCGTCTCTCAAATTGAGCCTAAAAACCCTAAAGAAGCTTTATTCGGTGAACATTGGTTTTTGGCAATGCAAGAAGAATTAAACCAATTCAAGAGAAATGAGGTTTGGGACCTTGTCCCCCCTCCGCGAGACCATCGAATAGTTGGTACTAAATGGGTATTTAGGAACAAACATGACAAAAACGAAATCATAATTCGCAACAAGGCGCATCTTGTTGCTCAAGGGTATAACCAAGAGGAAGGCATCTACTATGAGGAAACTTATGCCTCGGTTGCTCGACTCGAGGCTATACGCTTGTTATTATCTTATGCATGCTCACAAAACTTTAAGCTATTTCAAATGGATGTTAAGAGTGCATTCCTAAATGGTTATATTAATGAAGAAGTATATGTATCTCAACCTCCCAGATTTGAAAATCACGAGTTTCCTAAACATGTTTATAAACTTAAACGTGCTTTATACGGTCTCAAGCAAGCCCCTAGGGCTTGGTATGATCGGCTTAGCAAGTTCTTACTAGAAAATAGATTCTCTAGAGGGAAGGTTGATACAACCCTCTTCATTAAGCGCCAAGGAAATCATTCCATATTAGTGCAAATTTATGTTGATGATATCATTTTTGGGTCTACTAACATCACCTTGGTCAAAGAATTTTCTAAAGTGATGCAGGGTGAATTTGAGATGAGCATGATGGGGGAGTTAAAATACTTCCTAGGTATTCAAATCAAACAACTCGAGGAAGGAACTTTTGTTAGCCAAACGAAGTATTTCTACGAGTTGCTCAAGCGCTTCGATATGGCAAACTCAAAAGTTATTGACACTCCAATGCCTACCGCGGTTAGCCTAGATCGGGATGAACATGGTAAGCCAGTTGATGTAAAAAGGTATAGAGGTATGACCAGATCTCTTCTTTATCTTACCTCTTCTCATCCCAACATTATGTTTAGTGTTTTCATGTGTGCTAGATATCAATCTTGTCCTAAGGAGAGTCATCTAAAAGCTATAAAACGTATACTTAGGTATCTTTGTGGTACTCCTAAATATGGACTTTGGTTCTCCAAGGGTAGTGATTATTCCTTGGTTGGCTATTCCGATTCCGACTTTGCAGGTTGCAAATTGGATAGGAAAAGCACAAGTGGCACTTGTCATTTCTTTTCAAACTCCTTAGTTAGTTGGCATAGCAAAAAGAAAGTTTCAGTTGCTTTGTCAATGGATGAGGCGGAATATGTTGCAGCCGGTAATTGTTGTGCTCAAATTTTGTGGCTCAAACAACAATTACTCGACTATGATTTAAAACTTAATCATATTCCAATATTTTGTGATAACACAAGTGCCATCAATCTAACCAAAAATCCAGTTCTACACTCGCGCACTAAACATATTGAAATTAGGCACCACTTCCTTAGGGATCATGTAGAGAAAGGTGAAGTCGTGTTTGAGCGCGTTGATAGCAAAAATCAACTTGCCAATATTTTTACAAAACCACTTGCGAACGAACCATTCTTTCACATCCGTAGGGAACTCAGTGTCCTTGATATTTCAGATAGATCTTGTGATACAGTGGGAGAACTGACTTGAGGTTTTGCGTTTGTGTTCGCAAATGTTTCGGTTTAGCAAGAGTCGCCACCGACTTTTTATTTTATCCAAAGGAAAGGTCAAAAAGCACAGGAAAGACCTTTGAGATGTTTTCTTGGGTTCGAGGAGTAGATTATGAAAAGGGAAGGTGCAAGCACCCTTTTCATCCATGGTTATCCATGGGCTCTTAGTTACTTGTTTAGATCACTTGCTTTTGCTTTTCAATTGTTTGAAATGGTGCTTTGTGTGTGGTTTTGAAAAGAGGCCATCGTTGTGGCAACCTTTGTAATGATTCTTGTTTGAATGTATACAAAGAGGTTTTTGTCTTTTGAAAAGATTTCAAAGTTTGAAAGTTTGTTTTAGGAAATGTTTTGAAATTGTGTTGTGAGGTGTGTTTGAAAATAGCAAGGATGTTTTGCAAGCTTTTGATCAAGTAACTAAGAGCTATCTACCCTATTTTACTCAAAGATCTTTCTTATATTTTAACCCTTTTGACAGTGTTGTTTCACCATTGTATTTGGTGAATAACCTTGTGTTAGGATGTTAAACGGGACAGGTGCGGGTCATCGTATAGACCATGATAGCAATTGTGTCAAGTATCTTTGGCAATTTTCTTGAGGGACTTGATCATTTTGTTTAGGCAACCAAGATAGCGTCATCGAGGGACTATGATCTTTTGTTTTGTTTTTGTTTTACCAAAGTACCCAACATGCATACCATGGCCCATTTTTGAAGGCAACAAGTGGATTGTAACCCTAGGGGTGCAAGTGTGCATTGTGTTTGATTTTCATGCATTTTTGTCTTTGATTAGGTCAAACTATTTGTTAATTTGGATTTTTGCATACAAACCCTAATTCTCTAATCATGGCATAATTGAAAGCGTAAAGTGCGAGAATTTAAATTCTAAGCTATTACAACATGATTATGGGGATGGGGGTACAATTTTGAATGGGGGGTATTTGACAAGAAATATAAACCCTAATTTACTATTACATCCATATTGAATCACAATGCATAAATATTTAAATGGACAATATTTAAATAAACAAAATAAATAAATATAAAATAATATGTATTATGCAAAAAGGTTTTTAATTTGTTTATGTATGTAAAAGTATTTTTAGTGTAAAAAAAAGTATAAAGAAAGAAATAAATAAAAAAAAAAGATTAATTTTATTTGTTTAAGGGATGAAACCCTAATTTCTTTAAGAAAATAATATATCATATTATTTATATACAAAAAATATATTAATATGTGTAAAAATAAAATATACTTAAAAAAGGGTATTTTTTAGTATAAATAATAATAAAAATAAAAATGTAATATTTTTTGTATTTTTATTCTAAGTATTTAATAAAATAAAAGTATATATGTATATATATGTGTATATTAAATATATTAAATATATATAATATAAAATAAAATATATACAAAAATAAATTATATTTTTAATAATATTTTCAGTGTGAATAAAAATAAGAAATAAAAATAAAAGTATGATTTACATATTATTTTCAAGTTTAAATAAATAATATAAAAGTATTCAAAATGTTTTCTATATTAGAAAAATTAAAATAAAATGCCAAATAAATGTAAAAAATTATGAAAATATTTTTTAAGCATTTTTTATACTTGGAAATAAATAAAGAAAATCAGAAATGAAAATAGAAATGCAAAAATATGAAAATACAAGAAATTGGGCCAGGGGGTGTAAAAATGAAAAGAGGGGTGTTAGAAGCAAGTCAGGCCAAGCCCAGCCCACTACTTCATCTTCTTCCTCCAAACTTTTGAAAAACGCGCGCCTGTTGTACAGACTTGGACATCCTGTATACGTGATCTATTGAAAAAACTCACAACATCAAACTTGTAGAGAATTTCAAGACGATTCCAACCATATAAAAAACTAATCCTAACTCTCAAAGACCAGAGATAATTTCTCTGGCCCCAAAATCTGACCTAGTTTTTTCAGCATGTTCATGGATGAAATTCTCCTAGCACACTTAATATAAATGAAAACTGAGCATATGTACAGCTTCATGACATTGAATACTACATTTTTTATTCACAAACCTAAAGCTAAATGTTCCTAAATAGAGAGATAGAAAGTGAAGAAATACATGTTTCAGTTGGATTTGTGTAGGGAAATGCAGTGCTTCTTAACAAGTTTTGAGGTGTCTGGTAGCTTTCCTGAACTTCACTTGATATTTTCCAATAGCTAGCTTGCCTTGAATGTCCCTGAATCAACCTATAGAACTCAACCTACACAAGCTTGAAATGAAAATGGTGAACACTGTAAATGGAGTTATAGTTGGTAATGGAGGTTTAGGATAGCTTGAGTGAGTTGAATGGAAGGTGTTTGAAGAAAAAAGGGGAAAAATGCATGAGCCAAATGAGCTATGGCACTCAAGTTGCAGCACCTGCCCTGTTTTTCCAAAGAAGTGTGATTTCTTGCTATGGGAGGTTTTGGGGCCCAAGCACTCGTGTATCTTGCTCAAAGGGTTGTGTGAAAGTTGTTCAAACTGTTTGTGTAAGTTGGTGTTGGCTGGTTTTTGAGTCCTTGGTTGAGCTTAAATTGCCATTGGTTAAGTCAAAAAGTCAGAAATTGCCTTTGTATAGTCAAAACCCTAAAAATGACCATTTTTCCCTTTTGGTGATCTGATCAAATTTCTTGTGGAATTGTGGTCCAAACTTGATCAAATGGTTCATATGAGTTCATAATGTTGATGTGGGTCAAAAATCATGAGGTTTGACTGTAAATTGGCCACAGTTGACTTTTTCCCCAATACAACTGATTTCTAGGTCAACTGTCCAATTGACTGGGCAAAAAATTGATTCAAGACTTGAAACTTGGTATGGACAAACTTATGAGTCCAACATGAAGTATGAAAGTCACTTTGAGCATTGAAAATCAAAAAATCCCTGTGCAAACTCAAACCCGTATTTAGGTCAACAGTGCAAGGAGATGTCTTGAGCAGAGCAAACCCTAACTTGATCTTGAGTTCCAAGAGCCTTGTGATGAGAAATGTTGATAAAATGAGAGGGAAAATTTTAGGGTACAACAGTTTCCCCTATTCAATCTTCTGGAACATATCTAGTCTGTATCTGATTGCTGAAGTCTGAATGAGTAATAGAATGACCGCCACGTCCGGGGTGTATCCATACTGTATCTTGACTTGAAATTCTGAATGAGTAATAGAATGACCGCCGTGTCTGGGGGTGTATCCATATTGTATCTGAAATCTCTGAATAATTGTTAATGATATCTTTTTAATCTTATCCTGAAAAGGGTAGAATGTTAGCTAAAGCACAAAGTTATGTTGCATGATACGTATGATGTAATAAAATGTGTCCCATCAATGTTCATGGTATATGAATGTAATGGATATGCATGTAAGCTGATTAGCTGTCTTGCTGAGGAAAATAAATCCTTGATAGCTGGAGATAAAGAAATCTTTGACTGCTGCCAGGGAAAGTAAATCCTTGACCGATGTCGGGGATTCCAAAAAATCTTTGATTGTTGAAAATGGGAAATCCTGGGACCACTGCTGGGGATTGAAAATCCTTGGTGACTTGTGGGGATTAACAAGGGTTTTGACAAACTTCTACAGGGAATGAGAATCCTTCATGAATTTCCTGGGGAAATAAGGAAAAATCCGACGACCTCTACTGGGGGATTAAAACCTGGGAGGCTTCATATGGAGAAACAGGAACTAGAATCTTCGTTCTGTCTGGAAATAACTCTGTGGGGAGAGTGTTTATTCTGTCGGGGAAGTCAGGAGCTTGGGTTGTATGCCAATCTACTGGGGATTCCTAGTTGGGGATAAAACAAAAAGTTAACTGTTATCTGGTTGATTCTCAGTCTTTTAAGATAACCTGCTGGGGAAGTTGGGGAAAACTGAATGGTTCCCGCTGGGGATTGATAGTTGGAAATTTGACTTCGCTGGGGAAGAAGGTTTCATCTTCGCTGAGTCTTGTAGTTCAAAGTTTTTGGGCTCCACTGGGGATCGGGAGTTTAGAGACTTAACTCTGATGGGAATTTTGAAACTTAACTCCGGTGGGGATATATACTCCAAGGTTTTAGCTCTGTTGAGGAGTAGGATGATGTACTACAGGGGATTTCTTTTGGAATAGCCTAAAGATGTCTTCCCATAATTTCGACCTATCAGTAATTATCTTCTCTTATTTCGTTTTATTTGTAAGCAGTGACTATATTCAAATGCATATGCCTATTTAACAAACCATTGGACGTTTTCAAATAAAACATAAGTGTAAAAAAAAGAAAGGAAAGGCAAGCAAATTTATGCACTTTGAAGTATTTTGTATTAACTTTGTAAGTATTTTTGTACAAAGGAGACAAACATCCTAGTAAGAGAATGTTGTCGTAAAATTGAGAAAAATTTTATACAAACAAAGATAGCTATGTGTAACAATTCCATGGGGTTCCCATTCTGCTATAGCCTTCACAACTTTGAGTATCTTGTCCATTTGTTGCTTCGTCCGCGGATGATTGGATAGATCAGAAGCTTGGAGCTTGTCCGTGAAGAGATTGTCCTTAAAGTGATCCGACGAGACATAGTCATACGCTTTAATTCCCTAACTTTTGCCTGGACCTCCCTTTCGGGTTTTCGATCCACCGGGAAACCCTTTTTTGCCCAAGTCGCCCTTTCGGGTTTTCAACTTGCCGGGTGTACAGATTTTTTTGTTTATCCCTAATTTTTGCCTGAACCACCCTTTCGGGTTTTCAATTCACCGGGATGCCCATTTTTGCCCAAGTCGCCCTTTCGGGTTTTCAACTTGTCGAGTTATTTTATGCGTAGTATCTTTTGACTATGTCTGCATTCACAGGGTGCGGCAAGTCGTCGCCGTCCATGGTGGTCAGAATCATTGCCCCACCAGAAAAGATGTTCTTGATCACAAATGGTCCTTCGTAAGTAGGGGTCCATTTGCCCCTGGGATCACTTTGCGGCAAGATGATCCGCTTGATTACAAGATCTCCGACTTGATATACATGACGCATGACTTTCTTGTTGAAAGCCTTGATCATTCGTTTTTGATACACATGACCATGACAAACAATAGTAAGTCGCTTCTCGTCGATCAAATTAAGTTGATCAAGCCGTGTCTGAATCCAATCGTCTTCACTCAAACTAGTATCCTTCATGATCCTCAAGTTAGGAATCTGAACTTCCATAGGTAAAACAACCTCCATGCCATATACCAAAGAAAAGGGGGTTGCCCCAGTTGAAGTACGCGCCGTGGTACGATATCCGTGGAGATTAAACGGTAACATCTCATGCCAGTCCTTGTAGGTGACTGTCATCTTTTGAATGATCTTCTTTATATTTTTGTTTTCGGCTTCAACAACACCGTTCATCTTTGGCCGATAGGGAGATGAATTGTGATGTTGAATCTTGAACTGCTCGCACAGAGCCGTGATCACAGTGTTATTCAGCTTTGTACCGTTGTCCGTGATGATCCTGTCGGGGATACCATACCGACATATGAGATTCTGCTTAATGAAGCGAGCAACCACATTCTTTGTAACGGAGGCGAAGGAAGCTGCTTCGACCCACTTGGTGAAGTAATCAATAGCCACCAGGATGAAGCGATGTCCGTTGGATGCCGTGGGCTTGATCTCTCCAATCATATCAATTCCCCACATTGCGAATGGCCAAGGAGATGTTAGAACGTTGAGAGGAACAGGAGGAATATGTACCTTGTCAGCATAGACTTGGCATTTGTGACAAGTACGAGCGTATTGATGACAATCAGCTTCCATGGTAGACCAGTAGTAGACTGCCCTTAGAATCTTCTTAGCCATCATATGCCCGCTCAAGTGGGTGCAAAAGGTGCCACTATGTATTTCAGTCATGATCAACTCAGCTTCAGCTTTGTCCATACAACGAAGTAGAACATAATCGTGATTGCGCTTGTATAGGATACCATTACTTAGGAAGAACTTGGCAGCAAATCTCCTTAAGAACTTTTTGTCATTGAATGAAGCTCCTTCAGGGTATTCTCGAGTCTAGAGATACCTTTTGATTTCATGAAACCAGGGTTGTTCCACTACTTCTTCAGTATTAATCTCATGACAGTGCGCAGGTTCGTCCATTCGCTCGATGGTGATTTGGGGAGCCTCATTATCCCAGTTAAGTTTAAACATGGAAGACATTGTGGCTAGAGCATCAGCTAGCTGATTTTCTTCTCGCGGAAAGTGCTCGAAGGTAATCTGCTCGAAGTGAGGTAACAATGTCAGAACATGTTCTTTGTATGGGATAAGATTAGGATGTTTGGTATCCCACTCTCCTTTGATTTGACTGATAACCAAAGCCGAGTCCCCAAATACGACCAAAGATTTGATTCCCAAGTCAATAGCAGCATTGAGACCAAAGATACAAGCTTCATATTCGGCCATGTTGTTGGTGCAGCTAAAGCAGAGTCTAGCAGTGAAAGGTGTATGGCAACCTTCAGGAGAAATAAGTACCGTGCCGATACCGTTGCCAAGTGTGTTTGAAGCACCATCAAAGTACAGGGTCCATCGGGATCCATTTTCAGGTCCGTCATACGGTTCGTTACCTTCAATGTTGTCCAATGTCATGGTGTCCTCGTCAGGGAAGTCGAACCTCATAGATTGGTAATCTTCGACAGCTTGATGAGCTAGATGGTCAGCTAGTACACTCCCCTTTATAGCTTTCTGGGTTGTGTACTGAATATCATACTCAGTCAGGATCATCTGCCATCTAGCGATTCTTCCGGATAAAGCAGGCTTCTCGAAGATGTACTTAATCGGATCCATTTTAGAAATCAGCAAAGTGGTATGTGTCAACATATACTGCCTTAGCCAGCGAGCAGCCCATACCAAAGCGCAACAAGTTTTCTTGAGCAGTGAGTAGCGAGTCTCACAGTCGGTACACTTTTTGCTAAGGTAATAAATGGCATGCTCTTTTCGGCCAGACTCGTCATGTTGGCCCAGTACGCACCCCATTGAGTTATCCAAAACAGTCAGATACATAATTAAAGGTCTTTCTTCGACGGGTGGCATCAAGATAGGAGGTTCTAGCAAATACTCTTTGATCTTATCAAAAGCAACTTGACAATCATTGTTCCATTCAACCACCTGATCTTTCTTCAACAACTTGAAGATTGGCTCACATGTAGATGTTAGGTGAGAGATGAACCTCGCAATATAGTTTAAGCGTCCCAAGATACCTCTAACCTCCTTTTCAGTGCGGGGGGCAGGCATTTCTTGTATAGCTTTGACTTTAGCAGGATCAACCTCAATGCCTTTGTTATTGACGATAAATCCCAAAAGTTTACCAGACCTGACTCCAAAGGTGCACTTGCTAGGGTTCAGTCTAAGCTTATATTCCTTCAACCTAACAAACAGCTTTTGCAGATGGTCGAGGTGCTCTTCTTCTGTCTGTGAACGGGCTATCATGTCGTCTATGTAGACTTCGATCTCATGATGTATCATGTCATGAAACAAAGCTACCATGGCGCGTTGGTAGGTTGCCCCGACATTCTTCAGTCCAAATGGCATCACTTTATAGCAGAAGGTACCCCACTGCGTAACAAAAGTAGTCTTCTCCATGTCTTCGGGAGCCATTTTTATATGGTTGTATCCCGAGAATCCATCTATGAAGGAAAATACCGTGTGTTGAGCTGTGTTGTCAACCAAGATGTCAATGTGTGGCAGTGGAAAATCATCTTTAGGGCTAGCCCTGTTTAGGTCTCTATAGTCCACACACATTCTGACTTTGCCGTCCTTCTTAGGCACAGGCACAATGTTAGCAACCCATTATGGATAGGAAGTAACATCCAGAAAACCAGCATTGAATTGCTTCATCACCTCAGCTTTGATCTTTTCTGACATGTCAGGCCTCATTCGGCGGACTTTTTGTTTGATCGGTGGATAGTCTTCTCTTGTAAGGAGACGGTGAACCACAATATCTGTATCCAGTCCCGACATGTCTTCATAGGACCAGGCAAAGATCTCAACATATTCATTCAACAACTGAACTAAGCGCTCTTTGACACTTGGATCCAGGTTGGTACCCACTTTTACCTCTTTCTTGTCTTCCTCTGTTCCCAAGTTGATGGTCTCTAGCAACTCTTCATGGGGCAGAATGGCCCTTTCTTCTTGTTGCAAAAGTTTGGCTAACTCTCCAGGCACTTCACAGTCTCCATCACATTCGTACTCGGCATGATTGACCAGATCTTCAGAGTCACTGAAGGCCAAAGCAGAATAGTCACCCATGGAATCCGGAGTGGATGGGTACCTGCATTTTGTGAGTGTGGGTGTGCGTGTAAGGGATAACCATTCTTAAACAAAACAAAATGCAAAAGGAAAGAAAATGAACACAACAGTTTATAGATGAAAACGTTCAATGATTCATTAAAAATGGCATATGATAATGAAGAAATCAAGCCCTTACAAATCGACCTATATGCCCCGGGAAAGGCATAAGGCAAAAAGAGAGTGTACGAATTGTTTAATTATTACAGACCAAAATAGGAAATTGTTCAAAGATAATTTACTGATTGATGAAAGTGATGGGAACAAAGTCTTTCGCTTCCCAGTTGCTTAATCCTCCTTCGACGGTTGGAAATATCCAATCTTCAAACTTGTCTTCTTCATCATCATCTTCTAAGGCATTAATTCCATGGTGAGTGATTTTAAAGGGTGGTCCTCCAGCCCGGGAGCGACGCACAGCTTTCTGGCCAGCGGCAGTGAAACCCAATCTGAACTTGCCCGTCTTGTGAGGAAAATCTGGCAGTTTCCCCCACACTGTACTCCTTCCTTCTTTGATTACAGCCTCCGCATCTTTGAGGGATGCCATCCTAGACACAGGCTTGGAAATGATAGGCACATCAGTCATTGTCTTTACAACTGCGACTTCAGGAGACACCTCTTCAAAGTGTTGGAAAGGCGTTTCTATGAATTCTCCATCCAACTCCACATAGCGGAAGGAGTTAAGGTGACTTATCATATACTCTTCCTCCCCATAGACCGTTATGATCTTACCCTGAACTGGATACTTTAGAATTTGGTGCAAAGAGGAAGTGACTGCCCCAGCGTAGTGGATCCATGGCCTTCCTAACAAGCATGAATATGAAGGACGAATGTCCATCACATAAAAAAGTAGAGTTAAAGGTCTCTGTACCCACCTTGATTGGGATGTCCACCTCTCCGTAAACCATCCGCTTAGAACCGTCGAAGGCTCTAACAATGATGTTACTGGGTTTTAAAGTTAAACCTTCACAGTCTAGCCTGTCCAACGCCTTTTTTGGTAGAACATTCAAAGATGAACCGGTATCAACCAGGACATGGGCAAGTGTAGTCCCTTTGCACTCTACCGAGACGTGCAACGCATCATTATGCTTCCTTCCTTTAGGGGTCAAATCAGCATCAGAAAAACCAAGACCGTTATCGGCTGTAAGGCTAGCCACGCACTCTTGAAACTGGTCTGCAGAAGTTTCTTGAGGCACGTGTGCCGTCTTTAAAAATTTGATCAAGGCCTTAGCATGAGCCTCAGAATAGAGTAGGAGAGCCAACATGGAGATTTTGGAAGGGGTATGCCCTAGCTGCTCCACGACATCGTAGTCGCTCTTCTTGATTATCTTCAAGATTTCTTCCATCTCTTTCTAGGTGGTCTCAGAGATTACCACAGTCTGAGCCTTCGTCCTGACAGGCGCTTCTAGTATCCCCTTACCTTTATCGGTAGTATCAACAGCAGGTCTAGCTTCGGGAACATCCAATTCTTCAATTACCGGGCTTTGCTCAGATGGTTTGACAGGTACAGAAACTCTCGAGGGTCCGAAGACTGCCCGTGGAGGAGAAATCTCCGGAGAGAAAATCCTTCCGCTACGAGTTATCTTGCTCGTTCCCGTAATATTCCCTATATCAGGGGTTTCATCATCGTAATTCTCTTGGATTGATTCTATCTGCTTGATACCATGATAGAAGATTTCTCCTCCGTAATTCCATGGTATCGTCTTGTTAGATTTATACGGGACAGGCCCCGACATGGTGATTTTCAGCGGCACAAACTTAGGATCAGGCGTAATCTTGACAGGCCTTTTGCAGGTCTTGGGAAGATTGTCGGAGATGTTTATTATGGAAATGTCATTGATATGAGTAACAAAGGTAGCAGGAGTAACAGGAGTGATAATATCAACAAGAGTATTTTGAAAGAGAATCTCTTGGGTATCCATCAGGCGTTGGATGCCTGATTTCAACAGTGGGCAGTCAGTTTGCATGTTTGAACAAAAGTAGCAGTCTTTTCCACAGCATGGGAATATCCAGGCTTTCATCAAATTTACTTTAATCACTGGTAACTGAGTCAAAAGGTCATCAATAGTGGTAACATGAAGGTCTTGCATAACGGCATGGACATTATGACAGTGCTTGGGCATAGGAGCGGATATCACGTTGGGTTTTTCAGGAGCATCAAACTCTACCTCCTTGGCGTCTATAAGGTCTTGGATCTTGTTTTTAAGAGCCCAACAGTTGTTGGTATCATGCCCTACATTGTCCGAATGGTATGCACATTTTGCATTGGAATGATAATAAGGAGAAGAGGTATTATGGTTTTTCGGCGCTTCTTTCAAGTTGGTGAGGTTCAACTTTAACAGATGAGGAAGGACTTGAGCCGGTGTCATGTTGATTCAGGTGAATTTCCGTTGTGGCCTTTCTACCCTTTGCTGATTAGCCCTAGGTTGACTGCTTCGAGGTTGATCGACTGAGGAGTTTTGAATCATCACAGCCCCCACTGTTGGTCGGCGCTCCGTTCTTCCTTGATTTTTCTGGGAATAAACAACATAAGCATCTTTCTGAATTTTACCACTCTTAATGCCAGCCTCGACCCTTTCACCGGTCAGTATTAATTCAGTGAACCCCGCAGATGAGCTCCCGATTAAATGATTGAAGAATGGACCAGACAGGGTCCCCAGAAACATGTCAACCAACTCTCTATCCGACAACGGTGGCTGCACCCTTCCAGCCAGATCACGCCACTTCTGGGCATATTCCTTAAATCCCTCATTAGAAGCCATACCCATACTCTGTAGTTGAGTACGAGTAGGTGCTAAATCTGCATTGTATTGGTATTGTCGGTAGAAAGCAACAGCTAAGTCTTCCCAGTTATGAACATCAGATCTCTCAAGTTGATAGAACCAGTCCAATTGCGTGCCTGACAAACTATCTTGAAAAAAGTGGACCCAAAGATCCTTATCAGAGGAGTGGGGTTGAATCTTTCTGACGTAGGACCTCAGATGCATCTTTGGACAGGACAAACCGTCATACTTAGAAAATGTAGGTACTTTGAACTTGGGAGGAATGACGATCCCAACAACCAACCCTAGTTCTTCGAAATCTAAACCAGGTACCCTTTGCAACTCCATGGCTGCCAACCGATCCTCAAGATTTTTATACTTATCACCCGCCGGGGGATATTTCTGTTCGGAGTAATCTTCATCCTCTTCCTCTTCTTCCTCTTCAACTTCATATTCAGAAGGTATCGCAACTCATTTTCCTTTACCAATCCCTTCATCAAACGTCGAGGGGAACTCGAGAACCTTTCTGGCCTGGTTTTCAAACCTTCTTTCCATAGTGGCCATACCAGTCCTTTTCTTATTTTTCTCTTTATCTTTCTCCAACAGTGCTTTAAGGTCCTCTTGACCCTTTGCTAAGGTCATGAGGAGTTGCTGAAATTGCGAATTTTGTGCTTGCAGATCCTTAACCGTCTGCTCCAAATCCATCTTGCTAAAATAAACAGCAGAAAGATAAGGAAACCTGGTGTGAAGACCTGTTTATGTATATGATGAATGATATGTTATCCATGTAATGCATTCAAGGATTTAGAAAATCAAATTTGTTGCAAACAAAACGAACACACGTCATATTAATAAGAAGAAATTTGTTAGTACATAAATGCCCCATGGACAAAATATTACAAAATTCTTAATGTAAAAAGACATTACGCATCCTTTTTGGTGCGATGTAAGTGTTGAGAGTTTCCTCTTCATGAAGTCGTCGGGTAAGCTCCAAAACCTTCTTCTCACTTGCATAGAAGCTGGCTTCGAAAGTATTCTGTTCCTCTTTGAGTTTTATCCAACTCTTTTGTAATTCTTCCAATGATGTTGGCATGTCTGGATGTAGGAGGGTGTATGGAACCTCTCCTTCCATAACAGGCTCTTTGATCACGGGGAAAATGTGAGGGTAAGGCATCATAATATTTTGGGCGCGGGTTCGTACCCACTTGAGATAAGGCTCAAGGGGGATGGAATTCTTGTGCCCCAGTGTCTTACTATCCACTTTATTGGGCATCCTCCAAACTCTGATAAACCTTTGTCGAAGTCCTTGCGCATCGTTGTCGAGGTCAAAAACCAAATCAGGAATCAGCATGTCGTGAGGGCCATCCCTTCGAGCATATCCAAATTGTCTCAAAGCTAAACAGGGGTTGTAGGTAATGCCTCCCCTAATGCCAAGTAGTGGGACATTAGGGAATTCCCCACAATGATCAATGATGATGACATTTTCTCTGGACCGAGAACACCAATGAACATCAGAATGTGTGAGAGTCATCAACCGTTGTGACCACCTTAAACCCTGCTCATTTTTCAAAACTGATTGGGGAAGGTGAGAAATAAACCACCTTGCTAGAAGAGGAGTACATCACATGAGAACACCTCTTTTCCTCATTGTTCGTGTGTAAAACGAGTGTACGATGTCCCTAAGCAATGTAGGCACAGGATTCTGAGATATGAAAATCTTGACAGCATTCACATCTATAAGTTGATCAGGGTTTGGGAACAAGACCAACCCATAGATGAGGAGTGCCACAATCTCTTCAAAAGCTTGTAGATCTAGAGAATTCCAGCAGTCTTGTGCCTTCTCAAATAGAAACTTTGCCAAGAAACCCTTGACACCACTTCTGGTTTCCCAATTACCTTTGATATCAGATGGTTGCAAGTGTAATGCTTGAGAAACATCTTCAGGCTTTGGTTCTCTTTCCGTACCATTGTAGGGTAGTTGATGAAGAATAGAAATCCTCAGGAGTTGAGAAAATTCCTCCAAAGTAGGTACTAGTTGGTAATTAGGGAATGTGAAATAGTGGTGTAGGGGGTCAAAGAACTGGAAGAGAACTTTCACCATGTCTTCTTCAATGTTGGAGTTGACCAAGCTGAGAAGTATACCATGTCTTTCACTGAAGGGAGAATTCTCTGGAATTTTGGAAGTAAGCTCCTTGAGTTAAGGAGGGATTCTTACAAGGTTGACTTGTATTGTTTTCCTGCGAAGAGATTCCATGACCTACAAAACAAGAACAAAGATGAAGATCCAAACCCTTGAAATGGTTAGTGGATGCATATGATACTTTATGATGTTCATGATGTATGCACAAACATATGTACAAGCAAATCACACAAGATCCTAGTTTCAGGCTTGCATGAGGTTTCATAGGTAAGTACCCTCTTGAAGTTAGTTGGCTCAAACCTGTCCTATAAATAGTAACCGGGTTCTAAGGAGCTCAATATCACTAGATTATTTTCTGTGTTCATTGTTTTGGTTTAGCCACTTAACTGGCGACCAAAATATTCCAAGAAAACAACCCTCAATGAGTGTAGTATCGAGTATCTACCAACTTCGGACTGCACCAAAGCCGGTCATCTCACTACCCCTAAAAAAGGCCAAGATGGTCAACTAAGGTTCTAAGAGTTCATTAGTGCTTCATGACATCACTCAGCGGCCCCATATTCTCTTTGATTGACTCAAAGGCTACCGGTACTCACAAATATGTCGCACTAATATAGCTATTGCTTCAACCATGTCGGTATATCCTGCACAGTTTCCACAACGTATTGCTATTTACCTATGAATGTTTCCCAAATCTGGGTGGAGGATTCAAACCCAAACAAGAGAACCAAATGTAAAGCAATCAAAGCAAACAAGATAAGCATGCAAAGGTGATCTAAACCCTAAGTTTAATCCACTTTTAAAAATCTCCCCAGCAGAGTCTCCAGTTCTATGATACGGTGGGAGAACTGACTTAAGGTTTTGCGTTTGTGTTTGCAAATGTTTCGGTTTAGCAAGAGTCGCCACCAACTTTTTATTTTATCCAAAGGAAAGGTCAAAAAGCACATGAAAGACCTTTGAGATATTTTCTTGGGTTCGGGGAGTAGATTATGAAAAGGGAAGGTGCAAGCACCCTTTTCATCCATGGTTATCCATGGGCTCTTAGTTACTTGTTTAGATCACTTGCTTTTGCTTTTCAATTGTTTGAAATGGTGCTTTGTGTGTGGTTTTGAAAGATGTTTTGAAAAGAGGCCATCATTGTGGCAACCTTTGTAATGATTCTTGTTTGAATGTATACAAAGATGTTATTGTCTTTTGAAAAGATTTCAAATTTTGAAGTTTGTTTTAAGAAATGTTTTCAAATTGTGTTGTGAGGTGTGTTTGAAAATAGCAAGGATGTTTTGCAAGCTTTTGATCAAGTAACTAAGAGCTATCTACCCTATTTTACTCAAAGATCTTTCTTATGTTTTTAACCCTTTTGACGGTGTTGTTTCACCATTGTATTTGGTGAACAACCTTGTGTTAGGATGTTAAACGGGACAGGTGCGGGTCATCGTATAGACCACGATAGCAATTGTGTCAAGTATCTTTGGAAATTTTCTTGAGGGACTTGATCATTTTGTTTAGGCAACCAAGATAGCGTCATCGAGGGACTATGATCTTTTGTTTTGTTTTTATTTTGCCAAAGTACCCAACATGCATACCATGGCCCATTTTTGAAGGCAACAAGTGGATTGTAACCCTAGGGGTGCAAGTGTGCATTGTGTTTGATTTTCATGCATTTTTGTCTTTGATTAGGTCAAACTATTTGTTAATTTGGATTTTTGCATACAAACCCTAATTCTCTAATCATGGTATAATTGAAAGCGTAAAGTGCGAGAATTTAAATTCTAAGCTATTACAACATGATTATGGGGATGGGGGTACAATTTTGAATGAGGGGTATTTGACAAGAAATATAAACCCTAGTTTACTATTACATCCATATTGAATCACAATGCATAAATATTTAAATGGACAATATTTAAATAAACAAAATAAATAATTATCAAATAATATGTATTATGCAAAAAGGTTTTTAATTTGTTTATGTATGTAAAAGTATTTTTAGTGTAAAAAAAAGTATAAAGAAAGAAATAAATTTAAAAAAAGATTAATTTTATTTGTTTAAGGGATGAAACCCTAATTTCTTTAAGAAAATAATATATCATATTATTTATATACAAAAAATATATTAATATGTGTAAAAATGAAATATACTTAAAAAAGGGTATTTTTTAGTATAAATAATAATAAAAATAAAAATGTAATATTTTTTGTATTTTTATTCTAAGTATTTAATAAAATAAAAGTATATATATATATATATATATATATATATATATATATATATATATGTGTGTGTGTGTGTATATTAAATATATTAAATATATATAATATAAAATAAAATATATACAAAAATAAATTATATTTTTAATAATATTTTCAGTGTGAATAAAAATAAGAAATAAAAATAAAAGTATGATTTACATATTATTTTCAAGTTTAAATAAATAATATAAAAGTATTCAAAATGTTTTCTATATTAGAAAAATTAAAATAAAATGCCAAATAAATGTAAAAAATTATGAAAATATTTTTTAAGCATTTTTTATACTTGGAAATAAATAAAGAAAATCAAAAATGAAAATAGAAATGCAAAAATATGAAAATACAAGAAATTGGGCCAGGGGGTGTAAAAATGAAAAGAGGGGTGTTAGAAGCAAGCTAGGCCAAGCTCAGCCCACTACTTCATCTTCTTCCTCCAGACGTTTGAAAAACGTGCGTCTGTTGTACAAACTTGGACATCCTGTATACGTGATCTATTGCAAAAACTCACAACATCAAACTTGTAGAGAATTTCAAGACGATTCCAACCATATAAAAAACTAATCCTAACTCTCAAAGACCAGAGAGAATTTCTCTGGCCTCAAAATCTGACCTAGTTTTTTCAGCATGTTCATGGATGAAATTCTCCTAGCACACTTAATATAAATGAAAACTGAGCATATGTACAGCTTCATGGCATTGAATACTACATTTTTTTATTCACAAACCTAAAGCTAAATGTTCCTAAATAGAGAGATAGAAAGTGAAGAAAAACCTATTTCAGTTGGATTCGTGTAGGGCAATACAGTGCTTCTCAACAACTTTTGAGATGTCTGGTAGCTTGCCTGAACTTCACTTGGTCTTTTCCAATAGCTAGCTTGCCTTGAATGTCCCTGAATCAACCTATAAAACTCAACCTGCACAAGCTTAAAATGAAAATGGTGAACACTATAAATGGAGTTACAATTGGTAATGGAGGTTTGGGATAACTTGAGTGAGTTGAATGGAAGGTGTTTGAAGCAAAAAGGGGAAACGCACGAGCCAAATGAGCTATGGCACTCAAGTTGCAGCACCTACACTGTTTTGCCAAAGAAGTGTGATTTCTGGCTATGGGAGGTTTTGGGGCTCAAGCACTCGTGTATCTTGCTCAAAGGGTTGTGTGAAAGTTGTTAAAACTGTTTGTGTAAGTTGGTGTTGGCTGGTTTTTTAGTCCTTGGTTGAGCTTAAATTGCCATTGGTTAAGTCAAAAAGTCAGAAATTGCCTTTGTACAATCAAAACCCTAAAAATGACCATTTTGCTCTTTTGGTGATCTAATCAAATTTCTTGTGGAATTGTGGTCCAAACTTGATCAAATGGTTCATATGAGTTCATAATGTTGATGTGGGTCAAAAATCATGAGGTTTGACTGTAAATTGGCCATAATTGACTTTTTCCCCAATACAGCTGATTTCTAAGTCAACTATCCAATTGACTGGGCAAAAAATTGATTCAAGGCTTGAAACTTGGTATGGAAAAACTTATGAGTCCAACATGAAGTATGAAAGTCACTTTGAGCATTGAAAGTCAAAAAATCCCTGTGCAAACTCAAACCCTAATTTAGGTCAACAGTGCAAGGAGATGTCTTGAGCAGAGCAAACCCTAGCTTGATCTTGAGTTCCAAGAGCCTTGTGATGAGAAATGTTGATAAAATGAGAGAGAAAATTTTGGGGTACAACAGATCTCAACTCAAATGAGTTGCATTTCCTTTATTTATCTTTGTGTCTCTATGATTCGTGAATATCATCTTGGGCTGGCGACATGTGAGGGCTTTGTGTCATTCAAATACGTTCGATAATATCCTTTATACTGTTTCTCATTAGTGATCATTTTGCTTAAATATTGGTGCTATGAAATGATTAAATGCTTTGTGTGTTATTGCTTCTGTGCATGCGTACTTGTTTACTATGTTCAATTAATGACTATGAAACCTACATGCCATGAAATACAAGAAATTTCAAAACTTTGCATACATGCGCCGACCTAAAATTCTGATCGGTCGGTGCACGCCTGATTGAGAAACTCATTTACGCCTATCTTACTGGAATGCATCGATGCATCCCTGCATAGGTCGACGCATCGCGGTTTGGAAGACCATCATACCCTAGTTTATATTGTGTCGGTCAAATTGCATGCATCCTTTTGTTATGTTGTTGTTCCCTCATCTGGCCTCCCTCTCAAAATCTCAAAATCTAAAAACCCTAAAAACCCATTGTGTCACTTCAACTCCAAATCTCTCAAAACCTTCATCCATGGCTTCTAGGGAAACAAAGAAAAGGAGTATCAGAGGTAGCTCTTCAAATCAAACTCAGGTTACTCCTCTGTCACTTCTTCCTTCTGATCTCACTGAAAAATATGATGAAAAGTTTGCTAGAAGAAGGTTGGTTAGGAAATTTTGTGCCTTCCGTAACACTCTCAAACGCCTGTATATCTCAGATGTGGTGGAATTGTTGGACAATCTAAAGGTGTTTCCATTCCTTGAGTTGGATGGATACTACAACGAAGTACTCGTCAAGGTATTCTATGTGGGTATACAAGGTAAATTCTTTGATCATCAATTTTCATACAAAATCGCTGATAAGGTTATCAAAGTAGATGATGAAATTTGGAAAACTTTTGAGTTGTTCCCTGTTGACACTGATACTAAAATCACCGACACTAAGACTTCAAACATGCCTTGAACTCCATGTTAAAACGACCATATCCTGAGAATTTTGTGCAAAGGATTGCTTTTCTAAAAAATGTCACAACAGGTCAATTGGTTCCTCTGGCTCGAATTATACAATGGATTGTGTCAAGGATAATTCAGCCCCAAAAGGGTGGATTGTCCCGTATTGATCAACCTGAAGTTATGTTAATTTGGGCAATTCTAAACAAAATTAAGATAAATTGTCCGTATTACATCACTAGCCGATTATTTGCATTAAGGGATTCCCCTAGAGGATCTGCCTTGTGGTATTCATGATTCATTCATGGAATTCTCAGTCAAGCAAACATTGATCTTACTGTCATTTCACTTACACCTATTATGTTAGATTCAGATTTTACCTCCAAAACTCTCGCACTTATGGGTCATCAATGGAATCCCCAGATTGGTAAGTACAAGTACTTTGTGAAGTCTAACTCGGTAATGGTTCAAAATGAAGATGTTGGACAAGATGATGAAATGGAAGATGCTGAGGGAGATGAAGTTGATACTGAGAATCTAGAAAGTGCTGAAGAGGAGGAAGAAACCGACAACGACAATGATGACCATGAGCCTCATAGATCCTATGACGAAGTAATGCGCAAACTTGAGGAAATGCACATCCACCATCATGAAGACATGGAATTAGCAATTGAACGAATTAACAATCTTGCTGGAATAGTCAACCTTCAAAACACTCAGTTCAATGATTATGCTAGCCTCCAAGACCACCGATATAACACTCTTCATGAAATGATGGTAACACAAAACTCAAACCTGGAAAACTTTCAGTCGGCTTTCATGGCTCGCTTTCCACCAAACCAACCACAAGACAATGAGGAACAACAACATTAGTCAATGCCTGGAACTTTATTTCTTGCTCATTATGCTTATGTTATCTTGGTTTTGTATTAAATTGCTTTACTTACCGTTCTACTTTGTGTTTTATTTTGGGTTTGTAACAATGAACATCGTATTGTTTTACTTTATTATTACTTCTATTTTCGTTTGCATTTGCTTCATATTGTGTGTATGTTAGTTTGTGCTCTTTTTGCAAAGTTGCAAAATATTGGTCACTCTATGTTTTTGGTTCTGTTAATCCATGTCCTTGTTTCTTTTTTATGTTGTCAAAGGGGGAGAAGGAAAGGAATACGACCACAGTAGAAATATGCAATATCTCAGGGGGAGGATAATTGGATGATTTGCAAGACGATTCATATTTTCGGTTTTTGCCATCATTAAAAAGGGGGAGTATGTGAGGGAAAAAGTGAAAGAACTGAGTTTTAATGATTGTCAAAAACCTATCGGTGCAAATATGTCTTGCTTCAAACAGGTGCAAGTGAGAAACATAAAAAACAAGAATTTATCTCAAAACATACTGCATGAGCCGGCTCATGGATCCTTAGATCGGCTCATGAGAAGGAGATTTTGGCTTGGAAATATCCGGGAAGGCGCACACCTCCTCTATGCGTCGATGCATGGTTCTGGGAGAACATGAGTCGGCGCATCAGGGAATGAGTCGGCGCATGTCTGAAGGAATTTCAACCTCTCTCGCTTGGGAAGACGCGTGCCTTCTCTATGCGTCGATGCATAGTTCTGGGAAAACATGAGTCGACACATGACTGAAGGAATTTCAACATCTCTCTCGCTCGGGAAGGCGCACGCCTTCTGTATACCCTGCATGAGTCGACGCATCGCTAAAGTGTCTCATTTTTCTGCTATGCTGTTACATCATGGGAATTACTTATAAATATTATTTTGGCCTCTGTTTTAAGAAAATAACAAGAAAAAGTGAAAGATATACACAAGAGTTCTCTTCATCTTCAACCTCTCATCAATTATCAACAACTACACACAATCATTTTTGTTGATCAAGTTCTTGGGATTGTGTTGATAACGTTCAAATTGAAAGTGCAATTTCAGATTTGAGTAGAGATCTTTGTGGGTTTTTTCTTGAATAAAACCATTGGGGTTTTGTCCTAAAAAATTGGGGGTTTTATCACAAATCTTTGCTTCATTGAATTCAGCCGAGCTAAGGGATTGGAATACCATGGAGTGTTCAATCGGGTAGCGGTAACCGGAGGATTGTGAAGAAGGATTTGGGGCCAAATATTCTTGAGTACAAAACCATTCAAGGTAGAAGGAGTGTTTGTTCAAGATTTGGCATACTTGATTCATATGGAATCAAGGGAAGATGAGTGCAACATATAAGATTCATCAAGTGATTTTGAATTATGGTGATTGTATCTTCTCTAACAAACTTTTCAAAATTAATTTCATATCCTAATTCTAGATTCTAGAATTGGGGGCAGAGTAGCCCACGCGAGGACGATAGGGTAAACTGCCTTAACAAATACCATGTCCATTTTAGTTTTCTGCATTTGATTTCTTTCTACTTAAATTTATGAGTTATCAACTTTCTCATTCATACAAAATAATTGTAGTGATAAACTAAAATTTAAAACTCACATAGCATTCATTTGAATTGCTATAATCACTACAATTTGAGTATAACCAAACCTTGTGTAGTACGTACACCAAGTGTTTGGTGAATTTACAACTCACAAATTTGCTTTATCTACTCCGCAACTAATTGGTAATAACTTACACCTTGTTAAACTTGCTAAAGCGATTCATCATATCCTTTTTTAATTGAGATTCTATTCTCATCATTTTCATCAAGTTGGTTCACATATCCGATCTTTCCAATACATTAAGTTTAGACGATCAGATTCAGGGTTGTCGCTTTCTGATAAAAACAATTTACAAAATGCGCAAATTATTTAAAGGGATCTATTCAACCCCTCTTCTAGATCCGTCACATCGTCTAACATATTTTCATTCAAGCACAATCACATTAAGCACGTTATCCATACACGCACATAGTATGGAAATAGGTTAGCGACTATGATCCTTTTCTCAGGGTTTTGGTACATAAGTTTGGTAACCCCTTTTCATTTGACCAATCGTAGTTGCGGGGGATCAGACTGTATTCCTCCCTACCAAGTTCAGCACCAGACACCTCTTAACCAACTGACGACAGTTTGATTTATTATATTTTTGTAGGTTCCACAATCGTTGAATTAAGTGACTGGGTGAGGGTCACCTAACTTAATAGGTGCATTCCCTATTTTAAACTTATTATGGCAAATAATGTTTTAGAATTTTTGAGATAATTCACTTATATTCATCGACTCCCTATGTAGTTTATGCTTAAGATAGTGTCGACTGCTAATATAAACTACTTAAGAGCTACTTTGAAAACTTAAGCCTAAGGTCTCTGCATAATGGGAACCCATATCATATAATGAGGGGTTTTGGGTGTCATAACGGTATCGATTTTATTGAAACTTTCCAAAGTCTCTCTAACACAATCTAAAGTGTGACAACATATATACTTTCAGAGTGTGTGTGCCATGCATCAAAAAGAAATTTTTTGTCGCAGGTTAAAATTTTAAATTTTTGGGGAAATTCAATAACAACTGAAAAACAGGCATACAGACTCGACATCACATGCAATGACTCGACCAAATACTGAAAGCAAATAAAATCCTAAAACATGCAATAAACTAGAAAATAATACATCAAAATGATAAGCGATAAATGGAAAGCGGTAAAGTTCCTCCACCTCACTTAAACTAAACATTATCCTAAATGTTTCAGTAAAAAGTGGGAAAAGGAATAAGAACTTGATCAATGCTTGCCTCGATAGTTACCTACATGCAACTGATAGGTGCCAAGCGTTTAATATCTTTATTTTCTGGAAACTCAAACAAAAGCAAGAACATTAAATAAAAAACTCGTGGGTTACCTCCCACGCAGCACTTTTTTTAACGTTGGTAGCTCAACGACTCAAGGGTGTCAACACTCATGGTGATTCTCTTAAGAATGAATCCTCGATCGAACTTTAGTTGTCTTTGGTTTCCGTGGCACTTATCAAGCCATTTCACATATCCCTCACCCTTTCTTTTCTTTCTTCTGTGGGGTGGTTCATTCTTTTGAACTTGTGGTGGTGGTTCAAGATCTATCCCGAGTATCAGCTTTTCAAGTTTGGGTTTAGTTATTTCATCTACCACCTCAAAGGTTAACCTTGCCCTCTAAACTGTTGATTTCCTTAATTTCATGGACCTCATATTTTCTCTTTTTATGCAGGACCTCAGGAAAAGGGGCATGGGTGTAGATATTTTCCAATACCTCCATATATGTTTTGGATTAAGAATCTATCTTGGCTTCTACAAACCTTTGCAGGAAATGAATCAGAAGGGTAAGGGAGGAGGAACAACAATAGGTGCTTCCTTCTCTACCTCCTCGATAACCTCCCTTTCGGATGACGTTGGTGTATTTTTCTCAATCTCTACTCTTTTCTCACCAGAACTCTTCTTAACCTCATTATTACTCTCTTCAACCTCATTATCAATCTCCTTAGAATTTCCGATTTGTTTTTCACTATTGGTTGTTATAACATCCACATGCTCCTCAAGTAAGGGTCCTAGAGGATTTTGTGCAAGCAGGGAGATTTGAGTCTCCAATGCCATGTTGTGAGTCACGAGGGACTTAACCGCATTGTTCAGCTGCCTAAGGGTTTCATTATTATGGAGGATTTATTTTCTAAACTCTTCATTTTGGACAGTTTGTGTCTCTATATAGTGCTCTATCATATATTCTAGCCTAGAGTGAGTTAGCGTCGCATTAAAATCTATCATTGATATTTCGAGGTTAAAATTATGGGATTCTTGTGGTTCCTCAAAGTGAGTTAGCATCGCATTTTGCGTTTCCACAAAACGCTCCGTCATCCTAGATTTTATCCTAGAGAGAGTTAGTGTCACAGTGAGATCCTCCATTAATGTGTCGAGAGTGGAATTTTGGAATTCTTGCGACTCCTCAAAATATTGGGTGTGGTGATTGTAGAGGAAATTTGGTTGAGGATAAGTTAGCTCTGCATTGTAATCCTCCAGTAATGTTTCGAGATCAGATTTATGGTATTCTTGCGACTCCTAAAAATGTTGGGATTGGTAGTTGTAGAGGTAATTTGAGTGAGAGTGAGTTAGTGACGCATTGAAATCCTCCATTAGTATTTTGATGTCGGATTTATGGGATTCTTATGATTCCTCAAAATACTCAGAATGAGAGTTACAGACAAAATTTGGCTGATACATAATAATTAAGGTAAGAGTGTCTTAGTCTATACAGTGCAACAACGGAAATAACAATATTGATTATTGGCCCCCGACAATGGCGCCAAAAACTTGACGCGTTCGTAAGTGCACTAAAATATCGAATATAAAAGATTATCGAACCCATGGAGACTAATGTCAACCTACTGCAATCTATTGTCGGTTTGTAAAGCTAAGGCTAATGAATGATTGATTAAGGGGAAACTAAGACTAAAATAAAGAATAAATTAATATTAAAGAAATATATAATAAAAGAGAGGCCGGAATATGGATTCCGTGTATCTCAGGGACTCCGTAACTTGTTGGCTTACACTGACGTTAGAAAAGGGTTTAGTAGAAAATATCAATTTAAAGACAATATCTCACTCTCGTGGTTTTGAATAAAGTCACGTTCCTTGACTATGGGATTTTTCTCTCGCTCTCCTATTCTAATCGAGGAACACGTTTTAAAAATTAAACAAGTTCTAATTAATCCTAAAATGCTCTCGTTGTGTTTAGGATTAATGCCTAGTTTCTAATATCTGGTTCGACCCCCACGCTCTTGCAGTACTAGATCGAACTTTAGTTAATTTTCCACTCTTGTGACAAAATCGTGTTAAGTAACCTCTCACTCTCGTGACAGAGCTATTTAAATTAATTTTAAAAATAAATACTGAAACTGAATTTTCAAACAAATATCAAGCCAACTTATTACCGAGTCCTGCCGGGAACGATGGTCATCACATACTAGACTCAAAACTATTTAGCTAGACATATTGTTAAATGAAAGTGAATTAAACATAACAATTACAATTAAGAATGACATGGTAATTAAATTAACAATGATGAACGACAATAATAATAATAATAATAATAAAGCAATAAAAGAAAACCTGTAAAAGTTAGGAATAACTTGAGAGACTTGAAATAAAGATGAAACTGAAATAACTTCTATTAAAGCGACAAGATTTGATCCAAGCCTTACATAGATTGTAGGCCTATAACTAATGGTGTGGTATTTCCCCGATGTGAGAAACTACCACTTTTACAAAGTGATTTCTGCCTAAACCTATGAATAGCGCTTCCGCGCACAAACTTAGATGCCCCAAAACATGAATTATAGTTCCTTTAAATAGTGATAAATGATGGAAGTTATCATGTGAGAGGTAGTGGAGATAATGGAGATCATGGTCAGAGAAGTTGATAAAATCATGGGCTAAGTGGGTGAGATGGTGGGCGTGGAGAAGGCTGCAAGAAATAAATACGTGGCTGAATAAAATTGAGTTGTGGCGAGGGCCACATGATGTGTGGTGAGGGCCACAACTTCTGTGGCGAGAGCCACAGGTCCACGGCCAGGGCCACACCTTCTGAAACTGCATTTTCTGCCCTTTTCTTCCATTCTTCCAATCTTCCCCGTTTGTTTGCCATTTCTCATTCTTTTTCACATGTGAGCTCTGTGTTAGAATGTTCTGAAATAGAATAGCATAACAAGACATAAACAAATGAAAAACAATATAAAAGTACATGTGAATCAAGTCGAATATACGATATAATATCATGTTATCATTAGTGTTCCATTTTGGAGGGTTTTGACCTATTTGGTAGGTCTCAATTGTTAAATAAAGGGCTAGAAGAAGAGAAAAACATGTTGGTGCCAAGCATACATACGTCTGGAGTAGCATACATACAACCATCAAGAATTAGGCAGCCATACATACACTCACATTTGCGTACGTTCTCCATGAAAAAAAAGCTAACATCCATACAACCTCCAAGCATACAGAGTCTCTGGAACATCTGATCAAAAATGTATGTATGCCATAGAATGAGTATGTATCCAATTTCAATGGAAAGCAGCCATGCATATGCCCTAATGAACGTACACAAGCAAAAAACACTTTTGTTCACGAGTGTAATATAGTGGGAGAACTGACTTTTAGGTTTTATGTTTAATCGCAAATGTTACGGATAGCAAGAGTCGCCACCGACTTTTCTTTTATCCAATAAAGGAAAGGGTGAAAAGAATAGGAAAGACCATTCGAGACTTTTCTGAGTAAGGGGGGTAAGTTATGAAAAGGGAAGGTGTTAGCACCCTTTTCATCCATATTTATCTACGGGCTCTTAACCTCTAGCTCACTTTTTGAAAATGCTTTATGTTTGTGTGTTTGAAAGAATATTTTGAAAAGATGCCTAAGTTCGACAAACTTTGTAATGATTCTCGTATCGTTTGAGAATGCATACAAAGTGTTTGTCTTTGAAAATATTTTTTAAAAGAGTGTATATATGATAAAAGTTTTTGTTTGTAAGCAAGCAACTACGAACTATCTACCTACTCAAAAAGTCTTAGTACTTTTCCTCCTTTCCTTTAGATAGTGTTATCCTACCATTAGTTAGTAGGTAGCCTTATCATTGGATGTTTTGAGGGACAGGCGTGGGTCATTGTACAATCACAAAGGCAACTTGTAGGACACTTTAGAAATTATCATAAGGGACTAAGATTGTTTACCGAGGCAGTATTGAAGAGTCATCGAGGGACTACGATCTTTTTAACCGAAGGGTCTTTGCTAAAGCATCCCACGTTCGAGGGATATGACTATTTAAATCCGAGGCAACAAGTGAGGGTCACCCTAGTGGTGCGAAGTGTTATGTTTCAATTATTTTTATCTTGGATGTTTGGTTATCTAACGTTTGCTTTTATGTCTTGCCATGCATGCCTAATTAATCTAGCAGTTAAATATATACAAGTGCAGAAAATAAAATGCGAGAAATAATCTACGCTATTACATCACTTCGGGGATGGGGGAGTACAAAACATAAATTGGGAAAAAAATGTAAAGGGGTCCTAATTATCTATTCCAAACTATTGACAGTTACAATATTGGAAAATAAATACGAAAAAAAGTAAACGAGCACGCGGAGATTGAAGATGGAAAAGATATTAAGAACCCTAGAAAAATTCTAAGTGTTAGAAAATATTTTTGTTGTTTTTTTTGTTATAGAAAAATGTTTTTAATGTGAAATAAAAATTAAACCTAATTCTAATTAATTAAATAGTTAATTACTAAAAAAGTGATTAAATTAGTTTAATTTTATTTATCAAAAATTAAGTTAACTAATAAAAAACCTAAATCTAATGTTTTTATGATTTTATAATTTTATGATTTTTTTTATTAAATAAAAATGATTAAAAAAAGAAAACATTTTTTTAAAGAAAAAAGAAATAAAAATGGGCCCACAAACAAGCAAAATGGGGGTGAGAAAGAAGAAAAACATCCAGGCCCATAAGCGTTGGCCCAGCTGCCTGCGTGATCTAGTGAAAATGATCTCAGGAGGTACACTGTGAGGCTTGGTCTGAGTCCCTTAGATCTGGATCTGATGGTGATTATGGAGGAGGTGTATAGCATGCACATGTTGACTGATTGCACTGGATCTATAAAGAAAATGTTAGAAAAATAAAAATGGCTCATGCCTGGATCGAACCCGGGACCAAGCATAGATAAGCCTTAAAAACACGCGCGTTGCCACTAGGGTGGCCTGTACATCCGATATATTAATCAAATCAAAACATTATATTTCAAAATGGAAACTAATATTAACCAATCAAAGAAACACGTGCGCAGTGGGCCCTTGTCCTTTTTGAACCAGCGAATCACAAAATGTCCTGATGCCACACAATCTTCCAGGCAAGTCTGACCACCCCTCGCGATGATCAACTCCTTCTTCTCCGATTGACAAAAAAAACAAACTTGTGAATGAAACAAGATCAAAGTCCAAGGTTCAACCTACCCCCCCTAAATCATATGCTGCAAGTTCAACCATGGCATTGGTATGGTCTGAAACCCAGTATTTACAGGGATACGAGCAACCTGTCCCTCAAAAACCCTAACGATGGCATCTATCACAGGGGGCATCTAACCTCACATGTGACTGTGCCAACCTGTTCTATATGATTTAACAAACACATTTGGAAAGGAAAATCATGTTAGAAGCACATAAAAATTCAAATTCGAAAGCAAAAATCCTTACCTCACCGATGGGATCGTAGGGACGGTATCTGGTCACATTTAGGCTTGAATGAGGACCTGGTTGGATCCCCGGTACCCTCAAGAAGGCGACTGAATGTCCAAAATTGGTTGAAGCTGGCTGGAAACTACAGTTTGTGTTTGCCCTAACTTTTGAATTTTTTGGTGATTTTTGAGAGGCTTTCTTAGGCAATGGAATGGAATGGCTTCAATAATATGGCAAGAATCAAGTCATCAACCATGTTTTAAAACAAGAATAAAATATTTGAAAACTTTCCATTTTGAGTTTGTTTTTGCCATTTTGAAAAATTGCACGAATATGACATGTTTGCTGGGTTGTCATAAGCTGTATTGGGCTCTAAGAAACCACTCAATATGCCTGGCCCATTTTCTTTATACTTTATTTAACTTATTTTGCATTTATTTGAATAAAACCAAAATAAATATAAATAAAATAATAAGAAAATACATGACATGGTAGGAGTGAGCTTAGGAGTCTTCCATAAGGTCATGATCATGTTTGAAGCTCAAAAAATTAGGCCACAAGTTCAAAATTTCAAGTTTGCTCATTTTGTATTTATGCGTTTCTTCAAAGTTTCCCAACTTGCAATGGTCATAACTCTCTCAATTTTCATCTTTTGAAGGTGATCTTTGACTTTTTGGAAAGTTCAAGATGTCCTCTACAATTTTGCTTTTGATCATTTTTGCATTTGGAGATTTATCTTGAAGTAATTTTCCTTGACAAAAAGTATCTTTTTGTTGACTTTTGAAAATGACCTATAATGTATTAGCTCATATCTTTAAAATGAAACATTTTTTGGACTTGAGCATAAATTCAAAGTTATAGATAATTGAATTCCTTCAAAATGGGCTTTGGTTGGGAAAAGGTTGATGAAGCATGTGGAAGTTATGCTTGGTTAAAGTTTAGTTGACTTCTCCTAAGGAAACCCTAATTTGACAATTCTTGACTTTAGATGATTTAAGGGCTTTCCTTGAGGAATCATGATCAACCCTTGATCAAGTGATGAATATCACTTCAAAATGTTGATGTTGACAAAAAATCTTGAAGTTTGACTGTATGTTGACCATAGTTGACTCTTTACTCAATACAGTTAATTTTCAATCATCTGAGCCATTGACTGAGAAAACTTGTGATGTAAGACTTGAAACTTGACATGAACCTTGTTGAAGACCTATGAAGAACCATGGAAAACACTTGAGACCTTTTCAACCTAAATTTCCTTGAGAAACTCAAAACCTTAGTTGTAAACCTTTGGCTTAGGAGAAGCATCTTAATTGGTCAACACTTGAGATTCTTGAGTATTTGAGAACCCTTTGAAATAATACCTTGAATAAAATAGGAGGGTAAATTTTAGGGTGCAGCAACTGCCCCTGTTCAATCTTCTTAAACCTAGAGAGTTATATTGGCATGTCCACCATTCGCAACTTGAAGGTAGAAGAGGATTGAACACTTAAGTGCCCATAAATTTGCACTCGCCTGTTGTTGTACCCCAAAATTTGCCCTCTCATTTCTCAAGTAATCTCTCAGAAGATCTCCATTGATTCAAGACTGCACAAGGTTTGATCAACTCAAGGCACCTCCTCAAGCATTGATAACTGAAAATTAGGGTTTGAGTTTGAACAAGTATAAATGGACTTTTAATGCCCCATATGACTTTCATGGATCATTTTGAACCCTTAAGATTGCTCATGTCAAGTTTCAAGTCTTGGATCACATTTTTGCTCAGTCAATTGACCAGTTGACTTAAAATCAGCTATATTGTGGAAAAAGCCAACTGTGGTCAATTTACAGTCAAACTTCATAATTTTTTATCCATATAAAAATTATTAACTCATATATGTAATTTGATCAAGTTTGGATCACAATTCCTCAAGAAATTTTATCAGATCATCAAAAGGGCAAAATGGTCAAAATTAGGGTTTTGACTGAGAAGGTGCAATTTCTGATTTTTGACCTAGAAAATGATTGATTGGTTTAAGTTATGATCTCAAGGATTAAAATGCATTATTTTTACCTAATGGCATAGCTCAAAACATTCCTCAAGATCAATTGATTGATAATTGATTTTCCGTCAACTGATGAAAAGTCAACTGTACACTGAAAAGTCAAACTTTGACTTTTTGGTCAAAATCAAGTATCAAAGATCAAATTCATCAAGATATGTCAAAACATGAAAATTTTTCATCAAGAAATAAAAAATTAGAGATTTCATTTTGAAAAGTCAAAATTTCCAAGACTTGAAATTTTTCTAAGAGTTGAAAATTCATGTTTTTTTCATAACTTTATGCCAAATTTTCACCATGATACAAGATGATTCAAAGGAAACTTCCAACATGAAAGTTGTAGATCTCCATGATATATAAAATATTATAGAACACAAATTTTTCTAGAAATGCATGGATTTCAAGTTATGATTTTAAGAAGACATGTTCATGAAACTTGAAAACTTAGTAAAATTTTGCCCTAGTTTAGGCAGGATTTTGACCTAACTTCATGGCAATTTTTCACATAGTTCCAAGATGAATCTTCAAAAATTTCCAACATAGAGGTTGTAAAGGATGTTATAATCTTTCCAAAATGTCAAGAACTAATTGAGATCATACTTGAGCAAGGAGAATCGAAGGCAAGAAGTTAGGGTTTTCAAACTTGAATTACAAGCCATCTCTTGATGAACACATGAACCAAATACATGATAGGATGAATAATTTTTTATTTGCAGGCTTCAAACTTGTTTTTCAATCCATAATTAATGGTTTACACAACTCTTTAGGCCCTTATTCACTTGGTTTAAGCTTTGTCCAAAATGATTTTCCATTTATGGCACAAAGTTGCCATTTCCATTTTGATAAAGCATCACTTTTGCAATTGTCAACTTCTTGAACCCTGCACTTGTTCTTTCTGCACACACAACCCCTATAAACGAAAAGAAATGTTTCTAAGGCCTCTTTGAACTCAGAACATGCTTGTACAACACTTTGTGGTTTGTCTTCTCACTTTTCTTCAAAAGCAAGTTATATAGCCAAAAGGCTAGAACTCAGAAATCTTGAGTACATTTGATCTCAAACCTTTTCCATACATATGCACAAGTCTATTGTAAGCCAAGGCATGATTTGAAGCATCCTCAAACTCGCCCAAGCACCCTTGCTGCACAGAACTGCCCAAACTTGACAATTTTGAGCTAAAACTTCCCATCTCCATTTCCACTCGTGCGTTTTGTTTCTTAATCATCTAAACACATTACATACATCATACACAAGTGGTCCAAGTCCCTGTTACAAGGCTGTAACATCATATTCATCAAATTCCATAACCAAAAAACAGAGCTTGCACCTTGACTTCTCTAGCACGATTCAAACACTCCCAACATCAAGTAAGCATTGCATTAGCTTCCTGGGAACTTGAGGAAGCTAACCTGATCATCACAACTCCTTGAAAGCAGCTCAAACTCATTTCACGATTTCCAGTTTTGAGCTATATTTTATGAACTTCTATCTTCACATTTAGGCATTGTTAGTCTTGCATTTGTGAAGATAAAATATAGACATCATTGCTCCTAAATTGTACATATCCATAGATTTCATTTATATTGATTGAGCTTAGAGAATTTTAGGTTTGAATCTCTGAAAATAATTAGGTCATAATTTGGTACTTTCAAAAATTCTCATTCATCTTTGATTTATAGCTTATGATATTTGCATGGTTGGATTCGTATGGAAAAATGGAGCAACTTTCATGTTTGCATATTTTATTTTTGTTGAGAAATGGTGAAGTTACAAATATTCAGGCTGGAGGTTAAAGATGAAGTCATATTCAAGGCATGACTTGTATTATATATTTATTGTTTTGTTTAGGTTACCAGATGTATAGCCACCCCAGTGGCAAAGGTAGCGCGCGTGTATGTTAGAGGTCATGAGTTCAACACCCAGCGCTACCTTTTGGGCAATTTTCTCACATTTTTCTTCCTTTTTTTGTTTCAAACAGCAGCGCTGGGCCTCCAATGTTGGGCCTTCCATTTTTTTGCTTCTTCTAACCCCTGCCTTACTTTTGCACACTTGGCCCAACCTTTTTTTTATTATTTCATTTTTATATATTTTCTTATTCTTATTTTATTTTATTTTCAATTTTCTTTTATTATTTATTATTATTACTATTATTATTATTATTATTATTATTATTATTATTATTTTTATCAATAAAAAATATAAAAAATATTTTTATTTATTATTTACACTTATTCATTTTATTTTCTTATAAAAAAAAAGAACAAAAACATTTTTTTAATAAATTAATTTCTTTTTCTTAGTAAATTAATAATTATATTTAGGTTTTGATTTCTTAATTAAAATTAACTTAGAACTTAAGTTTCCTTTAATTAATTAATTTCCAAACTGTTTTTATTAAATTTAAAACCTTTCACAAAAAACCCTAAAAATACTTTTTTAACTTAATTTCTTTCTTAATTAATTTAGGTTCAAGTTTATTTTAATTTTAGTTAATCATTTTCTTTATAAGGTCAAAGCTAAACCCTTTCATAAAATCCAAACAAAAATAATTTATTTTTCCATTTATATTCTTGTATTATATTTTAATTCTTGTACAATATTCAATATGGTTGTAATAGATAATTAGGTTTAATTTTCTTGCAATTCCCCATTTGTAAATTTGTACACCCTCTCCCCTAATGATGTAATAGTGTAGTAATTATATTTTCCGCAAATTTATCGCTTTAATATAAATGCTAGTAATTAGGGTTTGTATGGAAAAATTAAAACCAACAAGTAGCAAACCCTAATTCAAGATAAATAATGCATGTAAATCAAACACACTTGTACACTTACACCCTTAGGATAATCCCACTTTGTTGCCTTACCAAAATGGCCATGTTATGTATGTGGGATGTCTTAGCAAAAACAAATAAAAAATACAAGATCATAGCCACTCGATGACGCTATCAATGTTTCCTTTCAAAATGATCTTAGTCCCTCAGAGAGAAAATGCTAAGATATCTCACAACATTGCTATCATGACTATACGATGACACACGCCCGTCCCTTTACATCCAAAGATAAGGCTTCTTACCAAATCAATGGTAAGATAGAAATATCAAAGGAAAGGAAGAAATGAACAAAGACTTTTGAGTAGGTAGATTATTCCTAGTTGCTTGCTCACTTTCAAATCAAACACCCTTGCTTATTTTCAAAACAAACACCAACACTTTCAAAACCTTTTCCAAACATGAAATATTTTCAAAAGCCCAACACTTTGTATACGTTCTTACGAACGAGAACTATTACATAGTTTGCCTAAAAGAAGGCGCCTTTTCAGAATACTTTCAAAAACCATACAAAGCACATTTTCAAACAAAAGCAAGTGATCTAGCAAGCAACTAAGAGACCATAGATAACTATGGATGAAAAGGGTGCTAACACCTTCCCTTTTCATAATCTACCCCCCGAACTCAAGAAATAATCTCAAAGGTCATTCCTGTTCTTTTCAGCCTTTCCTTTTGGATAAAAGAAAAGTCGGTGGCGACTCTTGCTAACCGCAACATTTGCGATAAAACGCAAAACACCCAAGTCAGTTCTCCCACCGTATCACATAACTGGCGACTCTGCTGGGGAAAAACTTAAAAGTGGGGTTACCTTAGGGCTAGATCACCTTTATTTTCTTTCATTGTTTGACTTGTTTGATTTACATTTTGGTTCCTTGTTTGGGCTTGTTCTAATCCTCTACCTAGATTTGGGATACCTTATAGGTAAGTTGCAATACACTATGGAAACTGTGCGGGGTATACCGACATGGTCTAAGAAATAGCTACGTTAGTGTGACACATTTGTGGGTACCAATAGCCGTTGAGTAGTAAAGGAGAATACAGGGCCGCTGTGTGGTGTCATGAAGCACTAACTGACTTTAGAACCTTTACTTGACCAACTTGGCCATTAGGACATAGTGAGATAACTGGCTTTGGTGCATTCCGAAGTTGGTTGATACTCGATGCTATACTCATTGAGATTTGAATTCTCAGGATATTTCAGTCGCCGTGAAAGAGGCTTGCGCTTAAACAATGCCCGATAAGACATATCAGTGATATTGAGGTCCCTTAGAACCCGATTACTATTTCTAGGACAAGTTTGAGCCAATTAAACTTCAATAGGGTACTTACCTATGAGACTCCATGCAAGCCTAAACCTAAGGACTTGTTTGCCTTGTTTGTATATACTTACTTGTACATGACATCATAAACATCATAACATCAGACTCATTCTCACTAACCATTTCAAGGATTATTGGGATTTATCTTTGTTCTATTTTGTAGGGCATGGCTTATATCCGCAGGAATACTATCTAAGTCAATCTAGTAAGAATTCCTTCTCAACTCAAAAAGTTAGAATCAAGGGGCCCTGAGAACTCTTCATTCACCGAAAGACACAGTCGCCTCCTAAACTTGGTTAACTCTAACACTGATGAATATATGATGAAGGTGCTTTTCCAATTCTTTGATCCTCTAAACCATTGCTTCACTTTCCACGATTATCAACTTATACCAACTTTGGAAGAATTCTCTCAACTATTAAGGATTCCCATTCTCAATCAACTACCCTTCAACAGTACAGAAAGAGATCCAAAACCTGAAGAGATTGCCCAAGCATTACACTTGCAACAATCTGATATCACAACTAATTGGGAAACAAGGAGTGGTGTCAAAGGTTTCTTAGCCAAGTTCTTGTTTGAGAAAGCTCAATATTGTTGGAACTCTTTCGACATACAAGATTTTGAAGAAATCTTTGCCCTTATCATCTATGGGATGGGTTTGTTTCCAAACCCTGACCAACTCATAGATGTAAACACTGTCAAAATCTTCATGTCTCGCAATCCAGTGCCTACTTTGTTAGGGGATATCCTACATTCTTTTTATTCTTGCACTATGAGGAAGAGAGGGATCCTCATGTGTTGTACTCATCTCTTGGCAAGATGGTTTATTTCGCATCTTCCCCGATCTGTGTTGAAGAACAAGCAAGGTTTGAGGTGGTCCCATAGGTTGATGATGCTCAGACATTCAGATGTTCATTGATGTTCTTGATCCTTGGAGAATGTTACTATCATTGACCATTGTGGGGAATTCCCTAATGTCCCTTTGCTTGGCATTAGAGGAGGTATCACTTACAACCCTTTCTTAGCCTTACGACAGTTTGGTTACGCCCGAAGGGATAGTCCCTGTGAGATGCTCATCCAAGGAATGGTATTCGACTACGAGAGCAACGATCAAAGATACCGTCAGAGGTTTATCCGAGCTTGGAGGATGGTAAACAAAGTGGATAGTAAGACGTTGGGATACAAGAATTCCATTCCCCTCGAGCCTTACCTTAAGTGGGTACGAGCTCATTCTCAAAAACTTGTGATGCCTTATCCCTCCATTTTACCAGTTATCATGGAACCCGTGGTTGAAGGAGGTGTCCCCTACACTGTCCTCCATCCTGACATGCGTACTTCTCTTGAAGACTTGCAAAAGGGTTGGATTCAGCTAAAGGAAGAAAGAGATACTTTCGAAGCTCAATTCTACGCTAGTGAGAAGAGGGTCTTGGAGCTTACAAAGAAGCTACAAGAAGAGCAAAGTGTGAACTCCTATCTTGCGTCGAAGAGGATGCATTCAGTCTTTTTATCTTAGAAAGTTGTTTTGTAAGCCCAAGAGACATGATGTATTCATTTTGAACTAATTAATGAAAATTAACATTTGTTCATTCTTTTGTCTATAAAAATTTAAATTTCATAAATCCTTGAAATCATTTGCATATACATCTTCCATGCATCATAACATGACAAGTTTTCACATAACATGTTTCCTTATCTTTCTGCTATTTATTTCAGCAAGATGGATCTAGAGAAAACTGTGAATGATCTTCAGGCACAAAACTCTTAATTCCATGAGACTTTACTGGCCCTAGCCAAGGGGAAAAAAGATATGATGGCATTGCTGACAGTTAAGAAGAAACCCAGAAAGAAAGCCCTGGTCAACATGGGCAGAAGGTTCAAAGAGTCGGTTCGTCAGATCCGGTGGTGGAAGACTCATCTGAAGAATACGAGAATCAGATTGGTGAAGTCAGGAGTACCCAGGCTGACTGTATTAATGATCAAGCGTCTGTTGAGGATTATTTTGACAAGCAGTATCCACCCGCCGATGTCAAATACAAGAAGTTGGAAGACGGATTGAAGGCTGTTGAGATCTAAGCCTTCCCCGGTTTAGATTTTGATGATTTGAGTTTGATCTCTGGGGTTGTCATTCCCCACAAATTCAAAATACCACTCTTTTCAAAGTACGATGGAGTTTCCTGTCCAAAACTTCACCTGAAATCTTATGTGCGCAAGATACATCTGCACACCGCTGATAAGAAACTCTGGGTACACTTTTTTCAAGAAAGCCTGACCGGAATGCAACTAGAGTGGTTCTACCAGTTGGATGGTTCCTATATCAATACTTGGGAGGACTTAGCTACCGCCTTCTGCCACCAGTACCAATATAACACTGACTTGGCGCCGATAAGAGTTCAATTGCAAGATATGACAATGGGTAAGAATGAAGGATTTAAAGAATATGCACAAAAATGGAGAGACCTTTCCAGTAGGGTTCAACCACCGTTGACTGATAGGGAGCATATTAACATGTTTATGGGCACTTTTTCTGGTCCATTCTTTAACTTGTTGGTTGGCTGTTCTTCTTCCGGTTTCACGGAGCTAATCTTAACCGGTGAAAGAGTTGAAAGCGGCATAAAAAGCGGGAAGATTCCCATGGCATCCACCTCCACTTCTAATCTTGTAAAAAAACCTTTTGCTGCAAAGAAGGAAATCAATACTGTTTACGGGACAAGGGCCCGTACCAAGAAGAATGATCATTCGTTTGTTAATGTTGTCTGAATCTCCCCAACTCCTGCTCAAAGACCATATGCAAATCATCAATGTTTTGAATCTCCGAGAAGACAATTCACGAGGATAGGCATGTCACTATCCCAAGCCTTACAACATTTGCTAAAGGCTGATTTAGTGACATTGCATGATCCTCCTACCAATCCAAATACCTCTTCACCAAAGTATAATCCGAACGCCAAATGTGCTTACCACTCAAGTAGCCCCGAGCATGAGACTGACCAATGTCGAGCCTTGAAGAATAAAACTCAGGACTTAATCGATAACAAGACTATTGAATTTGATCCCCCTCCAACTCTGAATGTAATCACCGTGCCTATGCCAAATCATGGCAAGGGTGTCAATGTTGTTGAAGATATAATTTTTGTTTCCTCTATCGAAGACTTGACTACTCTGCTGAATGTCATCAAAAAGAATCTGTTGAAAGTCGGGATGTTCCCTGGATGTGTGAAAGATTGTGTTTGCTGTGCCAAACAACTCAATGGTACGAAGGGCTAAAGGAAGGCATTCAGTGCCTGGTGGATAGCCATGAAATCTTATTTGAGAAGACTCCGCTTGGCAAAAGTTTGACTAATAAATGTGAAGATCTCTCCATTATCACCATCTCAAACAAGCCTCTTAGGATCTCCTCCAAAGGTCCTATCAGGATTTCAAATGAACCAAGTATGGCTCCCCTAATAATCACCAATCCCGGACCAATTCCCTACTCTTCAAACAAGGCAGTACCATGGAACTATGGTGCTGAGGTGTTTTATCATAGGATAAAACAAGACGCCTGGATTGAAGACAAAAAAGTTGTTGATGTTGGTAACATAACTGGCTCAAGCAAGGTAACCCGAATTGGGAGAATCTTTTCACCCAATATCTCACCACCAGTTGTTACAAAGGAACCTACCCGCATCAATGCTGCTAGGCCAAGTACTGATACAAGAGGGAAAGAGAAGGTTGTTGAACCTTTTGAGACAGAAGTACCCGCAAAGGACGTTGCTGATGGAGAACATACCGCTCATGAAATGGACAAAATCTTGAAAAAAATAAAAAGGAGCGATTTCAAGATTGTGGAACAGTTGGGGAAAACCCCTTATAAGATTTCTATGTTGTCATTGCTACTCTGTTCAGACGCTCATGCTCAGGCATTAATCAAATTCTTGAAGAAGGCTCATGTCCCTCATGAGTCCATAACGGACCAATTTGAGATTTGTGTGGCGAGCTCGACGGCTGATAATGGTTTGGGGTTCTCAGATGCCGATCTAACGCCACTTGGGAAGAACCATAATAAAGCTTTACATGCTTCTGTCGAGTGCAAAGGGACTACCTTAGCACATGTTCTGGTCGACACCGGCTCTTCTCTAAACGTGCTACCCAAAGGGGTGTTAGACCATCTAGACTGTGAAGGTTTAGTCTTGAAACCAAGTGATATCATTGTGAGGACCTTCGATGGATCAAAAAGGACAGTTCATGGAGAGGTAGACCTTCTAATCAAGGTGGGCTCACAAATGTTCAACTCCACCTTCTACATCATGGATATCTGTCCTGCCTATTCTTGTTTGTTGGGTCGCCCTTGGATCCATAAAGTTGGGGTAGTAACGTCAACTTTTCACCAGAAGCTCAAGTATCCGGTTAAAAGAAGAATTGTCACTGTTTGTGGGGAGGAGGAGTTCATGATGAGCCACCTCAACTCCTTCAAATAGGTAGAGATATATGGAGAATTAATTGAGACCCCGTGTCAAGCCTTTGAAGTTGTGCCACCAATGGTTGCTGCTACCAAATGTTCCTTTGACGTGTCCAAAACTGCTAAGGTCGTACCAAAGATGGTTTCAGTCAAAGATGCTCGTGCTGCAATTGAAAAAGGAATCTGTGATACTAGGGGGCAACTCCTCGAGATACCATTTAAAGCAGACAAATTTGGTTTGGATTTCACCGTCAAGGCTCAGAAGGAAGTGAGGCGTGCTCAAGCAGGAAAGCCACCTCTCCGTACTAGAAGCCATGAAGTTAATGATGTGGGTGATTCTAATGATGAAGCTGCATTTGAAGATTGGGTGTATCCTACTACAACGAAGCTAAAGAATTGGCACGCAAAGGACTTCATGCCCATCTCCTTCATTGAGGAGTAATCTATTTGTTTACTGCTGTTTATTAATTCAAGAACATTTTTTCTGTAATATTTAACAATGACTTTTAAGCCATGTGCCTGGCCTAGGGCACTTTGGTCCATTTGTCAAGGGTTTTATTTATGTTCATCTAATCATATGATCATTCAATACAAACCATTGGAATATTTTGCATTCAAATCTTTGTGTTTATTGTCTTTCTTTTTCTTTCAAATACATTTTTCAAAATAGCCATGTATCTTACATGCACACACACACACACACTCTTCCAGGTCCTCATCCACTCTGGATCTTATTGCCAATGACTCTACTATTTCCGACTATGACTTCGAATGTCCAATTAACCAAGCTAAAGGAGAAGGTGAGGAAGATTATGAAATACCAGGAGAACTAGTCAGACTTCTATTATAAGAGGAAAAAGCTATTTAGCCGCACGAAGAGTCAGTTGAATTCATCAATATGGGTATCGAGACAGACAAGAAAGAGGTTAAGATTGGTGCTAACTTAGAAGACAGTGTCAAGAGCAGGTTAGTTCAGATGTTGAATGACTATGTGGAAGTGTTTTCTTAGTCGTATGAAGATATGCCAGGGTTGGATACCGACATCGTAGTTCATCGTCTATCGACAAAAGAAGATTGTCCTCCTGTCAAACAAAAAGTTCGTCGCATGAGGCCTGATATGTCTGAAAAGATAAAAGCTGAGGTGATGAAACAATTTGATGCAGGGTTCCTAGCCATGACATCTTATCCCCAATGGGTTACAAATGTTGTGCCAGTGCCGAAGAAAGACGAAAAAGTTTGCATGTGCGTAGACTATAGGGATCTGAATAGGGCAAGCCCCAAGGATGACTTCCCTCTACCACACATTGATGTCTTAGTCGATAATACTGCTCAACATAAAGTCTTCTCTTTCATGGACGGTTTCTCCGGCTATAATTAGATAAGGATGGCTCCTGAAGACATGGAGAAGACTACTTTTGTTACACAATGGGACACCTTTTGCTACAAGGTCATGCCATTCGGATTGAAGAATGCAGGGGAAACATATCAAAGGGCTATGGTAGCTTTGTTTCATGATATGATTCATCATGAAATAGAGGTATATGTGGATGCTATGATTTCCAGATCATAAATTGAAGAGGAACATCTCGATCACATGTACAAGTGATTCGAAAGGTTGAAAAAGTACAAGTTGAGGTTGAACCCTAACAAGTGCACATTCGAAGTACGATCTGGAAAGCTTCTAGGTTTTGTTGTCAACAATAAAGGCATTGAAGTTGATCTTGCCAAGGTAAAGGACATCCAAGAAATGCCAGTCCCCCACTCTGAAAAGGAAGTTAGAGGATTCTTGGGTCGTCTAAATTACATCGCCCGCTTCATATCTCACTTGACTGCTACTTGTGAGCCAATCTTCAAACTCTTGAAGAAAGATCAAGTAGTCAGATGGAATGATGAATGCCAAGATGCCTTCGACAAATCAAAGAATATCTTCAAGAACCTCCTATTCTCATGCCTCCAGTTGAAGGAAGAACCTTGATCATATACTTGACAGTACTAGAGAACTCTATGGGGTGTGTTTTGGGCCAACATGACGAGTTTGGCCGAAAAGAGCATGCTATTTATTACCTGAGCAAAAAGTTTACCGACTGTGAAACCAGATATTCACTGCTTGAGAAAACTTGCTAAGCTCTGGCATGGGCTGATCATCGGCTAAGATAGTATATGTTGACTCATACCACTCTGTTTATTTCTAAGATGGACCCAATCAAGTACATCTTCGAGAAAATCGCTCTCTGGACGGATAGCAAGATGGCAAATGATCTTGACTGAGTATGACATTCAATACACAATGCAAAAGGCCATCAAAGGAAGCGTACTAGCAGATCATTTGGCCCATCAAGATGTCGATGATTATCAGTCTATGAACTTTGACTTCCCGGATGAGAACATCATGCTAGTAACTGACTGTGCGAAACCTGGACTGTATGATAGACCTGAACAAGGATCCCGATGGACTATGGTCTTCGACGGGGCTTCAACGCCTTGGGTAACAGAGTTGGTGTTATGATCATATCCCCTGAAGGTTGCCACACTCCTTTTACTACCATACTATGATTCGATTGTACGAATAATATGGCTGAGTACGAAGCGTGCATTTTGGGTCTGAAAGCTGTCGTCGATTTGAGGATCAAGCATTTGAATGTGTTTGGGGATTCTGCTCTAGTGATTAGCCAAGTAAAAGGAGATTGGGATACTAAACACCCTAATCTCATCCCTTACAAGGAGCTTGTGCTATCTTTGATTCCTTACTTTAAAGAGATCACCTTTGAGCACTTCCCTAGGGAAGAAAATCAGTTAGTTGACGCCTTGGCAACCATGTCTTCAATGTTTAAGGTTAGATGGGACAAAAAAGCCCCTATGATTACAATTGAAAGATTCGACAAAATTGCGCACTACTGTGAGCTTGACACTGATACAAAAAATCCATGGTACCATCAGGTGAAGATATATTTTGAAGCACAAGAGTATCCAGATGGAGCATCCATCAATGACAAAAAGTTCTTACGAAGATTTTCAGCTAAATTCTTCCTAAGTAACAAAATATTGTACAAGCGCAACCATGACTCTACTCTACTCCGATGTGTGGGCAAGAAGGAGGCAGAGGAAATTATGGAAGACGTGCATGATGGTCTCTTTGGCACTCACTCAAGTGAACATACGATGGCTAAGAAAATCCTGAGAGGTGGCTACTATTGGTCAACAATGGAGACTGATTTCCATCAACACTCTAGGACTTGTCACAAATGCCAAATCTATGCTGACAAGGTCCGTGTACCTCCTATTCCTCTGAACATCATGACCGCTCTGTGGCCATTTGCAATGTGGGGCATTGACATGATTGGAGAGATCAAGCCTACAGCTTCTAATGGACATCGCTTCATTCTGGCCGCTATTGATTATTTCACCAAATAGGTCGAAGCCGCCTCATTTTCCTCAGTCACCAAGAATGTGGTAGCCATATTCATCAAACATAACCTCATTTGCCGCTATGGTATCCCCGAAAGGATCATCACTGTAAGTGTTTGGTTATTGGCATGTATTTTTGGTAAAACCAGGTGTGTGAATGTCATGACTGATGTCATAACATTCTGGGTTACTAGGTACTTTCTGCAGAAAAAGAATGGCATACAGTAGCTGCTCATTATGAGTCTGTAGCTGATCATTATGCAATGATCACATTTATTACATTCTACCAAAATCAGTAAACAGGATTCTTGTTGTCATAACCAATGTTAAGACATCCTGTACTGATCTAACAGTTATGCAGTTTTGTTAATTCTGAGACCAGAACAGAATCTCATGTGGACTTTAGGTTAACTTGGCTTAACCATAATCTGGTTGATAAAGTCTTGTGACCAAGTCTTGAGGTTAACCCTAATTAACCCTAGCTATTTTCGTGGAAGCCCTAACTGAAAAACAACTGCCTATATATTCAACAGGAAGGCTGTTGGTGAACTCAACTTTTTGACAGAAGATCAACAAGGGGCTGTATAGTTTTAACTACTGTAATCCAAGCAAGTATCATTGTGATAAGTGACTTGGAGTAGGTTTTGATTGTAAGGGTTGTGTATCACTCAAAGCTTTGAAGCACGAGTGTTTGTGCCACTTGATTAAAGCTTTGAAGCAAGGTCAAGTTAGGTTTATGTATCACTCAAAGCTTTGAAGCACGAGTGTTTGTGTTACTTGATTAAAAGCTGTGAAGCTTAATCAAGTTTATGTTCTGAAGAGTGTCTTCATAATTTCATTAGTCAATTGTTTAGTATCACTGCTGTGATTGAGGGGGAGTGAGTAGGAACTCAGGTTTAAGTTGAACTTAGATTGAAGTTGCATTGGGTAGGTCTTAAGTGAAGGAGATAAACTGGTTGGTTTATTCCTGAATTAATATCTCTTATAGTGAATTTCCTCCCTGGCTTGGTAGCCCCTAGAGTAGGTGTTGTTTCACATTGAACTGGGTAAACAATTGACTGTGTTCTTTACTGCTTTTTGATTTACTGTCTTATAGAAAGTCAGATACGGTGTCATAACATTCACTGTGACATTGAGTATCTGCTGCCAGAATTTCAATTGGTATCAGAGCGGGCACCCTGCATGTCTTACTGGGTGAGATCTAGGGACATCACTTTCTGGCGCTATGGACAAAGAAGGAGTTTTTGGAAACAGACCACCCATTCTGGATGGATCAAATTATGACTACTGGAAACCTCGTATGATTGCCTTCTTAAAATCACTGGACAAAAAAAGGCTTGGAGAGCTGCTGACAAAGGATGGAACCATCCCACCATAACTGAGAAAGATGGGACAATCAGTCTGAAACCTGAGGAGGAATGGAGCAAAGAAGAAGATGAGTTAGCCCTGGGTAATTCCAAAGCATTAAATGCCTTGTTCAATGGAATTGATAGAAACATATTCAGACTAGTACATCAATGTGAACTGGCCAAGGAAGTTTGGGACACTCTCAAAACTACCCATGAGGGCACATCCAAAGTAAAAATGTCAAGGCTTCAGATGTTGACTACCAAATTTGAGAACCTAAGGATGATGGAAGATGAAACCATTCATGAGTTTCACATGAACATCTTGGAGATTGCCAACACCTCAGAAGCATTGGGAGAAAAGATGTCAGAAGAAAAACTGGTGAGAAAGATTCTCAGATCCTTGCCTAAAAGATTTGCAATGAAGGTAACTGCTATAGAGGAAGCCTAGGATATCAGCAATTTAAAGGTGGATGAACTCATTGGGTCTCTTCAGACCTTTGAGATGGGGATCAGTGACAATTTCGACAAGAAAAACAAGAGCATATCACTTGTATCTAATACTGAAGATGAAAACAAGGAGGGTGAAGAAGAAAATATTTCAGAAGCTATAGCCATGCTTGGAAGACAATTCAACAAACATATCAAGAGAATGGATCCAAAGTCAAGGTCAAATGTTAAGAACATTCCTTCTGACATTAATAGATCTTATGACTCCAGCAGAAGACCAAAGTCTGAAGAGAAGGGAAATCAAAGCAGAGGAATTCAATGCCGTGGATGTGAAGGATATGGGCACATTCGAGCTGAATGTCCTACCTTTCTTAAGAAACAAAAGAAAGGAATGTCTGTTACTTGGTATGACTGTGATTCAGAAAGTAATTCTGAAGAAGAATCTGCCAAACTAGTTAATGCACTAACTGGTATTTGTAACTCTGATAGTGACTCTAGTGATGAGGAAGTGACATTTGAAGAACTGGCTGATTCCTACAAGAAATTATGTATCAGAAGTGCTAAAGTATGTCAGCAAAACGAGAGACAAACAAAACTCATAATAAAGTTGGAGGCTGAGAAAAAGGCAGACATTGATACTATAAGTCATCTAGAAGGGGAAGTTCAAATGCTAAACTCAAAATTGGACCAGATGACCAAATCTGTCAAGATGCTGACAAATGGAACTGACAAATTGGAAGAAATCCTTCAGGTTGGACAAAATGTGGGAAACAAGTCTGGTCTAGGATTTGTGGCAGCAAAGAAATCTGGTATAAACAAGAAGATCAAGCCTGATAAACAAATGTCAAAGCAGATGTCACAACATAGCACTCAACATCGAGAACGGAGAAATATGAAGAAAAAGTATCAAAGATGGAGATGTCATCGTTGTGGGAGGTTTGGTCACATAAAGCCATTATGCTTCAGATTATATGGATATCCTAATCAGAACCCAGGTGTCAAACCTAAGTCTAACAAGGTACCATATACTCCACAGTGGAAGAAAAAGGCTACTGCCCTGATAGCTCACACTTCCCTTAGAGTCTATGCAAAGGAAGACTGGTACTTTGACAGTGGATGTTCTAAACACATGACTGGAATCAAGAATCTTCTCAATAATGTTAAACCTAACACCACTAGTTATGTGACCTTTGGAGATGGTGCTAGAGGAGAAATTAAAGGAGTTGGAAACTTGGACTTCCCTGGAGTTCCAAATCTAAATAAAGTATTGCTGGTAAAAGGCTTGACTGCTAATCTCATAAGTATCAGCCAATTATGTGACCTAGGATTCAAGGTCAACTTATCCAAATCTGAATGTCTTGTAACTAATGAGAAACAAGAAGTTGTAATGAAAGGAGTCAGATCTAAAGACAACTGCTACTTGTGGGAGCCTGAGAACACTAATTACTCTACTGTGTGTTCTATTGCCAAAGAAGAAAAAGAAGTGAAACTCTAGCACCAAAAACTTGGTCATCTACATCTAAGAGGAATGAAAAGGATTATATCCATGGAGGCAGTCAGAGGGATTCCAAGACTACAAATTGATGAAGGGAGAGTCTGTGGTGAATGTCAGGTTGGTAAGTAGACTAGGATGTCACATCCAAAGTCAAGACATCTGACCACCTCTAAGGTTCTAGAACTTCTACATATGGATCTGATGGGACCAATGCAGGTGGAAAGTCTTGGTGGAAAAAGATATGCCTATGTTGTTGTGGATGATTTTTCCAGATTCACCTGGATTAACTTCATTAGGGAAAAATCTGATGTATTTGAAGTTTTTAAAGAACTGTGCAAAAGAATTCAAAGAGAAAAAGAAGGGTGCATTGTCAGAATCAGAAGTGATCATGGCAAGGAATTTAAAAACAGTAAGTTTAATGAGTTCTGTTCCTCAGAAGGAATTAATCATGAATTCTCTTCACCTATAACTCCTCAACAAAATGGAGTTGTAGAAAGGAAAAACAGGACCATACAGGAATCTGCCAGAGCAATGATACATGCCAAAAGACTTCCTATTCATTTTTGGGCTGAAGCTATGAATACAGCCTGTTATGTCCATAACAGGGTCACCTTGAGAAAGGGAACCTCATCCACCATTTATGAACTCTGGAAAGGAAGAAAGCCAACAGTGAAGTACTTCCATGTATTTGGTAGCAAATGCTATGTTCTGGCAGATCGTGAACAAAGGAGAAAGCTGGACCCTAAAAGTGATGAAGGAATATTTCTAGGATACTCCACCAACAGCAGAGCTTATAGGGTATTCAATTCCAGGACCAAAGTCATGATGGAATCAATAAATGTCATATTTGATTATTATCATGAGGAAACAAATGTCCCTTGTAATGTTGAGACATTCTTTGAGACTTCAACTCAACAGAATGATCTACCTAACACTACTGCATCAGACTCTGAATCAAAGGAAGCTAACAAAAACCCTTCCATCAGAATTCAGAAAGATCATCCTAAAGAACTCATCATAGGAGATCCTAACAGTGGAGTCATTACAAGATCTAGAAAAATCATCTCAAACTCTTGCTTTGTGTCTAAAATTGAACCAAGAAATGTTAAGGAGGCTTTAACTGATGAATACTGGATTGGAGCAATGCAAGATGAATTGAACCAATTCAAGTAACATGAAGTATGGGAGTTAGTTCCTAGACCAGAAGGAACAAACATCATTGGCACAAAATGGATCTACAAGAACAAATCAGATGCTGAAGGAGTTGTCACCAGGAATAAGGCAAGACTTGTTACCCAAGGATACACTCAAGTTGAATGGGTTGATTTTGATGAGACCTTTGCCCCTGTAGCCAGACTGGAATCAATCAGACTCCTATTGGGAATTGCTTGTCTCCTGAAGTTCAAGTTATTTCAGATGGATGTAAAAAGTGCCTTCCTAAATGGGTACTTAAATGAGGAAGTTTATGTGGAACAGCCTAAAGGATTTGTGGATCCAAACTACCCTGATCATGTCTACAAATTGAGGAAAGCTTTATATGGCCTGAAGCAAGCTCCTAGAGCATGGTATGACAGGTTGACAAAATTTCTCTCTGACAAAGGATACAGAAAAGGAGACTTGGATAAAACCCTTTTTGTCAAAAATGAAGGAGGAAAGATAATGGTAGCTCAAATCTATGTTGATGACATAGTGTTTGGGGGAATGTCAGATAAAATGGTTAAACATTTTTCTGACCAGATGCAGGCTGAATTCGAAATGAGCCTCATGGGAGAATTGGCCTACTTTCTTGGACTGCAAGTCACACAGATGGAAGACTCAATTTTTCTGTCTCAAAGCAAGTATGCAAAGAACATTGTCAAGAAGTTTGGAATGGAGAATGCCAGTCACAAAAGGACTCCTGCACCTACTCATTTAAAGCTATCCAAAGATTCACGTGGGGTTAAGGTGGACCAAAGCCTACAGAAGCATGATAGGAAGTCTGCTATACTTAACATCCAGCAGACCTGACATTGCTTTTGCAGTTGGAGTATGTGCAAGATACCAAGCCGATCCCAAAGTCAGTCATATCAACCAAGTGAAGAGAATTTTGAAGTATGTAAGTGGAACTTACAACTATGGCTTGTTGTACTCTCATGGTTGTGAACCAACTCTGACTGGTTACTGTGATGCTGATTGGGCTGGAAGTGCTGATGATAGAAAGAGCACCTCTGGAGGATGTTTCTTCTTAGGAAATAATCTGGTCTCCTGGTTCAGCAAGAAACAGAACTGTGTGTCTCTCTCTACTGCTGAAACTGAATACATAGCAGCTGGTAGTAGCTGTTCTCAAATGATCTGGATGAAACAGATGCTTACTGAGTATAATGTTACACAAGATGTTATGACATTGTACTGTGACAATCTGAGTACAATCAACATTTCCAAGAATCCTATTCAGCATAGCAGGACCAAGCATATTGACATTAGACATCACTTTATCAGAGATCTTGTAGAGGAGAAGACGATTAAACTGGAACATGTTGCCACTGAACTACAACTGGATGATATTTTTACCAAGGCACTTGATGCAAATCAATTTGAAAATTTGAGGGGCAAGTTGGGTATTTGCCAACATGAGGAAATGTAGCAATTAATTTTGCTTAAAACAAGGTATGAATGAGATTTTTGTGTTAAGTCTATTTTGATTGGGTTAATCATATGTTTCCCTATTTCTTTCAAAATTATTAAGAAGTTGAATAGACACTCATTTACCTCCTTCCTCTCTCGGCTCTGCAACAATCTCCATTCTCTCACTCAAAGATTTCACTCTCATTGTTACTGGTTTTCTAAGACTCTAAAAATGTCTCAGCTATCCATGACATCATCCTCTTCAAAGACGATTGTTTCTTCCGCATCCTCTGATCGAGAACCTAGGGAAATCACAACCTGTATGGATTCTGATGTTCTGGAGATTACTCCTCTTAGAGAACTGGCATCTAACCCCTCTAAGGTTAAAAAACTGAGAACAAGGCATGCAGGAAGGTCTCAAGCTTCTTCATCTGGTAATCCCTCTCAACCATCATCTTTTGTTCCCTCAGAAATAGCAAATAGGGAAGGCTCGGCTTATGTTCATCAACCAATAGCTAGACTTGTTACAAGAATTCTGAATGAGAACCACTCGGTACCTGGCATTTCTGTTCCTTTAAATCAAGAATCTGCTAGTCCAAATGTTGAAATGAATCCAGATGTCACTAAGAATGTTGAGACACCGGATGACAACATTCGGAAATCATCTGAAAATCTTGATGATCTCCAGAACCCTTCAGAGAAGGATGTTGAACCCCTGGTTATTGATGTGGATGAAGAATACTCTGACAATGACCTAATTGCAAATATCAACCCTAGCATAGCTAGAAGGATGATGAACAGAAAAGGAAAGCAGGATGCTGCAAAATGTCTGACCAAAGAGAAGACTGCTGATGTTGTTCATAAGAAAACCAGGTCTGAAGACAAGACTGGTGTAGAAACTGTGAAGACTGGATTATCCAAAGGGAAGGTGAAAACCCGAGTACCTGCTGGTAGTCTCTCAAAGCCTGTGAGACAACCAATAGCAAAGAAAAGGAAAGAGCCTGAACCTTCTGATTCTGATGAGGAACCAGAATTTGAAGTTGATGCTGAAGACATTCCTCTCAGAAGGAAACTCCCATCAAGCAAAATGGCTAAAGTTCCTGAAGTCCCCACTGACAACATTTCTTTTCACCACCCTGAAAATGCTAACAGATGGAAGTATGTTTGTTTGAAAAGAATAGCCTTGGAAAGAGAACTGAACAATGGTGCCATGGAATGTAAGGAGATCATGGACCTAATCAAAACTGCTGGTCTAATGAATACTGTGGTAAAGTTTACCAACTGCTATGAAAATCTTGTCAAAGAATTCATAGTGAATTTATCTGATGGATGTGCTGATGGAAGGTCAACTGACTTTAAGTGTGTCTATGTGAGAGGAAGAAAGGTAAATTTCTCTCCCTCTGAAATAAAAAAATTCCTAGGAAGACCAGATGAGGCTTTCCCTGAACTAGAGGTTACTGATAACCAAGTATGCCAAACCATCACTGCAAATCAAGTCAAGAGCTGGCCCTTAAAAGGTAAGCTGAATGCAAGCAAGCTAGGCATGAAATTTGCCATCCCGCACAAGATTGGTGCAGCCAACTGGGTTCCCACCAACCATAAATCAACCATCTCCACAGGATTGGGAAGATTCATTTATGCTATTGGAACCAGGACAAAATTTGACTATGGCAGGTATATCTTTGATCAAACTTTAAAACATGCTGGAAGCTATGCTGTTAAGGCCCTATTGCCTTTCCCTCCCTCCTATGTGGTATTGTCCTTGCTCAGTATCCTGAAATTCTAGTTGAAAAAGATACTGTATGCAAAAGAGCCCCTGCTCTTGGGTTGCACTATAAGCTATTTCAGGGAACTCATGTTCCTGACATTGTCATGACATCAGCTGAGACATCAACTGTCAAAACTCGGTCCAAGAAATCTGATGTTATAGCTGTGCTGAAGGAAACCTGCAAAGAGCTGGAGACAAGGAAAAGGACTCTTGAGAACCTAATTGCTAGACTAGAATAGGAGGAGACTGAAGGACAAAGAAGGGAAGAAGATGCTGCTGAAGATCAACTTAATGCTGAAGATAGTGCCTCCTCTGAAGATAACAGTGCTTGAAGATCAGTGGAGTTGTCAAGCTTGCTGCTGGTACTTGTTGCTGCAAGTGATTTCAGATTTTTTTTGTTTTTATTATTCATTTTGGATGACTGTATAACCTAAAAGTACATGTATCTTTGGCCTATTTATGGCTAAAGAGAGGGAGAAGATTTTGTGTTAATTATACTTGGTAGACATTATTTTTTCTGCAGACATATTATTTCTGCTGCTCTCTAATCTCTGATTGTTTAGGGGTTTTAGCCAAAAATTTGCCAAAGGGGGAGTTTGTAAGTGTTTGGTTATTGGCATGTATTTTTGGTAAAACCAGGTGTGTGAATGTCATGACTGATGTCATAACATTCTGGGTTACTAGGTACTTTATGCAGAAAAAGAATGGCATACAGTAGCTGCTCATTATGAGTGTGTAGCTGATCATTATGCAATGATCACATTTATTACATTCTACCAAAATCAGAAAACAGGATTCTTGTTGTCATAACCAATGTTAAGACATCCTGTACTGATCTAACAGTTATGCAGTTTTGTTAATTCTAAGATTTTTCAAGAATATGGTTCATACATTCCAGAACAGAATCTCACGTGGACTTTAGGTTAACTTGGCTTAACCCTAATCTGGTTGATAAAGTCTTGTGACAAAGTCTTGAGGTTAACCCTAATTAACCCTAGCTATTTTCGTGGAAGCCCTAACTGAAGAACAACTGCCTATATATTCAACAGGAAGGCTGTTGGTGAACTCAACTTTTTGACAGAAGATCAACAAGGGGCTGTATAGTTTTAACTACTGTAATCCAAGCAAGTATCATTGTGATAAGTGACTTGGAGTAGGTTTTGATTGTAAGGGTTGTGTATCACTCAAAGCTTTGAAGCACGAGTGCTTGTGTCACTTGATTAAAGCTTTGAAGCAAGGTCAAGTTAGGTTTATGTATCACTCAAAGCTTTGAAGCACGAGTGTTTGTGTTACTTGATTAAAAGCTGTGAAGCATAATCAAGTGTATGTTCTGAAGAGTGTCTTCATAATTTCATTAGTCAATTGTTTCGTATCACTGTTGTGATTGAGGGGGAGTGAGTAGGAACTCAGGTTTAAGTTGAACTTAGATTGAAGTTGCATTGGGTAGGTCTTAAGTGAAGGAGATAAACTGGTTGGTTTATTCCTGAATTAATATCTCTTATAGTGAATTTCCTCCCTGGCTTGGTAGCCCCTAGAGTAGGTGTTGTTTCACACTGAACTGGGTAAACAATTGACTGTGTTCTTTACTGCTTTTTGATTTACTGTCTTATAGAAAGTCAGATACGGTGTCATAACATTCACTGTGACATTGAGTATCTGCTGCTAGAATTTCAATCACCGATAATGGGACTAACCTCAATAATGCTATGATTACTGAACTTTGCACTCAGTTCAAAATCAAGCATCACAATTCTTCTCCATATAGACCTAAAATGAATGGCACAGTCGAAGCGGCCAACAAAAACATTAAGAAGATTATGCAGAAGATGGTAGTAACCTATAAGGACTGGCATGAGATGTTACTGTTTGCTCTACATGGATACCGCACTTCAGCTAGAACATCAACTGGGGCAACTCCCTTTTCCTTAGTCTATGGCATGGAAGATGTTTTTCCAGTGGAAGTTCAGATTCCCTCACTAAGGTTTATGAATGAGGCAGGCCTAGGCGAAGACGAGCGAATTCAGATAAGATTGGATCAGTTGAACTTGATCGATGAAAAATGATTGGTTGCTATTTGTTATGGTCAGACGTACCAAACACGTATGATCAAGGCTTTCAACAAAAAGATCAAGCCTCGAGTATATAAAGCTGGTGACTTGGTGATAAAGTGCATCATTCTTCTGCAAGGCGACCCAAGAGGAAAATGGACTCCCACCTACGAAGGGCCATTTGTTGTCAAGAGAGTGTTCTCTGGCGGTGCCATGATGCTGACTACCATGGATGGTGAAGACTTCCCACATCCTATAAACGCGGTCATAGTTAAAAATACTACGCATAAAGGACCCGCTAGGTTAACACACCTAGGAAAAATAAGGGCATCCCGACAAACCAAATGGTTTGGGAAAAAATTAGGGATATATGCAAAAGCTTGTACACCCGGCAAGTTGAAAACCCGAAAGGGAAACTTGGGCAAAAATGGGTATCCTGGTGGCTGAAAACCCGAAAGGGCGGTCCAGGCAAAAGTTAAGGATTGAAAGCGTATGACTATGTCCAGTGGAATCACCACAGTCAACTTTATTACCAAGGTCCGAGTTCAAATGGTCCAAGATCAATCCAATCAACTTCTGTCAACGACAAGGGGCATTCAAAGACATTGGGGCAATAGTAGAGTTGGAATGCAATGAGATTATTTCCACATGGCTATTTGTGTTTTTATTTTCAATCTTTGTTTTCCTTTCGACGATTTCCTCTTACTAGGATCTCCGTCTCTTTGTACAAAAATGCTTATTCATGGGAAAAATAACAATACAAATATACTTTGAAGTGAAAACTTTTTGTCTTTGTTTTGAATGCAAACTTGTCCAATGACTAAAATTGAACGAACATATGAATATGAACATAATTAAAACTATTTGGCACATGTGTCTTGCTAAGCAGCAACCAACATCTCTTTAATGTATATTGAATATCCCCAGAGTTATTTCATTAACATTGTCCCCACAAGTATGGCTACAATAAACCAATCTTCAACAAAGTTACCCACAAAGTCTCTTTGCATAGGTTGATCCTCAGCCAGAGTATCAATCTCTTGGCATCTCTCTCCCCAGCTAAGTTGATCGTACAAGTAGAAACCTTGTGGATCTCTTCCTCAAAGAATTCACCTCATCAGCAGTTCATCAAGTATTCATCAACATGGTTTATTTCCCCAACAAACAACAATCAGCAAATTCCCCTGGCATAGTCTACCTTCCCCAGCTGAGTCTGTTATCCCCAACTGAGTATATCCTCCCCAAGTTGAGTATATCCTCCCTAAGCTGAGTATATCCTCCCAAGTTGAGTCTGTCTTTCCCGACTGAGTCCATACTCCCCAGCTTGAGTTTTCCTTTCAGACTATTACAAATCAAAGGGCCATAACCCCTAATCCCCAGTAAAGTCATCAACAAAACCTTTACTATCTCTAAAAGATACTATGAATCCTGAACTCGGCCAGATATTAATACAAATTTTAAGCTACTATGAAGTCTGGACCCGACCAGATAATACTCAACTTCTCAAGTCACTATAAAGCCTGAACCCGACCAGATAATAATGAGAACCCTTCAAATACTATAAAGACTGGACACGACCAGATAATAACGTAACCTTTCAGCTACTATGAAACATGGACCCAACCAGATAACATTTCAACTCTTGGAAGACATAGAAGAACCTGGACTCAACTAGACTGGGGTTTAACTTCTTTTCCCCATTAGAGTTTTCCTCTACCCCAACAAGTTATTGTGAAGCTTGGATCCAACCAGATAGCAACTCCCCTCAGAGGTTTGTTATGAAATCTGGAATCCGACCAGATAACAACTAAGTTCCAAGCAAGTTACTGAAAAACCTGACCCGACCAGATACAAGTTCAACTCTATCTCTTCAAACAAGTTTATTGTGAACCCTGGACCCGACCAGATAACAATTAACTTCATCCACCTTAAAATCTGTAAAGCCTGGATCCGACCAAATATCAATTCAACTCCGTCTATTCAAGCAAGCTATTATGAAGCCTGGAATCCGACCAGATAACAACTAGCTACAATCCCCAGCAAGACACTATGAAGCCTGGACCCGACCAGATAATATTATAACTTTTAAAAAACTATGAAGCCTGGACCCGACCAGATAGTAGTTACCATTTCAAGTTACTATGAAGCCTGGACCCGACCATATATCAGTTCAACTTCATCCTTTCTAGAAAGTTACCGCAAAGCCTGGAATTTGACCAGATAATAGTTAACTTCCTTATCCCTAGTAGGTTGTGAAGTTGGGAGTCCAACCAGATAATAGCCTAACTTCACTCTCCCCAAGAAATTTTCTGCAAAGCCTGGACCTGACCAGATAACAGTTAATTTATCCTTCCCCAGAGAGTTACTGTAAAACCTGGAATCCGACGAGATACCAGTTGACTTCTTTATCCTCAGCAAGTTGTGAAGCCTGGATTCGACCAGATAATAACTAATATTCAAGAGATATTCCCCAGCAGAAGCATCCTTTCAACAAAGTTTAAAGATATGTATACTCTTCGTCCCCAACAGCGATCCGTGATTCAGCTTCCCAAACTTCCTCAGCAGCAATCAGGGATTTATTTTCCCGGACAAATATGCATCCCACATTCATACATCATAGCATATACATACAAAATGCATTTAGCATGATCTCATGCATACATCTACATTTTACTAACCCTTTTTTTCCACAGGTTAAACATCAAGCTTATTATAAATTAACCAAAGATCCATGCTGATACTTCTTCCAGTGTTTACCATCATTCCTCCAAATGGCGTCTATAAGCCCATTCATAATACATCTTCGAGTGCAAATTTCTAGGCACTCTAGTGTTCAATCATCTTCCACCTTCAAGTCACCAATGGCAGATCCGCCAATCTAACTCTTCAGGTTTAAGAAGATTGAACAGGGGCAGATGTTGCACCCTAAAATTTCCCCTCTCATTTCTCAAGTAATCTCTCACAAGATCTCCATTGATTCAAGACTGGACAAGGTTTGATCAGCTCAAGGCACCTCCTCAAGCACAGATAACTGAAAATTAGGGTTTGATTTTGCACAAGGATAAATGGAATTTTAATGCCCCATATGACTTTCATGGATCATTTTGAACCCTCAAGAATTCTCATGTCAAGTTTCAAGTCTTGGATCATATTTTTGCTCAATCAATTGACCAGTTGACCTAAAACCAGCTGTATTAGAGAAAAAGTCAATTGTAGTTAATTTACAGTCAAAATTCATAATGTTTGATCCATATAAACATTATTAACTCATATATGTCATTTGATCAAGTTTGGATCACAATTCCTCAAGAAATTGGATCAGATCATCAAAAGGGCAAAATGGTCAAAATTAGGATTTTGACTGAGAAGGTGTATTTTCTGATTTTTTTTACGTAGAAAATGATTGATTGGTTTAAGTTATGATCTCAAGGATTCAAAGGCATCATTTTTACCTAATTTTATATCTCAAAACATTACTCAAGATCAATTGATTGATAATTGATTTTCAGTCAATTGATGAAAAGTCAATTGTACACTGAAAAGTCTAACTTTGACTTTTTGGTCAAAATCAAATATCAAAGATCACAATTCATCAAGATATGTCAAAATATGAAACTTTTTCATCAAAAAATCAAGATTTCATTTTGAAAAGTCTAAATTTCCAAGACTTGGAATTTTTCTAAGTGTTGAAAATTCATGTTTTTTTAAAACTAATGCCAAATTTTCACCATGATACAAGATGATTCAAAGGAAACTTCCAACATGAAAGTTGTAGATATCCATGATATCTAAAACATTTTAGAACATAACTTTTTCTATAAATTCATGGATTTCAAGTTATGAGTTTATGAAGACATGTTCATGAAACTTGAAAACTTAGTGAAATTTTGCCCTAGTTTAGGCAGGATTTGGACCTAACTTCATGGAAATTTTTCACATAGTTCCAGGATGAATCTTCAAAAATGTACAACATAGAGGTTGTAAAGGATGTTACAAGATTTCCAAAATGTCCAAGAACTCATTGAGATCATACTTTATCAAGGAGAACCGAAGGCAAGAAGTTAGGGTTTTCAAACTTGAATTACAAGCCATCTCTTGATAAACACATGAACCAAATCAAAGCTAGGCTGCATAATTTTTGCTTTTCAGGCCTCAAACTTGTTATTAACTCCATAATTAATGGTTTACACAACTCTTTAGGCCCTTATTCACTTGGTTTAAGCTTTGTCCAAAATGATTTTCCATTTATGGCACAAAGTTGCCATTTCCATTTTGATAAAGCATCACTTTTGCAATTGTCAACTTCTTGAGCCTTGTACTTGTTCTTTCTGCACACACAACCCCTATAAACCAAAAGCAATGTGTCTAAGGCCTCTTTGAACTCAGGACATGCTTGTACAACACTTTGAGATTTGTCTTCTCACTTTTCTTTAAAAGCAAGTTATAGAGCCAAAAGTCTAGAACTCGGAAATCTTGAGCACATTTGATCTCAAACCTTTTCCATACATATGCACAAGTCTATTTAAAGCAAGGCACAATTTGAAGCATCCTCAAACTCTCCCAAGCACCCTTGCTGCACAGAACTGCCCAAACTTGACTATTTTGAGCCAAAACTTTCCATCTCCATTCCCACTCGTGCGTTTTATTTCTTAATCATCCAAACACATTACATACATCATACACAAGTGGTCCAAGTCCCTGTTACAAGACTGTAACATCATCTTCATCAACTTCCATAACCAAAAAACAGAGCCTGCACCTTGACTTCTCTAGCACGATTCAAACACTCCCATCATCAAGTAAGCATTGCATTAGCTTCCTGGGAACTTGAGGAAGCTAACCTGATCATCGGAACTCCTTGAAAGCAGCTCAAACTCATTTCACGATTTCCAATTTTGAGGTACATTTTTTGAACTTCTATCTTTTCATTTAGGTATTGTTAGGCTTGCATTTATGAAGATAAAATGTATACATCATTGCCCAGAACCTATACATATCCATAGATTTCATTTATATTGATTGAGCTTAGAGAATTTTAGGTTTGAATCTCTGAAAATAATTAGGTTAGAATTTGGTACTTTTAAAAATTCTCATTCATCTTTGATTTTATAGCTTATGATATTTGCATGGTTGGACTCGTATGGAAAAATGGAGTAAGTTTCATCTTTGCATATTTCATTTTTGTTGAGAAATGGTGAAGTTACAGATGTTCAGGCTGGAGGTTAAAGATGAAGTCATATTCAGGACATGATTTGTATTATATATTTATTATTTTGTTTATGTTACAGGATGTATAGCCACCCCAGTGGCAAAGGTAACACGCGTGTATGTTAGAGGTCATGGGTTCAACACTCAGCGCTACCTTTTGGGCATTTTTTCACATTTTTCCTCCTTTTTTGTTTCAAACAGCAGTGGTGGGCCTCCAATGTTGGGCCTTCCATTTTTTTACTTCTTCTAACCCCTGCCTTACTTTTGCACACCTGGCCCAACCTTTTTTTTATTATTTCATTTTTATATATTCTCTTTTTCTTATTTTAGTTTATTTTCAGTTTTCTTTTATTATTTATTATTATTATTATTATTATTATTATTATTAGTATTTTATTAATAAAAAATATAAAAAATATTTTTATTTATTATTTACACTTATTTATTTTATTTTCTTATAAAATAAAAAGAACAAAAGCTTTTTTTTAATAAATTTTTTCTTAGTAAATTAATAATTAGATTTAGGTTTTGATTTCTTAATTAAAATTAACTTAAAGCTTAAGTTTCCTTTAATTAATTAATTTCCATACTATTTTTATCAAATTTAAAACCTTTCACAAAAAACCCTAAAAATACTTATTTAACTTAATTTCTTTCTTAATTATTTTAGGTTCAAGTTTATTTTAATTTTAATTAATCATTTTCTTAATTAGGTCAAAGCTAAACCCTTTCATAAAATCAAAACAAAAATCATTTCTTTTTCCATTTATATTCTTGTATTATATTTTTAATTCTTGTACAATATTCAATATGGTTGTAATAGATAATTAGGTTTAATTTTCTTGCAATTCCCCATTTGTAAATTTGTACACCCCCTCCCCTAATGATGTAATAGTGTAGTAATTTTACTTTCTGTAAATTTATCGCTTTAATATAAATGCTAGTAATTAGGGTTTTCTTGCAATTCCCCATTTGTAAATTTGTACACCCCCTCCCCTAATGATGTAATAGTGTAGTAATTTTACTTTCCGCAAATTTATCGCTTTAATATAAATGCTAGTAATTAGGGTTTGTATGGAAAGATTAAAACCAACAAGTAGCAAACCCTAATTCAAGATAAATAATACATGTAAATCAAACACACTTGCACACTTACACCCTTAGGGTAATTCTACTTTGTTGCCTTACCAAAATGGCCATGTTATGTATGTGGGATGTCTTAGCAAAAACAAATAAAAAATACATGATCATAGCCCCTCGATGACGCTATCAATGTTGCCTTTCAAAATGATCTTAGCCCCTCAAAGAGAAAATGCTAAGATATCTCACAATATTGCTATCATGACTATACGATGACCCACACCCGTCCCTTTACATCCAAAGATAAGGCTTCTTACCAAATTAATGGTAAGATAGCAATATCAAAGGAAAGGAAGAAATGAACAAAGACTTTTGAGTAGGTAGATTGTTCCAAGTTGCTTGCTCACTTTCAAATCAAACACCCTTGCTTATTTTCAAAAACAAACACCAACACTTTCAAAACACTTTCAAAACCTTTTCCAAACATGAAATATTTTCCAAATCCCAACACTTTGTATACGTTCTTACAAACAAGAACTATTACAAAGTTTTCCTAAACGAAGGGGCCTTTTCAAAATACTCTCAAAAACCACACAAAGCACATTTTCAAACAAAAGCAAGTGATCTAGCAAGCAACTAAGAGCCCATAGATAAGTATGGATGAAAAGGGTGCTAACACCTTCCCTTTTCATAATCTACCTCCGAACTCAAGAAATAATCTCAAAGGTCTTTCCTGTTCTTTTCATCCTTTCCTTTTGGATAAAAGAAAAATCGGTGGCGACTCTTGCTAACCACAACATTTGCGATAAAACGCAAAACACCCAAGTCTGTTATCCAACTGTATCACACTTGTGCAAGATGTGATGTTGTTGGTTGATTATGCCGAGAATTGGCTTAGAGATGCCATCTGAAGTAATTTTTGACTTCAAGTGGAATAAGTATCAGAATAAATTTATACTCGATTTAATCTGAGCCAAAAGAGGTATATGCTCGACTTTAAGTGGAAGAAGTATCAGAATAAATCTATGGTAGATTTAATCTGAGCCAGAAGAGGTATATGCTAGAATTTAACTAGAATAAGTATCGGGATAAATCTATGGTCGATTTATTCTGAGCCTGAAACTATATTCAATTGGAAGAAGTATCAGAATAAATCTACGTTTGATTTAATCTGAGCTAGAATATGTGTATGATTGTCTTCAACTGGAAGAAGAATCATAATAGATATACGCTCGATCTAATCTGAGACAGAAGATGTTTTATGCTCGAATTTAACTGGAAGAAGTATTAGAATAAATCTATGGTCGATTTAAATTGAGTCAGAAAAAATGTCTACTAGAAGAAGTATCAGAATAAACCCACGCTTGATTTAATCTGAGCCAAAAGATGTTTGCGTCTATTTTCAACTGGAAGAAGTATCAGAATAAATCTACTCTCGATTTAAACTGAGCCAGAAGATATCCCACACTCTTCATTATCTGGAAGAAGCATCAGAATAAATCTATGGTCGATTTAATCTGAGTCAGAAAATGTCTATGGCCGTCTTCAACTGGAAGAAGTATCAGAATAGATCTATGTTCGATCTAATATGATCCATAAGATATCCACACTCGTCTTTATCTGGAAGAAGTATCAAAATAAATCTATGGTCGATTTAATCTGAGCCAGAAAATGTTTATGCTCGACTTTGACTGGAAGAAGCATCAAAATAATCTATGGTCGATTTAAACTGAGCTAGAAAATGTCTACGACCATCTTCAACTGGAAGAAGTATCAGAATAAATATATGGTCAATTTAATCTGAGCCAGAAGATATCCACACTCGTCTTTATCTGGAAGAAGTATCAGAATAAATCTATGGTCGATTTAATCTGAGCCAGAAAGTGTTGTCTTTGAGAATGCCTTATGAGGAAATTGCTTAAGTAGCCATTTGTCAGATGTAGCCTTTGAGAAGACTTTCTGGTCATATAAGTAGTTGATGATGTTTGTCTATTGACTGATCTTTCCTGAAAAGGTAAAGAGTTAGTTGTATGCAATGTCATGATGTATGAGATGCATTGTGTAATGATGTTCTCCAAATAAATGAGAGCGTGTGATATGCATTTTGTATGCATATGCTATGTTGTTCGTAAATAATGTATGAATGTGAAATGTTGTTGAAGTTTATTTTTAAATTTGAACAACATCTTTGTCTAGGGAAAATAAATCCCTGATTGTTGCCAGGGATGAAGAGTATGTGTATCTTCGACCTTCTGGGGATTGTTTCACTTTCTGGGGATTGTTTCCATTGGGGATTCCTGGTCTCTATTTGAGGAAACTCCGCTGGGGAATGTTGATTCCTGCTTAGGGAGAAGAGCTCAGAAACATTGGTTGTTCATCGCTCTACTGGGGATTATAATTATTGTATACCCTGACTGGGGATAAAAGAGATGGATATCCTTTCGAGGTGTTATTTGACCGAGTTTCTGATATGGATACCGACTCGTCTGGAAAGACTAAATTTAAACGACATCTAATCCAATTTTAGTCATGACTTTCTGGGGATAGCAATCCGGATCGTCCTTTGCTGGGGACAGGAATCCTGCCGGTAATTTTTGGTAGAAGCAGACTCAAGTTGGGGAGATTGAACTCCACTGGGGAAATAAACCCTATTGGGGAAATAAACCCTATTGATGGAAATAAACCATGTTGCTATAGAAATACTCTACTGAGGAAATACCTTGCTGAAGAAATGAGCTCCGCTGGAGAGAGGAAATCTGTAGAGGATTAATTTTGGAGGAATAAACTTAGCTAGGGAAAAGAATTTCCATGATTTGTAATGATTGGGACTCTATAGGTGGGCGATATCACCAGAAAAATATCATGTTATTTTATCTACTAGGGGAATTTGTTGGTGAGTATGGTAAGACTACTCTGTGGGGATAATCCCATGAAAGTGGCTCTATGGGGTTTTGTGGATAGCTTGAACATTATCCCAATTCCTAGAGTCTTGAGTAAATGCTTATTCCTGTTTTTATGCATATATTTGTTGATAGTTAATTATATTCATATGCATATGCTCATTCAATTTTAGTCATTGGCCGTTTTTGCAAAACAAAAAATAAGAAAAAGTAAAAACAAAAAGTTTGAATTGTGAATATTTGTATTTTATTGATAGTTTTGCCCACAAACAGGAGATTTTGTACAAAGAGACATAAATCCTGGTAAGAGAAAATTGTCGTGAAATGAAAAGAGTACAAAGTGAAAACAAGATAATAGCTATGTGGGAATAATCTTGTCGGGTTCCAACTCTGCCATTGCCTCTATGTCTTCAAGCTTCTCATCCCTTGCTGTCGAAAGAAAGTGATTGAATTGATCTGTACCATTTGAACTTTGACTTTGGTAATAAAGCTTGTTGTAAGTGATCCAACAGGACATAGTCATACGCTTTAATCCCTAACTTTTTCCTTGACCACCCTTTATGGTTTTCAGTCCACCGGGATACCCTTTTTTGCCCAAGTCGCCTTTTCAGGTTTTCGACTTGTCGGGTGTACAATCTTTTATATATATCCCTTATTTTTTCCCGAACCTTTTTGGTTCACCGGGATGCCCTTATTTTTGCCTAGGCCAGTCAACCTAGAGGGTCATTTTTTATGCGTAGTATCTTTTGACTATGTCCGCATTCACAGGGTGCAGGAAATCTTCACCGTCTATAGTGGTCAATGTCATAGCACTGCCAGAAAATATTTTCTTGATTACAAATGGCCCTTCGTAAGTGGGAGTCCATTTACCCATGGGATCACCTTGCGGTAGAATGATGCACTTTATTACCAAGTCACCAGCCTGATATACCCGATGCTTGATCTTCTTATTGAACGCCTTGATTATGCGCTTCTGATACATCTGGCTATGACAGACAGTTGCAAGCTTTTTCTTGTCAATCAGATTCAACTGGTCTAACTTGGTCTGAATCCACTCGTCTTCGTCCAACTCTGCATCTTTCAAAATTCTCAGAGAAGGAATCTGAACTTTGATAGGTAGGACAACTTCCATACCATAGACAAGAGAGAACGGGGTTGCCCTAGTTGATGTTCTTGACGAAGTTCGATAGCCATAGAGAGAAAACTGTAACATCTCGTTCCAGTCTTTGTAGGTCACAAACATCTTCTGTATAATCTTCTTAATATTTTTGTTGGCGGCTTCCACTGTTCCATTCATATTTGGTCGATACGGAGAAGCGTTGTGATGCTTGATCTTGAATAGTGTGCATAGTTCAGTGATCATGATATTGTTGAGATTGGTACCATTGTCCATGAAGATTCTCTCGGGGATACCATACCGATAGATAAAGTTGTGCTTGATGAATCAGGCGACCACATTCTTGGTAATATAGGCGAACGAAGCTTCTTCCACCCAATTTGTAAATAATCAATGGCGACGAGGATGAAGTGATGTCTGTTAACGGTAGTAGGCTTGATTTCTCCGATCAAATCAATGCCCCACATTACGAATAGCCACGAAGCAGTCATGACATTAAGAGGAACCAGAGGCACATGAACTTTATCAGCATAAATTTGGCACTTATGACAAGTTCTCGAGTGGTGGTGACAGTCAGTTTCCATAGTTGACCAATAGTAACCAGCTCTCAAAATCTTTTTAATCATAGTATGCCCACTGGAGTGAGTACCAAAGATGCCTTCATGCATATCTTGCATAATTTATTCTACTTCCTTCTTGTCCACACAACGAAGCAGAGTCGAATCATAATTGAGCTTGTATAAGATCCCATTGCTCAAGAAGAACTTAGCCGAGAACCTCCGTAGGAATTTCTTGTCATTGGTCGAGGCCTCTCCATGGTATTCTTGTGCTTCAAGGTATCTTTTCACTTCACAAAACCAAGGTTTTCCTCTACTCCATCAGTGTCAATTTCATAGCAATGTGTTTGCCCGTCGAACCTTTCAATGGTAATTATGGAAGCCTTATTGTCCCATCTATCCTTGAACATGGATGACATGGTAGCCAATGCGTCTGCTAATTGATTCTCTTCCCTTGGTATATGCTCAAAAGTAATCTCTTCGAAATACATAATCAAGGTTAGCACTTGTTCTCGGTAAGAGATAAGATTTGGATGCTTTGTATCCCATTCTCTCTTAAACTGACTGATTAACAGAGCTGAGTCTCCATATATGCTTAAGAACTTGATTCTTAGGTCAATAACAGCTTTAAGACCCATGATGCATGCTTCATATTTGGCCATATTACTGGCTCAATCAAAGTAAAGTCTGGCGGTGAAGGGCATATGACAACCCTGAGGAGAGATAATTACAGCATTGATTCTGTTACCAAGTGCGTTAGAAGCTCCATCGAAAATGATAGTCCATCAGGATCCTAGCTTAGGTCCTTAATACGGTCCAGGTTCTTCACCATCTGTTATTAGCATAATGTTCTCATCCGGGAATTCAAAATTCATTGACTGATAGTCATATACAGCTTGATGTGCCAAATGATCTGCCAGTACACTTCCTTTGATTGCTTTTTGAGTGGTGTACTGAATGTCATATTCTATTAAGACCATTTTCCATCGGGATATTCTTTCGGAGAGAGTTGGCTTCTCGAATATGTACTTGATAGGATCCATTTTAGAGATCAACATGGTACTATGGGTCAACATATACTGTCTTAGTCGGCTAGTAGCCCATGCCAAAGTGCAGCAAGTTTTCTCGAGCAGTGAATATCTTGTCTCACAGTCGGTAAACTTTTTTCTAAGGTAGTATATTTCATACTCTTTTCGACCAGACTCGTCATGCTTCCCCAGTACACACCTTATTGAGTTCTCTAGCACTGTTAGGTACATGATTAGAGGTCTTCCTTCAACTGGAGACATCAGAATAGGAGGTTCTTGTAGATACTCCTTAATATTATCAAAGGCTATTTGACAGTCGTCATTCCATTTTACTACTTGATCTTTCTTCAGCAACTTGAAGATTGGCTCACAAGTAGCAGTTAAATGAGAAATGAAATGGGCAATGTAATTCGGTCGTCCTAAGAAACCTTTGAATTCCTTCTCAGTGCGAGGAGCTGGAATTTCTTGAATAGCCTTAACTTTTGTAGGATCAACCTTGGTACCTTTACCGCTGACAACGAAATCCAGGAGTTCATCGGACCTTGCCCCAAAAGTGCACTTATTTGGATTTAACCTCAGCTTATATTTCCTCAGTCTTTCAAACAATTTATGCAGATGATCGAGATGATCTTCTTCAGTTTGTGACCTGGCTATCATTTCATCAACATAGACCTCTATCTCATGGTGAATCATGTCGTGAAATAAAGCTACCATGGAACATTGATAAGTTTCCCTGGCGTTCTTCAACCCAAAAGGCATAACCTTGTAACAGAAAGTGCCCCACTGTGTGACGAAGGTGGTTTTCTCCATGTATTCAGGCGCCATCTTGATCTTATTATAACCCTAGAAACCATCCATGAAGTAGAATACCTTGTATTGAGTGGTGTTGTCGACCAAAACATTAATATGTGGAAGTGGGAAGTCGTCTTTGGGGCTTGCCCTGTTTAGATCCCTGTAGTCTACATACATACGTACCTTGTCATCTTTATTTGGCACCATAAAAAAATTAGCAACCCATTGAGGATATGGCTTCACTTCCAAAAACCTTGTGTTGAATTGTTTCATAACCTCAGTTTTGATCTTTTACGACATTTCAGGACGCATGTGACGAACCTTCTGCTTAATCAGAGCACAACCCTCTTTCATCGGAAGACGGTGAACCACAATATTAGTATCGAGCCCTGGCATGTCTTCGTATGACCAAGCAAAGATTTCAACATATTCGTGCAATATCTGGATTATCCTGTTCTTGACACTGTTCTCTAAGTTGGCGCCTATCTTGACCTATTTCTTCTCTTTCTCGGTACCCAAGTTTACTACTTCGAATGGCTCTTCATGTGGTTGGATGGCCTTTTCTTCTTGTATCAAGAGTCTGGCAAGTTCTCTAGGTATTTCATAATCTTCCTCACCTTCGTCCTCGGCTTGGTAGATCGGATTTTCGAAGTAATAAGCGGAAATAGCAGAATCGTTATCAACGAGATCCAGAGTGGATGAGGCACTGCAATGTAGTGTATGGGTGTGTGTAAGAAGACATAGCTAATTGAAAATGCAATAAGATAAAAGAAAGACAGAGATCACAAAATTTGCATGCAAAAACGTCCAATGTTTGTATTGAATGAGCAATGTTTATGAATTATCAGCCCTTAACAAATGGACCATTGTGCCCCGGGTAAGACACAAGGTCTAAAGTCATTGTTTATTACAAAACCAAAAACTTTTTAAAATAAAAAAGACATGAATATCGATATTACTCCTGACTAAAGGAGATAAGGAATATGTCTTCTGCTTTCCAATTATCAAGTCTATCACCAATGATAGGGAATATCCAACTGTTGAAATCACAATCACTGCCAGCGTCCTCTATAACATTGACTCTGTTGTTGCTGATACGAAACGGAGGCCTCCCAGCCCGAGCGCGACGAACAACCCTTTGACCTTCTACAATAAAGCCCAAACCAAACTTGTCAGATTTGTAAGGGATATCAGGAAGTTGACTCTAAATAGTACTACCACCTTCTTCAATAGTAGCTTTGGCATCTTCCAAGGAAGCCATCTTGTGCGGAGTTTTGGTGATCTTCAGAATGGAAGAAACATCTTAAACAGTAGTAGGGTGTTGGCTGGAAATTTTGACTAAGGAAAAATTGAGTTGATTCAATGATCTGAAGATACTTAGAGAATTGTTTGGCTATTTTGTTTGTTAAAAGACGTGAAGATTCAAATTTAAAATTCATTAAGAGATTAATGGATAGTTCGAATTGTGAAATAAAGTTATTATTCGAAACATGGTTTAAGACTTTATGTTTCGACCATTATCAGATTTTGGCGCTCAAGATGGATAGCTAAGGGTTTGAATTTGAATATTCATTCTTATCTAGGAGGACGCATGGAATCTCCTGGATTATCGAAGACATGCCAGCAGAAACATGGCATTAGTTTGTTAGAAGACCGTTAGGGTCGAAGTTCTATAAATTGTAGCTTTTGTGTTTCAATTTGTGGTGTTCACATCTTTGTACAAAATACTGAAAGTACCAGTGTTCGAGAAAATAGTTAACGAGAATGTACGCATGATGCACCTTATTTTGTATTCATTGTCATTTACATTTAATGAAGTTTCTAAAGAAGTGAAAAACACAATAAGGGGGGGGGGGGGGGGGTGAATTGAAAACATGAAATCAAATGCGCAATGACACAGTATTTTTATCCTGGTTCGTTTGATCTCAAACTACTCCAGTCCACCTGTCAAGGTGATTTTTCCTCTCTCCAACGAGGTCTTAATCCACTAATCTCAAAAGGATTACAATCACTACTTTAGCAACTGTTAAAGTCTTCTTGAGTACAACCACAATCTGGTTAATCTCAAGGAACACTGTCTTAAACAAAGATACAAGAATGTGTGTACAAATGTTTTTCGTTACAAAAATAGTTATCACAACTGTGATAATTTACACAAATTTAGAGCATGAAAAAATGAGTAAGCTTACAACGTTTTTGAATTCTCGTGTGTAGTATCTGCAAATCGTAAACGATTTAAACACTGAGCTTGTTTATATAGGAAATGGATTCCTATTGAACATTAAGCGTGATAAATGTCATTAACTCAATTTCCATTTGGAGAAGATCTTGTCTGAATGAAGCCATTGTAATTGATGATGTCTTGAATGAATAGTAACATTTCAGAATCTTTTATCCTTGCTTGCTGTTGATGCTTCATCACATTGATGACTTAGATTATTATGCTTTTGTTCAGAATCAGAGTTTACTTCACTTAAGTGCAGGTTCTGGTCATCAATCTTCAGGGCAAATTGCTTCAGCGTGTAGCTTTTATAGCTTATCTTCTGATGCTGCTTTGGTCAGAACTTCTGCATACAAAATAACATAATTTTTAGGGTGCATATTTTTTCTTTGTATTTGTTATCATCAAAACTCTAATCAAGGGTTGTAGAATTAAACTATGTTCTAACAAGCTCCACCTTTTTGATGATGACAAAAACTAGAATTTTCAATGAAAAATAAAGAACAAAAGGTTTAAGAGAAACTCCCCCTGAGTTGATTACTTCTCTGAAGTTCCTTCTCATCAGAGTTTTAGCTACATCTCCTGTCAGAATTTGTTCCTGTTCAAACTTTTTAGAAAGTAGAGGTTAAATAATTCAGAATGTTTGAGACTTTTGTCCCGGTAAACCATTATTGAAAATATCTTACTTTCTCCCCCTTTTTGTCAGGTATCAAAAAGGCAATATAATCAGAGCCAAAATAGATGAATTATATTTAAAACATAATGCAATGAAAAGTTTCAGAAGCAAAGAGGTAAAGATAAAAATTACAGATAAACAATTTTAAAAGAAAATCTAAGAAGGAGGGGGAAGACATGTGAACAACGCTTCCAACAAGCTCTTGATCTGAGTATTTGACTCTTCTTGCTTGCTCAGAATGCCTCTGATTTCCTTTGTAGTGTCTTCTTTTTTACCCAGAATACTTTTAATCTCTTTGTTCATATCCTCTTGCTTATCCAGTCTTGCATGGATTAAAGCATTTTCTTTCATCAACTCTGCTAGAGTTTGCATGACTAAGGAGGAAGCTGGTGTCTCTTCAGGAGTTGGATGTTGCTCAGAACATTCTGCAGCCTCTTCTGAGTGAACCATTTCTTCTGCTGCAATCATATCTTCTAAAGCAGTAGTCAGAGAGAGACTTTCTGATTCTGGTTCAGCTACTTCTGAAGGATGATGCTCTTTCCAGGGAGCATTGTCCAGCGAGAGGATATTTTTCTTGAACAGTTGGCTCAGAACTTGGTCTTGGAAGCCTTCAGCTGATCACTGAAGTTCTGTTGAGCCTTTTCATAACATAATTCCTTCAGCTTCAAAGTTTCAGTGTTGACCCATTTTCTGAATCTTTCCCACATACAATCAGAAGCAGCAGGATTAGAAGTCTCTTGACTTGCATGCTTCAAAGAATTGATCCATTCCTGCATTCCTATTTCAAAAATCAACAAACTTGTACCAACATCTGAGGTGGTTGCAGTTGGTTTAGGTTTGGGAATGGTAGTTGTGTGTGAGATGGAAGCTAGTATTTCCAGCACAATTGGATCAATGACAAGTCTTAAGTTGTCAGCTAGACTGTTTGTGGGTGAAGGAGTGGGAGTCAGGAATGATAATTAGTCTGGTAGGGGTGTTTGGTGGTGTGGATTCAAGGGATGACGGGATTTCTGGAATGTCATGAATGGTGAGAGGCATGTGAACCGCAAGAGGTTCTGTTATTCTAGGAATTTGGATTGTGGTATTAGAGTCTGAAGGAGAGTCTTCAGATTGGTTTGTGGCAGCATGTTGGGTTTCTGATTCAGGAATATCAGAAGATGGATTTTGAGTTTCTGGTTGTGGTGAGTTGGGGTTCAGATCTTCTGGTTGAGGAGATTGTGGTTGAGTATTTTCTGGTTGTGGAATTTCTTGTTGAGGTGATTGTGGATGTGAAATTTCTGGTTGAGGAGATTGTGAGATTTCTGGTTGAGGAATTTTTGGGGGTTGTTGAGTGTTTGGATTTTCTAGGAGTTGGGAGTTTGAATTTTCTGGTATAGGAGAGGAAAAATCTTGATCAAATAATTCAATGTCAGACAGAACTTTGGCAAGTTCTGGTTGATGATGTTCAGGATTTGGATTTTGAGTAGGGGAGTGACGTTCATTCAAAAAATTACCTAGAGTTACAGATGGATCAAACTCTATGTCAAAATATTCAATGGTTCGGGGTGATGAATTTTCTGGTTGAGAAGGCATGGCTTCAGATGTTGAAACATTTATTGATTCTATAACAGAAACAGAAGATGGATTACCTTTCTTTTTGGTAGCTTTAGGTGTCCTCTAAGAGGGTCCTTCTCCTGCTGCTTTCCTCTTCTTTGATTTCTTTAACACAACTTCTAGAGCAGCCTTGTGCAGATCCTGAATGTTGATTTCTGGAGCAGTCCCATCAGCCTTGCAAGCTTCAAGGTATCTGACTATTATTTCTGGTTTGTATTCTATCTCAGAAAATAAAGGAAAATCCTTCAGAGATATCCTTCTTGAAGTAATGGTCTCATGAGCAGTAACAATTGGTTCCTTCTTGATATTCTCAATGATCTTCATTTTCTTTAGATTCTTGGCGTTCAGGGGCTTCCCAACAGTTGCTTCCAATGTGCTTATTTTCTGAGCCTCCGTCAGATGTTCTATCAGCCTGTTCTCTGTTAGAATATCTGATATCAGCCTTCCTAAGGGAATCCAGTCCCTCTTGGTCCTTTCATCTTCTCTGGTTTCCTTCACACTTGTTCTGAGATGGTTGAAGAGCAAGTGAGGAAGATTTACCTTTGTCTTCTTAGAAATGAAATAGATCAAAAATTGCTGATCAATATTGATGTAATCAGGAGAGCTTGTAGGCTTCCTGTGGTGGATGCATCCCAGAATGATTCTGGCCCTGATTCTGTGATGATCCTTCAAATCTCTGATTTTACTGGAGGACTGTCCAGAAGTAAAAAATTCCTTTGCAATTGATCTTAGGTAAGAGCATCTCTTAGCCATGTCAATGCATCTGACACCACCACCGTTGTATCCAAGAAGCTTCGCAATAAGGTCTTCTGTTATCACAATTTTCTTCCCCATAACATAAGAAGTAACCTGGTGATTTGATGAAGAAGCATGTATGCAGAATTCTTTGACAAGAATGTGAAACGTTGGACCAACCAGACGGTTAAAATACCTGTTCCAACCTTGAGCAGTCACGTCTTCATAGAGATTGAATCCATTTTCTTGTAGACTCCCAAAATCAATGATCAGTTCTGAGAGAACTTCCAGGTTATCAACAGGAGTGAGAAGCGTCCTGATGGGTTCTTCATATTGTTTCGTTGATGCATAATCAGGAGCACTGAGATTTTTGAGGTTTGATGAAGAAGCCATTGTTCACACGGGTTTGAGGAAGATGAAAAGGGTTTTTGAAAGTAAGAACTTGAAGCAAGAGAAAATATTGAGAAGATTAAAAGTGAATGAATGAAAAAAGTAATTTTGAGTTTAAATAGGTTTCTTGAAAACGTAAACAGTAAGTAAAAGAAAAAATTAGTAATGATTATATGCATTAATGACACCTGAATTTAGGGGATTTAGAAAGATACTGAACGGTTACCGCTTACAAGTGTCTCAATGCATCCAATCAGCGCCTTGTACCCTTCAGAAATTGAACGCGTGTTCAACTTCAGAAGGTAGCAGGTGAGAGGATGACAAGTGTTTGATGATGTGAACTGAACGCCTCTATCCTTGAAATGAAACATTCAGATCTTCATGGATAGATTCTGAGGCAATATGTACTTCTAAACTCTGAAGACAGGTTGATCAATTGTTCACAGAAAATAATAAAGTTCTGAGGGTTAAGATATGTAAATAAAATATTTTATTCAGGACATAACTTCATGCTGAGATGTTTCAGAATGAAGTTGAACCTATCTTCATAAAGAGGTTTTGTAAAAACATCAGCCCATTGATGGTCTGTGTCAATAAATTTTAAGGTTAGAATTCCTTTCTGAATATAGTCCCTAATAAAATGATGTTTTATTTCTACATGCTTAGCCCTAGAATGTAAAATAGGATTCTTACTGAGACATATAGCAGAAGTGTTGTCACAGAGGATAGGAATGTTACTCTCAAATATATTGAAGTCTTCAAGTTGACTTTTCACCCAGAGAATTTGCGTGCTACATCCAGCAGCTGCTATATATTTAGCTTCTGCTGTTGATAGTGCTATTGTGGATTGTCTCTTGCTGGTCTATATGATCAGATTTTCTCCCAGAAACTGGCAGCTTCCAGAAGTGCTTTTACATTATACTCTATCTCCAGTGAAATCAGCGTCATAATATCCTACTAAGCTGTAATCATTTGATTTTCTATAAAACAAACCCAGATTAGTAGTACCTTTCAGATACTTGAAAATTCACTTAATTGCTGTTAAGTAAGATTCTCTAGGATCTGATTGGAATCTAGCACATAAGCAAACACTAAATAAAATGTCAGGCCTTGAAGCCGTCAGCTAAAGGAGAGAACCAATCATACCTCTGTAGACTTTCTGTTCTACCTTTTTACTTACCTCTTCCTTTTCCAGAATGCACGTGGGGTGCATTGGAGTCTTTGAGGGCTTACATTCTGAGAGATCAAATTTCTTCAGAAGTTCTCTAGCATATTTTCTCTGATGAACGTAAGTTCCTTCTGGAGTTTGGTTTATCTGAATGCCCAGAAAGAATTTGAGTTCCCCCATTAAGCTCATCTCAAACTCTGTCTGCATGCATTTATCAAACTCTCTTCCTAGAGAGGGTTTAGTAGATCCAAAGATGATGTCATCAACATAAATCTGACATACCAAAATGTCATTCTTAAATGTCTTACAGAACAAGGTTGTGTCCACTTTCCCTCTGGTGAATTTCTTTTCTAACAGGAAGTTACTTAGTCTTTCATACCAAGCTCTGGGAGCTTGTTTCAGACCATAGAGTGACTTCTTTAGTTTGAAAATATATTATGGGTGTTTGGGATTCTCAAAACCAGGGGGTTGGTGCACATATAACTCTTCATCTATATATCCATTTAGGAATTCACTTTTGACATCCATCTAATACAGAGTGATGCCATTGTTTACAGCAAATGATATTAAAAGTCTGATAGATTCTAACCTGGCGACTGGAGAAAAGGTTTATGTATAGTCTATCCCCTCTTGCTGACTATAACCTTGTGCTACCAGTCGTGATTTGTTTTTGATGACTTCTCCTTGCTTGTTCAGTTTGTTTATGAACACCCACTTTGTTCCAATGACGTTGAATCCTTTTGGTTTGGGAACCAGATCCCATACGTCATTTCTGGTGAACTAATTTAATTTCCCTTGCATTTCCAGAATCCATTCATTATCCAGAAGCGCTTCATCAATTGTTGTTGGTTCAATCAGAGAGATCAGTCCCATGAGGGATTCTTCAGAGTTTATGAATGTTGATCTTGTTCTGATTGGATCATCCTTCTTTCCCAGTATTTTATCTTCTGGGTGAGCTATGCTACTTCTGGATAGCCTTTTCTGAAGTTGATCAACTGAAGGTGCTGGATTGCTTGTAGCATTTCTTTCTGACGTTGTTGGAGCGTCTCTGTTGAGATCTTCTAATGATTTGTCTTTAATACCTGTGAATTCAACTTCTATATCTGTAAGGAATTCATTCTGCTTTGACTTTTGAGAGTCAAGCTTATCATCAAATATAACACTGATTGACTCTTCAACAATCTATGTTTCTGTATTGTATACTTTGTACCCTCTTGAGCGTTCAGAGTATCCTAACATAATACACTTTTGTGCTTTAGAGTCAAACTTGTTCAAATAATTTTTTGTATTCAGAATAAAGCAAGTGCATCCAAATGGATGGAAATAGGAAATGTTGGGCTTTCTGTTCTTCCACAATTCATATGGAGTCTTTTCCAGAATAGGTCTTATGGAGATTAGATTCTGAATATAACACGCTGTGTTAATTGCCTCTGCCTAGAAGATCTTAGCAATGTTAGTCTCATTGATCATGGTTCTGACCATTTCTTGCAATGTTCTGTTCTTTCGTTCTACAACTCCATTTTTTTGGGGAGTTCTAGTTCAAGAGAAGTCATGCAAGATGCCTTTTTCATTAAAAAATTATTCAAAATTTTTATTTTCAAATTCCCCACCATGATCACTTCTGACTTTGACAATTCTAAGATCCTTTTCATTCTGAACTTGGTTACAGAAGGTAACGAACACAGAGTGTGACTCGTCCTTGTGTCTTAAGAACTTTACCCATGTCCATCTGCTATAGTCATCTAAGATCACTAACCCATACTTCTTGTCACTGACAGATGCAGTTTTTACTAGTCTAAATAAGTCTATGTGCAGAAGTTCTAATGGCTTAGAGGTGGAAACAACGTTTTTAGATTTAAAAGCAGGTTTTGAAAATTTTCCTTTCTGACATGCTTCACACAGAGCATCTGAGCTGAACTTCAAATTAGGAAGTCCTCTGACCAGATTGAGTTTGTTAATCTGAGATATTCTTCTCATACTAACATGCCCCAATATTTTGTGCCAGACCCATTGCTCATTGTTAACAGAGAGAAGGCATTTTACATTCTGACTCTTAAGTTCAGAAAGTTTTATTTTGTAAATGTTGTTTTTCCTCTTTCCATTAAAAAGGGTAGTTCCATCTTTCTGACTAACAGCTTTGCATGAATTTTGATTAAAGATTATATCATAACCGTTATCACTTAATTGACTTATGGATAACAGGTTATGCATTAATCCATCAACTAGCAGTACATTATTTATAGAGGGAAGATTTTCGTTACCTACTGTTCCAGAGCCAATGATCTTTCCTCTTTGGTTGCCTCCAAAACCCACGTAGCCTCCAGGTTTATGTTCCAGGCTTTGGAACATATGCCTTATTCCCGTCATGTGTCGAGAGTAGCCAGAGTCCAGGTACCATGACTGGTGTTTTTGCCTTGCTGCTAAATATATCAGCTACATATATAATTTTATCCTTAGGTACCCATATCTTTTTGGGTCCTAGTTTGTTAGTTTTACCAAAATTTTGGTTGAATTTTGGTTTGACAGAGTAATCACTACTAGTGTATTTTATGTCATGTGTGTGCCCATATATAAAATGTGATTTAAGTGGTGTGCATTTTATGACTAAGTCCATGGCTTTCTTAGGTGTAGATACCTTACCTTGATATCCTATCCCTTTTCTGCCAGTTCTGCTAACTCCATAGATTATTGAAGCCATCTTGCTTCTATCAATGTTTTTAGCCAGAAACTTCTCAAAGCTGTGATCATACTCTTTGATGATCTCATCAGCATTATTGGGAGTCTCTGAGATTATTACCTTCTGAGAATTTTGCAAATCATTTTCTAATTTTGAAAAATTTTCTTTTAACTCAGAGTTTTCTAATCTGAGACTCTCAGTCTTTTCAGAGTCAGAGACAAGTTCCTTTTTCACGTTCTTGAATTTGACTCTGATATGCTGATACCTTTCCAGAATTTCATTTAGACTTTCTGCAAGTTTATCTTTAGTGAAATTAATAGCAACGTTAGGGAATACCTCTTCAGTGTCTGATTCTGAGTCTGAACCAGAAGATTCACTTTCTTCTGACACGTTTGCCATGAGAGCTATGTTTTCTCTTTCATCATCATACTCTGAGTCAGCTTCAGAGGTGTCCGAATCGTCCCGCGTTGCCATGAGGCTTTTCTTATTTTCCTTGAAGAACTTCTTTTTGGGCTTCTCCTTCTGAAGCCTTGGGCAGTCACTTTTGTAGTTCCCTTGCTCATTACACTCATAACAGATGATGTCTTTGTTATTTGGCTTTCTGTGTCCGGAAGAACCTTCAGATCTTCTGTGTCCAGAGGAAGACTCATACTTTTTGTATCTGGAGGAGGATTCATTTTGATTCTCTGATCTTCTGGGATTTCTGAATTTCCTTTGTCTCTGCTTCCACAGTTGATTCACCCTTCTGAAGAGGAGAGACAATTCATCTTCTTTTGATGAGGATCCATCAGAAGTTTCTTCCATAGCCTGCAAAACCTTAGAGTCAGATTTTCTGTTAGATTTTAAAGCTAGTGGCTTACCTTGTTTTTGAGGCTCATCTTCTTCTAGCTCTATCTCGTGACTTCTGAGGGAGCTGACAAGTTCCTCCAGAGATATCTTGTTGAGATCTTTGGCTAGCTTAAGGGCTGTGACCATTGGGCTCCATTGTTTGGGTAGACTTCTGATGATCTTCTTTACGTGATCAGCAGTAGAATATCCTTTGTCAAGAAACTTCAGTCCAGCAACAAGAATTTGAAATCTTGAGAACATTCCTTCTATGGATTCACTATCTTCCATCTTGAATGCCTCATACTTCTGAATGAGCACAAGGACCTTGGTTTCTTTGACTTGAATGTTGCGTTCATGCGTCATTCTCAGAGAGTCAAACATATTCTTGGCTGTCTCTCTGTTTGATATTTTCTCATATTCTAAATATGAGATAGCACTGAGGAGTATTGTTCTGGCCTTGTGGTGATTTCTGAAGTCACGTTTCTGCTGGTCAGACATAATTTTTCTGTCTATCTTCTGACCATTTCCATCCACTGGATGTGTGTATCCATCAGTACCATGTCCCATAGATCAACATCATGGGCCAGAAAGAAACTCTTAATTCTATCTTTCCAGTAGTCAAAGTTTTCTCCATCAAAGACTGGAGGTTTGCCACTGATTCTGTCCTTGTCTTCATGGTAGTCATTGATGATGTATTGGCTTGGTCCCACCATAGTGTTTTTCTGAAGCTTGGATCTTATACTGACACGGTTAAGTGTTTAAGCTCAGAACCAGATGCTCTGATGCCAATTGAAGAAGTGAAAAACACAAGAAGAGGGGTTGAATTGAAAACTTGAAATTAAATGCGCAATGACACAATATTTTTATCATGGTTCATTTAATCTCAAACTACTCCATTCCACCCGTCAAAGTGATTTCTCCTCTCTCTAACGAGGTCTTAATCCACTAATCTCAAAATGATTACAATCACTACTTTAAAAACTGTTAAAGTCTTCTTGAGTACAAAAATTTAGAGCGTGAAAAGATGAATAAGCTTGCGGCGTTTTTGAATTCTCGTGTGTAGTATCTGCAAATCATAAACAATTTGAACACTGAGTTGTTTATATAGGCAATGGATTCCTGTTGAACATTAAGCGTGATAAATGTCATTAACTCAGTTTCCATTTGGAGAAGATCCTGTCTGAATGAAGCCGTTGTAATTGATGATGTCTTGAATGAATAGTAATGTTTCAGAATCTTTCATCCTTGCCTGCTGCTGATGCTTCAGCACATTGATGACTTAGATTATTATGCTTTTGTTCAAAATCAGATTTTACTTCACTTAAGCGTAGGTTCTGGTCATCAATCTTCAGCGCAAATTCTGATTGCTTCAGCGTGTAGCTTTTATAGCTTATCTTCTGATGCTGCTTTGGTCAGAACTTCTGCATACAAAATAACATAATTTTTAGGGTGCATATTTGTTCTTTGTATTTGTTATCATTAAAACTCTAATCAAGGGTTGTAGAATCAAACTATGTTCTAACAGTTTCTTTACGTTATTTACGTTCTTTACAATTCCCAGTCTAGACTAGTTTATATTTCATTACTTTTATAAAGAAGTTTCACTTCGACGTACGAAGTGATTCCTTTTGTTTAAAGAGATTATCATCAAAACATGCTTTCTAAATATTTGAACACAATAGTCCTGAGATCAATCTGATCGATCTCGTGAGTAACTGAATCTGTTAAAGGATTTAGAGGATCAACGGTTGTTTACCAAATTCCAGGGTAAACAAATTGGCACGCCCAGTGGGACCCTATGTCTAGTATTTAGTTTTTTTTCTCTTTCTTCGATAATCTGTGTTTCCTAACTTGTTTTGTTGCATGAGATTAAGAAGTGGAAAATTATCCAATATCACAGGTCCTAGACCAAAAAGGCAATACAATAGGAAAATGACTAACCCACCCGTTAGCAATGCACAATAAGTTCCACCTCCCACAAGAGGGAATACGAGCGCTTCGAATACAACCGAAGCCATGGCAACAAGTCAAGGGACTGTGATTATCCCCTCGACTACAAATGCTACAGTCATACCCCCAAATACAAATGCTTCATCCATATTATCAAACATAGAAAATGAACCTATTATAATATTTGTTTCAATCCAAAATCTACCTGTAACCCCCAGACCTTCAGTAGGCAGTGTCTCTAGAACATATGCACCAGGGTTAATAATCCCAACATAAGATCCAATATATGGCATGCCAACTTTGTTCATGGAAGGACTTCAAAATAACACTTCGACATATACCCGTCTGTTAACATATGCCTTTTCGCCATTACAAGGATCATGTTCAGGGGTAAACATATGGCACGAAATAATTCGCAGCCAGGATATGTTGCTCAATTGCCTCCTATTACCACAAATACGCATGCAGTCTTGAGGCAACAGGTATATGATAGTAACCATGAAATGGTGGGAGTACTCACCCAAGAAATGAGTACATTTTTTAACCCTTTAATCCAAAGCACCACACAGACGAACTTGCAGAATGCCAAAGCAAACCAACAAATGGCAGCACAAATTGGGCGCCTTGCAGATTTCTTTGGTACACCCAGAGAACTAACTCGGCAATCATAACCTACATGGATAAGGGAGAATCAAGGCATCGTGTTTCAAGAAGAACCAACCATTGACCATGCCCAACCAATGATACACCCAGAAGTCAAAATTCAACAACCAGTTCGAAGGGAAGAACCACCCAGATTTCAACAGGCTATTCCCAGGGTGGAACCCCGAAGAAGGGTAGTCATGGTGAATTGAAACCAAGATGCTGGAGAAGTTCTCCAAGGATGTAGGCAAGATAATATGGTAGGAAATAATAATCTAGCAGCCATAGTCGAAAGAATCATGGCACGAAGTGGAGTAAATATTGGCATGCGAAGGCCAAATTATACATCCCCTTTGTCTAAATACATTTAGCAAACTGAGTTGCCTAGGGGATGGAAAGTGCCAAAGTTTACAAATTTTTCTGGTGACACCAGTGAGTCAACCATAGAACATGTTGCTAGATATCTTACAGAAGCAGGGGATATAGCAAACAATGAGAATATAAGGATTAAGTATTTTCCTAGTTCACTAACCAATAATGCTTTTACTTGGTTTACTACTCTTGCAGCAAACTCCATCCATGACTGGACTCGCTTAGAGAGATTATTTCATGAACAATTTTATGTAGGTCAAACTAAAATCAGCCTGAGCGAATTGGCCAATTTTAAGCGTAAATTCAGCGAACCTATAGACGATTATCTTAACAGGTTCTGTCTGTTGAAGGCAAGATGTTTCATACAAGTTCCTGAACATGAGTTGGTCGAAATGGAAGCAAGAGGATTGGACTTCTCTATCAGGGAGAAGTTAGATCCCCAATATCTAAGAGATATGGCACAACTGGCTGACAGGGTTCGACAGGTGGAGCGTTTGAAGATCGAAAAAGCAAGGGCTAACAAAAGCCACATGAAAGAAAAAGTGGCTTATATCGAAGCCTGCTCAAACGAAAGAGATGTCAAAGATTATTTTTCAGAGGTTGAAGAACATGATATAGATCTTGTAGAGTTAAAGCAAGGACCACCATATCCTTGCAAAGTGTTAACGCCTGTGAACGGGAAAAATCTCGTCGAACTAGAAAGGAATGACAAATTCCCAAAGAAAACCTATACTCTTGACATCACCAAGTGTGATGAAATCTTTGATTTGTTAGTAAAAGATGGTCAGATGATAGTCCCCCCTAGTGCTAAAATTCCTCCGTTAGAACAACGGAAGAAAATGGGCTTTTGTAAGTATCATAATTTCTTAGGACATAAAACCTCGCAATGCTATCTTTTTAGGGACTTGATACAAAGTGCTATCAAGGAAGGAAAGCTAAAGTTCAGAGAGAAGCCTAAGAACCTGATAAAGGTTGACACAGATCCTCTTCAGATTGCTGAGACAAACTTTGCAGAGCCTATAGATATCAACATGGTTGATGTTGTCGAAATCGAAAAAGGTCAACTCGAAGCAGACAAGGTATTTGAAGATACTCAGGGGTTAGAGACTGCTGAGGGTCTCATGGTCCAGGAAGAAGGCAATGCTGCTGATGGAAATGCCAAAGTTGCTGGCAAGGCCAAGACTGTTGAGGGTCTCATGGGCCAGAAAGAAGGAAATGATACCGATGGCAATGCCAAAGTTGCTGGCAAGGCCAAGACTATTGAGGGTCTTAGAGTCATATTCTAAGAGCTTGAGATTGTTGAAGGTCCCAAGTTCGAGGTAAATATGGTGGATCTGAACCAGTTGTCCCCAAAAATGGGGGAGATCGAAAGACGTTTGAAGATGGAGAATGACACGATGCGAAATGGGCACCAAAAAGTAAGCTTGGTTGAGTATCTTTTTCATTATCATACGAAGAATCTTGAAGGACTAGTGTTTCCTAGGTGCAGCATTACGAATGATCGAGGAACTGCAGAAACATACCAGAAAGTGTACCAAGAGAGGACTGGAAACAACTGGAGGAGTGATAAAGAGTTGCTGCCATACCCAAAAATGGGAGAAAGCTTGATGGGTTTTCTGGTTTGATGTCATAAGACAGGATCAGAAGTCTTAATGTGCCCATGGTGCAGCATTGTTTATGATAAAAAGGCAGTTGAAGAATTTGATAGAATTCCGCATGCTCAATGCTAGAACAATTAAAGGAGTAGCAGGGAGAGGTATGTAACCAATGCAAAAGGGAAGATATCCCACACCCCAAAGTAAATAGACAAGTCAACTTCAAGCCACCAGTTAATATTCCAATAGACAAGTGGTTGAATTTTAGTTAAAGCAAGGGGGGAGGAAAAGGAAAAGGGAAATGGAAGAGTTTTGAGGAAGGTGGCAGATCAGCATGGGCATATCGAAGGCAGTTCCAGTCAACGAAGCAACGAGCCTATGTGTCGGAGAACTATACAGGAAAAAATCCAATGACAAGGTCCCAACGGCGAAGATACCAGAGGACCAAGAAGGCTCAAAGAGAACTCAAAGCAACGAAGTAGAGGAATCAAGTACGAATCAGACTTCGTCTGCTGCACCTATCGAAGAGAAGTACCCAGCACAAAGGAGGCTTTTCCCCCAAGAAGACGGAGTTGTCTGTCGAAAGGACTATAGGGGAACCAACTAATGATGAGGACATGCTTACTGAAAACTTCGACTCAGATGGGGAGTCATCTTTGAATATCAAATGCAATATAGTTTATGTACTACTGCATGAATATGACCAAGAGACGAAGATAGAATATTCTGAAGAAGCAGATGAATTAGAAACGGCGAAGCACAAGCCTGTGTGCTATTATGTTATAAATAACAGAGAAGTCGAAGAACATAACGGGTTTTTTGAAAGACCAAACCAAGGTATGAAGAATCGCCTGAAGCCTCTATTTATTAGAGGAAATATTGAATAAGTGGGGATCAACAAAGTGATGATAGACGAGGGTGTTGCTGTCAACCTAATGCCTCATCTCTTGCTGAAGAGGATAAGTGTTTATGATACAGATGTAAAACCCCATAATATGGTAGTATCTAACTATGAAGGGAAGATTGGTCATACTCTTGGCGTATTTCAAGTTAATCTCACTGTAGGAACCATTACAAGACCGACCATGTTCATGGTCATAGCAGCCAAGAAAAATTACAACTTACTCTTGGGCCGTGAGTGGATTCATGGAATAGGCGCAATTCCCTCCTCAATGCACCAGTGCGTGGCAATTTGGAGAGAGGATGGAATTGTAGAAAACATCAAAGCTGAACAAAGCTATTACATGGCAGAGGTGAATCAAGTTCATCAAAGAAATTTTGATCGAAATCTGGCCAACATAAGGCCTTGCAGTGTTGCAGATGGCACATATGCGCCAAAAAGCAATGCTATGTATTTTCTGGCCCTACATCCAAGGAATGTATTTTGCTGGGATAGGGAGACTCTGGGGAAAGAAGATGATGCACTTGGACTCTCAAGAATACGGCCTACAGGCTGGGATGACGAAGATAATGATCATGTTTGAGTCCTCCTTCTTCGAAAAGATTTTGGCCAATTTGGATGAAAACAAATTAAAATCGACTTTGGAAACCGAAGTAAAGATTATGGCTATGGAGGCCAATGAAGAAGCAAATCATACAAAAGAACCTGGGGTGTTCTTCAAACCAAAACCCCTCGACAAAGAGAAATCCGTCGAAGAAAAAGACCAAAGGCTGGATGCTATATATGATGATGGGCCTTTGGGATTCGAGAAGGATCCAGTGGCGTCAAACACGAAGATGCTAGCACAGGACCCTATTGAATAAGTGAATCTAGGAGATGGGACTGTAAAAGACCCATATATGTCAGTTCAAAGCTTAGTCCAGGAGTAAAAGCAGAAGTGATCCAGTTGCTTAAGGAGTACAAAGATTGTTTTGCCTAGGACTACGACGAAATGCCTAGTTTGAACAGGGACCTGGTCGAATTGAATCTTCCCATAAAGGATGGCAAGAAGCCCATCAAGCAGACGCCAAGAAGATTCACACCAGAGATTCTCTCGAAGATAAAGGAAGAAGTCAAAAGACTTCTACGCTGCAAGTTCATCCGGACCACAAGGTATGTTGAATGGATTGCAAATATAGTACCAGTAATTAAGAAAAATGGATCTCTTAGAGTATGAATAGACTTTCGTGATTTAAATTCTGCAACTCCTAAAGTTGAATATCCAATGTTTGTGGCTGAAATGTTAGTAGATTTTGTTGCTGGTTTCGAATATCTTAGTATGCTTGATGGGATATTCAGGATACAATCATATTTTTATTGCAGAAGAGGATGTGCCAAAGACAGCATTTCAATGCCCTGGGGCAATAGGCACCTATGAATGGGTGGTTATGCCATTTGGTTTAAAAAATACTGGGGCAACTTATCAAAGAGAAATGAAGTCTATATTCCATGATTTCATTGAGACTTTCATTCAGGTCTATATTGATGATATAGTAGTAAAATCTATATCAGGATCTAGTCATTTGGATCACCTTCGGCAGTCATTCGAAAGAATGAGAAAACATGGCCTGAAAATGAATCCCCTTAAATGTGCATTCTTTGTGCAGGCTGGTGACTTTCTTGGCTTTGTGGTCTATAAGAAAGGCATAGAAATCAACCAAAACAAAATGAAGGCAATAATGGAAGCGAAAGCGCCATCGAAGAAGAAAGAGTTGCAATCGCTGGTGGGAAAGATAAACTTCTTGCGAAGATTTATATCAAACCTAAGTGGTCGAACTCAAGCATTCTCTCCACTCTTGCGACTGAAGCAAGGGGACTTCGCATGAAATGCAGAACATCAAGAGGAATTCGAGAAAATCAAACAGTACTTGGGGAATCCCCCTATTCTGTCGCCTCCTCGAAGAGACAAGTGCATGAGGTTATACATATATGCATCAGACAAAACTATAGGGAGCATGCTGGCTCAAGAAGATGAAAATGGCGTCGAAAGGGCCATTTACTACTTAAGTAGAGTACTGAATGACGCAGAGAATAGATATAATACAATAGAAAAACTATGTCTTTGCTTGTACTTCTCATGTACCAAATTGAAATATTATATAAAACCAGTCGATGTTTATGTTTCTTCATATTTTTATGTTATTAAGCATATGTTGTCTAAACCAATTTTATATAGTCGAATTGGTAAATGGGCATTGGCTCTAACAGAGTAATCTCTGACTTTCATGCCTTTAAAAGCAATGAAGGGGCAAGTAGTCTCTGATTTCATTTTCAACCATGCATTGGTCAAAGAATCCCAAAATCTTGTGGAGTTAGAACCTTAGAAGTTATTCTTTGATGGTTCTACACATAAGGAAGGAAGTGGAATTGGAATTCTGATTGTTTCTCTAGATAAAATTCCAACAAAGCTTAAGTAGAAAATAGAAGGACCCCCATGTTCTAACAAAGATAGTTTTATTAGAACTTTGTTTTGAAAACTTTGAATATCCAAGTCCACTTTTATCATTGGAATATCTTTGTTGGCTAAGAACACCTTCCAATCTAATTTAACCTTTTTCATATCTTTAAATAACTCTTTTTAATTGGACAATTTAGAAATAGAGTGATTCACAATTTCTGCATACAAAATTTTGTTTTTGTTCATCACTTAATTTTTTTCTTCTTTAATCTTTTTCCATAGTTTCACATTTTTCTTCTAAAGATGAAATTTGTTTCTTTTGAGATGAAATAGTTTTATACAGAATTTTGCATTCTTTTAATAGTTCATCTATAGCACCTTGTGCATCACTATCAAAAAGAGAAAAATCATTACTAACCTTATCATCTTCATTATCGTAATGGTGTGAGGCCATCAATGCTAGATTTGCACTTTCATCACTATCAGAATCGTACAAAGAACTTATTTCATTATCCTCCCATGCAACATAGGTCTTTTTGTTCTTAAATTCCTTTTTGCTTTTGTAGCCACCTTTCTTGGATATTTTTGGACAATCCGGCTTGATATGACCTTGCTTACCGCATTCGTAACATGTGACTTCTTGTGTTTATGTGGAAGCTTCCCTTTTCTTAAATTGTTTCTTTCTTTTTGCATGAGAAATGGATTTGTCATTTCTACCAAAAAACTTACCAAGCCTTTTAATAAGAAGCATGAAATTTTCATCTTCTTCCGGATTGTCTTCCTTTTCAACTTCCTTGGAATCAATCTTTAAGGCAATATTATTGGATTTCTTCTCTTGATTTTCATGCTTTTCAAGTCTTCCGAGTTCCGTTTCATATTCTTGAAGTTTTCCAAACAATGTCGCGGAAGCCATTGAGGAGAGACTTTTCTTTTCTGAAATTGTCGTTACCTTTGGTTTCCATTCCCTAGTTAAGGACCCAAGTACTTTCAAATTTAGTTCATCATTCGTCAAAGTCTTACCAAGAGCACTTAGATAATTTGTCAAGTGCATGAATCTCTTTTGCAAGTCAAGGATGGTTTCTCTGGGCTGCAGTCAAAATAATTCATATTCTTGACTCAAGGTATTTAGTCTTGATCTTTTAACTTCAACTGTTCCTTCATGAGTTTGTACTAGGGTATCCCATATTTCTTTCGTTGTTTTAGATACCGAGACACGGAAGAATTCATCCATGCTAAGTGAACCTTGAAGAAGATTTATTGCCTTTTTATCATAGAGAACCTTCTTCTTATCATCTTCATCACATGCAGCTTTAGGCTTTGATGAGCCAGCACCATTGATTACCGTTATAGGAATAAATGGACCATTCTCGACGACATCCCATATTTCTTCTCCTTGTGCTTCTAGATGTGCCTTCATGTGTATTTTCCAGAAGTCAAAATATTCACCACAAAATAGAGGAGGATTGTTGTTACTACTACCATATCTGAAAATGAGATTTTGATTTGCGAAATCCATTCTGGATATTTTAGGAACATGTTACCTATAACCTGCTCTGATGCCAATTGTAAGTACGAATTGCGCCTAAGAGGGGGGGGGGTGAATTAGGTACTTTAAAATTTTTCTGGTTTTAGTGATGATGGATATTATTTTTTTGGTTTATGGTGAGTTTATGAAAGAGTAAAGTGCAAAAAAATAAAGAGACACAAGTGATATATCCTAGTTCCCCTCATAGTCCGAGAGTACTCCAGTCCCCTTTCAACATGAAAGAGATTTCCTTATTGTGGCAAACTTAAACGAGAACTACCCAAAACCAAGAAAAATCCTCTTGGACCAAGAACAATCCTATTGGATTATCACTATGTCAACAATGAGAACAATCCTCTCAAAGTGAATTTACTTGTATCCAACAATCCTGGAAAAACAAGATTTTCAAAACCACTTGAACTTATTTTCAACAATCCTGAAAAATAAGCAAGTATATAGCAATATTTGATTTGAGTGAGTTTGAGTAGCAATTATCACTTTGAGTGATTTAATCAATGAATTGATATTCTCTTACGATGATAATAGTATACAATAACTCAAGATATATAATGCTCAAAGTTTTCTGGTTGACAATATGTGAATGTGTGCAGAAAACTTGTGTATGAAAATATATAACAGCTTGAGTTTAATTTTTGAAAATTCAAAAAATATGATTGGAAGAGGTACTTAAATTATTTTTGAAAATGAGTATTTATATGTTCATAGCACCCTTTTGAAACAACATAAAATTCTATAAATGAATCATGAACAATTGCCAAGATTGAGTGAAAGGTTTTCATGAATTGGTGTTATGAACAAGCATGAGTAAAGCTGCTATTTTTCAAAATCATTCAGAATGCAATCGATTGCACCCTTGTGTATATCCATTGCACAGGGTTTTAACAGTACAAATTCAAATATTTTGAGTGTGCAATCGATTCCACAAGTGTGTACATCAATTGCACTTGAAGTCAGTGGCAAAAATTTATTGAGAGCAATCGATTGCACAAACATGCAAATTAACTGCACTTAGAAATAGTAGCAAATGTTTTGAAAAATTGAAGCATGCAATCGATTACACCAATATGCAAATCGATTTCACCCAAGTAAAAATTGAATTCTTGCTTATAAAAACTTGAGTAAAGATTTGGACAATATAAAATATTTCTTTTGACCATTGAGCATCTATATCTTAAGTTCAAAGTAAGTATTATCATTATACCTAAAATTTTCTAAGTGCTTGAACCAAAGACTTTATCCACAGATGCTTTTAGCTTGATAAATAATCTTTGCCTTCTTGTCAACATGGTTTGTCTTCATCAAAACAAAAGTGCATTTGAGAAGCTTGATTTTACATGGCATGTATTGGCCTACAATTTTAAAAGATTGTATAGATTTTGCCAAAGGATGCCAAGAGTGCCAGATTCATGCAGGAATTCAGGAGGCTCCTGTAAGTGAACTACATTCAATTGTCAAGCCATGGCCCTTTATAGGTTGGGCATTGGATTTGATTTGAGAAATTAGACCGTCATCTTCAAAGAATCAGAAATACATTTTAGTGGGAATAGATTATTTCACAAAATGGATAGAAGCAATACCTTTGGTGAATGTTGATTAAGAAAGCATCATTGAATTCATCCAGAGGCATATTGTTTATGGATTTGGAATCCCAAAAACCATTAAAACATATCAAGGATCAGTATTTACTGGTCGAAAGATGCAAGATATGGGTTTTAAATTACTAACATCTATGTCTTATTATGCACAAGCAAATGGACAAGTCGAAGCAGCTAATAAGGTAATCATTGGGCTAATCAAGAGATATGTGGGAAGAAATCCAAAGAATTGGCACAAAACCTTAGATCAAGTCTTATGGGCTTGTCGAACATCCCCCAAAGAGGAAAAGAACACAACACCATTTCTTCTAACGTTTGGACATGATGCAATTTTTCCAGTGGAGATTTACTTACAGTCAGTCAGAATCCAAAGGCAAAACAAAATTCCCACAGATCTCTATTTGGAGATAATGATGAACGAATTGGTGGATTTGGATGAAGAAAAGATACATGCTTTGTATGATACGGTGGAAGAACCAACTGTTAATATTGGTTTTTGCATTTGTGTTTGCAAATGTGCGGTAAGTAAGAGTCGCCATCGTATTTTATTTTATCCAACAAAAGAAAAGGGAAAAAGAACATAAAAAACCTTTTTTCGAGATGTTTCTGAGTACAGAGGGTAGATTATAGAAAGGGAAGGTGTTAGCACCCTTTCTATCCATGGTTTTCCATGGGCTCTTAGGTACTTTCTCATTTTTAAATTATTTTTGTGTGTGTTTTGAAAAAGTTTTAAAATTGGCTTAGTGTGGCGTTTCACTTTATGGTAACCCTTGTATCAGTCCTCAAGGGTGTGATAAAGTGTTTTGAAAACTTTAGTTTGAAAAGTTTATTTGAAAGTGTATGGTGTAAAAAAATTGATTATTTTGAGAAAATACTTAAAATTTTCTACCTACTCGAAAAAAGACTGTTCGTTTTTACTTATTTCCTTTAGATAACGATATCCTACTATTAAGGAGTAGGTAGCTCCATCTTTGGAGTTTAACGGACAATCGAAAGGGATGATTACGGTCACTTAAGGCAACAGGGCAATATCTCTTAGTAACTGCCCTAAAACTCTAAGATCACTTTTTTTACCGAGGCAACATCGAAAGGGTCATCGAGGGACTAGTGATCTTTCGAATTAGAGGACAACCACTACAAATTCTCACGTTTCAAGAATAGTGACCGTTTTCCGAAGGCAACTGAAGTGGGGAATACCCTAAGGGTGAGCATGTGCAAGTGTTTGTTTAATTCAGTTATTTATCTTGCATCGTTAGGTTTGCTAATGTTTTTTGTTTTCAGTGTTTTCATACAAGCCTAATTACTAAAAATTAATATTTTGCAGAAATTTAAAGTGTGGAAGATAAACCTACACTATTACACGGCTTTGGGGATGGGGTATATACAATGTCCAAAGCAATTGGGGTAAAATAAAATAAAGCAATGAGAGGATCCTAATTAGTTATTACATCAAGTGTACAGATACAATAATGAATAGAAATTGCAAAAATAAATTATGCGCGCGGAAGTTGAAAATACGTCTATCAACTTAGTAAGAAAATATTTTTGCTTATTTGTTTGTTTTTTATCTAAGAAAATAAATAAGTTAATTATCCTAAAGTCTAATTAGAAGATGAAATTAATCAAGAAAAATAGTCTAAATTCATTTTAGTTTGTATTATTATGAAAAGAAAGTAATCAAATCTAAATTAAATCCTAAGTTCTATTTTATTTTAAATTAAAGAAAATAGTTAAAATTTAATTAATTAATCAATTAAAGAAATTAATTATTTAATTAAGGAAAAATTAGTCCTAAGTTTTTTTGTGATTTTTTTATTGTTTGATTAATGATAAACAAAGTAAAAGAAATAAATAGTAAAACAAAATAAAGAAAAATTAAATAGGCCATGATAGAAAAATTAAATGGGGGTGCCGATTTGAAAAATAGCTAGGCCCAAGAGTGAGGGAACCCAGAGGTTGTATTGGGATCCAGTGAGGAGAAGCCTTGAGGGCGTATGCTGAATATAACGTTGAAGCTCTTGGATCTGACTGCGTTGATATTGAAAGGTGTAGATCCGATGCTACATGATGCGCGTGCATAGCCTGGCTGCACTAAATCATGGTTGAGATTCGGTTGAGCACTTTTGGACGTGAGGAAGCTTGAATTGATGGTAGTATGTGCTCCTGGGAAGCTCAGGATGCTAATGTAGGACTTGAAATGGGTTGAAAAAGGATAGAGACTGCTTTTTTTGAATTTCACGATTTTGATAATTTTTGCAATTTTTTGGTGGTTCTTCTCAAGCAATTTTCGTCCATATGAAGCTTTCTAGTGTGTTGTATATATAATGGAGATATAGGTGACAAGGAAGCAAGGAATAAAATTGCCATAAACATGTGTTTCAAGGCCATGAATGAGAATTTGAATTTTGGAAAGATAAATGGGATTCTTGTCTTTTTTCAAATTTGAATGAATGTGGACATGCTTTCACGAATTCTTGGTCCTTATGGCTATCCAAAGCACTAGCCCACATGCCAAAGCCTACTTCTAATTATTTTATACATTTTATTTTATATTTATTTGAAATAAATTAAAATAAATATGAATAAAATAGTTAGCAAATGTAAGGCATGGCAAGAATAATTTTAGAGGTCCTCTATAAGCTTAGAAAGATGCTTGAAGTCCAAGAAATTGAGCCCTTTCCTTAAAACTTCAATTTTTCTCAATGCATAATTCTTGAAAATTCCCAAATTTTCCCAACTTTGGAAAGCCATAACTTGCTCAATGTTTATCTTATGATGATGATCTTTGACTTTTTGGAAAGCCCAAGATGTCTACTTAAATCCCTCTTTTGATTAATTTCGCATTTGAATATTTTATCTTAATGTAAATGGTCTTGACAAAAAGTGCCTTTTGTTGACTTTTTGAAAATGACCTATAATGTATAAGCTTGTATCTTTCAAATGGTGCATTTCTTGGACTTGAGGGCTGAAGAGAAGTTGTAGGGAATTGGATTATCTTCAAAGAGCCTAAGTGGAAAAATTTCTAATAAAGTATGAGAAAGTTATGCCTGGTCAAAGTTTGGTTGACTTTTCCTATAGAAACCCTAATTTGCAGCTTTTGACTTCTGATGAATTAGGAGCATTTCTTGAGGAATCATAATCAACCCTTGATCAAATGATGGATATCACTTCAAAATGTTGATGTTGACCAAAAATATTGATGTTTGACTGTATATAGGTCACAGTTGACTTTTGACCTAGCACAATTGATTTTATAATACTTGAGCAATTGTTTGAGCAAACTTATTGAGAAAAGCATAAAACTTGGCATGGATGATCTTAAGGATATGTTAGGACCAGGGGAAGCATTGGAGACCATTGGAGCTCAAACATCTTGATGAAAATGGAAACCCTAGTTGGGGGTTCATTGCCTTAGGAGGAGAATTTGTCTGATCAATTCTTGGGCATCCTTGGGGAAAGCTAAGCATCTCAATAGGCATGTGTTGAGTAAAATAAGAGGGCAAATTTTATGGTACAACAATTTCCCCTTTTCTATCTTCTTAAACCTGAAGATATAGATTGGCTTGTTTGCCTTTCGTGATCTGAAGGTGGAAGATGATTGAACACTAGAGTTCCCAAAAATTTGCACTCGTCTGAAATGATACCTGATTGTGTCAGTAATATCAGGAATGGGCTTATAGATGCCATTTGGAAAAGATGATAGTAGACTGTCAGAGATGGGCTTAAAGATGCCATCTAAGGAGTATGACGGAGAGTCGTCGAAGATGGGCTTAAAGATGCCATCCAAAATAGATGTTGACTTCATAAGAATTCTCTTTGTGGGGATTCTTGCTCCTGCTGTCTGAGGAGAAATCCGCTGTGAAATGTTTTTCAGGGGAATAGAGTCTAGGAGCCTCAGTTGTCCATTACTCTACTGGGGAGTCATCTCTTGACTGAAGAGACTGAAGTGAACTTCTATCTGGTCAGGATCCAGGCTTTGCGGTGAATTGCTGAGAATGATAAAGTTGACTTCTATTTGGTCGTATTCCAGGCTTCACAGTGACTTACTGGGGAAATGAGATTAAACTGTTTTATGGTCGTGCTCCAGGCTTCACAGTAACTTAAACTGTTATATGGTCGGAATCCAGGCTTCAGTGACTTGAACAAATTAATTTGTTATCTGGTCGGGTCCAGGCTTTAACTTGAATCTGAGGCATACCGTTATCTAGTTGTATCCAGGCTTCGGTAATTTGAAGAAATTAAGATGTTATATGGTCGGGTCCAGGCTTCAACTTGAATCTGAGGTATACTATTATCTGGTCGAGTCCAAGCTTCATAGTAATTGACATAATAAACTGCTATCTGGTCGGATTCCAGGATTTACAGTGTCTGAAGAAGTTAATTGTTATCTGGTCGTATTCCAGGCTTCATAGCAACTTAAACTATTATCTGGTTGAAACCCAGGCTTCATAGTGTTTGAAGAAGTGAACTACTATCTGGTCAGATTCCAGGCTTCACAGCATCTTATACGGTTATCTGGTCGAAACCCAGGCTTCACAGTGTCTTTGAAGAAGTGAACTACTATCTGGTCGGATTCCAGGCTTCACAACACCTTATACTGTTATCTGGTCGAAACCCAGGCTTCGGTGTCTTTGAAGAAGTGAACTACTATCTGGTCGGATTCCAGGCTTCACAGCACCTTATACTGTTATCTAGTAGAAACCCAGGCTTCACAGTGTCCTTGAAGAAGTAAACTACTATCTGATCGGATTCCAAGCTTCGCAGCACCTTATACTATTATCTGGTCGAAACCCAGGCTTCACAGTGTCCTTGAAGAAGTGAACTACTATTTGGTCGGATTCCAGGCTTCGCAACACCTTATACTGTTATCTGGTTAAAACCCAGGATTCACAGTGTTTTTGAAGAAGTGAACTACTATCTAGTTGGATTCCAGGCTTCATAGCACCTTATACTATTATCTGGTTAAAACCCAAGCTTCACAATGTCCTTTGAAGAAGTAAACTACTATCTGGTCGGATTCCAAGCTTCGCAACACCTTATACTGTTATTTGGTCGAAACCCAGGCTTCACGGTGTCCTTGAAGAAGTGAACTACTATCTGGTTAGATTCCAGGCTTCACAACACCTTATATTGTTATCTAATCAAAACCCAGGCTTCACAATGTCCTTGAAGAAGTGAACTACTATCTGGTCGGATTCCAGGCTTCGCAGCACCTTATACTGTTATCTGGTTGAAACCCAGGCTTCACAGTGTCCTTGAAGAAGTGAATTACTACCTGGTCGGATTCCAGGCCTTGCAACACCTTATACTGTTATTTGGTCGAAACCCAGGCTTCACAGTGACCTTGAAGAAGTGAACTACTATCTGGTTTAATTCCAGGCTTCACAACACCTTATAATGTTATCTGGTCGAAACCCGGGCTTCACAGTGTCCTTGAAGAAGGGAACTACTATCTGGTCGAATTCCAGGCTTCGCAGCACCTTATACTGTTATCTAGTCGAAACCCAGGCTTCACATTTTTTTCAGCTGGCATGGAAATCAGAGAGATCTTAGTGTCGATCTAACTGAACCAGAGATGGTTTTGGATTAACTTTGACTAGAATGGAAATCAGAATAATATTAGCATCGATTCCGCTGAACTAGATAAAAGTCTTGGAGTATCTTCATCTGGAATAGAAATCAGAGAGATCTTAGTGGCGATCTGAACTAGAGAAGGTCTTGTGAGGGCATCTTTCTGAGGAAGATCCTGAGATAACCCTTAGTTATACGTGGCTTTTGAGAATACTACCAGGTCACATAAGTAGTTAACGGTATTTGTTGATTTGACCTTTCCCTGAAAAAGGTAAAGAATTAGTCATATGCAATGTCATGATGTATGAAATGCATTGTGATGATGTTCTCAAAATAAATGAGATTATGTTGTATGCTATGTGTATACGCATGCCATGATGTATGAACAGGGGATGCTATTGTGATATTTCCCAGTCTAGGAAAATAAATCTCGGACTACTGTTGGAGAGTACTAGAAATTGAATTCCTGACCGTTGTAGAAAAAGTGGTTCTTCTACTTCCGCTGGGGATGATGAGTAGAGATGATTTTTCGAGGATTTGCTCTTTCTGTTTGAGAATACTCGGCTGAGATTTTTTTTCTTCTGTTTAAGAATGAATCTGTGGGGAAATAAGTACTTCTTCCTGCGAATATTCCACTGGGGAGAAGATGCTTTATTTGAGGAGTGTTCCACTGAGGGAGAAGAACTCTTCTGTTGGAATATTCCATAGTGAGAGAAGAATTTTGTTGGAGACTCTACTGGGGAATATTCAGTAGCTAGGAAAAAGGAACTTTGTTGAGGATTGTGATACGGTGGGAAGAGAACTGACTGTTTTTGGAATGCTGGTTTGCGTTTTGCGTTTGTTTTTGCAAAATGTCGCGGTAAGCAAGAGTCGCCACCGTATTTTATTTTATCCAACAAGGAAAGGAAAAAAGCACAGAAAAATTCCTTTTTTGAGATGTTTCTCGGGTCCGAGGGGTAGATTATAGAAAGGGAAGGTGTTATCACCCTTTCTATCCGTGGTTATCCATGGGCTCTTAGGTACTTGCTCAAAGTGTTTTCAAAATTTTCTTTTCTTTGTGTTTATGGGTTTGAAAAGAGTTTTTTGTTTGAAAAGGAGTGTAAGTGTGAAAATTTGTTTCATTTTGAAAGAGAAAGTATCTAAGAACCATCTACCTACTCGAAAAAGGAATCAATCTGTGCTAATGTCCTTTAGACAGTGCTATCCCACTATGAATGAGTAGGTAGCACCGTCGTTGGAGTTTTAAGGGTCAATTCTATTAAGGGACGTGCGGTCACTAAAGAAATGTTAGGACGCCTTAGCGGTAACCCTAATGTCTTAGATCATTTTTCTAAGGCAACCGTTTTGAGGCAACTATGACCTTTGGACAAGAGGACGACCTCTAAAACTTCCTATACTCAATGACCACGTTCGAAGGCAACCAAGTGAGGTGTACCCTAAGAGTGCGCATGTGCGAGTGTGTTATTTTCAGTTTATTTTATCTTTGTACATGTCAATGTTTATCATGTTGATTTTAAATTAAACATTTGATCTTGTCATGCATTCCCTATTACCAAACATCTAACAGTTTATAAGTTGCGGAAATTAAATTGCGGAAATTAAACTAACTATTACAAGGCGTCGGGTATTTACATCGCCAAAAGCAACCCTTGAAATTAAAATGCGGAAAATAAATAAAGCGATAAAAATATTTAAAGTCTTAATTATCTATTACATTCCAGAAACAGATACAAAATTGGATAAAATGGATTGCGTGCGAGAAATTAAATCGAGTGCGAGTTTTTAGGGTTTTGACCCTTTGATTATTAAAGAAAAGATTTTTTTGGTTATTTTGAATTTATGGAAGAAATTAAATTAAGTTAATTATTAAATTAATAAACAAATTAATTAATTAATAAAAATGATATTTTTGGATTTTTGATATTTAAAGAAAAATAAAAATAATTTGATCAATGTTAATGAGACCTAATTATCTAAGTTGATTTTAATTATTGCAAAAAGATATCAAAGTTATTCCTAATTAAAATTGATTAACTTAATATTATTAACAAAAATAAAAATGCTGAAATTTAATTTTAATAAATAAAAAGCTTTTTTTTGGTTTTTAATTCTATTAAAAAAAGTTTTGATTGGTTAGTTAAATAATAAAAGTAATAACAATAAATAAATCAAAGAAAATAATAAAAGAAAAGAGAGAGTTTATGAGGTTTTGGGCCTGATTTTGGGAGGTTTTGATAGCAATTTCCGAGGCCCATTTGTGTTGGTCTGGCTGACTTTCGTGCATGCCATGTGGCACTTTGACTAAGGAGTATGATGCACGTTCCATCTGGACCACCAGATCTGGCCTAGGGCCATCTGGCAGGTGATTGAATGAGGGAGTATGATGAACCACGCGCCTGGGTCAACACTGGATCACTTGAAGAATAATATTAACAATGCAATATGGTGGATCTGGGATTCGAACCCAGGTCCTGTGAGCCATTGGGCAACGCCTCTACCACTCCACCAACGCGTTTCATTTGTTATAGTATTGGACAATAATAATAATATGGGAAAAACAATTAATATGCCAGAAATAAAAAGAAAACGCGCCAAGTTTGAATCTACCACTAAGAGAGGGACACGTCTTCGTCTTCTTCGTTCAACCCTGTATATTTACCTGCGGATTTATATCTGCAGCTAAATTCGCATGTCCAACCTAAAATCCGTTTTAGGCCATAAAAACAACCCCCAAGACCATGGTTGTGTTCGTCTGCCTCCCCTGGTCGCGTCTATGTCCATCAATGGCATCAATTTTGCCTGTAAATAAAATTCCCAAAAAACAAACTACAAAACCCTAGGTTCGGTTACAGGGCTACAACTCATATAAATGCAATCAAACAATGCCAAAAGTTCATAAATTGAATAAGCATCATGAATATACCAAAGATTTGTCAAAAAATGCAAGAATATGGGGTTATGATTTCGAATACAGGGCGATATTTTGAGATACTTACAAAGCTTTAGGGCGCATATGGAGATTGGTTTTGAGTTGGTTATGCTTCAACGATTGTCCAACAATGGAGTAGTGTTGAGTTTTGCCCCTGAATTTGCCTCTAAGAACGATTTCAGTTTCACACTTTTTTTATCAATTTTCAAGTTTGGTTCTTGATGATTCTGCAGCCTCTAGCCCTTAAATTCGTGTCCTTTCACTTGTATATGTATGCTGCAATGTATTAGGTCAACTTTTGTGGACTGAATCCTTGCACATTGATGCCTTGAGATTGGATTTGATCCTCCATTGAAAGCTTGCCTATTTTTTCCAAAATCCAATCTTTTTGCACATGGAATTCTTGATACGAATTTGATCCACTTGATGATGATGATTCAATCCTAAAATAGCCAAAAAGAGATCAAATAATCAATGTTTGGATTTTATTTGATTTAAATTGATTTAAAATGAAATAATTCATTAAAAAATCAAATTAAATAATAAAATTGATAAATGGTCACAAGGCTGAAGCTAGGACACGTGTGTAGTGTGACAAGATCAAATCAAGTGGAAAAGAATGGGCCCATTTGACAAAATTTGAAGTTTTGGGGATAGTTGACTTTTGACAATTTTGCAAAAATGCCCAAATTCAACAATACATAAATTCTTTAATTTTGAACTTTTGGAAGGGTTCTTTGACTTTTTATAAAGCTTGAGATGTCCTATAACCAACCCTTTTGGTCTCATCTCAATTTGATATTCCATGCTCAAGTTATAAGCTTTGGAAAAAAAGGTGTTTTTGTTGACTTGCAAAAATGACCTATAATGTCCAAATTTGTAACTTCTTGTGAGTGCATTTCTTGATCTTGGGGTATGAATATGGATTGTAGTAAATTGCATCCTATTATAAATTAGCTTTGGATGGGTCATTTCTCATAAAGTATGAGAAAGTTATGCTTGGTCAAAGTTGAGTTAACTTTTCCTTCAAAACCCTAATTTAGCAACTTTTGAGTCTTGATGAATTTTGAGAAATCCTTGGTGAATCAAGATCAACCCTTGATCAAATGATTAAATATCCTTCAAAATGAGAATGTTGACAAAAAATCTTGAAGTTTGACTGTTTATAGGTCACAGTTGACTTTTGCCCCAGCACAGTCGATTTTTGGACCTTTTGAGCATTTGACTGAGCAAACTTCCTCTGAAAGGCTTGAAATTTGGCGTGGATGATCTTGAGAGCATATTAGGACATTGGGGAGCACTTGAGGTCATTTGTATGCAAGGACCTTGATGCAACATAAAACCCTAATTTGAGGTTGAATGCCTTAGGAGATAGCTTGACTGTCCAACTCTTGAGCAAACTTGAGCGACTTGGAGATTTTTCTTACCATGTTTTGAGAAATATGAGAGGTAAAATTTTGGTGTACAACAGCTGCCCCTGTTCAATCTTCTTAAACCTAAGGATATAGATTGACTTTCGGGCCTTTCGTGATCCGAAGGTGGAAGATGATTGAACACTAGAGTGCCCAGAAATTTGCACTCGCATGAAGTGGTATCAGCCTGGTGATGTCGGGAATGGGCTTACAGATGCCATTTGGAGACTGTTGATAGGTGGTCTGAACTTCGACTAGAATAGGAATCAGGGAGATCTTATCGTCGATCTGACTGAACCAGAGAAGGTCTAGGATTAACTTTGACTGGATCGGCGTCAGAAAAATCTTAGGATCGATTTAACTGGACCAGACAAAAGTCTTGGAATATCTTCAATTGGAATGCGAATCAGGGAGATCTTAGGGTCGATCTGACTAAACCAGAGAAGGTCTTGGATCAACTTTGACTGGATCGGCATCAGAAAAATCTTAGGGTCGATTTAACTGGACCAGACAAAAGTCTTGGAATATCTTCAACTGGAATACGAATCAGGGAGATCTTAGGGTCGATCTGACTGAACAAGAGAATATCTTGGATCAACTTTGACTGGATCGGCATCAGAAAAATCTTAGGGTCGATTTAACTGGACCAGACAAAAGTCTTGGGATATCTTCAACTGGAATACGAATCAGGGAGATCTTAGGGTCGATCTGACTGAACCAGAGAAGGTCTTGGATTAACTTTGACTGGATCGGCATCAGAAAAATCTTAGGGTCGATTTAACTGGACCAGACAAAAGTCTTGGAATATCTTCAACTGGAATACGAATCAGGGAGATCTTAGGGTCGATCTGACTGAACCAGAGAAGGTCTTGGATTAACTTTGACTGGATCGGCATTAGAAAAATCTTAGGATCGATTTAACTGGACCATACAAAAGTCTTTCATAGATGTATCTTTTTTGAGGGGACCACTAGGTCATATGAGTAGTCAATGGTGTTTACTGATTCGTCTTTCCCTGAAATGGTAAAGGGTCAGTCATATGAAATGTCATGATGTATGAAATGCATGATATATATCAAGCAATGATGCTCTCAAAATAAATGAGATTGTATGGTATGATGCGTATATGCACGTATCATGATGTATGGTAATGTAATGTTTTAGCTGGGGAAAATAAATCACGGATAGCTGCTGAAGAACAGAGTTGGATTCTTCGTTTCTGCTGGGGATGGTGAACGAAGATGATAAACCTGCAGGAGAGGATGACTCCGTTGGGGGAATAAACTGATGAGGAGATTACTCTATGGGGAAGAGGTGTTCTGCTGAAGATTCCACTGATAAATTCTGTCGGGATGAATTATCGTTGCTGGTGATATTGAATCCTATTGGGGATTAAATTCCTGTTTGTGAAAGGAAAGAACTCCGCTGGGGATGATCTTCGGTTGCGACTTCTCTGGGAATAACCTTTTAGACTCTTATGGGGATAATCCTTTGAGTTCTGTTTGGAATGATCCTTTGAACTAGGCTGGGGAGATTTATTTTTGTACTCCGCTGGGGATAAACTTCCAGAGTCTATTGGGGATAATTCTCCCAACTCCGCTAGGGAAACTTTTTCAGACTGCGCTGGGAAAATTTTAACTCCACTGGGGGTATCTTGTATTCTGCCGGGGAACATTCTTATACTCCACAAGGGAATATTAAGACTGCCGGGGATATCGAGCTTTTTTTAGTGCTGATGGCAGATCAACTCTGCTTGGGGAGAGCATTGCTGATTCGTTCATAGTTGCAAGTCTAAGATGGGGAGAGCTACCATTACTGTCTTACTCTGCGGGGAGTGAAGGTATCTTAGCTATATTCTTCAGCTGGATCTACCTTTGTACCTGGTGGACAGAGCAACTGTACAGTTCGGAAAATTCTTATTGCCCCTGTTTCTGCTATTACCAGTAATTCATCTTTTGTTTCGCATGTAAATATTTATGAGCAGCAATTAATGTCAAATGCATATATCAAAAATGAACATTGGGCGTTCTTTGCAAAACAAAACAGATAAAGGAAAAACAGTTTGAAATTTCTTTGAAAATGAATTGTATTGATGTTGAAATTTGGCCTGTAAATAGACATTTTTGTACAAGAGGCTGACGTCCTAGTAAGAGAGCGCCGCTGAATAATATAATTTACACAATTTATGAAAAGAAAACAAAACATCTATGTGAATAATCCCACTGGGTTCCAACTCTGCTATTTCCTTTATGTCCTCAATCATCTCATCGCTTTGCTACTTGTTCGAAGGTAGATCATATTGATTAGTGTCGTCCGAGCTTAATAGTTGATACCGAAGTCTGGATGCAAGGTGATCCAATGAGACATAGTGTTACGCTTTGATCCCTAATTTTTGCCTGGACCGCCCTTTCGGGTTTTCAGTCCATCAGATACCCTTTTTTGCCCAAGTAGCCTTTTCAGGTTTTCGACTTGCCGGGTGTACAGATTTTTTATTTTCATCCCTTATTTTTGCCCGAACCCTTTTGGTTCGCCGGGAAGCCCTTATTTTTACCTAGGCCAGTCAACCTAGCGGGTGTTTGATTATGCGTAGTATCTTTTCACTATGTCTGCATTGACTGGGTGAGGAAGGTCGTCATCATCCATGGTGGTTAGAATCATAGCTCCTCATTAGAAAATGTTCTTAACCATAAATGGCCCTTCGTAAGTAGGGGTCCATTTTCCCCTGTGATCACCTTGAGGTAATATGATGCGCTTGATTACCAGATCCCCAACTTGATACTCTTGTCGTCTAACTTTCTTGTTAAATGTCTTGATCATCCGTTTTTGGTACGTCTGACCATGACAAATAGCAGTAAGTCTCTTTTCGTTGATTAGGTTCAGCTGATCAAGTCGGGTCTGAATCCAGTCATCTTCGCTCAAACCTGCATCCTTCATAATCCGAAGAGAGGGTATCTGAACTTCAATGGGCAAGACTGCGTCCATACCGTATACCAAGGAATAAGGTGTTTCCCCTATTGACGTCCGTGCTGAGGTACGGTACCCATGAAGAGAAAACAGTAACATCTCGTGCCAGTCTTTGTATGTCACTGTCATCTTCTGCACAATCTTCTTAATGTTCTTATTAGTCGCTTCAACAACCCCATTCATCTTCGGCCGATAGGGAGAAGAGTTATGATGTTGTATTTTGAACTGCTTACAGAGCTCGGTGATCATCTTGTTATTGATATTGGTACCATTATCTGTAATGATCCTCTCTGGTACACCATACCGACAGATCAGATTATGTCGAATAAACTGTGCCACGACGTTCTTGGTTACAGTAGCAAAGGAAGCCGCTTCAACCCACTTCGTAAAGTAATCAATTGCTACCAGGATGAAACGGTGCCCGTTGGATGCCGTAGGTCTGATCTCGCCGATCATATCAATGCCCCACATTGCAAAAGACCAAGGAGCTGTCAAGACGTTCAGAGGAACTGGAGGTATGTGCACCTTATCAGCATAGACTTGGCACTTGTGACATGTCCGAGAATGTTGATAACAGTCGGCTTCCATAGTGGACCAGAAATATCTTGCCCGAAGGATTTTCTTTGCCATGGTGTGTCCATTGGAATGAGTCCCGAAAGTACCTTCATGTAACTCTGCCATGATCCTTTCTGCTTCATTCTTATCCACACAACGCAGTAAGGTCGAATCATGGTTACGCTTGTAAAGAATGCCATTGCTGATGAAGAACTTCGCCGCGAACCTCCTTAGAAACTTCTTCTCATTAACAAATGCACCCTCGGGGTATTCCTGAGCTTCAAGATACCTCTTCACCTCATGAAACCAGGGTTTATCTGCTACCTCTTCAGTCTCAATATCACAGCAATGTGCGGGTTCGTTCAATCTTTCAATGATGATCCGGGGAGCCTCGTTATCCCAATTGACTTTGAACATAGAAGACATCGTAGCTAACGCGTCCGTCAGCTGATTCTCCTCTCTAGGGAAGTGTTCAAAGGTTATTTCTTCGAAGTGGGGAAGCAACGTCAACACATACCCCTTGTAAGGAATTAGGTTCGGATGTTTCGTATCCCACTCTCCTTTGATCTGACTGATCACGAGAGCCGAATCTCCGAAGACACTTAGAAACTTAATCCTTAGGTCAATGGCTACTCGAAGACCCATGATGCATGCTTCATACTCCGCCATATTGTTGGTGCAGTTGAAACATAGTCGGGCGGTGAACGGAGTATGAGAGCCTTTAGAAGATATGATCACGGCGCCAATGCCATTACTCAAAGCGTTTGAAGCTCCATCAAAGTACATAGACCATCGGGATCCTTCCTTAGATCCTTCATCCGGTCCAGGTGTCTCACAATCAGTTACCAACATGATATTCTCGTCCGAAAATTCAAAGTTCATAGACTGGTAATCATCCACTGCCTGATGTGCCAAATGGTCTGCCAACACGCTTCCCTTAATTGCCTTTTGGGTTGTGTACTGGATGTCATACTCAGTCAAGATCATCTGCCATCTTGCTATTCTTTCGGACAAGACAGGCTTTTCGAAGATATACTTGATGGGATCCATCTTTGATATCAACAGAGTAGTGTGAGTCAACATATACTGTCTCAACCGGCGAGCAGCCCATGCCAAAGCGCAACAAGTTTTCTCGAGCAGTGAGTATCGGTTCTCACAGTCGGTAAACTTTTTGCTAAGGTAATAAATAGCATGCTTTTTTCGGCCAGACTCGTTATGCTGACCCAGCACACACCCCATTGAGTTGTCAAGTATTGTCAAGTATAAGATCAGAGGTCTCCCTTCAACTGGAGGCATCAGAATAGGTGGCTCTTGGAGATACTCTTTGATCCTTTCGAAAGCGGCCTGGCATTCATCGTTCCAACATACTACTTGATCTTTCTTCAATAGCTTGAAGATTGGCTCACAAGTAGCAGTCAGGTGCGAGATGAATCGGGCAATGTAGTTTAGACGTCCCAGAAGGCCTCTGACTTCCTTCTCTGTTCTGGGAGCTGGCATTTCCTGTATAGCTTTCACCTTTGCAGGATCCACTTGAATACCTTTATCGCTTACGACGAAACCCATCAGCTTACCAGACCTCACCCCAAAGGTGCACTTGTTCGGGTTTAACCTCAGCTTGTACAACTTCAACCTATCAAATAGCTTCTGAAGGTGGTCAAGGTGTTCTTCCTCCGCCTGGGATCTTGCAATCATGTCGTCGGCGTACACTTCAATATCATGGTGGATCATGTCATGAAACAAAGCAACCATGGCACACTGGTACGTTGCCCCAGCATTTTTCAATCCAAAAGGCATAACCTTGAAGCAAAAGGTACCCCACTGAGTAACAAAAGTTGTCTTCTCCACGTCTTCGAGAGCCATTTTAATCTGATTATAACCAGAGAAACCATCCATAAAGGAGAAGACTTTATGTTGAGCGGTGTTTTCGACCAGAACGTCGATATGAGGTAGAGGGAAGTCATCCTTGGGGCTTGCCCTATTCAGATCCCTATAGTCAACACACATTCGAACCTTACCATCCTTCTTCGGCACAGGAACCACATTGGCCACCCACTGAGGGTAAGAAGTAACTGCTAGAAAACCGGCGTCAAACTGTTTCATAACTTTAGCCTTGATTTTCTCAGACATCTCTGGGCGCATTCGGCGGACTTTCTGTTTCACTGGAGGACAGTCTTCCTTGGTAGGCAGGCGGTGAACCATGATATCAGTATCCAACCCAGGCATATCTTCATAAGACCAGGCAAAGATCTCAACATAGTTGCGCAGCATCTGAATCAACCGTTGCTTCACACTAAGCTCCAGGTTTGCACCGATCTTGACCTCTTTCTTGTCTATCTCTGTACCCAGATTTACTGATTCCACCGGCTCTTCATGTGGCTGTATAGCCCTCTCTTCCTGAAGTAACAGTCTTGCAAGTTCACCAGGCACTTCGCAATCATCTTCACCTTCGTCTTCGGCTAAGTTGATCGGATTTTCAAAGTCATAACTGGCAGTAGCAGAGTCGTTACCAGTGAGATCCAGAGTGGACGTAGACCTGTATATGTGAGTGTGTGTAAAATAGCTGTTTCGCAATATATAATAAAAGAAAAAAATAAGGAGCGCAAAATTTGAAATGTAAGAAACGTCCAAAGCTTTTATTAATGATATATGAAAATAACACACATGAAGCCCTCACAAATGAAGCCATGGTGCCCTGGGTAAGACAACGGGCCGTAAAGTTTAAAATATTGTCTATTACAAATTCAAAACAAAGAAATTCATTATTGAGTAACAAAAGAAATATGGATGAAGTCCTTTGCTGTCCAGTTGCTTGGTCCACCGTCGGTCGTAGGATAGATCCAACTGTCGAACTCAGACTCTTCAACGTCGTCTTCAATGGCATTCACTCCCGAGTTGCTGATGAACACGGGAGGTCTTCCGATCCGTGAATTCCGAACAGCCCTTTGAGCTTCTGCAGTGAAACCCAAACCAAACTTGTTAGTCTTCTGTGTAAAATCAGGGAGTCGGCCCCAATTCGCACACCCACCTTTCTCGACAACAGCCCGGACATCCTTGAAGGAAGCCATCTTCATAGGAGGATCTTCAACAACAGTCTCAGTTGATGCCAGCATCCGGGGGACCTCTTCAAAATGTTGGAACGGGGTCTTAATGAATTCCCCATCCATCTCTACATATCAGAAAGAGTTAAGGTGGCTCACCATGTACTCTTCCTCTCCTTGTACTGTCACAATCTTCCCTTTTACCGGGTACTTCAGCTTCTGGTGGAGCGTAGACGTCACTGCCCCAGCTTTGTGGATCCATGGACGACCCAGCAAACAAGAATAAGATGGTCGAATGTCCATCACATAGAATGTAGAGTTGAAAACCTGAGAACCAACCTTAATAGGAATATCCACTTCTCCATGCACCACCCTCTTAGACCCATCGAAGGCCCTGACGACAATGTTGCTTGGTTTCAACTCCAACCCTTCACAGTCCAACCGGTCTAAAGCTTTCTTAGGCAAAACGTTCAATGAGGAACCAGTATCCACCAATACATGAGCGAGAGTAGTGCCCCTGCATTCGATGGAGACATGCAGGGCATCATTGTGATTCTTCCCCTAACAGTCAAATCAGCGTCAGAGAAACCTAACCCATTAACAGCAATCAGACTAGCCACACAATCTTTAAATTGATCAGCTGATGTTTCTTGTGGTACGTGTGCAGTCTTCAGGAATGCAATCAGAGCCTTGGCATGGGCTTCTGAGCATAGCAACAGAGATAACATAGAAATCTTGGACGGGGTTTGCCCCAGCTGCTCGACTACATTGTAGTCGCTCTTTTTGATGATTTTCAGAATCTCTTCCATCTCTTGTATAGAAGCTTCAACAGTGATCATCTTCGGTGCCTCCGTCTGGGCAGGCTCATTGGTGGTCCCCTTGCCCCGAGTGTCATATGACTCGGCGACAGGGGTAAGAATAGGAACTTGAACAGGAACAGTAGCAGGTACATTGGAAGGTGTAATAAAAACAGGTTTTCGGGCAGTTGGTGGAGAGATATCAGGTGAGAAAAGTCTTCCGCTGCGGGTGACTTTAGCAGGTCCAACAATATTGCTGACGTCAGTATCAGCATCCAACTCTTATTTAACTCCATGAAAATAAACATCGGCCCCATAATGCCAAGGGACAACTTTATCAGATGTGTAAGGGATAGGCCCAGGAACAGTGATGATCAATGGTGCAATTCTTGGAGCGGATGTAATTCTAACAGGATTTCTTGAGGAAGCCTTGGAAGAATTGTCGAAAATGGTGATAATGGCAACCTCTTCAGTACGAACTAAAGAAACAAAAGTCTTCTCAAATAGAATTTCTCTACTATCCATCAGGCGTTGGACACCTGATTTCAAAAGTGGGCAACCGGTTGGTAGGGTAGAACACATACGGCAACCTTCGTCAAAGCCTGGAAATAAACCGGCTAGCAAAAGGTTCTTCTTCACAGTCATCAAAAGGGTAACAATGTCGTTCACAGAAACCACAAACGAGTCTTCATCTATAGCATTCACTCCATGCTTAGGCATAGGAGCAGTCACAACATTAGGTCTTTCGGGCGCCTCAAACTCAATCTCCTTTGCATCAATTAAGTCCTGTATTTTTTTCTTCAAAGCCTAAAAATCATCTGTATTATGCCCCGGGCTATCAGAGTGAAAAGCACAGCGGGCATTAGGGTTGTACTTTGGTGATGTTGTACTTGGATTCTTTGGGGCCTCCCTTGGAATCACCAAGTTGGTTTTCAGTAACTGTGGCAGAATCTGAGACAAAGTCATGCTGAGACGAGTGAATTGCCTTCGAGGTCTCTCGTCCTTTTGTTGATTGTTGTATTGAGCAGCACCAGCAGGTCTTGAAATAACAATCGCATTCACAGCTTGGCGGTGTTCAGGTCTGTTCTGGCTTTTTGAACTGTAGACAGCACTGGACTCCTTCTTAAAAGGCTTTTTCTCGGTGCTCGATGAAGCACCCTTTTGTATCTTACCAGCCTTAATACCATCCTCAATCCTTTCACTGGTCATAATTAGCTCTGTAAACCCAGACGAAGAGCTTCCAATCAGATGGTTGAAAAATGGACCGGACAAGGTCCCCAGAAAAATATCCACAAGCTCCCGATCAGCCAAGGGTGGTTGCACTCTTCCGGTGAGGTCCCTCCACTTCTGAGCATAATATTTGAAACCTTCACCCGTTCCCATTGACATACCCTGGAGTTGGGTACGCGTGGGAGCAAGGTCAGAATTGTATTGGTACTGCCTGTAGAAAGCAGTAGCCAAATCCTCCCAACTGCGGATACTGGCTCCGTCTAACTGATAAAACCATTCAAGCTGAATCCCTGAGAGACTGTCTTGAAAGAAGTGGATCTAAAGGTTCTTATCAGCGGTGTACGGCTGAATCTTCCTTACATATGACCGGAGGCGCAGCTTCAAACAAGAAACTCTGTCATACTTAGCAAAGGCTGGTGCCTTGAATTTGTGGGGAATCACCACCCCAGATCACCAAAGTCCAGACCAGGCACCTTCTGAACTTCCATCGCACTCAACCGGTCCTCTAGTTGTTTGTATCTATCCTCGGCTGGAGGATACTGGTCTTCGTCGAAGTCCGTCTCATTGTCTGAGACCATAGGGCTAGGAGCCCTCCTTTCTTCCTGACTATCTTTCCCTCCATATGAGGTGGTCAAATCAACTTCATCTCGTAGCCTGCTTCCAAACCTGTGACCTGTGTTAAACAGGATTTTCCTCTTCTTCTTCTTCTTCTCTTTCAGAATCAAGGTCTTCAGATATTGCTGACCCTTAGCTAGATTCATGAACAGCTCTTGGAATTGGGCATTCTGGGCCTGTAGGGCCTTGATTGCTTGCTTAGTTGATGGTTCAGCAGACATGACGAGTGAGTGCTGAAATAAACAGCGAAGAAGATAAGAGACCTGTAATGGGTACCTGTTATGAAATGCATGGGATGAAATGCGTATGATATGATTTCAAAGACAATCGGGAGATTCAAATTCATAAACAAGAAATGAAACACACTTTTATTAGATAAACTTTAAAATTCAAATTTTTCAACAGAGGCCCTTAAGGCGTTACAAGAAAGGAAATACTGAAAAGTAAATAAAATATGGAAAGGAAATAATCAAAGGACAATCAGTGCTCCCATGGTCGCTTCTTGTCGGTGCGGACATAGTCATTGAGAATCCGCTCATTCTCCAGCTGCCTAGTCAACTTCTGGATCTTCTGCTCTTGCTCGTTAAACTTTTCTCGGTAAGCATCCCGCTCTTCTCTCAGCTGCATCCAAGACCTTTTCAGTGCCCCAATGTCAGTGGGCATATGAGGATGGAGGATGGTCGGAAGAACCCCTTCTTCATTAGCAACTTCAACAATGATAGGCAGGACGACTTCATATGGCATACCCAGCTTTTGGGCACGGATACGAACCCATCTGAGATACGGCTCCATTGGAAGAGAAGTCTTTGGGCCCAGCTCGTGTGGATCAGATCTGTGAACTCTATCCCAAGCCCTTATGAATCTGCGGCGTTGCTCATCGATATCCCCTTGAAAATCAAAGATGATACTAGGCATTAGCAGCTCATGAGGCCCTTCTCTTCTGGCTCTCCCAAACTGACGTAAGGCCAAGCACGGATTGTAGGTAATCCCTCCATTGGTTCCTATCAGTGGAACATTGGGGTACTCCCCACATCGATCAAATAGCCACCTCGTCCATACCCTTGATAGTTCAGATGATGTCATTATGAGAGAGAGACATAACCCTATAGGCCCAGCCCATGCCTTCTTTGTTCTTCAGCACTGATTTAGGGAGGTGCGAAATAAACCACCTCGCTAATAATGGAGCACAACACATCAAGGTTCCCTGCTTTTGGGCAGTACGAGCATAAAGCTGATGGAGAATGTCACCCAAGAGAGTGGGTACAGGATTACGAGAGATGAAGATTTTCACCGCATTCACATCAACAAAGACGTCAGAGTTCGGAAACAAAACCAAGCCATATATCAGAAGAGCCATAATATCTTCGAATGCCTTGAAGTCTAGACTATCCCAGAAATAATTAGCCTTACCAACCAAGAACTTAGTCAGAAATCCCTTTGCTCCACTTCTAGTCTCCCAATTAGCCATCACCTCATCCTTTGTCATATGAAGGGCCGAAGCAATCTCTTCTGGCTTAAGGATCTTCTCTCAGCCAGTAAACGGGGTCTGCTCCCGGATAGAGATACCAAGTAGGTCAGAGAACTCTTCTAAGGTGGGGACCAGCTGGTAGTCTTGAAAAGTAAAGCAATGGTACAGCGGATCATAGAACTGGACCAAAACACTCATCACCTGCTCGTCCAATTTGGAAGTGACCAAACCCAAGAGGTAACCATGTTTCCTGATGAAAGAGGTGGTATCTGACATCTTTGCAATCAATTCTTTAAGCATAGTGGGAACCTGGACAAAGTTAATCCGGATGGTATTCCTACGCATGGGCATTATGACCTACAAAACAGAACAAAGATGAATCTCTCCTGTCTTTGAAATAGGTTAGTCTAATGCAAGATGTATGCAATGTTATGATGTCATGATGTCATGATGTAAAGTACACCACAAGTATCCACAAATAGCAAACATGGTAAAGGCACACAAGTCACACAGAGAGCCCTTAGATTTCAGGCTGGCAAGGGGCTTAGGTACTACCCTCTTTCAGTTCAGTTGGTTTAAACCTGTCCTAAAAATAGTAATCGGGTTCTAGAGGATTTCAATATCACTGACTACCCTCAATTGGTCATAATTCCATTTTAGCAACCTTTTCTTGCAGCCAGAATCATCGCGAGAGTTTAGTCTCAATGAGTGTAGCATACTGCTACTGTTCTATGGCCAAGTTGGTCAATTTAAAGGTTCTAAGGTCAGTTGGTTCTTAATGACCCCTTAGAAGACCCATATTCTCCTCGTTCCAACACAAGGGATATCGGTACACACTAAAGTGCCACACCAACGTAGCTACTGCTTCAACCGTATCGGTCTATGCCGTACAGTTCCCTCACAGTTTATTGCTACTTACCTAAAGGGTATCCCCAGATCCGGGTTAAGATCTATAGTAACTTCGATACAAGCCCACAAATATAAAGCATACAAAGAAAACAATTGAAAACACAATGATCTAATCCTAAGGTACACCTCACTTATTAAGATCATCCCCAGCAGAGTCGCCACAAAAGTCTAACAGGGTTATCCCCAGCAGAGTCGCCAGTTCTGTGATACGGTGGGAAGAGAACTGACTGTTTTTGGAATGCTGGTTTACATTTTGCGTTTGTTTTTGCAAAATATCGCGGTAAGCAAGAGTCGCCACCGTATTTTATTTTATCCAACAAGGAAAGGAAAAAAGCACAGAAAAATTCCTTTTTTGAGATGTTTCTCGGGTCCGAGGGGTAGATTATAGAAAGGGAAGGTGTTATCACCCTTTCTATCCATGGTTATCCATGGGCTCTTAGGTACTTGCTCAAAGTGTTTTCAAAATTTTCTTTTCTTTGTGTTTGTGGGTTTGAAAAGAGTTTTTTGTTTGAAAAGGAGTGTAAGTGTGAAAATTTGTTTCGTTTTGAAAGAGCAAGTATCTAAGAACCATCTACCTACTCGAAAAAGGAATCAATTTGTGCTAATGTCCTTTAGACAGTGCTATCCCACTATGAATGAGTAGGTAGCACCGTCGTTGGAGTTTTAAGGGTCAATTCGATTAAGGGACGTGCGGTCACTAAAGAAATGTTAGGACGCCTTAGCGGTAACCCTAATGTCTTAGATCATTTTTCCGAGGCAACCGTTTTGAGGCAACTATGACCTTTGGACAAGAGGGCGACCTCTAAAACTTCCTATACTCAATGACCACGTTCGAAGGCAACCAAGTGAGGTGTACCCTAAGAGTGCGCATGTGCGAGTGTGTTGTTTTCAGTTTATTTTATCTTTGTACATGTCAATGGTTATCTATGTTGATTTTAAATTAAACATTCGATCTTGTCAAGCATTCCCTATTACCAAACATCTAACAGTTTATAAGTTGCGGAAATTAAATTGCGGAAATTAAACTAACTATTACAAGGCGTCGGGTATTTACATCACCAAAAGCAACCCTTGAAATTAAAATGCGGAAAATAAATAAAGCGATAAAAATATTTAAAGTCCTAATTATCTATTACATTCCAGAAACAGATACAAAATTGGATAAAAATGGATTGCGTGCGAGAAATTAAATCGAGTGCGAGTTTTTAGGGTTTTGACCCTTTGATTATTAAAGAAAATATTTTTTAGGTTATTTTGAATTTATGGAAGAAATTAAATTAAGTTAATTATTAAATTAATAAACAAATTAATTAATTAATAAAAATGATATTTTTGGATTTTTGATATTTAAAGAAAAATAAAAATAATTTGATCAATGTTAATGATACCTAATTATCTAAGTTGATTTTAATTATTGCAAAAAGATATCAAAGTTATTCCTAATTAAAATTGATTACCTTAATATTATTAACAAAAATAAAAATGCTTAAATTTAATTTTAATAATTAAAAAGTTTTTTTTTTGGTTTTTAATTCTATTAAAAAAAGTTTTGATTGGTTAGTTAAATAATAAAAGTAATAACAATAAATAAATCAAAGAAAATAATAAAAGAAAAGAGAGAGTTTAGGAGGTTTTGGGCCTGATTTTGGGAGGTTTTGATAGCAATTTCCAAGGCCCATTTGTGTTGGCCTGGCTGACTTTCATGCATCCCATGTGGCACTTTGACTAAGGAGTATGATGCACGTTCCATCTGGACCACCAGATCTGGCCTAGGGTCATCTGGCAGGTGATTGAAATAGGGAGTATAATGAACCATGCCCCTGGGTCAACACTGGATCACTTGAAGAAAAATATTAACAATGCAATATGGGAGACCTGGGATTTGAACCCAGGTCGTGTGAGTCATTGGACAACACCTATACCACTCCACCAACGTGTTTCATTTGTTATAGTATTGGACAATAATAATAATATGGGAAAAATAATTAATATGCCAAAAATAAAAAGAAAATGTGCCAAGTTTGAATCTACCACTAAGAGAGGGACACATCTTCATCTTCTTCGTTCAACCTTGTATATTTACCTGCGGATTTATATCCGCGGCTAAATTCGCATGTCCAACCTAAAATCCGTTTTAGGCCATGAAAACAACCCCCAAGACCATGGTTGTGTTCGTCTGCCTCCCCTGGTCGCGTCTATGTCCATCAATGGCATCAATTTTGCCTGTAAATAAAATGCCCAAAAAACAAACTACGAAACCCTAGGTTCGGTTACAGGGCTACAGCTCATATAAATGCAATCAAGCAATGCCAAAAGTTCAGAAATTGAATAAGCATCATGAATATACCAAAGATTTGTCAAAAAATGCAAGAATATGGGGTTATGATTTCGAATACAGGGCGGTATTTTGAGATACTTACAAAGCTTTAGGGCGCGTATGGAGATTGGTTTTGAGTTGGTTATGCTTCAATGGTTGTCCAGCAATGGAGTAGTGTTGAGTTTTTCCCCTGAATTTGCCTCTAAGAACGATTTCAGTTTCACACTTTTTTTATCAATTTTCAAGTTTGGTTCTTGATGATTCTGCAGCCTCTAGCCCTTAAATTCGTGTCCTTTCACTTGTATATGTACGCTGCAATGTATTAGGTCAACTTTTGTGGACTGAATCCTTGCACATTGATGCCTTGAGATTGGATTTGATCCTCCATTGAAAGCTTGCCTATTTTGTCCAAAATCCAATCTTTTTTCACATGGAATGCTTGATACGAATTTGATCCACTTGATGATGATGATTCAATCCTGAAATATCCAAAAAGAGATCAAATAATAATTGTTTGGATTTTATTTGATTTAAATTGATTTAAAATGAAATAATTCATTAAAAAATCAAATTAAATAATAAAATTGATAAATGGTCACAAGGCTGAAGCTAGGACACGTGTGTAGTGTGATAAGATCAAATCAAGTGGAAAAGAATGGGCCCATTTGACAAAATTTGATGTTTTGGGGATAGTTGACTTTTGGCAATTTTGCAAAAATTCCCAACTTCAACAATGCATAACTTCTTCAATTTTGAACTTTTGGAAGTGTTCTTGGACTTTTTAGAAATCTTGAGATGTCCTCTAACCAACCCTTTTGGTATCATCTAAATTTTATATTCCATTCTCAAGTTATAACCTTGGAAACAAAGGTGTTTTTGTTGACTTTCAAAAATGACCTATAATGTCCAAATTTGTAACTTCTTGTGAGTGCATTTCTTGATCTTGGGGGTATGAAGATGTATTGTAGGAAACTGAATCCTATTCAAAATGAGCTTTGTATGGGTCATTTCTCATAAAGTATGAGAAAGTTATGCTTGGTCAAAGTTGAGTTGACTTTTCCTGCAAAACCCTAATTTAGCAACTTTTGAGTCTTGATGAATTTTGAGCAATCCTTGGTGAATCATGATAAACCCTTGATCAAATGATGAAATATCCTTCAAAATGAGAATGTTGACAAAAAATCTTGAAGTTTGATTGTTTATAGGTCACAGTTGGCTTTTGCCCTAGCACAGTCGATTTTTGAACCTTTTGAGCATTTGACTGAGCAAACTTCCTCTGCAAGGCTTGAAATTTGGCATGGATGATCTTGAGAGCATATTAGGACATTGGGGAGAACTTGAGGTCATTTGGACTCAAGGACCTTGATGCAACACAAAACCCTAATTTGAGGTTGACTGCCTTAGGAGATAGCTTGATTGTCCAACTCTTGAGCAAACTTGAGCGACTTGGAGATTTTTCTTGCCATGTTTTGAGAAATATGAGAGGGAAAATTTTGGGGTACAACAAGGATGATCTTTTGCTGCCAGAGAAATAAACTCTAATGGGGATGAAGATTTGAAAGCTACCAGAGATTATAAAGCTCTGTGGGGAATGAGAGGTCATAATGTCATTTGTCTCTGGATCGTATATGCACTGTACTTGAAACATGTGTTGAATGAGTGTCAGAATGACATCCATCTCTGGATCGTATCTGCACTGTACTTGAATAGAATCTGGAGTAGGTGTCAGGATGATATCCATTTTTGGATCGTATCCGAACCGTTTCTAGATGAGAATCTGGAGTAAGTGTCAGGATAACATCCATCCTTGGATCGTACCTGAACCCTTTCTAGATGAGAATCTGAAGTAAGTGTCAGGATGGCATCCGTTCTTTGGATCGTACCTGAACCGTTTCTAAATGAGAATATGGAGTAAGTGTCAGGATGAAACTCGTTCTTGGATCGTACCTGAACCGTTTCTAGATGAGAATATTGAATAAGTGTCAGGATGACATCCGTCTTTCGATCGTAACTGAATTGTTTCTAGATGAGAATCTGGAGTAAGTGTCAGGATCACATACGTTCTTGGATCGTACCTGAACCGTTTCTATATGAGAATCTTGAATAAGTGTTAGGATGACATTCGTCCGTGGATCGTACCTGAATCATTTCTAGATGATATGTTGAAATAAGTGTCAGAATGACATTTGTCTCTGGATCGTATCTGCATTGTACTAGGATAGAATCTGGAGTATATGTCAGGATGACATCCATTTTTGGATCGTACCTGAACCGTTTCTAGATGATAATCTGCTTTATTCAGAATGTTTCTGTTGGGAAATATCGAGAAGCTTGGCGACTTCATTGGGGAATTTTCGTTGGAGTAGTAATTTGGAGATTTTGCTCTGTCGAGGGTATGATAACACCTGACATCAATAGGATGCATGCTAAGAACATGGAAGTGACCTTGTAGTAGAATGCCTCTGTCTCGATACCTGTTGTAGAAAATATTAACTGGGGATTTTGTAGATGGTTTGACTATTATCCTAACACTTGGAGTCCTTGGTGAATTCAGATCAGGGTAATAAACCTTCCACTGATTAGACAAGTGACAAGATGAAGGGACGTAGTCGTACGCTTTAATCCCTAACTTTTGCCTGGACTGTATTTTCAGATTTTCATTCCACCAGGATACCCTTTTTTGCCCAAGCCTCCTTTTCAAGTTTTCGACTTGCCGGGTGTACGGATTTTTTGTTTTTATCCTTAATTTGTGCCTAGGCCAGTCAACCTAGAAGGTCTTTGTTCATGCGTAGTATTTTCCGACTATGTCCATGTTCATCGGGTATGGAGAATTGTCAATGTCCATAGTAGTAAGTGTTGTCACACTTCCAGAAGGCGTTTGTTTGATCGTACATGATTCATTGCTGGAATTCATACCCAATGCCCCAAGTGATTCAGATGGAGATCTGCCCCTGGCTATTCGGCATCTATGAGAGATTACTTGAATCTTGACTTGACTGCCCCAGGTGATGGACAATGATCATGTCGTTCCCCTTGGTTGGAAGTGTTTTTCCACTTGAGGTGATCCTTTTTATTGAGAAGGTTTTTTTTCACTAGATATTCATCATGCGAATTTCTCTGCTGTTGAACAAATAGTCATATGCAAATAATGGTATTTTAAGAATGCAAAGCTTATGTCTGTCTTGAAGTTTGAAAATTAATTTTTTAGTAAAACAAATAAATTTTGTAAAAGTGTGATGTCAACTCAGGATTTATAGCAAGTCCTACAAGAGTCAGGATACCTTTTGTAACAGTATGCTCTCGAACTAACCCATGCTTCACCTAGGACTTTTAAGGGTTGTAACGTGGCCTGGTTCACGGTTTAAGAAAAAAAGGATAAAGGCTCAAAATTTATTTGTACCCACCCACTCTTCGTGATGTTCTTCAGTCTTATGCTCAGTTAATTGTGCATTTTGAATCCCAATTGAGTCTGGCATCTTGTCCTTGATGTTCTGATGATGGTTCGGATACTGAAAGTTTATTTTGAAGAGGCAGTCAATTTTGTAATCTTCTTTTTGTCGAGGATTTGTAGTAACCTTTTTTTTTGTTTTCGTTATCCCTTCTTTTTCCTGAACTATTTCTTTTGCGATTACAGTCAGCGGGATGCCCCAGTTTTTTTCTTAAGTCTCCTTCATAGGTTTTGACTTAACGGGCTTTTCTTTTGAAAAATAATGACTGTCTGCTTTGATGATTATGCGGAACCATCATTGTATTTTGATTTGGAAGGACGTCTTTGATGCCATTCATTGTGTACGAAGCGGAAGATTGTGACTGAATGCGTGCCTGAATTGACTGAGAAACTACCCTGCCCCAGGTTATGATTAAGGGTTTTAATTTGCGTGAAAAGAAAAACTCATACTTCTTTGGCTCCAAGGGGTTGACTAGGGATTATCTTCCTTATAACTCCGCTGTTTGGGATTTGAAACAACTCCTGTACATCGTCAACAAGGTTTGTTCAAAAGAATATTGTATGGATTGTGGTATCGTTTTCGTCATCCTCCCTCTAAAGGATTATAGCTTTTGATCGAGAGTTAAATATCACAAAAAGGAAGTAAAACATAATTTATGTATAGTGACAACGAGTGAAATAATTCAAGACAAACATATGTAATGCATTGATGAAATAACAAAGTTTGACATAAATAAGTGTTCGAACAAATTAAAAGTCAATTATAACTTGAGAATACTAATGAAAGAAAATCCTTCTGGTCAAAACTTGTCACTTTAGATGATGTGCCTTTGATGAATGGAAGAAGAATTCCAGTTGACCATCTTGTGCGAATTCTAGCGCTCCTTCGCCAATCAAGTCTTGAATTTTATTTCTCAATGTCCAACAGCTATTGGTGTCATGTCCAAGACTGTTGGAGTGGTACACACATCTTGCATTTGGATTGTACCTTGGGGAGGCTGTGTTGGGATTTTGAGGAGGGTCCCTTAACGTAATCAGCTTGGCCTCCAACATGTGTTGCAATTCTTGAGCCAATGACATGTCGATTTCGGTAAAGCGTCTTTTAGATGTATTCCGCTTACACCGATTTCCCCGTTGTTGTTGGCGAGGTTGTGGTTGGGCTTGTAACGTAGAAGCAATTTGGAAAGGTCTACTATCCAAGCCAACTTTTTGTCCAATCAAGGGTTGATGAATGACCTGACCCCCAGCCTCGATTGTTTGTTTCATATGGTTGTATTCGTCTTGATGAAGCTTGTTGACAATGGTCCTTAGCTCTTCTTGTCCCTGGGATAGGCTTTGGATAAGAGCCATCTGCCCTAACATTTGGATTCTCATTGCTTCCATCTCAACCTGCAGTTGTTCAACCTGGTCATCCTTGTTGTTATCAGGATGTTTCTTGGTCAGATTCCCAGCGAGGATTGCTTTCAATTCTTCTAGCCCCTTGGATTGGTTTAGGAACATTTCCATGAACTGAGCCTCTTGAGTTTGAAGATCTATGTTGTCTTGCTGGAGAGCCATTGCTGGAATAAACATCGAGAACATGAGAGACCTGTACAGGAGCCTACCTGTTATGCGATGACATGTATGATATGCAAATGTTTTCAAGGATCTCACGGGGGAAACAAGAAAAATGTTAGGTGTTTAACTTTACAACTTTGATTGAAGCACTTCGTATCGTTGAAGGTCCTTCTACGAGAGTCAAGCTCACCGTATCGAGTGGGTCATAGCCCCTGACTCAAGTTTTTGAGTTTTGATCTTCTGACGTCATTAGCTAGAGGAAAATAAATCCCCTTGCCCCTTGCTAGACGTCTGATTTATCATAACCTGCATCACAAACCCTTGAGATCCTTGAAATGGTTAAGGAAATGTTGTGGCATGATGTTATGATGTGTATGCTATGCGTTAAGCAAAAGTGTAAGGTGATGAAAACAAGTGAACCCTGCAAGAAATCCAAGTTATTGGATAATGACTGTAAACAAATCCTGCAAGGAAATCATGTTGTCAGATAATAAAACCCTGCAAGTAGTTCAAGTTGAAAGCAAACAACTCACACAAACAGCCTTAGGTTTAGGCTTGCATGGGTTTTAAGGTAGTACCCTTTTGAAGTTGGATTGGTTCAACCTGTCCTATAATAGTAACCGAATTCTAAGGGATCTCAATATCACCGATCTTTCCCCCCAAATTTCGTTCTGATAGACAATTGACTTGCCACCAAACAAAATTCAAGAGTCAAACCTCAATGAGTGTAGCATCGATTATCAATCGACTTTGGGTTTACACCAAAGACGACTATCTCACTACGTCCTAAAAAGCCAAGTTGGTCAATTAAGGTGCTAAGGTCAGTTGACGCTTTATGGTACCACACAGCGTCCCTGTATTCTTCTTAATTACTCAAGGGCTACCAGAATACACCAAAGTATTGCATTAATATAGCTACTGCTTCAACTGTGTCGGTATACCCTGCACAGCTCCCTCACAGTTTATTGCTACTTAGCTAAAAGGAATTCCCCGATCCGGGTTTCGGATCCAAACAACCCAAATAGATAACCTCAAAAGTAAAGCAAACAAACAAGAAAACAATTTAGAAATGATCTAGAACCTAAGGTAAACCCCACTTTTATAATATAGTCCCCAGCAGAGTCGCCAGTTCTGTGATACGGTGGCAGAAATGACTGTTAATACTGGTTTTGCATTTGTGTTCACAAATGTCATGGTAAGCAAGAGTCGCCACCGTCTTTTATTTTATCCAACAAAGGAAAAGGTAAAAAGAATAGAAAAAACCTTTTTTTCGAGATGTTTCTGAGTACGGGGGGTAGATTATAGAAAGGGGAGGTGTTAGCACCCTTTCTATCCATGTTTTTCCATGGGCTCTTAGGTACTTGCTCATTTTTAAATTATTTTTGTGTGTGTTTTGAAAAAGTTATGAAATTGCCTTAGTGCGACGTTTAACTTTATGGTAACCCTTGTATCAGTCCTCAAGGGTGTGATAAAGTGTTTTGAAAACTTTAGTTTGAAAAGTTTGTTTGAAAGTGTATGGTGTAAAAAAATTGATTATTTTGAGAAAATACTTAAAAGTTTCTACCTACTTGAAAAAAGATTGTTCGTTTTCTTATTTTCTTTAGACATTGATATCCTACTATTAAGGAGTAGGTAGCTCAATTGTTGGAGTTTAAGGGACAATCAAAAGGGATGATTACGGTCACTTAAGGCAACAGGGTAAGATCTCTTAGTAACTGTCCTAAAACTCTAAGATCACTTTTTTTACCGAGGCAACATCGAAAGGGTCATCGAGGGACTAGTGATCTTTCGAATTAGAGGACATCCACTAAAAATTTTCACGTTTCGAGAATAGTGGCCGTTTTCCGAAGGCAACTGAAGTGGGGCATACCCTAGGGGTGAGCATGTGAAAGTGTTTGTTTAATTCAGTTATTTATCTTGCATCGTTAGTTTTGCTAACGTTTTTTGTTTTCACTCTTTTCATACAAGTCTAATTACTAACAGTTAATATTTTGCAGAAATTTAAAGTGCGGAAGATAAACCTATACTATTACACGGCTTCGGGGATGGGGTATTTACAATGTCCAAAGCAATTGGGGGGAAATAAAATAAAGCAATTAAAGGATCCTAGATAGTTATTACATCCAGTATACATGTACAATAATGAATAGAAATTGCAAAAATAAATTATGTGCGCGGAAGTTGAAAATACGTCTATCAACTTAGTAAAAAAATCTTTTTGCTTATTTGTTTATTTTTTATCTAAGAAAATAATTAAGTTAATTATCCTAAAGTCTAATTAGAAGATGAAATTAATCAAGAAAAATAGTCTAAATTCTTTTTAGTTTTTATTATTATGAAAAGAAAGTAATTAAATCTAATTTAAATCCTAAGTTCTATTTTATTTTAAATTAAAGAAAATAGTTAAAATATAATTAATTAATCAATTAAAGAAATTAATTATTTAATTAAGGAAAAATTAGTCCTAAGTTTTTTTTTGATTTTTTTTTAGTGTTTGATTAATGATAAGCAAAGTAAAAGAAATAAATAATAAAACAAAATAAAGAAAAATTAAATGGGTTAGGATAGCAAAATTAAATGGGGATGCCAATTTGAAAAAACGCTAGGCCCAAGATTGAAGGAACCCAGAGGCTGTATTGGGATCCAGTGAGGAGAAGCCTTGAGGGCGTATGCTGAATCTCACGTTGAAGCTCTTGGATCTGACTGTGTTGACATTGACAGGTGTAGATCTGATGCTACATGATGCGCGTGCATAGCCTGGCTGCACTAAATCATGGTTGAGAACTTTTGGGCGTGAGGAATCTTGAATGGATGGTAGTAGGTGCTCCTGGGAAGCTCAGGATGCTGATGGAGGACTTGAAATAGGCTGAAAGAGTCTGGAGACTTCTTTTTTTTAATTTCACGATTTTGATAATTTTTGCAATTTTTTGGTGGTTCTTCTCAAGAATTTTCCGTCCATATGAAGCTTTCTAGTGTGTTGTATATATAGTGGAGATGGAGGGGACAAGAATAATTTTAGATATTTATTTGAAATTCTTGAGAAATAGGATATACAACACTATAATTCTAGAATAATTTAACACTATAACAAATAGGATATACAACACTATAATTCTAGAATAATTTTAGATATTTATTTGAAATTCTTGAGAAATATGAATAATTTTAGATATTTATTTCAAATAAATATACAAGCCATAACTTTTTCGTCCATTTTGTCTTTTTATAATTTTGCATTTGAAGAGTTTATCTTGATGTAAATGGTCTTGACAAAAAGTGCCTTTTGTTAACTTTTTGAAAATGACCTGTAATGTATAAGCTTGTATCTTTCAAATGGTGCATTTCTTGGACTTTTTGGATTCTCTTCAAAATGGGCCTTTGTGGAAAAATTTCTAAAAAAGTATGAGAAATTTATGCCTGGTCAAAGTTTGGTTGACTTTTCCTATAGAAACCCTAATTTGTAGCTTTTGAATTTTGAAGAATTAGGAGCATTTCTTGAGGAATCATGATCAACCCTTGATCAAATAATGGATATACCTTCAAAATGTTGATGTTGACTAAAAATCTTGAAGTTTGACTGTGTATAGGTCACAGTTGACTTTTGACCTAGCATAGTTAATTTTCCAATACTTGAGCAATTGTCTGCGCAAACTTATTGAGCAAAGCATAAAACTTGGCATGGATGATCTTGAGGACATGTTAGGACCATGGGAAGCATTGGAGACCATTGGAGACCATTGGAGCTCAAACATCTTGATGAAAATGGAAACCCTAGCTGGGGGTTCATTGCCTTAGGAGGAGAATTTGTCTGATCAATTCTTGGGCATCCTTGGGGCATGTTAAGGATCTCAATAGGCATGTGTTGAGTAAAATGAGAGCGAAAATTTTGGGGTACAACACTTTGGAAGTTCTAAGAAGACAAAAGGAAAGAGTATCCATAGCATATAATAAGAGAGTTAAGGGCAAAGTCTTCTCAAATGATGATTTGGTTTGGAAGGTGATTTTGCTAATGGATCGAAAGAATAAGTTATTATGGAAATGGTCCCCACATTGGGAAGGCCCCTTTTGAATCATTCAAACATTCACTAACAATACCTATGAAATCTAAGAACTGGCAGAAGATCGAAGAGTCTTGAAAATTAACGGTAAGTATTTAAAAAAATATAAACCTTTTCTTCAAGATTTAAAAATTACGACATAATAGTAAAATAGTAAAATAACAAAGCCAACATGGTATAAAATAAAAGGGCGCCAAAATGGCTCTATCAAAATATTACAAAAGGGATTTATGAAAGAGCTAATGCAGAATGGAGAAAAACATTCAAATACAAATTTCAGAAAGGCAAGTTATCCTTCATCTTGTCATACTTTGCCTTCAAGAATCCTAGCATGCAGTTAATCAAAGCTTTGGTTGTGCAAAGAGCAGAGATCTCATCTTCTAAGCCTCTAACTTCATCTATAAATTGAACGCTTTGAGTCAGCTATTCGTTGTCCTCGTTGTTATTCATGGCTTCGAGAACTCTCTGACGGTCCTCTACTTTAGAAATTTGTTTCTGCAACTCTTTAATTTGTTGTTTCTAGAGCATGATGGATTTAGAATTCTTACCATGTTCCTCTTGGGAAAGCTTGAGAGTTTCTCTGTGTTTTTCAGCTTTCTCTGATAATTCGAAGTCCATGGACCACTTAGTCTCTTGAAGGGTTTATTTTTCTGTGATCTTCGAATCAACATTGATATCCCTTAGAAAATATGCTTCCAGATTGCTGATAAGGGTGGTCATGTCGATCAAAACCTCAGCTGTTGTAGAGGGGAAATTAACCAGATCAGTCCTGTTAATGAGCTTCCTTAAAGAGACGCCAGTAGTAGCATTTTCCTTCACAAGTGCGAACAAGTCGACCCCAAATAATTTTTCCTTAATATTTAGGAGAAGTGCTTCATTAGTTTCACCAGAAGAAGTGCCACTTGAAGTAGTGGTTGGACTGGGGAAAATACTTTGCGCAAGAACTCTTTTCGATCATTGAAAAGTTTGATATACTCCAGAGGCTTAGTCTTTTTAAGAAGCTCCATTTCTTCGAGTGAAATAAGTGTATCTTAAGTAACCATAGGAACGGACATTTGAGCCTGGGCCACTTCAGGATTATCGATTTGATGTGGATTTTGTTGGGGTTGATCATAGTTGTCATTGTTTCCTTGCATTGTTGTATCATCTTTTGGTGGATCTTACTTCTCAGCAAATGTTTTGTTGGCTTCACTCGTCAAATCCTCATCTTCATCAGAAACCCCTCTATTTTCTCTTGGGGAAGAATCAACAGAATGATTTTCTTCTGAGCTTGTGTTATTAGGTTCTTCTTAGACAACAGTGTCTTCCTGATCATCGTCAAACTCCTTTGTCTTCGAATTTTGGGAGGAATGAGGTGGAGTTGGGACTTCTTGCTAAAGATCTTGCATGTGAGTGCCAGTAGTGGAACCCTTATTGGAATCCTTCGCTAAGGAAGGATGGATTGATAGAGTGTTGCTGCTATGAAGTACTTCATAGTGAATTGGAGATTCAGTAACTTGAAGTTGTTGATCCTGCGAAATGAAGTGTTAGTCACCAATGAGAAGATTTAAAGGAAATTTAAGGCTTCCTTTAGTGGAAGATTATTACCTTTTCTCCCTCCGCCCCAGGGCTCCAATTGTCACTTTCGATTTGCTCCAAGATATGGACCACATTCAAGGCCAAACTTTCTTTCTTTTTCTTTGGTATGAGGGGAAGTTTTTCGACTGTACAAGTTTCCTATGAAGAAGAACCTGCACTAGAAGGCTTCGACTTCTTTTTATTCTTAAGCTCCTTTGCAGTGTCTTTGGAAGGCATTGCATCAGCCTTTTCTGTAGCAGTGGTTGAATCATCATCGGTATGTTTTATTTTCTTGGGTGTGAGAGGTGGCTTCCCGCTATCCTGCCAAAAATTAAAATGTAAACAAGTTACATAATTCAAAAGGTAAAACAGGTAAAAAGTTAACAAAATTTACATTTTTTACTTTGAGTGTTTCTTACGCTTCCTCAGAGGCATTGGTTGTCAAAGGTTGAGGTTGTGGGGTTGCTTTCGCAGACCCAGTAGACGTGGTAGGCTTCACCGTCTTGGTGTGTTTTCTTTCAATAGCTGCAAAGTAAATGTATGGTTAGAATCATTTCGAGAAGAGATAAATGTATTCGGAGTAGCCAAGGAGTCCTTGGTTTCCACGCCTTCACTTTCTGGAGTGTCCATTCTGACATGTTTTAAATCCAAGTGAAGGAAGCCTTTGAAACCATACAAAGTTTGCTTGGTCGCAACCACTCATTTTTCGAGTTTTAGAGCATCTTGTTTCATGACTTTGAAATTCCCCTTAACACTTAACCAACTAGGATAAGGTGGATACCCATCCAAAGCAAAGTCATCTGTAGTAAATTTAGGGAATTTTGGAGGCTCTAATTGAAAAGCCAAGTCATACCGATCCTCAGGTTTGACACACAATGGTATTTTCAAACGTGGGAGTTTTTCTGTAAACTTTTCCTTTAAAATGAAAGATGCGTCTCGAGTGGTTTGACCAAGATCAGTAGGCTTGTAGACAGTTTCAAATTACTTTTGGAATGCCTGGATCTCCTTGATGTTTCAATACATACCTTTCTTTGTCTTGTCCTGCACAGAGGCAAAAGCTTTGGTTATATGATTATTGAAGTTAGTGACACCAAACATATTGGAGACATAATGTTCTTGCCACCAGCTTTCAAAGTCTTGAGTACAGAAAGTTAAAGGTTTGAATGGGACAAGATTGAGGTGGAGGAAGCCTGTGAACTTGCTTATAATTTTCTTCACTTTGATAGTTGTGAAATTCATTCCTCTATGACAGATGTCACTTTTGTGGTGGTACAATGGTTCAGGAAGGATTTGGCAACGTCCAAATTATCTTGTGACAAAATTGGGTTGGTAAGTAAGTAAAATATTCTAAGTTTTCTTGGGCGTAATTCTGGTAACAAGAAGTCTAGGGATCATAAAAGCTTCCCAAATATGGAAGGATTTTGTTTGCTGTTCAGTCAAAAGGCCAACGAGAGGTCTTGTAAACCATTATGGGCCATGGGTTCTTTGAGAAAATGGTGCCATTGAAGGGGTAAATGTGTACCTCTTCGCAAACATCATCAGGTGCCTAGTGAAGCACTCTTGAAAATTTTTCCCTCCGTCATCTGGGGTTAAATGAACTAGTCTAGTCCCTTCAGCAGTCCTATTCTAGATTCCAGAGTCAGATTTATCAATTGGGTTTGTATTCGAAAGGGAAGGTTCGAAGGTGGAATTAAGCCACAACTTAAGTAGCCAATACAGGACAGCCAGTAAAATGTTGGTTTTTGGTTCAAAGTTTTTTAATCTTATGGAAGCCTCCCCAAGGCTCTCATACAGTACATCAAGAATTAGTTCGCTCAAGCAAACATCTCGACCAACATAGAGTTGGTTGGCGAGGGTCAAAAATATTTTAGCAACTTGTAGAGATTTGTAGCATAAGACACATCGAGAAATCCATAAAGAAAGAAAAGCTATGTGTTCCTGATCACTAACTTCGTCTATCAATCCCAAGTAGTGGTCAATAGAATTGTTGTAAGTGGGAGAAGCATTGCTGAAGTCGATGGAGTCATCAGCGTCCAAGTTAGGATCGAAAGTCTCTCTTGTGGGTCAAAGGCCCGTGATTGCAGCAACATCGAAGAGTGTTGGAGTTAACATTCCACAGGGTAGGTGAAAGGTGTTATAAGTACTATCCCAGAAGTACAGGGAAGCTGTTAGCATTAGATGACAGTATTCAGGGCCAAACTTTGACAGATGAATCAAGTCGAAGATTCCCAGGTTTTTCCATGTTTTCTTTTTCGCTTTCTCTATCATAGCTAACCATCTAAGGTACTTCTTGTCTTCTTTCGATGGAACTGATCTAAAAGGTCTCAGAACTTCTGTGACGAAGTCTAGCTTAAAGGAAGTTTCATTTTGTTCTTTACCCTCTTGAGGAGTATTTTCCTGGGGAATTGTTTCGTCTTCTACCTTAGTGTTTTCAGTAGATTTCTTACTAACCCTAGGTTTACTAGCTATGGGTCAAGTCAAGTGGTAAGCAGGAAAAAATCTCTTAAGTTTTGATATATCTGATACATTGAGTATAGGACCCATATATCCTAAGGTATCATAAGCAAGAGTGAAGGGAGTCATTACCTGAGATGCGTAGATGGCAATTTGTTCATTCCTCATAGATGGTGTGGGAACAAATGATTGATTTCGAATCATGATAGGTTTTGCTACTTTGAGTAAAGGGTTGGAAGCAACATCATCTGTGTTTTATTTACTCTTTCCAAACTTTGATTTCTTCTAGGACGCCATTGATTGTGTTTTTGAAGAAGAAGAAGTTGTAGAAAAGTTTGTTGAGGTTTGGAAGAAGAAGGGAGAACTTTTGATTTGAAAAAGTGCAGAAAAGAAAAAAGATGAATGGTATTAATTTATATGAAGGGAGATTGAACCGTTTTTGATGGAAAAAGGGAAGTTGAACTTTTTTAGTGGGACACATGTAAGGTGATCCTTTGCTTGATGAACGGTTTTTGTAAGTTCCAAAGTTAAGACTATTCATCATAGCTAATGATGAGATTTATAGATACCCATATTGCGATTAGACGTTTGAGAATCAAAAGTCATTATGATAATGACGTCATAATAGTTGAAGTGGTTGATGAGTTGTTCAAAAGGTCGAAATTTGAAGAGATTACAAAAAATATGCATTTCTGGTTTCGAAATGAATATTTCTTGGGGGCAATTTGTTGGCTGGAAATTTTGACTAAGGAAAAATTGAGCTGAGTCAATGATCTGAAGATACTTAGAGAATTGTTTGGCTATTTTGTTTGTTAAAAGCCACGAAGATTCGAATTCAAAATTCATTAAGAGATTGATGGATAGTTCGAATTGCAAAATAAAGTTATTATTCGAAACATGGTTTAAGACTTTATGTTTCGACCGTTATCATATTTTGGCGCTCAAGATGGATAGCGAAGGTTTTGAATTCGAATATTCATTCTTATGCAGAAGGAAGCGTGGAATCTCCTGGATTGTTGAATACATGCCAACGGAAATGTGGCATTAGTTTGTTAGAAGACCGTTAGGGTCAAAGTTCTATAAATTGTAGCTTTTGTGTTTCAATTTATGGTGTTCACATCTTTGTACAAAATACTCAAAATACTTAAAGTACCAGTGTTCGATAAAAAAGTTAACAAGAATGTACGTACGATGCACCATATTTTGTATTCAATGTCATTTACATTCAATGAAGTTTCTTTACGTTATTTACGTTCTTTACAATTCCCAGTCTAGACTAGTTTATATTTCATTACTTTTATAAAGAAGTTTCACTTCGACATATGAAGTGATTCCTTTTGTTTAAAGAGATTATCATCAAAACATGCTTTCTAAATATTTGAACACAATAGTCATGAGATCAATCTAATCGATCACGTGAGTAACTGAATCTGTTAAAGGATTTAGAGGATCAGCGGTTGTTTACCAAATTCCAGGGTAAACACAGGGGAAATCACTTTAAAGGTATGACATGGAGTCTCGATAAATTCTCCATCCATCTCCATGCATCCGAATGAATTGAGGTGGATGACCATATACTCCTCTTCTTCACAGACAGTCTCAACTTTTCCTTTTACCAGATATTTGAGTTTCTCGTGCAAGGTGGAGGTGACAGCACCTGCCCCATGGATTCAGGGGCATCCCAATAAACAAGAATAGGCTGGCCGGATGACTATTACATAGAAAGTGGATTCAAATATCTGTGAACCCACCTTGACTGGGAGGTCTACTTCTTCATGTACCATTCTTTTAGATCCATCAAAGGCTCGCACTATGATATTACTGGGCTTCAACATAACCCTTTCACAATCTAGTTGGTCAAGAGCGCCCTTTGGAAGAACATTCAGAGAAGGGCCCATAGTAATTAACATGTGAGACAACGTAGTTCCCCTGCATTCAATGGAGAAATATAGGGCCCTATTGTGATTTCTCCCCTTCGGAGTCAGATCAGCATCGGAAAAGCCCAAACCATTATCAGTTGTCAAACTCTCCATGTAACTTCCGAATTGATCAGCCGAAATTTGTTGAGGTACATGAGAAGTCTTTAGGAATTTTACCAAAGCCTACGCATGGGCTTCAAAATACAACAACAAAGATAACATGGAAATTTTAGACGGGGTCTGCCCATCTGTTAAACAATTTTGTAACCGCTTCTGCGAATGATCTTCAAAACCTCTTCTAAATCCTATCTTGAGGTATCCTTGATTGTAACTTCTTTTGGTGCCTCCGTCCGGGCAGGCTCTATCATTGGCTCTTTACTTCGAGCCTTAATAGTTGTCTTGGTTATCATAACCTGAGCAGGTGCAGAGATATCTGAGGAGAAAATCCGTCCACTTTTGGTAATTTTGCTAGTCCCCGCGATATTGACAATGTTGGGATCATCCTCTTCATCATCTTCGTCTGATAATTCTTGTTTAACGTTGTGGTAATAAACGTAAGATCCATAATTCCATGGAAAAACCTTTTCTGAGGAATACGGGATGGTCCCGGGTGTTGTAATGATTAAAGGAGCAGCTTTTGGATTGACTGTAATCCTTATAGGACATTTGGAAGAGATCCTGAAAGGAGTACCGGAGATAACAGACAAATCTTGGCACAAATTATCAGCATACATAACTTTTTCAATCAGAATAACATGTTCATTTATCAGGCATTAAACACCTTCCTCTAGTAACCCGCAGCCATTAGGTTGGACTGCACAGTAAAAACATTCTTCAACATAATCCGAAAATAAATTGGCTTGTAACAAATTCTTCTTGATTGTAGAGAGGGGAGTAACCACATCATTTATAGAGGTAATATACATCACATATTCAATAGCACTTATACCCTTGCCATGCTTGGGCATAGGTGCAATGATCATGTTTGGAGTCTCTGGAGGATCAAAATTAATTTCCTTATTATTGATCATATCCTAAATCTTGATTTTTAGGGCCCAACAATTGTTGGTGTCGTTCCTAAGACTGTTCGAATGATAAGCACACCTCGCATTTAGATTATACTTCGGAGAGGATGTGTTTGGATTTTGAGGAGGATCCCGCAGTTAAATGAGTTCAGCTTTCAACAAATGTTGCAATGCCTGAGATAAAGGCATGCCAATCTTGGTAAATTTCCTTGGCGGAGCGTCTGGCCTTCGTCAGTTACCCTATTGTTGTTGTTGTTGTTGAACAGGCGTCGGATTAGAGATCAACACCGCTCCCTCAGACTAACGGCGGTTAATTTTACTATGGCTCTTCTGGCCATAGACAACATTGACTTCCTTTTTACCTCCAAATGGCTTCTTCACAGCATTAGACAATGTATCCATTTGAATCTTCCCACTCTTGATACCTCTTTCAATTCTTTCTCCAGTCAAAAACATCTCCATAAAACTAGACAACGAGCTTCCAATCAACATATTAAAGAATAGGCCTGTCAGAGTTCCCATAAACATATCCACTATTTCCTAATCAGTCAAGGGAGTTTGCACCCTTCCAGCCAAGTCTCCCCATTTATGTGCATATTCCTTGAACCCTTCATTAGAGCCCATGGACATATTCTACAGTCGCACTCGAGTTGGTTCCAGGCCAGTGTTATATTGATACTGCTTATAGAAAGAAGACACCAAGTCTTCCCATGTCTAGATGTTGGTTCCCTCCAGCTGGTAGAACCACTCCCGTTGAGTGCCAGCCAAACTCTCTTGGAAGAAATGGACCCACGATTTTTGGTCAGTAGTATGAGGTTGTATCTTCCGAACATATGATCCCAAATGGAGTTTAAGACAAGAGATCCCCATCATACTTAGAAAATACATGGACCTTGAACTTATGTGGGATGACCACCCCCGGAACCAGACCTAGTTCACCAAAATCCAATCCAGGCACCTTCTGGATTTCCATAGCTTTAAGTCTATCCTCCAACTGCTTGTACTTGTCATCTGCAGGAGGGTACTGTTCCTCAGAGTAGTCTTCATCTTCAGGAACATTCTCATAATCCTGGTTGTTTCTTCCTTCATTCTTTATGCTTATACCTTCTTCATCTTGGTTCTCATCTTCTTCAGAGGAGACATCATCCACTTGGACTGGTTGAGCATGACCTTTGAACCTTCTCCCCATATTGAGGATAATAATTGGCTTCTTGGCCTTCTTTTTCTTGGCGTCGAGCGCCAACAACTCTTTCTGCCCCTGTGCCAAATTCAGAAGTGTCTCTTGGAATTGTGCATGTTGATCCTGGAGATCCTTGGCAGTTTGTTCGAGGACCATTTTTCTGCTGAAATAAACAGCGAGAAAATGAGAAACCTGTTTGACAAACCTGTTATGAAATGATGCATGATATGAAAATGCAATGATTTCAAGGACCTTAGGAGATTTAAATTTTCTAGCCAAGAGGAAATAGAAACAAAGATTTTATTAGTACGTTCAAATTACAATTGCCTTTTAGGCTTTCAATGAAAACAATAAGGTCTCAAAGAGACAACAAAATGAACTCCTAAAATCTATGGCTCAAATTTCTCACGGACGCTTCCTCTCTTTGCTAATGTATGCATTAAGACTCTACTCCTCATGAAGTTGCTTTGTGAGCTCCCACACTTTCTTTTTGCTTGCATAGAATTTAGTCTCAAAGGTGTCTCATTCTTCCTTCAGTTGAATCCAAGACTTCTGCAATTCATCAAGGTCAGTGGGCATGTCTGGAGGGAAGATGGTGCATGAAATGTCTCCTTCGATAACAGGCTCTATGATCACTGGTGGGATAGCTGGATATGGCATCATAAGGTCTTGAGCGCGAGCTCGTACCATTTGAGATAAGGCTTCAGAGGGATGGAATTATTCTGACCTAAATCCTTACTATCAATCTTGCTTACCATGCTCCAAGCATGTATAAACCTCTGAAGATTACCTTAAGGGTCATTTTCATAATCGAACATAATACCCTAGATGAGCGTGTCATAAGGACCATCTCTTCGAGTGTAACCAAACTGACGTAGAGCCAAAGAAGGTTTGTAAGTAATACCTCCCCTAATGCCAAGGAGTGGAACATTAGATAATTCCCCACAACAACCAGTGATAGTAATATCCTCATGAGATTAGGAACACCAGTAAATATTTGCATGAGAAAGTGACATTATTCTTTGTGACCACCTTAGACCTTGTTCATTCTTCATCACTGAGTGGGGAAGGTGCAAAATAAACCACCTTGATAGCATAGGAATACAACACATGAGAGTTCCTCGCCTCCTCATAGTACGAGTGTGAAGAGAATACAAGATGTCTCCGAGCAAGGTAGGTACGGGATTACGAGCAAGGAAAATTTTGACGGTGTTCACATCTATGAGTTGGTCTGGATTAGGGAGTAGTACCAACCCATAAATTAGAAGAGCCAAGATTTCGTCGAAATCCTGAAAACTCCTAGCATCCAGAAATAGTTGAGCCTTCTCTATCAGAAATTTAGCCAGAAAACCCTTTACTCCGCTTCTTGTTTCCCAGTTAGATATAATGTCAGACCGCTTTAGATGTAAGGCTGCTGCAATAACTTCTGGTTTTGGAGAATCCTTTAAACCGGTGAAGGGCATCTGATCAAGAACAGGTACTCCTAGTAATTGAGAGATCTCCTCCATAGTGGGTACCAACTAATAATCGGGAAAGATGAAGGAGTGATGTGCAGGGTCAAAGAACTGGAAGAGAACACTCATCATGTCTTCGTCAAAACCAGGGGTAACCAGACTGAGTAGTCGACCATGCCTTTTGATAAACGGAGAACTTTCGAGAACCCTTAAGAATAATTCCTTAAGTTGAGGAGACACCCTTACAAAGTTGACCTGGATTGTGTTTCTGCGAGCGGAGGCCATAGCTTGCAAAATAGGACAAAGATAAATTCCTTGGTCCTTGAAATGGTTAGAAAATGATATGTTATGATGTTATGATGTTATGATGTTATGATGTCATGTTCGAACAATTAATCATATACAAACAAAGCACACAAGGCCTTAGGTTTAAACTTGCATGTAGTTATAGGTAAGTACCCTTTTGTAGTTTTAGTTGGCTCAACCTGCCCTAAAAGAAGTAATCGGGTTCTAAGAGTCTCAATATCACTGATCTTTCTCTCGGGCATTGTTTCAGCATAAGCATCTGATTTGCAACCAAAATATCCTGAGAGTCTGACCTCAATGAGTGTAGCATCGAGTATCAACCAACTTTAGTCTGCACCAAATCCGGCTATCTCGCTACCTTCTAATGGCTAAGTTGTGTCAACTAAGGTTCTACGGTCAGTTAGTGCTTTATGACACCACACGACAGTCCATCATTCTCCTTGACTTAACTCAAGGGACACCGGCACCAACCAATGTGTCGCACTAACACAATCGACGTCTCAACCGTATTGGTGTACACCGTATAGTCTTCATGATCTACTGCTACTTACCTAAAATGCCCCAGATCCAGGAATAGGATCTTTACAAGAATAACCCAAACAACCCTTAAATATAAATCAGGAAAATCAAACAATGAAATAATTTAAATGTGAACTATCTCTAAGATAACCCCACTTAAGAGTTTCCCCAACAGAGTCACCAGTTCTGTAATATGGTGGGAGAACTGACTTTTAGGTTTTGCGTTTAATCGTAAATGTTTTGGATAGTAAGAGTCGCCACCGACTTTTCTTTTATCTAATAAAGGAAAGAGTGAAAAGAACAGGAAAGACCATTCGAGATTTTTCTGAGTAAGGGGGGTAGGTTATGAAAAGGAAAGGTGTTAACACCCTTTTCATCCGTAGTTATCTACCGGCTCTTAATCGCTAGCTCACTTTTTGAAAATGCTTTGTGTTTGTGTGTTTGAAAGAATATTTTGAAAAGATGCCTATGTTCGGAAAACTTTGTAATGATTCTCGTATCATTTGAGATGCTTACAAAGTGTTTGTCTTTGAAACTATTTTAGAAAAGAGTGTATATGTGAGAAAAGTTTTTGTTTGTGAGCAAGCGACTACGAGTTATCTACCTACTTAAAAAGTCTTTGTTCTTTTCCTCTTTTCCTTTAGATAGTGCTATCCTGCCATTAGTTAGTAGGTAGCCCTATTATTGGATGTTTTGAAGGGAAGGCGTGGGTCATTGTACAGTCACAAAGGCAAATCGTAGGACACTTTAACAATTGTCATAAGGAACTAAGATCGTTTATCGAGGCAGCATCTAAGGGTCATCGAGGTACTACTATCTTTTTAACCGAAGGGTCTTTGCTAAAGCATCCCGCGTTTAAGGGACACGACTATTTAAATCCGAGGCAACAAGTGAGGGTCACCCTAGAGGTGCGCGTATGTGAAGTGTTATGTTTCAGTTATTTTTATTTTGGATGTTTGGTTATCTAACTTTTGCTTTTATGTCTTTCCATGCACACCTAATTAATATAGCAATTAAATATATACAAGTGCGGAAAATAAAATGCGGGAAATAATCTACGCTATTACATTGCTTCGGGGATGGGGGAGTATAAACCATAAATTGGGGGAAAATGAAAAGAGGTCCTAATCATCTATTACAAACTATTGACAGTTACAATATTGGAAAATAAATATGAAAAAAAGTAAATGAGCGCGTGGAGATTGAAGAGGGAAAAGATATTAATAACCCTAAAAAATTTCTAAGTGTTAGAAAATATTTTTGTTGTTCTTTTTGTTATAGAAAAATGTTTCTAATGTGAAATAAAAATTAAACCTAATTCTAATTAATTAACTAGTTAATTACTAAAAAAAAGTAATTAAATTAGTTTAATTTTATTTACAAAAAAATAAGTTAACTAATAAAAAACTTAAATCTAATGTTTTTAAGATTTTATGATTTTATGATTTTTTTTATTAAATAAAAATGATTAAAAAAAAGAAAACAATTTTTTTTAAATAAAAAAGAAATAAAATTGGGCCTGCAAAGAAGCAAAATGGGGGTGATAAAGAAGAAAAACATCCAGGCCCATAAGCGTTGGCCCAACTGCCTGCGTGATCTGGTGAAAATGATCTCAGGGGTTACACCGTGAGGCTTGGTTAGATTTGAATGGAGGAGGTATATAGCATGCGCATGTTCACTGATTGCACTGGATCTGTAAAGAAAATGTTAGAAAAATAAAATTGTCCTACGCCTGGATCAAACCCGGGACCAAGCATAGATAAGTCTTAAGAACATGCGCGCTGCCACTGGGGTGGCCTGTACATCCGGTATGTTAATCAAATCAAAACATTATATTTAAAAATGGAAACTAATATTAACCAATAAAATAAACGTGCCTGCAATGGGACCTTGTCCTTTTTGAACCAACGAATCACAAAATGACCTGATGCCACACAATTATTCAGGTGAGTCTGACCACCCCCCACGGTGGTCAACTTCTTCTTCTTCGATTGACCGAAAAAAGAAATCTGCGAATGAAACAAGATCAAAGTCCAAGGTTCATCCTACCGCCCCAAAATCATATGCTACGAGTTCAACCATGGCATTGGTTTTGTCTGAAACCCACTATTTATAGGGATACGAGAAACCTGTCCTCAAAACCCTAACGATGATATCTGTAACACAATGGGAGAACTGACTTGGTTGTTTTGCGTTGGATCGCAAATATTGTGGTTAGCAAGAGTCGTCATCGATTTTCTTTTATCCAAAAGGAAAGGTTGAAAAGAACAGGAAAGACCTTTGAGATGTTTTCTTGAGTTAGGGGGGTATATTATGAAAAAGGAAGGTATTAGCACCATTTTCATCTGTAGTTATCTACGGGCTCTTAGTTGCTTGCTAGATCACTTGCTTTTGTTTGGAAATGTGCTTTGTGTGGTTTTTGAAAGTATTTTGAAAAGGCGCCATTGTTTAGGAAAACTTTGTAATGATTCTTGTTCATTAGAATGTGTACAAAGTGTTGATCTTTTTGCAAATGTTTCAAGTTTGAAAGATGTTTTGAAAGTGTTGGTGTTTGTTTGAAAATAGCAAGGATGTTTTTGGTTTGAAAATGAGCAAGCAACTAGGAACTTTCTACCTACTCAAAAGTCTTTCTTGTTTATTTCCTCTTTCCTTTGATATTATTATTTTACCATTGATTGGTAAATAACCTTATCTTTGGATGTAAAAAGGGACGTGCATGGGTCATCGTATAACCATGATAGAAATGTTGTGAAATATCTTAGAAATTCTCTTTGAGCGACTAAGATCATTTTGAAACGCAACTTTGATAGCGTCATCGAGGGACTATGATCTTGTATTTTTGATTGCTTTTGCTAAGATACCCCCACATGCATAATATGACTATTTTATAAGGCAACAAAGTGGATTTACCCTAAGGGTGTAAGTATGCAAGTGTGTTGGTTTATATGCATTGTTTTGTCTTGATTAAGATTTTCTAAGAATTGATTTTATCTTTCCATACAAATCCTAATTTACTAGCATTTATATATAAAGCATTAAATTGCAGAAAATAAAAATACTAAGCTATTATATTAATAGGGGAGGGGGTGTACAAATTTACAAATGGGGAAATTGCAAGAAAATTAAATCTAAATAATTATTACAACCATATTGAATATTGTACAAAAAATAAATAAAAAATGCAAGAATGTAAATTGAAAAAGAAATGATTTTTGTTTGTTTTTTATGAAAGGGTTTAGTTTTGACCTAATTAAAAAATAATTAAGGAAATTAACTAAAATTAAAACCTAAATTGATTAACAAATAAAAATAAGTTAAAAATGGTTTTCTAGGGTTTTTTTATGAAAAGGTTTTAAATAATAGAAATAATAGGAAATTTAATTAATTAAAATAAACTTAAGTTCTAAATTAATTTTAATTGCAAGAAAATAATATAATAGTTAAACCTAAACCTAAATATAAATTATTAAGAAAGAAATTAATTTATTAAGAAAATGTTTTCTTCTTTTAGTTTTATAATTAAATAAACTAAATAAGTGTAAAAATAATAAATAAAATATTTTTGGATTTTTATTAATAACAATAAAAAATAATATTAATAATAATACTAACAATAATAATAATAATAAAATATAAAGAAATAAAAAAATAAGAAAAAAGAAAATAATAATGAAAATTGGGCCAGGGGGTGCTGAACATAGTCAGGGGTTAGTAAAAGAAACAAAAGTAACCAGGCCCATGTTGGAGGCCCCAAACCTGTTCAAACAAAAAAAGAAACAAAAAATATGAAAAAAAGAAGCAAAACGGACGCTGGGGTTCGAACCCAGGTCCAAGAGGAGACAGACGCGCGCTTTAACCCTTGGGATGGTAAGACATTCGTTAACATTGGCACAACAATAAATACATAACACATAACTTGCCCTGACTGTACTTCATCTTCAACCTCCAACCAAAGGATCTGTAACTTGCTTATTCTTCAACCATTTTCAAAAATGTAAACATGAAACTTGTGTATTTTTTCATCACGAATCCAACCATGTAACTAATTTAAGCTAACATTCAAAGATAAAGATGAATTTATGAAAGTACCAAATTCTGACCTAAATGTTTCAGCAAGTTTAAACTCAAAATTCTTCATGCTCAAGCAACATAAATGAAATCTATGGACATGTATAGTTTCAGGGTAATGATATCTATATTCTATCATCACAAATGCAAGCCTAACAATGCCTATATGAATAGTTCAAAAGTCAGAAAACTCACCTTGCAAGAGGGTACCGTGTTTTGAGTTTGAGCAGGTTTTGATGAGTTCTAGTGATTGGGTTAGCTTCCTCAAGTTCCCAGGAAGCTAATGTGATGCTTGGCTTAAGATGAAAGTGGCTGAGGAGTTCTGGAGAAGTCAACTTCCAGAGCTCTGTTTTTGGTTATGGAGGTTGATGAAGATGGAGTTACAGTTATGAAACAGGGTCAAGGATGATTTTTATTTGATGCTTAGAAGCTTTAGGAACCAAAAGGCTTGGAAACGCAAGAGGGAGACGTGAGTTTCAAGTTTTTGGTCAGATTATGCAACAATGTAGTTTTGTGATACAATTCTGAGTTTTTGTGTGTTTTTGAGCTTGTGTATTCGTGTGTTTTGATGCAAAAAACTTGTGCATAAGTAAGGAAAAGGTTTTGAGGCTTGAGAGGGTCAGAATCACACAAGTACAAGTTATGGGATTTTGCTTGTTTTTGAAGAAAAGTGAAAATGTAGTTTCAAGACAAAGTACAAGCATGGACTGAGTTGTTTTAAGACTTTATACAAGTTTCTTTTTGGTTATAGGTTGTGTGTGATCAGAAGAAAACAATTGCAAAGCTCAAGAACTGATTTTGTGGTTAAAGCAACTTTACTAGAATGGCAATGTGCATTTTCTTCCTAAAATAGCGTTAAGTATGGGCAATGCATTGAATGCTTGAGTTAAAGCCTCTAATATCTATGCCAAACATTAATTATGGAGTGCCAAGCAAGTTTGAGGCCTGCAAAGCAAAGATTGTGTAGCCTAGCATGGATTTGAATTCTTGTTCACCGTGAAAATGACCTATAATTCAAGAATGAAATTCCAAATTCATGCCTTCGATTCTCCTTGCTCAAACATGATCTCAAGGAGTAATTGGACATTTTGTAAAGCTTTTAATGTTATCTACAACCCCTCTTTGAATCACTTTTGAAAATTCCCCTTGGAACTATGTGAAAAATTGCCATGAAGTTAGGTTAAAATCCTACCTAAACTAGGGCAAAATTTCACTAAGTTTCCAAGTTTCAGGAACACGTATTTACAAAATCATAACTTAAAATCCATCCATTTCTAGGAGAAGTTGTGTAAAGCAATGATCTCATTGAGATCTACAACTTTCATGTTTAAAGTTTCCTTTGAATCATCTTGCATCATGGTGAAAAATTGGCTCAAAGTTGTGAAAAAATATGAAGTTTTCAACACTTAGAAAAATTTCTAAGTTTGGAAACTTTGACTTTTCAAAATAAAATCTTGACTTTTTGATTTCTTGATGAACAAGTTTCATATTTTGACATGTTTTGATGAATTGTGATCTTTGACACTTGATTTTGACAAAAATGTCAAAGTTTGACTTTTCAGTGTGCAGTTGACTGAAAATCAGCTATCAAACAAATGACCTTGAGCAATGTTTTGAGTCATGACATTGGGTCAAAATTATGTATTTGAAACATTGAGATCATGTCTCAAACCAAATAACCATTTGCTAGGTCAAAAATCAGAAATTGCCCTTTCTTAGTCAAAACCCTAATTTTGACCATTTTGCCCTTTTGATGATCTGATCAAATTTCTTGAGGAATTGTGGTCCAAACTTAATAAAATGATATATATGAGTTCACAATGTTGATATGGATAAAAAATTATGAAGTTTGACTGTAAATTGGCCACAATTGACTTTTTTCCCAATACAATTGATTTTTAGATCAACTGATCAATTGATTGAGCAAAAATGTGATCCAAGACTTGAAACTTGACATGAGCAATCTTGAGGGTCCATAATAATCCATGAAAATCATATGAGGCATTAAAAGTTCAATTATCCTTTTGCAATCTCAAACCCTAATTCCAGTCATCAGTGCTTAAGGAGGGATCTTGAGCTCATCAACCCTTATATAGTCTTGAACCAAAGGAGATCTTGTGAGAAAATACTTGATAAATGAGAGGGAAATTTTGGGGTACAACAACTTCCCATGTTCAATCTTCTTAAACCTGAAGAGTTAGATTGGCGGATCCTCCATTCCTGACTTGAAGGTGGAAGATGATTGAATATTAGAGTGCCCAGAAATTTGCACTCGAAGATGGATTGTGAATGGGCTTATAGATGCCATTTTTAGGAATGATGGAGATTTGCCGGAGATGGGCTTGTATATACCGTCAAAAGGTAACTGTTGACAGAAAATGGATTAAGTCTGAACTTGATTTCAATGAAAATGAATCAGAATAAATCTTTGGAGCGATTTATCTGAAACTAGCAGAAGTCTTATATGTTGTTCAACTGGGAAGAATCAGAATAAATCTTGGAGCGATTTATCTGAACCAGAAGTGTGCCTACTAGGAAAGAATCAGAATAAATTGTTGATAGATTTATCTGAACCAGCAGGGATTTGGATAAGAATAAGAATAAATCATTGAGAGATTTATCTGAACCAGAGAAAGCATCTGCGGGAAAGAATCAAAATAAACCGTTGAGAGATTTAAACTGAACTGGCAGGGATCTGGAGAAGAATCAGAATAAATCGTTGAGAGATTCATCTGAACCATAGAAAACATCTGGGGAAAGAATCAGAATAAACCGTTGAGATATTTAAACTGAACCAGCAGGGATCTGGAGAAGAATTTGAACAAATCATTGAGAGATTTATCTAAACCTGAGAAAACGTTTGCGGGAAAGAATCAGAATAAACCGTTGAGAGATTTAAACTGAACTGGCAGGGATCTGGAGCAGTATCAGAATAAATCGGTGAGAGATTTATCTGAACCAGAGAAAGTGTCTGCGGGAAAGAATCAAAATAAACTGTTGAGAGATCTAGGCTGAACCGGCAGGGATCTGGAGAAGAATCAGAACAAATCATTGAGAGACTCATCTGAACCAGAGGAGATGCCTGCGGGAAAGAATCAGAATAAACCGTTGAGAGATTTAAGCTCAACCGGCAGGGGTCTGAAAGAAATATTTTTTATGTAGAAGGTTGACCAGCCTTTTCTTGGGAATTGATCTCTAATTGACTTGTTGAAAATTTGACGATAATTTTCTGTTGATTGATATTTCCTGAAAAGATGAAAGGTTAGTTGCATGCAATGTCATGATGTATGAAATGCATGGTATAATGTTGTTTCTCAAAATAAATGAGATCGCGCTGTATGCATTTGCGTTGTTAATGCTATGACGTATGGATGTAATGTATGGATGTGTTTAATTGTTATGCCGCAGTGTTGCTGGAGTTGGGAAAATAAATCCCTGAGTACTGTTGGGGATGAGGAGTGTAAGTCTTTATATTTTAAAGTTGAAGTGTTAATGAGTTTCCATTTATTAGAGAAATAAACTCTGTTGTGAAAGGGAAACATTGTGTATTGCTTGTGGACCTCATGAAATCCTGCTGGGGAATCCTGAGAAACTGGGCGACTTTCACTGGGGAATCTTCGGAGCGGTAACCAAAAGTTTTTTTTCCGTCGAGGATGTGAGAGCACTTGATACCATTAGGCTGCATACTGGAGATATGTTAGCGATCTTGTAGTGGGACGTCCTGAGTTCCGCTCTTGCTGAAAAAGATACCTGCGGGGGATTTTATGGAATAGTCTAAAGATATTATCCTATTTCTTAAAGCCATTAGTGTCTGTCTTTCTATTTTATGTTCCTCTTTTTTGTTCATTTGTAAACAGTAGCCACGTTCAAATGCATATGTTCAAAAATAATCATTGGACATTTTCGCAAACAAAACACGAAAATAAAAGAAAAACAGATAGTTTTGCACTTTCAAAGGGATATCTTTGTATTAACTTGAATAAGCATTTTCGTATAATGAGACGAACATTCTAGTAAGAGAATATCATCGTAAAAAATGAAAATTGATACAAAGAAAAGATAGATATGTGAAATAATCCCATGGGGTTCCCATTCTGCTATAGCCTTCATGTCTCTGATCATCTCATCCACTTGCCGCCTTGTCCGAAGTTGATTGAATTGATTAGACCCGTTTGAGTTTGTCAGTCGATGCTAGAGGTTGTATGTAAGGTCATCCAATAGGACATAGTCATACGATTTAATTCCCTAACTTTTTCCTGGACCGCCCTTTCGGGTTTTCAGTCAACCGGGATACCCTTTTTTGCCCAAGCCGCCCTTTCGGGTTTTCAGCTTGCCGGGTGTACATATTTTTTTTGTATTTTATCCCTGATTTCTCCCGAACCTTTGTAGCTCGCTGGGATGCCCTAATTTTTGTCTAGGCTAGTCAACCTAACGGGTCTTTATTTATTGTAGTATCTTTTGACTATGTCCGTGTTCACAGAGTGCGGAAAGTCGTTGCCATCCATAGTGGTTAAGATCATTGCTCTACCAGAGAATATGCTTTTGATCACAAATGGTCCTTCGTATGTAGGAGTCCATTTCCCCTAGGATCACCTTGTGGAAATATGATACGCTTGATTACTAAATCACCAACCTGATATATCTGACGTCTGACCTTCTTATTAAAAGCTTTGATCATGCATTTTTGGTACATCTGACCATGACAGACATCCATAAGCCTCTTCTCATCAATCAAGTTCAACTGGTCAAGTCGAGTTTGAATCCGTTCATCTTCATTTAGCCTTGCATCCTTTATGATTCTCAGAGCAGGTATTTGGACTTCAATTGGTAGAACAGCTTCCGTGTCGTATACCAAGGAGAAGGGAGTTTCCCCTGTTGATGTGCGTGCCAAGGTACGGTAACCATGGAGATCAAATGGTAACATCTCATGCCAGTCCTTGTAGGTCATTGTCATCTTTTGTATGATCTTCTTGATGTTTTTATTAGCGGCTTCTACAGCGCCATTCATCTTCGGTCGGTAAGGGGAAGAGTTATAATGCCGGATCTTGAATTACGCGCATAGTGCAGTGATCATAGTATTGTTGAGATTCGTACCATTGTCTGTGATGATTCTCTCCGGGATACCGTACCAACATATGAGATGAGATTCTGTTTGATGAATCGGGCCACAACATTCTTGGTAACGGAAGCAAAAGAAGCAGCCTCAACCCACTTCATGAAGTAGTCAATGGCCACCAAGATGAAGTGGTGTTCATTAGAAGTTGTAGGTTTGACTTCTCCAATCATATTGATGCCCCACATCGCGAATGGCCAGGGAGCAGTCAAGATGTTTAGAGGAACTGGAGGCACATGTACCTTATCAGCATAGATATAACACTCGTGACAGGTTCGTGAATGCTGATGGAAATTTGCTTCCATGGTAGACCAGTAATACCCTGCCCGTAGGATCTTTTTAGCCATCGTGTGCCCACTAGAATGGGTGCCAAAAGTGCCTTCATGTAGATCAGCCATGATCTTGTCTGCCCCAACCTTGTCAACGCAATGAAGGAAAGTAGAGTCGTGGTTGCGCTTGTAGAGAATGCCATTACTAAGGAAGAACTTAGCAAAGAATCTTCTCAAGAACTTCTTATCATTGACTGAAGCTCCCTTCGGATACTCTCGGGCCTAGAGATACCTCTTGACTTCATGGAACCAAGGCTTGTCCACTACTTCTTCAGTATCGATCTTGTGACAGTAAGCTGGTTCATCCATCCGCTCAATGGTGATTTGGGGAGTCTCGTTACCCCACTTGAGTTTAAACATGGATGACATAGTGGCTAGCGCGTCCGCTAGTTGATTTTCCTCTTGTGGAAAATGCTCAAAGGTAATTTCCTTGAAATATGGGATTAATGTCAACACATGTTCTTTGTAGGGGATGAGATTAGGGTGCTTCGTGTCCCATTCTCCTTTGATCTGACTGATGACTAAGGCTAAATCTCCAAATTCACTTAAGGATTTGATTCCCAAATCTATGGCAGCTTTGAGACCCATAATACATGTTTCATATTCCGCCATATTATTGGTGCAGTTGAAACAAAGTCTTGCAGTGAAGGGAGTATGACATCCTTCAGGGGATATGATTACAACACCTATGCCAATGTTGAGTGCGTTGGAGTCTCCGTCAAAAACAAAGGTCCATCGGGATCCTTATTCAGGTTCTTCATATGGTCTGAGTTCTTTACAATTGTTTACCATCATGATGTCTTCATCTGGGAACTCGAATTTCATGGACTGGTAGTCATCCACAGCCTGATGAGCAAGGTGATCGGCTAGTACACTGCCCTTTATTTCTTTTTGGGTAGTGTATTGAATGTCGTATTCTGTCAGGATCATCTGCCATCTTTCTATTCTCCTAGAGAGGACAGGCTTCTCGAATATGTATTTAATTGGATTCATCTTGGATATCAATAAGGTAGTATGGGTCAACATATAATGTCTTAGATGGCGAGCAGTCCATGCCAGAGCGCAGCAAGTTTTCTCGAGCAGTGAATATCTGGTTTCACAGTCGGTAAACTTTTTGGTCAGGTAGTATATTGCATACTATTTTCAGCCAGACTCGTCATGCTGCCCCAGCACACACCCCATTGAATTTTCCAAGACAGTTAGATACATGATCAAAGGTCTTCCCTCGACTGGTGGCATCAAAATAGGAGGCTCTTGAAGGTACTATTTGATCTTGTCAAAGGCAGCCTGGCAGTCGTCATTCCATCTGACTACTTGATCTTTCTTCAGTAATTTAAAGATTGGTTCACAAGTAGCGGTTAAGTGAGAAATGAATCTGGAAATGTAGTTTAGCCGTCCTAAGAATCCTTTGAATTCCTTCTCGGTGCGAGGAGCGGGCATTTCTTGTATTGATTTTACCTTTGCAGGTACCACTTTGATACCTTTACCGCTGACAATGAAGCCTAGCAGTTTACTGGACCTCACCCCAAATGTGCATTTATTCGGGTTCAACCTTAGCTTATATTTATTTAGCCTTTCAAACAGTTTTTGCAAATGATCAAGATGTTCCTCTTTAGCTTGAGATATGGCTATCATGTCGTCCATATAGACCTCTATTTCGTGATGGATCATGTCGTGAACTAAAGCTACCATGGCGCGATGATAAGTTGCCCCAGCATTTTTCAACCCGAATGGCATAACCTTGTAACAGAATGTGCCCCACTGTGTGACAAAGGTCGTTTTCTCCATGTCCTCAGGTACCATTTTTATTTGATTATAGCCTGAGAAACCATCCATAAATGAGAACACTTTATGTTGTGAGATATTGTCAACCAGAATATCGATATGGGGAAGCGAGAAATCATCCTTAGGGATTTCCCTATTCAAATCTATGTAATCCACACACATGCGTACTTTACTGTCCTTTTTAGGCACTGGAACAACATTGGAAACCCATTGTGGATAGGAGGTGATGGCTAAGAATTTGGCATTGAATTGTTTCATGACTTCAATCTTGATCTTCTCTGACATGTCTGGCCGCATGCGACAGACTTTCTGTTTTACTGGAGGGCAATCTTCTTTTTTCGGTAGACAATGGACCACGATATCAGCATCAAGTCATGGCATGTCTTTGTATGACCAAGAAAAGGCCTTAACATAGTCATGTAGTAACTGAGTTAAACCGTTCTTGACACTGGGATCCATATTGGAACCTACCTTGACTTCTTTCTTGTCCTCTTCGGTACCTAAGCTAACCGTGTCAACCAGTTCTTCGTGGGGATGTATGGTCCTTTCTTCCTGTTGTAGTAACCTGACTAGTTCCCCTGGCACTTCACAATCTTCCTCACCTTCGTCTTCGGCTTGGCAGATCGGATTTTCAAAGTCACAATAGGCCATAGCAGAATCGTTACCCATGGGATCCTGAGTGGATATGGATCTGCATTTTGATATGTAAGTGTGTGTAAGAGCATAGCTATCGTTGAAAAAATAAAAATGTAGAAAAAGATGAACAAAGAGCGTAAAGCTTGCATGCAAAAAATATCCATGATTCATTGATGACCTATGAAAATGAAGTAACAACCCTTACAAATGGAATGTTATGCCTCAGGTAAGACGCACAGTTTTAAAAGTCTCAATTGTTTAATTATTACAAGTCCAACAAAATTTAAAGACAATTACTGTTGGATAAAAGTAATTGGGACAAAATCTTTGGCTTTATAGTTGTTGAGTCCTCCGCTGATAGTTGGGAAAATCCATTCTTCCAAGTCACCGCTGTCATCACTATCCTCCACTGTGTTGACTCCATGGTTGTTGATCCGCAAAGGTGGTCCCCCGGAACGAGCACGACGAACAGCTTTCTGGGCTCCTGAAGTAATACACAAACCAAATTTGTCAGACTTGTAGGGGATATTCGGGAGTTGGCCCCAGATAGTACACCCACCTTCTTCGACTACTGGCTTGGCATCTTTTAGAGAAGACATCTTTAGCGGAGGTCTTGTAATCTTCGAGACTTGGGAAACAATCTTGGTTGCTGCCACTGTTTGTGGGACTTCCTTGAAATGCTGACACGGAGTTTTGATGAATTCACCATCCATTTCCACGTATCTGAAGGAGTTCAAGTGACTGACCATATATTCCTCCTCTCCATGGACAGTGATGATTTTTCCCTTGATTGGGTATTTCAACATCTGATGTAATGTAGAGGTGACGGCACCAACGTTATGAATCCAAGGTCGGCCCAATAAATAGGAATAGGAAGGGTGAATATCCATTACATAGAAAGTTGAATCAAAGGTTTGAGTTCCAACTTTAATGGGGATGTCCACCTCCCCGTGCACCATTCTCTTTGAACCGTCGAAGGCCCTTACCACTATGTTGCTGGGTTTTAAGGTTAAACCTTCACAGTCTAGTATATCCAGAGCCTTCTTGGGCAGCACATTCAAAGATGACCTAGTATCAACCAGGACATGGGCCAAAGTAGTGCCTCTTCATTCGACAGAGATATGCAATGCCTCGTCATGTTTCCTCCCTCTAGGTGTCAGATCAGCATCAGAAAAGCCCAAACCATTAGCAGCTGTTAAACTGGCCACACAATCTTTGAATTAGTCAGCAGAGGTTTCATGTGGCACATGGGCAGTTTTAAGAAATTTTACCAAGGCCTTCGCATGAGCCTCGGAGCACAACAATAAAGCTAGCATAGAGATCTTTGAAGGGGTATGCACTAGTTGTTCGACTACATTGTAGTCGCTTCTCTTTATAATTTTCAAAATTTCTTCCATCTCCTTTTTGGAGGCCTCTTGGATAGTTACTGATCGCGCCTTCATCTGGACAGGTTCAACCAAAATTCCTTTGCCCCGAGTCTCGGTTGACTCGGCGATAGGGTGTCATTAGGGATAACCATAGGAACTGTAGTAGTAGGAACAAAAGCAGGGATGATCACAGGACCGGTAACAGTTTTCGGAGGAGTGATCTTAGGGGAGAATACTCTTCCACTTCGGGTTATTTTTTTGGTTCCCACAATGTTGCCGATGTCGGGGTCAGCCTTCTCAAAAATCGAGTCCTCATCATCCAGCCAATCCTGCTTGACTCTGTGATAGTAAACGTCACCCTCATAGTTCCAGGGGACAGTTTTATCTAAGGAGTAAGGGACTGGCATAATAATTATCAGTGGAGTCACCTTTGGAACAGATGTAATCCTAACGGGTCTTTTGGTGAAGACCCTGGAAGGATTGGCGGAAATGTTTTTATTGAAACATCCTTGTAAGAAATGGTTGGAACGGGAGTCTTTTCAAAAAAAATCTCTTTGTCATCCATCAGGCGCTGGACACCTGCTTTTAATAAATGATAACCAGTTGGTAGGGATAAACAGAGGTGGCAGCCTTCACCACAGCCCGAAAATAAACCGGCCTTCAACAGGTTTCTCTTGACAGTCAAGAGAGGAGTAACAAGCTCATCAACAACAGTAACCATCATCTTCAACATCATTAACATCACGGCCATGCTTGGGCATCGGAGCAGTGATAACATTCGGGATCTCAGGAGCATCAAATTCAATTTCTTTTGCTTCAAGAAGATCTTGCACCTTGTTTTTCAAAACCCAACAGCCATTTGTATCATGGCCTGGACTTTCTGAATGGTAAGCACAACGGGCGTTTGGGTTGTAACGGGGAGAGGCTGTGTTGGGATTCTTCGGAGCTTCCTGCAAGGTTACCAGATTAGATATCAACAAATGTGGCAAGACTTGAGAGAGCGTCATATTTATCCGGGTAAATTTTCTTACTGGTCTTTCTGTTCTAGGCCGGTTGTCCCTTTAATGAGCAAGTGCAGGCTTAGGGATCATAACGGCCCCTACCGTTGGACGGCCTTCAGTTCTGTCCTGATTCCTTTGATGGTATGTAGCACCAACCTCTTTTTTCCCAATGAATGGTTTTCTCACGACATTGGAGGATGCATCTTTTTGGATCTTCCCACTCTTAATCCCAGCTTCCACTCTCTCCCCGATCAAGATTAATTCAGTGAAGCCGGCTGAGGAGCTTCCAGTTAGATGATTAAATAAAAGTTCGGATAGGGTACCCAGAAACATGTCCACTAGCTCCCTGTCAGACAGGGGAGGCTGGACTCTCCCTGCTAAGTCCCTCCACTTCTGAGCGTAGTCTTTGAAACCCTCGCTTGAACCCATATCCAGACTCTGGAGTTGAGTATGGGTGGAAGAAAGGTCTGTGTTGTATTGATACTGCTTATAAAAAGCAGCGGCCAGGTCTTCCCAGTTATGTATATTGGCCCTCTCCAATTGATAGAACCAATCTAGCTGAGTCCCGGATAGACTATCCTGAAAGAAGTGGACCTACAAATCTTTGTCAGCAGTGTGAGGTTGTATCTTCCTCACATAAGATCAGAGGTGCATCTTGGGACACGAAACCTCATCGTACTTAGCAAACATTATTTCCTTGAACTTTGGTTGAATTACAATCCCAGACACCAAACCCAGCTCTTCAAAGTCCAGTCCGGGCACTTTCTGAATCTCCATTGCACTTAGACGCTCTTCCAGATGTTTGTACTTCTCATCAGCTGGAGGATATTGCTCTTCAGAGTAAACATCGTCTTCTTCCTCATCCGATTCTGGATGGTCAGTCACTTCCTTGTTTTCCCCTTCTTGATTATCCTTTTCACCTGATGATGTTGCAAAGTCTAGGTTTCGTCTAGCTGGCCCTGGGAACCTTCTTCCTAGATTTAAAACACCGGTTGATTTCTTTGCTTTCTTCTTTTCTTTGATTAGCAAAGTTTTCAAATCCTCTTGTCCTTTTGCCAAAGTCAAGAACATTTGTTGAAACTGAGCATTCTTCGCCTGGAGATCTTTTACTGTCTATTCAAGATCCATCTCACTGAAATAAACAGTAGAAAGATAAGGAGACATGTTGTAAGAAACATGTTTGTGTTATGATGAATGAAGATGCATATGCAATGATTTCAAGGAAATTAGAGATTTAAATTTGCTTTAGACAAAAAGGAACACACATCATATTAACAAATCAAAGTTTGAGTACATCATGCCTCTTTGGGCTTACAATAAAAGAAATAAAATACAAAACTCTAAGACAAAAAAGTTGAATGCATCCTCTTTGGTGCAATGTAAGCGTTCAGACTCCCCTCTTCCTGAAGCTGCTTGGTGAGTTCCAGAACTTTCTTCTCGCTAGCATAGAATTGGGCTTCAAAAGTGTCTCGCTCTTCCTTAAGTTGTATCCAATCCCTTTGCAAGTCTTTGAGAGAGATGGGCATGTTAGGATGAAGGATAGTGTATGGGACATCTCCTCCTACAACAAGCTCTATGATAACTGGGAGAATGGAGGGGTAAGGCATCATCAGACTCTGAGCACGGGATCGTACCCATTTGAGATAAGGCTCATGAGGGATGGAATTCTTGTTCCCCAGTTTCTTGATATCCACCTTGTTTACCATCCTCCAAGCTTGCACAAACCTCTGACGGTATCCTTAATCTTCGCTTTCGTAGTCGAATATTAAACCTTGGATGAGAATCTCATGAGGACCATCTCTTCGGGCATACCCAAACTGTCGTAAAGCTAAGCAAGGGTTATAAGTGATACCTCTCCTAACTCCAAGTAGATGGAAGTTAGGGAATTCCCCACAATGGTTAATGATAGAAGTATCACCCGAGGATCTTGAACACCAATAATATCAGAGTGGGTGAGGGACATCATCCTTTGAGACCATGTCAATCTTTGATTGCTCTTCAATGTTGATCAAGGTAAGTGTGAAATGAACCACTTGGAGAGTAGGGGAATACAACACAAAAGGGTACCTCTTTTCTTCATGGTGCAGGTATGGATGCAATGTAAGATGTCTCCCAACAATGTAGGTATAGGATTACGTGAGAGAAAGACTTTGATGGCATTTACATCTATGAATTGGTCCGAGTTGGGGAAAAGAACCAGACCATAGATGAGAAGGGCCAGAACATCTTCAAAGGCTTGAAAATCCATATCTTCTCAGAACGAACGAGCTTTCTCTAATAGAAATTTGGCTAGGAACCCTTTGAATCCACTTCTAGTCTCCCAATTTGCTATGATGTCGGCTCTTTTCAGATGTAGAGCTTCGGCCATGACTTCAGGTTTCTGGATCTCTTCTAGACTGGTGAACGATATCTGATCAAGAACATGCACTCCTAGTAGTAGAGAGAGCTCTTCTAGTTTAGGTACCAACCAATAGTCAAGAAAAGTGAAGCAATGGTGTATGGGATCAAAGAATTGGAAGAGAACACACACCATTTCTTCTTGGAAATTGAAGGTAGCCAAATTGAGGAGTCGTCCATATTTCTTGGTAAAAGGAGAATCTCCGAGCACCCTTGATGCTAACTCTTAGAGCTGAGGGTATGCTTTCACGAAGCTGATTCAGATGGTGTTTCTTCGGACGGAGCTCATGGCCTACAAAACAAAAACAAAGATAAATTCCTAAATCCTTGCAATGGTTAGTGAGATTGCATATGATGTTATGATGTTCATGATGTTATATACAAGTAAGCATATACACACAACGCAAAAACAAGTCCTTACGCTTGCATGGAGTTTGTAGGTAAGTACCCTCTTGAAGTTTAGTTGGCTGAAACCTGTCCTAGTTAATAGTAATCGGGTTCTAAGGGATCTCAATATCACAGACCTTTCTTTTAGGCATTGTCCCATCATAATCAATCTTTTCTTGAGGTCGGGATATCCCAAAAGTCAAGTCTCAATGAGTTTAGTATCGAGTATCAACCAATTTTCAGCTTTCCACCAAAACTTGTTATCTCACTACGTCCTAATTGGCCAAGTTTGTTCAATTATGGTTCTAAAGTTAGTTAGTGCTTCATGACGCCACTCAACGGCCCCTTATTCTCCTTGATTCATTACAAGGGATACCGGTACCCACAAATGCGTCACACTAACATAGCCATTGTTTCAACCATATCGGTCTACGCCGTACAGTTTACACAATCTATTGCTACTTACCTAACAAGGTGTCCCAGATCCGGGTGGAGGATCGAAGCAAGCCCAAACAAGGAACCAAAATATAAAGCAAGAAAGTCAAACAATGAAAGCAAGTAAATGTGATCTAGCCCTAAGGTAACCCCACTTTTAAGTAAATCCCTAGCAGAGTCGCCAGTTCTGTAACGCGGTGGGAGAACTGACTTGGTTGTTTTATGTTTGATTGCAAATGTTGCAGTTAGCAAGAGTCACCACCGACTTTTCTTTTATCCAAAAGGAAAGGTTGAAAAGAACAGGAAAGACCTTCGAGATGTTTTCTTGAGTTCGAGGGGTAGATTATGAAAAGGGAAGGTATTAGCACCCTTTTCATCCATAGTTATCTACGGGCTCTTAGTTGCTTGCTAGATCAATTGCTTTTGTTTGAAAATGTGCTTTGTGTGGTTTTTGAAAGTAGTTTGAAAAGGCGCCATTGTTTAGGTAAACTTTATAATGATTCTCATTCGTAAGAATGTATAAAAAGTGTTGATATTTTTGCAAATATTTCAAGTTTGAAAGATGTTTTGAAAGTGTTGGTGTTTGTTTTGAAAATAGCAAGGATGTTTTTGGTTTAAAAATGAGCAAGCAACTAGGAACTTTCTACCTACTCAAAAGTCTTTCTTGTTTATTTCCTCTTTCCTTTGACATTATTATTTTACCATTGATTGGTAAGTAACCTTATCTTTGGATGTAAAAATGGACGGGCATGGGTCATCGTATAGCCATGATAGCAATGTTGTGAAATATCTTAGCAATTCTCTTTGAGGGACTAATATCATTTTGAAAGGAAACTTTGATAGCGTCATCGAGGGACTATGATCTTGTATTTTTGATTGCTTTTTCTAAGATAACCCACATGCATAACATGGCTATTTTATAAGGCAACAAAGTGGATTTACCCTAAGGGTGTAAGTGTGCAAGTGTGTTGGTTTACATGCATTGTTTTGTCTTGATTAGGGTTTTCTAAGCATTGATTTTATATTTCCATACAAACCCTAATTTACTAGCATTTATATATAAAGCATTAAATTGCAGAAAATAAAAATACTAAGCTATTACATCAATAGGGGAGGGGTGTAAAAATTTACAAATGGGGAAATTGAAAGAAAATTAAATCTACATAATTATTACAACCATATTGAATATTGTACAAAAAATAAAAAAAATGCAAGAATGTAAATGGAAAAAGAAATGATTTTTGTTTGTTTTTTACGAAAGGGTTTAGTTTTGACCTAATTTAAAAAGTGATTAAGGAAATTAACTAAAATTAAAACCTAAATTGATTAACAAAGAAAAATAAGTTAAAAATGGTTTTCTAGGGTTTTTTTATGAAAAGGTTTTAACTGATAAAAATAATAGGAAATTTAATTAATTAAAATAAACCTAAGTTCTAAATTAATTTTAATTGCAAGAAAATAATATAATAGTTAAACCTAAACCTAAATATTAATTATTAAGAAAGAAATTATTTTATTAAGAAAATGTTTCTGTTCTTTTAGTTTTATAAATAAATAAACTAAATAAATGTAAAATAATAAGTAAAATATTTTTGGATTTTTATTAATAACAATAAAATAAAATATTAATAATAATACTGATAATAATAATAATAATAATAATAATAATAATAATAATAATAATAATAAAAATAATAATAATAATAAAATATAAAGAAATAAAACAAAATAAGAAAAAAGAAAATAATAATGAAAATTGGGCCAGGGGGTACTGAACATAGTCAGGGGTTAGTAAAAGAAAAAAAAGTAATCAGGCCCATGTTGGAGGCCCCAAACCTGTTCAAACAAAAAAATAAACAAAAAATATGAAAAAATGAAGCAAAACGGACGTTGGGGCTCAAACCCAGGTCCAAGGGGTGACAGGCGCGTGCTTTAACCACTAGGATGGTGATACATCTGTTAACATTGGCACAACAATAAATACATAACACATAACTTGCCCTGATTGTACTTCAACTTTAACCTCCAGCCAAAGGATCTATAACTTGCTCATTCTTCAAGCATTTTAAAAAATGTAAACATGAAACTTGTATATTTTTTCATCACGAATCCAACCATGTAACTAATTTAAGGTAACATTCAAAGATAAAGATGAATTTATGAAAGTACCAAATTCTGACCTAAATGTTTTATCAAGTTTAAACTCAAAATTCTTCATGCTCAAGCAACATAAATGAAATCTATGGACATGTATAGTTTCAGGGCAATGCTATCTATATTCTATCTTCACAAATGCAAGCCTAACAATGCCTATATGAATAGTTCAAAAGTCAGAAAACTCACCTTGCAAGAGGGTATCGTGTTTTGAGTTTGAGCAGCTTTTGATGAGTTCCAGTGATTGGGTTAGTTTCCTCAAGTTCCCAGGAAGCTAATGTGATGCTTGGCTTAAGCTGAAAGTGGTTGAGGAGTTATGGAGAAGTCAACTTGAAGAGCTCTGTTTTTGGTTTTGGAGGTTGATGAAGATGGAGTTACAGTTATGAAACAGGGTCAGGAATGAGTTGTATTTGATGTTTAGAAGCTTTAGGAACCAAAAGGCTTGGAAACACACGAGGGAGATGTGAGTTTCAAGTTTTTGTGTGATACAATTCTGAGTTTTTGTGTGTTTTTGAGCTTGTGTATTCGTGTATTTTGATGCAAACAACTTGTGCATAAGTAAGGAAAAGGTTCTGAGGCTTGAGAGGGTCAGAATCACACAAGTACAAGTTATGGAATTTTGCTTGTTTTTGAAGAAAAGTGAAAATGTAGTTTTAAGACAAAGTACAAGCATGGGCTGAGTTTTTTTGAGATTTTAGACAAGTTTCTTTTGGGTTATAGGTTGTGTGTGATCAGAAGAAAACAATTGCAAAGCCCAAGAACTGATATTGTGGTTAAAGCAACTTTACTAGAATGGCAATGTGCACTTTCTTCCTAAAATGGTATTAAGCATGGGCAATGCATTGAATGCTTGAGTTGGAGCCTCTAACAGTTGTGTTAAACATTAATTATGGAGTGCCAAGCAAGTTTGAGGCCTGCAAAGCAAAGATTGTGAAGCCTAGCATGGTTTGAATTCTTGTTCATCATGAAAATGACCTATAATTAAAGAATGAAATGCCAACTTCATGCCTTCGATTCTCCTTGATAAAACATGACCTCAAGGAGTTCTTGGACATTTTAGAAATCTTGAAATGTGCTATAAAACCCATCTTTGAATCACTTTTGAAAATTCCCCTTGGAACTATGTGAAAAATTGCCATGAAGTTAGGTCAAAATCCTGCCTAAACTAGGACAAAATTTCACTAAGTTTCCAAGTTTCATGAACATGTATTCACAATATCATAACTTGAAATCCTTAAATTTCTAGGAGAAGTTGTGTAAAGAAATTTTTTAGATCTCATTGAGATCTACAACTTTCACGTTGAAAGTTTCCTTTGAATCATCTTGCATTATGGTGAAAAATTGGGTCAAAGTTGTTAAAAAATATGAAGTTTTCAACACTTAGAAAAATTTCTAAGTTTGGAAACTTTGACTTTTCAAAATAAAATCTTGAATTTTTGATTTCTTAATGAAAAAGTTTCATATTTTGACATGTTTTGATGAATTGTGATCTTTGACACTTGATTTTGACCAAAAAGTCAAAGTTTGACTTTTCAGTGTGTAGTTGACTGAAAATCAACTATCAAACAAATGACCTTGAGCAATGTTTTGAGTCATGCCATTGGGTAAAAATGATGCATTTTAAACCTTGAGATCATGTCTCAAACCAAATAACCATTTTCTAGGTCAAAAATCAGAAATTGCCCTTTCTCAGTCAAAACCCTAATTTTGACCATTTTGCCCTTTTGATGATCTGACCAAATTTCTAGATGAGTTATGGTCCAAACTTGATCAAATGACATATATGAGTTTACAATGTTGATATGGATAAAAAATTATGAAGTTTGACGGTAAAATTGGCCACAATTGACTTTTTCCCTATACAACTGATTTTTAGTTCAATTGATCAATTGACTGGGCAAAAATGTGATCCAAGACTTGAAACTTGACATGAGAAATCTTGAGGGTCCATAATGATCCATTAAAATCATATGAGGCATTAAAAGTTCAATTATCCTTGTGCAATCTCAAACCCTAATTCCAATCATCAGTGCTTAAGGAGGGATCTTGAGCTGATCAACCCTTGTGTAGTCTTGAACCAAAGGAGATATTGTGAGAAAATACTTGATAAATGAGAGGGAAAATTATGGGGTACAACAATATCTATCATAGAGGGCGTCTAACCTCACATGTGATCGTGCCAACATGTTCTATATGATCTAACAAACACATTTGTACAGAAAAATCATGTTAGAAGCACATAAAAAATAAGATTTTAAAGCAAAAATATTTACATCACCGGTGGGATCGTAGGGACAGTATCTGGTCATGTTTAGGCTTGAATGGGGACCTTGTTGGATCCCTGTTACCCTCAGAAAGGCGATTGAATTCCCAAAATTGGTTGAAGCTAGCTGGAAACTACAATTTACGTTTGCCCTAACTTTTGAATTTTTCAATTTACGTTTGCCCTAACTTTTGAATTTTTTTGGTGATTTTTGATAGGCTTTCTTAGGCAATGAATCATGTCTTTTGCATTCGTTTGGCTTGTGTATATATATATATATATATATATATATATATATATATATATATATATATATATATATATATATATATATATATATATATATATATATATATAGAGAGAGAGAGAGAGAGAGAGAGAGAGAGGAATGGAATGGCTTCAATAATATGGCAAGAATCAAGTCATCAAGCCATGTTGTAAAACAAGAATCAAACATTTGAAAAACTTGTCATTTTGAGTTTGTTCTTTCCATTTCGAAACCTTGCATGAATATATCATGTTTGTTGGGTTGTCATAAGTTGTATTGGGCTCTAAGAAACCACTACATGCGCCTGTCCCATTTGCTTTATACTTTATTTAACTTATTTTGCATTTATTTGAATAAAACCAAAATAAATATAAATAAAATAATAACAAAACATAATACATCATGGGAGTGAGATTATGAGTCTTCCACAAGGTCATGGTCATGTTTTAAGCTCAAAAAGTTAGGACACAAGTTCAAAATTTCAAGTTTCCTCAAATTGTATTTCATGCATTTCTTCAAAATTTCCCAAATTGCACTGGTCATAACTCTCTCAATTTTCATCTTTTGAAGGTGATCTTGGACAATTTGGAAAGCTCAAGATGTCCTCTAAAATTTATATTTTTATCATTTTTGCATTTGGAGATTCATATTGATGTAATTTTACTTTACAAAAAGTGTCTTTTTGTTGACTTTTGAAAACGACCTATAATGTATTAGCTCATATATTTCAAATGAAGCATTTTTTGGACTTGATCCTAAATACAAAGTTGTAGATAATTGAATTTCCTTTAAAATTGGATTTGGTTGGGGAAAAGTTGATGAAGCATGTGGAAGTTATGTTTGGTCAAAGTTCAGTTGACTTCTCCTAAGGAAGCCCTAATTTGACAATTCTTGACTTTAGATGATTTGAGGTCTTTCCTTGAGGAATCATGATAAAGCCTTGATAAAATGATTAATATTACTTTAAGGTGTTGATGTTGACAAAAAAAATTGAACTTTGACTGTATGTTGACCACAGTTGACTTTTTACTTGATACAATTGATTTTCAATCATTTGAGCCATTGACTGAGCAAACTTGTGATGTAGGACTTAAAACTTAAAATGCACCTTGTTAAATACCTATGGAGAACCATTTAAACCACTTGAGACCTTTTCAACCCAAATTTCCTTGAGAAACGCAAAACCTTAGTTGTAAACCTTTGGCTTATGAGGAGCATCTTGACTGGTCAACACTTGGGATTCTTGAGTATTTGAGAATCCTTTGAAAGAATACCTTGAAGAAAATAGCAGGGAAAATTTTGGGGTGCAACAACGAGCATATGTACGCCCCATTTGGAATATGTACGCCCCCATCTGGCATATGTATGCACAATTTCGCTATTTAAAGGAAAACCTCATTTTTCAACAGGACTTTAGACTTTTGATTGCAAAATACACTTTTGACAGCAGAAAAACACATTAGAGGCTTAGAGAAACATATTTCAATAGATATATGGGTTGAATATTCCTCATTACCTCTACATGAGTAACCTTTATAACTTATGCAAATGTTTTGTTAGAATTATGAGTAGCTAAATTCATTAGAGTTAGGGATGGGATTATGTAATTTGATTAACCTATGTAATTAACAATTATCTATTAGAAAGAAATTTTAAATGGTAATGCTTGAATAAAATATTATTGTTAGTTATCACTTAGACTTAGCAATAACACATTGAAAATGTAATTCTAGATTACCAAGCTTATTAAAATGATTGCATTTATCAATAGGACGATTGGATTTATTTTTATCAGGGTATACACCGATAAATGATTTATTCAATTGATGCCCTAATTAAAATTTCTCATATGAAGCTCTTTGATTAGATAAAATTAAATATATAAAATTTATTTTCCCTTAGTTAATTTACCTAGGGTTTCATGCAACTACTAACTTCATTTCGCAATGAATTACTGGTTTCACATTTGTTGGATTCTAACTATTGACTTCTAATATCATCTAATTTATTTCCAAGCATTTCATTACTATTTTCAAGAATTTAATGTGATCTTTGAAGTCAGCGATATTTATTTCTAATTTTTTAATTGTTTTGCTAAGCCTAACAGTTAATTTAAAAATGGGTTAATTAATTTTTTGTTTCCTCTAAATGTCTCAAACTTTATTTTTAGTCCCTCTAAAATTTTCCTTCAAAGAATGGTCCTCCTAAAAATTTAAAATTTAACTTTTGATCCCTCCTGCAATTTAGCGACGGTTTTACAATTTAACACGGTTTTAGCGATGATTTTAGCGACAATTTTTAATTTAGCGACGGAATTAGAGACCAGTTTAGCTACGATTTTGTCACGAGGGACCAAAAGTTAAATTTTAGATTTTTAGGATGACATTTCTTTGAATAAAATTTTTAGAGGGACTAAAAATGAAGTTTGAGATATTTAGAGGGACCAAAAAGTTTATTAGCCCTTTAAAATTTTTCTTGTAAGTCAGAGATATTACCTTATCATTGTCTTCTTTGAAGGTATATTTGAAGCATATGTGATCTTCTTTGTCTGATTCTTTGGTTGTTCTCATAGATAATACTTCATGTGAATCCCTTAATAAACTTCTGAATGAAATTCTTAATAAATATTTGCATGAGTATTTATAGGAATCTTTGCATGAATCTCTAGAGGGTTCTTCAATTTATTCTATATGTGTTATAGATTATCCAGATTTACCCAATGTGTTGCCTTAAGCATTAAATGACTTTGAAGTGTACAATAATGTCTTGAATCTTGATTATCTGTTAGAACATGAACTTTGTACATTTATTTTCAAGATAGTATAAGAACCTACAAATTTTCAATGGTTTGTCATTGAATACTGAACTAAGTGCAAAGCAATGACAAATATGTTAAACCAGTATAAACCTGATATATAATATCTCTCTATCTCTTTTAAATTCCAGCCAAGATTTGCATGACATGGGATTTATTGCTCTTAGAATCACATGTTGATATATTTTACTTGCTTATGGTGATTTATTGTGTAAGCGTAGGTTTGTGATAGATCTAGTTAGTTGGATATTATTTATAATGATAATGGTTGTTTGTATTCTTGCCATTGCATTGATCATTCGATTTATCAAATTTAATTTGAACTTTATGAGAAAATTGAATTATGATAATTGTTGAATTTCTTATTTAAGCAACTTCATCCTTATCAATTATTGTGATTTATGATAATCTTGGTTAACTATAAAATCCATTTAATCGTATGTTTTATGAAATATTCATATATTTTTCTATATTCTAAGAGCAATATTCGCTATATGTTAAACCATTATAAACCTGGTATATAATATCTCTCTATCTTTTTTACATTCCAGCCTAGATTTGCATGACATGGGATTTATTGCTCTTAGAATGACATGCTGATATATTTTATCTGCTTATGGTGATTTATTATGTAAGCATAGGTTTGTGATAGATCTAGTTAGTTGGATATTATTTATGATGATAATGGTTGTTTGAATTCTTGCCATTGCATTGATCATTCGATTTATCAAATTCAATTTGAACTTTGTGAGAAAATTGAATTATGATAATTGTTGAATTGCTTATTTAAGCAAATTCATCCTTATCAATTGTTGTGATTTATGATAATCTTGGTTAACTATAAAATCCATTTAATCATATGTTTTATAAAATATTCACTATATGTTGCTTCCACCTATTATATATGCATCTATTTGTAAAACTCTAATTTTCGAGAAAAAATGTTTTTTTTCAAATTGATTTTAGAGGAATAGTCCATACAAGCTTCCCTATGAACTATTCGATACCCATATTCTCCCCCCAAATCCCAATAAACTTCTCTTGCAAGATTGAGAGCATTAATTGTCACTTCAGCGGCAAGGTTGGTGAAATTCTGGCAAGAGATACTCAATGTCACAGTGAATGTTATGACACCGTATCTGACTTTCTATAAGACAGTAAATAAAAAAACAGTAAAGAACACTGTCAATTGTTTACCCAGTTCAGTGTGAAACAACACCTACTCTGGGGGCTACCAAGCCAAGGAGGAAATCCACTATAAGAGATATTAATTCAGGAATAAACCAACCAGTTTATCTCCTTCACTTAAGACCTACCCAATGCAACTTCAATCTAAGTTCTACTTAAACCTGAGTTCCTACTCACTCCCCCTCAATCACAGCAGTGATACTAAACAATTGAAATTATGAAGACACTCTTCAGAACATACACTTGATTATGCTTCACACAGCTTTTAATCAAGTAATACAAACACTCGTGCTTCAAAGCTTTGAGTGATACATAAACCTAACTTGACCTTGCTTCAAAGCTTTAGTCAAGTGACACACATACTCTTGCTTCAAAGCTTTGAGTGATACACAACCCTTACAATCAAAACCTACTCCAAGTCACTTATCACAATGATACTTGCTTGGATTACAGTAGTTAAAACTATACAGCTCCTTGTAGATCTTCTGTCTAAAAGTGTTGATTTTCCCAACAGCCTTCCTGTTGAATATATATGCAGCTGTTTCTTCAGTTAGGGCTTCCACGAAAAGCTAGGGTTAATTAGGGTTAACCTCAAGACTTGGTCACAAGACTTTATCAACCAGATTAGGGTTGAGCTAAGTTAACCTAAGGTCCACGTGAGATTCTATTCTGGAATGTATGAACCAAATTCCTGAAAAATCTCAGAATTAACCAAACTGCATAATTGTTAGATCAGTACAGGGTGTCTTAACATTGGTTATGACAACAGGAATCCTGTTTACTGATTTTGGTAGAATGTAATAAATGTGATCTTTGCAAAATACTCAGATACACACTCATGAAGTGCAGCTACTGTATGCCATTGTTTTCTGCATAAAGTACCTAATAACCCAGAATGTTATGACATCAGTCATGACATTCACACACCTGGTTTTACCAAAAATACATGCCAATAACTAAACACTTACAAACTCCCCCTTTGGCAAATTTTTGGCTAAAACCCCTAAACAATCAGAGAATAGAGAGTAGCAGAAATAATATGTCTGCAGAAAAAAATAATGTCTACCAAGAATAATTAACACATAATCTTCTCCCCCTCTTTAGCCATAAATAGGCCAAAGATACAAGTATTGTTAGGTTATACAGTCATCCAAAATGAGTAATAAAATCAACAAAAAGTCTGAAATCACTTGCAGCAACAGGAATCAGCAGCAAGCTTGACACTCCACTGATCTTCAAGCACTGTCATCTTAAGAGGAGGCACTATCTTCAGCATTAAGCTGATCTTCAGCAGCATCCTCTTCCCTTCTTTGTCCTTCAGTCTCCTCCTGTTCTAGTCTGGCAATTAGGTTCTCAAGAGTCCTTTTCCTTGTCTCCAACTCTTTGCAGGTTTCCTTCAGCACAGCTATAACATCAGATTTCTTGGACTGAGTTTTGACAGTTGATGTCTCAGCTGATGTCATGACAATGTCAGGAACATGAGTTCCCTGAAATAGCTTATAGTGCAACCCAAGAGCAGGGGCTCTTTTGCACACAGTATATCTTTCCACTAGAATGTCAGGATACTGAGCAAGGACAATACCACATAGGAGGGAGGGAAAGGCAATATGGCCTTTAACAGCATAGCTTCCAGCATGTTTTAAAGTTTGATCAAAGATATACCTTCCATAGTCAAATTTTGTCCTGGTTCCAACAGCATAAATGAATCTTCCCAATCCTGTGGAGATGGTTGATTTATGGTTGGTAGGAACCCAGTTGGCTGCACCAATCATGTGTAGGATGGCAAATTTCATGCTTAGCTTGCTTGCATTCAGCTTGCCTTTTAAGGGCCAGCTCTTGACTTGATTTGCAGTGATGGTTTGGCATACTTGGTTGTCAGTAACCTCTAGTTCAGGGCAAGCCTCATCTGGTCTTCCAAGGAATTTGTTTATTTCAGAGGGAGAGAAATTAACTTTTCTTCCTCTCACATAGACACATTTAAAGTCAGCTGACCTTCCATCAGCACATCCATCAGATAAATTCACTATGAATTCCTTGACAAGATTTTCATAGCAGTTGGTAAACTTTACCACAGTATTCATTAGTCCAGCAGTTTTGATTAGGTCCATGATCTCCTTACATTCCATGGCACCAATGTTTAGTTCTCTTTCCAAGGCTATTCTTTTTAAACAAACATACTTCCATCGGTTGGCATTTTCAGGGTGGTGAAAAGAAATGTTGTCAGTGGGGACTTCAGGACCTTTAGCCATTTTGCTTGAAGGGAGTTTCCTTCTGAGAGAGATGTCTTCAGCATCAACTTCAAATTTTGATTCCTCATCAAAGTCAGAAGGTTCAGGCTCTTTCCTTTTCTTTGCTATTGGTTGTCTCACAGGCTTTGAGAGACTACCAGCATGTACTCGGGTTTTCACCTTTCCTTTGGACAATCCAGTCTTCACAGTTTCTACACCAGTCTTGCCTTCAGACCTGGTTTTCTTATGAGCAACATCATCAGTCTTCTCTTTGGTCAGACATTTTGCAGCATCCTGCTTACCTTTTCTGTTCATCATCCTCCTAGCTATGCTAGGGTTGATATTTGCAATTAGGTCATTGTCTGAGTATTCTTCATCCACATCAATAACCGGTGGTTCAACATCCTTCTCTGAAGGGTTCTGGATATCATCAAGATTTTCAGATGTTTTCTGAATGTTGTCGTCTGGTGTCTCAACATTCTTAGAGACATCTGGATTTATTTCCACATTTGGACTAGTAGATTCTTGATTTAAAGGAACATAAATGACAGGTACAGAGTGGTTTTCATTCAGAATTCTTGTAACAAGTCTAGCTATTGCTTGATGAACATAAGTTGTGCCTTCCCTATTTGCTATTCCTGAGGGAACAGAAGATGATGGTTTAGAGGGATTACCAGATGACGTATCTTGAGACCTTCCTGCATGCCTTGTTCTCAGCTTTTTAACCTTAGAGGGGTTAGTTGCCAGTTCTCTAAGAGGAGTAATCTCCAGGACTTCAGAATCCATGCATGTTGTGATTGCCCTAGGATCTTGTTCAGAGGATGCGGATGAAACAGTCGTCTTGGAAGAGGATGATGTTTGAGACATTTTGATAGTCTTAGAAAACCAGTAACAACGAGAGAGAAATCTTTGATTGAGAGAATGGGGATTGTTACAGAGCCGAGAGAGGAAGGAGGTAAATGAGTGTCTATTCAACTTCTTAACAATTTTGAAAGAAATAGGAAAACATATGATTAACCCAATCAAAATAGACTTAACACAAAAAACTCCTTCATCCCTTGTTTTAAGCAAAATTAATTGCTACATTTCCTCATGTTGGCAAATACCCAACTTGCCCCTCAAATTTTCAAATTGATTTGTATCAAGTTCTTTGGTAAAAATGTCAGCCAGCTGTAGTTTAGTGGCAACATGTTCCAGTTTAATCGTCTTCTCCTCTACAAGATCTCTGATAAAATGATGTCTAATGTCAATATGCTTGGTCCTGCTATGCTGAATAGGATTCTTGGAAATGTTGATTGTACTCAGATTGTCACAGTACAATGTCATAACATCTTGTGTGACATTATACTCAGTAAGCATCTGTTTTATCCAGATCATTTGAGAACAGCTACTACCAGCTGCAATGTATTCAGCTTCAGCAGTAGAGAGAGACACACTGTTTTGTTTCTTGCTGAACCAGGAGACCAGATTATTTCCTAAGAAGAAACATCCTCCAGAAGTGCTCTTTCTATCATCAGCACTTCCAGCCCAATCAGCATCACAGTAATCAGTCAGAGTTGGTTCACAACCATGAGAGTACAGCAAGCCATAGTTGTAAGTTCCACTTACATACTTCAAAATTCTCTTCACTTGGTTGATATGACTGACTTTGGGATCAGCTTGGTATCTTGCACATACTCCAACTGCAAAAGCAATGTCAGGTCTGCTGGCTGTTAAGTATAGCAGACTTCCTATCATGCTTCTGTACAGGCTTTGGTCCACCTTAACCCCACTTGAATCTTTGGATAACTTTAAATGAGTAGGAGCAGGAGTCCTTTTGTGGCTGGCATTCTCCATACCAAACTTCTTGACAATGTTCTTTGCATACTTGCTTTGAGACAGAAAAATTGAGTCTTCCATCTGTGTGACTTGCAGTCCAAGAAAGAAGGTCAATTCTCCCATGAGGCTCATTTCAAATTCAGCCTGCATTTGGTCAGCAAAATGTTTAACCATTTTATCTGACATTCCCCCAAACAATATGTCATCAACATAGATTTGAGCTACCATTATCTTTCCTCCTTCAATTTTGACAAAGAGGGTTTTATCCAAGCCTCCTTTTCTGTATCCTTTGTCAGAGAGAAATTTTGTCAACCTGTCATACCATGCTCTAGGAGCTTGTTTCAGGCCATATAAAGCTTTCCTCAATTTGTATACATGATCAGGGTAGTTTGGATCCACAAAACCTTTAGGATGTTCCACATAAACTTCCTCATTTAAGTACCCATTTAGGAAGGAACTTTTTACATCCATCTGAAATAACTTGAACTTCAGGAGACAAGCAATTCCCAATAGGAGTCTGATAGATTCCATTCTGGCTACAGGGGCAAAGGTCTCATCAAAATCAACCCCTTCAACTTGAGTGTATCCTTGAGCAACAAGTCTTGCCTTATTCCTGGTGACAACTCCTTCAGCATCTGATTTGTTCTTGTATATCCATTTTGTGCCAATGATGTTTGTTCCTTCTGGTCTAGGAACTAACTCCCATACTTCATGTTGCTTGAATTGGTTCAATTCATCTTGCATTGCACCAATCCAGTATTCATCAGTCAAAGCCTCCTTAACATTTCTTGGTTCAATTTTAGACACAAAGCAAGAGTTTGAGATGATTTCTCTAGATCTTGTAATGACTCCACTGTTAGGATCTCCTATGATGAGTTCTATAGGATGATCTTTCTGAATTCTGATGGAAGGGATTTTGCTAGCTTTCTTGGATTCAAAGTCTGCTGCAGTGGTGTTAGGTAGGTCATTCTGTTGAGTTGAAGTCTCAAAGAATGTCTCAACATTACAAGGGACATCTGTTTCCTCATGATAATCATCAACTATGGCATTTATTGATTCCATCATGACTTTGGTCCTGGAATTGAATACCCTATAAGCTCTGCTGTTGGTGGAGTATCCTAGAAATATTCCTTCATCACTTTTAGGGTCCAGCTTTCTCCTTTGATCACGATCTGCCAGAATATAGCATTTGCTACCAAATACATGGAAGTACTTCACTGTTGGCTTTCTTCCTTTCCAGAGTTCATAAATGGTGGATGATGTTCCCTTTCTCAAGGTGACCCTGTTATGGACATAACAGGCTGTGTTCATAGCTTCAGCCCAAAAATGAATAGGAAGTCTTTTGGCATGTATCATTGCTCTGGCAGATTCCTGTATGGTCCTGTTTTTCCTTTCTACAACTCCATTTTGTTGAGGAGTTATAGGAGAAGAGAATTCATGATTAATTCCTTCTGAGAAACAGAACTCATTAAACTTACTGTTTTCAAATTCCTTTCCATGATCACTTCTGATTCTGACAATGCACCTTTCTTTTTCTCTTTGAATTCTTTTGCACAGTTCTTTAAAAACTTCAAATACATCAGATTTTTCCCTAATGAAGTTAATCCAGGTGAATCTGGAAAAATCATCCACAACAACATAGGCATATCTTTTTCCACCAAGACTTTCCACCTGCATTGGTCCCATCAGATCCATATGTAGAAGTTCTAGAACCTTAGAGGTGGTCAGATGTCTTGACTTTGGATGTGACATCCTAGTCTGCTTACCAACCTGACATTCACCACATACTCTTCCTTCATCAATTTGCAGTCTTGGAATCCCTCTGACTGCCTCCATGGATATAATCCTTTTCATTCCTCTTAGATGTAGATGGCCAAGTTTTTGGTGCCACAGTTTCACTTCTTTTTCTTCTTTGGCAATAGAACACACAATGGAGTAATTAGTGTTCTCAGGCTCCCACAAGTAGCAGTTGTCTTTAGATCTGACTCCTTTCATTACAACTTCTTGTTTCTCATTAATTACAAGACATTCAGATTTTGAGAAGTTGAACTTGAATCCTAGATCGCATAATTGACTGATACTTATGAGATTAGCAGTCAGGCCTTTTACCAGCAATACTTCATTTAGATTTGGAACTCCAGGGCAGTCCAAGTTTCTAACTCCTTTGATTTCTCCTTTAGCACCATCTCCAAAGGTCACATAACTAGTGGTGTGAGGTTTAACATTATTGAGAAGGTTCTTGATTCCAGTCATGTGCTTAGAACATCCACTGTCAAAGTACCAGTCTTCCTTTGCAGAGACTCTAAGGGAAGTGTGGGCTATCAGGGCAGTAACCTTTTTCTTCCACTGTGGAGTATGTGGTACCTTGTTGGACTTAGGTTTGACACCTGAGTTCTGATTAGGGTATCCATACAATCTGAAGCAGAATGGCTTTATGTGACCAAACCTCCCACAATGATGACATCTCCATCTTTGGTACTTTTTCTTCATATTTCTCTGTTCCCGATGTTAAGTGCTATGTTGTGACATCTGCTTTGACATTTGCTTATCAGGCCTGATCTTCTTGTTTGTACCAGTTTTCTTTGCTGCCACAAATCCTAGACCAGACTTGTTTCCCACATTTTGTCCAACCTGAAGGATTTCTTCCAATTTGTCAGTTCCATTTGTTAGCATCTTGACAGATTTGGTCATCTGGTCCAGTTTTGAGTTCAGCATTTGAACTTCCCCTTCTAGATGACTTATAGTTTCAATGTCTGCCCTTTTCTCAGCCTCCAACTTTATTATGAGTTTTGTTTGTCTCTCATTTTGCTGACAGACTTCAGCACTTCTGATACATAATTTCTTGTAGGTATCAGCCAGTTCTTCAAATGTCACTTCCTCATCACTGGTGTCACTATCAGAGGTACAAATACCAGTTAGTGTAGTAACTAGTTTGGCAGATTCTTCTTCAGAATTACTTTCTGAATCACAGTCAGACCAAGTAACAGACATTCCTTTCTTTTGTTTCTTAAGAAAGGTAGGACATTCAGCTCGAATGTGCCCATATCCTTCACATCCATGGCATTGAATTCCTCTGCTTTGATTTCCCTTCTCTTCATACTTTGGTCTTCTACTGGAGTCATAAGGTCTGTTAATGTCAGAAGGAATGTTCTTAACATTTGACCTTGACTTTGGATCCATTCTCTTGATGAGTTTGTTGAATTGTCTTCCAAGCATGGCTATAGCTTCTGAAATATTTTCTTCTTCATCCTCCTTGTTTTCATCTTCAGTGTTGGATACAAGTGATATGCTCTTGTTTTTCTTGTCAACATTTTCACTGATCCCCATCTCAAAGGTCTGAAGAGACCCAATGAGTTCATCCACCTTCAACTTGCTGATATCCTGGGCTTCCTCTATAGCAGTTACCTTCATTGTAAATCTTTTAGGCAAGGATCTGAGAATCTTTCTTACCAGTTTTTCTTCTGACATCTTTTCTCCCAATGCTCCTGAGGTGTTGGCAATTTCCAAGATGTTCATGTGAAACTCATGAATGGTTTCATCTTCCATCATCCTTAGGTTCTCAAATTTGGTAGTCAGCATCTGAAGCCTTGACATTTTTACTTTGGATGTGCCCTCATGTGTAGTTTTTAGAGTATCCCAAACTTCCTTGGCCAGTTCACATTGATGTACTAGTCTGAATATGTTTCTATCAATTCCATTGAACAAGGCATTTAATGCTTTGGAATTACCCAGGGCTAGCTCATCTTCTTCTTTGCTCCATTCTTCCTCAGGCTTCAGACTGATTGTCCCATCTTTCTCAGTTATGGTGGGATGGTTCCATCCTTTGTCAGCAGCTCTCCAAGCCTTTTTGTCCAGTGATTTTAAGAAGGCAATCATACGAGGTTTCCAGTAGTCATAATTTGATCCATCCAGAATGGGTGGTCTGTTTCCAAAAACTCCTTCTTTGTCCATAGCGCCAGAAAGTGATATCCCTAGATCTCACCCAGTAAGACAGGCAGGGTGCCCGCTCTGATGCCAATTGAAATTCTGGCAGCAGATACTCAATGTCATAGTGAATGTTATGACACCGTATCTGACTTTTTATAAGACAGTAAATAAAAAAACAGTAAAGAACACAGTCAATTGTTTACCCAGTTCAGTGTGAAACAACACCTACTCTGGGGGCTACCAAGCCAGGGAGGAAATCCACTATAAGAGATATTAATTCAGGAATAAACCAACCAGTTTATCTCCTTCACTTAAGACCTACCCAATGCAACTTCAATCTAAGTTCTACTTAAACCTGAGTTCCTACTCACTCCCCCTCAATCACAGCAGTGATACTAAACAATTGACTAATGAAATTAAGAAGACACTCTTCAGAACATACACTTGATTATGCTTCACAACTTTTAATCAAGTAATACAAACACTCATGCTTCAAAGCTTTGAGTGATACATAAACCTAACTTGACCTTGCTTCAAAGCTTTAGTCAAGTGACACAAACACTCTTGCTTCAAAGCTTTGAGTGATACACAACCCTTACAATCAAAACCTACTCCAAGTCACTTATCACAATGATACTTGCTTGGATTACAGTAGTTAAAACTATACAGCTCCTTGTAGATCTTCTGTCTAAAAGTGTTGATTTTCCCAACAGCCTTCCTGTTGAATATATATGCAGTTGTTTCTTCAGTTAGGGCTTCCACGAAAAGCTAGGGTTAATTAGGGTTAACCTCAAGACTTGGTCACAAGACTTTATCAACCAGATTAGGGTTGATCTAAGTTAACCTAAGGTCCACGTGAGATTCTGTTCTGGAATGTATGAACCAAATTCCTGAAAAATCTCAGAATTAACCAAACTGCATAACTGTTAGATCAGTACAGGATGTCTTAACATTAGTTATGACAACAGGAATCCTGTTTACTGATTTTGGTAGAATGTAATAAATGTGATCTTTGCAAAATGCTCAAATACACACTCATGAAGTGCAGCTACTGTATGCCATTCTTTTTCTGCATAAAGTACCTAATAACCCAGAATGTTATGACATCAGTCATGACATTCACACACCTGGTTTTACCAAAAATACATGCCAATAACTAAACACTTACAGTTGGTGTTACATTGGGCGGTGATCTAATTAGAATTAGATGCCACCCTAGTCGATATAGAGTTGATCAAAGATTAGAACAGGAGAAATTTTGGTATGCTTGACGAAGCGGTTAAGAGACAGTGTATTTTCATGGAAATTCGAGGGAATCAAAAGTTGATTCCCATAGACAGTGCCATTGTTTGGGTCATTGAATGAGATTTTGATTAGATGAAGGGATAAATTCCCTTCAGTATGGTGTCAAGAATCTCTGGTGCGGTGGAGCGGGATGAACTTGTAAGGTTAGCACTCTAACACCCAAGCGAGTAAGGTAATAGTTGAGTAACTTGCAAGAGTGAAAATGATATAATACCTATAATGACGTGTGGCATGGATTATATATGGTAGACAATTAAAACCATCCACATTTGATCTAGAGCATATCCCGGGGATCCATCAGACTAAATCTTATGATGGTTGATGCATTAGTAGTTTGGATCAAGTGTCTGACTTCCTAGAGAGGTTCCACCTATTTGCTAACCTTTTATGATGACGTTTTTGGTTGGGCCCTTGTACTTTGGCATATGTTATTAGGTCTTTGGTTGGCCCATAATAGTTTCAGACATAAATATAAATATTCAAGATAAACATATCTTAATCCTAACAATTTAAATCATTAGATTTGTAAATAATAAAATATCATATATATATATATATATATATATATATATATATATATATATATATATATATATATATATATATATATATATATATATATATATATATATATATATATATATATATATATATATGTCTGTGTGTGTGTGTGTGTGTGTGTATCTTGTTAGTTAGTAATTTTAAAATATGGGTTAAAAATAGTGGTTTATGATGGTTATAGTGGTGGTTGGTGGTGATGACAAGTGGTAGTTTACGGTGGTTAGAGTGGTAGTCATTGGTGATGACTAGTAGTAAGTATTGGTGAATGATGATGGTTAGAGTGACTTTCAATGATGGTAAACATGGTGGTTTAGGGTTGTAAATGTGATGGTTTGTGGTGGTCATGGTGGGGTTAGAGATGACCATATTGGTGGTTGTTGATAAACTGAGTGGTGGTTAACTTAGAGATCATAGGTGGATAAAGTGGTGTTCTAAAACATTAGAGGGTGGTTAGTAATGGTTGGAGGTGGTCAGACTGGTGGCCAAAGGTGATCAGAAAAGTGGTCGTGTTAACGTTCTAAGTGGGGGTTTATGGTTGTTAGTGGTGATCAATAGTGGTTGGAGGTGGTTAGTGATAGTTAATGGTGGTAAATGGTTGTCATCATAATGGTGGTGTCTCATCTTAAAAAAAGAATTTAAAATTATTTATTTTAGTTTTAGTAAAAAAAATGTTTTGAAATTAAGTAAAAAAAATCAAAATAACTATTTTTTATCGAACAAATTTTGATTTTAAAATTGACTTTGAAAACCAAAAATCTAAAATTCCTAATCACCCTTAACGACTCATAAAATTGAGAGGAAATTATCCTTAATGATAAGTGGTAGTTTATATTGGTTAGAGTGGTAGCCAATGATTATGACTAGTAGTCAATATTGGTGATTGACAATGGTTGGAGTGACTGTCAATGATAGTAATCTTGATGGTTGATGGTGGTCAATGTGATGTTTTTTAGTGGTCATAGTGGTGTTAGAGATTACCATAATGGTGGTTGGTGGTGGTTTGAGTGGTGGTTAAGTTATAGATCATAGGTGGATAAAGTGGTGGTTGAAAATGATTGGAGTGGTGGTCAATGATGGTTGGCAGAGGTCACAGTGGTAGCCAAAGGTGATCAGAAAAGTGGTCATGTTAATGTTATAAGTGGTGGTTTATGATTGTCAGTGGTGATCAAGAGTGGTGGGTGGTGGTTAATGGTGGTCGATGGTTGTCATTATAGTGGTTGAAGTAGTTGCGGATCATTAATGGTGGTGTCTTATCTTGAAAACAAAAAGAATTTAAAGATTTTTATTTTAGTTTTAGTAAAAAAAATATTTTGAAATTAAGTTAAAAAATCAAAATAACTCTATTTTTGTTGAACAATTTTTTATTTTAAAATTGACATTCAAAACCAAAAATCTAAAATTCATAATCACCCTTAACGACCCATAAAATTATGATGAAATAGATACTATATAAAAATTAAACAACAAGTAAGGATGGCCGAGTGGTCTAAGGCGCCAGACTCAAGTTCTGGTCTTCGTGAGAGGGCGTGGGTTCAAATCCCACTTCTGACATTTGTTTTTCTTTTATTTTCAATATACATTCTTATAAGAGGACACTGGTTCAAATCTGACTTCTGACATTTTCCTTCTTTTATTTTTAATATATATTCTTATTTTCAAATATGCTAATTATTTATTACTCCATCCGTCCCATAATAAGTGACCCATTTGAAATAAAAAGTGTTCCAAAATGAATGACCCAATTCAATTTGCTATATCAATTAATTTCCCCCCAATTATAACCTTTAATTATTACTACTTTCATCACTTCTAATTAAGAGTGGCAAAATAGGTTGTGGCTCATTGGGCCAGACCATGCACCCACCAAAAATGGCGGGTTGGGTTGGGATTTTGGACCCGTCGCTCGCTAAAGCCCTCCTTTCCAAAGTTCGCCTCACCAAAACCCATCACTCGTCAAAACCTGTCATGCTTATCCGTTTAACCCGTTTCACCTTAAGCCTGCCTTTTTTAATTAATTCTAGTAATTTCAATTCTTTATGATTTTATTTTATACATTTATTTATGAATATATGCAATATTTTTTAGGTAAAATTTGTTAAAAAGATGCTTTATAAAAAAATGTTCTAAAAAATAAATGAAAATTTTAATTAAAATGTATAAAAACCTATTAATCATTTAAAAAAATAAATGAAAAAAATAGGGGGGCAAGCCCGCCACCTTGGCGGAGCGGACTAGATTTTTACGTCCATTTCCACTTGGCGGGCATGCCCATCTATTAAGGACCAAAATGTTGATATATTTGTTGATGATTTTGTATCCTTTTCACCCTGATTTGATAATTAGTAGTGTTTAAGTTTGTAAATAGATGTAAATAAGCAATTATATAGTTTATGTGGTAAATTATTTTATTTACTTAGTTTTATGCTCATTTTGTAGGTTTTGATGTTGGTCATTGGAGCATTCGAGCTTTGGGAAAGCTAGAGCCAAGAGTGAGGTGCAACAAGTCAAAAATTGGAGATTTGTTCAGGCTAGCGCACTAAGCACAATTTGCAGCATGCTATGAAGATTTGCGCATTTAGCATAATATCATTTTTGGGCCCGCTAAACGGCTTTGTCCCGCTTAGTGCGGTCCACTGAATCAGGAAAAGATATTTTCGTTGAGCCCGCTTAGAGCGCTCGGGCCGCTTAGCGGGACTCACTTTTTGGGCACTTGTATAAGTAGCATTTTTTGTGATATTTTTGAAACCAACTCTTATCAAACACACAAAAATCAGATATTTATGTCTAAGAAATAATTTTTATCATTTGTAACTCAAGATCAAAGATTTCTACCTTAAATATTTGATAATTTCTACTTTATGTTCGTCAAGCTTTCTACTTTACTTGTTGATCAAACAACCATGGTGATGGGTAGCTTAATCCTTCTTTATGTCAAGATTAGAGGTAGATAATCTTCATCCTTGTATGTATTTAGCTTGATATTTTGTATGTAAACATGTTGATGATAAATATATGGTGAAAGGTTTAGTTTTATGAATTATATTTGAGTTGATCATAGTTGAAAAGTATGTTCATCTCTTGACCTAGGTTTTCACTTATCAATGAACAATTTCTAGACATAGTTTTGTGAGTTGATATTCACCAATATTGAGCTTTTAAAGTTATCAAATTGATAGTTAGGTAGAGAGATCATCTAAGGATCAATTTGATAAAACTCAAAATTTGTTTTAGAGATGAAACATCTTGAGAGGATATGTGATTATGTTTATTGTTAATGAGTTCACATACTTTATTGAGAAAATACGTCCGAAAGAGATTATCGAGCCCTAATATTGACACGCTTTTACCAAACATTTGAAACCGAAACTTTATTTTACCTATACTTGATACTTTACATGAAATCGACATTTTTCGTTACTAAAATCAAAACCAAACCCTTTTATGAAACTTAAGCTTAAAACAATTATAATTGTAGAACGGCGATAACATCAAACTAATCTCTATGGAAAATGATAATTTAAATACTTGCCCTGTAAAGTGTTTTCAACAAAATGGAACTGTTGCGGAGGATTGGCGTTTGATATTTCAAGCATTGCAATAGTTCTATTGTTTTAATTTAAATTATAACATTATAATATCTCTTGTTTTTTCACTTGTTTGACTAGTGTTTTCAGAATTTTGTTTATGCGAGGAAGTGTTTCTGAAGAATAACTTCTTTTTAACCCTGAAACCGAAAGGACTTGCAGAAGACTTAATAGCAAGACACGAGGGAGGAGAAATATAGCTAAGGAAAGTAAAGAAAGAGAGTAAGCATCTACTTCTTCAATAGTCCAAAATCTAGAAGAAGTTATGACGGATCCACAACCTCTACCTAGAGGTCCATACACAAATAGTCATTGACGGAATGCTCAGTTTGCTTGCCAAGCCAATGCGAGGAATTCCGAGATGGAAACTGGCATAATTCAACTTTTGTATGCAAATCCTTTCACTGGTCTTGATCATGAAGACCCGTAATACCAACTCACAAAATTCTATGAGATTTCTGGTTCTGTGGGAGCTCCAGAAGTTGAAGAAGAGCAAGTATTCAAGATATTATTCCCTCATTCTTTAGCGGGGAAGGAAAAAGATTGGTATCTTCACCAACCCACTCAAATTATGATGGAGTGGGATGTTTTAGAAGAGAAATTTATAGAAATATTATTTCCCCAATCTAGGTTTATGGAGGCTAAAACCGCAATATCTATGTTGTAATATGGTGGGATAACTGACTTGGTTTTGTGTTTTATCGCAAATGTTACAGATAGCTAGAGTCGCCATTGACTTTTATTTTATCCAATAAGGAAAGGATGAAAAGAAAAGGAAATGCCTTCAAGAATTTTGAGTTCAGGGGGTAGGTTATGAAAAGGGAAGGTGTTAGCGCCCTTTTCATCCGTTGTTATCTACGGGCTCTTAATCGCTAGCTCACTTTATTTTGAAATGCTTTGTGTGTATGTGTTTGAAAATATTTTGAAAAATGCCTAAGTACGGCAACTTCGTAATGATTCTTGTATCCGTTAAGAATGTGTACAAAGTATTTTTTTTTTTTGAAAATATTTCAGAGGAAGTGTTTGTGAAAAAGAAGTTTTGAAATGTTCGCGAGCAAGCGATTAAGAACTATCTACCTACTCAAAAGTCTTTCATGTTATTCTCCTCCACCTTTAGATAGTGCTATCCTACCATTAGTTAGTAGGAATCCCTATCGTTGGATGTGAAGGGACATGCGCGGGTCATAGTATAGTCATAAAGGAAACTTATAGGGGCTCTTTAGAAATTTATCGTAAGGGACTAAGATCATTTACCAAAGGCAGCATCGTAAGGGTCATCGAGGGACTATGATCTTTTTAACCGAGGGTCTTTTCTAGAGCGTCCCCATGTTCGAGGGACATGACTGTTTTCCGAGGCAACAAGTGAGGTCACCCTAGAGGTGCAAGTGTGAAGAGTGATTCAATTCAGTTTATTTATCTTGTACTTAGGTTTTCTATGTTTTCTATTATATCTTGCCATACAAACCCTAATTACTAGCAAAGCAATATAGCAATAATGAAAAGCGGTAAAATGCGGGAAATAAAGTTCTACGCTATTACAAGGCTTCGGGAATGGGGGTATAAAATAGTAAAAATGGGGGGAAATAGTAAACCCTAATTAAACTATTATCCACTATAAGCAGATACATAATTGGAAAAAATATTGAAATACGCGACAATAAAAAAATACACGAGATTGTACAATAAAGAGAAACGGGAAAGGAAATTGTTTTGTGATTTTTGATAGAAAAAGACTTGATGTTTAATATAAAAATCCCTAATTATTTTTAATTAAGAACAAAGGAAATTGATTAAAAACCTAAAAATAAAAACCCTAAGTTGATTTTAATTAATAAAAATAAGTTAGTTAATCAAATTAACCAAAACCCTAAAATCTAAGTTGATTCTAATTAAGAAAATAGTTAATTAGTGAAAAACCTAAACACCTAAATTCATTGATTAAATAAAAAAAACCTCAAATTAATTATTTGAGTTTATTAAAAAAAGGTTTTTTGTTAGGGTTTTAAAAAAGGGGTTTAGGTTTTGTTAATTTGAAAAAAAAAAGAGGGAAAGAGTGAAAAGAATAGAGAATTGAAAGAAATAAACCAAAAGGAGTAGGGGTGGGTGTTGAACCCACACCCTCAATAGCTTCAAACATGACATTCACCATCAGCCCAAGAGTGCCTTGGTGTTAGGATATAATTCCAACGCGTTGTTCAATCCTGCAAAAATATGAAAATATTTGAAAAAACAAAAGTGACAAAAGGCTGGATCGAACCTAGGCCCTTTGACACAAATGACTTATTGTGCGCGCTTCTACCATTGGGGTGGTTGTACATCTGTTTATTCCTATCAAACCATAAATATATATTTTAGATAAGCTTCCCGTACCGCATAGGTGCCGAAGCCCTAGCTCCGGTCGTCTTCTTCGGCTGCCCTCCATAATTAAACCTGCAAAATACAAAGAATCAGTGATCTAGAAACGTCCTACCTCCCCTAAATTGAGGGTTGTGAGTTTAATGGAATGATTTTTGTGGGATAAAACTCAATGGTTTTTTAGTTATGGCGCAAACAAGGTAGATCAGTGTAAAATGGTAGTTCAGTATTCTGATTGCATGGGGCCTCCACGACGGGTCAAACATGTACTAATGAATCTTAGGAATACATTAGTAATGTCAGATTTAATCAAAACAATATGAAAACAAAATTATGAATGAATGGAACGATGATAACATGTTGTTGCATGCAAGGGTGTTTCGATCCCTCTAGATCATTGTCATTGATATGTTCTTACCCTTTAACCTTCCTGGGAGTGAATAAGATGACCAGTTTGTGATGAACGACAATATAAGCGGGGTTTGAAGCTTTTTAGGGTTCTTTGAAATTTGGAGATTTTGACAAATTTTGAGGCAAGGGTTTTCCGTATCTTGTATGAGAATGAATGGGAGAATATATAGGTTTAAATTATGGCAAAGATATGGGCTTGGACCTTGTGTAAAAAGATATGATTTTATCTTATTTATTTTGCACTATTTAATGAATAAATAAAAAACAATTAAAATAATAAAAATAAAAATAGGTCAAGGGGTGTATGAATGAGTTCTGAGGTGTATAAGGAGTATAGATCACGTTTGGACTCTCGGACAATGGCCCAATAGCCCAAAATATCAATTTGCTCCACTTGAACTTCATGCATTTGCTCAAAATTTCCCAACTTGCACTGGTCATAACTCTCTCAATTTTAATATTTTGAAGGTGATATTTGACTTTTTGGACAGCTAAATATGGCATCTACAATATCTATGTTGATCATTTTTGCTTTTGAAGATTTTATCTTGATGTAATTTTCCTTGACAAAAAGTGTCTTTTTATTGACTTTTGAAATGACTTGTAATGTATTGACTCATTTCTCCCAAATGATGCATTTTTTTGGACTTGAGCTTAGAGATACAAAGTTATAGAGAATTGAAATACCTTAAAAATGAGCTTTTTTTTGGGGAAAAGTTGATGAAGCATGTGAAAGTTATGCTTGTTCAAAGTTCAGTTGACTTCTCCTAAGGAAACTCTAATTTGGCAACTTTTGACTTTTGATGATTTGAGGGCTTTTCTTGAGGAATCATGATCAACCCTTGATAAAATGATGAATGTGGCTTCAAAATATTGATGTTGACCAAAAATATTGAGTTTTGAGTGTATGTTGACCACAATTGACTTTTTACCTAATACAATTGATTTTTAGTCATATGAGCCATTGACTGAGCAAACTTGTGATGCAAGGCTTGAAACTTGGAATGAGAATCCTTGGAGACATATGAAGAACCACGAAAACCACTTGAGACCTTGGAAACCCAATCTTCCTTGAGAAATACAAAACCCTAGTTGTGAGTCCATTGCTTAGGAGGAGAATTTGTATGATCAATTCTTGAGCAACCTTGAGCATTTGAGAACCCTAGGAGAATGTATTAAAGAAAAAGGGAGGGAAAACTTTGGGGTACAATAGATCCCCCTGTTTAATCTTCTTAAACTTGAAGGGTTTGATTGACATGTCCGCCATTCCTGATCTGAAGGTGGAAGAGGATTGAACACCTAAGTGCCCAGAAATTTGGACTCGCATGTGTAGGAGGTAACGTTGTTAGTTGGTTATATTGCTTGAATGGGATTAAAGATGCCATTCTGAGAGGTGATGAAATATCGTCGTAGGTGGACTTATAGATTCCATTCAAAGTAATTGTTGATAGAAATATCAGAATGAGTCTATGCTTTACTGTATCTGAGGAATGCTTTTCATAATGAATTTATCTGATCCTATCTAAGGGAAATGCTTTTCAGAATGAATCTCTGAAGGAAATTCTTTTCAAAATGATGCTCTGAAGGAAATTCTTTTCATAATTCAGTTTCAGAAGGGAAGTGTTTTTCATGTAAATAGTCGCCCCGTCCTGTTTCGGGAATTGATCTTCATCTGGCCATAAAGATAGAAAGATAGTCTCCCCTTCTTGTTTCGGGAATTAATCTTTGCTCGGTTGTATAGATAGTTTCCCCTTCCTGTTTCAGGAGTTAATCTTCAACCTGTTTTTTTGTAGATAGCTGCCCCGTCCTGTTTCAGGAATTGATCTACAATTTGTTTTCACATATAGTTGCCATGTCTTATTTCAAGAATTAATTTGTGTCTGGTCATACAGATAGTTGCCTTGTTTTAGTTTAGGAATTGATCTGTGACATGTTTGAAAATTGTTGATGATATTCGTCTATTTGTAGACTTTACCTGAAAAGATAAAGAGTTAGATGTATGCAATGTCATGATGTATGAAATACATTCTGTAATGATGTTGTCAAAGTAAATGAGAGTGTGCTATATGCATTTCGTATGCACATGCTATGATGTTTGTAAATGATATATGAATGTGAAATGTCGTTGAAACCTATTGGTAGCTTCGTATAACATCTCTGACTGGGGAAAATAAATCCCTGACTGTTGGTGGGGATGAATAATATGTGTAACCTTCAATCTTATCTAGAATGTCTTCGTTGGGGATTCCTGTTTCTGTTTGAGGAAATTCTGATGGGGAATTTGATTTCTGCTTGGGGAGGAGAGTTCAAGAACATTGGTTGTTCATCGCTCTACTGGGTATTTAATTCTTATATACCCTGACTGGGAATAAGATAGATGGATAACCTTTCGAGGATCTATTTGATATGGATTCTGACTCGTCTAGGCAGGACAAGATTAACTGATATCTGGTCTGGTTTAAGATTCAGTAGCAACTCTATGGGGATAGCAGCCTGGATTTCCATTTTCTAGAGAGGGAAATTTTTCCGGTGATTTACAGTAGTCAAAGGAATAGACTCAAGATGGGGAGACTGGATTTGTTAGGGAAATAAACCCTACTGGGGAAATAAAACCTGCTGGAGAAATACTCTATTGAGGAAATTCTCTGCTTAGGAATATGCTTTGCTGAGGAATATGCTCTGCTGAGGAATTTTACAGTGTTGGAGAAATAAACTCAATTGGGGAAGAGAATTCTTGTGAATTATGCTGATGTCATAATCTATGACGAAGATTTGCACTCCATATATTGGCGACATTATCGGGGAGAAGATCAAACTTCTTTGTCTATTAGGGGGATCTGCTGGTGAGTATGATTAGGGTATTTCAGACTTGTGGGGAATGTGTCGAGTTTGTGAAGACGACTCTGTGGGGACAATACCATGGAGGTTGTTCTGTGGGGATTTGTGGATGACTTGAAAGTTATCCCGTCTCCTAGAGTCTTGAGTAAATATTTATTTCTATTTTTATGCATATATTTGTTAACAGTAATCATATTCATATGCATATTTTCATTCGATTTAGTCATTGGACGTTTTTGCAAACAAAACAGAAAAAGTAAAATAAAATTTGAATTTTGAAACTGTGTTTATATTGATGGTTTGCCTATAAACGAGCGATTGTTGTAAAAAGTGACAGAAATCCTAGTAAGAGGAAATCGTCGTGAAATGAAAGGAGTACAAAGTAAAACAAAACATATAGCTATGTGTAAATGATCTCTCCAGGTTTCAACTCTGCTATTGCCCATATGTCTTCGAGCATCTCATCCCTCGCAGTCAGAAGAAGTTGATTGAATTGATCGGCACCATTCGAACTTGATATTGGTAATAAAGATGGTTGTAAGTGATCCAATGGGACATAGTCGTACACTTTAATCCCTAATTTTTATCTGGACCGCCCTTTCGGGTTTTCAGTCCATCGGGAAACCCTTTTTTGCCCAAGCCGCCTTTTCAGGTTTTCGACTTGTCGGGTGTATAGTCTTATATATATATATATATATATATATATATATATATATATATATATATATATATATATATATATATATATATATATATATATATATATATATATATATATATATATATATATATATATATATATATATATATATATATATATATCCCTAATTTTTGCCCGAACCCTTTTGGTTCGCCAGAATGCCCTTATTTTTTCCTAGGCCAGTCAACCTAGCGAGTCGTTTTTTATGTGTAGTATCTTTTAACTATGTCCGCATTCACAGAGTGTGGAAGATCTTCACCGTCCATGGTAGTAAGTATCATAGCACCGCCCGAAAATATCTTCTTGATTACAAATGGCCCTTCATAGGTGGGAGTCCATTTGCCATTGGGATCACCTTGCGATAGAATGATGCACTTTATTACCAAGTCTCCAGCCTGATATACGCGAGGCTTGATTTCCTTATTGAAGGCTTTGATCATACGCTTCTGATATATCTGACCGGGACAGACAATCGTAAGCCTCTTCTCATCAATAAAACTCAATTGGTCCAGCCTAGTCTGAATCCATTCGTCTTCATCTAAATTTGCATCTTTTATGATCCTTAGAGAAGGAATTTGAACATCGACAGGTATGACAACTTCCATACCGTAGACTAAAGAAAATAGGGTTTCCCCAGTTCATGTTCGTGATGAAGTGAGATAGCCATGAAGAGAAAATGGTAACATCTCATGCCAATCTTTGTACGTCACTGTCATCTTCTGTATAATCTTCTTGATATACTTATTGGTGGCTTCCACTGCGCCATTCATCTTCGGTCGATACGAAGAAGAGTTGTGGTGCTTGATCTTGATTTGCATTCAGAGTTCTATGATCATAGTGTTGTTGAGATTGTTACTATTTTTTGTGATAATCCTTTCGGGGATGCCATACCGACAGATAAGGTTATGCTTAATGAATCAGGCGACCATATTCTTTGTAACAGAGGAAAATGAGGCTGCTTCAACCCACTTTATGAAGTAATCAATGGTGAAGAGGATGAAGCGATGTCCTTTAGAGGCAGTAGGCTTGATTTCTACAATCATATCAATTCCCCACATTGCAAATGACCAAGGAGCAATCAAGACATTCATAGGTACTAGAGGTACATGTACTTTATCATCGTAGATTTGACATTTGTGATAAGTTCTTGAGTGGTGGTGACAGTCGGTTTCCATGGTCGACCAATAGTAATCCACTCTTAAAATCTTCTTAGCCATAATATGTCCACTGGTATGAGTACCAAAGATACCTTCGTGCATATCTTCCATAATATTCTCTGCCTCTTTCTTGTCTATACAACGAAGTAGAGTCGAATCATGGTTACGCTTGTACAAAATTTCGTTGCTCAGGAAGATCTTAGCAGAGAACCTTCGTAGGAATTTTTTGTCATTGATAGATGCTCCTTCAGGGTACTCTTGAGCCTCAAGGTATCTTTTCACTTCATAAAACCAAGGTTTCTCTTCTACTCCGTCAGTCTCAACTTCGTAGCAGTGTGTCGGTTCGTCTAGTATTTCAATGGTAACCCGAGGAGCTTCGTTGTCCCATCTAACCTTGAACATAGATGAAATGGTTGCTAACGTGTCTGCCAACTGATTCTCTTCTCTTGGGATGTGCTCAAAAGTGATCTCCTCAAAATATGGGATTAAGGTCAGCACATGCTCTCGGTATGGAATGAGATTCAGATTTTTGTATCCCATTCTCCCTTAATCTTGCTAAACACCAGGGTTGAGTCCCTGTATATGCTCAAGAACTTGATTCTTAGGTCAATAGAAGCTTTAATACCCATGATGCATGCTTCGTATTCATCCATATTGTTGGTACAGTCAAAGCATGATTTGGCGGTGAAGAGCGTATGGCAACCCTGAGGAGAGATAATTACAACACTGATTCCATTTCCAAGTGCGTTAGAAGCTCCATCGAAAACCATAGTTCATCGAGATCTTGGCTCAGGTCCTTTATACGGTCCAAGTTCTTCATAATTTTTAACTAGCATAATGTTCTTGTCCGAGAATTCAAAGTTCATAGATTGGTAGTCGTCTACTGCTTGATGAGCCAAATGGTCTGCCAATACACTTCCTTTGATTGCTTTCTGAGTGGTGTACTGAATGTCGTATTCTGTCAAGACCATTTGCCATCTGACTATTCTTCCAGAGAGAGCGGGCTTCTCAAATATGTATTTGATGGGATCCATTTTAGAGATCAATAAATTATAATGGGTCAACATATACTGTCTTAGTCGGCGAGCAACCCATTCAGAAGTGCATCAAGTTTTCTCGAGCAATGAGTATCTTGTTTCACAGTCGGTAAACTTTTTGCTAAGGTAGCATATTGCACGCTATTTTCGACCAGACTCGTCATGCTGGCCCAGTACACACCCCATTGAATTCTCTAGCACTATTAGGTACATGATTAGAGGTCTTCCTTCAACTGGTGGCATAAAAATTGTAAGTTCTTGTAGGCACTCCTTGATTCTGTCAAAATATGTTTTAGAGTCGTCGTTCCATATCACTACCTGGTCCTTCTTCAGCAACTTGAAGATCGGCTTACAAGTATCGGTCAAATGAGAAATGAATCGGGCAATATAATTTATTCTTCCTAAGAAATCTATGAATTCCTTCTTAGTACAGGGAGTGGGAATTTCTTGAATAGCTTTGACTTTGGCAGGGTCAACTTCAATACCTTTACCGCTGACAACAAAACCCAGGAGCTTACCGGATCTCACCCCAAAGGTGAATTTGTTCGGATTCGACCTCAATTTGTACTTATTCAGTCTCTCAAATAGATTATGTAGGTGGTCGAGGTGCCCTTCTTCATTCTGAGATCAGGCTATCATATCATCGACATAGACCTCTATCTCATGATGAATCATGTCATGGAACAAAGCTACCATAGCATGCTGATATGTTGCGTCGTCGTTCTTCAACCCAAAAGGCATAACCTTGTAGTAGAAAGTGCCCCACTGTGTGACGAAGGTAGTTTTATCCATATCTTCCGGCGCCATCTTGATCTGATTATACCCTAAGAAACCCTCCATGAAGGAGAATAACTTATGTTGAGCGGTGTTGTCGACCAAAACATCAATATGTGGCAGTGGGAAGTCATCTTTGGGGCTTTCCATGTTCAGATCCATGTAGTCTACACACATGCGTACTTTGTCATTTTTCTTCCGTACTGGAACCACATTCGCAACCCATTAAGGATAGGATGTCACTGCTAAGAACCCCATATTGAATTGTTTCATGACCTTGACTTTGATCTTTTCTGACATCTCATGACGCATCCGACGAACCTTCTACTTTATCGGAGCACAACCCTCTTTCATCGGCAGACGGTGAACCACAATATCAGTATAGTGCCCTGGCATGTCTTCATATGACAAGCAAAGATCTCAACATATTCATGCAACATCTGAATCAAATTGTTCTTGACACTTCCCTCTAGGTTGGCGCCTATCTTGACTTCTTTCCTGTCTGTCTCAGTACCCAGATTTACAACTTCAACCGGATCTTCATGCGGTTGTATAGCCTTTTCTTCTTGCACTAACAGTCTGGCATGTTCTCCAAGTATTTCAAAATCTTCCTCACCTTCGTCCTCGGCTTGGTAGATCAGATTTTCAAAGACATAAGTGGAAATAGCAAAATCGTTATCAACGGGATCCAGAGTGGATGTGGATCTGCATTGTATTGTATGGGTGTGTGTAAGAACACATAGCTAAAAGTAAAAAGAAAGATAGAGAGGGAAAATTTTGAATGCAAAACATCCAATGCTTTTATTAAATGAAAATATGTTTATGAAATGACAACCCTTAACCAACGAACCGTTGTGCCCTGGGTAAGGCACGAGGCCTAAAGTCATTGTTTAAATATTACAAAGCCAAAAATTGAAAGTAATAAAAATAGAGATGTAGCTACTACTCCTGACTAAAAGAGATAGAGATAATATCTTCCACCTTCCAGTTGCTGAGCCCTTTGCCAATGGCAGGAAAGATCCAGCTGCCAAGATCATGACCACTATCAGCATCTTCTATAGAGTTAACTCTGTTGTTGCTGATGTGGAATGGTGGCCTTCCAGCATGAGCGCGACGAACAGCCCTCTGACCCTCTGCAGTGAAACCCAAACCAAATTTGTCAGATTTATATGGAATGTCAGGAAACTGACCCCAAGTAGTACAACCACCTTCTTCTACAACAACTTTAGCATCTTTCAGTGAAGCCATTCTGGGTGGAACACGGGTAACTTTGGGAATGGTAGAGAAAACTTCAATAGCGGCTGGAGGGATAACTTCAAAGTCTGATAGGGAGTCTCGATGAATTTTCCGTCTATCTCTACATACCAGAAGGAGTTCAAGTGGCTAACCATATACTCTTCTTCACCGCAGACAGTAACAATATTTTCGTTCACAGGATATTTTAACTTTTGATGTAGGGTTGAGGTGACAGCGCCCGCCCCATGGATCTAAGGGTGCCCCAGTAAGCAAGAATAAGCTGGTAGAATATTCATTACATATAAGGTAGAGTCAAAGATCCGCGAACCTACCTTGATCAGAAGATACACTTCTCCGTGTACCATCCTATTTGACCTGTCAAAGGCTCGAACTATAATATTACTGTGATTTAGTACAACCCTTTTGCAATCAAGTATGTCCAGAGCGCCTTTCGGTATAACATTTAACGAGGAACCAGTATCAACCAATACATGAGCCAAAGTAGTACCCCTGCATTCAATGGAGACATACAGGGCCTTATTATGATTTCTTCCTCCCGGAGTTAGATCAGCATAAGAGAAACCTAATCCATTATCAGTCGTTAAGCCAGCAATATAACTTCCAAATTGATCGGCAGAAATCTCTTGTGGCACGTGAGCAGTCTTCAAGAATTTTACTAAAGCTTGTGCATGAGCTTTAGAACATAGTAACAGGGATAAGATAGAGATCTTGGATGGGGTCTGCCCCAGCTGTTCGAAAATCTTGTAATCGCACTTACAAATTATTTCCAAAACCTCCTCCAACTCTTGCCTAGAGGTGTCTTCAACTGCAACTTCTTTGGGTGCCTCTGTCTGGGAAGGCTCCATTATTTTCTCTTTGCCCCAGCCTCAGTTGTTGACTCGGTAGCGATAACTCTAACAGGTGCAACAACAGTCTTTAGAGAGATTTCTGGGGATAAAACCCTTCCGCTTCTAGTAACCTTACTGGTCCTACCAATATTGTCAATACCGGGATAAGTAACTTCAGTAACTTCATCTTTAATAGTTGGTAGTTCTTGCTTGATGCCATGGTAGTAGATGTCAGATCCATAGTTCTAAGGAATAGCTTTGTCCAAAGAATATGGGATAGGTCCAGGTGTAGTGATGATCAGAGGAGTAGCTTTCGGATTGGCAGTAATTCTTACAGGACCTTTGGAGGTAATCTTGACAGGAGTGCTAGATATTACAGATAAGTCTTGAAAACAGGTTCTCAGTAGACAAAACCTTCTCAACCAGAATTATGTGATTGTTCATTAGGCGTTGAACGCCTTCCTTCAGCAACTTGCAACCATTGGGTTGGGCTTCACAACAGTAACATTTTTCAATACAGCCCGGAAATAAACCGACATGCGATAGATTATTCTTGATGATTGGTAGGGAAGTAACCAATTCACTTACAATAGAAACATAAAGAACATCGTCAATAAAACTTATTCCTTTGTCATGCTTTAGCATAGGGACAATAATCACATTCGGGGTCTTCGGAGGATCAAACTCAATCTCTTTGTTATCAATTATATCCTGAATTTTGTTTTTTCAGAGCCCAACAGTTATTGGTATCGTTCCCTGGGTTGTTGGAATGGTAGGCACACTTCGCATTTGGAGTATAACGAGGAGAGGAGGTGTTGTGGTTCTGAGGGGGATCACTTAAAGTTATCAGCTCCGCTTTCAGTAAATGTTGTAATGCTTGAGATAATGGCATACTGATCTTTGTAAACTCTCTTCTCGGAGTGTCTGGCCTACGCTTATTGCCCTGTTGTTGTTATTGAACAGGCAAAGGATTAGAAATTAATACCACTCCTACAGACTGATTGGTCATTTTTAACACGGCCTTCTAGCCACAAACATCATTGGTCTCCTTCTTACCACTGAATGTCTTTTTCACAGCACTCAAAGACGTAGCCACTTGAATTTTTCCACTCTTGATCCCACTTTCGACATGTTCCCCAGTTAGGATCACTTCAGTAAAACCATATGAGGAACTTTCAATCAAATGGTTAAAGAATGGACCTGTCAGAATTCCCATGAACATATCAACCAGCTCCCTATCAGATAAAGGAGGTTGTACTCTTCCAGTCAGATCTCTCCACTTATGGGCATACTCTTTGAACCCTTCATTTGAGCCCATAGTCATGTTTTATAATTGCACGTGAGTTAGTGCAAGGTTAGCATTGTATTGATATTGTTTATAAAAGGCAACAACCAAGTCTTCCCAAGTACGGATGTTGGTTCCCTCCAGCTGATAGAACCACTCGAGTTGTGTACCAGACAAACTTTCCTGAAAGAAATGAACCCATAACTTTCTATCAGCAGTATGAGGTTGGATCTTCCGAACATAGGACCTTAGATGAAGTTTGGGATAAGAAACACCGTCATATTTAGCAAAAGTGGGGACCTTGAACTTGTGAGGGATAACTACCCTCGGAATAAGATCCAACCCTTCAAGATCCAATCCAAGCACTTTATGGATTTCCATGGCATTGAGGCGATCTTCCAACTGTTTGTATCTGCCGTCAGAAGGGGGATACTATTCAGTGGAATAGTCTTCATCAGAATCTTAGCCAGAACCAAGGTTGTTATTCTCTTTAGCTTTCATACTTTCGTCATCTTTCTCTTAGTTATCTTCTTCATTCAGGGGTACCTCAAAATCTAGAGCCCTTTTGACTGGACCCTTGAATCTTCTGCCCATACTAAGAAAGACTGTTGGCTTTTTAGTCTTCTTCTTATTCCCCTTTGTGATGGGGGTCTTCAACTCGTCTTGACCTTTAGCTAAGTCCAAGAACATCTACTGAAACTGAGCGTTCTGAACTTGAAGTTCTTTTAGTTTGCTCGAGTGCCATCTTTTACTAAAATAAACAGCAAGAAGATGAGAAAACCTGTCTAAAAAGTACATGTTATGTGATGATATGCATGATGTCAAAATGCAAGTGCAATGTTTTCAAGGACCTTTATGGAATTTAAATTTGTTTAAAACAAAAGGAAACAAAATAAATTTTTAGTAAAAAGCTCAAATTATAATTGCTTTCAATAAAAGTTACAAAGAAGCAAAATGTTAATTCACGTCTCCCATGGATGCTTCCTCTTTGTGTTAACATATACATTAAGTCTTTGTTCTCCGTTGAGTCGTTTTGTCAGCTCCAGTACTTAGTTATCACTAGCATAGAACCGAGCCTCGAAGGTATCTCTTTCTTCCTTGAGCCGAATCCAGGCCTTCTGTAGTTCTTCGAAGTCAGTAGGCATATCGGGATGAATAACGCTATGAGAAACATCCCCTTCCATAATAGGCTCTATGATCACTGGTAGGATAGCAGGATATGGCATTTTAAGATTTTGAGCACGAGACCGCACCCATCTTAGGCAAGGCTCTAGAGGAATGAAATTCTTGTGTACTAAAGTCTTGCTATCAATCTTGTTAATCGTACCCCAAGCACGTATAAACCTTTGATGGTAATTTTGAGGATCATTCTCATAGTCGAATACAATATCCTGGATGAGTATATCATGAGGACCGTCCCTTCGAGCATAACCAAACTAACACAGAGCTAGATAAGGGTTTTAAGTGATGCCCCTCTTATACCAAGGAGTGGTACATTAGGGAATTCCCCACAGCGATCAATAATGGTGATATCTGCCTGAGATCGAGAACACCAATGGATATCTGCATGAGTGAGTGATATCAACCTTTCAGACCACCTCAAACCTTGTTCGTTCTTTATCATTGATTGAAGCATGTGCAAAATAAACCACCTAGACAATAGAGGTATGCAACACATAATAGTTCCTCGCTTCTTCATAGTACGAGTGTGGAGGGAATGCAAGACATCTCCAAGCAAAGTAGGTACCAGATTATGAGTGAGGAATATTTTGATGGCATTCACATCTATGAATTGGTCCGGATTAGGGAATAGTACTAACCCATAGATAAACAAAGCCAAAATATCCTCAAAATCACAAAAATTCATGGCTTTTAGAAACCTGTGAGCCTTCTCTATAAAAATTTAGGAGAAAAACTCTTGACTTTATTCCTTGTTTCCCAATTAGATATAATGTCTGATCGTTTCAGATGTAAGGCTACTACATTGTCTTTAGGTTTTGGAACTTGCTCTAAACTGGTGAAGGGTATCTGATCACGAATAGGCACCTCAAGCAACTTAGAGAATTCTTCCATTGTTGGCACCAACTGATAATCCGAGTAGGTAAAGTAGCGATTCTTCAATTCAAAGAACTGGAAAAGAATGCTCATCATGTCTTCTTGGAAGCCAGTAGTAACCAAACTGAGTAGATGACCATATCACTTGGTGAATTGATAATTATCGGTAACCTTTGAGACTAATTCCTCAAGCTTGGAAGTTATCCTTACGAAGTTGATCCGAATGGTATTGCTACGACTGAAAGCCATGACCCTGCAACACAGAACAAAGATAAATCCCCTGGATCCTTGAAATGGTTAGTCATGATATGATGTTATGATGTTATGATGTCATGTTCAAATAGATAATCAAACACAAGCAAATCACGCAAAGACCTTAGGTTTACGGCTTGCATGAGGTTTGTAGGTAAGTACCCTCTTGAAGTTTAGGTCGCTCAACTTGTCCTAAAGAAATAACCAGGTTCTAGGGATCTCAATATCACTATTTTCCCACAAGTTTTGTCTAGCATGGCAACTGACTTTCCACCAAACAAAACCCGAGAGTCGAATCTCAATGAGCGTAGTATCGAGTATCAACCAACTTCATACTACACTAAAGTCGGCTATCTCAATACCTTATAATGGCTAAGTTGGGTCAATTAAGGTTCTAAAGGCCAGTTAGTGTTTATATCACCACACGTCAGCCTAGTATTCTCCCCGACTGACTTGAGGGACACCAATATAAACCAATGTGTCACACTAACGTAACCATCACTTCAACCATATCAGTATAAGCCGTATAGTTTCCATGATCTATTGCTACTTACCTAAAATGCCCCCAGATCCGGGTGTAGGATCTTTGTAAGAAAATAAACCAGAGCAAGCCCGAAAATGTAAATCACACAAGACAAACAAGGAAAGCATTAAAAATCATCTAACTCTAAAGGTAACCCCACTTTTAGTTCTCCCCAGCAGAGTCGCCATTTCTGTAGTACGGTGGGAGAACTGACTTGGTTTTGCATTTTATCACAAATGTTGCGGATAGCTAGAGTCGCCAATGACTTTTCTTTTATCTAATAAGGAAAGCGTGAAAAGAATAGGAAATACCTTAGAGAATTTTGAGTTTGGAGGGTAGGTTATGAAAAGGGAAGGTGTTAGCATCTTTTTCATCTGTAGTTATCTACGGGCTCTTAATCGCTAACTTACTTTGTTTTGAAATGCTTTATGTGTATGTGTTTGAATATATTTTGAAAAATGCCTAAGTACGACAACTTCGTAATTATTCTTGTATCAGTTAAGAATGTGTACAAAGTATTTATTTTTTATAAAAATATTTCAGAGAAAGTGTTTGTGAAAAATATGTTTTGAAATGTTCGCGAGCAAGCGATTAAGAACTATCTTCCTACTCAAAAGTCTTTCGTGTTATTTTCCACCTCCTTAAGATATTGCTATCCTACCATTAGTTAGTAGGGAGCCCTATCGTTAGATGTGAGGGGACGGGTGCGGGTCATTATACAGTCATAAAGGCAATCATAGGGGCGCTTTAGCAATTTATCGTAAGGGACTAAGATCGTTTACCGAAGACAGCATTGTAAGGGTCATCGAGGGACTACGATATTTTTAACTGAGGGTCTTTGCTAGAGCGTCCCCATGTTCGAGGGACATGATTGTTTTCCGAGACAACAAGTGAGGTCACCTTAGAGGTGCAAGTGTGAAGAGTGATTCAATTTAGTTTATTTATCTTGTATTTAAGGTTTTCTATGTTTGCTTTTATATCTTTCCATATAAACCCTAATTACTAGCAAAGAAATATAGCAATAATGAAAAGCGGTAAAGTGCGAGAAATAAAGTTCTACGAAATTACAAGGCTTCGGGAATGGGGGTACAAAATAGTAAAAATGGGGGGAAATAGTAAACCCTAATTAAACTATTACCCACTGTAAGCAGATACATAATTGGAAAAAATATTGAAATACGCGATAGTAACAAAATACGCGAGATTGTACAATAAAGAGAAACGGGAAAGGAAATTGTTTTTTGATTTTTGCTAGAAAAAGACTTGATGTTTAATATAAAAAGCCCTAATTATTTTTAATTAAGAACAAAGGAAATTGATTAAAAACCTAAAAATAAAAACCCTAAGTTGATTTTAATTAATAAAAATAAGTTAGTTAATCAAATTAAACAAAACCCTGAAATCTAAGTTGATTTTAATTAAGAAAATAGTTAATTAGTGAAAAACTTAAAAAACCTAAATTCATTGATTAAATAAAAAAACCTCAAATTAATTATTTGAGTTTATTAAAAAAAGGTTTTATGTTAGGGTTTTAAAAATGGGGTTTAGGTTTTGTTTATTTGAAAAAAAGATGAGGGAAAGAGTGAAAAGAATAGAGAATTGGAAGAAATAAACCAAAAGGAGTATGGGTGGGTGTTGAATCCATGCCCTCAGCAACTTCACGCATTACATTCACCATCAGGCTAAGCGCGCCTTGGTGTTAGGATACAACTCCAACGTGTTTGTGATACGGTGGCAGAACCGACTGTTATACTGGTTTTGTGTTTTGTATTCGCAAACGTGCGATAAGCAAGAGTCGCCACCGACTTTTATTTCATCCAACAAAGGAAAGGAAAAAGAACAGAAAACACCTTTTTTCGAGAGTTTGAGTACAGGGGGTAGATTATAGAAAGGGAAGGTGTTAGCACCCTTTCTATCTGTGGTTTTCCACGGGCTCTTAGGTACTTGCTCATTTTTGAAATTGCTTGTGTGTGTTTTCTTTGAAAAAGTTTTATTTACTTTGTGATAACCCTTGTATCGGTCCTCAAGAGTGTGACGAAGTTGTTTTGAAAAGTGTTTGTGTGAAAAGTTTTTATTTTGAGCAAGTACTTAAGAGTTCTACCTACTCAAAAAAATTCCGTTCATTTTCGTTTCCTTTAGACAATGTTGTTCTACTATTAAGGAGTAGGTAGCTCCGTCGTTAGATTTTTAAAGGGACGTTCGAAGGGACAAAATGGTCTCTGAAGGAAACAAATAAAGATACCTTAGTATTTCGAAGGGACTATCGTCATAAGATCAATTCGTAGGCAACTTGAGGGACAAGTAAGGACTATGATCTTTATGACGATTTTGAATCGCGGGTTATTGCTAAGGTATCCCTATGTTCGAGGGACACGACCATTATTTCTGAGGCAACCAAGTGGGGCAAACCCTAGGAGTGGACATGTGCAAGTGTGTTTTTTCAGTTAATTATCTTTGCACAATTAGGGTTTTCTATTGTATTAATCTGATTTATCTTTCACATGCAATCCTAATGTCCATACATCTAACATTTTAATAGTTGCGCAAATTAAAAGCGAGAAATTAAAACCCTAACTATTACAAGGCTTTGGGGAGGGGATTACATAATAAAAAACCGGGGAAAATGATAAATGCGAAATAGTAAACCTAATTAATTATTACAACTTGGGAACAATTACAATAATTAATAAGAATAAAGAAAATAAAGACGCGTGCGAAATTTAAAACGGGAACAAATTAGGACCTAAGAAATCTAATTAATTAAAAATGTTTTTGTATTATTTTTTTTATTGAGAGAAAAAATAATTACAAATTGCAAAACCTAATTTACTAATTAATTTTATTTAGCAAAATAACCAATGTTGAAACAATTAAAAATAATTCATTTTTTAAAAATTAATTTCAATTATAAAAATAAACCTAATTCTATTTAATTTTAATTATGAAAGGAAAAAAGTAATTAAATTAACCTAATTTCTATTAAATTTTAATTACAAAAAATGTTTAAGTTAATCTAATTAAATTAATTAATTAAATGCAAATAAATATTTTATGAAAAAAGACTAAACCTAATATTTTTTGTAGTTTTCAGATTTTCTGATTTAATAATAAAAGTGATTTTGTAAAAAAAACAATTAAAATAAATAATAAAATAAAATAAATGAAAAAAAGAAAGAAAAAAGATTTGGGTCTGATGTTGTAAGCAAATCAGGGGGGTGTTGCCCAATCTGCGTTAGGCCCAAAAATTGGTGGCCCAGGATCTGGCGCCTGATCCGTTGGAGGCATCTTCTGAGGGTTCATGGTAGTCCTGCGTATGATGAGCACTGGATCTGTGATGGAGATGAATCTTGAGGACGACATCAGATGGCGCGTGGTGGTCCTCAGGAAATGACATGCACTAAATCTGGAATTGTAATTTCAGAAAATGTAAAAGGCCTGGACCTGGGATCGAACCCAAATCCTCCCTCTCACATGCCTTCTTCCCTTGCCATCTGCGTTGGTTTGTTAGTCATATACATAATCAAATAAAATAAATATAATACAAGCAGAGCGCTTGGCCATAGAAAACGCGCGAATTTTCAAATGGTCCAATAGGACGTTGCCACACGTTCTTCTTCTTCCCTGGTACTGTCGTTTTAGACGGAAACCTTTACCTACGGTTTCATGGCTGTAACTACAACCCTGTAAATCTCAAAAATTAATATCAAGCATGATAGATCAACTTATTTTGATCTCACGACTATGATAGTGTCCTTCTTTTTCTCTAATTTTGCCTGTATCACAAAGCCCTAAAATACGACCTCAAACCCTAACAATGACATATGTCTCTATAAGCATCAATACTCATAACTAATTATACAGACATCTTCTAAATGACAATACAAACATGAATGGATGTCTTGGAATCATTTATAACACGTAAATATCAAAATCAAATTCAAGAATGGAGGATAAATCGTGATACCGTTATGGTGCGTTCTGAAGGTGTTAATGCGTGAAAGTGATGCTATTAGCTTCAGGAGGTTGCCAGGAATGTGGTTTGATCCTTAGAATGCTCTGAATTGGCATGTGGAGGAAGATCCAGTCTCTACTTTTTGACCAAAAATTTGAGTTTTCTTTCTAGCTATGGAGGCAGGCTGCGCATGAAAAATCCCTCCTTTAGGGTTCAACAAACTTCAGTATATGTATTGAATCCAATTAGGTCAATATTTTTGGCAAGAATCCAAAGAATAATGGTCTTGAAGTTTTGATTCCTAACTTTCCGAAATTGGAGATTTCCTCTTGTTTATGGCTTGGCACGATTTTCTTGAGGTTATACAACTTGCATGATCTTCAATTCAATGCAAAATAAATCGCATTCCATAAGTTTGATTTGTTTGGATTTAATTTAATTTTATTTGAATTTATTTGATTTTAAAATGAATAAAAATCAAAATAAATCAAATGAATGTGTGAATAATGAATGGGGGGTCCCATAGGTCGTGGACCATGTTAGGATTGAGATTCAATCTTGAAAAGATGGGCCCATGTGGAAAAAAATGCAATTTTGAGCATTGCTGACTTTGGGCAAATTTCCAAAAATGGCCAACTTTGACAATGCATATCTCTCTCAATTTTGACCCTAAGAGGATGTTCTTGGACTTTTTAGAAAGCTTAGGATATCCCTTAAGCAACCTCTTTGTTCTTATATTAATTGGATCTCCCATTTTCCTGTAAGGAGCTTTGACCCAAAAGGTGTTTTTGTTGACTTTTTGGGATGACCTGTAATGTTTGAATTCATATCGTTCCATGAGTGCATTTATTTAACTTGAGGGATGAATACGAGTTGTAGGGAATTGAATTCTCTTCAAAATGAGCCTTGGATGGGAAATTTCTGATAAAGTATGAGAAAGTTATGCTTGGTCAAAGTTTGGTTAACTTTTCCCTGAGAAACCCTAATTTAGCAACTTTTGAGTTTTGATGAATTAAGAGCCTTCCTTGTGGAATAATGATCAACCCTTTATCAAATGATGGATATCACTTCAAAATATTAATGTTGACCAAAAATCTTGAAGTTTGACTGCATGTGAACCACAATTGACTTTTGACCTAGTATAGTTGATTGTCAAGCATTTGAGCAGTTGACTGAGCAAACTTCTTGTGCAGGGCATGAAACTTGACATGGATGACCTTGAGAACATATTAAGACCATGGATAAGATTTTAGACCTTTGGAGTTCACCCATCTTGATGCAAATGGAAACCCTAGTTTGAGGTTCATTATCTTAGGAGAGCATTTGTCTGGTCAACTCTTGGGCATCCTTGAGCAAATTGAGTGTTTTAATGAATATATGTTGAGTAAAATGGGAGGGAAGATTTTGGGGTACAACAACGTTTTATTCAATCCTGCAAAATATGAAAATATTAGAAAAACCAAAGTGGAAAAAGGTTGGATCGAACTCAGGCCCTTTGACACAAATGACTTACCGCGCGCGCTTCTTCTCTTGGGGCAGTTGTACATCCATTTATTCCTATCAAACCACAAATATATATTTTAAATAAGTTGTTCGTACCAGAGAGGCGCCGAAGCCCTAGCTCCGATCATCTTCTCCGCCGCCCTCCATAGTCAAACCTACAAAATGCAAAGAATCATTGATCTAGAAACGTCCTACCCCTCTAAATCGAGGGTTGCAAGTTCAATGGAATGATTTTTGTGGGATAAAACTCAATGGATTTTTATTTATGGTGCAAACAAGGTAGATCAGTGTAAGAATGATAATTCAAGATTCCGATTGCATGGGGCCTCCACGATGGGTCAAACCTGTACTAATGAATCTCAGGAACACATTAGTAATGTTAGATTTAATCAAAACAATATGAAAACAAAATTATGAATGCATGGAATAATGATAATGTGGTGTTGCATGCAAGGGTGTTTCGAGCCCTCTAGATCGTTTCCATTGATCTGCTCTTACCCTTTAACCTTCCTGGGAGTGAATATGATAATTAGTTTATGATGAACGATAATATAAGGGGGGTTTTAAGTGTCGCGACTGGTTTTTTAATCAAGAGTCTCCACTATTATTTTTTATCCTAGGGAAGAGAACCTAATAAAAAACCCTAATTCGCGGACAGAGATTCTAGGTTTCAGACTCAATTGGACGAAAGGAAGGTGTTAAGCACCTTTCATCCACCTTGTTCACAAGGATATTAAGCTTTAGGTTTAGGTTTGAGGTAAACAGTGTTTTAAGTTTTAATTAGCAAGACTCGCCACGATTTTAAATCGCGTGCCTACGTATCCTCTTATGAGGAATCAGAGTCCCAATTCGTAGTCGTATTTGGTTGGTGTTTTTTATGGATTACGCAAAATTGCTTTCGAATTAATCCTTGAACTTTTTCTGGGTTGTAAATTGAGTAATTGAAGACGTGGTGCGCAGTTAATTTGAAATTAATTCTCCTTAATTTTTTTCGAAAATATATTGTAGTTTTTGTTAGGTTAGTAAAAAACGTTGGAATAACTGGTTAGCCGTTTTGAGACATAAGGTGGGAAGTCTGATATAGTCTCCTCACCACGTGGTCAGATATTGACTTCGTGTTACTTGTTATGAAAAATGCGGAGGAAGTCTGATATAGTCTTCCTCACCACGTGGCCAGATATTGGCCACATGTCGCTTGTAGATGGTGAATTTGATAGTTACGTGGATTTTAACTATTATTTTAGTAAATATTGAATTAACTTTAATTATGAAAATACTAGACTTAAGTACAAATAAATGGTGCAACTCTTAACTAATAATTAACCTAATTAACTAAATAGTCTAATTAGCCTGATAATAATAAAAGACATTTTTTTTATTTTTGTATTGTTTAGCGTTTTTGTATTTCTTTTTTTTTGATAATGGAAATTAAGCTAAGTAATCAAAACTAATTAGATTAGCTCAAATTAATTAACGTAATAAAGTTACACTAATTAACCAAAAGAAAACTAAGCTAATTAGAAATATATAATTTACTAAATCAAGAGAAATTAGTTAATGGGACTTAGGGGCATAAAGAAGATTCAACGGGTGTAAAATAGAAAGCTTAGGCCCAATATGGAAAAAAAGAAACTGAATTCACATAACACGGAATCATGTATAATGCACAACATTATTAGAAGATACAGTAAAAACAAAGCATAATAGAACTCCAAACGTGGCATTATTATAAGATAAAAAAATCAAAACAAAATTTTATAGCATATAAAATTGTAGATATGATACTGCCATACCCATTTTCTTTTTCTCTCTGCATCGTTTCTCCTTCTCTTTATGGTTGTACATCTACTTTTCCAAGTGAGAACAAACAGAGCTCTTGCATTCTTCTCTCACATTTACACCCATCTCACTCAAATTAAACATCAAGAGTCTTTGCCGACGCGTGTTGGTAGCGGAGAAGTTGACGTTTGTTGTTGAACTTGTTCTGTTTTCTTCCTTTCTTTTTCTCTTTTGTTCATGATGTTTCTGTTTCAATATTTTTTTTGTTTTTTTTTCTGCTGTAGCTTTTTATAATGAACCTGCATAAAAAAATAATCACAACTTAGATCTCATGGTTAGTGTTGTTAGTATGAGGCGATTATGTAATAGTTTCGTTGGGTTCTGTTTCACTGGAGACGAACTCGTTCTCCTTTTCTCTCCATCTGTTACACACAACAAACAACGCAAACAAAAATGATGATGCTTATTAAAGTGTTATGGTGTTTTGAAATTGTGGTTTTGTATGGAAAAGAAAGTGAAGGCGATGATATTTGTTGCCAGTTTGAATTGAAGAATGGTGGTAAGGTTTATAGTGGCTATTTTTTTGTTAGTAGCAAATTGGCACTGACCGTGTATAAATGAGAAGAAATCAGATTATGCAAGGTTTTTGGTGTGTGCTGATGAATGTTAGTACTTGTATATGAACAAAATAAGGATTGGTGTATTTACAAGTTGAAATATAGTGAAGAAAAAAAGGTTTTACGATGAAAGAAATTGGTCTTCAAAATACTTAATAGGAATGTGATTTAGAAAAATAAATTACCATCAGACGAACATCATGTAGTGTTTAAAATTATTATAAGGAGATATAAATTGAAAATCAGTGGGAGATCTCACATTGAATCATTGGCCAAAAACTGTTAAAAAACGTAGAAACTTGAAAAGATGCGTGTTAGTTAAAATGCATAATTGTGTGTGTTTAAGAAAATTGCAAAATTTTGTATGATTGTTGATGTTGTGGAAATTGTGAATATTTCTGGCCCCATTTTTGATAAGTTTTGAGGGTTATTTATAAGTGAAAAAAATTAAGTTAAAATCCAAAAAAAGAAGTATCCAACACCCAAAGCTCAAATTCTCATCTTGGCCAGCTAGATTAAGAATCTGGACATATTTGCGTCCAAGTGCAAAATTTGATATAGAGCAAAATTGATCTGGAAAGATTTTATTTATTTATAAGATATTTTGTCAGTCTTTCTCCCTTACCAATTGTGCTATGTTACTCATTCGAAAGTACAAAGTCAATTGAAACTATATGACAGCGAATAATTATTTGGTATTTTTACGAATAACTATTATATTTTTAAACTGACTTGAAAGCGAATTTTTATTAAAAATCTCAGAATGTTAATATAATTAAATCAAAGGAATTTATATCTGTAAAACCCAAATTCGAAAATACGTTTGACGGTAGCAATAAAGCGGGCAAATTTAATTTCAACCTCCCTTTTACAACCGACCATTTAATAATTTAGAATTTTACAGTTACTCCATTAATTTCCATTTACGAATCACATGGCCCAATGGCCAACATGTCTCGCGAATAGATTCACGGATACGCGAGTCTTTCTGATTTAGAAAGTCTCGTTTTCCTGAATTAAAAATACATCCCTGATTGACTTAAATATTAAGAATGGGTCATCAGATATTGTTGTACCACCCTTAGTTAAACGCTTCTTTATTATTCTAATCTTGGAAGATAAAATCATCGGGGGTATGACAAATTTGGGTTACGACATTAAGCTTTTTAGGGTTCTTTAAAATTTGGAAATTTTGAAAACTTTTGAGACAAGGGTTTTTTGTGTCTTATATGAGAATGAATGGGAGAATATATAGGTTGGCATTAGGGCAAAGATATGGGCTTGGACCTTGTGTAAAAGATATGATTTTATATTATTTATTTTGCATTATTTAATGAATAAATAAAAAAATAATTAAAATAAAATAGGCCAAGGGGTGTATGAATGAGCTCTGAGGTGTATAAGGAGTATAGATCCCGTTTGGACTCTTAAACAATGGCCCAATAGCCTAAAATATAAAGTTTGCTCCACTTGCACCGGTCATAACTCTATCAATTTTCATCTTTTGAAGGTGATCTTGGATGTTTTGGAAAGCTCAATATGCCCTCTACAATATCTATGTTAATCATTTTTGCTTTTGAATATTTATCTTGGTGTAAGTTTCCTTGACAAAAAGTGTCTTTTTGTTGAATTTTGAAATGACCTGTAATGTATTGGCTCATATCTCTCAAATGAAGCATCTTTTGGACTTGAGTTAGATATTCAAAGTTGTAGAGAATTGAATTTTCTTCAAAAAGAGCTTTGGTTGGGGAAAAGTTGACGAAGCGTGTGAAAGTTATGCTTGGTCAAAGTTCAGTTGACTTCTCCTAAGGAAACCCTAATTTGGCAACTTTTGACTTTTGATGATTTGAGGGCTTTTCTTGAGGAATCATGATCAACCCTTGATAAGATGATGAATGTGGCTTCAAAATCATGATGTTGACCCAAAATCTTGAGGTTTGACTGTATGTTGACTACAATTGACTTTTTATCCAATACAGTTGATTTTCAGTCATTTGAGCCATTGACTGAGCAAACTTGTGATGCAAGGCATGAAACTTGGTATGAGCACCCTTGAAGACATATGAAGAACCATGAAAATCACTTGAGACCTTGGAAACCCAATGTTCCTTGAGAAATACAAAACCCTAGTTGTGAGTCTATTACTTAGAAGAAGAATTTGTCTGATCAATTCTTGAGCAACCTTGAGCATTTGAGAACCCTAGGAGAATGTCTTGAAGAAAAAGGGAGAGAAAATTTTGGGGTACAACATATGTTTTCTCAAGGTGGTAATGAATATCTTAATGAAGGTTGGGAGAGGTACAAGTCAATGTTGAGAAAGTGTCCTAGCCATGGTTTTGATGAGACTATGCAATTACACATTTTTTGCAATGGTCTTCAACCTCATCCGAAATTATTGTTGGATGCTACAGTGGATGGTTCATTAATTTCAAAGACTTCGGAGGAAGAAATTGAAATAATTGGGAAAACAGAGAGAAATGACCATCAAGTTCAACTCGACCGGGTGAGCTCACCAAGAAAGCCGGGAGTTCTTGAATTAGGAACAAATGATGTTATCCTAGCTCAAAATAAATTACTTTCTCAACAAGTGGATTAGCTTATAAAGAAAATGTCCAAACTACCTCAACAAATCAAGGAGATGCAGGAAATTCCGAGCAAGCAGGTACAACAAATAGCTTGTTGTGAGTTATGTCAAGGTGATCATCAAACCAGATTTTATCCTCTGGTGGGAGAAGAAGCAAATTACATGGGAAATCAAAACCAAAATCAAGCTTATCAACCAAGACAACAAAATTATCAAAATAACCAAGGTTACCAACAAAGGGGTAATCAAGGTTATCAACAAGGTTAGAGGCAAGATGGTGGAAATGTAAACTGAAAAACTCCATACCAAAATACCGCTCAAACTTCACAACCTCAAAGTGGTACTTCAAAGATGGAAGAAACTCTCACTCAATTTATGAAAATTTCAATGGCAAACCAAAAGACAAATGAAGCAGCAATTAAAATTATTGAGAACCAAGTTGGGAAACTTGCAAAGCAACTAGCCGAACAACAAACGGGGCCGTCTTTTTCTGTAAATACTCAAGCAAATCCGAAGGAGCATTGCAAGGCAATTGTAACAAGGAGTGAAAGAGAAGTTGGTGGTGAAGAAAATGCAAAAAAGGGTGACGAGGTTGTTGAGGAGGAGATTTGGAAGAGGAAGTAGAAGATGAGAAAGTGGTAGAAAAAAATGTTGAGGAAGACTTAGTTGAAAAGGACCAATTGGAGAAGGAATAAGTAGAAAAGAAAAATATAGAAGAAAAATGAGAAAGAAGAATGGGAAGGGGAAAGTGAATATTATTCCAGTTCAAAATTTTCCATATCCTCATGCTCCTTCCAAGAAGGATAATGCTAGGCACTATGCTCAGTTTATGGATATATTTAAGCAATTGCAAATAAATATTCCATTTTCTGAAGCTATGGAGAAAACGCCTATGTACGAAAAGTTCATGAAAGATATCCTTACAAAATAAATAAGATCGACAAATCAAGAAGTTATCATGGTTGACGCAAGTTGTAGTGCTATCATTCAACTAACTCTACCGAAGAAGGAAAGTGATCCGAGAAGGGTTACTTTACCAATTACCATTGGTGATGTTTATGTCGGTAAGTGATTGATTGATTCCGGTTCTAGAATTAATTTTATTCCTTTGTCTATTGTGAAAATATTGGGGAGAATCAAGATGAATTCAACAAAGATGATACTTCAACTAGCCGACAAATCCATTACCCCTCCTTATGGTATAGCTCGAGATATGGTAGTGAAATTGGATAAAATTTTCTTCACGATTGATTTTGTTGTGATTGATATGGAGGAAGACCGTGATGTACCTTTAATTCTTAGTTGGCCATTCATGAAGACCGCAAGAATGATGATCGGCATCGACAATGGTTTAATGAAAGTCCAAGTTCAAGATGAAGAAGTAAGTTTTAATCTCTTCGAAACTATGAAACATTCTAATGATAAAGGAGCTTGCTTTAGAGTTGGTGTTATTGAAGAAGCTATTTGGGATGTTTCTACTGAAGTTCATCTTTCAACACCTCTTGAGAAAACATTGACTAACGTGATTCAAGTTCTTATTGTCCATGAAGAAAAGGAATTGGAAGAATGTGTGAAGGAACTTGAGACTTTAGAAGAAGTTTAACCTTGAGAGGAAGAAGTTGAAATTTTGAAGAAGGAAGATAAATAAGAAAAATCCAAACTTGAACTGAATATGTTGTCCTCTCACTTAAAGTATGTGTTTCTTGATGATGGTGGTAACAAACCGGTAATCATTAGTAATGCTTAGTCGGAAAAGGAGGAACATTGTTTAGTTAAAGTTTTGAAATAAAATCAAAGAGAAATAGGTTGGGTTTTATAGGATTTGAAAGGCATAAACCCAACTTATTATATGCACAAGATTTTTATGGAAGAGGATTTCCAGTCGGTAGCTCAACCTTAACGCTGCTTGAATCCGACAATAAAAGAGGTCGTGAGAAAGGAAGTTATGAAACTATTGGATGTCAGGATGATTTATCCTATTTCCAATAATACTTTGGTGAGTCCGGTACATGTGGTTCCAAAGAAAGATGGAATGACCGTGATAAGAAATGAAAAGAATAAATTGATTCCGACAAGAACCGTAACGGGATATCGAATGTGTATTGATTACCGAAGGCTTAATCAAGCAACTAGGAAAGATCACTTCCATCTACCTTTTATGGATCAAATGCTAGAAAGGTTATCGGGTCAAGAGTTTTATTGTTTTTTGGATGGGTATTTCGGGTATAACCAAATTTCAGTTAATCCAAAAGACCGTGAGAAAGCGACTTTCACTTGTCCGTTTGGAGTTTTTGCGTATAGGAGGATGCCCTTTGGTTTGTGCAATGCACCGACCACTTTTCAAAGGTGTATGCAAGACATATTTTCCGATCTTATTGAGAAGACTATGTAAGTTTTCATGGAAGACTTCTCCATTTTCGGGGCGTCTTTTGATCTTTGTTTGAAAAATTTGGATACTGTTTTGAAGAGGTGTGTGGATACCAACTTAGTGCTTAATTGGGATAAATGTAACTTCATGGTTACCAAGGGCATTGTTCTTGGTCACAAAGTTTCATCCAAGGGGCTTGAAGTTGACAAAGCCAAAGTGGAGGTTATTGAGAAATTGCAACCACTATTGAACGTGAAAGGAATCCAAAGTTTTTTGGGTCATGCAGGCTTCTATCGAAGATTTGTCAAAGACTTTTCCAAAATTGCAAGGACATTGAGAAACTTTCTCAAAAAAGATAAGTATTTTGTTTTCTATGATGCTTGTTTGCTAGCTTTTAATAATTTGAAACAAAATTTGACAACCGCACCCCTAATTGTAGCACCAAATTGGAAAATGGATTTTGAACTATTGTGTGATGCTAGAAATTATGTCGTTGGTGTGGTTCTTGGTTAAAGAAAAGGAAACAAATTTCATGCTATACGTTATGCTAGCAAAGTTCTTAATGAGGCACAAATTAACTATGCCACAACTGAAAAAGAATTGTTAGCTATAGTGTATGCATTGGAAAAATTTAGATCCTACCTCATTGGATCAAAGGTTGTAATCTACACTGACCGTGCAGCGATATGGTATTTGCTTACCAAACTTTATTCTAAGCAAAGACTTATTCGATGGATACTTTTGTTGCAAGAATTTTATCTAGAAAATCGCGACAAGAAAGGTTCCGAGAATTTGGTAGCGGATCACCTATCCCGCTTGGTCAATGTAGAGGTTACTAACCAATAAAGTGAGGTTAGAGAATAATTTCCGAATGAAAAACTTTTTATGGTATAAGTTAGACTGTGGTTTTCCAATTGTGTGAATCACAAGGCATCTGGATTGATACCAGAGGATCTAACTTGGGACCAAAAGTGGAAATTCTTGGCGGATGCAAATTCTATGTGAGGGATGAGCCATATCTTTTTAGGCTTGGAAGTAATAATTTGTTAAGGAGATGTGTGTCATTGGAGGAGTCTAAAAGTATACTTTGGCATTGTCATAATTCTCCGTATGAAGGTCATTTTAATGGTTTGCATACGGAAACGAAAGTCCTTCAATCCGGCTTTTATTGGCCGTCTTTGTTAAAAGATACATACTTGCATGCTAAGAATTGTGATAAATGCCAAAGGAGTGGAGGAATTGGAAAAAGAGATGAAATTCCCTTGAATAGCATGTTGGAAATAGAAGTTTTTGATTGTTGGGGCATAGGGTATTGAAGTAGATCCTGCCAAGGTGAAAGTGATACAAGAGATGCCAGCTCCTCGTACTGAGAAGGAAGTCAGAGGATTCTTGGGACGTTTGAACTACATTGCCAGATTCATTTCTCACCTGACAGCTACTTGTGAACCAATCTTCAAGTTACTGAAGAAAGATCAGGTAGTCAAATGGAATGATGAGTGCCAAATTGCTTTTGACAAAATCAAAGAATACCTGCAAGAGCCTCCTGTATTGATGCCACCAGTCGAGGGAAGACCATTGATCATGTATCTGACCGTTTTGGAAAATTCAATGGGGTGTGTGCTGGGGCAGCATGACGAGTCTGGCCGAAAAGACCATGCTATTTATTACCTGAGCAAAAAGTTTACCGACTGTGAAACAAGATTTTCACTGCTCGAGAAAAATTGTTGCGCTCTGGCATGGGCTGCTCGCCGGCTAAGACAATATATGCTGACTCATACTACCTTGTTGATATCTAAAATGGATTCAATAAAATACATCTTTGAGAAGCCTGCACTCTCTGAGAATAGAGAGATGGAAGATGATCCTGACAGAATATGACATACAATATACTATCCAGAAAGCCATAAAGGGAAGTGTACTAGCTGATCACCTTGCTCACCAAGCTGTAGAATACTACCAGTCCATGAAGTTCGAATTTCCAGATGAAGATATCATGATGGTAAACAACTGTGAAGAAGTCAGACCATATGACGGACCTGAACAAGGATCCCGATAGACCCTGGTTTTTGATGGGGCATCTAACGCACTCGGAAACGGTATCGGTGTTGTACTCATATCTCCTGAAGGATGTCACACTCCTTTTACGGCAAGACTCTGCTTCAATTGTACAAACAACATGGCGGAATACGAAGCGTGCATATTTGGTCTCAAAGCTGTCATATACTTGGGGATCAAATCTTTGAGTGTATTCAGAGATTCAGCTTTAATTATCAGCCAGATCAAAGGGGAATGGGACACCAAACACCCTAACCTTATCCCTTACAAAGAACATGTTTTGATATTGCTCCCACATTTTGAGAAGATTACCTTCGAGCACTTCTCGCGAGAAGAAAATCAGCTAGCAGACGCACTAGCCACAATGTCATCTATGTTTAAACTTAAATGAGATAGCGAGGTTCCCTAGATCACCATTGAATGAAGGGAAGAACCAGGACACTGTTACAAGATTAATACTGAAGAAGTAGTGGACCAGCCTTGGTTTCACGAAGTTAAGAGGTATCTCTAAACTCAGGAATATCCAGAAGGAGCTTCAGTAAATGATAAGAAGTTCTTAAGGAGATTCTCTGCTAAATTCTTCCTTAGTAATGGCATTCTTTACAAACGCAACCATGACTCTGTGTTACTTTGGTGCGCAGACAAGGTTGAAGCTGAAAGGATCATGGCTGGATTACATGAAGGCACTTTTGGCACCCATTCTAGTGGGCATACCGCTAAGGCGTCCTAACATTGCTTAATCGAAGCCTTTTCCCAGATGCCGATCGAAAGGCATTTTATTCATCTTCAAAAAAAACTTTATTTTTTCTTAGGCAAGGGTTTGTGACCAACCTTGTAAGGGAAGACCTTTGAAAACATGAGAGGGCAAATTTTGGGGTACAACAGTTGCCCCTATTCAATTTTCTTAAACCCGAGGATGTAGATTGGCTTGTGTACCTTTCGTGATCCGAAGGTGGAAGATAATTGAACACTAGAGTGCCCAGAAATTTGCACTCGCATGATGTAGTATCAACATTGTGACGTCGGGAATGAGCTTACAGATGCCATTTGGAGACTGTAGGTAGGAGGATGGGCTTATAGATGCCATCTGCAGGAGTGTCGATCGCATAAGAGATTCCTTAGCGAGAACTTGCATGCCTGAGAAAGAAATATGGTCTTCCTGGCTTGTTACAGGTGTTAATATTCAATCTCTTTGTGTAAATGGTTTTCCTGGCTTGTTATAGGTATCAGTCGTCCACAAATAGTTTTCCTGGCTTGCTACAGGTATTCAACTGGGACTTGAAGAGGTTGGTTGAGGAGATAGATGTCCTGGCTGGTTACAGATATTAATCTCTAACCTGAGAAAGAAAGATGGTCTTCCTGGCTTATTACAGGTATTGATCTTCAATCTCTTCATGTAGATAACTTTCCTGGCCTGTTACAGGTATTGATCTACAATCAGTCGTCCACATATATTTTCCTGGCTTGTTACAGGTATTAATCTGGAACTTAAGAAGGTTGGCCGATGAGATAGTTGTCCTGGCTGGTTTCAAGTATTAATCTCTGACCTGAGAAAGAAAGATGGTCTTCCTGGCTTGTTACAGGTATTGATCTTCAATCTCTTCATGTAGATAACTTTCCTGGCTTGTTACAGGTATTGATCTACAATCAGTCGTCCACAGATATTTTCCTGGCTTGATACAGGTATTAAACTGGGACTTGAAAAGGTTGATGGTAGAGTCTTGCTGGAGATGGGCTTAAAGATGCCATCCAGAAATGATTGCTGGACTGTATTTGAATGAGTGACAAAATTACATCCGAATCTGGATCGTATCTGGACTGTTATTTGAAGGTCTCTGATTTCCTGTCATTAACTGGAAGAAATAAATCTAGCCAGAGGAGGTCTTTTTGATAATGATGTGATGAAGGAATCTGAGACGATTGCTACTCCAAACAGATGATGAAGGAATCTGGGACGATTGCTACTCCAAACAGGATGATGAAGGAATCTTGGACGATTACTACCTCGGCAGGATGATGAAGGAATCTTGGACGATTACTACCTCAGCAGGATGATGAAGGAATCTTGGACGATTACTACCTCAGCAGGATGGTGAAGGAATCTTGGACGATTACTACCTCAGCAGGATGATGAAGGAATCTTGGACGATTACTACCTCAACGGGATGGTGAAGGAATCTTGGACGATTACTACCTCAATGGGATGATGAAGGAATCTTGGACGATTGCTACCTCAACGGGATGATGAAGGAATCTTGGACGATTACTACCTCAGCGGGATGATGAAGGAATCTTGGACGATTACTACCTCAGCAGGATGATGAAGGAATCTTGGACGATTACTACCTCAGCAGGATGATGAAGGAATCTTGGATGATTACTACTCCAAAAGGATGATGAAGGAATCTTGGACGATTACTACTCCAAAAGGATGATGAAGGAATCTTGGACGATTACTACCTCAATGGGATGATGAAGGAATCTTGGATGACTTCTACCTCAGCAGGATGATGAAGGAATCTTGGATGATTACTACCTCAACGGGATGGTGAAGGAATCTTGGATGATTACTACTCCAAAAGGTAATGACTTTTATCTGTCGATCGATCTTTCCTGAAAAGGTAAAGAGTGAGTTGTATGCATTGTCTAATGATGTTCTCAAAATAAATGAGATTCATGTTATATGTATTTTGTATGCATATGCTATGAATGTTATTGAAATGTAATTTTGTCTTGGAGAATAAATTCTTGTCAAGTGTTAGGGAGTTATTAAATCCCGGACTGCTGTCGAAGAGTAGGTATGTCTTCAAACTTTGCTTAGAATGTTTCCACTGAGGATCCTTGTTTTGTTGAGGAGAACTCTGTTGGGGAAAGTTGTGAACTCTGTGGAGAGTATTGATTCATTCTTGGGGAACAAGTTCAGGAGTCTCGGTTGTCCGTTACTCTACTGGGGAGTCAAAGTTAAACTGACATCTGGTCGGGTCCAGGTTTCACAGTAACTTGCTGGGGATTGTAGAGTAGTCTACTAGGGAAGAGGAGTTGTGGTCCTTTGATTTGTAGTAGTCGGAGAGGCAAACTCAAGCTGGGGAATCCTGGTGTTGTTGGGGAAATAAACCCTGTCGTCAGTCCGCTAGAGAGGTGACATATTCATTGGGGGAAGTCCTTGAGGATTCTTGAGATTGACTCAGCTGGGGAAAGGTTGTCAGAGATTAAACCCTTGCTGGGAGTCATCCTATGAGAAGGATTTTGGGGAGATTTGTCATTTCCCCTAGTAGCAAGTATTTGTGACATTGCCAGAAGATGTTTAATTATACGTAACCCTTCATTGGAATTGATGTTCAATGCCCCAAGTGACGGAGACGGAGACTTGCCCCTGGCTACTCTGCACTTCTTCAGAGATTTCTTGAAATCTTAACTGGACTGCCCCAGGTGATGGACAATGATCATGCCATGCCCCTTGATTGGAAGGAGATTTGTCAATGGAAGTGTCATCCTTTTTGAAGTGATTCTGTTCACTGAGAGGGCTTTAGTTCATCGGATATTCGTTGTGTGAATTTCTCTGCTGTCAAACAAATAGCCAAATGCAAACAATGATATTCAAATAATGCAAAGTTTATGCTTGTCTCGAAGTTTTGAAAAATGCGTTTTTTAGCAGAAAACTTTTTTTTAAGACAAATTCAACACAAGATTTAGGGCAAAGCCTTACAGGAGTCAGGATACCTTTTGTAACAACATGCTTTTGAACTAACCCATGCTTCAGTTAGGACTTTTGAAGGGTTGTAACGTGGCTTGGTTCACGGTTTAAGAAACAAAGGATAAAGGCTCAAAGTATATTTGTACCCACCCGCTCTTCGTGATGTTCTTCAATCCTAAACTCAGTTAATTGTGCGTCAAACTCTATTCGAATTTGGAACGACGTTTTGGTGATGGTTCACACAAGTTGGATTTTGGAAGGCAGTCATCATTTTTTGCAACATTTTTCATGTTGTCGAGGATTTGTAGCGACCTCGTTCTTTTGATTTGTTATCCCTAACTTTTGCCTGACTGTTCCTGTTTTCGAGATTACAGTCAGCGGGATGCCCCAGCTTTCTTAAGCCTCCTTTATAGGTTTTGGATCAGTGGGCCTTTTTTTTAAGAGATTGACTGCCTATGAGATAAGGAACCACCACCGTCTTTTGATTCCAGAGGAATGCTTTTGATGTCGTTCGTTGTATTATGAACTGAGAGCTTTGCGACTTCAATGCGCATCTTTTGAATTAACTGAGAGACTACCATGCCCCAGGTTTAAATTAAAGGTTTCAATTTATGTTTACAACAGAAAAATCCTACTTCTTTGGCTCGAAGGGGTTGACTAGGGATTATCTTCCTTATAACTCCAATGTTTAGAATTTGAAAGAAATGCCTGTACATCGTCAGCAAGGTCTGTCCAAAAGCATACTGTATGAGATTATGGCATTGTTTCGTCATCCTCCCTCTAAAGGCTTGTAACTTTTAGCAAGAGTTGAATGTCATAAAGCGAGTAAAAAGCATAGTTTAAATGTAATTAAAGGATGAATTCAAGACAAACATATGCAATGCATTAATGAAACAAAGTTTGACATTAATAGATAATTGTTTGAATAACAAAAGAAATTACAACTTGAAAATTCAGATGAAACAAAGACATTCTCAATGATTTGGCGTAGAATCAGTGATCAAACTTGATCTCCTTGGCATCAATCAAGTTCTGAATCTTATACTTCAATGCCCAACAATCGTTAGTATCATGCCCGAGACTGTCAGAATGATAAGCGCAGGTCGCATTAGGATTGTAGTTAGGAGAAGAGGTCTTGGGGTTTGGGTGAGGTTTTATCACTGTAATCAGATTCATCCTTAACATCTGCTGCAATGCTTGAGACAACGGCATGTTGATGTTGGTGAACTATCTTTTAGGCTCATCTGGTTTTCGTCGATTTCCCTTTTGCTGTTGTCGGTGTGACGCAGAACCAGAGATCAAGACTGCCCCTACGTTTTGGTCATGGCGACCCTTTTGACCATACACAACATTGGACTCTTTCTTCCCATTGTAGGGATTTTTCTGAACATCAGAAGGTGTAGCTTCTTGAATCTTCCCACTTTTGATGCCAGCTTCAACCCTTTCGCCGGTCAGTATTAGCTCGGTGAATCCGGCTGAAGAGCTTCCGATCAAGTGGTTGAAATAAGGACCAGACAAACTCCCAAGAAACATATCCACCAACTCCCTATCAGACAGAGGGGGTTGGACTCTTCCAGCAAGATCTCTCCACTTCTGAGCGTAATCCTTAAAGTCTTCGCCTGTACCCATATACATACCCTGAAGCTGAGTACGTGTGGGAGCAAGGTCGGCATTATACTGGTATTGTTTGTAAAAAGCAGTAGCAAGATCCTCCCAGCTGCGAATGTTAGATCCTTCCAGTTGACAGAACCATTCAAGTTAAGTCCCTGACAGACTATCTTGAAAGAAATGAACCCAGAGATTTCTATCAGCAGTATGGGGATGGATCTTCCTCACATATGACCGGAGGTGTAGCTTTGGACAGGAAGCTCCGTCGTACTTGGCAAAGGCAGGTGCCTTGAATTTATGGGGAATCACCACCCCAGAGGATAGACCTAGATCTCCGAAGTCCAGACTGGGCACCTTTTGTATCTCCATATCGCTCAAACGGTCTTCCAGTTGTTTGTACTTATCCTCAGCAGGAGGATACTATTCTTCATCATAGTCTGTCTCGTTGTCGGAGACCATAGGGCTAGGAACCCTCCTTTCTTGTGGATTGTCTTTCCCTACAGATGAGGTGGTCAGATCAACTTCATTCTGCAGCCCGTTTTCAAACTTGCGTCCAGTGTTGAACATGACGGTCCTCTTTTTCTTCTTCTTCCTCTCTTTCAACATCAGGGTCTTCAGGTCTTGCTGACCCTTAGCTAGACTCATGACCAACTCTTGAAACTGGGCATTCTGGGCCTGGAGGGCCTTGATAGCTTGCTCAGTGGAAGGTTCAGTAGACATGATGATTGCTGAAATAAACAACAAAGAAGATGAGAAACTCGTAATGGTACCTGTAATGCAATGATATGTATGATATATGTATGCAATGTTTTCAAGGATCTCGCGGGGTAAACAAGAAACTGTTAGAATCTGAATCTGGTAGCTTGATTGAAGGAACTTCATGTTGCTGAGAGTCCTTCTTCAAGAGTCAAGCTCACCATATCGAGTGGGTCATAGCCCCTGACTCAAGTTATCGTGCTTGGATGTCTAGATGGCATTGGCTAGAGGAAAATAAATCCCCTTTTCCCCTTGCTGGACATTTGATTTACCCTGACCTGCATCACAAGCCCTTGAGATCCTTGAAATGGTTCAGGAAATGTTAATGTATGATGTTATGATGTATATGCTATACGTTTAAGCAAAAATGTAAGGTGATGTAAGTAAACCCTGCAATAAGTCCAAATTATCGGTTAAGGACTGTAAATGAAACCTGCAAGGAACTCATGTTGTCAGATAACAAGAATGTGCAAGTAGCTCAAGTTTGAAGGCACACAAGTCACACAAAAGAGCCCTTAGATTTCAGGCTGGCATGAAGCTTTATGTATTACCCTCTTTCAGTTTCAGTTGGTTAAGACCTGTCCTAAAAATAGTAACCGGGTTCTAGAGGATCTCAATATCACTGACTACCCTCAATCAGTCATAATTCCAGTTTGGCAACCTTTTCTTGCGGCCGGAACCATCGCGAGAGTTTAGTCTCAATGAGTGTAGCATACTGCTACTGTTCTATGGCCAAGTTAGTCAATTTAAGGTTCTAAGGTCCGTTGGTGCTTAATGACTCCTCATAAGACCCATATTCTCCTCGTTCCAACACAAGGGATATCGGTACAGACCAAGGTGTCACACCAACGTAGCTACTGCTTCATCCATGTCGGTCTATGCCGGACAGATCCCTCATAGTTTATTGCTACTTACCTAAAAAAGGGTACCCCCCAGATCCGGGTTAGGATCTATAAAACTTCGATACAAGCCCACAAATTTTAAAGCATACAAGGCATACAATTGAAAACACAAGTGATCTAATCCTAAGGTACACCTCACCCATTAAAGTCCCCAGCAGAGTCGCCAGTTCTGTGATCGGTGGGAATGAGAATTGACTGTTTTGGAATGCTGGTTCGCGTTTGCGTTTGTTTTTGCAAAATGTCGCGGTAAGCAAGAGTCGCCACCGTCTTTTATTTTATCCAACAAGGAGAGGACAAAAGCACAGAAAAATTCCTTTTCGAGATGTTTCTCGGGTTCGGGAGGTAGATTATAGAAAGGGAAGGTGTTAGCACCCTTTCTATCCGTGGTTATCCACGGGCTCTTAGTTACTTGCTCACTATGTTTTCAAAAAGTTTTCTTTTCTTGGTGTTTGTGGGTTTTGAAAAGAGTTTTGTTTGAAAACTTCGATTTAACTCTTGTTTCTGTCCTCAAGAGTGTATGAAGTGTTGTTGAAAATTTTGTTTGAAAAGTGTAAGTGCGAAAAATTTGTTTTGTTTTGAAAGAGAAAGTACCTAAGAACCTCTACCTACTCAAAAGGAATTAAACTGTGTAAATGTCCCTTTAGACAATGCTATCCCACTATGATGGAGTAGGTAGCATCGTCGTTGGAGTTTTCGGGTCAATTCGATTTTAGGGACGTGTGGTCACTAAAGCAACGTAAGGACGCCTTAGTGGTAACCCTAATGTCTTAGATCATTTTTATCCGAGGCAACCATTTCGAGGCAACTTTGATCTTTAGATAGGAGGGCGACCCCTAAAACATCCTATACTCAATGACCACGTTCGAGGCAACCAAGTGAGGCGTACCCTAGGAGTGGTATGTGCAAGTGTGTCAATTTTCAGTTATGTTATCTTTACATGTCATGGTGAGCTATGTTGATTTTAATTTAAGATAGATCTTGTCATGCATAGCCTAGTTAGCATACATCTAGCAATTAGTGGTTGCGGAAAATAAAACTAAGCTATTACAAGGCGCCGGGTATTTACATCGCCAAAAACAAACCCTTAAAAGTAAATGCGGAAAGTAAATAAAAGCGGTAAATAAAAAATCCTAAGTTAAAACTATTACATCCTCGGAGCAATTATAATATATAGATCAAAATAATACGCGCGAGAAAAGTTGAATCAGATTGTCCTTTAGGGTTTTGACCCTTTTTGAAGAAAGCATGTTTTTGGTCTTTTTTGAATTAAGAATCAAGTCTAAATTAATAATGGATTTAAAGAAAAGGTGTTTTTGAGTTTTATTTTAATTAAGGCAATAAAATTAGAGTGATTAAAAAAGTTAATAAAATCCTAATTCTTTAACTCAATTTTAATTTAATGCAAAATTGTTAAAATTAAACCTAATTAAAACTAAATTAATTGGTCACCATTTATTTACAAAAATAAGTAATAAAGTTAAGATAAAAGTATTTTTGTTGTTTCTGATTTTTTTTATGAAAAAGAGTTAATTAATTAATTATGGTGCTAAAATAAAAAACAGTGAAAAGAAAAATAAATAAATAAAGAAAACAAACTCAGGGGTGCTGGGCTCGAAAAGGGAGTATGAATTGCAGCTTCTAAGCCCAAACGTCCAGCCTGTTGGACTTTCAGATTGCCTGGGCATTCGTTGGCCAAGGTTCATGGTGAACCTCATCCTGGACCACAAGATCTGGGTCTGGAACCACCTGGCGCGTGAGATATGGAGGTGTATGATGCTCCCTGCCTGGAGCGCTGCATCTGAGCACCTGTAGAAAAATGTAACAATGTTTTGGCAGGACCTGGGATTCGAACCCAGGTCCCATTAGACAATTCAACCAGCGCGCTACCAACTGAGCCATGATGTTAACCTGTTAGTGGGATAAGACGCGAGTAATATGAAACAAAACAACAATTAGGCTTGCTAAAAAAATAAAAAAGCGCGTAATGGATTCAAATGGACCAATGGAGCTGAGACACGTTATCATCTTCCCCAAACACCCTGGTTATTTTACCTGTGGATTTTTATCCACAGGAAGTTTCTTGGGATGGTTCTAAAAATCGCTCCAGGCCATGAAAACACTATTCAAGAACACAAATGTGTTCGTCTCGACCTCCTCATCATTCCTATATCCCTTGTTTGTCTCAATTTACCCTGCACAAGAAACGCCTAAAAACAAGAACAGGAACCCTAGGTCCTATATATGGGGTTAGAGGCCATGAAAATTAAATTGGACAACGCCAAAACATTCTAAATCGAATAACAATCACAAATATGTCAATATTTTAAAGAAAAGATGCAAGAATGATGAGTTGCATTTTCATGTTCAGAGGCGTTTTCTAGAACACTTACAGTGCGATTTTGATGATGAAAAGCTTGGTTTTTGATTGGCCTCGCTCCAGGAGGTTGATGGCAAGAGAGTTGCGTCTTTCTTTGGGTCGGAATCTGCCTCCAAAACCTGATCACCACTTTTCAAGCTTTTCTTTTCAAGGTTGGGGCGCCGTTTCTGCAGAGTTTATGTAGGTAAATTTTCACGTTTTTCTGCAAGGGTTTTTCGTGTGTTTTTGTTCATGAGCAGCAGGTTTATATAGGCAAAGAAATTAGGTCAACAAATGTGTATCAAATCTTGGTCCATTATGGTGGAGAGATTTGATTTGATCTTCATGAAAACTTGCCAAATTTGATTCAATCATGCGTTTCTTCCAGCTTGCTCTGAGTTGTTTGGGCCTCCAACTTGATGGAAATCAAAAACAGACTTACCCCTTCGATTTTGCCTTCTTTGCCAGTTTCGATTGCTTCAAAGTCCCCATTCGAATCTATTCCTTATTAGACAACCTCGACCAGCCCTTGGCCTTGTGATGAGTCTAAGTTCTGATTCGAAGTGTTCAGAACTTCCTTTATCAGATCATCTTAGGTTAGGAGAAAACTCTGCACTGAAATGCCATTTGAAAATCATTTTGTTCTGATGTTCTTATTCAGGGAAATTCTGCACTGAAATGCCATTCGAAGGGCATTTGTCCATATACCATTCGAAGGGTACTAATTGAAACTTCAATCGAAAGACACTGTTAACAGGCCAATTGAAAGGTCTCCTTCATGCTAATCAAAGGGTCTTGTGTTGCTAGTTGAAGGGTCTTGCACTGCCTCCTTCGAATGGACTTCTTGTGTACCTTTCGAATGGGCCTTCTGAGTGCTTCTTCGAATGAGTCATTTACATGTTCTTCGAATGAGCTTCTTGCCTGGTGAGTCGAAGGTAAGCCTGAAGTATCTAGTGCATAGTCGAAGCATTGTGATATTGACTTGATCGAAGGAGGGTCCATCGCTCAATCGAAGACCTGCAGACCAAAGCTTGATCGAAGAGTTCCAAATGCTCAATCGAAGACTGGTGAACCAAACCTGATCGAAAGGTTCCAAACGCTTAATCGAAGCCTGGTGAACCAAACCTGATCGAAAGGTTCCGAACGCTTAATCGAAGCCTTTTCCCAGATGCCGATCGAAAGGCATTTTATTCATCTTCAAAAAAAACTTTATTTTTTCTTAGGCAAGGGTTTGTGACCAACCTTGTAAGGGAAGACCTTTGAAAACATGAGAGTGCAAATTTTGGGGTACAACACTTGGCATAAAAGCCCTCATCGCCAATGCAATGTATGTGACTCGACGACACGACATCACAAACACGACACAACAAAAACATCATCATCACACATCAAAATTGGCATAAAGCCCACGTCGCCATATTTATCCATATCAAGATAAACATATCATCACATCGCATATCATCAAGTATTCATTATAAATAAACCGTCGCAAATATCATGTTCAATCACACCACATAATTATCAAATAATTCACTAAATTCCAAACACGGAAAAATAGTCAAACATCAATAATCCTCGCGAAAGTCATTCATAATAATCGATATCAATTATAATCGTTAACGTCGCAATCAGATTGTCCATACGCGACTTAAACCGACTAAAACGCAACCCGTTTAAAATTAACCGTAAATTGTCTTATTTCGGGTCGCTTCGTAAAAACTCGAAATCTCGAAAAACTAACCTCACCACAACGTTCTACACGTCAAAATTAGCTAGCACGTCAATTTTCGTTAAATTCGGAGCAACTTGCTCCGTCGCCAAAATTGTCTAAATCGGGAAATCGGAACATAATCGGGTTCCAAATTAAATCGGTTAACTTATATCATATTTGTATTTAATTAATATAATTATTTAATATAAGAGTTATGAAAATTAAAATTAAAACAAAAACTAGAATTATGCAAATATGTGATAATACTGAAACAGAGTAACTGAGTAGGCAAAAATGGAATTCTCTTCCTCTAATTACATGGGACGGTCGTCCCAAAAAAAATTGAAGAAGCCCTTGGAGCAGGCCGTCTCCACTCTTCCCTAAGTTCTTCATGCACTTTTCAACTTTTTTTTTTTGTTTTTTTAAAAAATTCCAAAATTTCTAAAGAACCTGCATAATTATGTTTTGCAAAAACTGACAGTTATATATTCTACTTAATATTAATTCTATTTCTTTTCTAATTTAACTCCATATTAACTAACTTAATAACAATCTAACAACAACAACAACACCTAAATCAATTCTTTAATTTATTCTAACAATCACCCAACAACTCATAAAACCTAAAAATCAATTTTATCCCAAATCAAAAATATACTAAATCAAACCCTAACTATAAGCATTAGAAAATCAAACCCCTTATCTTAGATGTTTGAAATGATTCTTGATGTCCCAATCACCCAAAACTAAAGCTTTGTTTCTGCTCCTCTTCTTCTCTTCTAAGACTCTCTTGCTCTCTCTATGTGCTTTAGTGTGTTATGACAAAACAAGGTGTGTTTGGTTTCTTTAGAACAAGACACTAACAAGCAAAAATACTAAAAAGTCCTTGGTCTTACTACTAGTTATAACACTAATAATACTAAATAATATTATTAACCCAAATAATTAAAATAACTCCGAATAATTAAATATCGGTCCGAATAATATTTTATCGAACCAAACGGAATAAATACTGGACCAAATAAAATAATTATCGGTCCCTCAAAACAAATACCGGACCGAATAAATTAATTACCGGTCCCTCAAAACAAATACCGGACCGAATAAAATAATTACCGGTCCGAATAAAACATCGCCGGATATATTAACAGATACAACGGTTAATATAAATATTCTCGTCGCAAAAATAAACGTCAAACGGTAACTCGAAAATATTAATATAATATAATATTAAATAAAATGGGGCGTTACAGAAAGGAGCAAATCCACGGCATAGTCATCTTCGTTTACCATCCCTAGCGGAAGTAGAAGAACCGCTTTTTCTACAATGGTCTGGAATTCATTTTCTAGCACTCTCCAGCAGCAGTCAAGGGTTTATTTTCTCAGACTCAGATATGTCACAATAGCATTTCATGTTCATACATCATGACGTGCACATACACATTGCATACAACATAATCTCATTTATTTTGAGAACATCATCGCACAATGCATTTCATGCATCACATATAATTAACCCTCTACCTTTTTAGGAAAGATGGTTATCATCAACAATTCCAACAATTCAATATTAAATCCACGAAGTTATACATGTCACATCTGCAGATAACCATTGGAAAATCAGTTCCCGAAACCAAATGGGTCAACTAATCTACGTGATCAAATGAGGCAAGCCCTACTATCCAGGCTTTCATTTCAAAGTAACCCTACTATCCAGGTTCCTTCTCATAGCCCGACTATCCAGACTTTCATTTCGAATTAACCCTACTATCCAGGTTCCTTCTTATAGCCCTACTATCCAGGCTTTTATTTTGAAGTAACCCTACTATCCAGGTTCCTTCTCATAGCCCTACTATCCCGACTTTCATTTCGAAGTAACCCTACTATCCAGGTTCCTTCTCATAGCCCTACTATCCAGGATTTCATTTCTAAGTAACCCTACTATCCAGGTTCCTTATCATAGCCCTACTATCCAGGCTTTCATTTCGAAGTAACCCTACTATCCAGGTTCCATCTCACAGCCTTACTATCTAGGCTTTCATTTCGAAGTAACCCTACTATCCAGGTTCCTTCTCCTTTATCTCTGGATAACAGTTTGCAACATTGTAAAACCTAGACCCGACCAGATACGATAAATTTCATATTTTCCCAGTAAGTCACTGTGCAGCCTGGACCCTAACCAGATAAGCAGTTCACTTCCGTCTCCTTAATCAAGAGTTAATTCCCCAATAGAGTAATGGACAACCGAAGCCCCTAGACTCTATTTCCCAGGACATAAATCAATATTCTCCGGCGAAGTCCTCCTCAACAGCAGGTACATGAATTCTCGCAAAGGAATCTCTTATGTGACTGATATATTTTTATGGATCACATCTTTAAGCCTATCTTAGAAGATTCTCCGTCGCCTTCCAAATGGAATATGTAAGCCCATTCCCTATATTATCAATCAGTATCACTTCATACGAGTTCAAATTTCTGGGCACTCTAGTGCTCAATCATCTTCCACCTTCAGATCACGAAAGGCAGACCAGCCAATCTATATCCTCAGGTTTAAGAAGATTGAACAAGGGCAGCTGTTGTACCCCAAAAGTTATCCTCCCATTTTTATACAAAAACATACTCCTAGAGGTTCTCAATTGCTCAAGTTGACTAAGGATTGACCAGACAAATCCTCCTTCTAAGACAATGAGCCCCAAACTAGGGTTTCACCCCTCATCAAGATGTTTGAGTTCCAAGGGTCCTAAATAATTTCCATTGCCCTAATATGTCCTCAAGATCATCCATGCCAAGTTTCATGCCTTGCACAAGAAGTTTGCTCAATCAACTGCTCAGATGCTTGAAAATCAACTGTACTAGGTCAAAAAGTCAATTGTGACCCACGTACAGTCAAACTTCAAGATTATTGGTCAACATAAAAATTTTGAAGTAACATCCATCATTTGATCAAGGGTTTATCATGACTCCTCAAGGAATGCCCCAAATTCATCAAAACTCAAAAGTTGCTAAATTAGGGTTTCTATAGGAAAAGTCAACCAAACTTTGACCATGCATAACTTTCTCATACTTTATTAGATATTTCTCATCCAAGGCTCATTTAGAATATAATACAATTCCCTACGACTTATATTCAACCCTCAAGTTCAAAAAATTCACTCATGAAAAGATATAAATTCATACATTATATGTCATTTCAAAAAGTCAACAAAAACACCTTTTGGGTCAAAGCTCCTTACATGAACATGGAAGATCCAATTGAGATGAAACCAAAGGGATTGCTTAGGGACACCCTAATATTTCTAAAAAGTCCAAGAACACCATCTTAGGGTCAAAATTGAGAGAGATATGCATTGTCAAAGTTGGCCATTTTTGGAAATTTGCCCAAAGTTAACAATGCCCAAAATTGCATTTTTTCCACATGGGCCCATTTTTTCAAGATTGAATCTCAGTCCTAGCATGGTCCACGACCTATGGGACCCTCCATGCCTTTTTATTTTTGTTTATTTAATTTATTTTGATTTTTATTAATCTAAAATCAAATAAATTCAAATTAAATCAAATTAAATCAAATTTGTGGAATAAGATTTGTTTTGCATTAAATTATAGATCTCATATGTTATCAATGATCAAACAAATAATGTAAGCTCTAAAAAGAAGAGAAAATCTCCAATTTTGGAAAGATTTGAATTAAAACTTCAAGACCATCAATCTTTTGATTCTTTCCAATTTTATTGACCTAATTGGATTCAGTACATATACAGAAGTTTGGTGAACCCTAAGAGAGAGAATACACGCGTAACCTACCTCCCAAGAACAAGAACAAAGTCCAACTATTTTATGAAAAAGTGCAGATTGAATCTTTCACCATAGGCCGTTTCAAGCCATTCTAAGGATCAAACCATATTCCTGGACACTCACTAGAGCGATTGCAAGCATTATCAAGGCAGGAAGCATCAAGAATCACGCGCTAGCACCTTCACAGTTTGCTTTTTTTTTCCAAAACTCGATTACAATGATTCTTGCATCATAAACATGTTTTGATCATATATCCTTTCTTGCTATTATATTTGTAATGTTTTTGATTGGTTTAATTAAAGTTTAAGCGCAAGAATAAGTTCTTGCCATGGTTAGGGTTCATGAGCTCAAAATCGGGGTTTCTCTGTCCAGGGAAAATTGAAGGGGATTATGGGCACCCATAGACTCAGGACAAGATTCTTGATTGATCTATGTTTTTAGTTCTGATTAATATTGTGTGCATAGCATTTTGAAATATTACAGGGTTATAGCTATGGACAAAAACTGTCACTATAGCTTTTAGTGACAATTTTGTCCGTAGGTAAAAGTTGAATATCAAGAACGACAATTCTGGGAAGACGATGCAGCACACCACTGGTCCATTTAAATTTTCGCGTGTTTGTATAGGAAGCTGACTTTTCATTCTTTATAATATATTATTTGTATTTGTATTAACGAATGAAACAAATGGTTCAGTGGCAAGCAGGGAAGGCTCTAAGGCGCGTGTGTGTAGGAGGTCAGGGGTTCGATCCGTGCCTCATACATAATATTTTTCCTAACATTAGATTGCAAATCCGGTGTTATCCTACCAAGCGCGCCTACCATACACCACAACATATCATCATTGGATCATCTCCATGCCAGATCTAACACCTCAAGCATGCAGGTGCGTGTTGGACTTTCTTTGCCAGCATCTCACTGGATCAGGCGCAACAATTGGGCCACCAGCTATCCTGGGCCTAACAAGTTCATCTCTGCACCCCCAGACTTAATTCTAACAGCAGGCCCATCCTTTTTTTATTTATTTTTAACTTCTTTAACCTTTTTTGTTTTATTTATTTTTTTAATTTCTTTAAAAATCATTGTTTTTTTAATTAAATGAAAAATCATAAAAACACAAAAAATATTAGAATTAGTTTTTTTTTTATAAAAATATTTAATTCTATTAATTAATTAGGTTAATTAGGATAACTTCAATTCTTTTTTTCATAATTAAAATTAATTAGAAATTAGGTTAATTTGCAAAGTTAATTACTTTTTTTCCTCAAAAATCCGAAAATACTTTTCTCTATTTACTGAATTAAATGTCGTTGAATTTAATTTTAATTCCGTATTTAATTTCATCGCGCGTATTTATTGCATTATTTTTACGATTAATGTAATTGCTCCGAGTTTGTAATAGTTTAACTTAGGTTTACTATTTTCCTTTACTATTTTCCTCTGGTTTTTTATTATGTAATCCCCCTCCCCAAGGCCTTGTAATATCTAGGTTTAAAATTCTAGCATTTTACTTTCTGTCATTATAAACTGTTAGATGATTGATACTAGGATTGTATGCAAAAGATCATAATTTAAAATAGTAGAAAACCCTAAATGTGCAAAGATATTAACTGAAAAAACAAACACTTGCACATGCTCACTCCTAGGGTCTGCTCCACTTCGGCCGCCTTCGGTAAGCGGTCATGAAGTATAGGGAGTCTTAGTGGTTGTCCTCTAGTCCCAAAAGATAAAAAATGACCCATTCAAATGTTGCCTCAGAAAGATCTTTAGGACTTTAGGGTAATTACTAAGGTTTCCTAACCATTGCTTTAGTGATCGTAATTGTCCCTTTCGTCCCTTTCGATTGTCCCTTTAACTATAACGATGGAGCTACCTACTCCTTAATAGTAGGATAGCACTGTCTAAAAGAAATAAGAAAATGAACAGACTTTTTCAAGTAGGTAGAAACTTTTAGGTACATGCTCAAAACAACAATTTTTTTACACTTACACTTTCAAAATGCTTTTCAAGCTAACGTTTTCAAAAACACTTTATCACACCCTTGAGGACTGATACAAGGGTTACCATAAAGTGAAACGCCGCACTAAGGTATATTTCAAAACTTTTAAACACACAAACACACGAAAGCAATTTCAAAAATGAGCAAGTACCTAAGAGCCCATGGAAAACCATGGATAGAAAGGGTGCTAACACCTTCCCTTTCTATAATCTACCCCCCGTAATCAGAAACATCTCGAAAAAGGTTTTTTCTGTTCTTTTTCCTTTTCCTTTGTTGGATAAAATAAAAGTCAATGCCGACTCTTGCTTACGGCACATTTGCGAATACAAAACGCAAAACTAGTAATAACATAAAAACAGTCGGTTCTGCCACCATATCACAAATACCGACTTGTTTGGAGAGAGTAAGGTTAAACGATATCTAATCCATTTTCAGATTTAGTAGCAACTCTCTGGGGATAGAAGTCTGGGCTGTCCTTTGCTGGAGGCAGGAATCTTGTCGGTAATCTATGGTAGAAGCAAACCCAAGCTAGGGAGATTGAAATTTAATGAGGAAATAAACCTTGTTGGGGAAATAAACCCTGTTGACGACAATCTAAACTCCGCTGGATAAGTAAACCCTGTTGACGAAGGAATATTCTGCTAAGAGAAACTCCTTGCTGAGGAGAATGAGCTCTGCTAGAGAGAAGTAGTTTGCAGGGGATTTTACAGTTTTAAAAACTCCACTGGGGAAGTAAACCCTGTTGATGGAGGAATATTCTGCTGAGGGAAACTACTTGCTAAGGAGAATGAGCTATGCTAAATAGAAGTAGTCTGCAGGGGATTTTACAGTTTTGAAAACTCAGTTGGGGAAAAGAATTTCCATAAATTATAATGATAGGGATTCCGTAGGTGGGCGGTATTGTTGGGAAGAAGACTATGCTCCTTTATCTACCAGAGCGATCTGACGGGGAAATTGCGGGGAATGTGTGAACTTTCAAAGATTACTTTGTAGGGATAATCTCATGGAAGTGGCTCTGTGGGGATTTATGGATGGCTTGGACGTTATCCCGACTCCTAAAGTCTTGAGTAAATGCTTATTCCTGTTTTGATGTATAAATTTGTTAACAGTTAATTGTATTCATATCCATATACTCATTAAATATTTGTCATTGGTCGTCTTGCAAACAAAACAGAAAAAGTAAAAAACAAAGAGTTTGAATTTTGAAATTGAATTTCTTATTGATGATTTTCCCATAAACGGGCGATTTTGTACAAAGAGACGGAAATCCTAGTAAGAGGAAGTCGTCGAAGAAAAGATGACAAAGTGTAAACAAGATAATAGCTATGTGAAAATAATCTCTTCGAATTCCAACTCTGTTATTGCCCCTATGTCTTCAAGCATCTCATCCCTGGTTGTAGAAAGGAACTGATTGAATTGATCTGTACCGTTTGAACTTTGACTTTGGTAATAAAGCTTATTGTAAGTGATCCAATAGGGACATAGTCGTACACTTTAATCCCTAATTGTTTCCTGGACCGCCCTTTTGGGTTTTTAGTCCATCGGGATACCCTTTTTTACCCAAGCCTCCTTTTCAGGTTTTCGACTTGCCCGGTGTACAGTCTTTATATTTATATCCCTAATTTTTGCCCGAACCTTTTTGGTTCACCGATATGCCCTTATTTTTTCCTAGGCCAGTCAACCTAGCGGGTCATTTTTATGCGTATTATCTTTTGACTATGTTTGCATTCACAGGGTGCGGGAAATATTCATCGTCCATGGTGGCCACTATCATAGCTCCGCCATAAAATATTTTCTTTATTACAAATGGCCCTTCGTAAGTGGGAGTCCATTTTACCCTAGGATCACCCTGTGGAAGAATGATGCACTTTATTACCACGTCACCAGCCTTATATACCCGATGTTTGATCTTCTTATTGAATGCCTTGATCATGCGTTTCTGGTACATCAGACCGTGACAAACAACCGCAAGCCTCTTTTCATCAATTAGATTTAACTGATCCAACCTAATCTGAATCCACTCGTCTTTGTCCAAGTCTGCATCTTTCATGATCCTTAGAGAAGGAATCTGAACGTCGAAAGGTAGGACAACTTCCATACCATAGACCAGAGAGAATGGGGTTTCCCCAGTTGATGTTCAAGCCGAAGTGCGGTAGCCATGGAGAACAAATTGTAACATCTCGTGCCAGTCTTTTTATGTTACAACCATCTTCTGCATAATCTTCTTTATGTTCTTATTGGCGGCTTCCACTGCACCATTCATCTTAGGTCGATACGGAGAAGAGTTATGATGCTTGATATTGAACTGCATGCAGAGTTCAGTGATCATGGTATTGTTGAAATTAGTATCGTTGTCTGTAATAATCCTCTCAGGGATGCCATATCGATAGATAAGATTATGCTTTATGAACCGGGCAACTACATTTTTAGTAACGGAGGCAAATGAAGCTGCTTCAACCCATTTTGTAAAGTAATCAACGGCGAAGAGGATGAAGTGATGTTTGTTAGAGGCATTAGGCTTCATTTATCCAATCATATCAATGCCCCATATTGCGAATGTCCAAGGAGCAGTCATGACATTCAAAGTTACTGGAGGCACATGAACTTTATCAGCATAAATTTGACACTTATGACAAGTTCTTGAGTGGTGGTAACAATCAGTTTCTATAGTCTACCAATAGTAACCAGCTCTCAAAATATTTTTAGCCATAGTATGCTCACTGGAATGAGTACCGAAGACGCCTTCGTGCATATCTTGCATAATTTCTTCTGCTTCTTTCTTTTCCATACAACGAAGCAGAGTTGAATCATGATTGCACTTGTATAAAATTCCATTGCTCAGGAAGAAGTCAGTCGAGAATCTCCATAGGAATTTCTTGTCATTGATTGATGCCCCTTCTAGATGTTCTTAAGCTCCAAGGTACCTTTTCACTTCATGAAACCAAGGTTTTTCCTCTACTCCATCAGTGTCAATTTCATAGTAGTGTGTTGGTTCATCGAATCTTTCAATGGTAATTCTGGGAGCCTCATTTTTTAGACGATAGGACGTATCTAGAAGGGGGGTTGAATAGATACTTAAATTTTAAAATGAGTTTTTAAACAAATTTTGAAACGCAGTGAAAGCTACCCGGATACACTCATCTAAAAACGATCCTCTATTGAAAAGATCGGATATGCGTAAAACCGAATGGAATGAATCAATGATAAATATTAACACTTAATTCAATTATAATTGATCAGTTATACTCTTTAATTGTTGTCAATTACTTCTAATGAATTGTTGAGAATAAAACCCACAAATTTGCACTTTTGGACTTTTATCGAACACTTGGTGTGCGTAATCACACCAAGTCTAATCTATCTTAATTTGTAGTGTTAATACCAATTATAACAATTAAAATGATTACTATAGTGCTTAGAAATAGTTCTATCACACTACAAATCCAGACAATTGGAACCACTAGTGCAAACTCACAAATTATAGCAAATAAACAGTAAAAGACTAGAAAGAAAAATGACACGCGATTTGTTTAGGCAATTCCCCCTGTCGTCCTCGCATGGGATACGTCTACCTCTAATTATAGAATTTAGAATTAGGATAATTGCTATTATGATTGCAAAGTTTGTACAAAAGATAGAAAATAGTCACCACAATTCAAACCCAATTTGGTGAATTGAAAACTAAGCTCCTCTCTTCCCTTGATTCGATTTGAACCAAGTATGTCACCAATCTTCGATAATCCTCCAGTTCTAGCTACCTTGTTGAGAACCCAACCATTTCTCAAACCCTCTGCTCGGCTGATTTGATCGCAAGATGATGACCTTAATTCTTTCTTGAAAATCCTTCGATTGTAGCTACCTTATTGAGCGAACCCACGGTTCCTCAATCCCTTAAGCATGACTGAATTTGATGAAGCAAAGATTTATCAAAAAAACCCCAAATCCCAATGATCTTGGAGAACAAAACCCTCAAATTTTATTCAAGAAAAACCCATAATTACTCAACTCGAACAAGATTCCAATCTTATACTTTAGACGTTATCAACACACGCTCCGCACCTTGATCGACAAAAATTATTATGTGTAGTTGTCAATGGATGAGTGAGATATTGAAGATGATGAGTACCTTGTGTATCAATTTCACTTTTCTTATTAAAAACCAAATGATAGAACATTACAAGATTATATATGTTATATCAAGTCAAAACCCAAACTAACAAGCTGAAAAATAGATTTAACGAGCGAGCGATCGACCTATGCAAAACGACGACTCAACCTGAGCATTCCCGAAAGTGCTATATGACAATATGCATGAACCATGCATCGATCTATGTAGAAGGGTGACTCGACCTAAGCTTTCCCGAAAGTGCCACATGACAATGTGCACGATCCATGCGTCGACCTATACAGAAGGGTGACTCGACCTGAGCATTCCCGAAAGTGCCATATGATAAAGTGCATGATACATGCGTCGATCGCTCTAGGGCTATGCATCAACACGTAGTTCCTAAAAATTACTCCCAGGATGAGTCGACCACACAATCGACGTGAGTAAACCTAAGACTTCCCAAAGGACCAAATTTTAATCATGCATCGACCGGAGACCTGGGCATTCCTGAAAGTGCCACATAACAAAGTGCATGATCCATACGTCGACTGCTCCAGGGCTATGCGTCGACGCATAGTTCCTAAACATTACTCCAAGGATGAGTTGACCACAAAATCGACGTAAGTAAATGCGAGACTTCCTAAATGACCAACTTTTAATCATGTGTTGATCAGAGCTTTCTTTGAGTCGACTCAAAGCGTATAAATTTCCAAAAATACCAGTTTTTGAAGACTTTTCATGCTACCTTGTCCACCATATCATCTAGCAACATTTCCAACATGTAGTGGAAAGTTTTGACATCATTTAAACCTTTATTGAATTCACCTTACCCTTACATACTCCCCCTTTTTTATGATGGAAAAACTTGTCCTTAGTACCAAGTATCGAAATCTTAATCTCTAATATTTCTCCCTTATCTTTGTGCACCCTTTCGTTTCGGATTTCATATCATTTGTTGTTGGCTTACACATGCTTCTCCCCCTTTGACAACATCAAAAAGAGGCAAAGAAATAGGTTAACAAATAACAACAATTAATACAAGTAAGGTTAGACCATTATCTACTTTGGCTATCAATAACTCTAACAAACAATCACATAAAGAGATGTTAGAGAAAGGCATAACAAAAAAACATAAATAAACACCAATCTCATAGTTTAGTTACAAACCGGTGTTCAAAGAGAGACAAACACAAAGTAAGTCCTAATCTAAAAAATAATTAATCAAAAAATATTAGCTTAAGTTCATGAAAATAACAAAGTTCAAGACCAAGAAAAACATCAATTATCATCACTCTCATTTTTTCCTTGTGGTGGTGGATTTGATGGTTGGTTGAGAGGGAAGTGTTGCATGAAATTGTTGGTGAAGTTGGTGAAGTTGTTCGCTAGAGACTCCATCATCCCATACAAAGTGTTGTATTGTTGATCTTGAATGGTAGAGTATGCGGCAAATTATTCACCGTGTACCCTGACACGGTTTTATAGAGTAGCAAGTCTCTCATTTACAAGAGAAGAATTCTCCTCCAATTGAAGACGCATAGACTCAAGCAAGTTCAAAATGGTAGCATTGTTTCCATCCTGCACTTCATCTTCATCCATGGAAACAACATTCTCACCTTCCTCATTGTCTTCATCATGTTCCTCGTCACTATCATCTCCTTGCTTCAAGCACACATTATTACTTCTTACCACATATCGATACCTTTGTTGACTCACATCCCATTCGTGACACATCATAGTCAATGTTTTTTGATTGAACTCTTGATCAGTTGATAATCCAATTAAGGGAAGACCCGAAACACTAATAGAAGCCTTATTGAGGACATGTTGAATAAAGGAAGCATAGCCCAACATTGTTCCTCTACCCGAATCTTACAGACTATACATTCTACTCGCAATGTAGTAAGGCTAATTGATCCATATTTTGTTCTTGATAGCATATATCAAGTTCACCTCAGGCTGATCAACCCTTGAGTATCCACCTCTCTTAGGGAGAATGATGCGAGAGACAATCCACTGCAGAATACGGTCAAGCGGTTTCAACGCACGTGCTGTGAGCGACTTTGGAAGTAAGGTGCTATTCACAACACTTTTAGACTATGGATGTTTCAACATATAATTTAGAGTAACCTTAAAGTCATATCCCTCAAAGTTATCGATATCAGTAATTTTTATGGCAACCGGACTTAAAGGAAACAATTCAAACTCCGTCCAAATCTCAGAATTAATAGTATAAACCTTATTATTCATCTTATATCTAAAAGTGCTCCCATCAAAACTACCTTGAAGACCATTATAAAACATTTTGATCAATTCTTCATTATACGTAGTATCACATTCCAAAAAGACACCGAGTTTCTGAAATCTAAATAACTCAATAACATGTGGTAGATTTAACCTACCTAGGGTTTGCTTGTACACTACAAATTGCTTAACAATTTTTATCTTACTAAAGTTCTTTGAATAAGATTCAAGCAAATCATCAGAGAGTAGAGACAAAGCAGTTATCGGATCGGGATTTTGTTGAGAAGAGGAACTTCCTTTTACCAATTTTCTCATTGTAGGTCTTGATGAAGCCATGGAACGAAGCTTAAAGAGTGTGAGATATGGGGTAAAAGATGCTCTTAGTTTTTTTTTTGAAAATGTTTTGGGGAAAATAAAGTAGTGAGAGTGAATGAGTAGAGATGATAAAATAAAAACACTTGTCACACAGAATTACTACAGTTATTGTTTGAAATATCGCGCGATGTGTCGACCTACACAGGTCATGCATCGACGCATAAGGCCTTAAATTTGAGAAATATAGGTTCCACTATGTGTCAACGATCCCCAGCCATAGGTCGACCCAAGCAGGTCTACTTTTCAATTTTGCAAATATTCATGAATTTTAAGACACAATAAAACATAAATAACCACCTAAGCATAGATCACATATTACAAAGATTGAAAAGCACAAATCAATTTTTTTACAAGTGTACCACTTTGAGTTATCAAGAGTAGAGTTAGAATGATATTACCTATATGATGCGGGATGACATTTTGCCCTCACTAACAACTTGTTACAAGAGTGTAGATAATTCATGAGAGTAAAAGTATAAATAAGAGCAATACAACTAATGTAGTTGCAACCTATCTGAAATATCGAGAACACCAAGTTCCCTATGGATGTGGAAGAAAGGCTCGGTCGCAAGAGGTTTTGTGAAAATATCTGCAAGTTGATTAGTGATATCAACATGCTCAAATACGACGTCCCCTTTTTCTACATGATCCCTAAGGAAGTGATGCCTAATCTCAATATCTTTTGTGCGTGAATGTAAAATTGGGTTTTTGGTTAGGTTTATGGAACTTTTATTATCACAAAAGATTGGAATATGATCGAGTTTGACATTAAAATCAAGTAGTTATTGTTTGAGCCACAAAATTTGGTCACAACAATTACCTGCTGCAACATATTCTGCGTTGGCAGTTGACAAGGCAACATAAACTTGTTTCTTGATATGCCAACATAAAACTTAAAATTACATACACGTTGGTTATCCTGGTTCGTTTAAACTCAAACTACTCCATTCCACCCGCCAAGGTGATATCTCCTCTCTCAAACGTGGTCTTAATGCACTAATCAAACTTGATTAGATAAATTCAATGACAACTATCAATGTCTTCTTGAGTCTAAACCACAACCCAATTTTCTCAAGGAATTACAAAATACAATATTGAAAGGCGTGTACAAATATGTTTTCTAACAAAAACAATATCACAAAAGCGATGTATTACACAATAGAGGAGCACAAGGTAGAACTGGATAATTATGCTTTTTCTTTTTCGTGTGTAGTAGTTGTGTTTTGATATCTTCTTTATGTATTCTTTAAATAGGAAATGCATGAGAGATATAAGAAGATTTTTTTGGAAGGTTGATGAAGTGTAGTTAATGTTCTTTCCAAAAGTGAAGATCCTGTCTTGATTCATCCGTTACATTTTATTGTCCATGAATAAACTATAACGCTTCAGAACATGCTCACATCAAAAGATGATTGTTACCGTTGAGACCCTTTTGCTTTCCAGAACTTTACATACCAGAATATCAGAGTTCTTGTTTCACAGTGTTGGTGCATTCAGAAGTTGTAACATAGAACTTCTTCATTTAGCATTTTACACGGATTTGCTTCTAAGTATGTTGTGTCTGAACAGATCTTTAAAATGAAAATCTCTTATCTTCTTACATCAGAACTTCTAGGGATGTAGAACAAAACTATGTTCTAGCAGATCTTTTCTCATCTTCTATGCTTCTTACATCATAACTTATATTAGCAGATCTTTTCTCATCTGCTATGCTTCTTACATCAGAACTTCTCGGCATATTAAAATACTTTATTAGAGATCATATATGTTCTTTATATATATCATGTGTTTGTTATCATCAAAACTCTTACAAGGATGTAGAACCAAACTATGTTCTAACAATCTCCCCCTTTTTGATGATGACAAACACTTGTATATTTTGATAGAATACTTAAAGAACATAAAGCATAGAAGTCTCCCCCTGAGTTGTATACTCGGATGAAGAAAAAAATACTTCCCTAAAGATTTATGAATAGAGCTTTGAGAAGGGGTCAAAATATCTTACATTTTTTTGATGATGACAAAAACTTGTATATTTTGATAGAATACCTAAAGAACATAAAGCATAGAAGTCTCCCCATGAGTTGGATACTCGGATGAAGAAAAAAATACTTCCATGAAGATTTCTGAATAGAGCTTTGAGAAGGGGTCAAAATATATTACATTCTCCCCCTTTTTGTCAAGAATCAAAAAGTAGTAAAAACACAAGAAAAACAGAAGATTAAGATGAAGCAACGAGCAAAAGCAAAACAATTATTTCAGATCTTCTGAGTTGTCTTTTCTGGATGGGATCTTCAGATGTTTCTGTAATGTCTGTGACATCATCTTCTGTATTTGACTGAGATTCTTCTGATGTTGTGTCCTCAGTACTGTTATTAATAGTACCAGAGCCAATAATCTTTCCTTTCTAATTGCCTCTGAAAACTGTGTATCCTCCATATTTAAATTTCAGGCTTTGGAACATATGTTTTCTTCTCGTCATATGTAGAGAGCATCCAGAGTCCAGTTGTTAAAAATGGTGTTTCAACCTTGCTGTTAAAAATATCTGCAACATAGATGATTTTATCCTTTGGTACCTATATCTTTTTGGGTCCATGATTGTTAGAGTTTCCAAAATTCTGTTTGAATTTTGGTTTAGTAGAAAACGCCTTACTAGTATATTTTATATCATGTGTATGTCCATAGGTGAAGTGAGAATAAAAGGGTGTGTGTTTTAGGACCATATCCTTAACTTTCTTAGGTTGAGATACTTTACCCTTGTATCCTATTCCTTTTCTGCCATTTCTGCTATCTCCATAGATCATTGAAGCCATCTTGCTTCTATCTATGTTTTTAGCAAGAAATTTTTGAAAGTTATGATCACATTCCTTTAGGATCTTATCATAGTTACTAGGAACTTGAGAAAGTTTCTTTCCGAGCCTTTTGTAATTTATTTTCTAGTTTATAAATTGTTTCTTTAAGCTCACAGGTTTTTTTATCTTAGTTTCTTAGTTTCTTCAGAGTCAGAAATTAGATCCTTTTTCAGATTTTTGTTAATGACTCGAAGTTGCTGAGATCTTTCAAGAATTTTGGACAAACTTTCTTCTAATTGAGACCTAGATTATCTGGGGAATACCTTTTCTACTTCTGAGTATGATTCTGATTCATATGATCCAGAGTCATCTGATAAGTTGGCCATTTGGGCTATATTGGCTCGTTCATCTTATGATTCTGTTTCAGCTTCAGAAGATTCTGAGTCATCCCACATTGCCATAAGACTTTTTTCTTATCTTTGGAGAACTTATTTTTAGGCATTTCTTTTTGTAGATTTAGACAGTCGCTTTTGCAATGGCCTACTTAGTTGTATTTGTAGCAAACAATGTCTCTGTTACTTGATTTTCTATATCCAGAAGATGATTTAGAAAGATTTCCTATTCTTCTGGGAGTTCTGAACTTCCTCTGCCTGTGTTTCCACAACTGATTGACTCTTCTGGAGAGAAGATATAATTCGTCTTCTTCTAACGAGGATCCACCAGAGTTTTCTTCTTTTGCCTGAAAAACTTTAGGTTTATATTTTTTATTAGATTTAAGAGCGAGAGACTTACCTTGATTTTGGGGTTCATCTTCTTCTAGTTCTATCTCATGACTTCCAAGGGAGATGATAAGTTCTTCAAGAGAAATTTTATCCAGATCTTTGGCTAGTTTTAATGCTGTGACCATGGTCTCCATTGCTTGGGTAAACTTCTTATGATCTTCTTTACATGATCTACTGTGGAGTACCCTTTGTCCAGAACTTTTAATCCCACAACCAGAGTTTGAAATCTTGAGAACATTGTCTCAATAGTTTCTTCTTCTTCTTCCATTTTGAAAGCTTCGTACTTATGGATGAGTGCAAGAGCTTTGGTTTCTTTGACTTGTGTGTTGCCTTCATGCGTCATTCTCAAGGAGTCAAATATGTGTTTTGCTGATTCTCTGTTTGTGATCTTCTCATACTCTGTGTACAAGATAGAACTCAAGCAAATTTTTCTGTCCTTGTGATGATTTCTGAATTCTCTCTTTTGATGATCTATCATTCTTTTTGTGTCAATCTTCTGACAGTTTTCATCACTAGGATGAATATAGCCATCAATCACCATATCCCATAGATCAGCATCATGAGCTAGAAAGAAACTTCTGATTCTGTCTTTCCAGTAATCAAACTTTTCACCGTTAAATATTGGGGGTCTGCTGCTGATTCTTTCTTTCTCATCATGATAATCATTGCTGATGATCTGACTTGGTCCCACCATAGTGTTTTTCCTGCTTGGATATTTTTCTGACACGGTTAAGTGTTTGCACCCAGATCCAGGTGCTCTGATGCCAATTGAAGAATGGAAAAATACAAGAAAGGGGTTGGATTGAGATTAAAACTTAAAATTACATACACGTTGGTTATCCTGGTTCGCTTGAACTTAAACTACTCCAGTCCACCCACAAGGGTGATTTCGCCTCTCTCAAATGAGGTCTTAATCCACTAATCAAACTTGATTACACAAATACAATGACAACTGTCAATGTCTTCTTGAGTCTAAACCATAACCGGTTTTCTTAATGAGTTACAAAATACAATATTGAAAGGTGTGCACAAATATTTTTTCTAACAAAAACAATATCACAAAAGTGATGCATTACACAATAGAGGAGCACAAGGTAGAACTGGATAATTATGCTTTTTATTTTTCGTACGTAGTAGTTGTGTTTTGATATCTTCCTTACGTCTTCTTTAAATAGGAAATTCATGAGAGACATAATAATATGTTTTTGGAAGGTTGATGAAGTGTAGTTAATGTTCTTTCCAAAGTGAAAATCATGTCTTGATTCATCCGTTACTTTTGATTTGCCATGAATAAACTGTAACGCTTCAAAACATGCTTACATCAGAAGATGAATGTTACCGTTGAGACTGTTTTACTTTCCAGAACTTTACATACCAGAATATCAGAGTTCTTGTTTCACAACGTTGGTGCATTCAGAAGTTGTAACATAGAACTTCTTCATTTAGCGTTTTACACAGATTTTCTTCTAAGTATGTTGTGTTTGAACAGATCTTCAAAATGAATCTCTCTTATCTTCTTACATCAGAACTTCCAGGGATGTAGAACAAAACTATGTTTTAGAATATCTTTTCTCATCTTTTATGCTTCTTACATCAGGACTTCTGTTAGCTGATCTTTTCTCATATTCTATGCTTCTTACATCAGATCTTCTTTTCTTATTAAAATACTTTATTAGAGAGCATATATGTTCTTTATATATATATATATATATATATATATATATATATATATATATATATATATATATATATATATATATATATATATATATATATATATATATATATATATATATATATATATATATATATATATATATATATATATATATATATATATATATATATATATATATATATATATATATATATATATATATATATATATATATATATATATATATATATATATATATATCATGTGTTTGTTATCATCAAAACTCTTACAGGGATGTAGAACCAAACTATGTTCTAACACCAATCATACCTCTATACCTTTTTACATCAATCGACTTACCATGTTCGTCACGATCAAGATTAACTATGGTAGGCATTGGAGTGTCAATGATCTTTGATTTTGCCATATTGAACCGCTTTAATAGGTCTTGACAATACTTGGTTTGACTCACAAAAGTCCCTTCCTCGAGTTGATTCATTTGAAGCCCAAGGAAGTGCTTTAATTCACCCATCATGCTCATTTCAAATTCTCCCTGCATTAACTTAGAGAACTCCTTGACCAAGGATATATTAGTAGATCCAAATATAATATCATCTACATAAACTTTTACTAAACTTGAATGTTTTCCTTGGCGCTTAATGAAAAGAGTTGTATCGACCTTTCCTCTTGAGAATCCTTGTTCTAACAAAAACTTGCTAAGGCGTTCATACCAAGCCCTAGGGGCTTGTTTGAGACCATATAAAGCATGTTTTAGTTTGTAAACATGATTAGGATACTCAAAATTTTCAAATCCGGGAGGTTGAGATACATAAACCTCTTCATTAATATAGCCATTTAGAAAAGCACTCTTAACATCCATTTGATATAACTTGAAATTTTGTGAACATGCAAAGGCAAGCAAAAGGCGTATAGCCTCGAGTCAGGAGACCAGTGCATAAGTTTCCTTATAGTCGATGCCCTCCTCTTGGTTATACCCTTGAGCAACAAGGAGAGCTTTTATGTGAGTTATTACTCCGTTTTCGTCCAATTTGTTCCTAAACACCCATTTAGTGTCGATTACACGATGGTATCGCGGAGGAGGTACGAGGTCCCAAACCTCATTTCTCTTAAATTGGTTTAGCTCATCTTGCATAGCTAAAAACCAATGTTCATCGAGTAAAGCGTCTTTGGAGTTCTTAGGCTCAATTTGTGAGACGAAAGTAAAATGATAACAAAAGTTACTTATCTTGGACCTTGTAGTGACTCCTTTGGTGATATCTCCAAGGATATTGTCGATGGGATGATCCTTGATAGATTTCCATTCCAATGGGAGATATTTTCATTGCTTTTAACATCCAGATCTTTATTTTCAATAGATTTCCATTCCAATGGGAGATCATTTTCATCACTTTTAACATTCGGTTCTTTAAGTATACTCTCCGAAGATACACCTGCACCATCAAACACAATACCTTTTTCGACCGATCTCGGACAAGATTCATCAAAAGACACATGCACATACTCCTCAACAATTTGTAACCTTTTATTAAATACCCTATAAGCTTTACTAGATTGAGAGTATCCGAGAAAGATACCTTCATCTTGTTTTGAATCAAACTTACCAAGATTTTCCTTTCCACTGTTCAATACAAAGCATTTACACCCGAAAACGTGAAGGTGTGAAATATTAGGATTTTTTACTTTTAGTAGTTCATATGGAGTTTTGTTTAGAATTTGACAGATTAGGATCCTAGTCAAAACATAACAAGTCGTATTTATGACATCGGTCCAAAAATACTTAGGAAGGGCATGTTCATTGATCATAGTTCTTCCGAGTTCTTCTAAAACATGGTTCTTGCGTTCCACTACTCCATTTTGTTGTGGAGTACGTGGTGCAGAAAAATTATGATCAATGCCATGTTTTTCACAAAATTCCTCAAAGAGATGGTTCTTAAATTCACCTCCTTGATTGCTTCGGGTTGTAACAATGTTAGTTTTTAACTTATTTCAGAACATCTTAGCAAATTTTTCAAACGCAGAGAAAGTGTCACTTTTTCTAGCCAAGAAAATTGTCCAACAAAATCTATCGAAGTCATCTACTATAAAAAAACCATAATAATGACCACCTAGACTTTTTATTCTGGAGGGTCCAAAAAGATCCATGTGGAGAAGTTCAAGTGGTTTTGTTGTAGAGATAATCTTTTTAGATTTAAAAGAAATTTTTGTTTGTTTTCCAATTTGACATGCATCATTTAAGTGATCTTTAGAAAACTTTATTTTGGGTAAACCAACAACTAGATCCTTTGATATAATTTTGTTTAGCAAGTCAAAATTGATATGCGCTAATTGCCTATGCCAAAGCCATGAGTCTTCCCTCATGGAGACAAGACAGTTAGCGCCGATCAAAGATACTTCATTCAAGTCAAGCATATATACATTATTAACCCTCAAGCCTTTAAACACAATTTCCTTATCACTATTTTCAATTAAGCAACAATCTTTTGAAAAATAAACTTTATATCCTTTGTTGCATAATTGACTAATGCTAATGAGATTATGTTTAAGACCCTTAACTAAAAGGACATATGAGATAGTAGTAGAATAAGGATTACCTACACTACCTTTTCTAAGTATAGCTCCCTTGTTGTTATCACCATAGGTTACAAAGCCCATCTTCTTAGCCACAAAGTCAAAGAATAGGGAAATGTCACCCGTCATATGTCTTGAACACCCACTATCGAGAAACTATCTTCTCTCTGTAGTCTCAAGACATTCCACCTACAAAATCAAACAAGGGAAATAGGTACCAAATTTTTATTGGGTCCTTGTGTGTGAGTGAAACATGGGTTGCCTTTGGTAGACCACTTGAAAATTCCTTTAGGTACCAAGAATCTTCTAAATCGACATTTTTAATGGTGCGTCCCTCCTTGCAACAATATAGACAAACTGAGTCTTGATAGGAGTTACTTTTTCTTGATTGATCTCTTATTTAATAAGAATATTTTTTATAGGGATTAATCATTCTTTTTCTAAATTTTGGTCGATTAATAGCAAACGTAACTTTGGGTTGTATATCATTGTCTAATTTGGCTTTAAGAACTTTAGTCTCTCTTTGAAAATGTGATAAGTTTCACATCCATGCCAATTTTGCCAAGAGGTCTTATCAATTTCATATTTTTCTTTGATGCTCTCTATCATGGATGCCTTGAGAGTTTCCAACTCCTTTTCGGATTTGGAAACTTTATGCTCAAGGTATTTGAAAATCTTTTTATTTGAGGCTAAGTGTTTGAAAGCTTCCTTAGCCTCATGATGTAGAGTATTAAAGGCATTTAGTAATTCAATATAAGACATATCATCAACATAATCATATTTAGAATGACTTACATTCTTTTTCTTTTTGTGATGCGCCATAAGACACAAGTTTTCCATTTCCTCTTTATCACTAGAGTTATCTTTGCTTGATGAATCACTATCACTATCCTAAGAAATGTAAGCTCTACTAGCTTTATTTGGTTTCTTTTGAAACTTGTCTCTTACTTTATCGTTCTTGAACAAGGGACAATCTGGTTTGTAATAACTGGGTTTCCCACAGTTATAACAATATCCTTTTGACTTATCCCTCTTTCTTTCAAAAGGTTTGTTTGTCTTAGCTTGCCTTCTATAATCAACGAGATTCTTATACAAATGTTGGATTTCATTCTTCCAAAGATATCTATTGTACTTCCTTACAAATAAACCCAAATCTTCATTCAGATTCTCCTCTCCATCACTTGAGTTACTTCCACACGAATATATGGTGAAAGACTTAGAACTTGAAGCCCTTAACACGATGAACTTCTTCTCAGTGTCCGTCAACTTTTCTTTCTTCTCTTTCTTTTCATGATTATTTAGATTTGTGAGCTCTTTCTCATGTTCTTGAAGCTCACCAAAAAATGTTGTAAGTTCCAATGTAGTTAGATCATTGGATTCCTTGCTTGCCGTGACATTATGTTGCCATTCCCTGTTAAGACATCTCAAAATCTTGTTAATAGCAACAACATTGGAAGTAATATGACCAAATGTGTGTAAGCGATTTATTATGTGAGAAAATATATTTTGCATGTTGGAAATGGTTTCATAATGATTCATGTGAAAGAGATCAAACTCTTGAGTTAATGTGTTAATTCTTGCTAATTTGACATTGTTTGTACCCTCATGGGTAAATTGTAAATCATCCCACATTTCCTTAGCGGTAGCACAATGTGAGATACAAAAGTACTCATCAACTCTAAGAGTTGATATGAGCATATTTTTAGTTTCCAATCATAAGCATAGTTTTTCTCATATTTTTCATCCCATTGTGCTTCCGGTTTAGGCACAACGACACCGACATTGGTTAAAATAGTTATTTCCATAAGACATTCTTCTATGACCTTCAAAATTTTTGTATCAACAGAATTGATATGCACACGCGTACAATCTTTTCAATCGCTATAGTTTTCACCGATAAAAATAGACGCTCTATTGTATGCCCCTTTTGGATTGTTGTCCATTGTCTAAAGAGTTATATGTGAAGCACTAGATAAACTGGTGCTCTGATACCACTTGTTAGACGATAGGACATATCTAGAAGGGGGGTTGAATAAATACTTGGATTTTAAAATGAGTTTTTAAACAAAGTTTGAAACACAGTGAAAGCTACCCGGATACACTCGTCTAAAAACGATCCTCTATTAAAAAGACTGGATATGCGTAAAACTGAATGGAATGAATCAATGAGAAATATTAACACTTAATTCAATTATAATTACACTTATACTCTTTAACTATTATCAATTACTTCCAATGAATTGTTGATAAGAAAAACCACAAATTTTCACTTTTGGACTTTTATCGAACACTTGGTGTGCGTAATCACATCAAGTCTAATATATCTTAATTTGTAGTGTTAATACCAATTATAGTAATCAAAGTGGTTACTATAGTGCTTAGAAATAGTTCTATCACACTAAAAATCCAGACAATTGGAACCACTAGTGTAAATTCACAAATTATAGCAAATAAACAGTAAAAGACTAGAAAGAAAAATGACACGCGATTTGTTTAGGCAGTCCCCCCTATCATCCTCACGTGGGGTACGTCTGCCCCTAATTCTATCATTTAGAATTAGGATAATTGATATTATGATTGCAAAGTTTGTACAAGAGATAGAAAATAGTCACCATAATTCAAACCCAATTTGTTGAATTGAAAACTAAGCTCCTCTCTTCCCTTGATTCGATTTAAACCAAGTATGTCACCAATCTTCGATAAACCTCCGGTTGTAGCTACCTTGTTGAGAACCCAAACTGTTTCTAAAACCCTCAGCTTGGCTGATTTGATCTCAAGATGATGACCCTAATTCTTCCTTCAAAATCCTCCGATTGTAGCTACCTTGTCGAGCGAACCCACAATTCCTCAATCCCTTAAGCACGGCTGAATTTGATGAAGCAAATAATTGTCAAAAAAACCCCAAATACCAATGATCTTGGAGGGAAAAACCCTCAAATTTTATTCAAGAAAAACCCACAATTACTCAAACCGAACAAGATCGCAATCTTCTACTTCAAACATTATCAACACACGCTCCTCACCTTGATCAACAAAAAATATTATGTGTAGTTGTCAATGGATGAGTAAGAGGTTGAAGATGATGAGTACCTTGTGTATATATTTCACTTTTCTTGTTAAAACCCAAATGATAGAACCTTACAAGATTATATATGTTATCTCAAGTCAAAACCCTAACTAACAAGCTGAAAAACAGATTTAGCGAGCGAACGGCCAACCTATGCAGAAGGATGACTCAATTTGAGCATTCCCGAAAGTGCCATATGACAATGTGCATGAACCATGTGTCGACCTATGTAGAAGGGTGACTTGACCTGAGCATTACCGAAAGTGCCACATGATAATGTGCACGATCCATGCCTCGACCTATGCAAAAGGGTGACTCGACCTGAGCATTCCCGAAAGTGGCACATGACAAAGTGCACGATCCATGCGTCGACCGCTCCTAGGCTATGCGTCAACACGTGGTTCCTAAACATTACTCCCAAGATGAGTCGACCACACAGTCGATGTGAGTAAACCTGAGACTTCCCAAAGGACCAACTTTTAATCATGCGCTGACCGAAGCTTTCTTTGGGTCGACTCAAAGCATATAAATTTCCATAAATACCAGTTCTTGAAGACTTTTCATGCTACCTTGTCCACCATATCATCTAGCAACATTTCCAACATGTAGTGGCAAGTATTGACATCATTGAAACCCTTATTGAAGGCACCTTGCCCTCACATAATTGTCCCATTTGACCTTGAACATGGATGACATGAAAGCCAGAGAGTCTGCCAACTGATTATCTTCTCTTGGTATATGCTCAAAAGTAATCTCTTTAAAGTACATGATCAAGGTTAACACATGCTCTTTATAAGGAATGAGATTCAGGTTTTTCGTATCCCAATCTCCCTTAACCTGACTAATCACCAAGTATGAGTCTCCATATACGCTTAAGAACTTGATTCTCAAGTCAATAGGAGCTCTAAGACCCATGATGCACGCTTCATATTCGGCCATATTATTGGTGCAGTCAAAGAAAAGTCTGGCAGTGAAGGGCGTATGGAAACCTGCAGGGGAGATGATCACAACACCGATTCCGTTGCCAAGTGCATTGGAAGCTCCATCAAAAACTATAGTCCATCGGGATCCTGGCTCAGGTCCTTCATACGGTCCAAGGTATTCACCATCTGTTATTAGCATAATGTTCTCGTCTGAAAATTCGAAGTTCATAGACTGATAGTCGTCTACAGCCTAATGCACCAAATAGTCGGCCAATACACTTCCTTTGATTGCCTTTTGAGTGGTGTACTGGATATCGTATTTTGTTAAGACCATCTACTATCGAGTTATTATTCCGGAGAGATCTGGCTTCTCGAATATGTACTTGATGGGATCCATTTTAGAAATAAACAAGGTATTATGGGTCAATATATACTGTCTTAGTCGGCGAGCAGCCCATGCCAAAGCGCAGCAGGTTTTCTCGAGTAGTGAGTATCTTGTTTCACAGTCGGTAAACTATTTTCTAAGGTAGTATATTGCATGCTCTTTTCGACCAGACTCGTCATGCTGTCCCAGTACACACTGCATTGAGTTATCTAACACTGTTAAGTACATGATTATAGATCATCCTTCAACTGGTGGCATCAGAATAGGAGAATCTTATAGATAATCCTTAATTTTATCAAAGGCTATTTGATAGTCGTCGTTCCATTTTACTACTTGATCTTTCTTCAGCAGCTTGAAGATTAGCTCACAAGTAGCAGTCAAATGAGAAATGAAACGAGAAATGTAGTTTAAACGTCCTAAGAAGCCTCTGACTTCCTTCTCAGTGCGAGGAGTAGGAATTTCTTGAATGGCTTTAACTTTCGTAGGATTAACCTCAATACCTTTAACACTGATGACGAAACCCAAGAGTTTACCGGATCTCACCCCAAAGGTGCACTTGTTCGGGTTTAGCCTCAGTTTATACTTTCTCAATCTTTCAAACAGCTTGTGCAGATGATCAAGATGCTCTTCTTCAGTTTGTGACCTAACTATCATGTCGTCAACATAGACCTCTATTTCATGGTGAATCAGGTCATGAAATAAGGCTACCATGGTGTTGTACGCCAAAATTTTCCCTCCCATATTCTTCAAAGTTTATCAAGAATCATCTTCAAATGGTTCAAGATTTCTCAAGGATTGCACAGTCCAAATGCCTCCTAAGCCAGTCAAAATTAGGGTTTTGGTTCTTTCAAGGAATTTGATATTTTCAATGGTCCAATCAAGTCCCATAGGCCTATATACATTGTCAAGCATCTACATACCAAGTCTCAAGACTCACAATGTCAAATTCCAGTCAAAAGCTTCATTTGCTTCACAATCAACTGCAGGGGTAAAATGGTCATTTCACAGTCAAAAGACAAAATTTTTTGGTCAACATCTTATTTTGAGCCCACAATCATCATTTGATCAAGTGTTGATCATGATTCCACAAGCATGGCTCAAAAATCATCAAAGATGCAAAAGTTACTATTTTTGGACAAAAGAAAAGTCAAATGTATCTTGACCAAGGCATAACTTTTTCATGGTTCATCAGAAAAATCCCATCCAATGCTCATTTTGAAGGGGATGACATTTCCTACAACTCATCTTCACATTCCAAGTCCAAAAAATGCTCTCACAAAAGTTATCAATTTCTACATTATAGGTCAATTTCAAAAGTCAACAAAAATGCACTTTAAGTCAAAGACCATAACTTGAGATTGGTAAATCCAAATGACATGGGACCAAAGGCATTGGTTAGAGGACTTCAAGACCTTTCCAAAATGTCCAAGAACATGTTCATATGATCAAAATTGAGCAAGATATGCATTGGAGAAGTTGGGAAATTTTTGTGAATTTGCAAAAGTCAACTTTGCTCAAAACACATCATTTTTGCTAATGGGCCTTAAATTCCTTCTTGAAACTTTGTCCAAGGCTTATGCATGACCCATTTAAATTCAATTGAATTATTTTCTTATTTTTATTAATTAATTGGATTTTTAATTGATTTTTAATTCATTTAATTAATTTAATTGTAGGAAAATATCAAGATATGATTTCCAAATCTTTTTGTGAAGCAAAAGTGGTCAACATATGCTGGAGATTTCGTGTGCACATCAAGGGGACCAAAATCTCCCAATTTGGCAAGGTTTTTCAATCAAAAATATTGAAAAATATTTGATTGAAAATCAAATATAAAAATCATAATGCAATGGATTTCTTGGCCAGAAGTTAACCTAATTACCTTCCATTATAAGTACTGAAGCTAACCCTAATGCCTCACACGTGCAAATTGCTGCAAAAACACCATAAGCATATTGAGGAAAAATCAAGAAAACTCAAAACTGTTCTCAAACTTCCAGGCCAATTCAAGAGCTTTTGTGGTTTCTAATACCTTGCAGGGATCCCCAGATATGTTTTGCAATCAAATTCGCGTGTTAAAGCTCTAGAAAACACCTTAAACAGACTCACGGTTTGGCTCTTTTATTCATAATCATAACTCATATTCCATGCGCATTTAACATGATTTGTTGGTTGTTTTGTATTGCTAGCACTCATAGGAAACTAATGGCATAGATTAATTGGACTGAAACGCCCTAAAACAGAAACCACCATGAACGATTTCTAGGTTTTCCAAGCTCTAAAATTGGGGCTTTCTTATTTAGGAAAAATTAAGCCTCAAGAGACCTATGATTTAAACCGTCTGGAAGAGACGAACCTACTGGACATATCGCGAACAATTTATATTAACCATGTGCCTAATCGCTATTATTGGTCACTGCAGGTTGTGGGGGTTAAAAACCCCCGCTATCCATTTGTTTTTGTTACAGGCCAAGCGAAGAAGACAATACGTGCAAGTGTGCCATTGGACCATTCAAAAGGAGCGCGCCTGATTTTGTGTTCCCAGCATAATTGCTTCTTTTTATATATTATATTTTCCTTTCATATTACTAACGAATGAAGCGTGCAACTCGGATGGCCAAGGCGTTGGATGTTGATCATTGGGACCTGGGTTCGATTCCCAGGTCCACTCAAAACTCCACATTATTTTTCCTAACATACTTGCATACATGACTCTCAGTGTATTCCACCATAAACCTCACGCTTCAGCCTACCATGTGTCCTCACGTTCCAATCCAGTGGCCAAAAGGTGCTGGACACCATGCTCCCAGTCAAACAAACGCCTAGCTGATTCCAGAAGTCAAACAAGGCTTGAGTGGTTATTGGGCCAGATTGCTTACAAACCTCCATTATTGGGTCATCAACCCCCCCTGGTTTCCTTTTTATTTTCTTTTCCTTTTTATTTTCTTTTCCTTTTTATTTTTCTTTTAATTATTATTATTTAACTCACAAACTTTTATTTTCATAATAAATTCAGACCATTAAAATGTAAATATTATTTATTTTTATTATTTATTATTTTCACCTTTAATTATTATTTTGTAAATAAATTCTAATTAATTAATTTAGTTGCTTTAATTAGGTTAAATTTTGATTTTTTTTTACAATAAATAAAATTAACATAGAATTAGGTGTTTCTTTTGACAATTTTAATTCCTTTTATTTTATTTTCATTAAAACATAAAAAAACATAAAAAACATAAAAAACACTTTTTCTTTTAATTTATTTAGTTAATTAGTTTTTAGGTTTAATATTAATTAATTACAAAAAAGGACCAAAACTTCTTTATTTCTCAAAAAGGGTCAAAACCCTAAGGACGTCTCGATTCAATTTCTTTTCGCGCATTATTATTTTTGATTATATTTGATGTAACTGTTTCCGAGGATGTAATAGTTAATTAGGCTTTTATCGCTTTCTTTTATTTTCGTGCATTTATTTTCCAAACGGATTATGTTTTTGGCGATGTATATACCCGCGCCTTGTAATAGCGTAGATTTACCTTTCCGCACTTTATTTCCCGCAAACTATTAAACTGTTAATTATGCATGACAAGACTTGCTTGAAAATAAAACCAACTCGTAGCTCACAAATAACATGTCCAAGATAATCTTAACTGAATTTGACACACATGCACATGCCACTTCTAAGGTACGCCTCACTTGGTTGCCTCGACGTGGTCGTCAAGTATAGGGTGTTTTAGAGGTCGCCCTCCTGTCTAAAGATCCAGTTGCCTCGAAACGTTGCCTCGGATAAAAAGGATCTAGGACATTAGGGTTACCGCTAAGGCGTCCTACTATTCCTTTGGTGACCACATATGTCCCTAATAATCGAATTGACCAGAATAACTCCAACGACGATGCTACCTACTTCTCAATAGTGGGATAGTACTGTCTAAAGGACTCTTACACAGCCTAATTCCTTAGAGTAGGTAGATTTCTCCTGGGTACTTGCTCTTTCAAAAAACAAAAACATCTTTTCGCACCTACACTTTCAAAAAGTTTTCAAACAAATACTTCATACACTCTTGAGGACTGATACAAGAGTTACCTAGAAGTTTTTCAAACTAAAATTTTTCAAAACCCACAAACACTTGAAAAGCAAACAATTTTTGAAAACATAGTGAGCAAGTACCTAAGAGCCCGTGGATAACCACGGATAGAAAGGGTGATAACACCTTCCCTTTCTATAAATCTACCTCCCGAACCGAGAAACATCTCGAAAAGGAATTTTGCTGTGCTTTTGTCCTTTCCTTGTTGGATAACATAAAAGACGGTGGCGACTCTTGCTTACCGCGACATTTCGCGAACCAGCATTTCAAAACAGTCAATTCTATTTCCACCGATCACAGAACTGGCGACTCAGCTGGGGATACTTAATAAGTGAGGTGTACCTTAGGATTAGACCACTCTTATGTTTTTAATTGTATGCCTTGTTTGATTTATATTTGTGGGCTTGCATCGGAGTTTCATAGATCCTAACCCGGATCTGGGGAATACCCTTTAGGTAGCATAAGCTGTGAGGGACCTGTCCGGCGTAGAACGACACGGGTGAAGCAGTGGCTACATTGGTGTGACACCTTGGTCTGTACCGATATCCCTTGTGTTGGAACGAGGAGAATATGGGTCTTCTGAGGAGTCATTAAGCACCAACCGACCTTAGAACCCTAAATTGACCCAACTTGGCCATAGAACAATAGTAGTATGCTACACTCATTGAGGCTAAACTCTCGCGATGGTTCTGGCCGCAAGAAAAGATTGCAACGCTGGAGTTATGACCGATTGAGGGTAGTCAGTGATATTGAGATCCTCTAGAACCCGGTTACTATTTTCTAGGACAGGTCTTAACCAACGAAACTGAAAGAGGGTAGTACCTAAACTTCATGCTGGCCTAAACTCTAAGGGTTGTCTTGTGTGACTTGGGTGCCTTATCATGTTTGCCTTTGTGAATACTTATGGTGTGCTTTATCATAACATCATACCATCATACCATTGCATACATCCTTCATAAGGACTAATCCATTTCAAGGATCTCAAGGGTATGTGATGCAGGTCATGATGAACCAACTGTCTAGCAAGGGGCAAAGGGGATTTATTTTCCTCTAGCCAAGGTTGATAACTTGAGTCAGAGGCTATGACCCACTCGATATGGTGAGCTTTGACTCTTGAAGAAGGACTCTCAACAACATGAAGTTCCTTCAATCAAGCTACCGAATTCAAATTCTAACAAGTTTCTCTGTTTACCCCGCGAGATACTTGAAAACATTGCATGCATATCATACATATCATTGCATTACAGGTACCCCCTTTTTACAGGTCACTTATCTTCTTCGCTGTTTATTTCAGCAATCATCATGTCTTCTGAACCTTCCACCGAACAAGCTGTCAAGGCCCAAAATGCCCAGTTCCAGGAGTTGGTTATGAGCCTAGCCCAGGGTCAACAGGACTTGAAGACCCTGATTCTGAAGGAGAGGAAGAAGAAGAAGAGGACGGTTTTGTTCAACACTAGACGCAGATCTGGGAATGGACTACAAAATGAGGCTGAGCCGACTACTTCATCTATGGGCAAAGAAAGTCCCCAAGAGAGGAGGGTTCCTAGTCCCGTGGTCTCCGACAACGAGACGGATTTCAATGATGAACAGTATCCTCCCGCCGAAGACAGGTACAAACAGCTAGAGGACCGGTTAAGTGCTATGGAGATACAGAAAGTGCCCGACCTGGACTTCAAAGATCTAGGTCTATCCTCTGGGGTGGTGATTCCCCACAAGTTCAAGGCGCCTGCCTTTGCCAAATATGACAGAGCTTCCTGTCCTAAGTTGCACCTCCGTTCATACGTAAGGAAGATCCAGCCCTACACGGCTGACAAGAATTTGTGGATTCACTTCTTTCAGGATAGCCTGTCAGGGACTCAACTCGAGTGGTTCTATCAGCTGGATGGAGCCAGTATCCACAACTGGGAGGACCTTGCTGCTGCCTTTTACAAGCAATATCAGTATAATTCCGACCTCGCTCCTACGCGTACCCAACTCCAGGGTATGTCACTGGGGACGGGTGAAGGATTTAAAGAATATGCTCAAAAATGGAGAGATCTTGCTGGAAGGGTACAACCACCCTTAACTGACCGTGAGCTCGTGGATATGTTCCTGGGGACCCTGTCTGGTTCGTTCTTCAACCATCTGATTGGAAATTCTTCTGCTAGGTTTACAGATCTGATCTTGACTGGTGAGAGAATAGAAGCTGGTATCAAGTCTGGGAAGATACAAAAGGGTGACTCCTCGAACACTGAGAAAAAACCATTCAAGAAAGAGTCCAATGCTGCGTATAGTCAGAAGAGTCGTCGTGACCAACACGTAGGGGCAGTCCTGATCTCTGGTTCTACACCACGCCGACAACAACAAAAGGGAAATCAGCGAAGGCCGGACGAGCCTAAAAGACAGTTCACCAATATCAACATGCCATTGTCACAAGCACTGCAGCACATGTTGAAGATGAATCTGATTGCGGTGATAAACCCTCCTGCAATCCTAAGACTTCTTCTCCAAATTACAACCCAGATGCGAGGTGTGCTTATCATTCCGGTAGCCCGGGGCACGATATTGAGGATTGTTGGGCGCTGAAATACAAGATTCAGAATATGATTGACGCTAAGGAGATCGAATTCGAGCCTGCTGAGACTCCCAACGTGATCACTGCTCCCTTTCCAAAACATGGCTAGGATTGAAAAAACTTTTGTTCATTCGAATGTTCAAGTTGTATTTTTCTTTGCTTATTCAAACATTTATTCATGTCAAATGTTGTTATTTCATTAATGCATTACACGTGTCTGTTTTGAAGTAATTATGTTCATCATATTTAAAATTGCTTTTATTTTTTTTTATATTCAACTCTCGATTGAAAATTCTAAGCCTCTTGAGGGAGGATGACGAAAACGATACCACGATCTTTACAGTATGCTTTTGAATAGACCCCGCTGATGAGGTATAGACATTATTTCCAATCCTAAACAGTGGAGTAATAAGGAAGATAATCCCTCGTCAACCCCTTTGAGCCAAAGAAGTAGGAGTTTTTTTTTCTTTTCAAAAAAAATAAATTAAAACCCTTAATCATAACCTGGGGCAGGGTAGTTCTCTCAGTTGATCCAAGTGCACAACGAATGGCACCAAAGAAGTCCTTCCAAAACAAAAGACAGTGATGGTTCCTATAATCATAAAGACAGACAGTCATTATCTCTCAGAAAAAAAACAAAATCCCATTAAGTCAAAACCTATGAAGGAGACTTACAACAAAACTGGGGCATCCCGCTGACTGTAATCACAAAAAGAAACAGATCAGGCAAAAGACAGGGATAATAAAATCAAAAAGAAAGAGGTCCTACAAACCCTCAGCAAAAAAGAAATGACTGCCTATTCAAAATAAATTGTCAACATCTGAACCATCACTGGTATATCAGAGCAAAGACTCAAACAAGGTCTAACGCACGATAAGCTGAGTTTAGGGTTGAAGAACATCACGAAGAACGGGTGGGTACAAATATACTTTGAGCCTTTATCCTTTGTTTCTTAAACCGTGAACCAGGCCACATTATAACCCTTAAAAGTCCTAGCTGAAGCACGAGTTAGTTTGAAAGCATACTGTTACCAAAGGTATCCTGACTCCTGTAAGACTTGCTGTAAAATCCTGAGTTGACATCACATTTTACAAAAAATTCACTTGCTTTATTGAAAACTGCATTTTCAAAAAAAAAAAAAAAAACTTCAAGACAGACATAAGCTTTGTATTCTTTAAATAATATTGTTTGCATATGATTATTTGTTCAACAGCAGAGAAATTCGCACGATGAGTATCCAGTGAACAAGAATCTTCTCAAGAATCACCTCAAGTGGAAAAACACCTCCAACCAAGGGGCAGACGTGATCATTGTCCATCATCTGGGGCAGTTAAGTCAAGATTCAAGGAATCTCTCATATGCCAAATAGCCAGGGGCAAATCACCATCTGAGTCACTTGGGACATTGGACATGAATTCCAGCGACAAATCTGGTACGATCAAACATCTTCTAACAGTGACAACTCCCTACATTCTGAGAGCATGGACATAGTCGAAAAAATACTGCGCATGAACAAAGACCCGCTAGGTTGACTGGCCTAGGCAAAAATAAGGGCTTCCCGACGAACCAAAAGGGTTCGGGCAAACTAAGGGATGAAAATGAAAAAATTTGTACACCCGACAAGTCGAAAACCTGAAAAGGCGGCTTGGGCAAAAATGGGTATCCCGATGGACTGAAAACCCGAAAGGGCGGTCCAGGCAAAGGTTAGGGATCAAAAGCGTACGACTATGTCCCGCCATCTTGTCACTTGCCTACCAGAAGAAGATTTGTCAATCGGCAGGTATCAAGCACCTCACAGGCCTTCTTCTCCCGCAGAAACTAGGGCAATAAGAATTGTCTGAACGATCTAGTTGCTCTGTCCACCAAGGTAGGTTCGGATGAAGAACGTAACCAGGATACCTTCACTCCCCGCAGAGTAAGACAGGTTTCAGCAACACTCTCCCCAAGCAGAGTTGGTCTCCCAGCAGCCCCTAAAAAGGCACAGTATCCCTAACAAGTCAGCAACGCTCTCCCCAAGCAGAGTTAGTCTACTGTCAGCCTTAAGGAAGTTGGATATCCCCAGAAGATCTCAATATTACCCAGCGGAGTATACAGATATTCCTCAACAAGCATCCCTGGCAGTCTTAATATAAGATTTTTCCCCGGTGGAATCCAGACACCCCAGTGAAGCCACTTCCCCAGTACAGTTCAAAAGTTTCCCCAGGAGAGTTGAACCATCTCCCCATCAGATTCTGGAAGCTTATCCCCAATAGATTCTGGAAGCTTATCCCCAGTAGATCCTGGAAGCTTATCCCCTGCAGAGTACAAACATCTCTCCCTAGCCATGTTCAAAGGTTAATCCCCACCAGAGCCTATATCTGGGTTATCCTCAGCTAATTACCACGGAAAGACCGTCCTCGGCGAAGTTCTTCCTATCGCCCAACGGAGTTCATCAAATTCCCCAACATAACTTATCAATGGAATCCCCAGCGGAGTTATCATCAAATTCTCAACGAAGTACCTCTTCCCCACAGAGTAATTCCCCGCCGAGTAATCTCTTCATCAAGTTTATTCCCCAACGGAGTCATCTTCTCCTACCGGTTTATTCTTGCAATCATCATCCCCAGCGGAAACGAAGAACTCTACTCTTCAACATCATCCCAGGATTTGACTTCCCGGCATCTGTCAAGGATTTATTTTCCCAGACGAAAATACATTCATTTCACATTCCATATCTCCTACTTACATACATGATAAAGCGCATCACACACCACAAATCTCATTTAGTCATGAGAACATCTTAATATCATGCAATTCATGCATCATGAAGTTGCATATAGCTAACGTTTTTGCCTTTTCAGGAAAAGGTCAATCAAAAGATGATTACCATCTACCTTTGCAGTTCCAGATCAACACCGGTAACAAGCCAGGAAAATTATATGGACGACTGATCATGGGTTAATACTTGAAACCAGACAGGACAATTATCTACTTGATCGTCATGAAGCAACCCTACACCAGTTCCTTCTCAACTTCAGATGTAGTTTTACACGAACTCATCATTAGGCAACCCTACACCGGTTCCTTCTCAGCTTCAGATGTAGTTTTACACGAACTCATCATCAGGAAACCCTACACCAGCTCCTTCTCAATTTTAGATGAAGTTTTACACGGACTCATCATAAGGCAACCCTATACCGGTTCCTCCTCATTTCCAAGATGAAGTTTTACACGGACTCGTCATCAAAGTAACCCTACACAGGTTCCTCCTCCCTTCCAAGACGAAGTTTTACACGGACTCGTCCTCAGGCAACCCTACACCGGTTCCTCCTCAGTTCCAAGACGAAGTTTTACACGAACTCATCGTCAAGATAACCTTACCCCGGTTCATCCAGAAGTTTCACACGAACTTATCTCAAAGTAACCTTACCCCGGTTCATCCAGAAGTCTTACACGAACTTATCTCAAAGTAACCTTACCCCGATTCATCCAGAAGTCTTACATGGACTTATCCCAAAGTAACCTTACCCCGGTTCATCCAGAAGTCTTACACGGGCTTATCCCAAAGTAACCTTACCCCGGTTCATCCAAAAGTCTTACACGGACTTATCTCACAGTAATCTTACCCCGGTTCCCCCAGAAGTTTTACACGAACTTACCCCGAAGTAACCTTACCCCGGTTCCTCCAGAAGTTTTACACGAACTTATCCCGAAGTAACCTTACCCCGGTTCCTCCAGAAGTTTTACACGAACTTATCCCGAAGAAACCCTACACAGGTTCTCTCTCTCCAGACGAAGTTTTACACGGACTCGTCATTAAGAAACCCTACATAGGCTCTCTCCTTCCAAAGATGAAGTTTTACACGGACTCGTCATTAAGAAACCCTACACAGGTTCTCTCTTTCCAAAGATGAAGTTTTACACGGGCTCATCATCAGTCAACCCTACACAGGTTCTCTCCTTCCAAGGATGCAGTTTTACACGGACTCGTCATCAGTAAACCCTACACAGGTTTCCTTCTCAGCTCCAGATGCAGTTTTACACAGACTCGTCATCAGAAACCCTACACAGGTTTTCTTTCTTCCAGGATGCAGTTTTACACGGGCTCATCATCAAAGTAACCCCACACAGGTTCCTTCTCCATTTCAGATGCAGTTTTACACGGACTCGTCATCAGTCAACCCTACACAGGTTTTCTTTCTTCCCGGATGCAGTTTCACACGGACTCATCCTCAGTCAACCCTACACAGGTTTCCTTCATTCCAAGATGCAGTTTCACACGGACTCGTTATCAGTCAACCCTACATAGGTTTCCTTCCTTCCAAGATGCAGTTTTACACGAGCTCATCATCAGGCAACCCTACACAGGTTCCCTCTTTCAACTTACAAAATTACAATTCAACAGACAATCTCTAGATGGCATCTATAAGCCCATCCTCCTACCAACAATCTCCAAATGGCATCTATAAGCCCATTCCTGACAAGATTCTGTCACATTTCCAGATGGCATCTATAAGCCCATCCTTCTATCCATCATCTCTCCAAATGGCATCTGTAAGCCCATTCCCGACATCACATTGCTGATATTCTACTATGCGAGTGCAAATTTCTGGGCACTCTAGTGTTCAATCATCTTCCACCTTCGGATCACGAAAGGCACGCAAGTCAATCTACATCCTCAGGTTTAAGAAGATTGAACAGGGGCAACTGTTGTACCCCAAAATTTTCCCTCCCATATTCTTCAAAGTTTATCAAGAATCATCTTCAAATGGTTCAAGATTTCTCAAGGATTGCACAGTCCAAATGCCTCATAAGCCGGTCAAAATTATGGTTTTGGTTCTTTCAAGGAATTTGAGATTTTCAATGGTCCAATCAAGTCCCATAGGCCTATATACATTGTCAAGCATCTACATACCAAGTCTCAAGACTCACAATGTCAAATTCCACAGTCAAAAGCTTCATTTGCTTCACAATCAACTACATGGGTAAAATGGTCATTTCACAGTCAAAAGACAGAATTTTTTGGTCAACATCTTATTTTGAGCCCACAATCATCATTTGATCAAGTCTTGATCATGATTCCACAAGCATGGCTCAAAAATCATCAAAGATGCAAAAGTTACTATTTTTGGACAACAGAAAAGTCAACTGTATCTTGACCAAGGCATAACTTTTTCATGGTTCATCAGAAAAATCCCATCCAATGCTCATTTTGAAGGGGATGACATTTCCTACAACTCATCCTCACATTCCAAGTCCAAGAAATGCTATCACAAAAAGTTATCAATTTCTACATTATAGGTCAATTTCAAAAGTCAACAAAAATGCACTTTAAGTCAAAGACCATAACTTAAGATTGGTAAATCCAAATGACATGGGACCAAAGGCATTGGTTAGAGGACTTCAAGACCTTTCCAAAATGTCCAAGAACAAGTTCATATGATTAAAATTGAGCAAGATATGCATTGGAGAAGTTGGGAAATTTTTGTGAATTTGCAAAAGTCAACTTTGCTCAAAACACATCATTTTTGCTAATGGGCCTCAAATTCCTTCTTGAAACTTTGTCCAAGGCTTATGCACGACCCATTGAGATTGAATTGAATTATTTTCTTATTTTTATTAATTAATTGGATTTTTAATTGATTTTTAATTCATTTAATTAATTTAATTGTAGGAAAATATCAAGATATGATTTCCAAATCTTTTTGTGAAGCAAAAGTGGTCAACATATGCTGGAGATTTCGTGTGGACATCAAGGGGACCAAAATCTCCAAATTTGGCAAGGTTTTTCAATCAAAAAGATTGAAAAATATTTGATTGAAAATCAAATATACAAATCATAATGCAATGGATTTCTTGGCCAGAAGTTAACCTAATTCCCTTCCATTATAAGTACTGAAGCTAACCCTAATGCCTCACACGTGCAAATTGCTGCAAAAACACCATAAGCATATTGAGGAAAAATCAAGAAAACTCAAAACTGTTCTCAACCTTCCAGGCCAATTCAAGGGCTTTTGTGGTTTATAATACATTGCAGGGATCCCCAGATACGTTTTGCAATCAAATTCGGGTGCTAAAGCTCTAGAAAACACCTTAAACAGACTCACGGTTTGGCTCTTTTGTTCATAATCATAACTAATACTCCATGTGCATTTAACATGATTTGTTGGTTGTTTTGTATTGCTAGCACTCACAGGAAACTAATGGCATAGATTAATTGGACTGAAACACCCTGAAACAGAAACCACCATGAACGATTTCTAGGTTTTCCAAGCTCTAAAATTGGGGCTTTCTTATTTAGGAAAAATTAAGCCTCAAGAGACCTATGATTGAAACCGTCTGGAAGAGACGAACCTACTGGACATATCACGAACCATTTATATTAACCATGTGCCTAATCGCTATTATTGGTCACTGCAGGTTGTGGGGATTAAAAACCCCCGCTATCCATTTGTTTTTGTTACAGGCCAAGCGAAGAAGACGATACGTGCAAGTGTGCCATTGGACCATTCAAAAGGAGCGCGCGTGATTTTGTGTTCCCAGCATAATTGCTTCTTTTTATATATTATATTTTCCTTTCATATTACTAACGAATGAAGCGTGCAGCTCGGATGGCCAAGGCGTTGGATGTTGATCATTGGGACCTGGGTTCGATTCCCAGGTCCACTCAAAACTCCACATTATTTTTCCTAACATACTTGCATACAGAACTCTCAGTGTATTCCGCCATAAACCTCACGCTTCAGCCTTCCATGTGTCCTCATGTTCCAATCCAGTGGCCAAAAGGTGCTGGACACCATGCTCCCAGTCAATCAAACGCCTAGCTGATTCCAGAAGTCAAACAAGGCTTGAGTGGTTATTGGGCCAGATTGCTTACAAACCTCCATTATTGGGTCATCAACCCCCCCTGGTTTCCTTTTTATTTTCTTTTCCTTTTTATTTTTCTTTTAATTATTATTATTTAACTCACAAACTTTTATTTTCATAATAAATTCAGACCATTAAAATGTAAATATTATTTATTTTTATTATTTATTATTTTCACCTTTAATTATTATTTTGTAAATAAATTCTAATTAATTAATTTAGTTGCTTTAATTAGGTTAAATTTTGATTTTTTTTACAATAAATAAAATTAACATAGAATTAGGTGTTTCTTTTGACAATTTCAATTCCTTTTATTTTATTTTCATTAAAACATAAAAAAACATAAAAAACATAAAAAACACTTTTTCTTTTAATTTATTTAGTTAATTAGTTTTTAGGTTTAATATTAATTAATTGCAAAAAAGGACCAAAACTTCTTTATTTCTCAAAAAGGGTCAAAACCCTAAGGACGTCCCGATTCAATTTCTTTTCGCGCATTATTATTTTTGATTATATTTGATGTAACTGTTTCCGAGGATGTAATAGTTAATTAGGCTTTTATCGCTTTCTTTTATTTTCTCGCATTTATTTTCCAAACGGGTTATGTTTTTGGCGATGTATATACCCGCGCCTTGTAATAGTGTAGATTTACCTTTCCGCACTTTATTTCCCGCAAACTATTAAACTGTTAATTATGCATGACAAGACTTGCTTGAAAATAAAACCAACTCGTAGCTCACAAATAACATGTCCAAGATAATCTTAACTGAATTTGACACACATGCACATGCCTCTCCTAGGGTACGCCTCACTTGGTTGCCTCGACGTGGTCGTCAAGTATAGGGTGTTTTAGAGGTCGCCCTCCTGTCTAAAGATCCAGTTGCCTCGAAACGGTTGCCTCGGATAAAAAGGATCTAGGACATTAGGGTTACCGCTAAGGCGTCCTACTATTGCTTTGGTGACCACATATGTCCCTAATAATCGAATTGACCCGAATAACTCCAACGACGGTGCTACCTACTTCTCAATAGTGGGATAGTACTGTCTAAAGGACTCTTACACAACCTAATTCCTTAGAGTAGGTAGATTTCTCCTGGGTACTTGCTCTTTCAAAAAACAAAAACATCTTTTCGCACCTACACTTTCAAAAAGTTTTCAAACAAATACTTCATACACTCTTGAGGACTGATACAAGAGTTACCTAGAAGTCTTTCAAACTAAACTTTTTCAAAAACCACAAACACTTGAAAAGCAAACAATTTTTGAAAACATAGTGAGCAAGTACCTAAGAGCCCGTGGATAACCACGGATAGAAAGGGTGCTAACACCTTCCCTTTCTATAAATCTACCTCCCGAACCGAGAAACATCTCGAAAAGGAATTTTGCTGTGCTTTTGTCCTTTCCTTTTTGGAGAACATAAAAGACGGTGGCGACTCTTGCTTATCGCGACATTTCGCGAACCAGCCTTTTAAAACAGTCAGTTCTATTTCCACCGATCACACATGGCATGCTGATAAGTTACCCCGATGTTCTTCAACCCAAAAGGCATAACTTTGTAGCAGAAAGTGCCTCATTGTGTGATGAAGGTAGTTTTCTCCATGTCTTCGGGCGCCATATTTATCTGATTGTAACCTGAGAAGCCATCCATGAAGGAGAATACCTTATGCTGAGTGGTTTTGTCAACAAAAACATCGATATATGGTAGTGGTAAGTCATCTTTGGGCCTTTCCCTATTCATATCCCTGTAATCTACGCACATATGTATCTTTCCGTCTTTCTTCGGTACCGGAACAACATTAGTAACCAATTGAGGATATAAATTCACTGTAAGAACCATGCGTTGAACTATTTCATAACCTCGACTTTGATCTTTTCTAACATTTTAGGATGCATGTGACGAACCTTCTGTTTAATCGGAGCATAACCCTCTTTCATCGACAGACGATGAACCACAATATAGGTGTCGAGCCCTGGCATGTCTTCGTATGACCAAGCAAATATTTCAACATATTCATGCATCATCTAGATTAACCTGCTCTTGACACTGCTTTCTAAGTTGGCGCCTATCTTGACCTCATTCTTGTCTGTCTCGGTACCCAAGTTTACCACTTCGAGCAGATCATCATGTGGTTGGATAGCCTTTTCTTCTTGTATCAAGAGTCTAGAAAGTTATCCAGGTATTTCACAATCTTCCTCATATTCGTCCATGGCGTGGTAGATCGGATTTTCGAAGTCATATGCGGCAATAGCAAAATCGTTATCGACGAGATCCAGAGTGGATGAGGATCTGCAATGTAGCGTTTGAGTGTGTGTAAGAACACATAGTTATTTGAAAATGCAATAAGATAAAATAAAGACAGAGATAAAAAAATTTGCATGCAAAACATTCAATGTTTTTATTGAATGAACAAATGTTTATGAATTATCAACCCTTTAACAAATGAATCTTTGTGCCCTGGGTAAGACACAAGGTTTTAAAGTCATCGTTTATTACATAGCCAAAAACTTTTGAAAACAATAACAAAAGAATATAGATATTACTCCTGACTAAAGGAGACCGGAAAGATGTCTTCTGCCTTCCAATTATCCAGCCCATCAGGAATGGTAGGGAATATCCAACTGTTGAAGTCACAATCACTGTCTGCATCCTCTATAGCATTGACCCCATTTTTCCTGATACGGAATAGAGGTGTCCTAGCAGGAGCGTGACGAACATCCCTCTGACCTTCTGCAGTAAAGCCCAGACCAAACTCGTTAGATTTATAAGGGATGTCAAGAAGCTGACCCCAAATTGTACTACCACCTTCTTCAACAGCAGCCTTAGTGTATTTCAATAAGGCCATATTGTGCCGAGTTTTGGTGATCTTTGGAATGGCAGAAACGTCTTCAACAATAGCAAGAGAAATCACTTCAAAGGTTTGACAGGGTGTTTCAATAAATTCTCTGTCCATCTCTACGTATCAGAACGAGCTGAGATGGCTGACCATATACTCCTCTTCTCCATAAATAGTAACAACTTTTCCTTTTACCAGATACTTGAGCTTTTAATGCATGGTGGAGGTGACAACGCCTTCCCCATGGATCCAAGGGTGTCCTAATAAACAAGAGTAAGCCGACCGGATTTCCATCACATACAAAGTGGACTCAAAAATATGTGAACCCACCTTGATCGGGAGGTATACCTCTCCATGCATCATTCTCTTTGATCCATCAAAGGCTCGAACTATGATATTGATGGGCTTCATTATAACCCCTTCATAATCTAGTCGATCAAGAGCACCCTTTGGCAGCAGATTAAGGGAAGATCCCGTATCAATTAACATATGGGCCAACGTAGTTCCCCTACATTCAATGGAGACATACAGGGACCTATTGTGATTCTTCCCCTCTGGAGTCAAGTCAGCATCAGAGAAACCCAAACCATTATCGGTTGTCAGGCTAGCCACGTAGCATCCAAATTGATCAGCCGAAATTTCTTACGGCACATGAGAAGTCTTTAAGAATTTTACTAAAACCTGCGCATGGGCTTCAGAATATAACAACAGAGATACCATGGAATTTTAGACGGGGTTTGCCCCAACTGTTCCATAATTTTATAATCACTCCTGCGAATAATCTTCAGAACCTCTTCCAAGTCCTTTCCAGAGGTATCTTTGACCGAAGCTTCCTTTGGCGCCTCCATTCGGGCAGGCTCTATCACTAGCTCTTTACCCCGAGCCTCATCAGCTGTCTTGGTAATCGTAACTTGAGCATGCAGAGAGATTTTGAGGGAGAAAAACCTTCTACTTTATGTAATTTTGCTAGTCCCCGTAATATTGACAATACTGGGACCAACTTCTTCATTATATTCATCGAACAATTCTTGCTTGACGCCGTGGTAATAGCCATCAGACCCATAAATCCACGAAATAGCCTTTTATGAGGAATATGGGATAGGCCCAGGTGTTGTAATAACCAAAGGAGTAGCTTTCGGATTGGCGGTAATCCTTATAGGATCTTTAGAAGGGATCCTAAAAGGAGTACCAGAGATAACAGATAAATCTTGGCACAAATTCGAAATCTTCTCAATCAAAATCATGTGTTCATCCATCAGACGTTGAACACCTTCCTTCAACAACCCACAGTTGTTGGGTTGGACTGTGCAACAATAATATCCTTCAACACATCTTGAAAATAAACTGGCCTATAATAGATTATTCTTGATTGTAGAGAGGGGAGTAACCATATCATTAACAAAGGTAATATACAACACATCTTCAATAACACTTATGCCCTTGTCATGCTTGGGTATTGGTACGATAATTACGTTTGGGGTCTCTAGAGGATCAAACTCAATTTCTTTATTATCGATCATGTCCCGAGTCTTTCTCTTTAGAGCCAACAATTTTTGGTGTCATGACCAAGACTGTTTGAATGATAAGCACGCTTCGCGTTTGGATTATACTTTGGAGAGGAGGTGTTAGGATTTTGAGGAGGATCTCGCAGTGAAATGAGTTCAGCTTTCAACAAATGTTGTAACGCATGAGATAAAGGCATGCCAATTTTGGTAAACTTCCTCGGCAGAGCATCTAGCCTTTGTCGATTAACCTCCTGTTGTTGTTGAACAATCGCCAGATTGGAAATCAACACCGCTCCCACACACTGATGGAAATTACTTTTACTACGGATCTTGTGGCCATAGACAATATTGACCTACTTTTTACCTCCAAATGGCTTCTTCACAGCATTCTAAAATGAATCCATGGGGATCTTCCTACTTTTAATGCCACTTTTAATTCTTTCCCCAATCAAAATCATCTGCGTAAACACAAGACGAAGAGCTTCCAATTAGCAGATTAAAGAACGGGCCTGTCAGAGTGCCCATGAACATATCCACCATTTCCTGATCAATCAAGGGAGGTAGCACCGTTCCAGCCAAGTCCCTCCATTTCTGTGAATATTCCTTGAAACCTTCATTAGAGCCCATGCACATATTCTACAATTGCACTCGAGTTGGTGCCAATTCAGGGTTATATTGATACTGCTTATATAAAGCAGCAACCAAGTGTTCCCATGTATGAATATTGGTTCCCTCCAGCTGATAGAACCATTCCAATTGAGTTTCAGCCAAAATTTCTTGGAAGAAATGGACCTATAACTTCTGGTCAACAATGTGAGGTTGTATCTTCCGAACATACGACCTTAAATGGAGTCTAGGACAAGAGACTCCATCGTACTTAGCAAAGACAGGGACCTTGAACTTAGGTGGGATGACCACCCCTGGAACCAGACCTAATTCACCAAAATCCGATCGAGGTACCTTCTGGACTTCCATGGCCTTGAGTTTATCCTTCAACTGCTTATATCTGTCATCCGCAGGAGGATACTGTTCGTCAGAAAAGTCTTCATCTTCAGGAGTATTCTCATAACTCTAATTGTTCTTGCCTTCATTATTGATGCTTCTACTATCTTCATCATGGTTGTAATCTTCTCCAGAGGAGATATCTTCCACTTGGACGGGTTGAGCAGGACCTTTGAACCTTTTCCCCATATTGAGGACATCAATCGGTTTCTTGGTCTTCATTTTCTTGCCGCCGAGCGCCAACAACACTTTTTGTCCTTGTGCCAGATTTATGAGGTTTTCTTTGAATTATGCATGTTGAGCCTGAAGATTCTTGACAGTTTGTTCGAGGGCCAATTTTCTGCTGAAATAAACACAAGAATATAGCTATTACTCCTGACTAAAGGAGATTAAAAAGATATCTTCTGCGTTCCAATTATCCAGCCCATCACTAATGGTAGGGAATATCAAACTGTTGAAGTCACAATCACTGTCTGCATCCTCTATAGAATTGACCCCATTTTTGCTGATACGGAACAGAGGTCTCCTAGCAGAAGCGTGACGAACAGCCCTCTGACCTTCTGCAGTAAAGCCCAAACCAAACTCGTTAGATTTATAAGGGATGTTAGGTAGTTGACCCCAAATTGTACTACCACTTTCTTCAACAACAGACTTATTGTATTTCAATGAGGCCATCTTGTGCGGAGTGTTGGTGATCTTCGGAATGGCAAAAACGTCTTCAACAACAGCAAGAGAAATCACTTCAAAGGTTTGACATGGTGTTTCAATAAATTCTCCCTCCATCTCTATGTATCAGAATGAATTGAGATGATTGACCATATATTCCTCTTCTCCATAAACAGTAACAACTTTTCCTTTTACCAGATACTTGAGCTTTTGATGCATGGTGGAGGTGACAACATCTTCCCCATGGATCCAAGGGTGTCCCAATAAACAAGAGTAAGCTGACCGAATTTTCACCACGTAGAAAGTGGACTCAAAAATCCATGAACCCATCTTGATCGGGAGGTATACCTCTCCATGCACCATTCTCTTTGATCCGTAAAAGGCTCGAACTATGATATTGTTGGGCTTCATCATAACCCCTTCATAATCTAGTCGATCAAGAGCACCCTTTAGCAGCAGATTAAGGGAAGATCCCGTATCAATTAACACATGGGCCGACGTAGTTCCCCTACATTCAATGGAGACATACAGGGACCTATTTTGATTCCTCCCCTCTGGAGTCAAGTCAACATCGAAGAAACCCAAACCATTATCGATTGTTAGACTAGCCATGTAGAATCCAAATTGATCAACCGAAATTTCTTACGGCACATGTGAAGTCTTTAAGAATTTTACTAAAACCTGTACATGGGCTTCAGAACATATCAACATCGATAACATGGAAATTTTAGACGGGGTTTGCCCCAACTGTTCCATAATTTTATAATCACTCCTGCGAATAATCTTCATATCCACTTGCAAGTCCTTTCCAGAGGTATCTTTGACTGAAGCTTCCTTTGGCGCCTTTGTCCGGGCAGGCTCTATCACTAGCTCTTTACCCCGAGCCTCATTAGCTGTCTTGGTAACCGTAACTTGAGCAGGCAGAGATATTTTGAGGGAGAAAATCCTTTTGCTTCTTGTAATTTTTCTAGTCCCCGTAATATTGACAATACTGGTACCAACTTCTTCATTATCTTCATCGAACAAATCTTGCTTGACACCATAGTAATAGCCATCAGACCCATAATTCCATGGGATAACCTTCTCTGAGGAATATGGGATAGGCCCATGTGTTATAATAACCAAAGGAGTAGCTTTTGGATTGGCGGTAATCCTTGTAGAGAGGGGAGCAACCATATCATTAACAAAGGTAATATACAACACATCTTCAATAACACTTATGCCCTTGTCATGCTTGGGCATTGGTGAGATAATTACGTTTGGGGTCTCCAGAGGATTAAACTCAATTTATTTATTATCGATCATGTCCTGAATCTTTCTCTTCAGAGCCAACAATTGTTGGTGTCATGACCAAGACTGTTTAAATGATAAGCACGCCTTGCATTTGGATTATACTTTGGAGAGGAGGTGTTGGGATTTTGAGGAGGATCTCGCAGTGAAATGAGTTCAGCTTTCAACAAATGTTGTACTGCATGAGATAAAGGCATGCCAATTTTGGTAAACTTCCTCGGCGGAGCATCTAGACTTTGTCGATTAACTTGCTGTTGTTGTTGAACAATCGCCAGATTGGAAATCAACACCTCTCCTACAGACTGATGGCAATTACTTTTACTACGGCTCTTGTGTCCATAGACAACATTGGCCTCCTTTTTACCTCCAAATGGCTTCTTCAAAACATTCTAATATGTAGTCATGGGGATCTTCCTACTTTTAATGCCACTTTCAATTCTTTCCCCAATCAAAATCATCTGCGTAAAACAAGATGAAGAGCTTCCAATTAGCAGATTAAAGAACGGGCCTGTCAGAGTGCCCATGAACATATCCACCATTTCCCGATCAGTCAAGGGAGGTTGCACCCTTCTAGCCAAGTCCCTCCATTTTTGTGAATATTCCTTGAACCCTTTAAATAGAGCCCATGGATATATTCTATAAATGCACTCGAGTTGGTGCCAAGTCAGCATTATATTGATACTGCTTATAGAAAGCAGCAACCAAGTCTTCCCATTTATGAATATTGGTTCCCTTCAGCTGATAGAACCATTCCAGTTGAGTTCCATCCAAGCTTTCTTGGAAGAAATGGACCCATAACTTCCGATCAGCAGTGTAAGGTTGTATCTTCCGAACATACGACCTTAAATGGAGTTTAGGACAACAGACTCCATCGTACTTAGAAAAGATAGGGACCTTGAACTTAGGTTGGATGACCACCCCTAAAACCAGACCTAATTCACCAAAATCAAATCTAGGTACCTTCTGGACTTCCATTGCCTTGAGTTTGTCCTCCAACTTCTTATATCTGTCATCCGCAGGAGGATACTATATGTCAGAAAAGTCTTCATCTTCAGGAGTATTCTCATAACCCTAATTGTTCCTGCCTTCATTCTTGATGCTTCTACTATCTTCATCATGGTTGTAATCTTCTTCAGAGGAGATATCTTCCACTTGGATGGGTTGAGCAGGACCTTTGAACCTTCTACCCATATTGAGGACATCAGTCGGTTTCTTGGTCTTCTTTTTCTTGGAGATGAACGCCAACAACACTTTTTGTCCTTGGGCCAGATTCATGAGATTTTCTTACAATTGTGCATGTTGAGCCTGAAGATCCTTGAGAGTTTGTTCGAGGGCCATTTTTCTGCTAAAATAACCACAAGAATATAGCTATTACTCATGACTAAAGGAGATCGGAAAGGTATCTTCTGCCTTCCAATTATCCAGCCCATCACCAATGGTAGGGAATATCCGACTGTTGAAGTCACAATCACTGTCTACATCTTCTATAGCATTGAACCCATTTTTTCTGATACGAAATAGAGGTCTCATAGCAGGAGCTTGGTGAACAGCCCTCTGACCTTCTGCAGTAAAGCCCAGACCAAACTCGTTAGATTTATAAGGGATGTTAGGAAGCTGACCCCAAATTGTACTACCACCTTCTTCAACAGCAGCCTTAGTGTATTTCAATGAGGCCATCTTGTGCGGAGTTTTGGTGATCTTTGGAATGGCAGAAACGTCTTCAACAGCAGCAAGAGAAATCACTTCAAAGGTTTAACAAGGTGTTTCAATAAATTCTCCGTCCATCTCTACGTATCAGAATGAATTGAGATGTATGACCATATATTCCTCATCTCCATAAACAGTAACAACTTTTCCTTTTACCAGATACTTGAGCTTCTGATGCATGGTGGAGGTGACACGCCTGCCCAATGGATCCAAAGGCGTCCCAATAAATAAGAGTAAGCTAACCGGATTTCCATCACATAGAAAGTGGACTCAAAAATCTGTGAACCCAGCTTGATCGGGAGGTATACCTCTCCATGCACTATTTTCTTTGATCTGTCAAAGGCTCAAACTATGATATTGCTGCGCTTCATCATAACCCCTTCATAATCTAGTTGATCAAGAGCACCCTTTAGTAGCAGATTAAGGGAAGATCCCGTATCAATTAACACATGGTCCAACGTAGTTCCCCTACATTCAATAGAGACATACATGGACCTATTGTGATTCCTCCCCTATGGAGTCAAGTCAACATCGGAGAAACCCAAACCATTATAGATTGTCAGACTATCCACGTAGCATCTAAATTGATCAGCCGAAATTTCTTATGGAACATGAACAGTCCTTAATAATTTTACTAAAACCTGCACATGGGCTTCAGAACATAACAACAGAGATAACATGGAAATTTTAGACGGGGTTTGCCCCAACTGTTCCATAATTTTATAATCACTCCTGCGAATAATCTTCAAAACCTCTTCTAAGTCCTTTCCAGAAGTATCTTTGACCGAAACTTCCTTTGACGCCTCCGTACGGGAAGGCTCTATCACTAGCTCTTTACCCCGAGCCTCATCAGCTGTCTTGGTAACCGTAACTTGAGCAGGCAGAGAGATTTCGAGGGAGAAAATACTTCTTCTTGTTGTAATTTTTCTAGTCCCCGTAATATTGACAATACTGGGACCAACTTCCTTATTATCTTCATCGAACAAATCTTGCTTGACACCATGGTAATAGCCATTCGACCCATAATTCCACGGAATAACCTTCTCTGAGGAATATGGGATAAGCCCATGTGTTGTAATAACCAAAGGAGTAGCTTTCGGATTGGCGGTAATCCTTATAGGACCTTTGGAAAGGATCCTAAAAGTAGTACCAGAGATAACAGATAAATCTTGGCAAAAATTCTAAATCTTCTCAATTAAAATCATGTGTTCATCCATCAGACGTTGAACACCTTCCTTCAGCAACCCACAACTGTTGGGTTAGACTGTGCAGCAATAACATCCTTCAACATATCTCGGAAATAAACCAGCCTGTAACATATTATTCTTGATTGTAGAGAGGGGAGTAACCATATCATTAAAAAGGTAATATACAACACATCTATAATAACACTTATGCCCTTGTCATGCTTGGGCATTGGTGCGATAATTATGTTTGGGGTCTCCAGAGGATCAAAATCAATTTCTTTATTATCGATCAGGTCCTGAATCTTTCTCTTTAGAGCCAACAATTGTTGGTGTCATGACCAAGACTGTTTGAATGATAAGCACGCCTTGCATTTGGATTATACTTTGGAGAGGAGGTGTTGGTATTTTGAGGAGGATCTCGCAATGAAATGAGTTCAGCTTTCAACAAATGTTGTACCGCATGAGATAAAGGCATGCCAATTTTGTAAACTTCCTCTGCGGAGCATCTAGGCTTTTTCGATTAACCTGCTGTTGTTGTTGAACAAGCACCAAATTGGAAATCAGCACCGCTCCCACACATTGATGGCAATTAATTTTACTACGGCTCTTGTGGCCATAGTCAGTATTGACCTCCTTTTTACCTGCAAATGGCTTCTTCACAGCATTCTAAGATGTAGCCATGGGAATCTTCCTACTTTTAATGCCACTTTCAATTCTTTCCCCAACCAAAATCATCTGTGTAAAACAAGACGAAGAGCTTCCAATTAGAAGATTAAAGAACGGGCATGTCAGAGTGCCCATGAACATATCCATAATTTCCCGATCAGTAAAGGGAGGTTGCACCCTTCCAGCCAAGTCCCTCCATTTCTATGAATATTCCTTGAACCCTTCATTAGAGCCCATGGACATATTCTACAAATGCACTCGAGTTGGTGCCAAGTCAGCGTTATATTGATACTCCTTATAGAAAGCAGCAACCAAGTGCTCCCATGTATGAATATTGGTTCCCTGAAGCTGATAGAACCATTCCAGTGTAGTTCTAGCCAAACTTTCTTGGAAGAAATGGACCCATAACTTCCGGTCAGCAGTGTGAGGTTGTATCTTCCGAACATATAACCTTAAATGGAGTTTAGGACAAGATACTCCATCGTACTTAGCAAAGACAGGGACCTTGAACTTAGGTGGGATGACCACCCCTGGAACTAGACCTAATTCACCAAAATCCAATCCAGATACCTTCTGGACTTCCATAGCCATGAGTTTGTCCTCCAAATGCTTATATCTGTAATCCATAGGAGGATACTGTTCGTCAGAAAAGTCTTCATCTTCAGGAGTATTCTCATAACCCTAATTGTTCCTTTGATGCATCTACTATCTTAATCATGGTTGTAATCTTATACAGAGGAGATATCTTCCACTTGGACGGGTTGAGAAGGACCTTTGAACCTTCTCCCCATATTGAGGACATCAGTCGGTTTCTTGGTCTTCTTTTTCTTGGCGACGAACGCCAACAACTCTTTTTGTCCTTGGGCCAGATTCATGAGATTTTATTGGGATTATGCATGTTGAGCGTGAAGATCCTTGACAGTTTGTTCGAGGGCCATTTTTCTACTGAAATAAACACAAGAATATAGCTATTACTCATGACTAAAGGAGATTAGAAAGATGTCTTCTGCCTTCCAATTATCCAGCCCATCACCAATGGTAGGGAATATCCAACTGTTGAAGTCACAATCACTGTCTACATCCTCTATAGCAATGAACCCATTTTTGTTGATACGGAATGGAGGTCTCATAGCAGGAGCGTGACAAACAGCCCTCTGACCTTATGCAGTAACGCCCAGACCAAACTCGTTTGATTTATAAGGGATGTTAGGAAGCTGACCCCAAATTGTACTACCACCTTCTTCAATAGCAGCCTTAGTGTATTTCAATGAGGCCATCTTGTGCAGAGTTTTGGTGATCTTCGGAATGGCAGAAATGTCTTCAACAACAGCAAGAGAAATCACTTCAAAGGTTTGACAGGGTGTTTCAATAAATTCTCCGTCCATCTCTACGTATCAGAACGAATTGAGATGGATGACCATATATTCCTCTTCTCCATAAACAGTAACAACTTTTCCTTTTACCAGATACTTGAGCTTCTGATGCATGGTGGAGGTGACATGCATGCCCCATGGATCCAAGGCCGTCCCAATAAACAAGAGTAAGCTAACCGGATTTCCATCACATAGAAAGTGGACTCAAAAATCTGTGAACCCAGCTTGATCGGGAGGTATACCTCTCCATGCACCATTCTCTTTGATCCATCAAAGGCTCAAACTATGATATTGTTGCGCTTCATCATAACCCCTTCATAATCTAGTTGATCAAGAGCACCCTTTAGCAGCAGATTAAGGGAAGATCCCGTATCAATTAACACATGGGCCAACGTAGTTCCCCTACATTCAATGGAGACATATAGGGACCTATTGTGATTCCTCCCCTCTGGAGTCAAGTCAACATCAGAGAAATCCAAACCATTATCGGTTGTCAGACTAGCCACGTAGCATCCAAATTGATCATCCGAAATTTCTTACGACACATGAGCAGTCTTTAAGAATTTTACTAAGACCTGCACGTGGGCTTCAGAACATAACAACAGAGATAACATGGAAATTTTAGACGGGGTTTTCCCCAACTGTTCCATAATTTTATAATCACTCCTGCGAATAATCTTCAAAACCTTATCCAAGTCCTTTCCAGAGGTATCTTTGACCGAAACTTCCTTTGGCGCCTCCTTTCGGGAAGGCTCTATCACTAGCTCTTTACCCCGAGCCTCATCAGCTTTCTTGGTAACCGTAACTTGAGCAGGCAGGGAGATTTCGAGGGAGAAAATACTTCTTCTTGTTGTAATTTTTCTTGTCCTCGTAATATTGACAATACTGGGACCAACTTCTTCATTATCTTCATCGAACAAATCTTGCTTGACACCATGGTAATAGCCATCAGACCCATAATTCCACGGAATAACCTTCTCTAAGGAATATGGGATAGGCCCATGTGTTGTAATAACCAAAGGAGTAGCTTTCGGATTGGCGGTAATCATTATAGGACCTTTGGAAGGGATCCTAAAAGGAGTACGAGAGATAACAGATAAATCTTGGCACAAATTCGAAATCTTCTCAATCAAAACCACGTGTTCATCCATCATACGTTGAACACCTTCCTTCAGCAACCCGCAGCTGTTGGGTTGGACTGTGCAACAATAACATCCTTCAACACATCTCGGAAATACTCCAGCCTGTAACATATTATTCTAGATTGTAGAGAGGGGAGTAACCTTATCATTAACAAAGGTAATATACAACACATCTTCAATAACACTTATGCCCTTGTCATGCTTGGGCAATGGTGCGATAATTACGTTTGGAGTCTCCAAAGGATCAAAATCAATTTCTTTATTATCGATCATGTCCTGAATCTTTCTCTTCAGAGCCAACAATTATTGGTGTCATGACCAAGACAGTTTGAATGATAAGCACGCCTTGCGTTTGGATTATACTTTGGAGAGGAGGTGTTGGGATTTTGAGGAGGATCTCGCAGTGAAATGAGTTCAGCTTTCAAAAAATGTTGTACCGCATGAGATAAAGGCATGCCAATTTAGGTAAACTTCCTCAGTGGAGCATGTAGCCTTTTTCGATTAACCTACTGTTGTTGTTGAACATGCGCCAGATTGGAAATAAACACCGCTCCCACACACTGATGGCAATTACTTTTACTATAACTCTTGTGGCCAAAGACAACATTGACCTCCTTTTTACCTCCAAATGGCTTCTTCACAGCATTCTAAGTCGTAGCCATGGGGATCTTCCTATTTTTAATGCCACTTTCAATTCTTTCCCCAACCAAAATCATCTGCGTAAAACAAGACAAAGAGCTTCCAATTAGCAGATTAAAGAACGGGCATGTCAGAGTGCCCATGAACATATCCACCATTTCCCGATCAGTCAAGGGAGGTTGCACCCTTCCAGCCAAGTTCCTCTATTTCTATGAATATTCCTTGAACCCTTCATTAGAGCCCATGGACATATTCTACAAATGCACTCGAGTTGGTGCCAAGTCAGCATTATATTGATACTGCTTATAGAAAGCATCAACCAAGTCTTCCCATGTATGAATATTGGTTCTCTCCAGCTGATAGAACCATTCCAGTTCAGTTCCAACCAAACTTTCTTGGAAAAAATGAACCCATATCTTCCGGTCAGGTGAGGTTGTATCTTCCGAACATAAGACCTTAAAATAAGTTTAGGACAAGAGACTCCATCGTACTTAGCAAAGACAGGGACCTTGAACTTAGGTGGGATGACCACCACTGGAGCCAGACCTAATTCACCAATATCTAATACAGGTACCTTCTGGACTTCCATAGCCTTGAGTTTGTCCTCTAACTGCTTATATCTGTCATCCGCAGGAGGATACTGTTCGTCAGAAAAGTCTTCATCTTCAGGAGTATTCTCAAAACCCTAATTGTTCCTCTGATGCTTCTACTATCTTCATCATGGTTGTAATCTTCTTCAGAGGAGATATCTTCCACTTGGACGGGTTGAGCAGGACCTTTGAACCTTCTACCCATATTGAGGACATTAGTCGGTTTCTTGGTCTTCTTTTTCTTGGCGATGAACGCCAACAACACTTTTTGTCCTTGGGCCAGATTCATGAGATTTTCTTACAATTGTGCATGTTGGGCCTGAAGATCCTTGAGAGTTTGTTCGAGGGCCATTTTTCTGCTGAAATAACCACAAGAATATAGCTATTACTCATGACTAAAGGAGATCGGAAAGATATCTTCTGCCTTCCAATTATCCAGCCCATCACCAATGGTAGGGAATATCCGACTGTTGAAGTCACAATCACTGTCTACATCCTCTATAGCATTGAACCCATTTTTTCTGATACGGAATGGAGGTCTCATAGCAGGAGCTTGGTGAACAGCCCTCTGACCTTCTGCAGTAAAGCCCAGATCAAACTTGTTAGATTTATAAGGGAACTTAGGAAGCTGACCCCAAATTGTACTACCACCTTCTTCAACAACAGCCTTAGTGTATTTCAATGAGGCCATATTGTGCGGAGTTTTGGTGATCTTCGGAATGGAAGAAACGTCTTCAAAAGCAACAATAGAAATCACTTCAAAGGTTTGACAGGGTGTTATAATAAATTCTCTGTCCATCTCTACGTATCAGAACGAATTGAGATGGATGACCATATATTCCTCTTCTCTATAAACAGTAACAACTTTTCCTTTTACCCGATACTTGAGCTTCTGATGCATGGTGGAGGTGACACGCCTGCCCCATGGATCCAAGGGCGTCCTAATAAACAAGAGTAAGCTAACCAGATTTCCATCACATAGAAATTGGACTCAAAAATCCGTGAACCCAACTTGATCGGGAGGTATACCTCTCCATGCACCATTCTCTTTGATCCGTTAAAGGCTCGAACTATGATATTACTGCGCTTCATCATAACCCCTTCATAATCTAGTTGATCAAGAGCACCCTTTAGCAGCAGATTAAGGGAAGATCCCATATCAATTAACACATGGGCCAACGTAGTTCCCCTACATTCAATGGAGACATACATGTACCTATTGTGATTCCTCCCCTCTAGAGTCAAGTCAATATCGGAGAAACCCAAACCATTATCGGTTGTCAGACTAGCCACGTAGCATCCAAATTGATCAGCCGAAATTTCTTATGGCACATGAGCAGTCTTTAAGAATTTTACTAAAACCTGCACATGGGCTTCAGAACATAACAACAGAGATAACATGGAAATTTTAGATGGGGTTTGCCCCAACTGTTCCATAATTTTATAATCACTCCTGCGAATAATCTTCAAAACCTCTTCCAAGTCCTTTCCAGAGGTATCTTTGACCGAAACATCCTTTGGTGCCTCCATCCGGGCAGGCTCTATCACTAACTCTTTACCCCGAGCCTCATCAGCTGTCTTGGTAACCGTAACTTGAGCAGGCAGAGAGATTTCGAGGGAGAAAATCCTTCTTCTTGTTGTAATTTTTCTAGTCCTCGTAATATTGACAATATTGGGACCAACTTCTTCATTATCTTCATCGAACAAATCTTGCTTGACACCATGGTAATAGCCATCAGACCCATAATTCCACGGAATAACCTTCTCTGAGGAATATGGGATAGGCCTATGTGTTGTAATAACCAAAGGAGTAGCTTTCAGATTGGCGGTAATCATTATAGGACCTTTGGAAGGGATCCTAAAAGGAGTACCAGAGATAACAGATAAATCTTGGCACAAATTCGAAATCTTCTCAATCAAAATCACGTGTTCATCCATCAGACATTGAACACCTTCCTTCAGCAACCCGCAGCTGTTGGGTTGGACTGTGCAACAATAACATCCTTCAACACATCTCGGAAATAAACCAGCCTGTAACATATTATTCTTGATTATAGAGAGGGGAGTAACCATATCATTAACAAAGGTAATATACAATAAATCTTCAATAACACTTATGCCCTTGTCATGCTTGTGCATTGGTGCGATAATTACATTTGGGGTCTCCAGAGGATCAAACTCAATTTCTTTATTATCGATCATGTCCTGAATCTTTCTCTTCAGAGCCAACAATTGTTGGTGTCATGACCAAGACTGTTTGAATGATAAGCACGCCTTGCGTTTGGATTATACTTTGGAGAGGAGGTGTTGTGATTTTGAGGAGGATCTCGCAGTGAAATGTGTTCAGCTTTCAACAAATGTTGTACTGCATGAGATAAAGGCCTGCCAATTTTTGTAAACTTCCTCGCCGGAGCATCTAGCCTTTTTCGATTAACCTGCTGTTGTTGTTGAACAAGCGCCAGATTGGAAATCAATACCGCTCCCACACGCTGATGGAAATTACTTTTACTATGGCTCTTGTAGCCATATACAACATTTACCTCCTTTTTACCTCCAAATGGCTTCTTCACAGCATTCTAAGACGTAGCCATGGGGATTTTCCTACTTTTAATGACACTTTCAATTCTTTCCCCAACCAAAATCATCTGCGTAAAACAAGACGAAGAGCTTCCAATTAGAAGATTAAAGAACGAGAATGTCAAAGTGCCCATGAACATATCCATAATTTCGCGATCAGTCAAGGGAGGTTGCACCCTTCCAACCAAGTCCCTCAATTTCTATGAATATTCCTTGAACCCTTCATTAGAGCCCATGGACATATTCTACAAATGCACTCGAGTTGGTACCAAGTCCGTGTTATATTGACACTGCTTATAGAAAGCAGCAACCAAGTCTTCCCATGTATGAATATTGGTTCCCTCCAACTGATAGAACTATTCCAGTTGAGTTCTAGCCAAACTTTCTTGGAAGAAATGGACCCATAACTTCCGGTCAGCAGTGTGAGGTTGTATCTTCCGAACATAAGACCTTAAAATAAGTTTAGGACAAGAGACTCCATCGTACTTAGCAAAGACAGGGACCTTGAACTTAGGTGGGATGACCACCACTGGAACCAGACCTAATTCACCAAAATCCAATCCAGGTACCTTCTGGACTTCCATAGCCTTGAGTTTGTCCTCCAACTGCTTATATCTGTCATCCGCAGGAGGATACTGTTCGTCAGAAAAGTCTTCATCTTCAGGAGTATTCTCATAACCCTAATTGTTCCTTTGATGCTTCTACTATCTTCATCATGGTTGTAATCTTCTTCAGAGGAGATATCTTCCACTTGGACGGTTTGAGAAGGACCTTTGAACCTTCTCCCCATATTGAGGAAATCAGTTGGTTTCTTGGTCTTCTTTTTCTTGGCGACGAACGCCAACAACTCTTTTTGTCCTTGGGCCAGATTCATGAGATTTTCTTGGAATTGTGCATGTTGAGCCTGAAGATCCTTGACAGTTTTTTCGAGGGCCATTTTTCTGTTGAAATAAACACAAGAATATAACTATTACTCCTGACTAAAGGAGATCGAAAAGATGTCTTATGCCTTCCAATTATCTAGCCCATCACCAATGGTAGGGAATATCCAACTGTTGAAGTCACAATCACTGTCTGCATCCTCTATAGCATTGAACCCATTTTTGCTGATACAGAATGGAGGTCTCCTAGCAGGAGTCTGACGAACAATCCTCTGACCTTCAATAGTAAAGCCCAGACCAAACTCGTTAGATTTATAAGGGATGTTAGGAAGCTGACCCCAAATTGTACTACCACCTTCTTCAACAGCAGCCTTAGTGTATTTCAATGAGGCCATCTTGTGCGGAGTTTTGGTGATCTTCGGAATGGAAGAAACGTCTTTAACAACAGCAAGATAAATCACTTCAAAGGTTTGACAGGGAATTTTAATAAATTCACCGTCCATCTCTACGTATAAGAACGAATTGAGATGGCAGACCATATATTCCTCTTCTCCATAAATAGTAACAACTTTTCCTTTTACCAGATACTTGAGCTTCTGATGCATGGTAGAGGTGACAACGCCTATCCCATGGATCCAAGGGCGTCCCAATAAATAAGAGTAAGCTGACCGGATTTCCATCACATAGAAACTGGTCTCATAAATTTGTGAACCCAACTTGATCGGGAGGTATACCTCTCCATGCACCATTCTCTTTTATCCGTCAAAGGCTCGAACTATGATATTGCTGGGCTTCATCATAACCCCTTCATAATCCTGTTGATCAAGAGCACCCTTTAGCAGCAGATTAAGGGAAGATCTCGTATCAATTAACAATGGGCCAACGTAGTTCCCCTACATTTAATGGAGACATACAGGGACCTATTGTGATTCCTCCCCTCTGGAGTCAAGTCAGCATCGGAGAAACCCAAACCATTATCGGTTGTTAGACTAGCCACGTATCATCCAAATTGATCAGCCGAAATTTCTTACGGCACATGAGCAGTCTTTAAGAATTTTACTAAAACCTGCACATGGGCTTCAGAACATAACAACAGAGATAACATGGAAATTTTAGACGGGGTTTGCCCCAACTGTTCCATAATTTTATAATCACTCATGCGAATAATCTTTAAAACCTCTTCCAAGTCCTTTCCAGAGGTATCTTTGACCGAAACTTCCTTTGGCGCCTCCGTCCGGGAAGGCTCTATCACTAGCTCTTTACCCCGAGCCTCATCAACTGTCTTGGTAACCGTAACTTGAGCAGGAAGAGAGATTTTGAGGGAGAAAATCCTTCTGCTTCTTGTAATTTTTCTAGTCCCTGTAATTTTGACAATACTGGGACCAACTTCTTCATTATCTTCATTGAATAACTTTTGCTTGACGCCATGGTAATAGCCATCAGACCTATAATTCCACGGAATAGCCTTCTCTGAGGAATATGGGATATTCCCAAGTGTTATAATAACCAAAGGAGTAGCTTTCGGATTGGCGGTAATCCTTATAGGACCTTTGGAAGGGATCCTAAAAGGAGTACCAGAGATAACAGATAAATCTTTGCACAAATTCGAAATCTTCTCAATCAAAATCACGTGTTCATCCATCATACGTTGAACACCTTCCTTCAGCAACCCGCAGCTGTTGGGTTGGACTGTGCAGTAATAACATCCTTCAACACATCTCGGAAATAAACCGGCCTATAACAGATTATTCTTGATTGTAGAGAGGGGAGTAACCATATCATTAACAAAGGTAATATACAACACATCTTCAATAACACTTATGCCCTTGTCATGCTTGGGCATTGGTGCGATAATTATGTTTGGGGTCTCCTGAGGATCAAACTCAATTTCTTTATTATCGATCATGTCCTGAATCTTTCTCTTCAAAACCAACAATTGTTGGTGTCATGACCAAGACTGTTTGAATGATAAGCACGCCTCGCGTTTGGATTATACTTTGGAGAGGAGGTGTTGGGATTTTGAGGAGGATCTCACAATGAAATGAGTTTAGCTTTCAAAAAATGTTGTAACGCATGAGATAAAGGCATGCCAATTTTGGTAAACTTTCTCATCAGGGCATCTAGCCTTTTTCGATTAACCTGCTGTTGTTGTTGAACAAGCGCCAGATTAGAAATAAACACCGCTCCCACACACTGATGGCAATTACTTTTACTACGGCTCTTGTGGCCATAGACAACATTGACCTCCTTTTTACCTCCAAATGGCTTCTTCACAGCATTCTAAGATGTAGCCATGGGGATCTTCCTACTTTTAATGCAACTTTCAATTCTTTCCCCAATCAAAATCATCTGCGTAAAACAAGACGAAGAACTTCCAATTAGCAGATTAAAGAATGTGCCTGTCAGAGTTCCCATGAACATATATGTGATACGGTGGGAGAGAACTGACTATTTTTGGAATGCTGGTTTGCGTTTTGCGTTTGTTTTTGCAAAATGTCGCGGTAAGCAAGAGTCACCACCGTCTTTTATTTTATCCAACAAGGAAAGGAAAAAAGCACAGAAAAATTCCTTTTTCGAGATGTTTCTCGGGTTCGTGGGGTAGATTGTAGAAAGGGAAGGTGTTAGCACCCTTTCTATCTGTGGTTATCCACGGGCTCTTAGGTACTTGCTCATATGTTTTCAAAATTTGATTTTCTTTGTGTTTGTGGGTTTGAAAAAGTTTGTTTGAAAAGTGTAAGTGTGAAAAGTTTTGTTTTGTTTTGAAAGAGCAAGTATCTAAGAACCATCTACCTACTCGAAAAAGGAATCGTTATGTGCTAATGTCCTTTAGACAATGCTATCATAATATTGATGAGTAGGTAGCACCGTCGTTGGAGTTCAAGGGTCAATTCGAATAAGGGACATGCGGTCACCAAAGCAATGTTAGGACGCCTTAGCGGTAACCCTAATGTCTTAGATCATTTATTTTGAGGCAACAATATTCGAGGCAACCGTTTCGAGGCAACTATGATCTTTGGACAAGAGGACGACCTCTAAAGTGACTTATACTCAATGACCGTGTACGAAGGAAACCAAGTGAGGTGTACCCTAAGAGTGCGCATGTGCGAGTGTGTCGTTTTCAATTAATTTTGTCTTTGTACATGTTAATGGCGATCTACGTTGATTTTAGGTTTAATCATTCAATCTTGTCATGCATACCTATTATCAATCATCTAACAGTTATATTTTGCAGAAATTAAATTGCGGAAATTAAATTACAAGGCGTCGGGTATTTACATTGTCAAGAGCAACCCTTTGAAATTTAAATGCGGAAAATAAATAAAGCGATAAAAATAGTCCTAATTATCTATTATATTCCGGAAACAAATACAATATTGAATAAAATGGATCGCGTGCGGGAAATTAAATTGGGCGCAAGTTCTAGGGTTTTGACCCTTTGATTATTAAAGAAAAGATTTTTTTTGGTTATTTTTGACTTTTAAGAAATAAACTATCCTAAATTAATTATTAAATTAATAAACTAATTAATTAATTAAGGAAAATAATATTTTTGGATTTTTGTGTTTAAAGAAAGAAAATAAAATTAATCAATGTTAATAAAAACCTAATTAAGTCTAATTGATTTTAATTATTGAAAAATATATTAAAGTTATTCCTAATTAATGGCCTAAATTAATTAATTAATATTGTTAATAAAAAAAAATACTGAAATTTAGTTTAATAAAGAAAATATTTTTTGGTTTTAATTTTATTGAGAAAAAGATTTGATTGGTTAATGATTAAATAAAAACAATAAATAAATAATCAAAACAAAAATAAAATAGAAATATAGAGAAGAGAGGGTTTGGGCCTGTTTTGGGGGTTTGCTCAACAATTTTGTGGCCCATTAACACGCTGGCCTGGTTGACTTTGTGAATTCTCTATGCGCCTTTTGACTTGGTCCCATGGTGGACCATCATCCTGGATCACCAGATCTGGCCTGGGGCCATCTGGCAAGTGATTGAGTGAGGGAGTATGGTGTGCTACAACGCTTGATTTGCATGTGATAACCTGTAGAAAAATAACAAATGCAAACTTGGAGGACCTGGGATTCGAACCCAGGTCCTGTTGGTATTTGGATGCACGCGTCTACCACTCAGCCATTGTGTTTTAGTTGTCAATATATTAAGCAATAATAATAATAATAAGAGGTATTGCGCTAATATGCCATAACAAAAAATAAAACGCGCGAATATTTGAAAGGACCAGTCAATGGGGGACACATTGTCGTCCCTGTCCTCAGGCCTGTGAAGAAATTACCTGTGGATTTGAATCCGCAACTAAATGCCTAGGTCATCCCAAAAACTCATCTCAGACCAAATAAACTCCTCTCAAGACCATGGTTGCATTCGTCCTCTTCTCCCGGTCACATCCATGGCCCTTTTGATAGCCAATTTTTCCTGTAATAAAAACCCCTAAAAAAAACCTAGAAAACCCTACAATGGTGTTTTACGATATAAAGCATGAGAATGAAATTGGTTATTGCGGAAAGCTAGCAAATGATGTGGTGAATCAGAATATGCAATTATTTTTGACAATGGATGCAAGCATAAGGATTTGCGATTTCAAGAACATGGTGGATCTGTGAGATACTTACAGTGCTCTAGGAGGCTGGAAAATGCGTAATTCTGATTGGTTTTGCTTCTGAGAATTGCCAGGAAACGATTGTGATGCTTGCCAAGTCCTGAAAGTTCCTCCAAGCTTGATTTCGATCTCCAACTTTTTACCACTTTTTTCAAGTTTTGTATCGCCTATTCTTGCAGCCTCTAGCCTCTTTTTCGTGCCCTCTAGCCCCCTTATGTAATGTGGAAGGCATTAGGTTAACAAATATGCCTTGAATCTTCCCCGTCAATGCATAAGATATTTGATTTGATTCACTTTTGAAAGCTTGCCTAATTTGTCAAAAATCCATTTTTTGTTCATGATATGGTGAGATACGAATTTGATGCTGACCATGATGATGATTAAGTCCTGAAAATAGCAAAAGATCTCATGTAATCAAGTTTTGGGATTTAATTTGATTTAATTTGATTTAAAATGAAATAATTCAATAAAAAATCAAATAAAATAATAAAGTTGATAAATGGACACGAGGCTGAAGCTAGGACACGTGTGCAATGTGGCAAGTTCAAATCAAGTGGAAAAGAATGGGCCCATTTGACAAAATTTGAAGTTTTGGGGATAGTTGACTTTTGGCAATTGTGCAAAAATGTCCAACTTCAACAATCATAACTTCTTCAATTTTGAACTTTTGGAAGCGTTCTTGGACTTTTTAGAAAGCTTGAGATGTCCTATAACCAAACCTTTTGGTATCATCTCATTTTAATATTCCATGCTAAAGTTATAAGCTTTGGAAAAAATGTGTTTTTTTTTACTTTCAAAAATGATCTATAATGTCCAAATTTGTAACTTCTTGTGAGTGCACTTCTTGATCTTGGGGTATGAAGATGGATTGTAGGAAATTGAATCCTATTAAAAATGAGCTTTGGATGGGTCATTTCGCATAAAGTATGAGAAAGTTATGCTTGGTCAAAGTTGGTTTGACTTTTCCTACAAAACCCTAATTTAACAACTTTTGAATCTTGATGAATTTTGAGCAATCCTTGATGAATCATGATCAAACCTTGATCAAATGATGAAATATCCTTCAAAATGAGGGTGTTGACAAAAAATATTGAGGTTTGACTATTTATAGGTCACAGTTGACTTTTGCCCTAGCATAGTCGATTTTTGGACCCTTTGAGCAATTGACTGAGCAAACTTCCTCTGCAAGGCTTGAAATTTGACATGGATGACCTTGAGAACATATTAGGACATTAAGGAGAACTTTAGGTCATTTGGACTCAAGGATATTGATGCAACACAAAACCCTAATTTGGGGTTGACTGCCTTAGTAGATGATTTGTCTGACCCATTCTTGAGCAAACTTGAGCAACTTCGAGATTTTTCTTGCAATGTTTTGAGAAACATGAGAGGACAAATTTTGGGGTACAACAATATCCACCATTTCCTGATCAGTCAAGGGAGGTTGCACCCTTCAATCCAAGTCCCTCCATTTCTGTGAATATTCCTTGAACCCTTCATTAGAGCCCATGGACATATTCTACAAATGCACTTGAGTTGGTGCCAAGTCAGCGTTATATTGATATTGCTTATAGAAATCAGCAACCAAGTCTTCCCATGTATGAATATTGGTTCCCTCCAGCTGATAGAACCATTCTAGTTGAGTTCCAACCAAACTTTCTTGGAAGAAATGGACCCATAACTTCCGGTCAGCAGTGTGAGGTTGTATCTTCCAAACATACGACCTTAAATGGAGTTTAGGACAAGAGACTCCATCGTACTTAGCAAAGACCGGGACCTTGAACTTAGGTGGGATGACCACCCCTGGAACCAGACCTAATTCACCAAAATCAAATCCAGGTACCTTCTGGACTTCCATAGCCTTGAGTTTGTCCTCCAACTGCTTATATCTGTCATCCACATGAGGATACTGTTCGTCAGAAAAGTCTTCATCTTCAGGAGTATTCTCATAACCCTAATTGTTCCTTTGATGCTTCTACGATCTTCATCATGGTTGTAATCTTCTTCAGAGGAGATATCTTCCACTTGGACGGGTTGAGCAGGACCTTCTCCATATATTGAGGACATCAGTCAGTTTCTTGGTCTTCTTTTTCTTGGCGACGAACGCCAACAACTCTTTTTGTCCTTGGGCCATATTCATGATATTTTCTTGGAATTGTGCATGTTGAGCCTGAAGATCCTAGACAGTTTTTTCGAGGGCCATTTTTCTGCTGAAATAAACACAAGAGTATAGTTATTACTCCTGACTAAAGAAGTTCAGAAAGATGTCTTCTACCTTCCAATTATATAGCCCATCACCAATGGTAGGAAATATCCAATTGTTGAAGTCACAATCACTGTCTGCATCCTTTATAGCTTTGAACCCATTTTTGTTGATACGGAATGGAGGTCTCCTACCAGGAGCGTGACGAATAACCCTCTGACCTTCTGCAGTAAAGCCCAGACCAAACTCGTTAGATTTATAAGGGATGTTAGGAAGCTGACCCCAAATTGTACTACCACCTTCTTCAACAATAACCTTAGTGTATTTCAATGAGGCCATCTTGTGCGGAGTTTTGGTGATCTTCGGAATGGCAGAAACGTCTTCAACAGCAGAAAGAGAAATCACTTCAAAGGTTTGACAGGGTGTTATAATAAATTCTCCGTCCATCTCTACTTATCAGAACGAATTAAGATGGATGACCATATATTCCTCTTCTCTATAAACAATAACAACTTTTCCTTTTACCAGATGCTTGAGCTTCTGATGCATGGTGAAGGTGACAACGCATGCCCCATGGATCCAAGGGCGTCCCAATAAACAAGAGTATGCTGACTGGATTTCCATCACATAGAAAGTGGACTCAAAAATATGTGAACCAAGCTTGATCGGGAGGTATACCTCTCCATGCACCATTCTCTTTAATCCATCAAAGGCTCGGACTATGATATTGCCGGGCTTCATCATAACCCCTTCATAATCCTGTTGATCAAGAGCACCTTTTAGTAGCAGATTAAGGGAAGATCCCGTATCAATTAACACATGGGCCAACGTAGTTCCCCTACATTCAATAGAGACATACAGGGACCTATTGTGATTCCTCCCCTCTAGAGTCAAGTCAGCATCGGAGAAACCCAAACCATTATCGGTTGTCAGACTAGCCACGTAGTATCCAAATTGATCAGCCAAAATTTCTTACGGCACATGAGCAATCTTTAAGAATTTTACTAAAACCTTCACATGGGCTTCAGAACATAACAACAGAGATAACATGGAAATTTTAGACGGGGTTTGCCCCAACTGTTCCATAATTTTATAATCACTCCTGCGAATAATCTTCAAAACCTCTTCCAAGTCCTTTCTAGAGGTATCTTTGACTGAAACTTCCTTTGGCGCCGCTGTCCGGGCAGGCTCTATCACTAGCACTTTACCACGAGCCTCATCAATTGTCTTGGTAACCGTAACTTGAGTAGGCAGAGAGATTTTGAGGGAGAAACTCCTTCTGCTTCTTGTAATTTTGATAGTCCCTGTCATATTGACAATAATAGAACCAACTTCTTCATTATCTTCATCGAACAACTCTTGCTTGACGCCAGGGTAATAGCCATCAGACCCATAATTCCACGGAATAGCCTTCTCTGAGGAATATAGGATAGGCCCAGGTGTTATAATAACCAAAGGAGTAGCTTTCATATTGGTGGTAATCCTTGTAGGACATTTGGAAGGGATCCTAAAAGGAGTACCAGAGATAACAGATAAATCTTGGCACAAATTTGAAATCTTCTCAATCAAAATCACGTGTTCATCCATCAGACATTGAACACCTTCCTTCAGCAACCCGCAGCTGTTGGGTTGGACTGTGCAACAATAACATCCTTCAACACATCTCGGAAATAAACCGGCCTATAACAGATTATTCTTGATTGTAGAGAGGGGAGTAACCATATCATTAACAAAGGTAATATACAACACATCTTCAATAACACTTATGCCCTTGTCATGCTTGGGCATTGGTGCAATAATTACGTTTGGGGTCTCTAGAGGATCAAACTCAATTTCTTTATTATCGATCATGTCCTGAATCTTTCTCTTCAGAGCCAACAATTATTGGTGTCATGACCAAGACTGTTTGAATGATAAGCACGCCTCACATTTGGATTATACTTTGTAGATGAGGTGTTGGGATTTTGGGGAGGATCTCGCAGTGAAATGAGTTCAGCTTTCAACGAATGTTGTAACGCATGAGAGAAAGGCATGCCAATTTTTGGTAAACTTCCTCAGCGGAGCATCTAGCCTTTGTCGATTAACCTGTTGTTGTTGTTGAATAAGCGCCAGATTGGAAATCAACACCGCTCCCACACACTGATGGAAATTACTTTTACTACGGCTCTTGTGGCCATAGATAACATTGACCTCTTTTTTACCTCCAAATGGCTTCTTCACAACATTCTAAGATGTAGCCATGGGGATCTTCCTACTTTTAATTCCACTTTCAATTCTTTCCCCAATCAAAATCATTTGCCTAAACACAAGATAAAGAGCTTCCAATTAGCAGATTAAATAACGGGTCTGTCAGAGTGCCCATGAACATATCCACAATTTCCCGATCATTCAAGGGAGGTTGCACCCTTCCAACCAAGTCCCTCCATTTCTGTGAATATTCCTTGAACCCTTCATTAGAGCCCATGGACATATTCTACAAATGCACTCGAGTTGGTGCCAAGTCAGCGTTATATTGATACTGCTTATAGAAAGCAGCAACCAAGTCTTCCCATGTATGAATATTGGTTCCCTCCAGCTGATAGAACCATTCAAGTTGAGTTCCAGCCAAACTTTCTTGGAAGAAATGGACCCATAACTTCTGGTCAGCAGTGTGAGGTTGTATCCTCCGAACATACGACCTTAAATGGAGTTTAGGACAAGAGACTCCATCGTACTTAGAAAAGATAGGGACCTTGAACTTAGGTGGGATGACCACCTCTGGAACCAGACCTAATTCACCAAAATCCAATCCAGGTACCTTCTGGACTTCCATAGCCTTGAGTTTGTCCTCCAACTGCTTATATCTGTCATCCGCAGGAGGATACTGTTCGTCAGAAAAGTCTTCATCTTCAGGAGTATTCTCATAACCCTAATTGTTCCTGCCTTCATTCTTGATGCTTCTACTATCTTCATCATGGTTGTAATCTTCTTCAGAGGAGATATCTTCCACTTGGACAGGTTGAGCAGGACCTTTGAACCTTCTACCCATATTGAGGACATCAGTCAGTTTCTTGGTCTTCTTTTTCTTGGAGACGAACGCCAACAACTCTTTTTGTCCTTGGGCCAGATTCATGAGATTTTATTGGTATTGTACATGTTGAGCCTGAAGATCCTTGACAGTTTGTTCGAGGGCCATTTTTCTGCTGAAATAAACACAAGAATAAAGCTATTACTCTTGACTAAAGGAGATCGGGAAGATGTCTTTTGCCTTCCAATTATCTAGCCCATCACCAATGGTAGGGAATGTCCAACTGTTGAAGTCACAATCACTGTCTGCATCCTCTATAGCATTGAACCCATTTTTGCTGATACGGAATGGAGGTCTCCTAGAAGGAGCACGATGAACAACCCTCTGACCTTCTGCAGTAAAGCCCAGACCAAACTCGTTAGATTTATAAGGGATGTTAGGAAGCTGAACCCAAATTGTACTACCACCTTCTTCAACAGCAGCCTTAGTGTATTTCAATGAGGCCATCTTGTGTGGAGTTTTGGTGAACTTCAGAATGGTAGAAACGTCTTTAACAGCATCAAGAGAAATCACTTCAAAGGTTTGACAGGGTCTTTCAATAAATTCTCCGTCGATCTCTACATATCAGAATGAATTTAGATGGTTGACCATATATTCCTCTTCTCTATCAACAGTAACAACTTTTCCTTTTACCAGATACTTGAGCTTCTGATGTGTCATACGGTGGAAGAACTGACTGTTTAATACTGGTTTGCATTTTGCGTTTGCAAAATGTCACAGTAAGCAAGAGTCGCCACCGACTTTTATTTCATCCAATCATGGAATAGGAAAAAGAACAGAAAAAACCTATTTCGAGATATTTCTAAGTACGGGGGGTAGATTATAGAAATGGAATGTGTTAGAACCCTTTCTATACGTAGTTATCTACGAGCTCTTAGGTACTTGCTCATTTTTCAAATTTCTTATGTGTGTTTGTCATGAAAATGTTTTTACTTCGTGATAACCCTTGTATCAGTCCTCAAGGGTGTGACGAAGTTGTTTTTAAAATTATTTCGAAAGGTGTTTATTTCAAAAGTTTTTATTGAGCAAGTACTTAAGATTCTACCTACTCAAAAAAATATTGTTCGTTCTATTTCCTTTAGACAATGCTATCCTACTACTAAGGAGTAGGTAACACCGTCGTTGGAGTTGTAAGAGACATTTGAAAGGGACGTACGGTCACAAAAACAATGTTAGGACACCTTAGTAACCATCCTAGAGTCCTAAAGATCTTTTCCGAGGCAACAGTCGAAAGGGTCATTTTTTGATCTTTTGGGACATAAAGGATAGCCACTAAAACATGCTATGCTTCATGACCGTTTACCGAAGGCAACCTAAGTGAGGTAAACTCTAGGAGTGAACATGTGCGAGTGACTTGTTTTAGTTATTTTAATCTTTGCACATTAGGTGATCTATCGTTTTAATTTTTCAGACATTCTTGCCATACAATCCTATTAGCCATACATCTAGACAGTTAAAGATTGCGAAAGTTAAAAGTGCGAGTAAATAAAAACTAGCTATTACAAATCTCCGGGGAGGGGGACTAATTACATAACCAAAAATGGGGGAAAAGCGGTAAATAAAAACCCTAGTTTAAAGCTATTACATACCCTTAGCAGTTACAAAATAATGGCAAAATAATTAACGAGCGCGCGGTAAATTAAATACGAGGACGGTTGAAAAGATAACCTAAAACTCTAATTGAGAGAAAAATATTTTTGTGGATTTTTATTTGAGAAAACATTTAATTGCAAATTAATTAAACCTAATTTCTAATTGTTTTTTAAATTATGAAAGAAATTAAATTAACCTAATTTCCTAATTAAATCAATTAATTAAAGAAATAGAAAATATTTTGTACAAAAAGATTTTGTATGTTTTTGGTTTTTTATTTGAGAAAAGAAATATAAATTGTAAAATTAAAACCAGGATTCTATTTGATTTTAAATGAAACAAAAAATTAAATTTTTCTAACTTACTAATTAAATTAAATAATTTATTATTAAAAAAAATTCTTTTTGTATTTTTGTGATTTGTTGGTTTTATTATTAATTAAAAAAAACAAAATAAATAAACAAAAATAATTAAAACAAAAGAAATAAATAATGAAGAGAAAAAGAATGGGCCTGGAGTGATGAAGCAAACTGGGGGTGTACGTTGAACTTCTAAAACCCAGAAGGATGGCCGAGAGTCTGGCGCCTGATCCAATGAGACCATCTTCTAGGGGCTCATGGTGGACCTACTTATGTTGGCGTTGGATCTAGCTGGAGATGGATCCAGAGGATGAGATTAGAGGGCGCGTGATGATCCTCAAAAAATGAGGTGTGCTGGATCTGGCTGGAGATGGATCCAGAGGATGAGATCAGAGGGTGCGTGATGATCCTCAGAAGGTGAGGCGTGCTGGATCTGGCTGGAGATGGATCCAGAGGATGAGATTAGAGGGCGCGTGATGATCCTCAGAAGGTGAGGTGTGCTGGATCTGGCTGGAGATGGATCCAGAGGATGAGATCAGAGAGCGCGTGATGATCCTCAGAAGGTGAGGTGTGCTGGGAATGTGGTACACCTGATCATATGAGAAAAAAATAATAGAAAGCAAATGTTGGGACCTGGGATCGAACCCAGGTCCTTATGCTCGCCTCCAGTGATGCTTTTCCAGCTGCGCTACCATGTTATTTTGTTCATATAATAGAAACAAAGCATAATAAGCAAAACAAACAATGGATTCAGAAAATGCGCGCAAAATTCAAATCAGCCATTCATGGGCTGCCACGCATCATCTTCTTCCTATGACCATTGCTTTAGGTAAAACACTTTTACCTACGGACGTTTGTTCGTAGCTATAACCCTGTTCATCTCAAAAATTGCATACGAGCAAGATAAATGAAATTGGTGACCATGAATCAATTGGGCTTGAAGCCCTGCTTATCATGGTACCCAATATGAAAGCCAATTGTTCCTACATTGAAAACCCCTAAAACAAACTCGTAAACCCTAGCAATGGCATACTGTGATTCCTGCGCTGTAAATGCAATTAAATGATGCCAATAGCTTGGAAACAAGATGATGAGCAAGAATGTATAATCAAAACATGATAATGCTGCCAAAATCAAGGAAATCAGAATTGAGTTTTTGGGCTAACCGTGGTTGATGATGGGCATGATTCTTGGAGTTTTGAGGCTTGCAAATGAATGAAGAAGCTTCCTGAGATGTCTAGGAATGTATTGCTAACCTTGAAACTCCTTGAGGATGGCTCTATGATGGATTTTGATCTCCCACTTTTGTCCAAATTTTTGAGTATTCTTCTTGCTATTTCATGCCTCCAATCCTTTTCTTTTTGATCTGGAATTCTTATGCCCATATATTAGACTGAATTAGGTCAACAAATTTATATAAAATCTTTGAGAATTATGAAACTTGGATTTGATTTGCTTCATGTATGATTTATTTCCAAAACTTGCTTCAATCCAATCTTTTTCAACCCTAATGAACCTTGCACGACTTGGCTGTCATGCTAGCTGTACATGGACTCAAAATATGCATAAAAATCTCAAGATTTGATTTGTTTTCATTTTTTGCCATTTAATTTGATTTATTTTGATTTAATTGAATAAAAAATCAAAATAAATGATAAAAGTAATAAAAAAATAGGTGGAAAAGATCAGGGGTCGTGGGTCCTATTAGAAACATGTTTCAAGCAAGAAAACATGGGCCCCTTTAGAAAAAATGCAAATTTGATCAATGTTGACTTTTGACAATTTTCCAAAAATTGCCAACTTTGACAATGAACAACTCTCTCAATTTTGACCATAGGAGGATGTTCTTGGACTTTTTAGAAATCTTAGGATGTCCCCTAAGCAACCCTTTTGGTATCATCTCAATTGAGTATTCCATGTTCATGTATGAAGCTTTGACCCAAAAGGTGTTTTTGTTGACTTTTCGAAAGGACCTAGAATGTCAAAATTCATATCTTTTTATGAGTGCATATTTTGAAATTGTGAGCTGAAGATGAATTGTAGGGAATTGCATCCTCTTAAAAATGAGATTCGGATGGAAAATTTCTGATAAAGCATGAATAAGTTATGCTTGGTCAAAGTTGGGTTGACTTTTCCTACAAAACCCTAATTTAGCAACTTTTTGGGTTTTGATGAATTTGGAGCATTCCTTGAGGAATCATGATCAACCCTTGATCAAATGATTGAAATTACTTCAAAATGTTGATGTTGACAAAAAATTTTGAGGTTTGACTGTATGTGGGCCACAATTGACTTTTGACTTAATACAGTCGATTCTCAAGCATCTGAGCAGTTGGCTGAGCAAACTTCTTATACAAGGATTGAAACTTGGCATGGATGATCTTGGGAACATATTAGGACCTTGGGAAGTATTTTAGTCCCTTGTAGTTCACACATCTTGATGAAAAAGGAAACCCTAATTTGAGGTATACTGCCTTAGGAGAGAGTTTGTCTGGTCAACTCTTGGACTTCCTTGAGCAACTTGGGGACCTCAATTGACATTTGTTGAGTAAACTGAGAGGGAAAATTTTGGGGTACAATAGCTGCCCCTGTTCAATTTTCTTAAACCTGAGGATGTAGATTGTCCCGTCTGCCTTTCGTGATCTGAAGGTGGAAGATGATTGAACACTAGATTGCCCAAAAATTTGCACTCACATGAAGTGGCATTTGATTTGTGATATCAGGAATGGGCTTACAGATGACATTTGGAGGTCGAGGATTGAAGATTGTCAGAGATGGGCTTAAAGATGCCATCCTGGATGCGACGGAGAATTGCAGGAGATGGGCTTAAAGATGCCATCTAGGTGATGTCGATTTCCTGTCTTGGGAGAACTAAAGTTTTAGGAGCTTCAGTTGTCCGTTACTCTACTGGGGAATAACTCCGACTTGAGGAAGCGGAACTGTACTGCGTATCTGGTCGGAGTATATGCTGCACCGTGATTTACTGGGGAAATGCGAAACCAATCATGTTTGATCGGGTCCCGGTCTTACAATGTTGTAGACCGCCGCTTGGGGATAAAAGAGAGGGAACCTAGATAGTAAGGTTTTGTGAGAAGGAACCTGGATAGTAGGGTTGCTTTGATATGAAAGCCTGGATAGTAGGGCTACTGAGAAGGAACCTGGATAGTACGGTTACTTCGATATGAAAGCCTGGATAGTAGGGCTGTAAGAAGGAACCTGGATGGTAGGGTTACTTCGGTATGAAAGCCTGGATAGTAGGGCTGCTGAGAAGGAACCTGGATAGTAGGGTTACTTTGATATGAAAGCCTGAATAATAGGGCTGTGAGAAGGAACCTTGATGGTAGGGTTGCTTAGGTATGAAAGCCTGGATAGTAGGGCTGTGAGAAGGAACCTGGGTAGTAGGGTTGTTTTGTGATAAGTTAGTGTAAAACTTCGGGAGGAACCGGGGTAAGGTTATAAGTTTGTGTAAAACTTCAGAAAGAACCGGGGTAAGGTTATAAGTTTGTGTAAAACTTCAGAAAGAACCTGGGTAAGGTTATAAGTTTGTGTAAAACTTCAGGATAAACCGGGGTAGGGTTATAAGTTTGTGTAAAACTTCAGGATGAACCGGGGTAAGGTTATAAGTTTGCGTAAAACTTCAGGAGGAACTGGGGTAAGGTTACCTTGTGATAAGTTTGTGTTAAACTTCGGGAGGAACCGGGGTAAGGTTACCTTGTTATGATAATGTAGATTAGTTTATCTGTTTGATTTCGGGAACTGAGTTTCCATTAGTTATCCGTAGATGTGATATGTATAACTGCTGGATTCATTGAATCTAATCATCTTTTCCTAAAAAATATCAAGGTTAGTTATATGTGATGCATGAAATTCAGGGCGAGATGATGTTCTCAAAATAAATGAGATTATGCTGTATATGATATGTATGCGTATGTCATGATGTATGTTCATGAAATGCTGTCGGGGTATGCTTACGCCTGGGAAAATAAATCCCTGACCGTTGCTGGAGATTCGCAAATATTCTGTCGGGAAAAGGTGTTGGAGAAGTAACTTTGCGAGGACTAGACTTTGGGGGAAGAGATACTCTGTTGGTAGACCTGCTGATCTGGAGGAATAAACTCAGCTGGGGATGAAATTCCGTTGCTGAAAGTGATGAGCTCTGTTGGAGATTGAGCTTCTGTATCTATAGAAATAGACTCTGCTTGGGGAATGAAATTTATTGACTCGCCTGCGATTACGAACCCCGGCTGGGGATAGTTATGTCCTGTCTCAGGAAATATGACATCAATGCCTTTGGATATTTTTACTCTGTGGGGAGTGCGCATACCGATAATTATGTTCCCAAGCATGACTCTATCCCGATACCTGCGAGGCAAAGTGACTGTAGGGTTCGGTACATCTTGTTTTCCCTATTTCTGGAATTACGAGTAATTGTCTTTTGTTTCTTATGCAAATATTTATGAGCAGCAATCATTTTCAAATGCACATATAAAAAATAAATCATTGGACGTTCTTGCAAAACAAAATAGAAAAAGAAAAAGAAACAAACTGAAGTTTTGTAAGAATGACTTGTATTGATTTTGAAATTGGCCTGTAATAGGCGTTTTGTACAAAGAGGCTGACGTCCTAGCAAGAGAACGCCACCGAAAGAAATTACAATTTATGCAAAAGAAAGAAAAACAGCTATGTGAAACAACCCCATTGGGTTCCAACTCTGCTATTGTCTTTATATCTTCAAGCATCTCATCACTTTGCTACTTGGCCGAAGGTTGATCAGATTGATTGGCGTCGTCTGATATTGATAGTCGATACCGAAGTCTGGTCGTAAGATGATCCAAATGAGACATAGTGATACACTTCAATCCCTAACTTTTTCCTAGATTTCCCTTTCGGGTTTTCAATCCACCGGGATACCCTTTTTTGCCCAAGCCTCCCTTTCGGGTTTTTGACTTGCCGGGTGTACAGATTTTTTCATTTTCATCCCTTACTTTTTCCCGAACCCTTTTGGTTCACCGGGAAGCCCTTATTTTTGCCTAGGCCAGTCAACCTAGCGGGTCTTTGATTATGCGTAGTATCTTTTCACTATGTCTGCATTGACAGGGTGAGGAAGGTCGTCACCATCCATGTTGGTTAGAATCATGGCTCCTCTCGAGAAAATGTTCTTAACCACAAATGGCCCTTCGTACGTGGGGGTCCATTTTCCCCTAGTATCACCTTGCGGCAGTATGATGCGTTTGATCACCAGAACCCCGACTTGATATTATTGACGCTTGACTTTCTTGTTAAAAGCTTTGATCATTCACTTTTGATACGTCTGACCATGACAAATAGCGGTAAGTCTCTTTTCATTGATCAGATTTAACTGATCAAGCCGGGTTTGGATCCACTCATCTTCGTTTAAACCTGCATCCTTCATAATCCTGAGAGAAGGTATCTAGACTTCTATGGGTAGGACTTCCTCCATGCCATATACAAGAGAATAGGGTGTTGCACTTGTCGACGTCCGTGCTGAGGTACGGTACCCATGAAGAGAGAATGGTAACATCTTATTCCAGTCTTTATATGTTACCGTCATCTTCCGTACAATCTTCTTGATGTTCTTGTTAGCTGCTTCAACAACGCCATTCATCTTTGGCCGGTAGGGAGAAGAATTATGATGTTGTATTTTAAACTGTTTACAGAGCTCGGTGATCATTGTGTTGTTGAGATCCGTACCATTGTCAGTAATAATTCTCTCTGGTACACCATATCGACAGATCAAATTATGTCGGATAAACTGCGCCACGACATTCTTGGTTACTGTAGCAAAAGAAGCTGCCTCAATCCACTTTGTGAAATAATCAATGGCCACTAAGATGAAATAATGTCCATTAGACGTAGTAGGTCTGATCTCGCCTATCATGTCGATACCCCACATCGCGAAGGTCCATGGAGCTGTCAAAACGTTTAAGGGGACCGGAGGCACATGCACCTTATCAGCATAGATTTGGCACTTATGACAAGTTCGAGAGTGCTGATAATAATCGACTTCCATAGTGGACCAGTAATATCCTGCCCGTAGGATTTTCTTAGCCATGGTGTATCCACTTGAATGGGTTCCGAAAGTGCCTTCATGTAGATCTGTCATGATCCTCTCTGCTTTGCTCTTGTCTACATACCGTAGTAGTACGGAGTCATGGTTGCATTTATAGAAGATCCCATTACTGAGGAAGAACTTTGTAGCGAACCTCCCCAGGAACTTCTTATCATTGACAGATGCCCCTTCAGGATATTCCTGAGCCTCGAGATACCTTTTAACTTCGTGAAACCAGGGTTTGTCTGCCACTTCTTCGGTATCGATCTCACAGTAGTGTGCCGGTTCATCCAACCTCTCAATGGTAATCTGGAGAGCTTCATTGTCCCACCTAACCTTGAACATAGAATACATGGTAGCTAGCGCGTCCGCCAACTGGTTCTCTTCTCGTGGGAAATGTTCGAAGGTTACCTCCTCAAAGTGTGGGAGCAATGTCAGTACATACTCTTTGTAAGGAATGAGGTTGGGGTGCTTCATATCCCACTCGCCTTTGATTTGACTTATCACCAGAGCGGAATCCCCGAATACACTTAAGAACTTATTCCTCAGGTCAATAGTAGTTCGAAGACCCATGATCCATACTTCATACTCCGCCATGTTATTGGTGCAGTTGAAACATAATCAGGCGGTGAACGGAGTATGACATCCTTCGGGAGATATGATCACAATGCTAATGTCGTTAACCAGTGTGTTCGAGGCTCCATCAAAATACATAGACCATCGGGATCCTTCCTCAGGTCCTTCATCCCATCCAGGCTCTTCGTAGTCAGTCACTAACATGATATTCTCATCCGGGAACTCAAAATTTATGGACTGGTAATCATCCATGGCCTGATGAGCCAAATGATCAGCCAATACACTCCCCTTTATTGCTTTTTGGGTCTTATGTTGTATGTCGTATTCGGTTAAGATCATTTTCCACCTTGCTATCCTTCCGGAGAGAGTGGGCTTCTCAAAAATGTACTTGATCGGATCCATCTTTGATATCAACAAAGTAGTGTGAGTCAGCATATACTGTCTCAGCCGGCGAGCAGCCCATGCCAAAGCGCATCAAGTTTTCTCGAGCAATGAGTATCGAGTCTCACAGTCGGTAAACTTTTTGCTAAGGTAGTAAATGGCGTGCTCTTTTCGGCCAGATTCGTCATGCTTCCCCATCACACACCCCATTGAATTGTCTAGCACTGTCAAGTATAATATCAAAGGTCTTCCTTCAATTGGAGGCATCAGAATTGGTGGTTCTTAAAGGTATTCTTTGATTCTTTCGAAAGCGGTCTGGCATTCATCATTCCACTTTACCACTTGATCTTTCTTCAGAAGCTTGAAGATTGGCTCACAAGTAGCAGTCAGATGCGAAATGAACCTGGAGATGTAATTCAGATGTCCCAAGAAACCTCTAACTTCCTTCTCTGTGCGGGGAACCGGCATCTCTTGTATGGCTTTTACCTTCGCAGGGTCTACCTGAATACCCTTGTCACTGACGACAAATCCCAGAAGCTTACCAGACCTTACCCCGAAGGTACACTTGTTCGGATTCAACCTCAACTTATATGTCTTCAATCTGTCAAACATTTTCTGGAGATGATCAAGATGCTCTTCCTCAGTATGAGACCTGGCTATCATATCATCAACATAAACTTCGATCTTATGATGAATCATGTCGTGGAACAAAGCGACCATAGCGCGCTGATATGTTGCCCCAGCATTCTTCAACCCAAAAGGCATCACCTTGTAGCAAAAGGTGCCCCACTGTGTGACGAAAGTTGTCTTCTTCATGTCTTCAGGAGCCATCTTGATCTGGTTGTAGCCCGAGAAACCATCCATGAAGGACAAGATTTTATGTTGTGCAATGTTGTTGACCAGAACATCGATGTGAGGGAGTGGGAAGTCATCTTTGGGGCTTTCCCTGTTCAGATCTCTGTAATTAACACATATCCGTACCTTACCGTCTTTCTTAGGTACCGGAACAACGTTAGCAACCCACTGTGGATACGAAGTGACAACTAAGAAACTTGCATCGAACTGTTTCATGACCTCTACCTTGATTTTCTCTGACATTTCAGGACGCATACGACGGACCTTCTGTTTAACCGGAGGACAGTCTTCTTTAGTCGGTAGGCGATGTACCACAATATCAGTGTCTAAACCAGGCATGTCTTCGTAGGACCAGGAGAAGATCTTAATGTAGTCGTGCAACATCTGTACCAACCTCCGTTTGACGCTAAGTTCCATATTTACACCTATTTAAACCTCTTTTCTGTCTTCCTCTGTACCCAAGTTCACTGTCTCAACCGACTCTTCTGTTAGACGGTGTGGCAAGTGATCGAGAGGGGGGGGGGGGTGAATAGATCACCTCTTACTTTTTCAAGGATTTAAAATTGTTTTATCAAGGCGAGTTGAAAGTAGCGAAAATCAATGTCCTGAATCAATTCCGTCTACTTTGAACCGACTACTAGAAAACTTGACATGTGAAAACTTTGTTGGATATTTATTAAATGAAATGGATGAATATACAACTCAGAAATCTTGACGTTTCAATGCACTTATCATTAAACAATATTTCCAATGAATTTAGAAATTTGATAGGAATTTTGTCAAACACTTGGCGTATGCTTGTATAATGATTTAATAGTGGTGGTTTGGTGAAAATGTTTGAGCCACTATGTTTATCATTAGACTGTAAAACTTAGCACGCCAATTGAATTGCAAAATTATAGAATATGTAAAATTGTAAAGAGAAAGAAAGAGAGAACGATACGCAGGCAGTTTGGTAAGGAAGTTCCCCACTGTCGTCCTCGCGTGTGGGTACGTCTCCCTCTTAATTTCACAATCGAAACTTAGAACTTTTATATCAATATGCTGAATGTTTGATAGCAAGGTTACACTACACAGAAAGAAATAAATCCCTATGATCTTTTTCTTCTTGTAAGAACCACCACTTGATATGAGCTGTATCAAGATTTCCTGCAAAGTCACCGAATGATCCTCCGCTTCCACGACCTGTTTGTTCAAATCCTTCCGATTTCCAAACCCCTCGCTACGGCTGAATCCGACTCGTGCGACTGTGGCTGACAAAACCCTCAATAACACACCATTTCTTGAAAGACAAACCCTCTGGTTTATTTCTTGAAGCTTCCTCTTCGACCTTCAACTTAGCTAGACTTCTTCAATACACATCTGAGCGATATCTCAAACCGCTTGATTCAATTCAACAAGGATGTTTGATTTTCTTTGTTGTTGTTGAATGTAAGATGGTTGAGAAAATGATGAAGATGAAGGAATGAAAAGCTTCTGGTTGCTCACAATTGTTTTGCAAACAATCTTTTATGTTGCTGTATACCTTCTGAAGAAATGCTTGCTTATATTTATAACAGAAAACAGTTAGTAAAAAAGAAAGTGATATGAGTCGATGCATGTTGGTCATGCGTCGACTCATGTTAGTTATATGTAACAGGATGAGTCGATACATTAAGTTTTGAGTCGATACAAAATCATGTTATAGCGTTTTACATAACCAACACTTTTATACCCGTCTACACATAACGCGTATGTGTCGATACATACTGATTGTAAATTTAATTTTTGAATTTAAAACATAGTATGAGTCGACACATGATATTATGTATCGATACATATAAGTTTCAAAACTTTTTCCAGGATCATCAGAGTGTTTTGTGTCGATACATGAGGTTTTGTGTCGATTCATACAAGTATTACAGGGGCATCAAAATATTATGTTTTGATGCATGAAATTTATGTATCGATGCATGCAGTTTTTAGATTTACATTCCAGGGTCATCAAAGAGTTATGTATCGACTCATAAGCTTTTGTATCGATACATAATAGTTTTGAGATACAATTCCAGGGACTTCAGAAAGCTATGTATCGATACAAAACTTGATGTGTCGACTCATAATGATGCATTATGAGAGAAATGTAATTTTGGCTTATTCAAACATGTTATATTATATTTTTATAGTGCACACTTGTATTTAGTGTTTCATATATATATTTGCAATCATTCAAAATCAATCTATGAAGGGGTTGCTCACAAACTCACCCTTTTTGATGATGGCAAATATCTGATGATGTGTGGTGATATAGTGTGAATGAAAAAAGCTTGCTCCCCCTGAGTTTGTGTATCTTCTTCCTAATACAAGCACAATCTTCACTGACACACTCTTCTTCTCCCCCTTTGACCATATCAAAAAGAGAATAAGCAACATTTTCAAGAAACTCAACACATAGGAAAATTTATATACAATTTCAGCGGTTAATGGACTTGGCATTCACACAGAATGTCAGGCATAAAGTTATCAATAAGTGAGTAAATAGCAGATTAAACATAAAGTAATCACGTTAAATTCAAACAATTTATGTAAAAGAGATATACGAAGACATTTTCAGTGAACATTTAGATTAACTTATAGGTGATTGAGGGTGAAGATAGGAAGGATATTACCTCGTTTGATTAGATAAGTGAACACACGTACTAAAGCTGAAAAATCACATCTTAACATATGGTGTGACATAGATATATTTTGATTACATATATGTTTAGGACATCACGTATGAGAGATCTAAAATCCCTAGCTCACGACGGATGTTGAAGAAGAGGTCTGTTGCAAGTGTTTTTGTAAAGATGTTAGCAAGTTGATTTTTAGTATTAACATGCTCAAACCTAACATCCTCCTTTTCAACATGATTGCGTAGAAAGTGATGTCTAATTTCTATGTGTTTAGTGCGTGAGTGTAAAACTGGATTCTTAGTGAGATTTATAGCACTTGTATTGTCACATTTGATTGGAATACGTTTTAATTGAATATTGTAGTCTTGTAATTGTTGCTTCAGCCATAAGATCTGAGCACAACAGCTACCGGCTGCAACGTATTCAGCTTCAGTGGTTGACAAAGCGACAAAAACTTTCTTTTTGCTATGCCAACTTATTAAAGAGTTTGAAAACAAGTGACATGTTCCACTAGTGCTTTTCCTATCTGATTTGCAGCCATCAAAATCAGAATCAGAGTAACCTACTAAACTGCAATTGCTTCCCTTGGAATACCATAGCCCATACTTAGGTGTATTATTGAGATAACTAAGTATACGCTTGACAGCTTTCAAGTGGGATTCCTTAGGATCCGATTGATATCGTGCACACATGCAAACACTAAACATGATGTCAGGCCTAAATGTTGTAAGATACAAGAGTGATCCGATCATACCTCTATATTTCTTGACATCGACACTCTTACCGTGTTCATCCTTGTCTAAATTTCCGTTGGTAGGCATGGGAGTATCAATTGGTTTAGAGTTGTTCATCCCAAATCGTTTATGCAACTCTTGGCAATATTTTCTTTGACATATAATTGTGCCTTCATTTATTTGCTTTATTTGGAGACTGAGAAAGTAGTTTAGCTCCCCCATGAGGCTCATCTCAAATTCACCCTGCATGACTTTGGAAAATTCCTCGACCAAGTGTAGATTAGTTGAACTAAAAATAATGTCATCTACGTATATTTGAACTAAAATGATGTGCTTTCCTTTACATTTAATGAAAAGAGTAGTGTCCACTTGACCTCTTGAATAGCCATGATCAAGTAGAAATTTACTAAGTCTTTCATACCAGACCCGAGGAGCCTATTTAAGACGGTATAAAGCTCTTTTTAATTTAAATACATGATCTGGATATTCGTTATTTTCAAAACTGGGAGGTTGTGAGACATACACTTCTTCATTTATGACTCCGTTAAGAAGGCACTCTTTACATCCATTCGATAAAGCTTAAAGTCTTTTGCACACGCATAAGCGAGCAAAAGACGTATAGCCTCAAGGCGAGCAACTAGAGCATAAGTCTCCTCATAATCAATGCCCTCCTCTTGGTTATACCCTTGTGCTACCAAGTGTGCTTTATTGCGGGTTATCATTCCGTTTTCATCAAGTTTATTTCTAAAAACCCATTAAGTGCCTATGATATGATGGTCTCACGGACGAGGGACAAGTTCCCAAACGTCATTTATTTTAAACTGATTTAGCTCATCTTGCATGGCCATTAGCCAAAATTCATCAATCAAGGCCTCTTTGGCATTCTTAGGTTCTACTTGTGAAACGAAAGAAAAATGATAACAAAAATTACTTATCTTGGAGCGAGTCATTACTCCTTTTGAGATGTCTCCCAATATGTTGCCAATGGGATGGTCTTTAGAGGACTTCCAAGCTAGTGGAAGATCATTTTCTTCCATTTGCTCTTCTTCCTTATCTTTTGAAGGGCTTGTATCTTTTTCTTCCTTATCATCAATTGTTTTGGATTGAACATTTTCTTCAACAGTTTCTTTGAGTATATTTTCAGTAGATACATCTGCACCATCAAGAGAAATACCTTTTCTGACACGTTTCAGATAAGATTCATCAAAAGAGACATAAACTGACTCCTCAACTGTAAGTAGACGTTTATTGTATACCCTATATGTTTTGCTTGATTGTGAGTATCCGAGAAAAATACCTTCATCTGCTTTTGCATCAAATTTTCCAAGATTTTCTTTTCTATTATTTAAGACAAAAAATTTGCAACCGAATACATGAAGATGTGACAGGTTTGGCTTTCTTCCTTTCAAGATTTCATAAGGTGTTTTATCCAAAATTGGACGAATTAATATTCTGTTTAAAACATAGCAGGCTGTGCTAATTGCATCAGCCCAGAAATATTTTGGCAATCCACCTTCATTGAGCATTGTTCTTGCTAGCTCCTCTAAGACGCGGTTTTTATGCTCCACAACTCCATTCTGCTGTGGAGTTCGAGGTGCTGAAAAATTATGCTCAATACCATGCTTGTCACAGTACTTATCAAAGAGATGGTTTTGAAATTCACCTCCATGATCGCTTCGAATTGCAATTATTTTCAGTTCCATTCTATTTTGAGATAGTTTTGCAAAACTCTTAAAAGCAGAAAAAGTTTCATTTTTGCTATGAAGGAATATAGTCCAAGTAAATCTAGAGTAGTCGTCAACAATAACAAAACCATAATAATTTCCTCCTAAACTTTTTGTTCTAGAGGGTCCAAAAAGGTCCATGTGGAGAAGCTCAAGGGGTCGTGAAGTGGAAATCATGTTTTTGGATTTGAAAGAGACCCTTGTTTGCTTCCCATTTGGCACACATCACATAGGTGATCCTTTGTAAATTTTATCTTTGGAAGACCTACTACTAGATCCTTGGATACAACCTTATTAAGCAAATCAAAGTTAACATGCGCTAAGCATCTATGCCAAAGCCATGAATCATCATTCAAGGTGACTAGACACTTAGTGCTTGTTAAGGATACATCAAAAAGGTCAAGCATATAGACATTGCTTACTCTAATGCCCTTAAACACAATATCTTTTTCAGTATTTTTAATTATGCAGCAAGTATTTGTGAAGGTAACTTTATAACCTTTGTCACATAATTGACTAATACTGAGAAAATTGTGTTTAAGCCCCTCTACTAAATGGACATTAGAAATAGTAGTGATAGAGGGATTACCTACGCAACCTTTACCGAGTATAGCTCCTTTGTTATTGTCTCCATAGGTAACAAATCCTTTCTTCTTTGCCTTGAAGTCAATGAAGAGCGATATGTCACCAGTCATGTGCCTTGAACACCCGCTGTCTAGAAACCATCTTCTATCCATGGGTGTGAGGCATTTTTCCTGCAATATCAAAAGAGAGAGGTAGGTACCCAATTTCTATTGGGTCCATGTGGGTAAGTGGTAACATGGTTGCCTTTAGGCCTCCATTGGTAAATGCCTTTAGGAACAAGGAACCTCCTAAACTTGAATTTTTCAATGGTATGTCCAAAGTGACAACAATAATGGCATAAACCATGATGATGATGTATTATTTTACTTCTGCTCATTGTATCCTTTGGTAATTTTTTAACAAAAGAGTATTTTGAATACAGTGGATTTAATGTTTTCTTAAAAATTTTAGGATCGATTGCAAAAGTAACTTTGGGCTGTAAAGATTTTTCTAATTTGGCATTAAGAGTCCTAACCTCTTGCTGCCAAATATGACAAACTTCACATTACCTTCTGGGAATACATCCTGTAACATCCATATCTTTTGAACTTTCTGCAATACTAGCTTTTAGACTTTTTAAGTCTTTTTCAGCTTTATAGACTTTACTCTCGAGAAATGAAAATATTTGTTTATCGGAGGATAATCTCTTAAAGGCATCTTCAGCTTTGTATTGCAGTTTTTCAAAAGCTAACTTTAGTTCAGAAAATGTCATAGAAGAAAAGTTGTTAGGATATGCTTGTCTTACTTGTTTGTTGTGGTTGTACTTCTTTTTGTAGAATTGATTTTTTGTATGTGCCATCAGACATAAATTTGCACTTTCATCACTACAACTTGAACTGTCATCGTCTGATGAATCGCTATCGCTTTCCCACGCAATATAAGCTCTTCTTTGTTTGTTGAACTTCTTTGGTGGAGCTTTTCCCTTATCCTTTTTCATCTTTGGACAGTCTGGTTTGTAGTGTCCAACTTTACCACAATTGTAACAAGGTCCTTTACCTATTTGCTTTTTATTTTCTTCTTGCCTTGGTTCTTTGGATTGTTTTCGAAATCTTATGAGATTCTTATCGGAGTGCTTAATTCCATTCTTTCGGATAAATCTATTGTATCTCCGAACAAAAAGTCCCATTTCTTCATCATCAGAATTTTCATCACTAGTTGAGCCATTATCATCTTGCTCTTTGGTTGAGGACTTAGAGCTAGAAGTCATTATAGCTATTGACTTCTTCTCACCCTCCCTGTCTTTGTTCCTTTCTTTCTTACTCTTATTTTCGTATTTTTCAAGACTTTGCAATTCTTGTTGATGTTCTTCCAGCTTTCCAAACAGAGTTGTAATGGTAAGCGTAGTAAGGTCATTTGCTTCCTTGATAGCTGTTACTTTAGGTTGCCATTCCCTGCTAAGACATCTCAGAATTTTATTAGTAGAAATTTCATTGGAAATAGGTTTTCCAAGTGCATTTAAACGACTCACAAGATGTACGAATCTCTTCTGCATGTCAGAGACAGATTCTCCTTGCTTAATGCGAAAGAGCTCGAACTCTTGATTGAGTGTATTAATGCGGAAATGTTTAACTTCAGTTGTGCCTTCATGGGAAATTTCTAAAGCGTCCCACATTTCTTTAGCGGACATGCAGTGAGACACCCTATAATACTCATCAACACCAAGTGCTGAGATCATCATATTTCTGCCTCTCCAATCGCACGACCATTTCTTTTCATCCATTTCATTCCATTGATCCTCAAGTTTAGGTACTATTGCACCTGCATCATTCCTCATGGTGATTTGAAAAGGACCATTTTGAATGGCAGTCCATACATTCCTGTCAATGGAATTTATGTGTACTCACATGCAGTCTTTGCAGTAGCCATAGTTTTCACTATTGAAAACAGGAGCTCTATTATACGCCCCATTTGGTTCAAAGGCCATAGCGTTACGAGTAGATACAAAGCACCAGGTAACGGGTGCTCTGATACCACTTGTTAGACGGTGTGGAAAGTGATCAAGAGGGGGGGGGGGGGGTGAATAGATCACCTCTTACTTTTTCAAGGATTTAAAATTGTTTTATCAAGGCAAGTTGAAAGCAGCGAAAATCAATGTCCTGAATCAATTCCGTCTACTTTGAACCGACTACTAGAAAACTTGACATGTGAAAACTTTGCTGGAATTTTATTAAATGAAATGGATGAATATACAACTCAGAAATCTTGACGTTTCAATGCACTTATCATAAAACAATATTTCCAATGAATTTAGAAATTTGATAGGAATTTTGTCAAACACTTGGCGTATGCTTGTATAATGATTTAATAGTGGTGGTTTGGTGAAAATGTTTGAGCCACTATGTTTATCATTAGACTGTAAAACTTAGCACACCAATTGAATTGCAAAATTATAGAATATGTAAAATTGTAAAGAGAAAGAAAGAGAGAACGATACACATTTAGTTTGGTAAGGAAGTTCCCCACCGTCGTCCTCGCGTGTGGGTACGTCTCCCTCTCAATTTCATAATAGAAACTGAGAACTTTTATATCAATATGCTGAATGTTTGATAGCAAGGTTACACTACACAGAAAGAAAGAAATTCCTATGATCTTCTTCTTCTTGTAAGAACCACCACTTGATATGAGCTGTATCAAGATTTCCTACAAAGTCACTGAATGATCCACCGCTTCCACGACCTGTTTGTTCAAATCCTTCCGATTTCCAAACCCCTCGCTACAGCTGAATCTGACTCGTGCAATCGTGGCTGACAAAACCCCAAGAACACACCCATTCTTGAAGGACAAACCCTATGGTTTATTTCTTGAAGCTTCCTCTTCAACCTTCAACTCAGCTAGACTTCTTCAATACACAGCTGAATGATATCTCAAACCGCTTGATTCAATTCAACAAGGATGTTTGATTTTCTTTGTTGTTGTTGAATGTAAGATGGATGAGAAGATGATGAAGATGAAGGAATGAAAAGCTTCTGGTTGCTCACAATTGTTTTGCACACAATCTTTTATGTTGCTGTATACCTTCTGAAGAAATGCTTGCTTATATTTATAACAGAAAACGGTTAGTCAAAAAGAAAGTGATATGAGTCGATGCATGTTGGTCATGTGTCGACTCATGTTAGTTATATGTAACAGGATGAGTCGATACATTATGTTTTGAGTCGATACAAAATCATGTTATAGCATTTTACAGAACCAACACTTTTATAACCGTCGACACATAACGCGTATGTGTCGATACATACTGATTGTAAATTTAATTTTTGAATTTAAAACATAGTATGAGTCGACACATGATATTATGTATCGATACATATAAGTTTCAAAATGTTTTCCAGGATCATCAGAATGTTTTGTGTCGATACATGAGGTTTTGTGTCGATTCATACAAGTATTACAGGGGCATCAAAATATTATGTGTCGATGCATGAAATTTATGTATCGATGAATGCAGTTTTTAGATTTACATTCCAAGGTCATCAAAGAGTTATGTATCGACTCATAAGCTTTTGTATCGACACATAATAGTTTTGAGATACAATTCCAGGGACTTCAGAAAGCTATGTATCGATACAAAACGTGATGTGTCGACTCATAATGATGCATTATGAGAGAAATGTAATTTTGGCTTATTCAAACATGTTATATTATATTTTTATAGTGCACACATGTATTTAGTGTTTCATATATATATATTTGCAATCATTCAAAATCAATCTATGAAGGGGTTGCTCACATCTTCATAAGGCTGTATGGCCCTCTCTTCCTGCTGTAATAGTCTAGAAATTTCTCCAGGCACCTCACAAACATCCTCACCTTCGTCCTCGGCTTGGTTGATCGGATTTTTGAAGTCATAACTGGGAATAGCAGAGCTGTTATCAATGGGATCCAGAGTGGATATGGATATGCATTATGATACGTGAGTGTGTGTAAGAGAATAGTTGTTTTGATAAAGTGAAAAGCATAAAGGAAAAACAAGGAGCACAAAATTTGTATGCAAGAAACGTCCAATGCTTTATTAATGATTATGAAATGACAAATAATATCCCTCACAAGCAAAGTCGGGGTGCCTCGGGCAAGGCACCGAGTCGTAAAGTTTCAAATTGTTTATTACAAATCTTAAAACAAAAAAAGGTCAATTACCGCGGAATAAAAGAAATAGGTATGAAGTCCCTAGCCGTCCAGTTACTCGGTCCACCATTGGTAGTTGGGTAGATCCAGTTGTCAATGTCTGATTCCTCATCATCAACATCTTCTGTGGCAGAGATAACCTCAATAGCATTGATTCCCAAGCCATGTTTGGGCATGGGTGCAGTTATGATGTTGGGCTTCTCCATAGCATCAAAATCTATCTCCTTGGCTTCAATCAAGTCTTGTATTTTGTTTCTCATAGCCCAACAGTCATTTGTATCGTGGCCAGGACTCTCAGAATGATAGGCGCATTGGGCATTTGGATTACATCGGGGAGATGTAGTATTTGGATTCTTGGGAGCCTCTCTCAAGGTTGCCAAGTTGGATCTCAGCAGGTGAGGTAGAACTTCAGCCAATGTCATGTTGATGCGGGTAAACTGCCGTTATGGTCTTTCCACCCTTTGTTGATTATTGCGTTATGGAGCAGCTACGGGTCTAGGTATCATCACAGCACTTATTGTCTGACGTTGTTCAACCTTGTTCTGGCCCCTTGGGCTGTAGATGGCACTGGCTTCTTTCTTACCAGCAAAAGGCTTCTTTACTGAACTTGAAGAGGCATCTTTATGTATTTTGCCACTTCGAATCCCCTCTTATACTCTTTCTCCAGTTAGGATCAGCTTAGTGAATCCAGTTGATGAACTGCCGATCAAATGATTAAAAAATGGATCAGATAGCGTCCCCATAAACATATCAACCAACTCCCTATCAGACAACGGGGGTTGAACTCTCCCAGCCAAGTCTCTCCATTTTTGGGCATAATATTTAAAACCTTCACTTGCACCTATGGACATACTCTGGAGTTGAGTACGAGTGGGAGCAAGGTCGACATTATATTGATACTGCTTGTAGAAAGCAGCAGCCAGATCTTCCCAGTTTCGGACATTGGCTCCCTCCAGCTGGTAGAACCATTCAAGTTGAGTCCCTGACAGAATATCCTGAAAGAAATGCACCCACATATTTCTATCAACTATGTGGGGCTGAATATTCCTGACATAAGAGTGGAGTTGGAGCTTTGGGCAGGACACCCCATCATACTAGGAAAAAATTGGAGCTTTGAACTTCTGCGGGATGACCACTCCCGACACCAAACCCAATTCTTCGAAATCCAATCCCGATATCCTCTGAACTTCCATGGCACTCAGACGATCTTCCAACTGTTTGTATCTATCCTCAACAGGAGGATATTGCTCATCACTATAGTCAGTATCATTGTCAGACACTACAGGACTGGGGTCTTTCTCTTCTTCTTGATTCTCCCCTTCCTTAGAGGAAGAGGTCAGGTCAACTTGTCGCTTAAACCGCTCTCCAAACCTTCGGCCCATGTTCAGAATACCAACAACCTTCTTCTTCTTCTTCTTCTCTTTCAGAATGAGGGCTTTCAGATCCTCCGGCCCCTTTGCCAGACTGATAAACATTTGTTGGAACTAGGCGTTATGTGCCTGCAGGTCCTTAATGCTTTGTTCAGAAGACATTTCTGCTGAAAGAAACAGCGAAGGAGATGACAAACCTGTAATGGTACCTGTAATGATGTGTATGATAATGGTATGCGCATGCAATGATTTCAAAGACCTCAGAAAATTTAAATTTGCGAACCAAAAATAAACAAAAACTTTATTAGCTGAAATTGAAGTTCAAATGCCTTTAAGGCGTTACAATTAAAAATAACTCTAAAACTAGACAGAAAAATCAAAAGTCCCATGGATGCTTCCTCTTTGCACCGAGATAATCGTTCAGTTCTTTTTCCTCATGCAACTGCTTTGTGATCTCTAAGACTTTCCTCTCCTGAGCATGGAACTGATCCCTGTAAGTATCTCGCTTTTTCATCAACTGAATCCAATACCTCTTTAATTCCCCCAAATCAGTGGGCATGTAAGGATAGAGAACCGTGTAAGGAATGCCTTCTTCAGTAGTGGGTTCCACAATCACTGGAAAAACAGCCACGTAGGGTTGCTGAGCATGAGCTCGTACCCATTGTAGATAAGGTTCCATTAGAATGGAAGTCTTTGGCCCAAAAGCCCTGACGCTCGATCTTTTTACCATGCCTCAAGCTCGTATGAACCTCCGGCAATACTCTTGAATATCCTTCTCATAATTGAACACAATGCCTTGATTAGTAACTCATGGGGACCATCCCTTCGAGCGTAACCAAATTGTCACAGAGCTAAACAAGGATTGTAGGTTATACCCCCTCTGATACCAAGTAATGGGACATTAGGGTACTCCCCACAACAGTCAATGATAGCAATGTTTTCTATAGATCGAGAACACCAAAGAATATCTGTATGAGTGAGTGAAATTATCCTTTGTGACTAAACCAGACCTTCTTCATTCTTCAGTATGGACTTAGGGAGGTGAGAAATAAACCACCTCGACAGAAATGGCATGCAGCACACGAGAATCCCTCTTCTCCTCATGGTACGAGTATGGAGAGTGTGCAAAATATCTTCGAGTAAAGTAGGCACCGGGTTGCGAGAGAGAAAGATCCTGATAGCATTTACATCTATGAATGAGTCCGAATTAGGAAATAGAACTAAACCATAGATAAGAAGAGCCAAAACCTCCTCAAAAGCCTGAAAATCCATATTATCCCAAAACAGCCGGGCTTTGTCTATCAGAAACTTAGCTAGAAAACCCTTGACTCCGCTTCTAGTTTCCCAATTGGATACCACGTCGGCCCGTTTCAGATGTAAATCTGAGGCAATGGCTTCTGGCTTAGGAACTTCTTCTAGACCTGTGAAGGGTACCTGTTCAGGAATAGGTATATCCAATAGCTGAGAGAATTCTTTCAAGGTAGGCACCAACTGATAGTCTGGAAAGGTGAAGCAGTGGTGCTTGGGATCAAAGAACTGAAAGAGTACACTCATCATCTTTTCATCAAAGTTTGAAGTAACCAGGTTGAGAAGTTGACCATGTCTCTTAGTGAACATAGAAGTTTTAGAAACCCTTGATGCTAGATCTTTGAGTTGGAAAGGTATCTTCACAAAGCTGATTCAGATGGTATTTCTACGAACGGAAGCCATAATCTGCAAAATATAACAAAGATAAATTCCCTTGGTCTTTGAAATGGTTAGTGCAATAAGCATGGATGCCATGTTATGATGGATGATGTCATGATAAACCACAGGTATAGCAAACACAGGTATATCAAACACAGTCAAGTCACACCAAGCCCTTAGGTTTAAGGCTTGCATGAGGTTAAAGGTAGTACCCTCTTGAAGTTTAGTTGGTTCAAACCTGTCCTAAAAAGTAACCGGGTTCTAGAGGATCTCAATATCACTGACCATCCTTTATCGGGCATTGTTTCAGCTCTCAATCTTTTCTTGCTGCCAAAATATCTCAAAAGTCTGATCTCAATGAGTGTAGCATCGAGTACAAACTAGTTGTCAGCTCTACACCGAGGCCGGCTATCTCACGACTTTCTAATGGCCAAGTTGTTCAACTAAGGTTCTAAGGTCCGTTGGTGCTTCACGACACCACGCGGCGGCCCCGTATTCTCCTCGTCTCCTAGTAAGAGCGTGACAAACAACCCTCTGACCTTCTACAGTAAAGCCCAGACCAAACTCGTTAGATTTATAAGGGATGTTAGGAAGCTGACCCTAAATTATACTACCACCTCCTTCAACAGCAGCCTTAGTGTATTTCAATGAGGCCATCTTGTGCGGAGTTTTGGTGATATTCGGAATGGAAGAAACGTCTTCAACAACAACAAGAGAAATCACTTAAAAGGTTTGATAGGGTGTTTCAATAAATTCTCCGTCCATCTCTACGTATCAAAACGAATTGAGATGGCTGACCATATATTCCTCTTCTCCATAAACAGTAACAACTTTTCCTTTTACCAGATACTTGAGCTTCTGATGTGTGATATAGTGGCAGAACCGACTTTTTAATACTGGTTTGCATTTTGCGTTTGCAAAATGTCGCGGTAAGAAAGAGTCGCCACCGACTTTTATTTCATCCAATCATGGAAAAGGAAAAAGAACAGAAAAAACCTTTTTCGAGATATTTCTGAGTACGGGGGATAGATTATAGAAAGGGAATGTGTTAGAACCCTTTCTATCTGTAGTTATCTACGGGCTCTTAGGTACTTGCTCATTTTTCCAATTTCTTGTGTGTGTTTGTCTTGAAAATGTTTTTACTTCGTGATAACCCTTGTATCAGTCCTCAAGGGTGTGACGAAGTTGTTTTAAAAATTGTTTTGAAAGGTGTTTGTGTTAAAAGTTTTTATTGAGCAAGTACTTAAGATTCTACCTACTCAAAAAAATATTGTTCTTTCTATTTCCTTTAGACAACGCTATCCTACTATTAAGGAGTAGGTAATACCGTCGTTGGAGTTGTAAGGGGCATTCAAAAGGGACATACGATCACAAAAGCAATGTTAGGACACCTTAGTAACCATCCTAGAGTCCTAAAGATCTTTTCCGAGGCAACAGTCGAAAGGGTCATTTTTTGATCTTTTGGGACATAGAGGATAGCCACTAAAACATCCTAATGTTCATGACCGTTTACCGAAGGCAACCGATGTGAGGTAAACCCTAGGAGTGAACATGTGCGAGTGATTTGTTTCAGTTATTTTAATCTTTTCACATTAGGTGATCTATCGTTTTAATTTTCCAGACATTCTTGCCATAAAATCCTATTAGCCATACATCTAGACAATTAAAGATTGCGAAAGTTAAAAGTGCGAGGAAATAAAAACTAGTTATTACAAGGCTTCGGGGAGGGGGATTAAGTACATAACCAAAAATGGGGGAAAAGCGTTAAATAAAAACCCTAGTTTAAAGTTATTACATACCCTTAGCAGTTACAAAATAATGGCAAATAATTAATAAGCGTGCGGCAAATTAAATACGAGGACGGTTGAAAAGATAACCTAAAACTCTAATTGAGAGAAAAAGATTTTTGTGGATTTTTATTTGAGAAAACATTTAATTGCAAATTAATTAAACCTAATTTCTAATTGTTTTTTAAATTATGAAAGAAATTAAATTAACCTAATTTCCTAATTAAATTAATTAATTAAAGAAATAGAAAATATTTTGTACAAAAAGATTTTGTAAGTTTTTGGTTTTTTATTTGAGAAAAGAAATATAAATTGTAAAATTAAATAGATTCTATTTGATTTTAAATGAAACAAAAAATTAAAATTTTCTAACTTACTAATTAAATTAAATAATTTATTATTAAAAAAAATGCTTTTTGTATTTTTGTGATTTGTTGGTTTTATGATTAATTAAAAAAAGCAATTAATTTTTTGGTGAAAAATAAATAAAAATAATTAAAACAAAAGAAATAAATAAAGAAGAGAAAAAGAATGGGCCTGGAGTGATGAAGCAAACTGGGGGTGTACGTTGAACTTCTGAAACCCAGAAGGATGGCCGAGAGTCTGGCGCCGGATCTAATGAGACCATCTTCTGGGGGCTCATGGTGGACCTGCGTATGCTGGCGTTGGATCTGGCTGGAGATGGATCTAGAGGATGAGATCAGAGGGCGCATGATGATCCCTAGAAGATGTGGTGTGTTGGATCTGGCTGGAGATAGATCCAGAGGATGAGATCAGAGGGTGCGTGATGATCCTCAAAAGGTGAGGTGTGCTGGATCTGGCTGGAGATGGATCCAGAGGATGAGATCAAAGGGCGTGTGATGATCCTCAGAAGGTGAGGTGTGCTAGATCTGGCTGGAGATGGATCTAGAGGATGAGATCAAAGGGCGCGTGATGATCCTCAGAAGGTGAGGTGTGCTGGGAATGTGGTACACCTGATCATATGAGAAAAAATAATAGAAATCAAATGTTGGGACCTGGGATCGAACCCAGGTCCTTATGCTCGCCTCCAGTGATGCTTTGCCAGCTGCGCTACCATGTTATTTTGTTCATATAATAGAAACAAAGCATAATAAGCAAAACAAACAATGGATTCATAAAATGCGCGCAAAATTCAAATCAGCCATTCAAGGCCTGCCACGCATCATCTTCTTCCTTGGACCATTGCTTTAGGTAAAACACTTTTACCTACGGACGCTTGTTCGTAGCTATAACCATGTTCATCTCAAAAATTTCTTACGATCAAGATAAATGAAATTGGTGACCATGAATCAACTGGGCTTGAAGCCCTGCTCATTATGGTACCCAATATGAAAGCCAATTGTTCCTGCATTAAAAACCCCTAAAACAAACTCGTAAACCCTAACAATGGCATACTGTGATTCCTGTACTGTAAATGCAATTAAATGATGCCAATAGCTTGCAAACAAGACGATGAACAAGAATGTATAATTAAAACATGATAATGCTACCAAAATCAAGGAAATCAGAATCGAGTTTTTAGGAAAATCATGGTAGATGATGGGCACGATTCCTGGCGTTTTGAGGCTTGCAAATTAATGGAAAAGCTTCCTGAGATGTCCAGGAATGTATTTCTAGCCTTGAAACTCCTTAAGGATGGCTCTATGATGGATTTTGATCTCCCACTTTTGTCCAATTTTTTTAGTTTTCTTCTTGCTGTTTCATGCCTCCAATCCTTTTCTTTTTGATCTAGAATTCTTATGCCCTTATAGTAGACTGGATTAGGTCAACAAATTTGTATCAAATCTTTGAGAATTATGAAACTTGGATTTGATTTGCTTCGTGTATGATTTCTTTCCAAAACTTGCTTCAATCCAATATTTTTCAACCCTAATGAACCTTGCACGACTTGGCTGGCATGCTAGCGGTACATGGACTCAAAATATGCATAAAAATCTCAAGATTTGATTTGTTTTCATTTTTTGCCATTTAATTTGATTTATTTTGATTTAATTGAATAAAAAATCAAAATAAATGATAAAAGTAATAAAAAAATAGGTGGAAAAGCTCAGGGGTCATGGGTCCTATTAGAAACATGTTTCAAGCAAGAAAACATGGGCCCCTTTGGAAAATATTCAAATTTGATCAATGTTGACTTTTGACAATTTTCCAAAAATTGCCAGCTTTGACAATGCAAAAGTCTCTCAATTTTGACCCTAGGAGGATGTTCTTGAACTTTTTAGAAATCTTAGGATGTCCCCTAAGTAACCCTTTTGGTCTCATCTCAATTGAGTCTTCCATGTTCATGTATGAAGCTTTGATCCAAAAGGTGTTTTTGTTGACTTTTCAAAAGGACCTATAATGTCAAAATTCATATCTTTTTATGAGTGCATATTTTGAACTTGTGAGATGAAGACGAATTGTAGGGAATTTCATCTTCTTAAAAATGAGATTTGGATGGAAAATTTCTTATAAAGCATGAAAAAGTTATGCTTGGTCAAAGTTGGGTTGACTTTTCCTACAAAACCCTAATTTAGCAACTTTTGGGTTTTGATGAATTTAGAGCATTCCTTGAGGAATCATGATCGACCCTTGATCAAATGATGGAAATTACTTCAAAATGTTGATGTTGACCAAAAATCTTAAGGTTTGACTGTATGTGGGCCACAGTTGACTTTTGACCTAATATAGACGATTCTCAAGCATCTGAGCAGTTGGCTGAGCAAACTTCTTATACAAGGCTTGAAACTTTGCATGGTTGATCTTGGGAACATATTAGGACCTTGGGAACCATTTGAGTCCATTGTAGTTCACACATCTTGATGAAAAAGGAAACCCTAATTTGAGGTATACTGCCTTAGGAGAGAGTTTGTCTGGTCAACTCTTGGACTTCCTTGAGCAACTTAGGGACCTCAATTGACATTTGTTGAGTAAAATGAGAGGGAAAATTTTAGGGTACAACATGATTCATGGTGGAGGTGACAAATCATGCCCCATGGATCCAAGGGCGTCCCAATAAACAAGAGTGAGCCGACCAGATTTCCATCACATAGAAAGTGGACTCAAAAATCTGTGAACCCAGCTTGATCGGGAGGTATACCTCTCCATGCACCATTCTCTTTGATCCGTCAAAGGATTGAACTATGATATTCCTGGGATTCATCATAACCCCTTCATGATCTAGTCGATCAAGAGCACCCTTTAGCAGCAGATTAAGGGAAGATCCCGTACCAATTAACACATGAGCCAACGTAGTACCCCTACATTCAATGGAGACACACAGGGACCTATTGTGATTCCTCCCCTCTGGAGTCAAGTCAGCATCATAGAAACCCAAACCATTATCGGTTGTCACACTAGCAATGTAGCATCCAAACTGATCAGCCGAAATTTCTTACGGCAAATGAGCAGTCTTTAAGAATTTTACTAAAACTTGTGCATGGGCTTCAGAACATAACAACAAAGATACCATGGAAATTTTAAACGGGGTTTTCCCCAACTGTTCCATAATTTTCTAATCACTCCTGCGAATAATCTTCAGAACCTCTTCGAAGTCCTTTCCAGAGGTATCTTTGACCGAAGCTTCCTTTGGCGCGTCCGTCCAGGCAGGCTCTATAACTAGCTCTTTACCCCGAGCCTCATCAACTGTCTTGGTAACCGTAACTTGAGTAGGCAGAGAGATTTCGAGGGAGAAAATCATTTTGCTTCTTGTAATATTGCTATTCCCCGTAATATTGAAAATAATGGGACCAACTTCTTTATTATCTTCATCGAACAACTCTTGCTTGACAGCATGGTAATAGCCATCAGACCCATAATTCCACGGAATAGCCTTCTATGAGGAATATGGGATAGGCCCAGGTGTTGTAATAACCAAAGGAGTAACTTTCAGATTGGCGGTAATCCTTATAGGACCTTTGGAAGGGATCCTAAAAGGAGTACCAGAGATAACAGATAAATCTTTGAACAAATTCAAAATCTTCTCAATCAAAATCACGTGTTCATCAATCAGACGTTGAACACCTTCCTTCACTAACCCGCAATGGTTGGGTTGGACTGTGCAGGAATAACATCCTTCAACACATCTCAGAAATAAACCGGCCTGTAACTGATTATTCTTGATTGTAGAGAGGGGAGTAACCATATCATTAACAAAGGTAATATACAACATATCTTCAATAACACTTATGCCCTTGTCATGCTTGGGCATTGGTGTGATAATTACGTTTGGGGTCTCCAGAGGATCAAACTCAATTTATTTATTATTGATCATGTCCTGAATCTTTCTCTTCAGAGCCAACAATTGTTAGTGTTATGACCAAGACTGTTTGAATGATAAGCACGCCTCGCGTTTGGATTATACTTTGGAGAGGAGGTGTTGAGATTTAGAGGAGGATCTCGCAGTGAAATGAGTTCAGCTTTCAACAAATGTTGTAACGCATGAGATAAAGACATGCCAATGTTGGTAAACTTCCTCGGTGGAGCATCTAGCCTTTGTCGATTAACCTGTTGTTGTTGTTGAACAAGCTCCTGATTGGAAATCAACACCACTCTCACACACTGATGGCAATTACTTTTACTACAGCTCTTGTGGCCATGGATAACATTGACCTCCTTTTTACCTCCAAATGGATTCTTCACAGCATTCTAAGATGTAGTCATGAGGATCTTCCTACTTTTAATGCCACTTTCAATTATTTCCCCAATCAAAATCATCTGCGTAAACACAAGACGAAGAGCTTCCAATTAGCAGATTAAAGAACGGGCCTGTCGGAGTGCCCATGAACATATCCACCATTTCCCGATCAGTCAAGGGAGGTTTCACCCTTCCATCCAAGTTCCTCCTTTTCTGTGAATATTCCTTGAACCCTTCATTAGAGGCCATGGACATATTCTACAATTGTACTCGAGTTGGTGTCAAGTCAGCGTTATATTGATACTGCTTATAGAAAGCAGAAACCAAGTCATCCCATGTATGAATATTGGTTCCTTCCAGCTGATAGAACCATTCTAGTTGAGTTCCAGCCAAACTTTCTTGGAAGAAATGGACCCATAACTCCCGGTCAGCAGTGTGAGGTTGTATCTTCCTAACATACGACCTTAAATAGAGTTTAGGACAAGAAACTCCATCGTACTTAGAAAAGACAAGGACTTTGAAGTTAGGTGGGATGACCACCCCTGGAACCAGACCTAATTCACCAAAATCCAATCCAGTTACCTTCTGGACTTCCATAGCCTTGAGATTGTCCTCCAACTGCTTATATTTGTCATCCGCAGGAGGATACTGTTCGTCAGAAAAGTCTTCATCTTCAGGAGTATTCTCATAAACCTAATTGTTCCTGCCTTCATTCTTGATTCTTCTACTATATTCATCATGGTTGTAATCTTCTTTAGAGGAGATACTTCCACTTGGACGGGTTGAGCAGGACCTTTGAACCTTCTCCCCATATTTAGGACATCAGTCGATTTCTTGGTCTTCTTTTTCTTGGCGACGAGCACCAACAACTCTTTTTGTCCTTGTGCCAGATTCATGAGATTTTCTTGGAATTGTGCATGTTGAGCCTGAAGATCCTTGACAGTTTGTTCGAGGGCCATGTTTCTGCTGAAATAAACACAAGAATATAGCTATTACTCCTGACTAAAGGAGATCAGAAAGATGTCTTCTGCCTTCCAATTATCAAGTCCATCACCAATGGTAGGGAACATCCAACTGTTGAAGTCACAATCGTTGTCTGCATCCTATATATTGACCCCATTTTTGGTGATACAAAACATAGGTCTTCTAGCAGGAGCGTGAAGAACAACCCTCTAACCTTCTGCAGTAAAGCCCAGACCAAAATCGTTAGATTTATAAGGGATGTTAGGAAGATGACCCCAAATTGTACTACCACCTTCTTCAACAGCAGCCTTAGTGTATTTCAATGAGGCCATCTTGCATGGAGTTTTGGTGATCTTCGTAATGGCAGAAATGTCTTCAACAGCAGCAAGAGAAATCACTTCAAAGGTTTAACAGGGTGTTTCAATAAATTCTCCATCCATCTCTACGTATCAGAACAAATTGATATGGCCGACCATATATTCCTCTTCTCCATAAACAATAACAACTTTTCCTTTTACCAGTTACTTGAGCTTCTGATGCATGGTGGAGGTGACAACGCCTGCCCCATGGATCCAATGGCATCCCAATGAACAAGAGTAAGCCGACCAGATTTCCATCACATAGAAAGTGGACTAAAAAATCTGTGAACCCAGCTTGATCGAGAGGTATACCTCTCCATGCACCATTCTCTTTGATCCGTCAAAGGCTCGAACTATGATATTGCTGGGCTTCATCATAACCCCTTCATAATCTAGTCGATCAAGAGCACCCTTTAGCAGCAGATTAAGGGAAGATCCAGTATCAATTAACATATGGGCCAACGTAGTTCCCCTACATTCAATGGAGACATACAGGGACCTATTGTGATTCCTCCCCTCTGGAGTCAAGTCAGCATCGGAGAAACCCAAACCATTATCGGTTGTCAGACTAGCCACGTAGCATCCAAATTGATCAGCCGAAATTTCTTACATCACATGAGAAGTCTTTAAGAATTTTACTAAAACCTGCGCATGGGCTTCAGAATATAACAACAAAGATAACATGGAAATTTTAGACGGGGTTTTCCCCAACTGTTCCATAATTTTATAATCAGTGCTGCGAATAATCTTCAAAACCTCTTCGAAGTCCTTTCCAGAGGTATCTTTGACCGAAGCTTCCTTTGGCGCCTCCGTCCAGGCAGGCTCTATAGCTAGCTCTTTACCCCGAGCCTCATCAACTGTATTGGTAACTGTAACTTGAGTAGGCAGAGAGATTTCGAGGGAGAAAATCATTCTGCTTCTTGTAATATTGCTAGTCCCCGTAATATTGAAAATATTGGGACCAACTTCTTTATTATCTTCATCGAACAACTCTTGCTTGACAGCATGGTAATAGCTATCAGACCCATAATTCCACGGAATAGCCTTCTATGAGGAATATGGGATAGGCCCAGTTGTTGTAATAACCAAAGGAGTAACTTTCAGATTGGCGGTAATCCTTATAGGACCTTTGGAAGGGATCCTAAAAGGAGTACCAGAGATAACAGATAAATCTTTGAACAAATTCAAAATCTTCTCAATCAAAATCACGTGTTCATCAATCAGACGTTGAACACCTTCCTTCCCTAATCCGCAACTGTTGGGTTGGACTGTGCAGCAATAACATCCTTCAACATATATCAGAAATAAACCGGCCTGTAACTTATTATTCTTAATTGTAGAGAGGGGAGTAACCATATCATTAACAAAGGTAATATACAACACATCTTCAATAACACTTATGCCCTTGTCATGCTTGGGCATTGGTGTGATAATTACGTTTGGGGTCTCCAAAGGATCAAACTCAATTTCTTTATTATCGATCATGTCCTGAATCTTTCTCTTCAGAGCCAACAATTGTTGGTGTTATGACCAAGACTGTTTGAATGATAAGCACGCCTCGCGTTTGGATTATACTTTGGAGAGGAGGTGTTAAGATTTAGAGGAGGATCTCGCAGTGAAATGAGTTCAGCTTTCAAAAAATGTTGTAACGCATGAGATAAAGACATGCCAATGTTGGTAAACTTCCTCGGTGGAGCATCTAGCCTTTTTCGATTAAACTTCTGTTGTTGTTGAACAAGCGCCTGATTGGAAATCAACACCACTCCCACACACTGATGGCAATTACTTTTACTACAGCTCTTGTGTCCATGGATAACATTGACCTCCTTTTTACCTCCAAATGGATTCTTCACAACATTCTAAGATGTAGTCATGGGGATCTTCCTACTTTTAATGCCACTTTCAATTCTTTCCCCAATCAAAATCATCTGCGTAAACACAAGACAAAGAGCTTCCAATTAGAAGATTAAAGAATGGGCCTGCCAGAGTGCCCATGAACATATCCACCATTTCACGATCAGTCAAGGGAGCTTGCACCCTTCCAGCCAAGTCCCTCCTTTTCTGTGAATATTCCTTGAACCCTTCATTAGAGGCCATGGACATATTCTACAATTGTACTCGAGTTGGTGTCAAGTCAGCGGTATATTGATACTGCTTATAGAAAGCAGAAACCAAGTCATCCCATGTATGAATATTGGTTCCTTCCAGCTGATAGAACCATTCCAGTTGAGTTCCAGCCAAACTTTCTTAGAAGAAATGGACCCATAACTCCCGGTCAGCAGTGTGAGGTTGTATCTTCCTAACATACGACCTTAAATAGAGTTTAGGACAAGAAACTCCATCGTACTTAGCAAAGACAGGGACTTTGAAGTTAGGTGGGATTACCACCCCTTGAACCAGACCTAATTCACCAAAATCCAATCCAGTTACCTTCTGGACTTCCATAGCCTTGAGTTTGTCCTCCAACTGCTTATATTTGTCATCCGCAGGAGGATACTGTTCGTCAGAAAAGTCTTCATCTTCAAGAGTATTCTCATAACCCTAATTGTTCCTGCCTTCATTCTTGATTCTTCTACTATATTCATCATGGTTGTAATCTTCTTCAGAGGAGATACTTCCACTTGGACGGGTTGAGCAGGACCTTTGAACCTTCTCCCCATATTTAGGACATCAGTCGGTTTCTTGGTCTTCTTTTTCTTGGCGACGAGCACCAACAACTCTTTTTGTCCTTGTGCCAGATTCATGAGATTTTCTTGGAATTGTGCATGTTGAGCCTGAAGATCCTTGACAGTTTGTTCGAGGGCCATGTTTCTGCTAAAATAAACACAAGAATATAGCTATTACTCCTGACTAAAGGAGATCGGAAAGATGTCTTCTGCCTTCCAATTATCCAGTCCATCACCAATGGTAGGGAACATCCAACTGTTGAAGTCACAATCGTTGTCTGCATCCTCTATATTGACCCCATTTTTGGTGATACAGAATAGAGGTCTTCTAGCAGGAGCGTGAAGAACAACCCTCTAACCTTCTGCAGTAAAGCCCAGACCAAAATCGTTAGATTTATAAGGGATGTTAGGAAGCTGACCCCAAATTGTACTACCACCTTCTTCAACAGCAGCCTTAGTGTATTTCAATGAGGCCATCTTGCACGGAGTTTTGGTGATCTTCGGAATGGCAGAAATGTCTTCAACAGCAACAAGAGAAATCACTTCAAAGGTTTAACAGGGTGTTTCAATAAATTCTCCATCCATCTCTACGTATCAGAACCAATTGAGATGGCTGACCATATATTCCTCTTCTCCATAAACAATAACAACTTTTCCTTTTACCAGTTACTTGAGCTTCTGATGCATGGTGGAGGTGACAACGCCTGCCCCATGGATCCAAGGGCGTCCCAATGAACAACAGTAAGCCGACCAGATTTCCATCACATAGAAAGTGGACTCAAAAATCTGTGAACCCAGCTTGATCGAGAGGTATACCTCTCCATGCACCATTCTCTTTGATCCATCAAAGGCTCGAACTATGATAATTCTGGGCTTCATCATAACCCCTTCATAATCTAGTCGATCAAGAGCACCCTTTAGCAGCAGATTAAGGTAAGATCCAGTATCAATTAACACATGGGCCAACGTAGTTCCCCTACATTCAATGGAGACATACAGGGACCTATTGTGATTCCTCCCCTCTGGAGTCAAGTCAGCATCGGAGAAACCCAAACCATTATCGGTTGTCAGACTAGACACGTAGCATCCAAATTAATCAGCCGAAATTTCTTACATCACATGAGAAGTCTTTAAGAATTTTACTAAAACCTGCGCACGGGCTTTAGAATATAACAACAAAGATAACATGGAAATTTTAGAAGGGGTTTTCCCCAGCTGTTCCATAATTTTATAATCAGTGCTGCGAATAATCTTCAGAACCTCTTCCAAGTCCTTTCCAGAGGTATCTTTGACCGAAGCTTCCTTTGGGGCCTCCGTCCAGGCAGGCTCTATAGCTAGCTCTTTACCCCGAGCCTCATCAACTGTCTTGGTAACCGTAACTTGAGTAGGAAGAGAGATTTCGAGGGAGAAAATCATTCTACTTCTTGTAATATTGCTAGTCCCCGTAATATTGAAAATAATGGGACCAACTTCTTTATTATCTTCATCGAACAACTCTTGCTTGACAGCATGGTAATAGCCATCAGACCCATAATTCCACAGAATAGCCTTCTATGAGGAATATGGGATAGGCCCAGGTGTTGTAATAACCAAAGGAGTAACTTTCAGATTGGCGGTAGTCCTTATAGGACCTTTGGAAAGGATCCCAAAAGGAGTACTAGAGATAACAGATAAACCTTTGAAGAAATTCGAAATCTTCTCAATCAAAATCATGTGTTCATCCATCAGACGTTGAACACCTTCCTTCACTAACCCACAGCTGTTGGGTTGGACTATGCAGCAATAACATCCTTCAACACATCTCAGAAATAAACCGGCCTGTAACTGATTATTCTTGATTGTAGAGAGGGGAGTAACCATATCATTAACAAAGGTAATATACAACACATCTTCAATAACACTTATGCCCTTGTCATGCTTGGGCATTGGTGTGATAATTACGTTTGGGGTCTCCAGAGGATCAAACTCAATTTCGTTATTATCGATCATGTCGTAAATCTTTCTCTTCAGAGCCAACAATTGTTGGTGTCATGACCAAGACTGTTTGAATGATAAGCACGCCTCGCGTTTGGATTATACTTTGGAGAGGAGGTGTTGAGATTTAGAGGAGGATCTCGCAGTGAAATGAGTTCAGCTTTCAACAAATGTTGTAACGCATGAGATAAAGACATGCCAATTTTGGTAAACTTCATCGGCGGAGCATCTAGCCTTTGTCGATTAACCTGCTGTTGTTGTTGAACAAGCGCCAGATTGGAAATCATCACTGCTCCCACACACTGATGGCAATTACTTTTACTACGGCTCTTGTAGCCATGGATAACATTGACCTCCTTTTTACCTCCAAATGTCTTCTTCACAGCATTCTAAGATGTAGCCATGGGGATCTTCCTATATTTAATGCCACTTTCAATTATTTCCCCAATCAAAATCATATGCGTAAACACAAGACAAAGAGCTTCCAATTAGAAGATTAAAGAATGGACCTGTCAGAGTGCCCATGAACATATCCACCATTTCCCGGTCATTCAAGCGAGGTTGCACCCTTCTAGTCAAGTCCCTCCATTTCTGTGAATATTCCTTGAACCCTTCATTAGAGCCCATGGACATATTCTACAATTTCACTCGAGTTGGTGCCAAGTCAGCGTTATATTGATATTGCTTATAGAAAGCAACAACCAAGTCTCCCCATGTATGAATATTGGTTCCCTCCAGCTGATAAAACCATTTCAGTTGAGTTCCAGCCAAAATTTCTTAGAAGAAATGGATCCATAACTTTCGGTCAGCAGTGTGAGGTTGTATCTTCCTAACATACGACCTTAAATAGAGTTTAGGATAAGAGACTCCATCGTACTTAGCAAAGACATGGACCTTGAAATTAGGTGGGATGACCACCCCTGGAACCATACCTAATTCACCAAAATCCAATCCAGGTACCTTCTGGTCTTCCATAGCCTTGAGTTTGTCCTCCAACTGCTTATATCTGTCATTCGCAGGAGGATATTGTTCGTCACAAAAGTCTTCATCTTCAAGAGTATTCTCATAACCCTAATTGTTCCTGCCTTCATTCTTGATGCTTCTACTATCTTCATCATGGTTGTAAACTTCTTCAGAGGAGATATCTTCCACTTGGACGGGTTGAGCAGGACCTTTGAAACTTCTCCCCATATTGAGGACATCAGTCGGTTTCTTGGTCTTCTTTTTCTTGGCGACGAGCGCCAACAACTCTTTTTGTCCTTGTGCCAGATTCATGAGATTTTCTTGGAATTGTGCATGTTGAGCCTGAAGATCCTGGACAGTTTGTTCGAGGGCCATTTTTTTGCTGAAATAAACACAAAAATATAGCTATTAGTCATGACTAAAGGAGATCAGAAAGATGTCTTCTGCCTTCCAATCATCCAGCCCATCACCAATGGTAGGGAACATACAACTGTTGAAGTCACAATCACTGTGTGCATCCTCTACATTGACCCCATTTTTGTTGATACGGAACAGAGGTCTCCTACCAGAAGTGTGAAGAACAACCCTCTGACCTTCTGCAGTAAAGCCCAGACCAAAATTGTTAGATTTATAAGGGATGTTAGGAAGCTGGCCCCAAATTGTACTACCACCTTCTTCAACAGCAACCTTAGTGTATTTCAATGAGGCCATCTTGTGTGGAGTTTTGGTGATCTTCGGAATGGCAGAAACGTCTTCAACAGCAGCAAAAGAAATCACTTCAAAGGTTTGACAGGGTGTTTCAATAAATTCTCTGTCCATCTCTACGTATCAGAACGAATTGAGATGGCTGACCATATATTCCTCTTCTCCATAAACAGTAACAACTTTTCCTTTTACCAGATACTTGAGCTTCTGATGCATGGTGGAGGTGACAACGCCTGCCCCATGGATCCAAGGGCGTCCCAATAAACAAGAGTAAGCCGACCGGATTTCCATCACATAGAAAATGGACTCAAAAATTTGTGAACCCAGCTTGATCGGGAGGTATACCTCTCCATGCACCATTCTCTTTGATCCGTCAAAGGCTCGAACTATGATATTGCTGGGTTTCATCATAACCCTTCATAATCTAGTCGATCAAGAGCACCCTATAGCAGCAGATTAAGGGAAGATCCAGTATCAATTAACACATGGGCCAACGTAGTTCCCCTACATTCAATGGAGACATATAGGGACCTATTGCAATTCCTCCCCTCTGGAGTCAAGTCAGCATTGGAGAAACCCAAACCATTATCGGTTGTCATACTAGCCATGTAGGATCCAAATTGATCAGCCGAAATTTCTTACGTCACATGAGCAGTCTTTAAGAATTTTACTAAAACCTGTGCATGGGCTTTAGAATATAACAACAGAGATAAAATGGAAATTTTAGACGGTGTTTGCCCCAACTGTTCCATAATTTTATAATCACTCATGCGAATAATCTTCAGAACCTCTTCCAAGTCCTTTCAAGAGGTATCTTTTACCGAAGCTTCCTTTGGCGCCTCCGTCCGGGCAGGTTCTATCACTAGCTCTTTACCCCGAGCCTTATCAACTGTCTTGGTAACCGTAACTTGAGCAGGCTGAGAGATTTTGAGGGAGAAAATCCTTCTGCTTCTTGTAATTTTTCTAGTCCCCGTAATATTGACAATACTGGGACCAACTTCTTCATTATCTTCATCGAACAACTCTTGCTTGACGCCATGGTAATAGCCATCAAACCCATAAGTCCACGGAATAGCCTTCTCTGAGGAATATGGGATAGGCACAGGTGTTGTAATAACCAAAGGAGTAGCTTTCAGATTGGCGGTAATCCTTATAGGACCTTTGGAAGGGATCCTAAAAGGAGTACCAGAGATAACAGATAAATCTTGGCACAAATTCGAAATCTTCTCAATCAAAATCACGTGTTCATCCATCAGAAGTTGAACACCTTCCTTCAGCAACCCATAGTCGTTGGGTTGGACTTTGCAGCAATAACATCCATCAATACATCTTGGAAATAATCCGGCCTGTAACAGATTATTCTTGATTGTAGAGAGGGGAGTAACCATATCATTAACAAAGGTAATATACAACACATCTTCAATAACACTTATGCCCTTGTCATGCTTGGGCATTGGTGCGATAATTACGTTTAGGGTCTGTTGTACCCCAAAATTTTCCCTCCCATATTCTTCAAGATTTGCAGAGAGCATGCTTCAAAATCTCCCCAAGGGTTGCACAGTTCAAGGACCTCCTAACAGTCAAAAACTAGGGTTTTGGTTCTGTCAAAGAAATTGAAGTTTCCAAGGGCCCAATCAAGTCCCACATGCCTACGAACATGGTCAAGCATCCTCATGCCAAGTTTCAAGACTTACAACACAAAATTGCACAGTTAAATGCCTTAATTGCTCAACAGTCAACTGCAGGGGCAAAATGGTCATTTGACAGTCAAAAGTTCAAATTTTTGGTCAACATCTTATTTTGAAGCCACAAACACCATTTGATCAATTCTTGATCATTATTTTTAAGGTATGGCTCAAAAAGTCTCAAGATGCAAAAGTTTCCATATTTGAATAGTTAAAAAAGTCAACTGTAACTTGACCAAGGCATAACTTCCACATGGTTCATCATAAAAATTCCATCCAAAGCTCATTTTGAAGAGAATGACATTTCCTACAACTCCTCTTCACACTTCAAGTCCAAGAAATGCTCTCACAAAAAGTTATCAATTTCAACATTATAGGTCATTTTCAAAAGTCAACAAAAAGGGACTTTAAGTCAAAGCCCATAACTTGAGATTGGTAAGTCAAAATGACATGGGACCAAAGGCATTGGTTAGAGGACTTTAAGACCTTTCCAAAATGTCCAAGAACATGATCAAAGCTTAAACATTGAGCAAGATATGCCTTGTGGAAGTTGGGAAATTTTTGGGAATTTTGAAAAGTCAACTTTACTTCAAATGCCATAAAATTGCTAATGGGCCACATTTTCTTCCAAGAATCATCATCCAAAGGTTATGCACGACCATTTGGCCCAAAGGGAAATTATTTCATCATTTTTTATTATTTATTTGAATTTTTAATCACTATTAATTCATTTAATGAAATAAAATATGACAAAAATAGAAAACCATGTTTTTTAATCCCTTTTTGCAGCATATTCTCTCCAATAAAACCTCAAGATTCGTGCACACCCAATTTGGAAAGGTTTGGCCATGATTGGTACCAAAAACACATGGAAAAGATTTGAAAATATTTCATTAAAGATCAAATATTTGATTCATCAAAACATTGATCTATTGGCTCAAATTTCTACCCTAATCCATTGGCATACATAAGGAGATGATAACCCTAATCCTCACAACCTAGAAGCTGCGCTCAAACCTAAGAACAAACTTTGCAATTTTTGTCAAAAGTTCCAAAACTGATTTCACACATAGAGCGTGATTCAAAGCTTCTAACCAATTCCAAAAGCTTTCTGAGGCATCACTGAACCTAACTGAATCATTTTCCACGCTTCTAACGCAAAGAATTGGTAACATGATGCCGTCCTGTTCTTAACATTTGTCAAATTCGTGTTTCAATTTATACGCATCCTCATTGCATTTTTTCTGTTGATTTATACTAATTGAATCATTTTGAAGCTAACTATGCCATTCAATTGAGTTTTCATGCCCTATACATGAATCTACCATGGAAGCTTTCTAGGTTTTCAAAGCTCTTAAATTGGGGACTTTTGCATATGGTAAAATCAGACCATGAGACTTATACCATTGAAATCGTGACGTTCCAAGGAATCTAAAACATCCATCGCGCCTTTTTTATATTTGTTTAATTCCTATTCGCTATTTTTTTGTATTTCAGATTGTGGGGGTTTAAAACCCCCGCTATCTAGTTTGTTTTTCAGGCAAAAATGAAGAACAAGTAGGGAAGACGATGCGTGGAAGAAAACCATTGGTGGATTCAAACATTGGCGCCTTTTGTTGATTATCCAGCATAACGTTTTTTCTCTCTCTTATTATTCATTGCCCATTAAGCATACAACCAAACGCGCTGGTTCAGTTGGTGGGCAACGTGGACAATAGGTATTGGGACCTGGGTTCGATTCCCAGGTCCCCCATATTTCTCAATGAATTTTGTTTTAACTTGATTCCATGCAGTGTACGCCCAGGGGTTCACTATACACCCACTACTAAAGCGTGCCAAATGTCCTGGAAGATGAATCTGAAGGTCAGGATGGTAGGTCCAGAGAATACCCCAGTCAACGCGCATGCACGTGGCCAGATAAGTCAAAAGAGGCCTCCAATAAATGGGCCAGATTGCTGGACAATACCTCCAAAATTTGGGTCAACACCCCCCATTGGTTTGCCCTTTTATTTTCTTTCTTTTCATTATTTTATTTTTTGTTTTATTTATTTTTCACCAAAATTAATTTCTATAAAAAATAACAAAAAATCAGAAAGACAAAAAATATAAATATATTTTATTTAAATGTTTTTTTTGTAAATAAATTTTATTAATTAATTTAGTTTTAATTCTAGGTTTAATTTCAATATTTTTTTAATAAGCTAAAAAATGTAGAATTAGGGTTTTAAATACTTTTATTCTTTTTCTTTTCTTTTACCATTATTAAATATTAATTATTTTTATAAATAAATTGCCATGTAAATAATTAATTTAAACTAGGTCTAATTTAAACATTTTCTTAATAAATAAAAAAACAATTTAGAATTAGGGTTAATTAACTTTTCTTTTTAATTCCAATTTAATTTTCTTACTAAAATCCATAGATACAAAAAAACTCAAAAATAATTTCCTTTTCTCATTTAACTTAATTAATTTATTAATTGTAATTTAATTTCCTTAAAAGGGTCCAACGCCCTCGCATTCGATCATAATTCTATTTCGCGCGCTTATGTTATTTCCTTTTTATAAATTTCATGTAATTATCTCAAAGCCATGTAATAAATTAATTAGGATATTTATCTTTCCGCAATTTGTTTTATTTCAAATCGGGTCTTGGACTAATTTGGCGATGTAGACCCGCGCCTTTGTAATAGCGTAGGACTCTTTTAATTCCGCATCTTTTAACTATTAATAATTTGCATGAAAGAATGAATGCCAAAAATAAAAACAAAGCGTAGATCACCAATACATGACAAGACAAAAATATCTGAAAACGACACACAAATCACACACCACCCCTAGGGTACGCCTCACTGTTGCCTTGCCCCTCGAAAGGTGGTCGTCGAGTAGAGGATGTTTTAGTAAGTCCTCATGTCCATGAACATGGCATGAGGGTAGCTTCTAAGGTATCTTCCTATTGCTCCGGTGATCACCATGTCCCGAACCCTCGAATTGACCCGAACACCTCCAACGGTGGTGCTACCTACCTCTCAATGGTGGGATGGCACTACTTTAAGGACATTTACACAGACGAATTCCTTAGGGTAGGTAGAGAACTCGTAGATACTTGCTCTAATTTCAAAACAAATCAAAAAATACTTTTCACACCGACACTTTTCAAAAAGCTTTCGAAAGCAACTTTTCAAACACTCTTGAGGACGGATACAAGAGTCAAACTGAAATTTTCAAAGAAACTTTTTTTTAAAACCCACAGTTGAAAAGCAAACAAACAATTTTGAAAACACAAATGAGCAAGTATCTAAGAGCCCATGGATAATCATGGATAGAAAGGGTGCTAACACCTCCCCTTTCTATAAATCTACCTCCCGAACCGAGAGCAATCTCTATAAGGAATTTTTCTGTGCTTTTGTCCTTTCCATTTGGAGAAAATAAAAGACGGTGGCGACTCTTGCTTCCGCGACATTTCGCGAACTAGCGTTAAACAGTCAGTTCCAGATCCACCGATCACAGAACTGGCGACTCTGCTGGGGACTTAACTTAAAGTGAGGTGTACCTTAGGACTAAGATCACTGTGTTTTCAATTGCTTTGACTTGTTTGCTTTAAATTGTGGGACTGTCTTGGGAGTTCTATAGATCCTAACCCGGATCTGGGGATACCTTCTTAGAAAGTAGCAACAAGGCTGTGAGGGAACTGTGCGGGGTATACCGACATGGTTGAAACAGTCTGCTACGTTGATGTGGCACTTTGGTGTGTACCGGTAACCCTTGAGTCTAGTCAAGGAGAGTACGGGGCCTCCGCGTGGTGTCGTGAAGCATCAACTGACCTTAGAAACCTTAATTGAACTATCTTGGCCTCTTTAGGGTAGTGAGATAACTGACTTTGGTGAAGTCCGAGGTTGGTTGATACTCGATACTACACTCAATTGAGGGTTGCTTTCCTGGAATATTTCAGTCGCCAGTTCAGTGGCTAAATCGAAACGATGAACAATGAAAGCAATCCAGTGATATTGGGACCCTTAGAACCCGGTTACTTCTATTAGGATAGGTTGAGCCCACCAACTTCAAGAGGGTAATACCCAGACCCCATGCTGGCCTAAACTCTAAGGGCTTGTCTTGTGTGACTTATGTGCCTTACATGTTTTCCTTTGTAAATATCTGTGGTGTGTTTAATCATAGCATGATGACATCATCCAGCATCATATGCATTGACTAACCATTTCAGGGGTTCGAATCTTCATCTTTGTTCTTGTTTTGTAGGACACGGAAACTGTTCGCAGAAAGACAATTCAAATCAGCCTTGTAAGGATCCCTCCTCAGCTTAAGGAGCTTATATCCAGGATTCCCGAGAGCTCTTCATTCAGTGAAAGACATGGAAGACTCATCAGCTTGGTCAATACCAACATTGAGGAAGATATGATAAAGGTCCTGTTCCAGTTCTTTGACCCTCTGCATCACTATTTCACTTTCCTGGATTATCAGCTGGTACCTACATTGGAGGAGTTCTCCCGGCTTCTGAAGATCCCTATCCTTGATCAACTACCCTACAACGGTACAGAAAAGGAACCCAAGCTTGAAGAGATTGCTAAAGCCTTACACCTACAATCATCTGACCTCAAGGGACATTGGGAGGTTAGAAGTGGCATCAAAGGGTTCTTAGCCAGGTTTCTGTTTGAAAAGGCCCAGGAATGTTGGAACTCCCTTGACTTACAAGCTTTTGAAGAAGTTGTGGCCCTCCTTGTCTATGGTTTGGTGTTGTTCCCTAACCCAGATCAGCTTATAGATATCAGTGCTGTCCAGATCTTCATGTCCAAGAATCCTATACCTACGTTGCTGGGGGACATCCTTCACTCATGTTACACTCGAACCATGAGAAAAAGAGGTGTCCTTATGTGCTGCACTCCTCTCCTGGGAAGGTGGTTTATTTCGCACCTTCCACAATCAGTTTTGAAGAACGAGCGGGGTTTGAGATGGTCATAACGGTTGATGACTCTTACACATGCAGATATACATTGGTGCCCTCGGTCCAGAGAGGATGTCACTATCATTGATCGTTGCGGGGAGTACCCTAATGTTCCTTTACTTGGAATCAGAGGAGGTATTACTTACAACCCATGCCTGGCTTGGAGACAGTTTGGTTATGCTCGGAGGGATGGCCCTCATGACATGTTAATTCCTGACATAGTTTTTGACTTCGACAACGATGAACAAGGATTTCGCCAGAGATTTATCAGAGCTTGGAGGATGCCCAGTAAGATAGACAGTAAGACACTGGGGCACAGGAATTCCATCCCATTGGAGCCTTATCTCAAATGGGTACGAGCCCGCTCCCAGAAGTTAATAATGCCTTATCCTCATGTGCTCCCTGTGATCAAAGAGCCAGTCTTGGAAGGAGAGGTGTCCTACACCATTCAACATCCTGACATGCCCACATCCTGGGAAGAGATGCAGAAGAGCTGGATCCAGCTTAAGGAAGAACGGAATTCTCTTGAGACCAGTCTACATGCTAGTGAAAAGAAGGTCTTGGAGCTCACCCGCCTATTGCATGAGGAGAGGAATCTCAACACCTACATAGCTCCAAAGAGGATGCGTAGTGTCTTTTGGGATTTATTTGCTTTGTAATATGTGCCCATGAGGCTTTGATGTACTGAACAATTATTTCCTTAATGATAACGTGTGTTCCTTTTTGTCTACAACAAATTTTAACTTTCGAACCCTTAAATGCATTGCATAAACACATATCATTCATCATGTGCATAGCAGGTTTTCTTCTTTTCAGGTTGCTTACTGTTCTTCGCTGTTTATTTCAGCATCATGAATCCTGACTCATCATCAATCGAGATGTCTATCAAGGCTCTTCAAGCGCAGAACGCGCAATTTCAGGAACTGGTCATGGGTTTGGCTCAGGGCCAAGAAGAGCTGAAGGCTTTGCTCCTGAAGAAGGAGAAGAAGAAGAAGAAGAGAACTGTTCTTTTCAACTCGGGCCGAAGGTTTGGCAACACTCTGCAGGATGAAGAGGCTGATTCTTCTATAGGAAAGAGCAGTCCCCAAGGGGGAAAAGGTCCTAGTCCAGTAGTCTCTGACAATGAGACTGACTTTAATGAGGAACAATATCCTCCTGCTGAAGACCGGTACAAGCAGTTGGAGGACAGACTGAATGCTATGGAGATCCAACAAGTGCCTGGGCTGGATTTCGGAGACTTGGGCTTATCTACTGGTGTGATCATTCCTCACAAGTTTAAGGCACCATCTTTCACCAAGTATGACGGGGCGTCTTGTCCCAAGCTACACCTCAGATCTTACGTGCGGAAGATTCAACCGTACACTGTGGATAAGAATTTGTGGATCCACTTCTTCCAGGAGAGTCTTTCAGGGACTCATCTCGAATGGTTCTATCAGCTGGATGGGACCAAGGTTCGTAACTGGGAGGAGTTGGCTACTGCTTTTTACAAGCAGTATCAATATAATGCCGACCTTGCTCCTACACGTACCCAACTCCAGGGTATGTCGCTAGGATCAAGCGAAGGTTTTAAGGAGTATGCACAGAAGTGGAGGGATCTGGCTGGCAGGGTGCAGCCTCCGTTGACTGACCGGGAGTTGGTAGATATGTTCTTGGGGACCCTATCTGGGCCATTTTTCAATCATCTTATCGGGAACTCGTCTGCAGGGTTCACTGATCTTATTCTGACTGGAGAGAGAATAGAGGCTGGAATGAAGTCCGTCAAAATTCAGAAGAGTGCATCCGCAAGCTCTGAAAAGAAACCCTTTAAAAAAGAGGCCAGTGTTGTGTATGGGTCTAGAAGACAAGAGAAACCCGAGCGCCGCCAATCTGTCAACGCGGTGATGATTGCAAAGCCTGCTGCCGCTCCTCGGCAAACCAATCCACAAAGGGGTGAAAGACCCAGGAGAGAGTTTACCCGTTTGAGTATGACCCTGTCGCAAATCTTGCCGCAGTTGCTATCCACCAATTTGGTGACTGTTAGAGAGGCCCCGAAGATTGTGAATACGGCTTCCCCCAAGTACAATCCCAATACCCGCTGTGCTTATCACTCCGATATCCCTGGGCATTCCACTGATGACTGTTGGGCCTTAAGGAATAAGGTGCAAGACCTTATTGACACCAAAGAGATACAGTTTGAAGCGCCTGAGAGGCCAAATGTGGTGACTGCTCCTATACCCCAGCATGGAGTGAATGCCATTGATGAAGATGTATACGCCGTTTCTGTGAATGATGTAGCTACTCCCTTGATGACTGTTAAGAGGAATCTACTGCTGGCCGGTTTATTTCCGGGTTGTAGTGAAGGTTGCCTTTTCTGTGCTGTTTCCCTTTCTGGTTGTCCTTTGCTGAAGTTGGGCATCCAAAGCCTGATGGACAGCAAAGAGATTCTGTTCAAGAAGACTGCTGTTCAGTTTGTTCCGATGGAAGAAGTTTCTGTTGTTACAATCTTTAATAATCCGATCAAGGCTCTCCCAAGGAAGCCGGTTAAAATCATGACTGTCGCACCCATTGTTATTACTGTCCCGGGGCCTCTCCCCTATGAATCTGATAAGGCTGTCCCATGGCACTATGGGGCAGATGTGTATGTACATGGAATAAAACAAGAGTTCAACACTGGCACCAGCATCAGCAATATCACTGGTCCAGCAAAAGTTACCCGCAGTGGCAGGCTCTTCTCGCCTGACATTGCACCACCAACTATTCAAAGACCCCTCACTATAACACCTGCAAGTGTACCTGTTCCCAGTTCTGATCAAGTTGTTTCCCCTACTGCCGAGTCATCTAATGCTCGGGGCAAAGGGATTGAAGATGAGCCTGCCCGGATGGAGGCACCAAAATCTGTGAATGCTGAGGCCTCCCAACAAGAGATGGAGGAAATTATGAAGATAATCAAGAAGAGTGACTTTAATGTTGTTGAACAGCTGGGGCATACACCCTCCAAGATCTCCATGCTCTCCTTGCTACTGTGCTCAGAGGCCCATGCTAAGGCCCTGATTTCATTCCTCAAGACGGCCCATGTGCCACAGGAGACATCTGCAGTCCAGTTTACTGATTGCGTAGCCAATTTGACAGCGGACAATGGTTTGGGTTTCTCAGATGCTGACCTTACTGCTAAGGAAAAGGACCACAATGACGCCCTGCATGTCTCTATTGAATGCAGGGGCACTACTCTTGCGCATGTGCTGGTGGACACTGGTTCTTCCCTGAATGTGCTACCCAAGAAGGCCTTAGACCGTTTGGATTGTGAGGGCCTGGAGCTGAAACCTAGCAACATCATCGTCAGAGCCTTTGACGGTTCTAAGAGGATGGTTCATGGAGAGGTAGACATTCCTATTCGTGTGGGTTCTCAAGTATTCGACTCTACTTTCTATGTGATGGATATCCGTCCATCGTATTCTTGTCTACTGGGTCGACCTTGGATCCACAAAGCTGGGGCAGTGACCTCTACCCTGCACCAGAAGCTCAAGTATCCCGTCAGAGGGAAGATCGTCACTGTGCAGGGAGAGGAGGAGTATATGGTGAGCCATTTGAATTCCTTCAGGTATATTGAGATGGACGGGGAGTTTATTGAAACCCCCTTTCAACATTTCGAAGAGGTACCTCCAACATTGGCAGCAGCGAAAACAGTGGTCGAAGAGGATGTTCCTTTGAAGATGGCTTCCTTGAAGGATGCCCGGGCTATGACCAAGAAAGATGAATGTGCTAACTGGGGCAGGCTCCCCAATTTTACACCTAAAACTGACAAGTTTGGACTGGGTTTTACTGCAGAGGGTCAGAAGGCTGTACGCAAGGCAAAGACCAGAAGACCTCCTGTGCTCATTACCAATCCAGGAGTGAATGCTGTTGGGGATGAAGATGAAGTGGGAGAGTCAGAGTTCAATAGCTGGATCTACCCGAAGACTGATGGTGGATTGACCAATTGGACTGCTAAGGATCATACTCCTGTTACTTTTGTTACGCAGTAATAAACTCCTTTGTTTTGTTATTTGTAATAAACAATGATTTGAAACTCTATGGCCCGGTGTCTTACCCGGGGCACCGTGGCTTCATTTGTGAGGGTATATTAATTGTCATTTCATATATCATGAATAAAGATCTTGGACGTTTTCTCACATTTCAAATCTTATGCTCCTTTTCTTTCTTTCCTTTCTTTATATATTGCAAAACAGCTGTATTTACACACACTCACTCATACAGGTTTCAATCCACTCTGGATCTCACTGGTAACGACTCTGCTACTGCCAGTTATGAATTTGAAAATCCGATCAACTTAGCCGAAGACGAGGGTGAAGATGATTGCGAAGTGCCTGGCGAGCTTGCAAGACTGTTACTGCAGGAAGAGAGGACAATTCAACCACATGAAGAGCCGGTGGAAACAATAAATCTGGGTACTGAGACGGACAGGAAGGAGGTAAAGATTGGTGCCAACCTAGAGCTCAGCGTGAAGCAACGGTTGACTCAGATGTTACATGATTACATGGAAATCTTTTCCTGGTCCTACGAAGACATGCCCGGGTTGGATACCGACATTGTGGTCCATCATTTGCCTACCAAGGAAGACTGCCCTCCGGTTAAGCAAAAGGTCCGCCGTATGCGTCCAGAGATGTCTGAGAAGATCAAAGCCGAGGTTATGAAACAGTTTGACGCCGGGTTTCTTGCAGTGACTTCTTACCCTCAGTGGGTTGCTAATGTGGTGCCGGTACCTAAGAAAGATGGAAAGGTCGGAATGTGTGTCGATTACAGGGATCTGAAAGGGGCCAACCCCAAAGATGACTTCCCTCTACCTCACATTGATGTCCTTGTTGACAATACTGCTCAGCACAAGGTGTTCTCGTTCATGGATGGCTTTTCAGGCTATAATCAGATCAAGATGGCTCCGGAAGACATGGAAAAGACTACCTTTGTTACTCAGTGGGGCACCTTCTGCTACAAGGTCATGCCTTTTGGACTGAAGAACGCTGGGGCAACCTACCAACGTGCCATGGTTGCTTTATTTCATGACATGATCCATCATGAGATAGAAGTGTATGTTGACGATATGATCGCAAGGTCCCAGACTGAGGAAGAACACCTAGATCATCTGCAGAAATTGTTTGACCGACTGAAGTTGTACAAGCTGAGGTTGAACCCGAACAAGTGCACCTTCGGGGTAAGATCTGGAAAGTTGCTAGGCTTCGTTGTAAGCGATAAGGGTATTCAAGTGGACCCTGCCAAGGTTAAAGCCATTCAAGAGATGCCAGTTCCTAAGACAGAGAAAGAGGTCAGAGGCTTTCTAGGACGCCTGAATTACATTGCTCGGTTCATCTCACACCTAACTGCTACCTGTGAGCCAATCTTCAAGCTGCTGAAGAAGGATTAGGTAGTACGTTGGAATGATGAATGTCAGGCTGCTTTTGACAGAATCAAAGAGTATCTCCAAGAACCACCCATCCTTATGCCACCGGGTTAAGGGAGACCCCTGATATTATACCTGACAGTACTTGACAACTCAATGGGGTGTGTGTTGGGGCAGCATGACGAGTCTGGCCGAAACGAGCATGCCATTTATTACCTTAGCAAAAATTTTACCGACTGTGAGACCCGATACTCACTGCTCGAGAAAACTTGCTGCGTTTTGGTATGGGCTGCTCGCCGGCTGAGACAGTATATGCTGACTCACACTACCTTGTTGATCTCAAAGATGGATCCTATAAAGTACATATTTGAAAAGCCTGCTCTGTCTGGGAGAATAGCAAGATGTCAAATGATCTTGACAGAATACGACATTCAGTACACGACCCAGAAAGCCATCAAGGGAAGTGTATTGGCAGACCACTTGGCACATCAGGCAGTAGATGATTATCAGTCAATGAACTTCGAGTTTCCAGACGAGAGCATCATGATAGTGACTGATTGTGAAGTACCTGGACCAGATGAAGGACCCGAGGAAGGATCCTGATGGTCTATGCACTTTGACGGAGCCTCCAATGCTTTGGGTAACGGTATCGGAGCTGTAATCATATCCCCCCAAGGCACTCATACTCCACTCACTTCCCGGCTATGTTTCAACTGCACCAACAACATGGCGGAGTATGAGGCATGCATCATGGGTCTCCAGGCCGCGATCGACTTAAGGATCAAGTTTCTGAGTGTCTTCGGAGATTCCGCTCTCGTGATCAATTAGACCAAAGGAGAGTGGGATACGAAACATATGAACCTTATTCCTTACAGAGAATGTGTGTTGACATTGATCCCCCATTTCACAGAGATAACCTTTGAACACTTTCCGAGAGAGGAGAATCAGTTGGCGGACGCGTTAGCTACGATGTCTTCTATGTTCAAGGTCAAATGGGACAATGAGGCTCCCTAGGTCACTATCTGGAAACTGGAAGAACCGACATACTGTTGTGATCTCGAGACTGAATTGGTAACTAAGAAGCCTTGGTACCATGAGGTGAAGAGATACTTGGAAGCTCAGGAGTACCCTGAAGGTGCATCTGTCAATGATAAGAAGTTTCTGAGAAGATTCGCAGCGAAGTTCTTCCTTAGCAACGACACCCTGTATAAGCGAAACCATGATTCGACCCTACTGCATTGTGTGGACAAGACAGAAGCAGAAAGGATTATGGAAGAGCTACATGAAGGGACCTTCGGAACACATTCCAGTGGACACACTATGGCGAAGAAAATCCTTCGGGAAGGGTATTTCTGGTCCATAATGGAAGCTGACTGCTATCAACATTCTCGGACATGCCATAAATGCCAGATATATGCAGACAAGGTGCACGTTCCTCCAGTTCCTCTAAATGTTCTGACTGCGCCTTGGCCGTTTGCGATGTGGGGCATAGATATGATCGGTGAGATTAAACCTACAGCGTCTAATGGGCGTCGCTTTATCCTGGTAGCGATTGATTACTTCACGAAGTGGGTTGAAGCAGCATCCTACGCTATGGTAACCAAGACTGTTGTGGCACGGTTCATTCGGCATAATCTGATCTGTCGATACGGGGTCCCTGAAAGAATCATTACAGACAACGGTACCAATCTCAATAACAAGATGATCACTGAGCTCTGCGAGCAGTTTAAGATACAGCACCACAACTCTTCTCCTTACAGACCGAAGATGAATGGGGCTGTAGAAGCAGCAAATAAGAACATTAAGAAAATCGTGCAGAAGATGACAGTGACTTATAAAGATTGGCACGAGATGTTACCGTTCACTCTACATGGGTACCGTACCTCAGCCAGGACGTCAACCGGGGCAACTCCTTTCTCCTTGGTCTACGGTATGGAAGCAGTCTTACCGATCGAAGTGCAGATACCCTCTCTCCGGATAATGAAGGATGCAGACCTGAGCGAAGATGATTGGATCCAGACACGACTTGACCAATTAAATTTGATTGACGAAAAGAGACTTGCTGCTATTTGTCATGGTCAGACGTATCAAAAACGGATGATCAGGGCATTTAACAAAAAGGTCAGACCACAAGAATATCAAGTTGGTGATCTGGTAATCAAACGCATCATCCTGCCTCAGTGTGATCCAAGGGGCAAATGGACCCCTACGTATGAAGGGCCATTTATGGTTAAACATGTGTTCTCAGGAGGAGCCATGATTCTAACCAACATGGATGGTGACGACCTTCCTCACCCCGCCAATGCAGACATAGTAAAAAGATACTACGCATGAAAAAAAGACCCGCTAGGTTGACATACCTAGGCAAAAATTAGGGCTTCCCGGCGAACCAAAAGGGTTCGGGCAAAATGAAGGGATGAAATGAAAAAAATCTGTACACCCGGCAAGTCAAAAACCTGAAAAGGCGGCTTGGGCAAAAATGGGTATCCCGGTGGACTGAAAACCCGAAAGGGCAGTCCAGGCAAAAGTTAGGGATAAAGCGTAATATTATGTCTCGTTGGATCACTTTACATCCAGAACCTGGTATCTACATCAAGTTCAGACGGCATTGATCAATCAGCTTCATCCTCAACTAAGGTCATCAAGTGATGAGACGCTCGAAGATATAAGGGCGATAGCAGAGTTGGAACCCAGTGGGATCATTCTATTCACACAGCTGTTTATTTTCCTTTGTACAAATTTGTATAAACTCTTTTGTTCGGCGGTGTTCTCTTACTAGGACGTCAGCCTCTTGTACATAAACGCCTATTTTACAGGCAAATTCAAAAATCAATACAAAAAATCACTTTTCAGTTAAAATTGCCAATTGTTTTTCCTTTTCTGTTTTGTTTTGCGAAGAACGTCCAAGGTTCAATTTGTGATATATGCATTGACAATGATTTGCGAACTCATGAATATTTGCATACGAAACAAAGGATTAATTACAGGTAACATTAGAAACAGGGGCAATAAAGAGTTGTCTAAACGATCTAATTGTTCCGTCCACCAAGGTACCAAGGTGGGTTCAGCTGAAGAACATAGCCAGCATATCTTAATTCCCCAGAGAGTGAACCAGCAAGTCAATACACTCTCCCCAAGCAAAGTTATATTATCAGCCTTAAGGAAGTTGAGTATCCTCCAGCAGATCTCAACATTCCCCAGCACGAGATACAAATATTCTTAACAAGCATCCCCGACAGTCTTGGTCTAAAGATTGTTCCCCGGTGGCATATCAAACATTCATTGGAGTCACTTCCCCGATACAGTTCAAAATTTCCCCAGGAGGGTCCAACATAGTTCAAGATTTCCCCAGGAAAGTTTGAATCCATCTCCCCAGCAGGAAGCTTATCCCCAATAGATTCTGGAAGCTTATCCCCTGCAGAGCACGAACGCGTCCCCTGGCTTTATTCAGAAAGTTATTTCCTCACCAGGATATAACTGGGTTATCCTCAGCCAATAGCCATGGAAAGATCGTCCTTGGCGAAGTCTTCTTATCCTCAGCGGTGTCTATTAACACTTCCAACATAACAACGGTATCCCCAGCAAAGTTATTATCAACATCTCAACAGAGTACCTCTCTTCCCACAGAGTATTATTCTCCAGCAAGATCGCTAGAGTAATTTTCTCCCCGCAGAGTAATCTATTCTTCAAGTTTATCCCCTAACGTAGTTATCTTCTCCTACCGGGATTCTTGCAACTATCATCCCCAGCGGAAACGACGAAACATTATTCTCCAACATCAGCCCAGGAGTGACTTCCCGGCACCCGTCAAGGATTTACTTTCCTAGACAGAAACATACATTCATAAACATCGCATTTCCATACATTATAGCATGCATATACACATCATATCTTACAAATATCATTTATGTTGAGAACATCACTGCTTGATCCATATCATGCATTGTATATGACTGACCTTTACCTTTCAGGAAAGATCCAGTTAAATTCTTAGCTATGTCCAAGACCTTGTCCGGTTCAGTTAAATCGACCCTAAGATTTTCCTGATTCTTATCCCGTCAAAGGCCTTCTCTGGTTCAGTCAGATCGACCCTAATATTTCCCTGTTTCTTATCCAGTTGAAGATTTCAAGACCTTGTCCGGTTCAGTTAAATCGACCCTAAGATTTTCCTGTTTCTTATCCAGTCAAAGGCCTTCTCTGGTTCAGTCAGATCGACCCTAAGATCTCCCTGATTCTTATCCAGTTGAAGATTCCAAGACCTTGTCCGGTTCAGTTAAATCGACCCTAAGATTTTCCTGATTCTTATCCAGTCAAAGGCCTTCTCTGGTTCAGTCAGATCGACCCTTAGATCTCCCTGATTCTTATCCAGTTGAAGATATTTCAAGACCTTGTCCGGTTCAGTTAAATCGACCCTAAGATTTTCCTGATTCTTATCCAGTCAAAGGCCTTCTCTGGTTCAGTCAGATCGACCCTAAGATCTCCCTGATTCTTGCCCAGTTTAAGTTATTCCAAGACCTTGCTTGGTTCAGTTAAGTCGACCCTAAGATTTTTCTTGATTCTTATCCAATCAAAGGCCTTCTCTAGTCCAGTTAAATCGATCCCTAAAAGATTTTCCTGATGAAGACTCAGTAGAAGACATCCAAGATTCTCTCAGCGTTACTGTCGAGGTTGAAGTCACCCGAGATTCTCTCAGCGTTACTGTTGAGGTTGAAGTCGCCCAAGATTCTCTCAACGTTATTGTTGAGGTTGAAGTCGCCTATGATTCTCTCAGCGTTCCTGTTGAGGTAGTAATCGTCCAAGATTCTCTCAGCGTTCCTGTTGAGGTAGTAATCGCCCCAAGATTCTCTCAGTGTTCCTGTTGAGGTAGTAATCGTCCAAGGTTCTCTCACCGTCCCGTTGAGGTAGTAACCATCCCTGGTTCATTCATAACCTTTTGAAGCTCCAGACCCAATTCCTGTAGCCAGACATAATGCATCTACACAAAGAGTTTGAAGACCAGCTCCTGTAACAGGCCAGGTAATCATTTTCTTTTCAGGTACGCAAGTTCTCGCTAAGGAATCTCTTATGCGATCAACACCCAGATGGCATCTATAAGCCCATCCACCTTCCATCATCTCTTAGCATGGCATCTATAAGCCCATCATCCTATCCATCAATCTCCAAATGGCATCTGTAAGTCCATTCCCCACATCACACTATTACGTGAGCGCAAATTTCTGGGCACTCTAGTGTTCAACCATCTTCCACCTTCGGATTACGAAAGGCACGTCAGCCAATCTGCATCCTCAGGTCTAAGAAGATTGAACAGGGGCAACTGTTGTACCCCAAAATTTGCCCTCCCATATTCTTCAAGATTTGCAGAGAGCATGCTTCAAAATCTCCCCAAGGGTTGCACAGTTCAAGGACCTCCTAACAGTCAAAAACTAGGGTTTTGGTTCTGTCAAAGAAATTGAAGTTTCCAAGGGCCCAATCAAGTCCCACATGCCTACAAACATGGTCAAGCATCCTCATGCCGTTTCAAGACTTACAGCACAAAATTGCACAGTCAAATGCCCTAATTGCTCAACAGTCAACTGCAGAGGCAAAATGGTCATTTGACAGTCAAAAGTTCAAATTTTTGGTCAACATCTTATTTTGAAGCCACAAACACCATTTGATCAATTCTTGATCATGATTTTTAAGGTATGGCTCAAAACGTCTCAAGATGCAAAAGTTTCCATATTTGGACAGTTAAAAAAGTCAACTGTAACTTGACCAAGGCATAACTTCCACATGGTTCATCAGAAAAATTCCATCCAAAGCTCATTTTGAAGAGAATTACATTTACTACAACTCCTCTTCACACTTCAAGTCCAAGAAATGCTCTCACAAAAAGTTATCAATTTCAACATTATAGGTCATTTTCAAAAGTCAACAAAAAGGGACTTTAAGTCAAAGACCATAACTTGAGATTGGTAAATCAAAGTGACATGGGACCAAAGGAATTGGTTATAGGACTTCAAGACCTTTCCAAAATTTCCAAGAACATGATCAAAGCTTAAAAATTGAGCAAGATATGCCTTGTGGAAGTTGGGAAATTTTTGGGAATTTTGAAAAGTCAACTTTACTTCAAATGCCATAAAATTGCTAATGGGCCACATTTTCTTCCAAGAATCATCATCCAAAGGTTATGCACGACCATTTGGCCCAAAGGGAAATTATTTCATCATTTTTTATTATTTATTTGAATTTTTAATCACTATTAATTCATTTAATGAAATAAAATATGACAAAAATAGAAAACCATGTTTTTTAATCCCTTTTTGCAGCATATTCTCTCCAATAAAACCTCAAGATTCGTGCACACCCAATTTGGAAAGGTTTGGCCATGATTGGTACCAAAAACACATGGAAAAGATTTGAAAATATTTCATTAAAGATCAAATATTTGATTCATCAAAACATTGATCTCTTGGCTCAAATTTCTACCCTAATCCATTGGCATACATAAGGAGATGATAACCCTAATCCTCACAACCTGGAAGCTGCGCTCAAACCTAAGAACAAACTTTGCAATTTTTGTCAAAAGTTCCAAAACTGATTTCACACATAGAGCATGATTCAAAGCTTCTAACCAATTCCAAAAGCTTTCTGAGGCATCACTGAACCTAACTGAATCATTTTCCACGCTTCTAACGCAAAGAATTGGTAACATGATGCCGTCCTGTTCTTAACATTTGTCAAATTCGTGTTTCAATTTATACGCATCCTCATTGCATTTTTTCTGTTGATTTATACTAATTGAATCATTCTGAAGCTAACTATGCCATTCAATTGAGTTTTCGTGCCCTATACATGAATCTACCATGGAAGCTTTCTAGGTTTTCAAAGCTCTTAAATTGGGGACTTTTGCATATGGTAAAATCAGACCATGAGACTTATACCATTGAAATCGTGACGTTCCAAGGAATCTAAAACATCCATCGCGCCTTTTTTATATTTGTTTAATTCCTATTCGCTATTTTTTTGTATTTCAGATTGTGGGGGTTTAAAACCCCCGCTATCTAGTTTGTTTTTCAGGCAAAAATGAAGAATAAGTGGGGAAGACGATGCGTGGAAGAAAACCATTGGTGGATTCAAACATTGGCGCCTTTTGTTGATTATCCAGCATAACGTTTTTTCTCTCTCTTATTATTCATTGCCCATTAAGCATACAACCAAACGCGCTGGTTCAGTTGGTGGGCAACGTGGACAATAGGTATTGGGACCTGGATTTGATTCCCAGGTCCCCCATATTTCTCAATGAATTTTGTTTTAACCTGATTCCATGCAGTGTACGCCCAGGGGTTCACTATACACCCACTACCAAAGCGTGCCAAATGTCCTGGAAGATGAATCTGAAGGTCAGGATGGGAGGTCCAGGGAATACCCCAGTCAACGCGCATGCACGTGGCCAGAAAAGTCAAAAGAGGCCTCCAATAAATGGGCCAGATTGCTGGACAATACCTCCAAAATTGGGGTCAACACCCCCCATTGGTTTGCCCTTTTATTTTCTTTCTTTTCATTTTTTTATTTTTTGTTTTATTTATTTTTCACCAAAATTAATTTCTATAAAAAATAACAAAAAATCAGAAAGACAAAAAATATAAATATATTTTATTTAAATGTTTTTTTTGTGAATAAATTTTATTAATTAATTTAGTTTTAATTCTAGGTTTAATTTCAATATTTTTTTAATAAGCTAAAAAATGTAGAATTAGGGTTTTAAATACTTTTATTCTTTTTCTTTTCTTTTACCATTATTAAATATTAATTATTTTTATAAATAAATTGCCATGTAAATAATTAATTTAAACTAGGTCTAATTTAAACATTTTCTTAATAAATAAAAAAACAATTTAGAATTAGGGTTAATTAACTTTTCTTTTTAATTCCAATTTAATTTTCTTACTAAAATCCATAGATACAAAAAAACTCAAAAATAATTTCCTTTTCTCATTTAACTTAATTAATTTATTAATTGTAATTTAATTTCCTTAAAAGGGTCCAACGCCCTCGCATTCGATCATAATTCTATTTCGCGCGCTTATGTTATTTCCTTTTTATAAATTTCATGTAATTATCTCAAAGCCATGTAATAGATTAATTAGGATATTTATCTTTCCGCAATTTGTTTTATTTCAAATCGGGTCTTGGACTAATTTGGCGATGTAGACCCGCGCCTTTGTAATAGCGTAGGACTCTTTTAATTCCGCATCTTTTAACTATTAATAATTTGCATGAAAGAATGAATGCCAAAAATAAAAACAAAGCGTAGATCACCAATACATGACAAGACAAAAATATCTGAAAACGACACACAAATCACACACCACCCCTAGGGTACGCCTCACTGTTGCCTTGCCCCTCGAAAGGTGGTCGTCGAGTAGAGGATGTTTTAGTAAGTCCTCATGTCCATGAACATGGCATGAGGGTAGCTTCTAAGGTATCTTCCTATTGCTCCGGTGATCACCATGTCCCGAACCCTCGAATTGACCCGAACACCTCCAACGGTGGTGCTACCTACCTCTCAATGGTGGGATGGCACTACTTTAAGGACATTTACACAGACGAATTCCTTAGGGTAGGTAGAGAACTCGTAGATACTTGCTCTAATTTCAAAACAAATCAAAAAATACTTTTCACACCGACACTTTTCAAAAAGCTTTCGAAAGCAACTTTTCAAACACTCTTGAGGACTGATACAAGAGTCGAACTGAAATTTTCAAAGAAACTTTTTTTTAAAACCCACAGTTGAAAATCAAACAAACAATTATGAAAACACAAATGAGCAAGTATCTAAGAGCCCATGGATAACCATGGATAGAAAGGGTGCTAACACCTTCCCTTTCTATAAATCTACCTCCCGAACCGAGAGCAATCTCTATAAGGAATTTTTCTGTGCTTTTGTCCTTTCCATTTGGAGAAAATAAAAGACGGTGGCGACTCTTGCTTCCGCGACATTTCGCGAACCAGCGTTAAACAGTCTGTTCCAGATCCACCGATCACAGGGTCTCTAGAGGATCAAACTCAATTTCTTTATTATCGATCATGTACTGAATCTTTCTCTTCAGAGCCAACAATTGTTGGTGTCATGACCAAGACCGTTTGAATGATAAGCACGGCTCGCGTTTGGATTATACTTTGGAAAGGTGGTGTTGGGATTTTGAGGAGGATCCCGCAGTGAAATGAGTTCAACTTTCAACAAATGTTGTAACGCATGAGATAAAGGCATGCCAATTTTGGTAAACTTCCTCGACGGAGCATCTAGCCTTTGTCGATTAACCTGCTATTGTTGTTGAACAGGCACCAGATTGGAAATCAACACCGCTCCCACACACTGATGGCAATTACTTTTACTACGGATCTTGTGGCCATAGACAACATTGACCTCCTTTTTACCTCCAAATGGCTTCTTCACAGCATTCTAATATGTAGCCATGGGGATCTTCCTACTTTTAATTCCACTTTCAATTCTTTCCCCAATCAAAATCATTTGCGTAAAACAAGACGAAGAGCTTCCAATTAGCAGATTAAAGAACGGGCCTGTCAGAGTGCCCATAAACATATCCACCATTTCTCGATCAGTCAAGGGAGGTTGTACCCTTCCAGCCAAGTCCCTCAATTTCTGTGAATATTCCTTGAACCCTTCATTAGAGCCCATGGACATATTTTACAATTGCACTCGAGTTGGTGTCATGTCAGCGTTATATTGATACTGCTTATAGAAAGCAACAACCAAGTCTTCCCATGTATGAATAGTGGTCCCCTCCAATTGATAGAACCCTTCCAGTTGAGTTCTAGCCAAACTTTATTGGAAGAAATGGACCCGTAACTTCCGGTCAGCAGTGTGAGGTTGTATCTTCCGAACATACGACCTTAAATGGAGTTTAGGAAAAGACACTACATCGTACTTAGCAAAGACAGGGACCTTGAACTTAGGTGGGATAACCACCCTTGTAACCAGACCTAATTCACCAAAATCCAATCCAGGTACTTTCTGGACTTCTATAGCCTTGAGTCTGTTCTCTAACTGCTTATATCTGTCATCTGCAGGAGGATACTGTTCGTCAGAAAATTCTTCATCTTCAGGAGTATTCTGATAACCCTAATAGTTCCTGCCTTCATTTTTATGCTTCTACTATCTTCATCATGGTTGTAATCTTCTTCACAGGAGATATCTTCCACTTGGATGGGTTGAGCAGGACCTTTGAACCTTCTCCCCATATTGAGGACATCAGTCGGTTTCTTGGTCTTCTTTTTCTTGGCGAAGAGCGCCAACAACTCTTTTTGTCCTTGTGCCAGATTCATGAGATTTTCTTGGAATTGTGCATGTTGAGCTTGAAGATCCTTGACAGTTTGTTTGAGGGCTATTTTTCTGCTGAAATAAACAGCAAGAAAATGAGAAACATGTATGACAAACCTGTTATGAAATGATGCATGATATGTAAATGCAATGACTTTAAGGACTTCAAGAGATTTAAATTTGCTAACCAAGAGGAAACAAAAACAAAGATTTTATTAGTGAATTCAAATTACAATTGCCCTGTAGGCTTACAATAACATTACAAGCTCTCAAAGAGACATTAAAATGAACGCCTAAAATATAAGAATCAAGTCTTTCATGGACGCTTCCTCTTTGTGCTGATGTATGCATTAAGACTCTGCTCCTTATAAAGTTGCCTAGTGAGCTTCAACAATTTCTTCTCACTTGCATAAAATTGAGTCTCAAAGGTGTCTTGTTCTTCCTTCAATTGAATCTAGGACTTCTATAACTCTTTAAGATTAGTATGCATGTCTGGATGGAGGATGGTGCGAGAAATGTTCCACTCCATGATTACTGGTAAGATAGATGGATATGGCATCAGGAGGTTTTGAGAGTGAGCTCATACCCATTTCAGATAAGGCTCCAGAGGGATGGAATTCTTCTGCCCTAAAGCCCTACTATCAATCTTTCTTACCATTCCCTAAGCACATATAAACTTCCAACGATAACCTCGAAGATGACTTTCATAATCGAACATAATACCCTGGATAAGTGCGTCATGAGGACCATTTCTTCTAGCGTAACCAAACAGACATAGAGCCAAGGAAGGGTTGTAAGTAATGCCTCCCCTAATTCCAAGGAGTGGAACATTTAGGAATTCCCTGCAATGATCAATGGTAGTGATAACCTCCTGAGATCGGGAACACCAGTGAATATTTGTATGAGAAAGTGACATTATTCTTTGTGACCATATTAAACCTTGTTCATTCTTCATTACTAAGCGGGGAAGGTGCAAAATAAACCACCTGGATAGCAGAGGAATACAACACATGAGAGCTCCTTTCCTCTTCATGGTACGAGTGTGAAGCGAATGCAGAATGTCCCCGAGCAAGGTAGGCATAGGATTATGGGCGAGAAATTTTTTGACAGTGTTCACATCTATGAGTTGGTTTGAATTAGGGAATAGTACCAACCCGTAGATTAGAGATAAGAAGTCCTTAAAAGCATGGAAACTCATATCATCTTGGAATAGTTGAGCTTTCTCCAATAAGAATTTAGCCAGAAAATCTTTGACTCCGCTCCTTGTTTCCCAGTTGGATATAATGTCGGACCGCTTCAGATGTAAAGTTGTTGCAATAACTTCTGGTTTCAGAGCTTCCTCTAAAACGGTGAAGGGAATCTAATCAAGAATAGTTACTCCCCATAATTGAGATAACTCTTCTATAGTGGGTACCAGCTGATAATCGGGAAAGGTGAAGCAGTGATGTGCAAGGACAAAGAACTGGAAGAGAACACTCATCATGTCTTTCTCAAAAGCTGGAGTAACCAAACTGAGCAGTCGACCATGCCTTTTGATAAATGAAGAACTTTCAGAAACCCTTGAGACTAACTCTTTAAGTTAAGGGGGTTCCTTTACAAAGCTGACTCAGATAGTGTTTCTGCGAGCGAAGGACATAGTCTGCAAAACAGAACAAAGATAAATTCCATGGTCCTTGAAATGGTTAGTAGAAATTAAATGGTATGAATGTTATGGTGCATGATGTTATGTTTGAACAATTTAATCATACACAAGCAAAACACACAAGGCCTTAGGTTAAAGCTTGCATGGAGTTGTAGGTAAGTACCCTCTTGATGTTTTAGTTGGCTCAACTTGTCCTAAAAGAAAGTAATAGGGTTCTAGGAGTCTCAATATCACTGATCTTTCCCTCGGGCATTGTTTCAGCTCAAGCATCTGATTTGCGACTGAAATATCCCGAGAGTATGACCTTAATGGGAGTAGCATTGAGTATCAACCAACTTCAGTATGCACCAAAGTCGGTTATCTCACTACTTTCTAATAGATAAGTTGTGTCAACTAAGGTTCTACGGTCAGTTAGTGCTTTATGACACCATGCGGCAACCCAGCATTCTCCTTGACTTAACTCAAGGGACACCGATAGCAACCAATGTGTCACACTAACGCAACCATCGCTTCAACAGTATCGGTGTACGCCATACAATTTTCATGATCTATCGCTACTTACCTAAAATGACCCAGATCCGGGTATATAATCTATAGAAGAATAACCTAAACACCCTTAAACATAAATCAGGAAAGTCAAACAATGAAAGTATTTAAATATGACTATCCCTAAGGTAACCCCACTTTTAGAATTCCCCAGCAGATTCTTCAGTTCTGTAATACGGTGGGAGAACTCACTTTACTGGTTTTTGCATTTTATCGCAAAATGTTGTGGTTAGAAAGAGTCGCCACCAACTTTTCTTTTATCCAATAAAGGAAAGGTTGAAAATAATAGGAAAGGCCTTTTGAGAATTTTTCTGAGTAAGGGGGTAGGTTATGAAAAGGGAATGTGTTAGCACCATTTTCATTTGTAGTTATCTACAGACTCTTAGTTGCTAGCTCACTTTAAAAATGCTTTTTTTTTGTGAAAGTGTATTTTGAAAATAATTTGAAAAGATGCCTTAGTGAAGAAAACTTTGTAATGATTCTCGTACCGTTGAGAACGCATACAAAGTGTTTTGTCATTGAAAATATTTAGAAAAAAGAGAATGAATGTGTGAGAAATTATTTTGTTTTACGAGAAAGCAACTATAAGCTATCTACCTACTCAAGAGGTCTTTCCTGTTATTTTCCTCCTCCTTTAGATAGTGCTATCCTACCATTAATTAGTAGGAAGCCCTATTGTTGGATGTTTGGAGGGACAGGCGCGGGTCATCATACAGCCACGAAGGTAACTCGTAGGACACTTTAGCAATTACCCTAAGGTACTAAGATCATTTACCGAGGTAACATCAAAGGGTCATCGAGGGACTATGATCTTTTAACCAAAGGGTCTTTGCTAAAACATCCTACGTTTGAGAGACGTGACTGTTGTTTTATGAAGGAAACAAGTGGGGGTACCTTAGAGATGTGCGTATATGAATTGTGTTGTGTTTCAGTTATCTTTATTTTGGATGTTAGGTTTTCTACCATTTACTTTTAAGTCTTATCATGCAATCCTATTAAGCTAATAGTTAAATATATACAAATGCGGAAAGTAAAAATGCGGAAAGTAATCTACGCTATTACATTGCTTCAGGAATGGGGGAGTATAAACCAAAAATTTGGAAAAAGTAAAAGGGTCCTATTTATCTATTACAAACTATGGATAATTACAATATTATGGAAAATAATAACGCGAAAATAAATACGCGGAGATGGAAGAAGGAAAGACGTAAAACCCTAAAAAATAATCTAAGTGTTTTAGAAGAAAAATATTTTTGATGTTTTTTAGTTAGAAAAATAATTCATGATAATTAAAGCCTAATTATAATTAAATTTTAATTAATAAAATAAACTTAAAGTGATTAAATGAATTAAAATTAACAAAAATTAATTTAATTAATAAAACTTAAATATAATGTTTTTTTATTTTTATGATTTTTATGATTTAATTTTAAGAAGAAAATTGATTAAAAAGAAAAAAAACAAATAAATTAAAACAAAACAAAAACAAGAGAAAAAAAAGAAATGGGTTGCGCTGTAAAGAAATTGGGGGGGGGGGGTGTGGATTTGAAATTATTAGGCCCATAATGAATAAGCATAGATGCCACACTCGATTCAATGCAACTGGATCCATACGTCCCATGGTGTGCCTATTGATCCAGGGGCGTTGGATTTGAAGCTTTGAGATCTAATGGCTCAACCGTGGAACATACCAAACGCGCGCTAGCCTTTGCATGCACTGGATTTGTAATGAAAGAACATGAAAAATAAAATGCTAGGGACGGGGATCGAACCCTGTTGGTGCAGTATAGCGGCAAGCAACAAACATTTTGGAAATATTTATCCGGGAATTTATGTATCCACGGAGATTGGTTATTGAATTATCATTCGATAAATCTCTCGTTAATGAGTTTAGGGATGAATGGGTTTGTAAAGAAAATGTTATCAACAGAAAATAAATGTAAACAAAAGTAAAAACTAAGGAAGAACTTATCAAGCATGCATATAATCTACTGATCACAGACTTAAATCTACCGACCAGTTACATTCAATCTAACAATACTCATAAATGGCACCATGTATCACTCACAACCTAAGTCATTTCTAAACCAAATCGAGTGACAGACAATATCACCAAGGAAATGATCTCTCTACCTCCTCAACAACACAGAAGACAACTATGTAATCGCAACGACGATCTCTCAGCACAACACAACCACACAAAGGCATTAAGCTCTGATACCCAAGTAGATGTCAGCTCTAAATCTATCTCTAGAGTTTAGAAACTCACAGATAATCATCTTAGATAAGAATCTAAGAAATATATGTCTATAACAACTCAAATCCCTAGCACAGAGCAAAAATATAAGACAACAATCCACAAATATTTATAAAGCAAATTTTATATAACGCTATGGGCGAAAAATATACATAAGTTCAGAGTAAAATACATCTACAAAATTCAACAAAAGAGAAATACATAGAGAGGAGAAGAGATAAATCACAAATCTTCCAGTTTGTCAGCACCAGTCAATGAGAAATCCACCTCCAATCATCCATAAGCAAAGCCCCAGTGTTATTATCTAAGCTAATCCACTACAAAAATGAGGTGGATGGAGTTGAGAGAACAAAAATCTCTCCCAAAACCAACACCAAACAAATGAAACAAAATGAAAGATATAACAAAATTTTGATCTGCACGCATCGCCGGACGAAGGTTCCTATATACAAGGCCCAGACTGCACCATGTCCTCAACTGAAACAAATATATTCCATCGCCCAAAGATCACAATTCATCGCCCAAAGACTCTCCTTATTTTCTCCTGGCGACGCAGCAATAAAGTAAGGCAGGGAATTCATCAAAATTGGTCTTCAAAATTTCGCCAGACTACGCATGACAGGAAAGTAACTTTTGTTGCATTTTCTACATAACTTATTCTGGCTCCAATCTTGGCCTTAATCCTTTATAGATCCAAAAATGTATCTTGGAGCTTTATTCATATTGCTCCAACAATGCTCAAATACCTACAAAATAAATACAAAACTATCAAATGATACACTTTATACAAGAAAATGAATTATACACAAACTAAATGTATTTACAAAAAAGTCGGGATTATTCAACAATATTAACAAACAAAAAATTGATAAGTGCAACAAAGCTTACATACAAAAATAGATACAATTTGCACTTATCAAACTCTCCCCAACTTGAATCATTTTTTGTCCTCAAACAAAGTCAAATAAACTTAAAGAAGCAAAAGACGATAATCAAAGAATTACAAATCAACAGGTTTTGAAATCAGAAAACAAATGCAATGGTTCAAATGAAAAATGGTACACACGAAGAAATATACTTACCACTAAACTACGACGATAACATAAACATGAAATAAATGCTAAATACAAAGACTATGCCAAACATTCTAAAACAATACTTGGTCACAAATGAATCACACCTAGCAAACATAATCATCGGTAGATAAAAAACACACAAAAATGGGATATTTTCACTCATCCAACAATCTTGCAAACAATAGACTAAATTGTGCATTCATCCAAAAATTTACATTGAAAATATAAAAGCAAGAATCTCAAGGGATTTTCAAGGTTGTAATGTGGCTTGGTTACCAAACAAGTAATAAGTCCTAAAGCTAATCGAAACAAAAACTTTCCTAAACCTAAGGGAATGATCAATCCACCAAAGATTCAAACACAAAATCCCGATTAAACTTCTTTGGAATCTCAAATTTTACACGAAAGCACATCACTTATTAACACAATATTATTCGAACTCTTTTTTGTTTTTCTTTTTCAAAACTTTTTCAATGTTTTTCTTTCTTTTTCTATCTTTTCTTTTTTCACATTTTTTTCTTTTTCTTTATCTTTTTCAACCTCATAGCAATCAACCAGTAAATACACAATCATTTTTCTCTCCAACTTGAATTCAACCATAGATTAAAGTGAATACTCCCTACTTTCTAAGGCAATGTAAAAATTCAACTACAAATCATAGTTAAGGGTTCAAGAAAAAAAAGAATCAACATCCATGAAAAAGTGAAACTAAACACTCATAGACAAGCATTTAGAAAAAATAACATGGATATCTACAAAAAGCTCAAAGGGTTACAAATAATCACACACTCACAAGGTGAATTGACTATTTAGCTAAGGGGTAGTTATGCTCAAAATAGAACAAAAATTTCCTTGACCACTTTCTTGCATTCATACAATCAACACATATAAAATATTAAACATAATAAAATCTAGTTAAAACAAGCATTGTGGTCTTCAGCATATGTGAACAACAGAAAGCTACCTCACAAAAAAGGGTGGGAACTAAAGTGATTCATAAATGAACAAGTGTACAAAAGAATGAATGACATAAGAATTGTAAAAAGTCTAAGTACCATGGATATGCTAAAGTATAGAAAGCGATAAACACATATATCGACGTGTACAAACTATAACAAAATCATTACCACGCATTCGCAAGTCGAAATGAGCAAACTTGAAAAATCACCTCAATATTCTACAAGTTACCGGACCAAAACTTGAGCGTAAACAACAACAAAAGAATTAGAAAAATAATACTCCTACAAAATTTCAATGTACAAAATTAACAATATATACAAAGAACAAAACTCCTTAAGCTAAACACGACAAGCTTTCAGAAAACACAAATTGACATAACATGACAAATACAAATAACGATATGAAAACTGGGTAAAAATGAATTAACAAGTTGAAAATTGAAGATTTGAAAATCAGAACATTTCCTTGTTTCAACTTGTTAAAGCACAAATCACCACACACACAAGCAAATACAAACAAACATGCTTATTTTATGTCGTAAGCTCGACGCCTTTATTGTTCGAGCTAGTAAACTCCTCTCGTCATGCCATGGTATTGTCACACATCATAAACCTAAAGAAAGTTTCCTAACATCCACACAACAAACATTACAAATACGATAAAATTTACAACAATACATGAAAACAAATAAAAACACATATATGCACAAGTATCATATACAAGTTAATGTACAATTTCTATACATTATATACATTAATTACAAAACTCAAAAACAAAATAATTATTGCAATGCGAAGACAATAGAACCAATCCCTGGCAACAGTGCCATTTTATTGGTGCGGTATAGCGGCAAGCAACAAAAGTTTTGGAAATATTTATCCAAGAATTTATCGTATTCGCAGAGATTAGTTATTGAATTGTCGTTCGATAAATCTCTTGTTAATGAGTTTGGGGATAAATGGGTTTGTAAAGAAAATGTTATCAACAGAAAATAAATGTAAACAAAATTAAAAACTAAGGAAGAACTTATCAAGCCTGCATATAATCTACTCATCACAGACTTAAATCTACCGACCAATTACATTCAACCAAACAATACTCATCAATGTCACCACGTATCACTCACAACCTAAGTCATTTCTAACCCAAATCGAGAGACTGACTGTATCACAAAGGAAATGATCTATCTACCTCCTCAACAACAAAGAAGACAACTATGTAATCGCACTGATGATCTCTCAACATAACACAACTACATAGAGGCATTAAGCTCTGATACCCAAGTAGATGTCAACTCTAAATTTATCTCTAAAGTTTAGAAACTAACAGATAATCATCCTAGATAAGAATCTAAGCAGTATATGTCTATAACAACTCAAATCCCTAGCATTGAGCTAAAATCTAAGACAACAATCCACAAAGATCTTTAAAGCAAATTTTATATAACGCCATGGGCGACAAATATACATAAGTTCAAAGTAAAATACATGTACAAAATCCAACAAAAGAGAAATACATAGAGAGGAGAAGAGATAAACCATAAATCTTCTGGTTTGTCAGCGGCAGTTAATGAGAAAGCCACCTCTAATCATCCATAAGAAATTCCCTAGTGTTGTTATCTAAGCTAATCCACTACAAAAATAAGGTGGATGGAGTTGAGAGAACAAAAATATCTCCCAAAACCAATACCAAACAAATGAAACAAAATGAAAGATATAATAAAATTCTGATCTACACGCATCGCTCGACGACATAAAAGCATCGCCCGACGACGGTTCTTATATACAAGGCCCAGATTATGCCACGTCCTCAACTGAAACAAATATCTTTCATCGCCCGACGATCAAAATTCATCGTCCGATGACTCTCTTTATTTTCTCCTGGTGACACAGCAGCAAAGCAAGGCAGGGAATTCATCCAAATTGGTTTTCAAAATTTTGCCCGGCAATTGTGCATAACTTATTCTGGATCCAATCTTTGCTTTATTCCTTTATTGATCTGAAAATGCATCTTGAAGCTTTATTCCTATTGCTCCAACAATGCTCAATTACGTACAAAATAAATACAAAACTATCAAATGATACACTTTATAAGAAAAAAAATTATACACAAACTAAACTTATTTACAAAAAAGTCAGGATTATTCAACAATATTAACAAATAAAAAGTCGATAAGTGAAACAAAACTTATATATAAAAATAGCTACAATTTGCACTTATCAAACCCACGGCCTAGCACTCTAACGCCTTAAAAAACATGCGCTTACCACTGGGGCAGTCTACACATCTGGTATTAGAAATGAAACCATAAAAACAAATATTAAATCAGATCCTGTTGACAGGAGAAGCTTCGGAGCCCTAGCTCCGGTCGTCTTCTCCGGCCAGGCCTTCTACCAAAACTTGCAATAATGCATTAAAATGAAAGATCTAATGATCTAGATCCAATAATCATCATCCTGCAAATCTAATGAAATGGTTAAGAAGATCTAAAAATCCTTGTATTGTCCAAATCGAAACTCAACGGATTTTGAGCCCTAACAATGACAGAATGTGATTTCAGTGTGAAACCTCTCATATAGCACGTCAAACCTGTCCTAGTGATGCACATGAGCAGATCAAACATGTTAATAATGATTAAAAACACGAGAAAATGAAGTTTCTATTTTTTACCAATTTCAAAATCTGGCGTGATACACAGATCGTGTTTTGGCGTTTGAGGAGTATGGTTATGGATTTAGATCAACTCCTTTGATCTTTAGAAGGTGAATGCAATCCTTAGTTTGGCGTGAAACTTGCTGGAATAGGGAGATATGATTTTCACAATTTCTTTGAATTTGGAGAATTTCTTGAGGTTTGTTATGAAATCATTTTCGTGTCCATTTGATCTGCTCTTGTTTGCATTATATAGAGGAATAAGTGAGCCATCAAATATGGAATGAAATCAACTCATGAAGCCATGGTTTAACCAAGAATAAAACAAATTTAAAACATTACAAATTTGAAACATCCTTTCCTTCTTGGGTCTACATGAGTTTGGCGTGTTGCTGGCTTGTATTGGGCCTCAATGCTGACCAAAAGCCAGGCCCATGCGCACTAACCCATAATTTTATAATTTTATTCAATTTATTTTGAATTTATTTAAATAAAAACAAAACAAAATAAAAATAAAATAATAATAAGTTATAGGGGAAAGTATGAGTGAATTTAGGAGTCTCTTTTAAAGTTATGAGCATGTATGAAGCTTAAAAAGTTAGGTCATAAATTCAAAATCTCAAATTTGCTCATTTTGTATTTCATGAATTTCCTCAAAATTTCCCAATTTGTGAAACTCATAACTTGCTCAATTTTCATCCTTTTAAGACGATCTAGGACTTTTTGAAAATTTAAAGAAGTCCTCTACACTTTCTCTTTTGATCATTTTAGCTTTTGAAGAAATTATCTTGATGTAAGTTGAATTGAAAAAAAGTGTCTTGTGTTTACTTTTGAAAATGACCTATAATGTATTAGCTCATATCTTTCCAATGAAGCATGTTTTGGACTTGAGCATAATGAAAAAGTTGTAGATAATTGAGTTTTCTTCAAAATGGACTTTGGTTGGGGAAAGTTGACGAAGCATGTGAAAGTTATGCTTGGTCAATGTTCAGTTGACTTCTCCTAAGGAAACCCTAATTTGACAATTCTTGACTTTTGATGATTTAAGGAATTTCCTTGAGGAATCATGATCAAACCTTGATCAAATGATGCATATCACTTCAAAATGATGATGTTGAGCAAAATAATGAAGTTTGATTGTATGTTGACCATATTTGACTTTTTGCTTAATACAGTTGATTTTCAATCATCTGAGCCATTGACTGAGCAAACTTGTGATGCAAGACTTGAAACTTGAAATGAACCTTGTTGAAGACCCATGGAGAAACATGGAAACCACTTGAGACCTTTTCAACCTAAATTTCCTTTAGAAACTCAAAACTCTAATTGTAGACCTTTGGCTTAGGAGGTGACTTTGCTGGGCATCCCTTGAGATTCTTGAGTATTTGAGGAGCCTTGCAAGAATGTCTTGAGAAAAATAGGAGGGAAAATTTTGGGGTAAAACAGTGCTTCTCTTCAATTCGTGTTTAAAACTTTTTCCGAGAAAATTGAAGTCCAAATGATCGGGTCTGTTCGTGATCAAAGATGTGAAAGACTATGGTGCGATTGTGGTGGAAGATCTAATTTCAAGGGAAATTTGGATTGTGAATGGACAACAGTTGAAAGTATACCTTGGAAGCGAGGTAAATCGAGAAAAATGTATGGTCCATCTTGGTGATTTGTGAAATCACCGTAGACCGTCGAGCTCTAACGACATTAAGCAAAGCGCTTATTAGGAGGCACCCCAACATTGTAAGTATTCTTGTATTTTTCCATTTCTGGTATGTTAGGATGCAGTGGAGCCGATTGAGCTGAACAAAACCTGCTTGTTGTTTTGTTTTTAGCATAATTTCTTATCCCGCTAAGCGACTTGAGGCGCACTTAGCGCGATCGTTATTCTACAGAAAAAAATTGGCCCAATGGAGCCTGACCCAGTCTCAAGACCCAGTTAGCGCCCTCATAGCGTAACTATGGCATAAAATATCATTTTCATCATATTTTTAACTCTTTTTCATAGCATTCTCTCTCTCTCTCTCTCTCAAGTTTTTCCACCATAGTTCAAGATTTCAAGCTTCAATTTCATTCCTTTTATGAAGTCTCTTCTCTTATCTCTTTCCAACCTGTGATCGGTGGATCTGGAACTGACTGTTTAACGCTGGTTCGCGAAATGTCGCGGAAGCAAGAGTCGCCACCGTCTTTTATTTTCTCCAAATGGAAAGGACAAAAGCACAGAAAAATTCCTTAAAGAGATTGCTCTCGGTTCGGGAGGTAGGTTATAGAAAGGGAAGGTGTTAGCACCCTTTCTATCCATGGTTATCCATGGGCTCTTAGATACTTGCTCAATGTGTTTTCAAAAATGTTTTGTTTGCTTTTCGATTGTGGGTTTTAAAAAAAATTTCTTTGAAAAATTTCAGTTCGACTCGTACGTCAGAGTGTTTGAAAAATTTGCTTTGAAAGTTTTTGAAAATGTGTCAGTGTGAAAAGTCCTTTTGAGTTTGTTTTGAGATTAGAGCAAGTATCCTTGAGAACCTACCTACCCTAAGGAATTCGTCTGTGTAAGAGTCCTTTAAAGTAGTGCCATCCCACCATTGAGAGGTAGGTAGCACCACCGTTGGAGGTGTTCGGGTCAATTCGAGGTTCGGGACATGGTGATCACCGGAGCAATAGGAAGACACCTTAGAAGCTACCCTCATGCCAGGTTCCCGGATCATGAGGACTTACTAAGACATCCTCTACTCGACGATCACCTTTCGAGGCAAGGCAACAGTGAGGCGTATCCTAGGGGTGGTGTGTGATTTGTGTGTCATGTTCAGATATTTTTGTCTTTTGTCATGTTATTGGTGATCTAGCGTTTGTTTTTATTTTTGTCCATTCATTCTTGCATGCATTTATTTAACAGTTAAAAGGATGCGGAAAATATAAAGTTCTAAACTATTACAAAGGCGCGGGTCCACATCGCCAAATTAAACCAGGACCCGATTTGACATAAAATAAAGAAATAAAATGCGGGAAATATAAAATGTCCGAGTTACAAGGCTTTGAGAGAATTACATAATATTTGAAAGAAAATAAATATGCGAAAGAAATAAAAATAGAACGTTCGAGGGCGTTGGACCCTTTAAAGAAATTAAATGAAATTAAAAATTAATTAATTATTTATTGAAATAAAAGAAGTGTTTTTTTAGGTTTTTTTTGTATTTATGAAATAAGAAAATTAAAATTAAAATTAAAAGAAACCCTAATTCTAAGTTATTTTTAATTATTTGAGAAAAATGTTAAAGTTTAACTTAATTTACTAAAGAATTTATGTACATGTTTATTTACAAAATAAATTAGTAGTTAATAATAATAATAATGATGAGAAAATTATTTATTAAAAAAAATGATGAAAAAGTTAAAAACCCTAATTTCTACATATTTAATTTATTAAGAAAAATATTAAAGTTTTGAAACCTAAATTAATCTAATTAATTGTTTAAAGTTTATTTACAAAAATAATAATAGTAAAATTAATATTAATAAAATAAACATTTTTTTGATTTTTCTGTATTTTATATTTATTATGAAAATTATTTTATGGAATTAAAAGAAAACAATTAAAAAACAATTAAAAGAATAAAAAGGAAAAACAAATAAAAATTAAAAATTGAGCAAACCATAGGGGGTGTCTGGCCCAAGGGGAGGTTTTTTGAAGTATTGACTCCTGAATACCGTGGTCTGCATTCTTTGGCCATTGGATTGAGTTTCATGCATAAGTTGTTCTACTTTGGCCATTTGGCTTTTGGCTTTTGGCCATTTGTGTTCTGGCTTCAACGTTCCCTTAATCTCTGGCTTAATGTCTGCCTCGCCATGTATTGGTGTCATGCATAAGTTTTTCTAGTCTGGCCATTTGGCTTTTGGCTTTTGGCCATTTGGCTTTTGGCCTCAACGTTCCTTAATGAACCTGCCTGGGATCCTGTCTAAATCTGCAGTGTTGAATCTCACAAACACATCAAATAAAATCATAAAATGCAAATAAAGCCAATATATGAAGAAATTTAATGTTTAGGCACAATATGGCATGTATGAATGATTATACCCTTTTGATCATGGAGATCAAATCAACCTTACCCTTACTGGAAAAGTAGTGACATGAATGCTTTTATGCCCTTTGGATCATGGAGATCAAGCCAGCCTTACCCTTACTGAAGAAGTAATAAGATGTTGGTTTGTAGCTGAGATGGTTTTGTTTGTAGTGAGAGAGGGATTTGTAATAAGGATTTCAAGGTTTTAGGGTTCTTGAAAGAGTTTGATATTCTGACAGCGTTGTGGCAAGGGTTTTCTTTTTTTCTCCTCTCTTTTCTCCTCTTTTTCTTTTTCCTCTTCTGGTTTGTGTGACAAGAAGGTGATTATATAGTGGAAATTAGGGTAAAGAAAATGGGCTTTGAATGTGCAATTGGGCCTCCAATATTCACTTGAATTCGTCACTTTCCAGGCTAAATCGCAGGGACTTAAGTGCATTTTTTGAAGTTGAAATGTGAAAACAAAATGTAGCCTACATCGAGAACTAACTCCTGTCCGAAAATCGACTCAATCGGATAAACGGTGAATTAGTTATGAATTTTTGAAGTTTCAGCTCAGACAAACTTATTTTGGGCTCCAGTGTCGACTCTGACACGTTCTTCAATAAAAAACTGGTATTGATCGGTGCATAATTTGGTCTCGACTTTTGAAGCAAAGTTGTAGATCTATGAGTCAGGGACCTTGTGTAAAAATATGAGCCCAATCCGATAAAAATTGACCGAGTTATGAATTTTCGAAGTTTCGGCTCAGATGAAATAATATTCAGCATTCAGGATTTTCAGTGTGTCACGCACTCTGAGCAAAAAACGAAGGCCTTTTGAATACCGTTTGAACTCAATTCCTTCTGTGAAAATGTAGTCAACTCAATTTGTGAAATTTTGGCACCGGAACCAGCTCGATACGATGAAAATCGACCAAGTTATGATTTTCTGAACATGACGCAAATAAACTTCTGTCACAAATTTTCTGCACGGAAATACTTGATAAATCCACATTTTTGAAGACCTTCTGATCGAAATTGGCTTCCATTCGTGAGAGATGAAAACGTAGATAATGTCAACACGGAATTTTGGCCACCGGAACGGGTTCAAAATGAGTCACGATCTTCAAGTTATTAATTTTTTAGCGCGTAAAAACTGCACTTTCAGCACACTTTTTCACCATATTTCTTCAAGAAAATTCGCACATTCGGATACCTTCTTTAAAGAATTGACTCTTGAGCCGAACCTGAATTTGAGAATACGTTATCAGAGATATCTTGGCGAAAGAATACCTGAATATGACGCGCCAGGTTGGACTTGTGAATTTTCTTGAAATGTTTTGAGAAATATGGGAGGGCAAATTTTGGGGTACAACAGTTGCCCCTGTTCAATCTTCTTAGACCTGAGGATGCAGATTGGCTAACGTGCCTTTCGTAATCCGAAGGTGGAAGATGATTGAACACTAGAGTGCCCAGAAATTTGCGCTCACATAGTAGCGGTGATGGTGGAAATGGGCTTATAGATGCCATTTAGAGGTTGATGAAATATGATGATGGGCTTATAGATGCCATCTGGATGTTGATCGCGTAGGAGATTCCTTAGCGAGAACCTGCATACCTGCAAAAGAACAAATGAGTACCTGACACATTGCAGGAGCCGGTTTTCAGATGCTTGGTATAGATGGGTCCTGACTGGTTACAGGAGTTGAGTCTGGAGCTTCAAACGGCGATGAATGAACCAGGGATGGTTACTGCCTTAGCATGAATGGTAAGAGAATCTTGGGCGACTTTAACTTCAACAACGCTCGTTGAGAAAAATCTTGGGTGACTTTAACTGCAACAACGCTCGTTGAGAAAAATCTTGGGTGACTTTAACTTCAACAACGCTCGTTGAGAAAAATCTTGGGTGACTTTAACTGCAACAACGCTCGTTGAGAAAAATCTTGGGTGACTTTAACTTCAACAACGCTCGTTGAGAAAAATCTTGGGTGTCTTCTACTGGGATAAGAATCAGGGAGATCTTAGGGTCGATCTGACTGAACCAGAGGAGGTTTTTTTTGATAAGGATGTGATGAAGGAATCTGAGATGATTGCTACTCCAAATATATGATGAAGGAATCTGGGACGATTACTACCTCAGCAGGACGATGAAGGAATCTGGGACGATTACTACCTCAGCAGAATGATGAAGGAATCTGGGACGATTACTACCTCAGCAGAATGATGAAGGAATCTGGGACGATTACTACCTCAGCAGGATAATGAAGGAATCTGGGACGATTACTACCTCAGTAGGATGATGAAGGAATCTGGGACGATTACTACCTCGGCAGGATGATGAAGGAATCTGGGACGATTACTACCTCAGCAGGATGATGAAGGAATCTGGGACGATTACTACCTCAGCAGAATGATGAAGGAATCTGGGACGATTACTACCTCAGCAGGATGATGAAGGAATCTGGGACGATTACTACCTCAGCAGGATGATGAAGGAATCTGGGACGATTACTACCTCAGCAGGATGATGAAGGAATCTGGGACGATTACTACCTCAGCAGGATGATGAAGGAATCTGGGACGATTACTACCTCAGCAGGATGATGAAGGAATCTGGGACGATTACTACCTCAGCAGGATGATGAAGGAATCTGGGACGATTACTACCTCAGCAGAATGATGAAGGAATCTGGGACGATTACTACCTCAGCAGGATGATGAAGAAATCTGGGACGATTACTACCTCAACGGATAAAGACTTTTATCTGTTGATCGTTCTTTCCTGAAAAAGTAACGAATTAGTTGTATGCAATGTCATAATGCATGAATTGCCTGATTTTAAGATGTTCTCAAAAATAAATGAGATTGGGGTGATATGATGCGTCTATGCATGCTATAATGATGTATGTGACGTTTTATGAATGTGTTTTTCGTCTAGGAAAGTAAATCCTTGATGGGTGCCGGGAAGTCGTATCCTGGGCTGATGTTGAAGAATAGATTTTGCTTCCGCGGGGGATGATAACTGCAAGAATACCGGTAGGAGAAGACGACTCCGTTGCGGAATAAACTTGGCAAATGGAGGATTCTGCGGGGAGAAAAGTACTCTGACGATCTTGCTGGGGAGCAACACTCTGTGGGGAGAGGTTTACTTTGTTAAGCTGTTGATAATAACTTTCCGGGGATACCCTTGTTGTGTTGGAAGTGCGAATAGACTTCGCTGGGGATAGGAAAGAACTACGTCGAGGACGCTCTTTCCGTGGCTTTTGGCTGAGGATAACCCAGTTATATCCGATTAAGGAAATAACTCTTTGAATAAAGCCGGGCGACGCGTTCGTGCTCTGCGAGGGTAAGCTTCCAGAATCTACTGGGGATAAGCTTATTGCTTGGGGGAGATGAATTCCAACTTTCCTGGGGAAGCTGGATTGGACTCTCTTGGGGGAGTATTGAACTGTATTGGTTATGTTCTTCAATGGAACTTACCCTGATGCCTTGGAGGATAGAACAATCAGACTGCTTAGACCACTCTTCATTGCCCCTGTTTCTGATGTGGGAGAGGAAGACCTGTTGAGGTGTTAATAGTCGTTGATGGACAAACCTTCTTCTGGTAGGCAAGTGACGAGATGACATGATATAGTCGTACGCTTTGATCCCTAACTTTTGCCTGGATTGCCCTTTCGGGTTTTCAGTCCACCGGGATACCCGTTTTTTGCCCAAGCCGCCTTTTCAGGTTTTCGACTTGCCGGGTGTACAGATTTTTTCATTTCATCCCTCATTTTGCCCGAACCCTTTTGGTTCGCCGGGAAGCCCTTATTTTTTCCTAGGTGTGTCAACCTAGCGGGTCTTTGATTATGCGTAGTATCTTTTCGACTATGTCCATGTTCTCAGAATGTAGGGAGTTGCCCATGGCTGCTTGTGTTGCCATATTACCAGAAGGTGTCTGATCGTGCAAGATTCGTTGTTGGACTGCCCCAAGTGACTCAGGCAGGGGTTTGCCCCAGGCTATTTGGCCTTTTGAGAGATTCTCCGAATCTTGATTGGGCTGCCCCAGATAATGGACCATGGTCATGTCTGCCCCTTGATTGGAAGCACTTTTGTTCACTAGGCATTCGTCGTGCGAATTTCTATGCTGTTCAAACAAAAAGTCATATGCAAACAAAGTTATGTTAAAAATGCAACGCTTATGTCTGTCTCGAAGATTTTGAAAATGCATTCCTTTTTTTTTTCATAAAATAAGTGAATGTTTGTAAAACGTGATGTCAACTCCGTATTTACCGTAAGCCTTAAGGAGTCAGGATACCTTTCGTAACAGTATGCTTTCGAACTAACCCATGCTTCAGCTAGGACTTTTAAGGGTTATAACGTGGCCTGGTTCACGGTTTAAGAAACAAAGGATAAAGGCTCAAATTATTTATACCCACCCGCTCTTCGTGATGTTCTCCAAACCTAAACTCAGTTGATCATACGTTAGACCTTGTTTGAGTCTTTGCTCTGATTTTCCGGTGATGATTCGGATGTTGATAACTTATTTTGAATAGGCAGTCATTTCCTTTTTTATTGAGGGTTTGTAGGACCTCTTTCTTCTGATTTCGTTATCCCTATTTTTTTTTGCCTGAACTGTTTCCTTTTTGGAATTACAGTCAGCGGGATGCCCCAATTTCATAAGTCCCTTCTTATAGGTTTTGACTTCTTGGGTTTTTCGTTTATGATTTTTTTGATAATGACTGCCTGTTCTTTATTGATTATTCGGAACCATCACTGTCTTTCTTTGTTTTGTAAGGACTTCTTTGGCGCCATTCGTTATGCACTTGGATCAACTGAGAGACTACCCTGCCCCAGGTTATGATTAAGGGTTTTAAATTTCGAAAAGAAAAAAAAAAAAACTCCTACTTCTTTGGCTCAGAGGGGTTGACGAGGGATTATCATCCTTATAACTCCAGTGTTTAGGAATTGAAACAATGCCTGTACCTCATCAGCGGGGTCTGTTCAAAAGCATACTGTAGATTATGGTATCGTTTTCGTCATCCTCCCTCAAGAGGCTTAGAGTTATTGATTGAGAGTTGACATCAGAAAAAATATGAAAATAATTTGCGTATAGTGAATACGAATATATTGATTCAAAATAGACATAAGCGATGCATTAATGGAATAACAATGTTTTAACAATGAGTAAATGTTTGATCAAAAGAAAATTGCAACTTGAACATTCGAATGAACAAAAGTCTTTTCAGTCCTAGCCATGTTTTGGCAAGGGAGCGGTGATCACGTTGGGAGTCTCGGCGGGCTCGAACTCGATCTCTTTAGCATCGATCATGTGCTGAATCTTGTACTTCAGTGCCCAACAATCCTCAGTATCGTGCCCCGGGCTACCAGAATGGTAAGCGCACTTTGCTTCTGGGTTGTAATTTGGAGAGGTCTATTCATTGGACCCGACCTTTGACCTCTTGGAAGCTGTTCCATGACTTGGCCCCTGATTTGGGCTGGTTGCTTCATGCCTTGAGGAAGCTGACTGATCATGGCTCTCAGCTCTCCTTGCTCCTGAGCTAAACCTTGAATGAGGGCCCTTTGCCCCAGCATCTGGGTTTTCAATGTGTCTACCTCAGCTTGTAGACGTTTCAGCTGTTCGTCCTTGTCATCTTCAGGACTCTTTCTGATCAGATTCCCCATGAGGAGTGTCCTCAACTCTTCCTGTCCCTTGGATAGGCTTAGGAAGATCTCCTTGAACTGAGTCTCTTGAGTGTGGAGGTCCTGGTTATGTTGTTGGGGAGCCATGGCTGAAATAAACAGCAAGGAGGGTAAGTGACCTGCAACAAGGGTACCTGTTATGCAATGATATGTATGATATGCATGCAATGTTTTCAAGGATCTCGCGGGGTAAACAAGAAATTTGTTAGAGCTGGGATCCGGTAGCTTGATTGAAGGAACTTCATATTTGTTGAGAGTCCTTTTTCAAGGGTCAAAGGCTCACCATATCCAGTGGGTCATAGCCCCTGACAACCTTGGTTAGAGGAAAATAAATCCTCTTTGCCCCTTGCTGGGATAGTTGATTCACCATGACCTGCATCACAAGCCCTTGAGATCCTTGAAATGAGTTAGGATGTATGCAATGGCATGATGTTATGGTATGCATGGGGTAATGTGAGTAAACCCTGTTATGAGTCCCTAACTAAGGACTACAAACCAAAACCTGCAAGAAACTTAGGATACCCTGTTATGAGTCCCAATTAAAGACTAAAACAAACCCTACAAGAAACTCGGTAAACCTTGTTATGAGTCCTAGTTAAGGACTAAAACAAAAACCTGCAAGAAACTCGGTAAACCTTGTTATGAGTCCTAGTTAAGGACTGAAACAAAAAACCTGCAAGAAACTGGTGTTAAATAACAAGCATGCAAATAGTCAAGTACGAAGGCACACAAGTCACACAAGAGAAGCCCTTAGAGTTTAGGCCAGCATGGGGTCTGGGTATTACCCTCTTGAAGTTGGTGGGATCAACCTGTCCTATTAGAAGTAACCGGGTTCTAAGGGTCCCAATATCACTGGATTGCTTTCATTGTTCATCGTTTCAATTTAGCCACTGAACTGGCGACCAAAATATTCCAGGAAAGCAACCCTCAATTGAGTGTAGTATCGAGTATCAACCAACCTCGGACTGCACCAAAGTCAGTTATCTCACTACCCTAAAGAGGCCAAGATGGTTCAATTAAGGTTCCTAAGGTCTGTTGATGCTTCACGACACCACGCGGAGGCCCCGTACTCTCCTTGACTGAACTCAAGGGTTACCGGTACACACCAAAGTGCCACATCAACGTAGCAGACTGTTTCAACCATGTCGGTATACCCCGCACAGTTCCCTCACAGCCTTGTTGCTACTTTCTAAGAAGGTATCCCCCATATCCGGGTTAGGATCTATAGAACTCCCAAGACAGTCCCACAATTTAAAGCAAACAAGGAAAGCAATTGAAAACACAGTTATGAACTAACCCTAAGGTACACCTCACTTTAAGTTAATTCCCCAGCAGAGTCGCCAGTTCTGTGATCGGTGGATCTGGAACTGACTGTTTAACGCTGGTTCGCGAAATGTCGCGGAAGCAAGAGTCGCCACCGTCTTTTATTTTCTCCAAATGGAAAGGACAAAAGCACAGAAAAATTCCTTAAAGAGATTGCTCTCGGTTCGGGAGGTAGGTTATAGAAAGGGAAGGTGTTAGCACCCTTTCTATCCATGGTTATCCATGGGCTCTTAGATACTTGCTCAATGTGTTTTCAAAAATGTTTTGTTTGCTTTTCGATTGTGGGTTTTAAAAAAAATTTCTTTGAAAAATTTCAGTTCGACTCGTACGTCAGAGTGTTTGAAAAATTTGCTTTGAAAGTTTTTGAAAATGTGTCAGTGTGAAAAGTCCTTTTGAGTTTGTTTTGAGATTAGAGCAAGTATCCTTGAGAACCTACCTACCCTAAGGAATTCGTCTGTGTAAGAGTCCTTTAAAGTAGTGCCATCCCACCATTGAGAGGTAGGTAGCACCACCGTTGGAGGTGTTCGGGTCAATTCGAGGTTCGGGACATGGTGATCACCGGAGCAATAGGAAGACACCTTAGAAGCTACCCTCATGCCAGGTTCCCGGATCATGAGGACTTACTAAGACATCCTCTACTCGACGATCACCTTTCGAGGCAAGGCAACAGTGAGGCGTATCCTAGGGGTGGTGTGTGATTTGTGTGTCATGTTCAGATATTTTTGTCTTTTGTCATGTTATTGGTGATCTAGCGTTTGTTTTTATTTTTGTCCATTCATTCTTGCATGCATTTATTTAACAGTTAAAAGGATGCGGAAAATATAAAGTTCTAAACTATTACAAAGGCGCGGGTCCACATCGCCAAATTAAACCAGGACCCGATTTGACATAAAATAAAGAAATAAAATGCGGGAAATATAAAATGTCCGAGTTACAAGGCTTTGGGAGAATTACATAATATTTGAAAGAAAATAAATATGCGAAAGAAATAAAAATAGAACGTTCGAGGGCGTTGGACCCTTTAAAGAAATTAAATGAAATTAAAAATTAATTAATTATTTATTGAAATAAAAGAAGTGTTTTTTAGGTTTTTTTTGTATTTATGAAATAAGAAAATTAAAATTAAAATTAAAAGAAACCCTAATTCTAAGTTATTTTTAATTATTTGAGAAAAATGTTAAAGTTTAACTTAATTTACTAAAGAATTTATGTACATGTTTATTTACAAAATAAATTAGTAGTTAATAATAATAATAATGATGAGAAAATTATTTATTAAAAAAAATGATGAAAAAGTTAAAAACCCTAATTTCTACATATTTAATTTATTAAGAAAAATATTAAAGTTTTGAAACCTAAATTAATCTAATTAATTGTTTAAAGTTTATTTACAAAAATAATAATAGTAAAATTAATATTAATAAAATAAACATTTTTTTGATTTTTCTGTATTTTATATTTATTATGAAAATTATTTTATGGAATTAAAAGAAAACAATTAAAAAACAATTAAAAGAATAAAAAGGAAAAACAAATAAAAATTAAAAATTGAGCAAACCATAGGGGGTGTCTGGCCCAAGGGGAGGTTTTTTGAAGTATTGACTCCTGAATACCGTGGTCTGCATTCTTTGGCCATTGGATTGAGTTTCATGCATAAGTTGTTCTACTTTGGCCATTTGGCTTTTGGCTTTTGGCCATTTGTGTTCTGGCTTCAACGTTCCCTTAATCTCTGGCTTAATGTCTGCCTCGCCATGTATTGGTGTCATGCATAAGTTTTTCTAGTCTGGCCATTTGGCTTTTGGCTTTTGGCCATTTGGCTTTTGGCCTCAACGTTCCTTAATGAACCTGCCTGGGATCCTGTCTAAATCTGCAGTGTTGAATCTCACAAACACATCAAATAAAATCATAAAATGCAAATAAAGCCAATATATGAAGAAATTTAATGTTTAGGCACAATATGGCATGTATGAATGATTATACCCTTTTGATCATGGAGATCAAATCAACCTTACCCTTACTGGAAAAGTAGTGACATGAATGCTTTTATGCCCTTTGGATCATGGAGATCAAGCCAGCCTTACCCTTACTGAAGAAGTAATAAGATGTTGGTTTGTAGCTGAGATGGTTTTGTTTGTAGTGAGAGAGGGATTTGTAATAAGGATTTCAAGGTTTTAGGGTTCTTGAAAGAGTTTGATATTCTGACAGCGTTGTGGCAAGGGTTTTCTTTTTTTCTCCTCTCTTTTCTCCTCTTTTTCTTTTTCCTCTTCTGGTTTGTGTGACAAGAAGGTGATTATATAGTGGAAATTAGGGTAAAGAAAATGGGCTTTGAATGTGCAATTGGGCCTCCAATATTCACTTGAATTCGTCACTTTCCAGGCTAAATCGCAGGGACTTAAGTGCATTTTTTGAAGTTGAAATGTGAAAACAAAATGTAGCCTACATCGAGAACTAACTCCTGTCCGAAAATCGACTCAATCGGATAAACGGTGAATTAGTTATGAATTTTTGAAGTTTCAGCTCAGACAAACTTATTTTGGGCTCCAGTGTCGACTCTGACACGTTCTTCAATAAAAAACTGGTATTGATCGGTGCATAATTTGGTCTCGACTTTTGAAGCAAAGTTGTAGATCTATGAGTCAGGGACCTTGTGTAAAAATATGAGCCCAATCCGATAAAAATTGACCGAGTTATGAATTTTCGAAGTTTCGGCTCAGATGAAATAATATTCAGCATTCAGGATTTTCAGTGTGTCACGCACTCTGAGCAAAAAACGAAGGCCTTTTGAATACCGTTTGAACTCAATTCCTTCTGTGAAAATGTAGTCAACTCAATTTGTGAAATTTTGGCACCGGAACCAGCTCGATACGATGAAAATCGACCAAGTTATGATTTTCTGAACATGACGCAAATAAACTTCTGTCACAAATTTTCTGCACGGAAATACTTGATAAATCCACATTTTTGAAGACCTTCTGATCGAAATTGGCTTCCATTCGTGAGAGATGAAAACGTAGATAATGTCAACACGGAATTTTGGCCACCGGAACGGGTTCAAAATGAGTCACGATCTTCAAGTTATTAATTTTTTAGCGCGTAAAAACTGCACTTTCAGCACACTTTTTCACCATATTTCTTCAAGAAAATTCGCACATTCGGATACCTTCTTTAAAGAATTGACTCTTGAGCCGAACCTGAATTTGAGAATACGTTATCAGAGATATCTTGGCGAAAGAATACCTGAATATGACGCGCCAGGTTGGACTTGTGAATTTTCTTGAAATGTTTTGAGAAATATGGGAGGGCAAATTTTGGGGTACAACACAACCCATCAAGGTAAGTTCTAAACTTAGTTAATTACTGTTTTGTCAAGATTTAAAGGTTGCATATGAATAGTTTTATGTTGTTAACCTTAGGTAAGAAGCCACGAAATTGTACATAGTTAGGTTGGAATTTTGAAATGTTAGGGTTAGGTAGTTGATGTTCTTGAATATTATATAGTTTTTCTTTGATTAATTAGTGACCCACTATGTTAGGAAGATGTTTTTGGTGTGGGTTTGGTTGTTTAGGAGATTTCTTCCTTGACAGAAACAGAGCTGGGATTCATTGGTTTTACACGCGCGCTAAACGGTCTCAATCCGGCTTAGCGCCTCCTGCTGGAAGCTGAATTTTTTTCTTTTTAATTTTTGTTCTGGCTATTTTGTTATGATAATTTATCAGGGTTTTTGGGAATTTTAGAGAACTTTCTAGAATAATTTTGATGGGTTTTGCCTTATTTTTCTTTGTGTTATTTACAGATGAGTTCAAGGGTAAGTCAAGGCAAACGTTTTCGCTATACTGCTGGATCCTCATCCCGTTCTTGACAAAGTGAAGTAGTAGAGCATGTTGAGTTCGACAACACCCGTTTAACTGGACCTCTTCGGCAAGCTCGGTTCTATAACTTGGTTGAGTGACAATTCTGGCCTGAAAAGATATTCACGTTGAATCCTCAAGGGGCTTATAGGTACTTTATGGAAGACATGGAGAAACGAAAATGGGGTGTCTTGTTAATTCCTCCAACCGAGCTGAATTTTAACATTATCTGAGAGTTATATGCTAATGTGATGCCAATTGAAGATGTTTGTTACTCTTATTTTTCCTTTTTGCGGGGGAGAGACGTGTCTTTTGATAGGAATGCGGTTAGTCAATACTTGGTCCATCCTCTCACTCTTCAAAGGGGTGAACTTTGTTCTTATCAGAAGAGGGTGGCAAGTAATAAATGGAGATTGGATTTAGTTGGTGAGACTTTAGCTCTTACTCCTAATCATGGTTTTTTCTCAATGCTTCCAACCAGCCCGTGCACTTCAAAAGACGTGACATGAATACAAAGGCACAATTGTATGCGACTCTTTTTCTCTACAACATTAAGCCTAGGAGTCACACTTCTACTATTCCTATTGATACAACATTCCTATTGTACTACACGATTAAGGGTTGTCAAATTGATGTGGCTCAGAATATATCTAATGAGATTCAAAAAATAGGAATCAGTGGCTATTCTCATGGCAATAAGATCGCGATGACTCTTGGATTTCCAACTCTTATTACAAGGCTGTGTAGGAAAGTGGGGGTTGACATTATGGATGTGACTACCAAGAGGATTAGTAGTGTTGTTAATGAGGATTATGTTCTTCGGCATTGTGTGCCGAAGTTGACCCGTGAGGCAGCTCCTCAACCTCATGCGCGCTCTCCTCTGACGGATCCAGTTCGATATAATGAGCAACAAGCATATGTTTACAACTGGAAGATAAAGGAGGCTTAGATGATAGATTCTTTCTTTATTCATAATTATATGTAGGTGTTGTATCCTCATCAGGTTGCACCTGAGGAGGTTCCAACATTTCCGACTCGGGAGGAGTTTTTTGCTTATGCAAATTACCCTGTGAACAGGTCATTCTTTCAAGAGGGGGCAATAGCTAATGATGCGAGTAGTGATGAAGATAAGAATATGAAGAAGTTGTGGAGAGCGGTGACGAGTTGAGAAGTTGACTTGGCGGAGATTGGTTTGCAATTATTATTATTATTTTTATGTTTTATGTTTTATTTAGTCTTTTGTTTTTAATTTTCAGACAATTATCTTGATGTTGTTCCATCGTTTTAAGGATGATGTTGTATGGTGTATTATGGTTGTACTTTGGTTATATCCTTTATAGGATGTGTGGTGATACTTGTGGAGGTATTTTATTCCATGGATGCTTTTGATACACCACTTTGGGGTGTTTTTGGGATTTTTAACTTTAAGGTGTTATATTAGTAACTTTAAATTGTGTATATAATTGGTTAGTTTGTTTTAAAATTTATTTTTAGAAGAAAAAAAGCAAAAGCTTAATGTTTTGTTCCTTAGTTTGACAACTTTGAAGGAACCAAGTGAACTTGTACAAATGCGGTTCAACTTGCAATTGAGTGGTGATGATATGAATTAAATTTTAGTAACAACTTCAATGTACATGTTTATTGCTTTCTAAGCTTAGCATAAATATGAAATTTGTGGTTTATATATAATGCCATACCTTTAATTCTTCTACAATACTTGTCAATTGTGAATCACTTTAGAACTTATCCTTGTATGAGGTAGCTTTTCATTGGGCACTAAAATGCGGGAAACCAACATTCTTGTTAACTCGATCTTATTATGTTTAATCATGCATGTGTGTTGATGTGTGAAAGTTAGAAATTGATCAAAGGAATTTCTTGTTTTATTTTGAGAAAAACCACTTGAACCAAATGAATAATCAATCTACTTTGAGATTGAGTGATCACTCGTTAGCCCCAATTGAGCCTTTCTATCAAGATCCTTGTGATGGTTGAATTGTGTAAATATTGAAAATGAATAACAAATTCTTAATTAAGTTTTTAGTAAGGATCTTTATTTTTGTTTGAGAAATTTGTGAACCCTCAATTTTAATGTGGTTGCTTTTATTTTTCCTTTGCCTTAGTATATGGGACCATTCTTGCTACTATGTTGGGTTGTGTTCACAGTTGGGGAGAAATATGTAGGTTGTTTGTTGAGAAAGAAAAAGTTGTTGAAAGAAAAAAGAATAAATGAAATTGAGCTCTTAAAAAGAAAAAGAATTGAAAATTCAAGGGTATAAATTGTGCCAGCATAAGAACTCATGGTTGTATGTTATATCTAAGAAAAGAATACAAGAGGGGTAAAAATGTTTGAATTGTGTATTGGTGTGAAAGTTGAATGTTCTCATGCGTTAGGCAATTTAGTTTCAATTACCTTGAGAAATATCTCTTCCTTGTAACTAAGCCAAATTACAATCCTTTCAATGTCTTGTGATTCTTACTTTTTTAATACTTTTTGTGTGATGAATGCATGATTTAATCTGGATGTGGGCATGATTGTTGGATGAGTGAAAAAGCCCTTTTGTTGTTTCTCATCCATTGATGAGTGTGTGTTTAGGTGTGATTCATTTTTGAGTTGTATTGTTTTGGAAATTTTGATATGTATTTTACACTTAACCATTGTTTCATGCTTATGGTTTGATTTAGTTAGTGGTAAATATTATCTTGTTTGTTCTTGTTCATTTGAACCATAAAATTGTCTTGTGCTAAAAACTTGTTGTTTCCTAATTTTGTGGTTTGTCTTGGTTTTATTTTAGTTGAAGAATTTTCGTTTAGGGACAAACAAAATGATAAGTTGGAGAGAGTTGTTAAGGACCAAAATGTTGATATATTTGTATATAATTTTGTGTCCTTTGCATTCTATTTTGATAATTAGTAGTGTTTGTGTTTGTAAATAGATATCAATAAGAAATTATATAGTTTATATGGTAAATTACTTTTTTTACTTAGTTTTATGCTTATTTTGTAGGTTTTGACGTTGATCATTGGAGCATTGGGAAATCTAGAGCCAAGAGTGAGGTGCAATAAGTCAAAAATTGGAGATTTGTTCAGGCTAGCGTGCTAAGCGTAATTTGTAACATGCTATGAAGATTTGCGTATTTGACAGAATGTCATTTTTGGGCCCGCTAAGTGGCTTTGTCCCGCTTAGCACGGTCCACTGAATCAGGAAAAGATATTTTTGTTGAGCCCGTTTAGCGCGCTCGGGCCGCTTAGCGGGACTCACTTTTTGGGCACTTGTATAAGTAGAATTTTTTGTGATATTTTTGAAACCAACTCTTATCAAACACACAAAAATCAGATATTTAGGTCTAAGAAATACTTGTTATCATTTGTAACTCAAGATCAAAGATTTATACCTTAAATCTTTAATAATTTCTAATTTATGTTCATCAAGCTTTCTACTTTACTTGTTGATCAAACTACCATGATGATGGGTAGCTAAATCCTTCTTTGTATCAATACTAGAGGTAGCTAATCTTCATCTTTGTATGTGTTTAGCTTGATATTTTGTATGTGAACATGTTGATGATAAATATATGGTGAAAACTCTTGTTTTATGGTTTATATTTAATTTGATCATAATTGAGAAGTATGTTCATCTCTTAACCTAAGTTTTCACTTATCAATGAAAAATTTCTAGACGTAGTTTTGTGAGTTGATATTCACTAATATTGAGCTTTTAAAGTTATCAAATTGATAGTTAGGTAGAGAGGTCATCTAAGGATCAATTTGAGAAAACTCACAATTTGTTTTAGAGATGAAACATCTTGAGAGGATATGTGATTATGTTTATTGTTAATGAGTTTACATACTTTATTGATAAAATACGTTCGAAAGAGATTATCGAGCCCTAATCTTAACACGCTTTCACTAAACATTTAAAACTGAAACTTTATTTTACCTATACTTGATACTTTGCATGAAATCGACATTTCCCGTTACTAAAATCAAAACTAAACCCTTTTATGAAATTTAAGATTAAAATGATTATAACTGTAGAACGACGATAATATCACACCAATCTCCGTGGAAAACGATAATTTAAATACTTTCCTTATAAAGTGTTTTCAACACTGTCCCGCTCTTTTTTTGGGCAGGCGGCCCATTTTGCCTCCCCTACTTCCAATATATGATAATGGATACTTTGGTAAAAACAACATTCTCTCTCTTCCAGTTATCCACTTTTTTTAATATGTATGAAACGGTCAACTGAGTCGCTTATTGTGGGACGGAGGAAATACTATTTTGTTTACTTTGTCGTGTTGTTAGTTTCTCTTACATTGTTTTGAGATAATTTTATAATTGAGTATTTTAAAAAATAAAAAGATAAATTTAAACATTTTTAAATATGAAAAATAACTTTAGAAACATTTATATTAAATGAAAATGTATAATAATAACGTTATGCAATTGATAACAAAATATACGTACATTTGTACTTCTGACATTTATTTGTCTTTTATTTTCAACATACATTCTTATAAGAGGATGCAGGTTCAAATCTGACTTCTTATATTTTCCTTCTTTTATTTTTAATATATATTCTTCTTTTCAAATATGCTAATTATTTATTACTTCATCAATCCCACAATGAGTCATTCATTTGAAATAAAAAAGTGTCTCAAAAGAAATGACCCTATTCAATTTACTATGTAAATTAATTTCCCCCCAATTATAACCTTTAATTATTACTACTTTTATCACTTCCAATACATAATAATGGGTACTTTGATAAAAACATCATTCTCTTTCTTTCATTTATCCATTTTTCTTGATATGTGTGAAAGTCAACTGAGTCACTCATTGTGGGAGGGAGGGAATACTATTTTGTTTACTTTGTCGTGTTGTTAATTTCTCTTATGTGTTTTGAGAGATTTTTTATAATTGGGTGTTTTAAAAAATAAAAATAAAAATTTAATCATTTTTAAATGTGAAAAATAACTTTAGAAACATTTATATAATGAATTAATACATAAATATTAAATGAAAAGTATAATAATAACAACTTTATGCAATTGATAACAAAATATATGTACATTTGTACTAGTCGTGTGTCATTGTTTATTATATTAAAGTACACATTAGTGTCCATCTTTCTTTTTTCCAGATATATTATATAAAAGAAGGAGAGATCAAGAAAATAAAGGGTTTACACTTGTTTCTTTTGTTATTGACTTAGATTTGCGACGATGTCACTACTTATACATGGATATTATATGGTAGAGTAAATTTTATACATGTAAAATAGTGAAACTTAACCAAGCGATTATATCCTTACTTATTAATCTTCAAGCATCTCTAACTCCAACCTTCCTTCGCATTTACCTCTTGCGATTATCAATCTTAGAATCATTTATGTCATACTTGGTGGAAGTACTAGTTATTTCCTTTAGTGAATGACCAATATCCCTTCCAATTGCTTACTGTGGGAGGTCGTGTTGACATCCATCACACTCTTCTTGTCTTTGCGTCCTCTATCACACTATTAGGATTTATATATCCTTCGAGATCCAGACATATTGATGCATATTGTTATCTCCTCATCGTGGATGTTATGATATTTCATCTTCAAGTGGTATGGATAAGCTATCACATCTAGTGTTGTTAGAAAGGTTTTTCCCATGATGCAATTGCAGCTCTTACAAGGGACTGTTAAAAAATGAATATCGACAGTTCTAGTGTCTCTTTTATATCTATGTGTGACCATTGGGTCGATGTATCCCCAAGGGCGAGTTACTGTGTCATTGAAGGCTTATAGGTAGGATGTTTCGTATGGTGAAATTCTCCCTCTTCAACCTGACATTCTCAAAAAGCATTGCATACATTATGTCACATGATCTCCCCCATCTATAAGGATTCTAGACACATTAAATTTGGTCATAATCATTGTTATTACCATGGTAAAGAATCCATTCAAGATTTCACTTACTTTTTCACTATTGTGGAACCTGAGAATAAGTCTCTTTTACTTCCCTTCATAAGATGCCTTTCCTTTTTTATGAATGTAATTAACTCGACAGTTCTTCTCTTAACATTGAACTTGGACGAGTTCCTTGGTCTGAGAAGGCCTCTAGTAATGGATAAGATGTATTGGCGCTTCCCTTTCATTCTTATTCTAAATCACTGCTACTATCCTTTTTTGATTTGGCTGCACATACGATCTATTTAGTCTTCTCAGGATATCCCTTTTCTCAGTGAGGGGACTATTTCTTGCTCTCATTTCATCTTTCTCGGTCATCTTTTTGACCTCCTTCTAGGGAGTGTCACATGAGTTTCTCATTCTTAATCATCTCTTTGATTACGTCCTTTGGGTGAACACATTCATTGGTGTTATGGTTGCGATTCTTATAGAAACTCCAATACCTTGCTTTGTAAGTCCTAGCGGATTCCTTGATTGGATAAAGGTTTCTTGTCTTGGCATCCTTGATGTCACTATTTGCACACTCTTTTAAATTTTTCTTCTATGACATATTCAAGGGAGTATAGGACAAGAACCTGGCTTAAGGTCCTCTGTCCCCATCACCCATAAAATGATTATTGTCTCTCTCAAATCCCCGACCATTTCCTAAATGTCTTACTCCCCATCCTTTCTCTACCTCTTCAGATGTGAGTTTTTGCTCATAATTGATGTAGGGTTAAGCCCTATTTAAAATATTATTCCATCTACATGATCTTTCTAGCCCTAGCTTCTTGCGAAACATGTAGTCTGGTCCTAATCTTTTTTTTAAATATCCAAAAATTTAATTTTTCATTTGTTCCCCTTCTTCCAATGCTAGTTTTGTGAATTTATCATTGTATCTTGTGAGGTTTCTTTCTTTGTTTATTGAATTCTACTAAGTATCCTTATCATATTGGATTTCCACTTCAGAATTGTGATTTCGGCAACTAAAGAGTCATTAAGCTCCCTCCAAGAGTTTATGCTTTCATTTGGGAGGGCCTTGAACCATGGCATAATAGCTTCTTTGAGGGTTAACATGAATAGTTTATATTTCACAACCATCTTAGCTTGGCAGTAGTCGATCTTGGTGTCAACATGCTTAATATGCTCATTTGGATCTCATAGGCCATCATAGTTATCTAACTTGGGAATTTTCCAAGATATTTTTGGATTCTAGTATCGAGGATGCGATCGAGAGCAGGTTCTTCTTACTTTGAGGAGCTTGGTCTTCATAGATGTACCTTCCCCACTTTAAGAGTGGTGTTATGGTGAGTGGCGATGATCCAGAGTATGACTGCCTCCTATTCCCTTGAATGAGTGCGGTGAAGCATGGTTTTCACGACCCCAAAGACAATATGGGGAACCCAAAGCCGCTTTTCATTAGGAAAATTTTCCAATAGGGATTGGTTTCATTTCATTTTCCTAGTCGATACGTGAGGCCGTTTTCCATACAAAATGATCCCTTGGAGGAGCATATTGCAAATTTTCTTTGATTCTAAGTGTTGTACCCCAAAATTTGCCCTCTTAATTTTAAACCTAATTGGTTTATACTTCATATTCATATGCATACATACATGTCATATGGTCTATACTCAAGGAATCAAAGGTTTTCTCTGCAAGAAAGAACTGTGAAAATTAATTATTCCGTTAAGCAGCACAATGAAGCAAAACTTGGGGTTTTAGGATTTTAAATGCACTCTGCATGGTTTCCAAGCTATCCAATCAATAACCAATAAAGTCATCCTTATATTCAGACCTTGTACGTCCCAACACGCTCTAAGTTTAGCAAAAAGTTGAGTGTTTCGTTTTATTTGAGACAGTGTAGACAAAAATTCAGTATTGTGCGTTTCAAGCTCAAAAATTCATAACTTCAGATTGGAAAATGGTTTGGGAATGATTCTTCATTCATTAGAATAGTCTTGAGGTCTTCCTCATTTAACTTGTTCAAGTCGAAGGCTAATTTTGTGAAGAGAATTTTCTAAAGTGCAAAATACTTGAAATGCGTTATATAGTGGGTTTACCATTTCACCAATTTTAGGATGCTTAAAAACTCATAACTTCTGACTGGAAAATCATATTTGAGTGCCTCTTGAAGAATTTGAATCGTCTTGTTATTTCCTTCAAGTTTGGTATTCGACTTAGAAGCCAATTCATTGAGGAAGATCTCTGAATGTGTGAGTACTTTGAGGTTATATGGTGCAAAAACAGTGAAAATAGTGTGATGAACCGATGTTCGTCGGATAATAAAAAACCTTAAATCTGGAAATTGCATTAAAACTTGAATTTTGTTATTTGTGGTTTGAAATGATTGTTTGAATTTGGATTTGATTATTACAGAGTGTTTATAATTTCCAAGCGGAAATACTTGAACCGATAAGTATTTTTGTGCATCAGCGTCTGTAATACGGTGGGAGAACTGACTTGATTTTGCGTTTTATCGCAAATGTTGCGGATAGCTAGAGTCGCCTCTGACTTTTATTTATCCAATAAGAAAAGGTGAAAAGAACAGGAAAGACCTTCGAGAATTTTGAGTTCAGGGGGTAAGTTATGAAAAGGGAAGGTGTTAGCACCCTTTTCATCTGTAGTTATCTACGGGCTCTTAATCGCTAGCTCACTTTGTTTTGAAATGCTTTGTGTGTATGTGTTTGAAAATATTTTGAAAAATTCCTAAGTATAACAACTTCGTAATGGTTCTTGTATCAGTTAAGAATGTGTATAAAGTGTTTGTTTTTTTTTGAAAATATTTCAGAGAAAGTGTTTGTGAAAAAGATGTTTTGAAATGTTCGCGAGCAAGCGACTAAGAACTATCTACCTACTCAAAAGTCTTTCGTGTTATTTTGATCCTCCTTTAGATAGTGATATCCTACCATTAGTTAGTAGGAAGCCCTATCATTAGATGTGAAGGGAAAGGCGCGGGTCATCGTACAATCGTAAAGGAAACTTGTAGGGGCGCTTTAGCAATTTATCGTAAGGGACTAAGATAGTTTATCGAAGGCAGCATCGTAAGGGTCATCGAGGGACTACGATCTTTTTAACCGAGGGTATTTGCTATAGTGTCCCCATGTTCGAGGGATATGATTGTATTATGAGGCAACAAGTAAGATCACCCTAGAGGTGCAAGTGTGAAGAGTGATTCAATTCAGTTTATTTATCTTTTATTTAGGGTTTTCTATATTTGCTTTTATATCTTTCCATACAAATCCTAATTACTAGCAAAGCACTATAGCAATAATGAAAAGCGACAAAGTGCGGGAAATAAAGTTCTACGCAATTACAAGGCTTCGAGAGTGGGGGTGCAAAATAGTAAAAATGGGGGGAAATAGTAAACCCTAATTAAACTATTACACACTTTAAGCAGATACATAATTGGAAAAAATAATAAAATATGCGACAGTAACAAAATACACGAGATTGTACAATAAAGAGAAACATGAAAGGAAATTGTTTTGTGATTTTTTTTATAGAAAAAGACTTGATGTTTAATCTAAAAAGCCCTAATTAGTTTTAATTAAGAACAAAAGAAATTGATTAAAAACCTAAACATAAAAACCCTAATTTGATTTTAATTAATAAAAAAAGTTAGTTAATTAAATTAAACAAAAGCCTAAAATCTAAGTTGATTTAAATTAAGAAAATAGTTAGTTAGTGAAAAACCTAAAAATCTAAATTCATTTATTAAATAAAAAAACCTCAAATTAATTATTCGAGTTTATTAAAAAAAGATTTTATGTTAGGGTTTCAAAAAAGGGGTTTAGGTTTTGTTAATTTGAAGATAAAAAAGAGGTAAAGAGTAAAAAGAATAGAGAATTGGAAGAAATAAACCAAAAGGAGTAGGGGTGGGTGTTGAACCCACGCCCTCAAGAGCTTCACGCAGTACATTCACCATCAGGCCAAGCGTGCCTTGGTGTTAGGATATAGCTCCAAGGCATTTTGTTCAATCCAGAGAGGTGCCGAAGCCCTAGCTCCGGTCGTCTTCTCCAACTTTCCTCCACAATCAAACCTTTAAAAACAAAGAATCAGTGGTCCAGAAATGTCCTACCCTCCCTAAATCGAGGGTTGCGAGTTCAATGGAATGATTTTTGTGGGCTAAAACTCAATGGTTTTTGAGTTATGGTGCAAACAAGGTAGGTCGGTGTAAGAATGGTAGTTCAAGATTCCTATTGCATGGGGCTCCACGATGGGTCAAACATGTACTAATGAATCTCAAGAACACATTCGTAATGTTAGATTTAATCAAAACAGTATGAGAACAAAATTATGAATGTATGGAATAATGATAATGTGGTGTTTCATGCAATGGTGTTTTGATCCCTCTAGATCATTGTCATTGATTTGTTCTTACCCTTTAACCTTCATGGGAGTGAATAGGATGACCAGTTTGTGATGAACGACGATATAAGTGGGGTTTGAAGCTTTTTAGGGTTCTTTGAAATTTTGAAATTTTGACAACTTTTGAGGAAAGGGTTTTTCGTGTCTTGTATGAGAATGAATGGGAGAATATATAGGTTGAAATTAGGGTAAATATATGGGCTTGGACCTTGTGTAAAAAGATATGATTTTATCTTATTTATTTTGCATTATTTAATGAATAAATCAAAAAATAATTAAAATAATTAAAATAAAAATAGGTAAATGGGTATATGAATGAGTTCTGGGGTGTATAAGGAGTATAGATCACGTTTGGACTCTTAAACAATGACCCAATAGCCCAAAATATCAAGTTTGCTCCACTTGAACTTCATGCATTTTCTCAAAATTTCCCAACTTGTACTGGTCATAACTCTCTCGATTTTCATCTTTTGAATGTGATCATGGACTTTTTTGAAAGTTCAAGATGTCTTCTAAAATCTCTATGTTGATAATTTTTTCTTTTGGAGACTTTATCTTGATGTAAGTTGCTTTGACAAAAAGTGTCTTTTTGTTAACTTTTGAAATGACCTGTAATGTATTGACTCATATCTATCAAATGAAGCATTTTTTGGACTTGAGCTTAGATAAACAGAGTTGTAGAGGATTAAAATACCTTCAAAATGAGATTTGGTTGGGGAAAATTTGGTGAAGCATGTGAAAATTATGCTTGGTCAAAGTTTAGTTGACTTCTCCTAAGGAAACCCTAATCTGACAACTTTTGACTTATGATGAATGTGGCTTCAGAATATTTATGTTGACCAAAAATCTTGAGGTTTGACTGTATGTTGACTACAATTGACTTTTTACCCAATACAGTTGATTTTCAACCATCTGAGCCATTGACTGAGCAAACTTATGATGCAAGGCTTGAAACTTGGTATGAGCACCCTTGGAGACATATGAAGAACCATGAAAACTACTTGATGCATTGGAAACCCAATCTTCCTTGAGAAATACAGAACCCTAGTTGTGAGTCCATTTCTTTGGAGGAGAATTTGTCTGATAAATTCTTGAGCAACCTTGAGCATTTGAGAACCCTAGGAGAATGTCTTGAAGAAAAAGGGAGGGAGAATTTTGGGGTACAACAGCTTCCCCTGTTCAATCTTCTTAAACCTGAAGGGTTAGATTGGCATGTCCTCCATTCGTTATCTAAAGGTGGAAGAGGATTGAACACCTACGTGCCTAGAAATTTGCACTCGCATGTGCAGGAGGTAAAACTGTTAGTTGGTGATATTGCTTGACTGGGCTTAAAGATGCCATTCGGAGAGGTGACGAGATATCGTCAGAGATGGGCTTATAGATGCCATCCAAAGTAACTATTGATAGAAATATCATAATTAGTCTACGCTTGACTGTATCTGAGGAATGTTTTTCAGAATGAATATATCTGATTCTATATGAGGGAAATGCTTTTCAGAATGAATCTCTGAAGGAAATTCTTTTCAGAATGATGCTCTAAAGGAAATGCTTTTTAGAATTTAGTCTCTGAAGGGAATTGTTTGTCATGTAGATAGTCGCCCCGTCCTGTTTCGGGAATTGATCTTCATCTGGCCATAAAGATAGAAAGATAGTTTCCCCGTCCTGTTTCGTGAATTAATCTTTGCTCGGTTGTATATATAGTTTCCCCGTCCTATTTTAGGAGTTAATCTTCAACCTATTTTTTTGTAGATAGTCGCCCCATCCTGTTTCTAGAATTGATCTAAAATTTGTTTTCACAGATAGTTGTTGTGTCTTGTTTCAGGAATTAATCTATGTCTGGTAATACAGATAGTTGCCCTATCTTGTTTCAGAAGTTAATTTGTGTTCTTTTTGAAAATTGTTGATGATATTCATATGTTTGTAGACTTTACCTAAAAACATAAAGAGTTAGTTTTATGCAATGTCATGATGTATGAAATGCATTCTGTAATGATGTTCTCAAAGTAAATGAGAGTATGCTATATGCGTTTCGTATGCACATGCTATGATGTTTGTAAATGATGTATGAATGTGAAATGTCGTTGAAGCATATTGGTAGCTTCGTATAACATCTCTAACTGGGGAAAATAAATCCCTGACTGTTGTTGGGGATGAAGAATATACGTAACCTTCAATATTGTCTACAATGTCTGTGTGGAGTCATGCTTTCTGTTTTAAGAAATTCAGCCGTGGATTTTGATTTCTTCTTGGGGAGAAGAGTTCGAGAACATTGGTCATTCATCGCTCTACTGGGAATTTAATTTTTATATACCCTGACTGGGGATAAGAGAGATGGATAACCTTTCAAGGCGCTGTTTGACCGAGTTTCTGATATGGATGCCGACTCGTCTGGGGAGGATAAGATTAATTTATATCTGGTCTGGTTTCAAATTCAATAGCAACTCTATGGGGATAGTAGCCTGGACTTCCCTTTGTTGGATAGGGGAATTTTGCTGGTGATTTGCAGTAGTCAAAGGAATAGACTCAAGATAGGGAGGCTGGATTTTTTAGGGAAATAAATCCTGATGGGGAAATAAACCCTGCTGGAGAAATACTTTGCTGAGGAAATGCTCTGCTGAGGAATATGCTTTGCTGAGGAATATGCTCTGCTGAGGAATTTTACAGCGTTGGAGAAATAAACTCAATTGGGGAAGAGAATTCCAATGAACTATGCTGATGTCATAATCTCTGACGAAGATTGGGACCCTGTATGTTGGCGACATTGTCGAGGATAAGATTATACTCCTTTGTCCGCTAGGGGGATCTGCTGGTGAGTATGATTAGGGTATTTCAGACTTGTGGGGAATGTGTTAAGTTTATGAAGATGACTCTGGGGACAGTCTCGTGGAGGTTTTTTTATGGGGATTTATGGACGGCTTGAACATTACCCCGTCTCCTAGAGTCTTGAGTAAATACTTATTCATGTTTTTATGCATATATTTGTTAACAGTAATCGTATTCATATGCATATGTTCATTCAATTTAGTCATTGAACGTTTTTGCAAACAAAACAGAAAAAGTAAAACAAATTTTGAATTTTGAAACTATGTTTATATTGATAGTTTGCCTATAAACAGGCGATTGTTGTACAAAGAGACAGAAATCTTAGTAAGAGGAAATCGTCATGAAGAAGTTGATTGAATTGATAGGCACCATTCGAACTTGACGTTGGTAATAAAGCTGGCTGTAAGTGATCCAATGGGACGTAGTCGTATGCTTTAATCCATAATTTTTTCCTGGACCGCCCTTTCCGATTTTCAGTCCACCGGGATACCCTTTTTTCCCAAGCCTCCTTTTCAGGTTTTCGACTTGCCGAGTGTACAGTCTTTTATATATATATATCCCTGATTTTTGCCATAAACCTTTTGGTTCTCCAGGATGCCCTTATTTTTTCCTAGGCCAGTCAACCTAGCGGGTCGCTTTTCATGCGTAGTATCTTTTAACTATGTCCATATTCATAGGGTGTGGAAGATCTTCACTGTCCATGGTAATAAGTATCAAGGCACCACCTGAAAATTTCGTCTTTTTTACAAATGGCCCTTCGTAGGTGGGAGTCCATTTTCCCCTGGGATCACCTTGAGGTAGAATGATGTGCTTTATTACCAAGTCTCCGACCTGATATACGTGAGGCTTGATTTTTTATTGAAGGATTTGATCATATGTTTTTGATACATCTGACCGTGACAGACATCCGCAAGCCTCTTCTCGTCAATCAAGTTCAATTGGTCCAGCCTAGTCTAAATCCATTCGTCTTCGTCTAAATCTGCATCTTTTATGATCCTTAGAGAAGGAATTTGAACTTCGAAAGGTGGGACAGCTTCCATATCGTAGAATAAAGAAAATGGGGTTGCCCTAGTTGATGTTCGAGTTGAAGTGCGATAGCCATGAAGTTCAAACGAAAATGTCTCATGCCAATCTTTGTATGTCACCGTCATCTTCTGTATAATCTTCTTGACATTATTATTAGCATCCTCCACTGTGCCACTCATCTTAGGTCGATACAAAGAAGAGTTGTGGTGCTTGATCTTGAACTGCATGCAGAGTTCCGTAATCATAGTGTTGTTGAGATTGGTACCATCATCTGTGATAATCCTTTCGGGGATGCCATACCAACAGATAAGGTTATGCTTAATGAATTGGGCAAACACATTCTTTGTACCAGAGGCAAACGAGGCTACTTCAACCCACTTTATGAAGTAATCAATAGCGACGAGGATGAAGAGGTGTCCGTTAGAGGCAGTAGGCTTAATTTCTCCAATCATATCAATACCCCACATTGCAGACGACCAAGGACAAGTCAAGATATTCAGAGGTACTGGAGGAACATGTACTTTATCAGCGTAGATTTGACATTTGTGACAAGTTCTTGAGTGGTGGTGACAGTCGGTTTCAATGGTCGACCAATAGTAACCCACTCGTAAAATCTTCTTAGCAATAGTATGTCCACTGGAATGAGTACCAAAGATACCTTCCTTCATATCTTCCATAATCTTCTCCACCTCTTTTTTGTCCATACAACGAAGTAGAGTCAAATCATGGTTATGTTTGTACAAAATTCCGTTGCTCAGGAAGAACTTAGCAGAGAAGCTCTGTATGAATTTCTTGTCATTGATAAACGCTCCTTCAGGGTACTCTTGAGCCTCAAGGTATCTTTTCACATCATGAAACCAAGGTTTTTCTTCTAATACATTAGTGTCAACTTCGTAGCAGTGTGCCGGTTTGTTCAGTCTTTCAATGGTAGTCCGAGGAGCTTTGTTGTCCCATCTAACCTTGAACATAGATGACATGGTTGCTAACACGTCTGCCAACTGATTCTCTTATCTTACGATATGCTCCAAAGTGATCTCCTTGAAATATGGGATTAAGGTTAGCACATGCTCTCGGTATGGAATGAGATTCAGATGTTTTGTATCCCATTCTCCCTTAATCTAGATGATCACCAGGGCTGAGTCCCTGTATACGCTCAAGAACTTGATTCTTAGGTCAATAGCAGCTTTAATACCCATGATGCATGCCTCGTATTCAACCATGTTGTTGGTACAATCAAAGCATAATCTGGCGATGAATGGCGTATGGAAACCCTGAGGAGAGATGGTTACAACACCGATTCTATTGCCAAGTGCGTTAGAAGTTCCATCAAAAATCATAGTCCATCACGATCCTGGCTCAGGTCCTTCATATGACTCAAGTTCTTCACAACCTGTAACTAGCATAATGTTCTCGCCTGGGAATTCAAAGTTCATAGATTGGTAGTCATCTACGGCTTGATGAGCCAAATGGTTTGCTAGTACACTTCCTTTGATTTCTTTCTGAGTGGTGTCCTGAATATGGTATTCTGTCAAGACCATTTGCCATCTGGCTATTGATCGCAACTTTTAGAGTTTGTCGGGTGTAGTGACTGCAAGTGCACAGTCTAATTGCATAATTTTAAAAGATATCGAACCCACAAGGACTGATGGTCAAACTACTATTATCTAGAGTCACTGTGTAAAGCTAAGGCTAATTGTAAAGTTGGGATGTTGAGGTTTAAACCAGAATTAACTAAGATCTAGTAATTGATAACGGGACACCAGTATGTAATTTGTCAACTTCAGGGATTTAATAAGTCATTGGCGTAGTTCTAAGTATTAAAACATTGTTTCAGTGGAAACTATTAATTTAAAAACCCTTGTCTCACACTTTCGTTCTATCGATGCAGGCCATATTATTAAACTCAATTTAGCGCTCTCGCTGTGTCATTTAAAATTTAAAAGTATTTTTTGAAAACAAATAGAGTCCAATTAATTTTAAAGCGCTCTCGCTGTTTTTAAAATTAATGTTCAATCACCACTATCTGGTTAAAACCTCAAACTCTCACTCTGTTAATTTTATCCTTAGTATGTCTTTTACTCTCATAACAAAACAATTTAATATCGAAATTGAAAATCAAAACCAGAAGAGTCTTTTGCAAAATATTTATGCCAATTAATTACCGAATCCCTTCGGTTTAGGACTTCACATAACAGTATCGAGAAAATTAGTCAAACATAATTTTATTGCATAACAACATAAAATAAAAGCATGAATACAGTAACATAGTCATGGTAAAAATAAATAAACTATATTTAAAATTGGAACCTGAATAAAACACTGAAGAATAATAGTGCAGTATGCTATCCTCCACAAGCCGACAGGATTAGCTTCGGAAATAAAATATCTTGACGAAATACAAATAAACCTAAACGAAATTATGGAAGCTAGAAAGAAACTAAAGTTGCAATATTCCTCCTATGTGAATAAATATTTCTTTAATGGTAATGGTTTTCTTTTCTTACGGAAATTCTAAACGAAACTGAAAAAAATCAAAAACAGTAAAACTGGAAATAATAAAATATCAATGTTGCAGTATGCAAAAAAATAAGAAATTGGAGAAAATGTGCCTCCGTCTTCAGTTTTGGTATTTTCCCCACTTTTATAGATTCCATATTTTAAGCAAAAATAGGAACACTCCCTTGATCTCCGTTCTTCAAGCGTGGAGAAAAATCAGCAAGTCGCGCGTTTCATGGAGACATTTTCGTAACTGAAGATATGACTTGTAACGAGTGTCATGCACTGTGGCATGGGGAACATATCTTCATTTTGTGTCGGTTGGGACAAGAAGTGTGCCGAGGGGCACACTTTTGGACTTTGTGACGGGCGGCATGCACCTGTGATGGGAAGCATGGCTTCTAATACACAAGGTTTGCATTTTTGCTGCTAAAGTGTCATTTCTTCTTCATTTATCCTATATTTATCTTCCTTTTATCATTTATGCTTTGCAGAAACTAAATACCTGAAATATGATGCAAGCACTACAAATAGAGACATAATGTGACATAATAAACGAAGAATCGAAAGATTTATGTATGTAAATCGGGAGGAATATGCTATAACTTTTCGTGTTATCAAACTCCCCTAAGCTTGAACCTTTGGTTGTCCTCAAGCAATATAGTTGGTACAAAAATAAATAGAGCACAAGTTAAATGCAAATACATGATGCAATTTGAATCGTAAGAGGTTGTGCCAATGTTTTTGCGGAAACATAAGCTCAACATAACACAAAAGATACAGTAATAACCCTAAAAGCCCCTATAATGCAGACCAATTTAAGTCATGCCATTATAGCTCAACCTAATTCTTTTGCTAAATTTCACCCGCTTTCATTCTAGCGCAATCACATTAAACCCTTTATCTTTACACGCACATAGTAGAGTAGCCGGTTAGTGAATATGATCCTTTAAGCACGAGGTTTTATAACATATATGTGGTAACCTCCTTTAATTCATCCAATTTCAAGTTGCGGGGGATTGGACCGTAGTACTCCCTGCCAATTTCAGTACCAGACACCTCTGAACCAACCGACAACGGGTTTCTATGTTATATTGTGTAGATTCCGCATCCGTTAGATTAAGTGACCGGGTGAGGGTCGCCTAACTTAATTGGTGCATTCCCTATTTTCTAATAGTAGAGCATGTAACTTTTTAAATACTTGGGATCATTTACTTATATTCAACGACTTCCTACGTAGTTTATGTTTAAGACAGTGATGACTGCTAAATAAACTACTCGGGGTTACTTTAAAACTAAAGCTTAAGGTTTCGGTATAAAGTGTACTGAAATCTATCTAGCGTAATTTGGGGATTTAGAGTGTTACGACAGTATCCATCATGCTTGTGTTTTACTCAAGGTTTCTCATATATCTTAAAAGTGAGCAACCTGTACACTCTTCGAATGTGTCGAGTTATGCAAGTAATGTACAAAAAAATTCTTATGGCTCAAGAAAGTGGGGGAATTAGATAATAGTGGAAAAGTTTTGCATATAAGAACTCGAAAGTACATAGATGTTTGAATTACAGGAAATACAAGCGGGAATGAAAGATCTACTTAGAAAGCTTAGTGTTTCCTAAGCTTGAACCAAGTAGTGTCCCAATGCTTATAAGCAAAGAGGATACAGGAAGAGAGGCAAATTCGATCTACTCTTTCTCATTATCACGTCCTCTTCCTCTCCCTTGTGCTCGTCCACGTCCATACCATTCAACCGGAGGATGAGGCATACCCACATGGTACAAATATTCTCGAAAATCATCCATCCGTATAGTTAAAGCTGCCATTTCCTCGGTCATTCTTGAAGCCCGACGCTCATTCCTTTCGCCATATTCTTGCTGCTAAGTTTGCATAGCTAGCATGAGTTGCATCATTTCATTTTTGATTTTTTTGCATAGCTTGCACCCTCTCATCTTGTTGCATGATGGCAACCATAATGTCATCATTTGAGGCTGGTACTCTTTTGCGTCTTCTTCTGGTTCTTATGGACGTGCTTGCCATGTTTTCAGAAGGAGCTTGTTATTCAGCATCCCTTTGCTCCATTTCTTGCTCCATCTCATCAGCCTGGGCATTTCCTTGGTTATTTTTCACATTATCTCCAGGTGCAGGAGCAGTAAGATCCTAAAGCCACTTTTCCATGTTTGTTACATCTGTAAGTGCAATGTTTGGCAAAATGCCGCTAGGAACTACTCTGTTATGAACCATAAGATTATACCTCCCATCTCCTCTGACCTTAATCAAGTGTCCAGCCCGACAGTTGTCGTTGTCAATGAATATGGGTGGAAGTGGAATAAAATTTTCAAGCTTGTCTTTGACGCGCATGCCAAGTGCTATAGAGGTAACTAGCCCTCAAATGCAGAAAGGCGTATACCCTCTTGGACACAAAGACTGGATATGCAACAAGAGGAATATGCTGGCATTGATCTTCTAGTTAGGAGTGAAGGTACAATGCAGGAGGAACAGTTCTTTAGAATTTACTTTGTTGTTGTTGATCCTCCCAAAAATAGTGTTGGATATGACGCGGTGAAAATACCAGATTACAGGATTATGTATAGATGATGCATAAAGTCCCTCCCAACTGGTCGATTCCTCATCAGAGATAGCTTTCTGAACCCTGAAAGTTGTAGATGCCCAATCTTCTTCTGTAGGGATTGAGTAGTATACCTACCCCTCACGAGGGAAGCGAAAGAAATCACTCAGGGTTGTTTGAGTTATAGAATATTCATCGTTGAACATTCTGAAAGTTGTTGATCCGGATAGGTGCAGGCTTTCGTCGCATGGTGGGTTGCACGAGAACGAACTTAAGAATTCCAAAGTTAGTGACTCATACGTAGGAAGATTTTGTATATAGAAAAATGTTAAATTAGAGTTTCTAAGTAACCACTAGACACTATCTAGAAGTTCTAATTTGTACAAACACTCAGTATCAACATACTGTGTAGGGATTATGGAGCGTTGAAAAAATTTGAGATACTGAGCCCTATGGTGTTCTCCGGCTTCCCCATTTCGAAATGTAATCCCTGAAAGGTCAGGTTACGGCCTTGAGTTTCTGCTGCCATAGTTGAACCATAGGTGAAGATGGTTAGGTGTTTTGCGCCAGATTTTGGGGGTTTAGAATGGAAGAGGGTTTTGAGAGTGTACATGTAGAGAAAAATAAAGAGGGTAATGTGTTGGAATTTGTGAGTTTTAATGATAATGATAATGAAGGGAGTGAAATAGGCAGTGGTTTAATGGAGTTAAAGTGGGTTTGAATAAAATGAGAAGAAGAAAAATCGATAGGGGTTTCTATGTTAAAACAGAAGCGCTTATGTTTCTGACGGGACCAATTTATGAAGCGTGACGATCGTCACGCTTGTATGGCGAGCGGCACAAAAGTGCAGAATAGAATAAAAAATTTAATTTGTCTCCCTGACTTCCCAATAATAAAAAGTATATATTTCAATACTTGCAGACAGTACGTACATATATATTGGAAATATTAAAGCATAGAAAATATATGTAAACATTATAATAAAGAATTTAATGAAAAGTAATGTAAATTCCAAAAGTAAACGAAGGAAAAAAAAACAAAATATAATTGAAAATAAATGATAAAAATGTACTTAAGAATTTGAAACACCAAATAATGGAAATTCTAATCTAATCGGTCTTCTCCCCACACTTAAACAAAACATTGTCCGCAATGTTTAAATGTGAAAGGAAGATATGCAGTAAGTCCGAAATAAAATTAGCAACAACGATTATTAGGAAGAGCAGCGGAGTAGACATGTTTATAAACATGGTCCAACTGTTCTTCCACCACATCCATGAAAGAGTGGAAGTCGATCCTCAAAATAATTAATTCTTCCCTCAACAAATCAAGCTCGGATTGAAGAGCATTTATAGCAGGAGCTTGGTAAAAAATGGGAGGTGGAGCAGCAATCAGAGCAGCAGAGGTGTTTGAGTCAGCCTGATCAGGATATGGAAAATGATGGTAAAATGGAGGGGTTTCGGGGTCGATTTCCTCATCATATAGGAAGGAATCAAGGTGGTCATAAATTTGGGGTGTCTCAGGAGCAAGTGGTAGTGAAATTTATGGTTCGGCCCAATCATATAAATAATTGTTCCTATCATGAATGCTAGTCCTAGGGTTAGGCAGGGTGAAAAGAGGCATTAACTGATTGTTAATGAGCAGTTCAAAGGTACCCGGGCCTAAGTTCCCAATAATTCCCCTATTGAAGCAAAAATGTATGTTCATTGGTTGAAATCTACCTAGAGGGACAATGTTTAGCAGTGGTTATCTCAGGCCGATAGCATTTGCTATCATGGTTACTAGGCCTCCTATCAGGATTGGTTCATGGACAATTCTTACAAGACAGTGAAAGTTGGCTATCATAAAGGTAGGACCATTTACGGGACGGTTTTGCGATGCACAAAACATTAAAAAAGTTCGGCTCTAGATATTGTGGTTATGTTTTTTGGCTTTCCAAAGAGGGTATGTGCTAGGATCTTATGAAAATACCTTAAGGAGGGGTTATGAATGTTTTCTGAGTGCATGTCATTAGGATCAAGGTTACTTATACATGTAATACTACCCCAGAAATAGTCGAGTTCACCCATATCAAAAAGTACCTCTTAGATTATTGTGAATGTATCGAGGTCGTGTGGAAATCCTAGAAGTCCGGCCATTTCTCTATAGGTATAGGTGTATTCAATATCAAACAGCCTAAACCTAATTAGTCCCTTGTTAAACCCTAGACCATGGTTAGGCTTATAGACAAGAGAGCTCTGAAACTCTAGGGTTAGTCTACGGTAGGAGCTAAATCTTCTTCTTAAGGAAGATGTGTCCCAACTTATTTGCTTAATAGAAACAAAACACTGTCTATAATGCCTAGTATTGTCATAGCAGGTCCATCAGGGTAGATAATTAATGCCATCTCCCTATCATCTAACGACTCAAAATGCCTCCTCTGGTTTCTTCCTCTGAAAATAATTCCCATCGTGTCAACTGGATTCATCATGGTTAATGCAGTTAGCTAATAGTTAAGTTAGCCTAAAGTAGGTTGACAGTTAGAATAAGTTAGTAGTGGGTAATAGTAGAGAAACAATACTGCATAATTTTATATAAATAAGCAATACCAAAAGTAAGAAAAGAAAAGAAAAACTAAAAATAAGTAAAGCAAAAAAAAAAAGATTAAAAAGTGGGTTATCTCCCAATAAGCGTTTTGTTTTAAGTTGTAAGCTCGACATAACAAATGATTAATCTAATGAGTGGGGTGGCAGTTCATCTAGCCTAAATTTTGTGGAATAGTCCTTATTATCGATGCAATGATAATGCTTTGAAAGTTGTCTGTTGATGATAAAAGGTCCACTAGACATTCATTTAATTTCTATTGCGCCATTTTGAAAAACCTTAGTGACTTTGAAGGGACCAGACCATCTAGAGCGAAGTTTTCCCAAAAATATTTTAAGTCTACAATTAAATAGGAGTACTATATCGCCTTCATTGAATTCTTTCCTAGATATGTGTTTATCGTGCCATTTTTTAGTTCTCTCATTATAAATCTGAGCATTCTCATAAGGGTCTAATCTAAGTTCTTCAAGTTCATGAATATCTAAGATTCTTTTCTCACTCACGGCAGTGTAATTTAAATTCAGGGTCTTAATGGTCCAATAAGCTTTATGTTCAATTTCTACTGGCATATGACATGATTTCCCATAGACTAATTTAAATGGCGTGGTTCCGATTGGAGTTTTGTAGGCCGTCCTATATGCCCATAGAGCTTCATGTAACTTAGATGACCAGTCTTTCCTAGAGGTTGCTACCATTTTTTCTAAGATTGCTTAATTTATCTGTTGGAGACCTCTACTTGCCCACTTGTTTGTGGATGATAACGTGTTGCGACACGATGTCGGACTCCATAGTTCACTAATAATTTTTCTAGGATTTTGGAAATGAAATGGGAGCCACCGTCGCTGATGACGAGTCTCGGTACACCGAATCTTGGGAATATTATGTTCTTGAAAAGCCTGACTACTACTCGTGCGTCATTTGTTGGAGAGGTTACATCCTCGATCCATTTTGGAACATAGTCGACAACAACTAGTATGTAGTGATTTCCAAAGGAAGACGGGAAGGGTCCATGAAATCAATTCCCTATACGTCAAAGACTTCAACTTCTAGAATGCCTTTTTGAGGCATCTCGTCGCGTCTAGAAATGTTTCCAGTGTAATGGCATTGGTCGCAATTTTTAACCATGATATGGACATCTTTCCACAGATTAGGCCAATAGAGGCCAACTTGTAATATTTTAGCGCGGGTCTTTGAAGTGCTTGCATGTCCTCCATAGGGAGCAACATGATAGTGGAAAATTATGTTTTCAATTTCATTTTTAGGAACACATCGACAGAAAATACCATCGCCGCCTCTCTTGAAAAGCAAAGACTCGTCCCAATAATATTGTTTAAGATCATGAAAGAATTTCTTATTTTGTTGATAAGATATATCAGGTGGAAGCACTCCAGCAGCTAAGTAGTTGATCAAATCAGCATACCATGGAAGTATGGTTTTAGTGTAGACTGCTTCCACGACTTCATTTGTATTCGTGTCTTCATAAGTCACATGGTATTTGGTTGTAATAATTTCCAATTCTAATTGGGCTATAAGGCGTTCATAAGGAAAATAATCATTGATAGGTACACAATCTGATTTGATGCATTCTATTCTGGATAGGTGGTCAACTACTACATTCTTAGTGCCTCTCTTATCTTTGGTTTATAAATCAAACTCTTGTAGAAGTAAGATCCACCTTAGTAATCTTGGTTTGGCATTTTTCTTACTTAAGAGGTACCATATTGCAGCGTGATCGATATAGATAATTATCCGTGCTCCTACTAAGTAAGAACGAAATTTATCTAAAGCAAACACAACAGCTAACAGTTCTTTTTCTGTGGTGGCGTAATTCTTTTGTGCAGGATCTAGGGTTCTACTTGTGTAGTAGATTGCAGGAAGCTTTTTACCCTTTCTCTATCTTAGAACCGCGTCTACGGCATAGTCACTAGCATCACACATTATCTCAGATGGCTTGCTCCAATTAGGAGGTTGCATAATAGGTGCCGAGTTCATTTTTCGGTGAAGATGAACTCATCATCTTTCATTATCAGTTTGGTTAGAGGTTTGGTTATTTTAGATAAGTCTTTAATGAAACGTCGATAAAAACCAGCGTGCCCTAGAAAACTTCTTATTTCTCTAACAATTTTAGGCGGTTGAAGTTTTTCTATAACTTCAATCTTTGCTTTACCTACTTTAATTCACCAATCGGATACGATGTGCCCTAAGACAATTCCTTGTCGGACCATGAAGTGGCATTTTTCTCAATTTAGCACGAGGTTGACACTTACGCATCTTTTTAGTACCATTTCAAGATTCGATAAACATCCTTCAAAACTTCCTCCACAGACAGAGAAGTCATCCATAAAAACTTCCATCATACCATCTAGAAAATTAGAGAAGATGGACATCATACATCTCTGGAATGTTGCAGGGGCATTGCATAATCCGAATGACATTCGTCTATAGGCGAACGTACCATAAGGACAAGTGAAAGTCACTTTTTTCTTGGTCGTCAGGATGGATAGGAATTTGGAAAAATCCAGAATAACTGTCTAAATAGAAGAAGTGAGAGTGTTTAGCTAGTCGCTCAAGCATTTGATCAATGAAAGGTAAGGGAAAATGATCTTTACGAGTGCCTTTATTTAACTTTCTATAGTCGATGCACATTCTCCACCCGGTGTGAGTTTGTTGCGCTACGGATTCTCCTTTAGTGCTGCTTACAACTATAACGACTCATTTCTTAGGTACGACATGTACTGGGCTAACCCATTTACTATCGGATATTGGGTATATGATTCCTACTTCAAATAGCTTTTCTACTTCCTTTTTGACTACATCGCTCAGAATAAGATTGATTTTTCTTTGATGTTCCCTAAAGGTCTTACAGTCTTCCTCCAGCATAAAATGGTGCATGCAGATAGAAGGGCTTATTCCTTTTAGATCTGAGATGTTATAACCTAAAGCGGTTGGGTATTTTCTTAGGACATGTAATAATTTTTTAGTTTTTATTTGTCCTAGGTCTGCATTGACTATAACTGGTCGTTCAAGTTCTGTGTCTAGGAATTCATACCTTGGGTGTTTGGGTAGTGTTTTGAGTTCTATGGCTGGATTCTTTGGACAAGGTATAAGATCAGGAGTTAGAGCTAAGCATTCACTCATATTTTCATCTTGATATTCATGGCGCCAATTTTCATCTTCGAGAATTGGAGGTATATGAATCTTTAATACTTCTAAATAGGTGGTTTGTTGTTTCTCCATTTCTTTTACGCATTTATCTATTACATCTAAGAAATAGCATGAATCATCAATGTCTTGTGCCTTAAAGAATCTAGACAGGATGAATTCAACTTTTTCTTCTTCGACTTTGAAAGTTAGTTTCCCATTTTTAACATCCATGATGGCTCCTGCAGTGGCTAGGAATAGTCTATCAAATATAATAGGAATATCGGAGTCTTCTTTAATGTCCATGATTATGAAATCAGTGGGGATATAGAATTGTCCTATACGTACAAGAACATTTTCTAACATACCTAAAGGAAATTTCACCGATCGATCCGCCAATTGTACAGACATCCTTGTAGGTATTAGTTTTCCCATGTTGAGTTTCTTGCAAATCTATAGGGGCATTAGACTAATAATGGCTCCTAAATCGCATAGTGATTTGTCTATGACAAACTTTCCAATTACGCAGGGAATGAAAAAACTACCTGGGTCTTTAAGTTTATGAGGCCTGTTGTTTTGGATTATAGCACTGCATTCAGCAGTGAGCAATACAATTTCATTATCCTAAAGATTTTTCTTATTAGATAAGATTTCTTTAAGAAATTTAGCGTAGGAGGGCATTTGTGTGATAACTTCTGTAAAAGGTGTGGTAATGTTAAGTTGTTTCAGAAGTTCAATGAATTTCTTGAATTGCCCTACATTTTTAGACTTAGCAAATCTTTGAGGATATGGAATAGGTGGTTTATAGGGTGGAGGAGGTACGTAAGGTTCTTCTTTTTCCACGACCTCTTCACCATCACCTTCTTTTTCTACTTCCTTCGGCTCAGCTTCCTTCTCAGTTCCTTTTCCACGTTTATGGTACATGGTTGGGTTCTCGACTCTAGGTTCAGTTGGTCTGCCTAGTTCTGTCCAACTCCAAAGTGTTATGGCATTAGCATGTGCCTTTGGATTTGGTTGGGGTTGTCCAGGAAAAGTTCCAACTGGAGAAGCTGTAGCTTCTTGCTGTTAAGCCACTTGGGAGATTTGTGTTTCTAACATTTTTTTTGTGTGGCAAGAGCATCAACCTTATTTGTCAGTTGCTTAATTTGTTCACTGGTGTGAATATTTTGATTCTTGAAATCTTTATTAGTTTAAGCTTGGGTGGCTACAAAGTTTTCTATCATTATTTCAATGTTGGACTTCCTAGGGATATTCAGAATATTTGAGACATTTTGGGTGGCTTTCTGATATTCTGGGGGTGTAGTAGGAGCTTACCTAGGTGTGTGCAAAGCATTGGTGCTTTTGTATGAGAAGTTTGGATGTTTCTCCCAAGCAGGGTTATAGTTATTTTTATATGGGTTCCCTTGAGCATATTTCACTTGATCAACTGGTACTCCTGTTAAGAATGGACATTCGGGTGCAGCATGTGCGTGAAGTCCGCATAAATCATAGGTTAGAGCTACTACAGCCACAGTGTCTGCGAGAGTTATGGTCAATCTTTCTATATTTTGGGTAAGGGCTTCTACCTTAGCATTAACTTGGTCTAAGCTACTAACTTCGTGCATACCGCCTTTCATTTGAGGTTTCTCCACCATGGTTCTATCGCTTCCCCATTGATAATGATTTTGAGCCATAATTTTGATAAGTTGATAGGCATCATGGTATGGTTTATCTACCAGTGCACCGCCAGTAGCTGCATCAATTGTTAGTCTTATGTTTTAAAAGAGACCATTGTAAAAGGTGCGTATGATCATCCATTCTTCTAGACCATGATGCGGACAGAGTCACAACATGTCTTTGTATCTTTCCCATGCTTCGAAGAGAGATTCACTTTCCTTTTGTTTAAAACCGTTGATATTGGCTCTTAGCATAGCCGTCTTACTCGGCGGAAAATATCGCGCTAGGAAAACTTTCTTCAACTTGTTCCATGTGGTAACATAGTTGGATGGTAGAGACTAGAGCCATGCTCTAGCTCTATCTCGTAATGAGAAAGGAAAGAGACGAAGTCTTATTGCTTCAGGGCTGGCACCATTTTCTTTCACTGTGTCTGTGTACTGCACAAGCATGGACAAATGAAGGTTTGGATCGTCCCTAGGACATCCTGAAAATTGGTATTGTTGGATAGCTTGTAATAACGAAGGTTTTAACTCAAAATCATTCTGTGCGATGGAGGGAGCAATAATACTATTATGGGTTTCCTCTTGCGATGGGGCAGCATAGTCCTTCAGAGGGAGATTTTGGGGTCCTTCAGCCATTCTTGGTTCAGGAAGAAAATAGTTAGGAAGATTGAATTCGGGAAGATCTTACTTGATTTGGTATTCTCTAATTCGGCGTCTTATACTAACAAAATGCTCGACCTCGTCGATTGGTTGCTCTAATTCTTCGCCTTTAGAGCGAGTGCTTGGCATACAATCAACAAATAAAATAAAATAAAATTGGATTTCTTAGTCTATACTGCGTAACAAGGGATTCACAGTATTGACTAAATCAGTCCCCGGCAACGGCGCCAAAAACTTGATCGCGACTTTGAGAGTCTGTTGGGTCTAGTAACTGCAAGTGCACAGTCTAATCGCGTAGTTTTAAAAGATATCGAACTCACAAGGACCGATGGTTAAACTACTGTTATCTAGGGTCAATGTGTAAATCTAAGGCTAACTATAATATTGGGATGTTGGGTTTAAACGGGAATTAACTAAGATATAATAATTGATAATGAAACACTGGTATGTAATTTGTAAACTTCAGGGATTCAATAAGTCATTCTTTTGATTTTATCCTTAGTCTGTCTTTTATTCTCGTAACAAAACAATTTAATATCAAAATTGGAAATCAAAACCAGAAAAGTCTTTTGTAAAATATTTATGCCAATTAATTACCGAATCCCTTCGATTTAGGACTTCACATACTGGTATCGGGAAAATTAGTCAAACATAATTTTATTGCATAACAACATAAAATAAAAGCATGAATACAGTAACATAGTCATGGTAAAAATAAACAAACTATATTTAAAATTGGAACCTGAATAAAACACTGAAGAATAATAGTGCAGTATGTTATCCTCCACAAGCCAACAGGATTAGCTTCGGAACAAAATATCTTGATGAAATACAAATAAACCTAAACGAAATTATGGAAGCTAGAAAGAAACTAAAGTTGAAATATTCCTCCGATGTGAAGAAATATTTCTTTAATGGTAATGGTTTTCTTTGCTTATGGAAATTCTAAACGAAACTGGAAAAAAATCAAAAACTGTAAAACTAGAAATAGTAAAATATCAATGTTGCAGTATGTAGAAAAATAAGAAATTGGAGCACATGTGCATCTGTCTCCGGTTTCGGTAACTATCCCGCTTTTATAGATTCCATATGTTGAGAAAAAATAGGAACACTCCCTTGATCTTCGTTCTTCAAGCATGGAGAAAAATTAGCAAGTCGTGCTTTTCATGGAGACATTTTCGTAACTGAAGATATGACTTTTAGCGAGTGTCATGCGCTGTGGCGTGGGGCACGTATATTAATTTTGTGTTGGTTGGGACAAGAAGTGTGCTGAGGGGCACACTTTTGGACTTTGTGATGGGCGGCTTGGCTTCTGATTTAGAATGTTTGCATTTTTGCTGCTAAAGTGCCATTTCTTTTTCATTTCTCCTATATTTTTCTTCCTTTTCTCATTTATGCTTTGCATAAACTAAATACCTGAAATATGCTGCAAATACTACAAATAGAAACATAATGTGACATAATAAATGAAGAATCAGAAGCTTTATCTATGTAAATCGGGCGGAATATTCTATAACTTTTCGTGTTATCAGCTATTCTTCTCGAGAGAGCGGGCTTCTCAAATTTGTATTTGAGGGGATACATTTTAGAGATCAATAATGTAGTATGGGTCAACATATATTTTCTTATTCGGCGAGAAGCCCAAAGCGCAACAAGTTTTCTCGAGCAATGAGTATCTTGTTTCACAGTCGGTAAAATGTTTGCTAAGGTAGTATATTACATGCTCTTTTCGACCAGACTCGTCATGCTGGCCCAGTACACACCCCATTGAATTCTCTAGCATTGTTAGGTACATGATTAGAGGTCTTCCTTCAACTGGTGGCATCAGAATTTGAGGTTCTTTTAGGTACTCCTTGATTTTGTCAAAAGGTGTTTGGCAGTCGTCGTTCCATGTCACTACCTGATCCTTCTTCAGCAACTTGAAGATTGGCTCACAAGTAGCAGTCAAATGAGAAATGAATCGAGAAATTTAATTTAGTTGTCCCAAGAAAGCTCTGACTTCCTTCTCATTACGGGGAGTGGGAATTTTTTGAATAGCTTTGACTTTCGCGGGGTCAACTTCAATACCTTTATTGCTGACAACAAAACCCATGATCTTACCAGATCTCACCCCAAAGGTGCATTCTTCGGATTCAACCTCAACTTGTACTTCTTCAGTCTCTCAAACAGCTTGTGTAGGTGGTCGAGGTGCTCTTCTTTAGCCTGAGATCTGGCTATCATATCATTGACATAGACCTCTATCTCGTGATGAATCATGTAATGGAACAAAGCTATCATAGCACGCTGATATGTTGCACCGGTGTTCTTCAACCCAAAAGGCATAACCTTGTAGAAGAAAGTGCCTCATTGTGTGATGAAGGTAGTTTTCTCCATATCTTCTGGCTCCATCTTGATCTGATTATATCCTAAGAAACCGTCCATGAAGGAGAATACCTTGTGTTGAGCAGTGTTGTCGACCAAAACATCAATATGTGTGGGAAGTCATCTTTGGGGCTTGCCCTGTTTAGATCCCTATAGTCTACACACATGCATACTTTTCCGTATTTCTTCGGTACGGGAACCACATTCGTAACCCAATGAGGATAGGATGTCACTGCTAAGAACCCCGCATTGAATTGTTTCATGACCTCGGCTTTGATCTTTTCTGACATCTCAGGATGCATCCGACGAACCTTCTGCTTTATCGGAGCATAACCCTCTTTCATCGGTAGACGGTGAACCACAATATTAGTATTGAGCCTTGGCATGTCTTCATACGACCAAGAAAAGATCTTAACATATTCATGTAACATCTGAATCAACATGTTCTTGACACTGCCCTCTAGGTTGATGCCTATCTTGAATTCTTTCATGTCTATCTCAATACCCAAAATTATAACTTCAACCAACTTTTCATGCAGTTGTATGGCCTTTCCTTCATGCACTAATAGTCTGGCAAGTTCTCCAAGTATTTCACAATCTTCCTTACCTTCGTCCTCGGCTTGGTAGATCGGATTTTCAAAGTCATAAGTGGAAATAGCAGAATCGTTATCAACGGGATCCGGAGTGGATGTGAATCTGCAATGTATTGTGTGAGTGTGTGTAAGAACACATAGCTAAAAGTAAAAAGAAAGACAAAGAGTGCAAAATTTGAATGCAAAACGTCCAATTATTTTATTAAATTAAAATATGTTTATTAAATGGAAACCCTTAACCAACGAACCGTTGTGCCTCGGGTAAGGCACAAGGCTTAAAGTTTTTGTTTAAATATTACAAAGCCAAAACTTGAAAGCAATAAAAACAGAGATATAACTATTACTCCTGACTAAAGGAGATAGAGATAATGTATTCCTCCTTCTAGATGTTGAGCCCTTTGCCAATGGTAGGAAAGATCCACTTGTCAAGGTCATGATCACTGTCACCATCTTCTATAGAGTTGACTCCGTTGTTGCTGATGCGGAATGGTGGTCTTCTAGCACAAGCGTGACGAACATCCCTCTGACCCCCTGCAATGAAATCCAAACCAAATTTGTCAGATTTATATGGAATTCCAGGAAGCTGACCCTAAGCAGTACAACTACCTTCTTCTATAACAGCTTTAGCGTCTTTCAGTGAAGCCATTCTGGGTGGAACCCTAGTAACTTTGGGAATGGAAAAGACATCTCCAGTAGAGGCTGGAGGGATAACTTCAAAAGTCTGACAGGGAGTCTCGATGAATTCATAGTCCATCTTTACATACCAGAAGGAGTTCAAGTGGCTAACCATATACTCTTCTTCACCGCAACTAGTAACAATCTTTCCGTTCACAGGATATTGTAACTTTTGGTGTAGGGTCGAGGTGAAAACACCTGCATCATGGATCCAGGGGCACCCTAGTATGCTAGAATAAGGTGGTCAAATATCCATTGCATAGAAGGTAGATTCAAAGATCTGCGAACCTACCTTTATTGTAAGATCCACTTCTCTGTGTACCATCCTCTTTGACCCGTCAAAGGCTCAAACTATAATATCACTGGGTTTCAGTACAACCCCTTCCCAATCAAGTCTGTCCAGAGCGCCTTTCGGTAGAACATTTAACGAGGAACCAATATCAACCAATACATGAACCAAAGTAGTGCCCTTGCATTCAATGGAGACATACATGGCCTTATTATCATTTCTTCCCTCCAGAGTTAGATCAGCATTAAAGAAACCTAATTCATTGTTAATCGTTAAGCTAGAAACGTAACTTCTAAATTGATCGAAAGAAATATCTTGTGGCACGTGATCAGTCTCCAAGAATTTTACTAAAGCCTGTGCACGAGCTTTAGAACACAGTAATAGGGATAACATAAAGATCTTGGATGGGATTTGCCCCAACTGTCCGACAATCTTGTAATCCCTCTTACGGATTATTTTTAAAACCTCCTCCAACTCTTTCCTAAAGGTTTCTTCAACTGCAACATCTTTGGGTGCCTCCGTCTGGGAAGGCTCTATTATTTTCTCTTTGCCCCGAGCCTCGGCAGTTGACTCGATAGCCGTAACTCTAATAGGTGTATCAACAGTCTTTGGAGAGATTTCTGGGGAGAAAACCCTTCCGCTTCTAGTAACCTTACTGGTCCTAGCAATATTGTCAATTTCGGGATCAGTAACTTCATCTTCAATAGTCGATAGTTCTTGCTTGATGCCATGGTAATAGAATCAGATCCATAGTTCCAAGGAATAGATTTGTCCTAAGAATATGGGATAGGTCCAGGAGTGTCGGATATTACGGATAAGTCTTGAAATAGGTTCTCAGTAGACGGAACCTACTCAACCAGAATTATGTGATTGCCCATTAGGTGTTAAACGCCTTCCTTCAACAACTTGCAGCCATTGGATTGGGTTGTGTAGTAGTAATATTTTTCAATACAACCCATAAATAAATCGGCCTGCAATAGATTCTTCTTGATGATTGGTAGGGGAGTAACTAATTCACTTACAGTAGCAACATAAAGAACATCGTCAATAACACTTATGCCTTTGTCATGCTTCAGCATAGGTGAAGTAATCATATTCAGGGTCTCTGGAGGATCAAAATCAATCTTTGTTATCAATCATATCCTGAATTTTGTTTTTCAGGGCACAACAATTATTATATCGTGCCCTGGGATGTTGGAATGGTAGGCACACTTCACATTTAGATTATAACGAGGAGAGGAGGTGTTGGGGTTCTGAGGAGGATCGCTTAAAGTTATCAGCCCCGCTTTCAGTAAATGTTGTAATGTCTGAGATAATGGCATATTGATCTTTGTAAATTATCTTATCGGATCGTTTGACCTATGTTGATTTCCCTGTTGTTGTTGTTGTTGTTGTTGTTGTTGAACAGGCGCATGATTAGAAATTAATACCGCTCCTACAGACTGATTGCATTCATTTTTAACATGGCCCTTCTGGCTATAAACAACATTGGTCTCCTTCTTACCACTGAATGTCTTCTTCGCAGCACTCGAAGACGCAGCCACTTGAATTTTTCCACTTTGGATACCACTTTTGACACGTTCCCCAGTTAGGATCAGCTCAGTAAAACCAGATGAAGAACTTATAATCAAATGGTTAAAGAATGGACTTGTCAGAGTGCCCATGAACATATCAACCAGCTCCCTATCAGATAAAGGAGGTTGCACTCTTCCAGCCAGATATCTCCACTTCTAGGCATACTCTTTGAACCCTTCATTTAAGCTCTTAGTCATGTTTTCTAATTGCATGCGAGTTGGTGCAAGGTTAGAATTGTATTGATACTGCTTATAAAAGGAAACAACCAAGTCTTCCCAAGTACGGATGTTGGTTCCCTCTAACTGATAGAACCACTCGAGTTGTGTACCAGAAAAACTTTCCTGAAAGAAGTGAACCCATAACTTTCTGTAAGGAATATGGGGTTGGATCTTCCGAACATAGGACCTTCGATGAAGTTTGGGACAAGAAACAACATCATATTTAGAAAAGGCGGGGACCTTGAACTTGTGAGGGATAACTACCCCCGGAATAAGACCCAACTCTTCAAAAGCCAATCCAGGCACTTTCTGGATTTACATGGCCTTGAGGCGATCTTCCAACTATTTTTATTTGTCATTAGCAGGGGGATACTATTCAATGAAATAGTCTTCATCATAATCTTGGCCAGAACCAAGGTTGTTATTCTCTTCAGCTTTCACACTTTCGTCATCTTTCTCTTGGTTATCTTCTTCCCATATTAAGAAATATTATTGGCTTTTTAGTCTTCTTCTTATTCCCTTTGTGATGAGGGTATTCAACTCGTCTTAACCCTTAGCTAATTCCAAGAGCATCTGCTGAAACTGAGTGTTCTGAACTTGAAGTTCTTTTACAGTTTGCTCGAGTACCATCTTTTATTAAAATAAATAGCAAGAAGATGAGAAAACCTATCTAGAAAGTACCTGTTATGTGATGATATGCATGATGTGCAAATGCAAGTGCAATGCTTTCAAGGACCTTTGCGGAATTTAAATTTGTTTAAACAAAATGAAACAAAAGAAATTTTTAGTAACAAGCTCAAATTATAATTGCTTTCAATAAAAGAGAGTTACAAAGAAGCAAAATGTTAATTCACGTCTCCCATGGATGCTTCCTCTTTATGTTGACATATGCATTAAGGATTTGTTCTTCGTGGAGTCGTTTGTTAGCTCCAGTATTTTCTTCTCACTAGCATATAACTGAGCCTCGGAGGTATCTCTTTCTTCCTTGAGCTGAATCCAGGCCTTCTGTAGTTCTTCAAAGTCGGTAGGCATATCGGGATGAAGAACGATATGAGAAACATCCTCTTCCACAACAGGCTCTACTATCACTGGTAGGATAGAAGGATATGGAATTTAAAGATTCTGAGCACAAGACCACACCCATCTAAGGTAAGGCTCTATAGGAATGGAATTATTATTTCCCAAAGTCTTGCTATCAATATTGTTGACCGCACCCTAAGCATGTATAAACCTTTGATGGTAATTTTGAGGATCATTCTCATAGTCGAACATAATACTCTGGATGAGCGTATCATGAGGACCGTCCCTTAGAGCATAACTAAACTGACACAGCTAAATAAGGGTTGTAAGTGATGCCCCCTCTTATACCAAGGAGTGGTACATTAGGGAATTCCCCACAGCGATCAATAATGGTGATATATGCCTGAGATGGAGAACTCCAATGGATATCTGCATGAGTGAGTGACATCAACCTTTGAGACCACCACAAACCTTGTTCGTTCTTTATCATTGATCGGGGCAGGTGCGAAATAAACCACCTGGACAGTAGAGGTATGTAACACATAAGAGTTCCTCGCTCCTTTATAGTATGAGTTTAGAGGGAATGCAGGACATCTCCAAGCAAAGTAGGTATCAGATTATGAGTGAGGAATATTTTGATGGCATTCACATCTATGAATTGGTCCAGATTAGGGAATAGTAACAACCCATAGATCAGCACAGCCAAAATATCCTCAAAAGAACGAAAATTCATGGCTTCTAGAAACCCTTGAGTCTTCTCTATCAGTAATTCAGGAATAAAACCCTTGACTCCATTCCTTGTTTCCCAATTAGATGTAATGTGCGATCATTTCAAATGTAAGGCTACTACAACGTCTTCAGGTTTTGCAACTTGCTCTAAACTGGTGAAGGGTATCTGATCAAGAATAGGCACCTTGAGCAACTTATAGAATTCTTCCATTGTGGGCACCAACTGATAATCTGGGAAGGTAAAAGAGTGATGCTTCGGATCAAAGAACTAGAAAAGAACGCTCATGATGTCCCTGGAAGCCAGTAGTAACCAAACTGAGTAGATGACCATGTCACTTGGTGAATGAGACTAATACCTCAAGCTTGGAAGGTATCTTTACGAAGTTGATCCGGATGGTATTCCTACGACTGGAAGCCATGACCCTGCAATACAGAACAAATATAAATCCCATGAATCCTTAAAATGGTTAGTCATGATATGATGTTATGATGTTATGATATCATGTTCAAATAGATAATCAAACACAAGCAAATGACACAAAGACCTTAGGTTTAAGGCTTGCATGGGGTTTGTAGGCAAGTACCCTCTTGAAGTTTAGTTGGAACCTGCCCTAAAGAAATAACCGGGTTCTAGGGATCTCAATATCACTGATTTTTCCCACAAGTTTTGTCTAGCACGGCAACTCACTTGCCACCAAACAAAACTCGAGAGTCGAATCTCAATGAGTGAGTATCGAGTATCAACCAACTTTGGACTGCACCAAAGTCGACTATCTCACTACCTTCTAATGGCTAAGTTGGGTTAATTAAGCTTCTAAAGGTCATTTAGTGTTTATGACACCACGCTGCAGCCTAGTATCTCCCCGACTGACTCGAGGGACACCAGTACAAACCAATGTGTTGCACTAACGTAGCCATCACTTCAACCATATCGGTATATGCTGTATATTTTCCATGATCTATTGCTACTTACCTAAAATGCCCCCAGATCCAAGTGTAGGATCTTTTCAAGAAAATAAACCCGAGCAAGACCTAAAATGTAAAGCATACAAGACAAACAAGGAAAGCATTAAAAATGATCTAACTCTAAAGGTAACCCCATTTTTAGTTCTCCCCAGTAGAGTCACCAGATTTGTAATACGGTGGGAGAACTGACTTGGTTTTGCATTTTATCGTAAATGTTGTGGATAGCTAGAGTCGACACTGACTTTTCTTTTATCCAATAAGGAAAGGGTGATAAGAACAGGAAAGACCTTCGAGAATTTTGAGTTCTGGGGGTAGGTTATGAAAAGATAAGGTGTTAGCACCCTTTTCATATATAGTTATTTATGGGCTCTTAATAGCTAGCTCACTTTGTTATAAAATGCTTTGTGTATGTGTTTAAAAATATTTTGAAAATTCCTAAGTACGGAAACTTCGTAATGATTCTTGTATCAGTTAAGAATGTGTACAAAGTGTTTATTTTTTTTGAAAATATTTCAGAGAAAGTGTTTGTGAAAAAGACGTTTTGAAATGTTCATGAGTAAGCGACTAAGAATTATCTACCTACTCAAAAGTCTTTCGTGTTATTTTCCTTCTCCTTTAAATAGTGCTATCCTACCATTAGTTAGTAGGAGGCCCTATCGTTGGATATTGAGGGACAAGTGCGGGTCATCGTACAGTCATAAAGGTAACTCGTAGGGGCGCTTTAGCAATTTATCGTAAGGGACTAAGATCGTTTATCGAAGGCTGCATCGTAAGGGTCATCGAGGGACTACGATATTTTTAACTGAGGGTCTTTGATAGAGCGTTCCCATGTTCGAGGGACATGACTGTTTTCTGAGGCAACAAGTGAGGTCACTCTAGAGGTGCAAGTTTGAAGAGTGACTCAATTCAGTTTATTTATCTTCTATTTATGGTTTTCTATGTTTTCTTTTATATCTTGCCATACAAACCCTAATTACTAGCAAAGTAATGTAGCAATAATGAAATGCAGTAAAGTGCGGGAAATAAAGTTCTACGCTATTACAAGGCTTCAAGAGTGGGGGTATAAAATAGTAAAAAAGGGGGAAATAGTAAACCCTAATTAAAGTATTACACACTGTAATCAGATACATAATTGGAAAAAATAATGAAATATGCGACAGTAACAAAATACACGAGATTGTACAATAAAGAGAAATGGGAAAGGAAATTGTTTTGTGATTTTTTAATAGATAAAGACTTAATGTTTAATCTAAAAATACCTAATTAGTTTTAATTAAGAACAAAGGAAATTGATTAAAAACCTAAAAATAAAAACCCTAAGTTGATTTTAATTAATAAAAAACATTTAGTTAACTAAATTAAACAAAACCCTAAAATCTAAGTTGATTTTAATTAAGAAAACAATTAATTAGTGAAAAACCTAAAAACCTAAATTCATTGATTAAATAAAAAAACTTTAAATTAATTATTTGAGTTTATTAAAAAAATGTTTTATGTTAGGGTTTCAAAAAAGAGGTTTAGGTTTTGTTAATTTGAAAAATAAAAGAGGGAAAGAGTGAAAAGAATAGAGAATTGGAAGAAATAAACCAAAAAGTGTAGGGGTGGGTGTTGAACCCACGCACTCAGTAGCTTCACGCAGTAGATTAACCATCTGGCCAAGCGCGCCTTGGGGTTAGGATACAGCTCGAATGTGTTTTATTCAATCCGGAGAGGCGTCGGAGCCCTAGCTCTGGTCATCTTCTCCAGCTGCCCTCCATAATTAAACCTGCAAAATACAAAGAATCAGTGATCCAGAAACTTCCTACCCCCTTAAATCGAGGGCTGTGAGTTTAATGGAATGATTTTTGTGAGCTAAAACTCAATGGTTTTTTAGTTATGGCACAAACAAGGTAGATCGGTGTAAGAATGGTAGTTCAAGATTCCGATTGCACGGGGCCTCCATGATGGTCAAACCTGTACTAATGAATCTCAAGAACACATTAGTAATGTTAGATTTAATCAAAACAATATGAAAATAAAATTATGAATGCATGGAATAATGATAACATGGTGTTGCATGCAAGGGTGTTTCGAACCCTCTAGATTGTTGCCATTGATCTGTTCTTACCCTTTAACCTTCCTCGGAGTGAATAGGATGATCAATTTGTGATGAATGACAATATAAGTGGAGTTTGAATCTTTTCAGGGTTCTTTGAAATTTGGAAATTTTGACAACTTTTCAGGCAAGGGTATTTCGTGTCTTGTATGATAATGAATAGGAGAATATATAAGTTGAAATTAGGGAAAAGATGTGGGCTTGAACCTTGTGTAAAAAGATATGGTTTTATCTTATTTATTTTGCATTATTTAATGAATAAATAAAAAATAATTAAAATAATTAAAATAAAAATAGGTCAAGCGGTGTATGAATGAGTTATGAGGTCTATAAGGAGTATAGAGAACATTTGAACTCTTAAACAATTATCCAATAGCCCAAAATATCAAGTTTGCTCAACTTCAACTTCATGCATTTGCTGAAAATTTCCCAACTTGCACTGGTGATAACTCTCACAAAATTTCTTCTACAATCTCTATGTTGATCATTTTTTCTTTTGAAGAATTTATCTGGATGTAAGTTGCCTTGAGAAAAAGTGTCTTTTTGTTGAATTTTGAAATGACTTGTAATGTATTGACTCATATCTCTCAAATGATGCATTTTTTGGACTTGAGCTTAGAGTTAAAAAGTTGTAGAGAATTGAATTCCATTCAAAATGTGCTTTGGTTAGGGAAAAGTTGATGAAGCATGTGAAAGTTATGCTTGGTTAAAGTTCAGTTGACTTCTTCTAAGGAAACCCTAATTTGGCAACTTTTGACTTTTAATGATTTGAGGGATTTTCTTGAGGAATCATGATCAACCCTTGATCAAATTATGAGTGTGGCTTCAAAATGTTGATTTTGACCAAAAATCTTGAGGTTTGATTGTATGTTGACCATATTTGACTTTTTACCTAATACAGTTGATTTTTAGTCATCTGAGCCATTGACTGAGCAAACTTGTGATGCAAGGCTTGAAACTTGATATGAGCACCCTTGGAGACATATGAAGAACCATGGAAACAACTTGAGACCTTGGAAACCCAATATTCCTTGAGAAATACAAAACCCTAGTTGTGAGTCCATTGCTTAGGAGGAGAATTTGTCTGATCAATTCTTGAGCAACCTTGAGCATTTGAGAACCCTGGGAGATTGTCTTAAAGAAAAGGGAGGGCAAACTTTGGGGTACAACAACGTGCGATTATTGAAATCAATTTTTAGTGATATTTGTTCAAGTATGCATCGCTGCCCGAAAACTACAAACGCCTTGTAATTGGCTTTTCAAAAGTTGTTTGATGCTTGTTCATGCATAATTGTGCACTTGTGGGCTATTACAGTTGGATTATACTGTTTTCGATACAGTTTTCCAAGCATTTCTTTGTTACGGGGCAATGCTTCCCGGTTATGGTAAGTTGAGCATAAGGGGACATTTCTTTGATGGTAAATGCTCAAGGTACTTGGTTTCGGTATGTAGAAGATATTTGTGTTGAGTTTTCTCTACTTTCGGCTCAATTTTTCATGTGATTCATGTGTTAATGATGTTGCTTCCCAGGAATGGTAAATAGCACTTGCAAGGTGATTTAACTCACATTTATGGCTTATTTGAGCTTCTTGATGTGTTTGGTAGCTATCGGTACCATTTCAGATTATTTTTATTCCAACTTTTCATGCACTTGCATTTGTAATAAGTTACTGCCCGGAGTTAATGTTTGTGCTTCCATAGTTCATTTAATTTCTTTGTCTTCATGATTTAATTCTAAATTTAATTGTGATGAGAATGCACAACTCCGATTTCTCTTCCTTGTTTTTTCTAACATGTTTGTTGACTTGTGCAAGGAACTTTGAGAGCGCTTTCAATAAATTAACTAATTCTTGGTATTCTATTAAAGCATGATATGCCACTTTATTTATGGATTTTTGGATTCTCTCCCGACGCGATTTAATTTGATTCTCAAATCAAGAGAAATATGCATTGTTTGTGTTTTTGTCGACATATGAATTTTTATGTACGTGTTCTGTTTATCGTAGATGTGTCTGACACGCATTCTCATAGTGATTTATTGATGCTTCGACGCATATTCTGACTATTATGTTATTCATTCTAGCTTGTGCAAAGTTTTCCAGAGTTATTCTGCTTTTGCTTGCACTCTATGAACACTTGTTTGTTTGGTATTATACTGATTTTGGTTTAAGTTTCCGCATCATTCATCGCTTTCATTTCCATGAGAAATAGAAATAAAGATGCATGACTGGGAGTCCCTACTTTAGGTGGGCAATCTGTTTAAAGTCCTCAAGTGAGATGATGTTTGTTTGTTAATGTCCTCAAAATGAGGCGATGTTTTTGTTTGCAAAAGACTCTAAAAGAAGAAGTTTCTTGTTGTTTGTTTAAAGACCTCAAAGGAGGCATTTTTTATAAAGTCCTCGAAGAAGGAATCCCCCCTTTTTTTACTTTGTGCTTACTATCGGGTCAATAAGTGGAACAAATGGTTTGCAATCGACCCCCATATATTCTAGTCTCTATCGTTCCTAGGTCCATTAAATGTTGATGCTTCGAACCATGCCTACTCTAGTTCATCGAGTCAAATAAAGTGGAATACATGGGTCTGTAACCAATCCCCCATGTTTTGTCATTCATTTCGATGATGTCAGCTCGTGTCTCTTGATGTTGATGCTCTGATTTGTTACTCGATGTCGGTGTTCCAGCAAATCAAGTGGAAAGAGTTCCTTACTCCCACTTTGAAATCCATTGGACTCATTTGTTTATTGTTATCTTGCACCCGATGTTTGTTTTGGCTTCGGGTTGACTTTGTTTGTTTGCACCTTGTGCTTATGCTTTTCGTTAGGTTATAACCTTTGAATGCTCCCTTAGGATTCGCTTGTTTCGTTTCCGATGCGAGTTAGACATTGGGATTGTAATCCATGCATGCTAACATAGGTAGAGATTTCCCTTTCAAACTCAATTATAGGATCAACCATTGCATGATAACATTAGGGGTAGAGCTAGATAATTTCCCTTATATGTTTTCTTTTCTTTTTGCATCCTTAAAACTAAAACCTTTTTCTTGGCAAATTAATAAAACACTCTAACACTTTCAAATTCTTTTTCAAGGTAAAAAACATCAACCAATGTAAACCTTTTTCGTCTTCGGACCCCTTTTTCCTTTTAAAACCTTTTTAATAAGGATGTGTTGTTTAAAATTCGAACAACTTGGAAATGCTAAGTGTGTGAAGGGCCGAGCATGAGTCTTTTTACAAGCTGACACGCCAATCACGAATTGCAACCCTAACCGTAAGGATGTGAATGCAGTATTATACATAAAAAACACAAAACAAACAGAAACTTTTGATCCGAAATATGACGCTATGATTCCTTAAAAGGGATATGTAGCCATTTGTTCACGAAGCCCAAGAGAGCGAACCTTTGTAAATATTCCTTCTTTTTTCTCGTGTTTTATTTTGCATGCATTCCCTCTTTGCATTTTACCCTTAGCTCGTAAGCTTTAGATTAGAACACACCCTTTGATTAGAACAACAAGAGTGGATCCCGTGGAGTACCACAGACGTGAGGGGGTGCTAATACCTTCCCCTTGTGTAATCGACTCCCTTACCCGTATCTGTCAGTCGTGTGACCTTGATTTCACCCTTCTCATGTTTACTCGATGTTTACCTTTCCCTTCATGTGGGATAAAAAACGTTTGATGGCAACTTCATTGATTTTATCTCGATGATTTATTCAGTCGGTTGTTTCAACTGGAAACTTCATTGGGACAGATTGACCAAATGTTGGTCCATCTCGGAGTTTCTCCTAGCTCTTGTTTTCTTTTCCTTGGGTTTTTTTACGCTTTACAACTTTGTTCATTTGTACATGTTTATCTGAGCATATATTTGCATTGCATTTTATCGCTTTCCATATTGATTATTTGTTGTGCTGGATTATGTGTTTCCATGTTGGGTGGGTGATACTATCGAGGTAAAAGGTCCAGTACCCAAACCAGAGTTCACTATCTAGGAAACCTAGGAATAGAGCAGAACATGATGGCTATTGGACGAAGGTCCTACTAGCGTGGTCATGTCGTCTGCGCTCATATGAGGTTCAAATGGGGTGTTATCGTCATCCACGTCTGAGGCTTGATGATAGTGCTTTCAGGTTGTTGTACCCCAAAATTTTCCCTCCCATTTTTCTTTAAGACATTCTCATAGGGTTCTCAAATGCTCAAGGTGGCTCAAGAATTGATCATACAAATTCTCCTCCTAAACAATGGGTCCACAACTAGGATTTTGTGTTTCACAAATAAATTTGGGTTTCTAAGGTCTCAAGTGGCTTTCATGGTTCTTTATATGTATTCAAGAATTCTCATATCAAGTTTCATGCCTTGCATCACAAGTTTGCTCAATCGATTGCTCATATGATGGAAAATCAACTGTATTGGATAAAAAGTCAACTATGGTCAACATACAGTCAAACTTCAATATTTTTGGTTAACATCAACATTTTGAAGTGATATTCATCATTTTATCAAGGGTTGATCATGATTCCTCAAGAAAATCCCTCAAATCATCAAAAGTCAAAATTTGCCAAATTAGGGTTTCCTTAGGAGAAGTCAACTGAACTTTGACCAAGCATAACTTTGACCTGCTCCGTCAACTATTCCCTAACCAAATATAATTATTAAGGAAATTCAATTCTCTACAACTTTGTCTCTCTAAGCTCAAGTCAAAAAATGCATCATTTGAGAGATATGGGTCAATACATTACAGGTCATTTCAGAAGTCAACAAAAAGACACTTTTTGTCAAGGCAACTTGCATCAAGATAAAGTTTTTAAAAGAAAAAAGATCAACATAGAGGTTGTAGAGTACATCTTCATATTTCCAAAAAGTCATATATCACCTTCAAAATATAAAAATTGAGTGAGTTATGACCATTGCAAGTTGGGAAATTTTGAGCAAATGCTTGAAGTTCAAATTGAGGAAGCTGATATTTTGGGCTATTGGGCCATGGTTTAAGAGTCCAAACGTGCTTTATACCCCTCATACACCGTAGACCTTATTCTTCTAACCCATGACCTATTTTTATTTTAATTATTTTAATTATTTTTTGATTTATTCATTAAATAATGAAAAATAAATAAGATAAAACTATATCTTCTTCTACAAGGTCCAAGCCCACATGAATTTGACCTAATTTCCCCTATATAATCTCAGCACTTCTCATACAAGAGGACACGAAAAAACCCTCGCCTAAAACTTGTCAAATTTTCCAAATTTTCTCAAGAACCCTAAATCTTGAAATCCTTACTTACAATCCCTTTCACAACAAAACCTCCATTCCATTCTCTCCCACCAAGCCTAAAGAGTAAGTTTGGACCAAATTGTATGGTCCAAAACATGTGAAATTGCATTACATGGAATCTCCGATTTCATAATGTGTATAATATTCATATCTTGATTTTCTGTTTGCTTTAACATGTATTAACATTACTAATGCATTCCTGAGTTTCACTAGTACAGGTTTGCATCATCATTGTGACCCCCATGAAGTCAGAATCATAGGATGCCATGTTTGCTCTGATCTGCCTTACTTGCACTATAGCTCTTAAACCATCCAGTTTTAAACCAAAATAATTATACCATCAAAATCGCAGCCCTTTATTTAGGGGTATAAGATGTTTTTGGGTTGCTAATTCCTTGTGTTTTACAGGTTTTAAAAGAAGGAGCTACTGGGTCATGGGTTCGATCCCCGGTTTTTCCAAATTTTCATATTTTCATTATTTTTGCAGGGGTTATCATATGATGTGTTGAGCCGTTATCTTGACACTAACAATAGCTTGGCCTGCTGGTATGCTAGGCGTGGAGAATGCTTGAGGGCTTGGATTCAACACACATCCCTACTCTTTTGGTTATTTTCTATGTTTCTCACACTTTTCCTTTAATCTTTTACAAAACCTTTCATTCAAAAATATTTTCTAATAAACCCTAACATAAAACCTTTTTTCAATAAACTCAAATAATTTAATTTTAAGTTAATTTAATTTTAGGTTTTCTTAAATTTAATTAATTTAATTTTAGGGGTTTTAGTTTAATCAACTTAATTTTATGTTCTATTCGATCAACCCTAATTTGAGTTTTTAGGTTTTCTCAATTAATTTAAAATCAACCTAGAATTTAGGGTTTTTCTTAATTAATCAATTATTTTTTTAATCAATAAAATATTAATTAGACTTTAGGTAGATTATCACAAACTTTTTCATCATACGATTTTCTCCTTTTTCCGCTCTGGCGCTTTATTACTTTCGCATTAGTTTTTTCCCAATTATGTAACTGCTATGGTTTGAAATAGTTTAAATTAGGGTTTTACTTTCTATTTCCCATGTGTTTACTATTTTGTACCCCCGCTCCTGAAGTTCTGTGATAGCTTAGGTGTACTTTCCGCACCTTTACTTTCCCTTATTTTACTTCTTTCCTTATTACTGTATAGTAACTAGGCATGTATGACAAGACATAAAAATGAACAAAGCTAACCCTAAATACAAGATTAATAACTGAACTAAACCATTTGCACACACAAACCTCTAGGGTAACCTCACTCATTTCCTCGGAAAATGATCATGTCCCTCAAACATAGGGATACCCTTAACAAAGACCCTCGATTAAAATCATCATAAATATCATAGTTCCACAATGACCCTCGAGTTGCCTACGAGAAATGATCTTGTCCCTCGATGTTTCCTACAAATATATTATGGAAGTCCCTTCAAATTGCTAAGGTATCCCTACATGTTGCCTTCTATAACCATAACAATGACCTTACGTCTCTCCCTTCACATCCAACGATAGGGCTTCATACTAATTAATGATAGGATAGCACTATCTAAAGGAGGAGGAGAATAACAAGAAATACTTTTTGAGTAAGGGTAGAATACTTTTAATCGCTTGCTCACACAAAAACAAAACATCTTTTTTCACAAACACTCTTCTAAAATATTTTCAAAAACAAACGCTTTGTATGCATTCTTAACTGATACAAGAATCATTACAAAGTTGTCGTACTTAAGCATTTTTCAAAATATTTTCAAACACAAACACAAAGCATTTTCAAAGTGACCTAGCGATTAAGAGCCCGTAGATAACTACGGATGAAAAGGGTGCTAACACCTTCCATTTTCATTACCTACCCCCCGAACTCAAACTCTTAAAAGGTATTTCATGTTCTTTTCATTCTTTCCTTATTGGATAAAAGAAAAGTCGCTGGCGACTCTTGCTATCCGCAACATTTGTGATAAAACGCAAAACCCAGTCAGTTCTCCCACCGTATTACAGAACTAGAGACTCTGCTGAGGAGAACTAAAAGTAGGGTTACCTTTAGAGTTAGATCACTTTTAATGCTTACTTGTTTGCTTTGATTGATTTATATTTCCGGGTTTTGCTCAGTTTTATTTTCTTACAAAGATCTTATACCCGAATCTGGGGGAATTTTAGGTAAGTAACAATAAATCATGGAAACTATACAACATATACCGATATGGTTAAAGTTATGGCTATCTTAGTGCGACACATTGGTTGGTACTGGTGTCCCTCGAGTTAGTCGGGGAGTATACTAGGATGCCGGATGGTGTCATATCACTAACTGACCTTTAGAACTTTAATTGAACCAACTTAAACATTAGAAGGTAGTCAAATAGCCGACTTTGGGGCAGTCCGAAGTTGGTTGATACTCGATACTACGACCATTGATATTTGACTCTCAGGTTTTGTTTAGTGGCAAGTTAATTGTCGTGCTAGATAAAACTTGTGGGAAAAATCAGTGATATTGAGATTCCTAGAATTCGGTTACTTCTTTAGGATAGGTTAAGCCAACTAAACTTCAAGAGGGTTCTTACCTACAAACTCCTTGCAAGCCTGAACCTAAGGCCTTGTGTGCTTTGCTTGTGTTTGATTATCTGTTCGAACATGACATCATAACATCATAACATCATATCATGACTAACCATTTCAAGGATCTAGAGGATTTATCTTTATTGTGTTATAGGGTCATGGCTTCTAGTCGTAGGAATACCATCTGAATCAACTTCGTAAGGATACCTTCCAAGCTCGAGGAATTAGTCCTAGAGGTTCCGACAACTCTTCATTCATCAAAAGACATGGTCACCTACTCAATCTGGTTACTAGTGGCTTCCAGGAAGACATGATGAGCATTTTGTTCCAGTTTTTTTATCTGAAGCATCACTGTTTTACCTTCCCGGATTATCAATTGGTACCCACAATGGAGGAATTCTATAACTTAATTGAAGTGCCTATTCTTGATCAGATACCCTTCACTAGTTTAAATAAAGCTCTGAAACCTAAAGACATCGCAGTAGCCTTACATCTAAAACGATCGGACATTGTAACTAATTGGGAGATAGGGAATAAAGTCAAGGGTTTTCTCCTAAATTTACGATAGAGAAGGATCAATGGTTTCTAGATTCCATAGATCTTTGTGCTTTTGAGGATATTTTGGCCTTGCTGATCTATGGTTTGGTACTATTCCCTAATCCGGACCAATTCATAGATATGAATGCCATCAAAATATTTCTCACTCATAATCTGGTACCTACTTTGCTCGTAGATTTCCTGAATTCCCTCCACACTCGTACTATGAAGAAGAGAGGAACTCTTATGTGTTGGATACCTCTATTATCCAGGTGGTTTATTTTGAACCTTCCCCGATCAATGATAAATAATGATTTGAGGTGGTATCAAAGATTGATGTCACTCACTCATGCAGATATCCATTGGTGTTCTCGATCTCAAGAAGATGTCACTATTATTGATCGATGTGGGGAATTCCCTAATGTACCACTCCTTGGTATAAGAGGGGGCATCACTTACAACCCTTCTCTAGCTCTGCATCAGTTTGGTTATGCTCGAAGGGACGGTCCTCATGACATACTCATCCAAGGTATTGTATTCGACTATAAGAACGATCCTAAAAATTACCATCAAAGGTTTATACGTGCTTGGGGTACGGTCAACAAGATTGATAGCAAGACATTGGGACACAAGAATTCCATTGCCCTAGAGCCTTACCTCAGATGGGTGCGGTCTCGTGCTCAGAATCTTAAAATGTCATATCCTTCTATCTTACCAGTGATTGTAGAACCTGTTGTTGAAGGGGATGTTTCTCATAATGTTCTTCATCCTAATATTCCTAACGACTTAGAAGAATTACAAAAGTCCTGGATTCAGCTTAAGGAAGAAAGAGATACATTCGAAGCCCAGTTCTATGCTAGTGAGAAGAAAGTACTGGAGCTGACAAAACGACTTCATGAAGAACAAAGCCTTGATGCATATGTCAACACAAAGAGGAAGCGTCCATGGGAAACTTGAATTCATACTTTGATATTTTGTAACTCTTTTATTAAAAGCAATTGTAATTTGAGCTTGTTACTAAAATTTCCTTTGTTTCCTTTTGTTTAAACAAATTTAAATCCCACAACGGTCCTTGAAAAAATTGCACTTGCATTTGCATATCATGCATATCATCACATAACAGGTACTTTCTTGACAGGTTTTCTCATCTTCTTGCTATTTATTTCAGTAAAAGGTGGCACTCGAACAAACTGTGAAAGAACTTCAAGCTCAGAACACTCAGTTTCAGCAGATGTTCTTGGACTTAGCTAAGGGTCAAGACGAGTTGAAGACCCTCATCACAAAGGGGAATAAGAAGAAGATTAAAAAGTCAGCAGTCTTTCTTAATATGGGCAGAAGATTAAAGGGTCCAGTCAAAAGGGCTTTATATTTTGAGGTTCCCCTGAATGAAAAAGATAACCAAGAGAAAGATGATGAAAGTGTGAAAGCTGAAGAGAACAACAACCTTTGTTCTGGCCAAGAATCTAATGAAGACTATTCCACTGAACAATATCCCTTTGTCGACGACAAATACAAGCAACTGAAAGATCGCCTCAAGGCCATGGAAATCCAGTGGATTAGATTTCAAAGAGCTGGGTCTTTTTCCAGGAGTAGTTATCCCTCATAAGTTCAAGGTACCTGCTTTTGCTAAATATGATGGTGTGTCTTGTCCGAAACATCATATGTGATCTTATGTTCGGAAGATCCAACCCCATACTACTGACAGAAAGTTATGGGTTCACTTCTTTTAAGAATGTTTATCTGGTAAGCAACTCGAGTGGTTCTATCAGCTGGAGGGGACCAACATCCGTACTTGGGAAGACTTGGATGCTGCTTTTTACAAGCAGTATCAATATAATGCTGACCATACACCAACTCGCGTGCAATTACAAAACATGACTATGGGTTCGAATGAAGGGTTCAAATAATATGCCCAAAAGTGGGGAGACTTAGATGGAGGGTGCAACCTCCCTTTTCTGACCGGGAGCTAGTTGATATGTTCATGGGCACTCTAACAGGTCCATTCTTTAACCATCTGACCGGAAGCTCCTCATCTGGTTTCACTAAGCTGATTATAATTAGGGAACAACTTGAAAGTGGTATTAAGAGCGGAAAAATTCAAGTGGTTGCGTCTTCGAGTGTTGTGAAGAAGACATTTAGTGGTAAGAAGGAGACAAATGTCATTTATAGTCAGAAGGGACATGTTAAAAGTGACTGTAATCATTCCGTAGGAGCAGCGCTAATTTCTAACTTGACGCCTATTCAACATCAACAATAGAGCAATCAGCGCAGGTCGGACGCTCCGAGAAGACAGTTTATGAAAATCAGTAGGCCATTGTCTCAGGCATTGCAACATTTACTAAAAGCAGAGCTGTTAACTTTAAGGGATCCTCCTAAAAATCCCAACACCTCCTCTCCTCACTATAATCCAAATGCAAAGTGTGTCTACCATTCCAACAGTCCTGGGCACGCGACCAATAATTGTTAGGCCCTAAAAAACAAAATTCAGGATATGATTGACAACAAGGAGATTGAGTTTGATCCTTTGGAAACTCCCAACGTGATTACTGCATCTATGCCGAAGCATGAAAAAGGAATAAGTGCTACTGTAAGTGAATTGGTTACTCCCCTACCAATCATCAAGAAGAACCTGTTGCAGGCCGATTTATTTTCGGGCTGTGTTGAAAAATGTTACTGCTGCGCAATCTAATCCAATGGCTGCAAGTTACTGAAGGAAGGAGTTCAACGCCTAATGGACAATCATATAATTCTGATCGAGAAGATTCCGTCTGCTGAGAATGTGTGTCAAGACTTATTCGAAATTTTTGGCCCTCCTGTCAGGATCACCTCCAAAGGTCCTGTAAGGATTACTTTCAATCTGAAAGTTTCTCCCCTGATCATCACTACACTCGGACCTATCCCATATTCTTTGAACAAAGAAATTCCTTGGAACTATGGATATTCTGTCTACTACAATGGCGTCAACCAAGAACTACTGACTGTTGAAGGGGAAGTTACCTAAGTTGTTGATTTTGGCATTGACAATATTGCTGGGACCAGTAAGGTTACTATAAGTAGAAGAGTTTTCTCCCCGGAAGTCTCTCCAAAGACTGTTGCTACACCTTTTAAATTTACCACTACCGGGTCAACTGTTGAGACTCGGGGCAAAGAGCAAATAACAGAGTCTGCCCAAATGGAGGTCCCTAAAGAAGTTACAGTTTAAGACACCTCTAGACAAAAGCTGGAAGAGGTATTGAAGATTATCCGCAAGAGTGATTACAAAATTGTAGAACAGATAGGGCATACCCCATCCAAAATATCCATGTTATCCATGTTACTATGTTCTAAAGCCCATGCACATGCTTTAGTAAAATTCTTGAAGACTGCTCATATGCCACGAGAGATTTCTACCAATCAATTTGGGAGTTATGTTTCTAGCTTAACGAATGATAATGGATTAGATTTCTTTGATGCTGGTCTGAATCCTGAGGGAAGAAACCACAATAAGGCCCTATATGTCTCCATTTAATGCAGGGGCACTACTTTGGATCATGTATTGGTTGATATTGGCTCTTCATTGAATGTGATACCGAAAGGTTCTCTAAACAGACTTGATTGCGAAGGGGTTCTATTGAAACCCAATGATATTATAGTTTGAGCCTTTGACGAATCAAAGAGGATGGCACTCGGAGAAGTGAATCTTCCGATCAAGGTAGGTTTGTAGATATTTGAATCTACCTTCTATGTAATGGACATTCGAACAACTTATTCTTGCTTACTGGGATGCCCCTAGATTCATGGGGCATGCGTTGTTACCTCAACCCTACATCATAAGTTAAAATATCCTATGAACGGAAGTATTGTCATTGTCTGCTGTGAAGAAGAGTATATGGTCAGCCACTTGAACTCATTCAGGTATGTAGAGATGGACAGAGAATTCATCAAGACTCCTTATTAGACTTTTGAAGTTATCCCTCAAAGTCACTACTGAAGATGTCTCTGTCATTCCCAAAGTTACCAGGGTTCTTCCCGGGATGGCTTCATTGAAAGATGCTAAAGCTACTGTAGAAGAAGGTGGTTGTACTATTTAGGGTCAGCTTCCTGACATCCCCTATAAATCTGACAAGTTTGGTTTTGGTTTCAATGCAGAGGGTCAGAGGGTTGTTCACCGCGCTCGTGCTAGAAAGCCACTATTCTGCATCAGCAACAACGGAATCAACGTGAAAGAAGATGCTGATAGTGATTATGACCTTGACAGTTGGATATTTCCTACCAATGGCAACGGGCTCAGCAACTGGAAGGTGGAAGACATTATCTCTATCTTCTTCAGTCAGGAGTAATAGATACATTTCTGTTTTTAATACTTTCAAGTTTTGGCTTTATAATATTTTAAAAATGACTTTAAGCCTTGTGCCTTACCCGGGGCACAATTTTTCATTTGTTAAGGGTTGTCATTTCATAAACATATGTTCATTTAATAAAAGCATTGGACATTTTGCATTCAAATTTTGTGCTCTCTTTCTTTCTTTTCACTTTTATCACTTTCAAATAGTGTTCTTATACACACCCACACAATACATTCTAGATCCACATCCACTCTAGATCCCATTGATAATGACTCTGTTATTGCCACTTATAACTTTGAAAATCTGATCTACAAAGCCGAGGATGAAGGTGAGGAAGATTTTGAAATACCATAAGAACTTGCCAAATTGTTAGTACAAGAAGAAAAGGCTATCCAACTGCATGAGGAGCCAGTTAAAGTAGTAAACTTGGGTACTGAAACAAACAGAAAATAAGTAAAGATAGGCGCTAACTTAGAGGACAGTGTTAAGAATAGGTTAATACAGATGTGCATGAATATGTTGAGATCTTTTCTTGGTCATACGAAGAATGCCAAGGCTCGATACTGATATTATGGTTCACCATCTGCCAATGAAAGAGGGTTATGCTCTGATAAAATAGAAGGTTCATCATATGCGTCCCGAGATGTCAGAGAAGATCAAGGATGAGGTTATGAAACAATTTAACGCAGGGTTTTTACCAGTGACATCCTATCCTTAATAGGTTGCGAATGTGGTTCCAGTACCAAAGAAAGACAATAAGGTACGTATGTGTGTAGACTACAAGGATCTGAACAGGGCGAGCCCTAAAGATGACTTCCCACTTCCACATATTGATGTTTTGGTCGATAACACTGCTCATTATAAGGTATTCTCTTTCATGGACGACTTCTTAGGTTATAACCATATCAATATGGCACCTGAAGACTTCGAGAAAACTACCTTTGTCACACAGTGGGACACTTTATGCTACAAAGTCATGCCTTTTGGGTTGAAGAATGCTGGCACAACATATCAGCGAGTTATGGTAGCTTTGTTCCATGACATGATTCATCACGATATAGAGGTCTATGTCGATGATATGATAGCCAGATCTCAGACTGAAGAAGAGCATCTTGACCATCTACACAAGTTGTTTGAGAGGTTGAAAAAGTATAAGCTGAGATTTAATTTGACAAATGCACCTTTGGGGTGAGATCCGTTAAGCTCTTGGGTTTTGTTGTTAGCCGTAAAGGTATCAAGGTGGATCCTGCTAAAGTCAAAGCTATTCGAGAAATGCTGACTCCCCATACTGAGAAGGAAGTCATAGGTTTCTTGGGATGACTAAATTATAATTCCAGATTTATTTCTCATTTGACTGCTACTTGTGAACCGATCTTCAAGTTACTAAAGAAAGACCAGGTAGTAAAATGAAATGACAATTGCTAGATATCCTTTGACAAAATCAAGGAGTAACTTTAAGAACCTCTGATTCTGATGCCACCAGTTGAAGGAATACCAATAATCATGTATCTAACAGTGCTAGAGAACTCAATGGGGGTGTGTACTGGGACAACATGACGAGTCTGGTCGAAAAGAGGATGCAATATACTACCTTAGCAAAAATTTTACCTATAGTCAAACAAGATACTCACTGTTCAAGAAAACTTGCTACACTTTGGCATGGACTGCTCGGCGACTAAGACAGTATATGTTGACTCATACTACCATGTTTATCTCTAAAATGGATTCCATCAAATACATATTCGAGAAGCCCGCTCTCTCCGAAAGAATATCCAGATGGCAAATGGTCTTGACTGAAAACGACATTCAGTACACCACTCAGAAAGAAATTAAAGGAAGTGTACTGGCAGACCATTTGGTTCATTGAGCCGTAGATGACTATGAGTCTATGAATTATGAGTTCCCAAATGAGAATATCATGCTAGTTACTGATTATGAAGAACCTAGAACTTATAAAGGACCTGAATCGGGATCCTGATGGACTATGGTTTTGGATAGAGATTCTAATGCACATGGCAATAAAATTGGTGTTGTAATTATCTCTCCTCAAGGTTGCCATACGCCTTTCACCGCCAGATTATGCTTTGATTGTACCAACAACATGGATAAATATGAAGCGTCCATCATGAGTATTAAAGCTACTATTGACCTGTGAATTAAGTTATTGAGCGTATATGGGGACTCAACCCTAGTAATTAGTCAAGTCAAGGGAGAATGGGATACTAAGCATCCGAATCTCGTTCCATAACGAGAGCTTGTGTTGACCTTAATCGCACACTTCGAGGATATCACTTTTGAGCATATCCCATGAGAAGAGAATCAGTTGGCAGACGCGTTAACTACCATGTCTTCTATGTTCAAAGTCAGATGGGACAACGAGGCTCCCAGAATTACTATTGAAAATCTAGACGAACCTGCATATTGCTATGAAGTTGACACTGCCGGAGTAGAAGAGAAGCCTTGGTTTTATGAAGTGAAAAGATACCTTGAGGCTCAAGAGTACCCCGAGGGGGCATCTATCAACAATAATAAATTCCTATGGAGGTTCTCTGCTAAGTTCCTCCTGAGTAACAAAATTTTGTACAGGTGCAACTATGATTCGACTCTACTTCGTTGTGTGGACAAGAAAGAGGCAGAGAAGATTATGGAAGATATGCACGAAGGTATCTTCGGTATTCACTTCAGTGGACATACTATGGCTAAGAATATTCTGAGAGCGGGTTACTATTGGTCGACTATGGAAACCGATTACCATCACCAATCAAGAACTTGTCATAAGTGCCAGATCTATGCTGACAAAGTACATGTGCCTCTAGTACCTCTGAATATCTTGACTGCTCCTTGGCGGTTTGTAATGTGGGGCATTGATATGATAGGAGAGATCAAACCTACTTCTTCCAACGGACATCGGTTCATCCTCGTCGCCATTGATTATTTCACCAAGTGGGTTGAAGCAGCCTCGTTTGCCTCAGTTACTAAGAATGTTGTCTCCCGGTTCATTAAGAACATTCTTATCTATCGGCATGGCATCCCCGAGAGGATTATCACAGACAATAGTACCAATGTAACACCCGTAATTTAATTAATTATTTAATTAAATTATTTTTGGAATATTTGTGAAGATATGTTATAATTAAATTGGATTTATTTTATTAAGTGGATAAATAATATTAGAGATATAATATTATGTGGTGAAATAATATTAGAAGTGTAATATTATTTAACATGGGCTTATTTTGGGAGAATAGAAGTAATAAGGGGGGTGTTGGTTTTAAGCCCAATATGAAATAATAGAATAATGGGGTTATTTTATTGTTGTTGGAATAGAATAGAAAGAAAGAAGCAGTAGAAGGAAATAAGGATTTGGAGGAGAACGTGCAAACTTTTGGAAAAAGTGGAAAACGGCAAGAACGTGAATCTAACCGAAAATTGTAGAGCGACCTTCAATCCAAAGTAAGGGTGGGGTTCTGACTCTATAATATGGTGTATGATTAATAGTATGTGAATTTGGGTTATGAATATTATTTTTAATTGTGTTTGAAATTGGTATATTGATGAAATTGAGAGATGATTTAGGACCCAATATAATTAGATAATATATATATTTAAGGTGCCTTATTATGTTGCCTTGCAAACAAAAATTCGATTCTTGTTTGGACATTACTGTAGCGTTGTGTTTTATAGTAGCAGGTTGGAGGCACTTTGTAACACCCCATCTTATTTAATATTAATTATATTAATATTTTCGAGTTACCGTTTGACGTTTATTTTTACGACGAGAATATTTATATTAACCGGTATATCTGTTAATATATTCGGCGACGCTTTATTCGGACCGGTAATTATTTTATTCGGTCCGGTAATTGTTTTGAAGGACCGGTAATTATTTTATTCGGTCCAGTATTTTGTTTTGAAGGACCGGTAATTATTTTATTCGGTCCGGTATTTGTTTTGAGGGACCGGTAATTATTTTATTCGGTCTGGTATTTATTTCATTCGGTTCGGTAAAATATTATTCGGACCGATATTTAATTATTCGGAGTTATTTTAATTATTTGAGTTAATAATATTATTTATTATTATTAGTGCTATAACTAGTAGTAAGACCAAGGGCTTTTTAGTATTTTTGTTTGCTAGTGTATTGTTCTAAACAAACCAAACACATCTTATTTTGTCATAACACACTAAAACACATAGAGAAAGCAAGATAGTCTTAGAAGAGAAGAAGGGGAGCAAGAACAAAGCTTGGGTTTTGGGTGATTGGGACATCAAGAATCATTTCAAACATCTAAGGTAAGGGGTTTGATTTTTCAATGCTTATAGTTAGGGTTTGATTTGGTATAATTTGATTTGAGATAAAATTGATGTTAAGGTTCTTGAGATTTGTTGAGTTAAATTAGGAGAGTTAATTTAGATGTTAGTGTTGTGAGATTATTGTTATGTTAATAAAAATTAAATTAGAAAAAAAACTAAATTATATTAATTATGTTAAGTTTATAAAATAAAACTATGCAGTATTGAAATAAAGCAGCATGCAGTTGTTTTCAAAAAAATGGAAATGGAAAGTTGGAAATAGTAATATTTTTGCTATTCAGTGTTTCTATCTTCTATTTCTTTGCTAGTAAATGTATGGAAATATGAATAGCATAAGGCAAACTTTAAACAATCATAATTATATGTTCTGGTAGTTTTTTTTACCTTCATTTTAGTATTGACCAAAGCATTAACAAACTTGAGTTATGAATTATGATTAGTTAGAAAATAAAGAGATTAATACATGTTGTTTTAGGTTATTGCAATTTATGGTTAAGATTCAACCTTTACATCATCTTACTATCTTAAAATTGTTTCATTATGATAACAGGAATTTTCTCGTTCTCATTTGTTAGTGGTGTTATGTCCTTCATTCATTATATTTATAACAAGTTTTGCCATTTCTCTGTTTCATAAATTCTGTACTTTTTAAAAAAAAAATAGTTTATGTTTTAATTTTATTTTCATAATTTAAAATATTAATTAATTATAATAATTAAATAAAACTATGACATAAGTTAGCCGATTTAATTTGGAACCCGATTATGTTTCGATTTCCCGATTTCGACAATTTCGGTGACGGAGCTAATTGCTCCGAATTGAATGAAAATTGACGTGCTAGCTAATTTTGACGTGTAGAACATCGTGGTGAGGTTAGTTTTTCGAGATTACGAGTTTTTAATGGATAGACCCGAAATAAGTCAATTTACAGTTAAGTTGAACCGGGTTGCGTTTTAGTCGGTTTCAGTCGCGTATGGACAATCTGATTGCGACGTTAATGATTATAATTGATGCTGATTATTGTGAATGAATTTTGCAACGATTATTGATGTTTGACTATTTTTTCCATATTTGGAATTAAGTGAATTATTTGATAATGATGTGGTGTGATTAAACATGATGTTTGCGACGATTTATTTATAATGAATACTTGATGATATGTGATGTGATGATATATTTATCTTGATGTGGATAAATATGGCGACGTGGGCTTTATGCCAAATTTTGATGTGCGATGATGATGATATTTGTTGTGTCGTGTTGGTGATGTCGTGTGTTGAGTCACATACATTGCATTGACGACGAGGGATTTTATGCCAAAGCGACGAGGGCTTTTATGCCAAGCGACAATGGGCTTTATGCCAAATGTCCCTAATTATGGACGAAGCGACGGGTACCACATGCACAACATAGTCGTGTCTCATGGAGTCGGTTATGTTTATTTTTGAGTCTTTTGGCGTTGAGTTTTATTTGATGTTTTATGATGAATTGCGATGATACATGATACTTTGTTTTGTGATGATTTTTGTGTTGAACATAAAGTGAATATATGTGATGATTTCATGATGAGTAAGCGATGAATATAACATGACGGTAAAGCGATGATATGAGTTTATGGAGATGAAGTTTATGTCTTGTTTTGGTATGACTATGATGATTACGTGACAAAATTAAAGTGTTGATTTTATACACTAAATGATGATTTAAAGTGTGTGAGATTTGGATATGTGTTGACATACTCTTATTAATCCTATATCATTTATGATTCCAAAACTATTTATATATTTTATCATGCCTTTAATTATATGTTTTGGAGTATCTCACCCTTTACTTGTTTCGCCGTTGCCTTTTTATTGGTAACGTGCAGGTGATCCGCGAGGATGATGAGGATTAGCTCGAGTCTCTTTATTTTGAGTCGCTCTGCTCTGATAGTAGTAAAACTCGGGATTTGGGAGACGTTATTTTTTTGATAGGATAGATTATGCATACTATCTTATGACTTTATGTATTGATGATAACATGATGATATGTACATTTTGTGAACACATTCGCTGTGCTGTGATTAGTCATATGTTTATATGATGATTTATATTATGAATCGGTATATCCAACTTTTGATTTTTGTGATGTTCATTATAATGCAAAGTGATGAAAAACACGAATATGTGATACCTCAATTTATGTTTGGATGAAATGTTGAAACTCTGATTTTATTATTAATTACGAGGGGTAGAATTGGGGTGTTACACACTTGCTTTTGGCATTTATAGTAGCATGTTGGGAGTATTGGAATTTTATACAGTAGCGCACAGGAAAGGAGTAGTATTAGAAGCATCAAATTGCATCGCATACTATAGCTTGAATCATTACTTTAAGGCACATGTTTTGTAATACTAGCGCTTAGAAGTATTATTTAAAAGGTATATGCTTGCATACTGTAGCATGTAATAAATTAGGAAGTAACGTTTGGAAGAAATTGACTTGTTGATGTAGCACGTAATGAAGTAATATTATAAGGCATTGGCTGTTACAGTAGCGCAAAATTATGATATAGCTTATGGAGGTACTTAATTTGTTGTAAGTTGTAGCGATTTATATATATAATAATATTTTAAAGGCATTGGCTTCCTACTTTAGCACAAGAAATAAAGTAGTATTAGGGAGAATTATTTTGCACACTGTAATAATATAATAATGAAGTAGTGTTTAAGAGGATGGCTTGCTACAGTAGCGATTTCTTTTTAAGTAGCAGATGGGAGGCACTAGTTTTTCATGTTGTAGTGGCATTAGTAATAAATAACACTTGGAGTTAACTGGCTTACTGTAGCAATGTGGGAAAGAATTGGTATTTTTTCACGGTACTGTAGCAATGTAAGGCAGTTAGTGGCATAGAAGCTATTGTTTACAATTCTGCAGCGCAGTAAAGGAAGTAATATTTAAGAGCAATGGAATTTGGCACTTAGAAGTACTAGCTTGCAATACTGTGGCACTCAGAAGTCGTGCTGTCAGAAGTTGCATTAGTGAGAAGTTGTTAATAATATTGTGTTAATGTTTTATAATAAATAAATGATGTTTGATAAATGATTTTGATGATCTGAGATGTTAATTAATTGAGATGTTCTTGATATGTTAATTGAAATGTTTTTGAGATGTTAATTTGAGATGTTTTTGAGATGTTGTTATTTTGAGATACTTTTGAGATGTTAATTGAGATGTTTTTGAGATGATTTGAGATGTTGTTATTACATTCATGGTTGTGTCGCATACATTGCATTTTTGAGATGGAGCTTATGCTCGTTGAGATGGTCTGTATTGGCGAATTTTGAGATGAAGGCTATGCCTTGTTGATGCCTCTATTAATTGGCAAAATTTTGAGATGGGAGTTCTTCCCCAATGGTACCACATGTATTTGCATAGTATCGAGTCGCATTATATGATTTCATGAAGAAGTGTATTTTGATGTTGATGAATGTATATTATTGTTGAGATTGTCGTTGATTATGAGATGAGAAGTAGTGATATGTATTGATCTAATTTAATATATTAATTATCATGCGCTTTATTATATTGTTAGATATCTCACCCCTTATGTTTGAATGTTTCCCTTATGTTGGTAACGTGCAGGTAATCGAGAGTGAAGGATGTATACCTTCAGTAGTTCGAGTCAGTGTCATTGCTCTGATATGTAACACTCGGGGGGATGAACGTTTGCTGATTTTTGACCGTTGATTTTCAGTTGTTGAATTTTAAGTTGATTATTATTAAATATGAGATGTTTCGAAGTTGCTTTTTTGATTAAAGATGTTATTGAGAATTCCGCTACATAGTTGTTGAATTAATCGATTAAAGATATTTTGATGATGGTTAATCTGATGTTTGAAAAAGTGTTATATATCCATGATGAATGCAATGAATTTTGTTAGAAGAATTTATGACGTCCATTTGTATGATTGAAATTTTATAACTCTGATTTATTTTGCATAATTGCTTGGGGTAGAATTGGGGTGTTACAAAGTTGGTATCAGAGCAAAAGGTTGGTCCGACCTTGTCGTCGAGTCGTAGTTGTCTAACAGTCGAGTATTGTTATTTGATTTTTAATCGTTGTTTATGTTGTAGTGAGAAGTGGAGATGGCTCGAAGGAATGATGTTGCTCTTGCTGCTGCTCTAGAAGCAATGGCTCATGCGATGGAAAATCAGCCGAATGCTGACGGAATGCTGGATCTCGTAGCTTGGCGACTTTCCAAAGAGAGAATCCACCTATGTTCAAGGGAAAGTATGATCCTGATGGAGCATTGGAATGGTTGAAAGAGATTGAGAGAATCTTTCGCGTGATGGACTGCACTCCAGCGCAGAAGGTTCGTTATGGGACTCATATGCTAGCAGTCGAGGCTGATGACTGGTGGCTAGAGACTTGTCAAAGATTAGAAACTACAGGTGAGAATGTCACTTGGGCTGTGTTCCGTAGGGAGTTTTTGAGAAAGTATTTTCCTTAAGATGTCTGTGGTAAGAAGGAAATTGAGTTCCTTGAGCTGAAGCAAGGAAGTATGTCCGTTGTTGAGTATGCTGCCAAGTTTGCTGAGTTGGCCAAGTTTTATCAGCATTGCGTTGAGGAAAATGATGAGTTTTCAAAGTGTATTAAGTTTGAGAATGGGTTGCGCCCGGAGATTAAGAAAGTAGTTGGATATCAGAAAATCCATGTCTTTGCTGATTTGGTTGATAGCTGCAGGATTTATGATGAAGATAATAATGCTCATTACAAGATTATTAGTGAGAAGAGGGGTAAGCACCCACAAAATCGTGGTAAGCATTATGATGCCCCAGCTGGCAAGGGTAAACAGAGAGTTGCTCATGGTCAGAGGACTAGTGGGGGAGATGCTCCTGCTGGTGTGGTTTGCTTTAAGTGTGGGAAGTCTGGGCACAAGAGTAATGTGTGCATTGCTGAAGTGAAGAGGTGTTTCCATTATGTCAAGAACAGACATGTTGTATCTGAGTGTGAGCGTAAAGATGTGGTTTGTTTCAATTGTAGAGAAGAAAGGCACATTGGTAGTCAGTGTCCGAAATCGAAGAGGGCTCAGTCAAGTGGTAAAGAGTTTTCTTTAGTGGAGGATCAGACAGTTGCCGAGGACAGACTTATTAGAGGTACATGTTTCATTAATAGTACTCCTTTAATTACTATTATTGATACTGGTGCTACGCATTGTTTTATTGCTGCTGATTGTGTTGAAAGATTGGGTCTTGTGTTGTCTTCTTTGAATAGGGAGATGGTCGTCGATACACCATCCAAGGGATCAGTGACTACTAATTTTGTGTGTGCTAAGTGTCCCTTGTCGATCTTCGACAGAGACTTTGTTGTTGATTTGGTTTGTTTACCGTTAAGAGGTTTGGATGTAATTCTGGGTATGAACTGGTTAGAGCATAATTGTGTTCATATTAACTGTTATGACAAGTCGGTGAAGTTTTCTACTCCTGAAGAAGAGGAAGATGGTTTGTTGTCTGCTAGACAGTTGAGAAAGTTGATGTAAGAGGAAGAAAATATGTTTTCATTGATGGTATCGCTATTTGTAGAGACTCAAGCTATAATTGAGGAATTGCATGTGGTATGTGAATTTCTTGAAGTTTTCCCTGATGAAATTCCTGATGTACCGCTGGAGAGGGAAGTTGAATTTGCTATTGATCTTGTACCTGGTACCATACCTGTGTCTATGGCACTATACATGATGTCTGCATCTAAGTTGTCAGAGTTGAAGAAGCAATTGGAAGAGTTACTTGAGAAGAAGTTTGTAAGACCAAGTATATCGTTGTGGGGTGCTCCAGTGTTGTTAGTAAAGAAGATAGATGGAAGTATGAGGCTTTATTTTGATTATATACAATTGAACAAGGTGACGATTAAGAACAAGTATCCGCTTCCAAGAATAGATGACTCGATGGACCAATTGGTGGATGCTCGTGTGTTTAGTAAGATTGATTTGAGGCCAGGTTATCATCAGATTAAAGTGAAGGATGAAGATATTCAGAAGACGACTTTCAGAACACGTTATGGACATTACGAGTATTCGGTGATGCCTTTCGGTGTTACTAATGCGCCGGGAGTATTCATGGAATATATGAATCGTATCTTTCACACTTATTTGGATCGGTTCGTAGTGGTGTTCATTGATGATATTTTGATTTACTCTAAGTCAGAAGAAGAGCATGCCGAACATTTAAGAGTAGTATTGCAAGTTTTGAAAGAGAAGAAGTTGTATGCAAAGTTGTCCAAGTGTGAATTCTGCCTGAAAGAGGTTAGTTTTCTTGGTCATGTGATTTCAGGTAGTGGCATTGTTGTAGATCCATCGAAGGTTGACGATGTGTTGCAATGGGAAACTCCAAAGTCAGCTACTGAGATTAGAAGCTTCTTGGGATTAGCTGGTTATTATAGAAGGTTTATCAAAGTGTTTTCTAAGTTGTCACTTCCGTTGACTAAGTTGACTTGTAAAGGTAGAGCTTTTGTTTGGGATGTTCAGTGCAAACAAAGTTTTACAGAATTGAAGAAGAGGTTGACGTCGGCTCCAATTTTGACGTTGCCTAATCCAAGAGAGCCTTTTGTGGTTTATTGTGATGCTTCTAAGATGGGTTTAGGAGGTGTGCTTATGCAGAATGGTAAGGTAGTTGCTTATGCGTCAAGGCAGTTAAGGACTCATGAGAAGAACTATCCTACGCATGATTTAGAGCTTGTTGTTGTTGTCTTTATGTTGAAGATTTGGAGGCATTATCTTTATGGTTCTAGATTTGAAGTGTTTAGTGACCATTAGAGCTTAAAGTATTTATTTGATCAGAAGAAGTTGAATATGAGGCAACGAAGATGGTTAGAATTGTTAAAGGATTATGATTTCGGTTAGAATTATCATCCAGGAAAAGCGAATGTGGTAGCTGATGCATTGAGTCGAAAGACTTTACAAATGTCAGCAATAATGATTAAAGATTTGGAATTGATTGAGCAGTTCAGAGATATGAGCTTAATTTGCGAGGTTACTCCGCAGATTGTTATGTTGGGTATGTTGAAGATTAATAATGAATTTTTAGACAGTATCAGAGAAGCTCAGAAGTTGGATGTGAAATTGGTAGATTTGATGGTTGGGATTGATCAACCTGAGAATAGTGATTTTAAGCTAGATAAGCAAGGTGTGTTGAGATTTCGTAACGGGATTTGTATTCCTGATGATGCTGAGATGAAGAAAGTGATACTTAAGGAGAGTCATAGAAGTAAGTTGAGTATTCATCCAAGAGCTACAAAGATGTATCAAGATTTGAAAGGTGTTTTAGTGGCCTGGGAATAAGAGTGATGTGGATCGGTATGTGTATGCATGTTTGACTTGTCAGAAGTCGAAAGTTGAACATCAGAAGCCTGTAGGATTGATGCAACCGTTGGAAGTTCCAAAATGGAAATGGGATAGCATTTCAATGGACTTTGTGACAGGGTTGCCTAATACTTTAAGAGGGCATGATTCGATTTGGGTGATTGTTGATAGGCTTACGAAGTCATCTCATTTTATTCCTATTAACATAAGTTTTCCAATGCCGAAGTTGGCTGAGATTTATATCAGTGTGATTGTAAAGCTGCATGGTGTTCCTTTGTGCATTGTGTCAGATAGAGATCCAAGATTTACTTCTGATTTTTGGAAGAGTTTGCAAGAAGCGTTGGGTTCTAAGTTGAGGTTGAGTTCAGCGTATCATCCTCAGACAGATGGTCATACTGAACGGACGATTCAATCGTTGGAAGATTTGTTGAGGGCATGTGTTCTTGAGCAGGGAGGTTTGTAGGATACTTATCTTCCGTTGATAGAGTTCACTTATAATAACAGTTACCATTCTAGTATTAGGGTGGCACCTTTTGAAGCGTTGTATGGTCGAAGATGTAGAACTCCGTTATGTTGGCATGAATCTGGTGAAAGTGTACTACTTGGACCTGAACTTGTCCGTGAGACTACCGAGAAGGTGAAGTTGATTCGAGAAAATATGAAAGCTTCACAAAGTAGACAGAAGAGTTATCATGACAAGCGAAAGAAGGATTTAGAATTTCAAGCTGGTTATCATGTGTTTTTGAGAGTTACACTTGTGACTGGTGTTGGGCGATCATTGAAGTCTAAGAAGCTCACTTCTCGTTTTATTGGACCGTATCAGATTTCAGAGAGAGTGGGGAATGTTGCTTATAGAGTGGCCTTACCGCCTAATCTTTTGAATTTGCATGATGTGTTTCATGTGTCGCAACTTTGGAAGTATATTTCAGATCCATCTCATGTGATTCATATGGACGACGTGCAAGTACGGGATAATCTTACGGTGGAGACGATGCCTGTACGGATCGCGGATCGTGAAATGAAGGCTCTGAGGGGAAAAGAGATTGCCTTGGTTAAAGTGGTTTGGCTAGGAGCTACTGGTGAAAGCATGACTTGGGAGTTGGAGAGCAAGATGCGAGACTCCTATTCTGAATTGTTTGATTGAGGTAAATTTTTGAGGACGAAAATATTCTTAGTGGGAGAGAGTTGTAACGCCCGTAATTTAATTAATTATTTAATTGAATTATTTTTGGAATATTTGTGAAGAAGTGTTATAATTAAATTGGATTTATTTTATTAAGTGGAGAAATAATATTAGAGATATAATATTATGTGGTGAAATAATATTAGAAGTGTAATGTTATTTAATATGGGCTTATTTTGGGAGAATAGAAGTAATAAGGGGTGTGTGTTGGTTTTAAGCCCAATATAGAATAATAGAATAATAGGGTTATTTTATTGTTGTTGGAATAGAATAGAAAGAAAGAAGCAGTAGAAGGAAGTAAGGATTTGGAGGAGAACGTGCAAACTTTTGGAAAAAGTGGGAAACGGCAAGAACGTGAATCCAACCGGAAATTGTAGAGCGACCTTCAATCTAAGGTAAGGGTGGGGTTATGACTCTATAATAGAGTGTATGATTAATAGTATGTGAATTTGGGTTATGAATATTATTTTTAATTGTGTTTGAAATTGGTATATCGATGAAATTGAGAGGTGATTTAGGACCCAATATAATTAGATAATATATATATTTAAGGTGCCTTATTATGTTTCCTTGCAAACAAAAATTCCATTCTTGTTTGGACATTATGGTAGCGTTGTGTTTCATAGTAGCAGGTTGGAGGCACTTGCTTTTGGCATTTATAGTAGCACGTTAGGAGTATTGGAATTTTATACAGTAGCACATAGGAAAGGAGTAGTATTAGAAGCATCAAATTGCATCGCCTACTGTAGCTTGAATCATTACTTTAAGGCACAAGTTTTGTAATACTAGCGCTTAGAAGTATTATTTAAAAGGTATATGCTTGCATACTGTAGCATGTAATAAATTAGGAAGTAACATTTAGAAGTAATTGACTTGTTGCTGTAGCACGTAATAAGGTAATATTATAAGGCATTGGTTGTTATAGTAGCGCAAAATTATGATGTAGCTTATGGAGGTACTTAATTTGTTGTATGTTGTAGCGATTTATATATATAATAATATTTTAAAGGCATTGGCTTGCTACTTTAGCACAAGAAATAAAGTAGTATTAGGGAGAATTATCTTGCACACTGTAATAATATAATAATGAAGTAGTATTTAAGAGGATGACTTGCTACAATAGCGATTTCTTTTTAAGTAGTAAATGGGAGGCACTAGTTTTTCATGCTGTAGCGACATTAGTAATAAATAGCACTTGGAGGTAACTGGCTTACTGTAGCAATGTGGGAAAGAATTGGTATTTTTTCACGATACTGTAGCAATGTAAGGAAGTTAGTGGCATAGAAGCTTTTGTTTACAATTCTGCAGCGCAGTAAAGAAAGTAATATTTAAGAGAAATGTCATTTGGCACTTAGAAGTACTAGCTTGCAATCCCGTGGCACTCAGAAGTTGTGCTGTCAGAATGCATTAGTGAGAAGTTATTAATAATATTATGTTGATGTTTTATAATAAATAAATGATGTTTGTAAATTATTTTGATGATCTGAGATGTTGATTTATTGAGATGTTTTTTAGATGTTAATTGAGATGTTTTTGAGATGTTAATTTGAGATGTTTTTGAGATGTTATTTTGAGATGCTTTTGAGATGTTAATTGAGATGTTTTTGAGATGATTTGAGACGTTGTTATTACATTCATGGTTGTGTCGCATACATTGCATTTTTGAGATGAAGCTTATGCTCGTTGAGATGACCCGTATTGGCGAATTTTGAGATGAAGGCTATGCCTTGTTGATGCCTCTATTAATTGGAAATTTTTTGCGATAGGAGTTCTGCTCCAATGGTACCACATGCATTTGCATAGTATCGAGTCGCATTATATGATTTCATGAAGAAGTGTATTTTGATGTTGGTGAATGTATATTATTTTTGAAATTGTCATTGATTATGAGATGAGAAGTGGTGATGTTGTTGATCTAATTTAATATATTAATTATCATGCGCTTTATTATATTGTTAGATATCTCACCCCTTCTGTTTGAATGTTTCCCTTATGTTGGTAACGTGCAGGTAATCGAGAGTGAAGGATGTATACCTTCAGTAGTTCGAGTAAGTGTCATTGCTCTAATATGTAACACTCGGGGGGATGAACGTTTGCTGATTTTTGACCGTTGATTTTCAGTTGTTGAATTTTAAGTTGATTATTATTAAATATGAGATGTTTCGAAGTTGTTGTTTTGATTAAAGATGTTATTGAGAATTCTTCTGCGTAGTTGTTGAATTAATTGATTAAAGATGTTTTGATGATGGTTCATCCGATGTTTCAAAAAGTGTTATATATCCACGATGAATGCAAAGAATTTTGTTAGAAGAATTTCTGATGTCCCGATTCATTTGTATGATTGAAATTTTATAACTCTGATTTATTTTGCATAATTTCTCTGGGTAGAATTGGGGTGTTACAACCAACCTCAACAACACTATGATCATGAAACTCTGCACACAGTTCAAGATCAAGCACCACAACTCTTCTCTATATCGAACGGAGATAAATGGCGCAGTGGAGGACGCCAACAAGAAGATTAAGAAAATTATACAGAAAATGATAGTGACATATAAATATTGGCATGAGATGTTACAATTTTCTCTTCATGGCTACTGCACTTCGACACGAACATCAACTGGGGAAACCCCATTATCTCTGGTTTATGGTATGGAGGTTATCCTACCTGTCGAAGTTTAGATTCCTTCCCTGAGAATTATGAAAGATGTAAGTTTAGATGAACACGAATGGGTTCAGACTAGGTTGGATAGTTGAATTTGATTGATGAGAAGAGATTGGCGGTTGTTTGTCATGGTCAGATGTATCAGAAGCTTATGATCAAAGCCTTCAATAAGAAAATCAAGCATCGAGTATATCAGGCTGGTGACTTGGTAATAAAGTGCATCATCCTACCACAGGTTGATCCCTGTAACACCCCAACTCTACCCCAAGAAATTATATTAAATAAATCAGAGTTATAAAATTCAATCATGCAAACAAACCGGGGCGTCACAAATTCTTCTATAAAACTCATTGCATTCATCGAAGATATATAACACTTTTAAAACATCATACGAACCATCATCATAACGTCTTTAATTAAATAACTCAACATCTACGCACTGGAATTCTCAATAAATTTTTTATCATCAATTACAGCAACTTCAAAACAACACGATTTAATAATAATCAACAATTAAAAACAGCAAGCGTTCATCCCCCCCCCCCTGAGTGTTACATATCAGAGCAATGATACCGACTCGAACTACTGAAGGTATACAACCTTCACTCTCGATTACCTGCACGTTACCAACATAAGGGAAACATTCAAACAGAAGGGGTGAGATATCTAACAATATTATAAAGCGAATGATAATTAATATATTAAATTAGATCAATACATATCACCACTTCCCATCTCGTAATCAACAATAATCACAACAATAATACACATTCACAGCATCATCACACATTTCTTCATGCAATCATATAATGTGACTCAATACTATGCAAATGCATGTGGTACCATTGGAGCAGAACTCCCATCTCAAAGATTTGCCAATTAATAGAGGCATCAACAAGGCATAAGCCTTCATCTCAAAATTCGCCAATACAAGCCATCTCAACGAGCATAAGCTCCATCTCAAAAAATGTAATGTATGTGACACAATCATGAATTTAATAACAACACCCAAATTAACAACATCTCAAATTAACAACATCTCAAACTAATAACATCTCAAAAGCATCTCAACGTCTCTTCATCAACATCTCATATCATCATAATAATTCATCAAACATCATTTATTTATTATAAATCATCAACACAACATCATTAACAACTTATCACTAACAACTCAGCTGTACATTAATACCACAATAATTCATACTGCTATTATGTAATTCTTACATCATTACTGTCACTAATCCTTCTGTTATAATTCAAACAACAGCTTCTAAGCATCTCATCTCCATCATTATGTACAAAACCAGTGCAACGATCAACACGGGAATTAACTCTAAATCCTAAATTGGCTATTAGGATTACACTTCCTATTCTTCATTTTAATCCTCTAGAATAATTTCATCGCGTTAGCTATCCAACACTTTGAAATAACCCGGTCGGAACCCGTCATCTGAATGTAATGAAACATCAATGAAGTCGCCACCGAATGTCTTTTATCCCGCCGAAAGGGAAAGGTAAACATGAAGAAAACCTGAAGAGGGAGAAATCACGATCTTTCGACTGAGAGATCGGCTAAGGGAGTCTGTTAAACAAGGGGAAGGTGTTAGCACCCCACGCGCCCGTAGTACTCTATGGTATCCACTCTTGTTGTCTAATCTAATGGGTGTGGTCAAATCCTATGTCTATGGCTTAAAACTGAAAAGGGAATGCATGCAAAAGAAAAAGAAAACAATGTAGGGAAAATAAAAGTTATGCTCGATCGGGCCCTACCCCAATGCCTACGTATCCCTTTTAAGGAATCAGAGCAGCCGTAGTTCGGCTTATATATTTTGGTTGGTTTGTGTTTTTTAGTTAAGACAACAAAAAACAGTCAAGATGGCAAAACATCAAATAAAACAACAAACAAACGAGATGGTTAAACATTGGCTAAATAATAACAAAGTAACATGTCACAGATGGAGGAACATCAAATGATAAAAAGACACACCTAACAATGACATTGAGAGTCAAAGTAGGATAACCAACATGTGCAATGGTGAAACACCGACTTTGAATAAGATGTGTGATGGCGAAACATCGGCTATAAGATAACGAAATATCATGGAAAAGATGGCGAAACATCAATAAATCGGATGACGAAACATCACACCTGACAATGATATTGAGCATCAAAGTAGGATAACAAACATGTGCGATGGCGAAACATCGGCTTCAAAAAAATGTGAAATGGCGACACATCGGCTAAAAGGTAGTAAGATATCATGGCAAAGATGGAAAAACATCAATAAATCGGATGACGAAACATCACACCTGACAATGATATCTAGAATCAAAGTAGGATAACAAACATGTGCGATAGCGAAACATCGACTTCAAACAAATATGCGATGGTGAAACATCGGCTAAAAGGTAGTAAGATATCATGGAAAAGATGGAAAAACATCAATAAAACGGATAACAAAAGATCACACCTAACGATGATATTGAGAATCAAAGTAGGCTAACAAACATGTGTGATAGCGAAACATCGACTTCAAACAAATGTGCGATGGCGAAACATCGGCTAAAAGATAACAAGATATCATGGTAAAGATGGAAAAACATGAATAAAACGGATAACAAAAGATCACACCTAACAATGATATTGAGAATCAAAGTAGGCTAACAAACATGTGCGATGGTGAAACATCGGCTTCAAACAAATGTGCGATGGCGAAACATCGGCTAAAAGATAACAAGATATCATGGTAAAGATGGAAAAACATCAATAAAACCGATAACGGAAGATCACACCTAACAATGATATTGAAAATCAAAGTAGGCTAACAAACATGTGCGATGGCGAAACATCGGCTTCAAACAAATGTACGATGGTGAAACATCGGCTTCAAACAAATGTGCGATGGCGAAACATCGTCTAAAAGATAGTAATGACAATGCCAAGAGGCGTACAAACAAATAAGATTGATTTGTATCTTTTACCTTGAAGAAGGGTTTGAGTTTATTAGAGGTGTTTTATGATTTTCCAAGAAAACAATTTTTGTTTTAAGATGCAAAATGCAAAGGAAGGAAAAACAACTAAGGGAAACTAGCCTAGCACTATCCCTAGTGTTATCATACAATGATTGATCCTAAGGTTGAGGATAAAGGAAAACCCTACCTTAATTAACATGTCAAAGGAAGCTTAACAAAACTATCCTATAGGGAACATGCACTAAGAGCGAAGTCGCGATCTCAATTTCTAAATTGATTGACTCATCGATCGACAATTAAAGAAACAAAACAATAAACATCCTATAGGGAACATGCACTGAGAGCGAAGTCGTGATCTCAATTTCTAAATTGAGTGACTCATCGATTGACAATTAAATAACAATAAACATCCTATAGGGAACATGCACTGAGAGCGAAGTCGTGATCTCAATTTCTAAATTGAGTGACTCATCGATCAAAAGTTAAAAAAAATAAACACAACACATGTATCAGACACAAAAAACCAGAGGGCCTCCTAACATATATCAGCAACAGAGGTCCCATCATGCAACATATGACTATAAAAAAAATGAAAATGGAAGAAAGGAAATAGTGCAATACCAAACAGATAACTATCCGTAGAAATTGAACAAGAATAAAAGAAAACCCAGAGAACTTCAAGCAAGCTGGCATCAACAGATAAATCAAGTCAGAAATTACGCCATCAGGATGTAAGTAATGAGATTATCAGATATGAACAGATCCCATGGGCAAGGTATAGCGTTCACAATCACATGTATATATCCTGCATAGACTATCAAATATGCCAAACACAAGAGTAGTGCCAATATGATAAATTGTGTTCCATAAATAAAGTGAAACACAATAGCCTCAAGTCAAGACTGGAAAACTTTTCTCAAAGTACCTCGCACATTCAACAGCCAAGTTAGTACTCCATAAAATGAATGATGACTCACATAGGGGATGGATAATGACACCACAATGAAATGAGGAAACATGATAGAAAATATCAAACATTAGTCATGAAAGACAGAAGGAAACTAGTATATGCACAAATTGGTCAAAAGAATCAGAGGAATGTTGCTCCTTTCTATCACCATGTTGAGTTGACAATTGAATATCAATCAAGGATCATGGGAGCTTGAGAAGAATACAATAAAAAACCATGAAGGTCAGTAGCAAACACATTTCAACCATTCTCAATTAAATTATCACAGCTCACAAGCATAATAGAAGGGAAATCCCACACAATGCATCAATAAGTTCAATCATTCAAACATGGGGCATTAAGTGAAATGACTTGAGTTTATTTATATGAACATATCCAACATGATCATTAGGTTCCCAATTAAAGGCCTCACTCAATTTCATTGGCCATCAAACAAATTGCAACAAGATATGCAACATTAATTAGGTACCTTCACTTCAAAAATACATCAAAAATAGAAACAAGGATCAATAATTCAAACCAAAAAATTATTAGCATCTTTGAAGTGTGTAGAAGTTAGAAAGAAAGCATTAAGTTCATGAATGATTGAGGAGAAGATCAAATGAGGCCCAAAGTTCAAAAGTAGTTGGCAAAACTACCAAAACTAGACAAGTTTTCAAAATAATTCATGGAAAAATATCAAACCAAGTAAAATAATTCAAGAAAAATGGTTTTCAGATCTTCAATGCATTCATAAACCATAATCAAGACGTAAGTTCCATTGAAAATCCAGGGCATAGTGGTTTTGAAAAAGAAACTTGCACAATAAGCAACAAAACCCTAATTTTTGACTTTTAATCTTAAATATTGATTAGATAAGATCAAAATTCAAAAAATTCAAACCAAGATCATGCAAATCACAAGGAAACCCTTAATATCATAATACACATTTTTTCACATTTTTTGAATTAAAGAAAAGTCAAAAATAAAATCAAAGTCAAACAATTAATCAATTAAAGAAATATTCATATCTCAAAATAAAACTCTAATAAAATATCAGAAAAATACCCAACCAAAATTATATTCAAATATTAGAATTAAAAAACACACATCCCTGATTTTTTTGGAATTTTTGGATTAAAGGAAATATAAAAATAAAAATCAAACAAACAATTAACAATTAAACTATTATTTAAGGGTAAAAATGCAAACTCTAGCCAAAAGTCACAAAAAGGTCAAAAATAAAAATATATTCAGATTCTATGATTAAAAACAGGCTTGCATGATTTTTTTAAGGATTTTTTAATTAATAGAAGTATAAAAATGAAAATTATAAAGCAAAAATTCAAAATTTTTTAAGGATTTTTTAATTAATAGAAGTATAAAAATGAAAATTATAAAGCAAAAATTCAAAATAAAATTCTCAAAATTAAATTCATAATCAAAAATAGAAAAAAGCTAAACAAATTTCAGAATCAAATTCTACATTATTTTATGAGTCCAAAATATTTTTTGTGGAATTTTTTAGATCAAAGTACTATTAAAATAAAAATAAACCTTAAACAAACAATTAATTAAACTCATTAAATTTTAAACCAATCAAAACATTTTTAAAAATTCCAATAAAATTACACAAGATAGAAGAAATTATTTTGAATTTGTGATAATTTTTTTTGAATTTATCAAATTGTTTTTATTAAGAAAATAAAATCAGAGAATCAATGAAAATTAAATATCAAAAACAAGAACAAGGCCAATGAGATGATGCCACGCATCATCTTCAACCTCCAGCTGAAGCAAAACAGTCGCTTCCATCAGTTCCAACATGCTCACTTCAGATCCATCAAACAAACACGATTCTCAACCAAAATCCATGAGATTAAGCTCAAATTAAAGCTAACATATCATACTACATCATGCAATTCGAATCAAACTCAGATCAAGCATAGATCAAGAAATCAAATCTCAAAAACTGGAAAAACACACTGCAAACATCAAAACCAAAAACACGATTTCACTAAATCTTCTTGAATCAAAGCTCAAATATACATCAATCCTAATGATTGGCTAGTTATAAACACAATGCACACCACAAAACACTTCAATTCATGCTCAAATCAAGGTTCAGATTCAGTGAGCATACCTGCAAAAGTGAAAAATAAATTTACTTGGTGCCTCTGAAATCTAACAAGAAACTCTTCTAAATAGCTTCCTTGTGCTCCAATGAAGGTGTTTGAGTAGAGAAATGATGACTAGACCAAGAGAATTGAGCTGCTCAATTCAAGTTGCAGAGCAAGAAAAATGAGAAAATTCTGAGGAGCTTCTTCCAATGTCGTCCATTTTTCTGTGAAAGGAGAGCTTAAGCAATTTATATAGAGTGTTTGGAGTGAGGTTAGAGTGGTAATTCAAGCTAAAAGTCGTTGGATGAAAAAAAGTGAATTTTCTATCAAACCAAAACAAGTGTAATGGCCATTTACGTTTTGCTTGGTCTTCAGGCAATGCTTGCAGTCGTTTTGAGCAACAAAAGGAGAGTGTGAGTGAGTGAAAAAACGTGATGAGGTGAGTTGTCCTATCTTTCACATGGGACTGATTTTCTTGAGTGAGAAGTTTCCCATTTTGTCAAAAATGTGAAAATGAGAGAGGCACGAGGTATGCACCTAGTTTGGCCTTTTTTTGGTGAGTACATGAGGTGTCCAATTCGTGCCAAGCATGTGCAAGTGGACTCTGAAATGATTTAATCAAAACTGAACCAATACTTGAAAATTTCCATGGCCAAGCATACACCAAAAATCAGCTGACTTCCAACTGAGGCCATTTCAAATTGGCTCGTGCATTTTCCAAATTTATTTGAGCCAATTAAAAATCATATGATGGGCTTCACAATGATCTTTGATTCATAAAAAATGGTGGAGAAATGAAAGAGATGTGGACATTAGGATTCCTGGGCAAGTCAAACCAACTTGCCCAAGACTGCGCGCGCGCTGGCCTGCCCATGTGCCTTCAAAAATCCGGTTTTCCCACCCAACTTCCTCAAACCACAACTTCCTCAATTTTAATCCAATTTGAGTGATTCCAAGTTTAATGAGAAGCTTTCATGGAAGACAAAAAATTCTATTTTTAATTTTTCAAATTGAGGCTTGAGTCACAAGAAATTGATACCTCAAAATGGCATGCCAAGTGTTTGATGAAATTACGCGCATGACTTGCCCAAGAGAAGTCATCTTGACACTTAGAATTTTTTTAATTTTTAAAGTTACTTCTTGAACAAGTTACACTCAAATTCACCATTTCTCATGATTCAAAGATGAATTTGGGTATGGAACATGAAAATAGGATGCTTAAATTGATGGTTGACCAAAAGTCCACTTGGTCAACTCCTGATTTTACTGACTTTGGTCAAAATGACCAATTTTCCCCTTTTGATCAATTGAATCATTTCCAATCCAAACTGAACCTCAATTTTTCAATCATTAATGTTTAATAACATGTGGTGAATCATGGAAACAAGTTTGGGTGAAAAAGTCAGAGAAATCCTGATTAAATCCAAAACCCTAGTTTTGTACCATGTAATAGGAGATAGCTGATCAAGCTTCAAAACCCTAATTCCACTGGGCATCAATGAGAGACTCTTTGATCAAATTTGATTCTAATGATTATGAGATAGTGATGCTTCATGAATTGGCTCATCTAGACCCCAATTACTTCAACTTGGACCAAACCCTAATTTTGGTTAATATCTTAGGAGACTGATGAACCATCTTCAAAACTTCAAATCTTCTGGGCATCCTGGCCAATTTCTTGTATTAAGACTTTCCAAATACCAATGAGATATTGTAGCTTACAAATCAAGACTTGTACCTTGATCAATAGGCTTGATCAAACAAAACCCTAATTTGACTGGTGAGTCAAAGGAGTGATTCCTTCTTATAATCAAACACAAACTTCAATCCTCTGATGATCCAAAGAGATGGATAAAATATCTTGAGATATGCATTAACTTTTGAGCTTGAAAGATCTAGAGGTTTAGATGATAAGATTCTACTTGAGCAACTTGTCAATGCAATCAGCCTTCAAAGCTTAAGGAAAATTTGATAACCAAAGTACTTTGATCCCACCATAATGTATGAATGCAATGCAATATGATATTCATGATGAAACATAAGCCAAAATCAAGAGGGTAAATTTTGGGGTGCAAGAGCTGCCCCTATTCAAATATCTTCGACATGATAAGTGAGAAAAGTGACAACTTTCGAGCGTTCAGAGTTGAAGATGATTGAATACAAAAGAACCCTAAAATTTACACTCTTGAAGAAGAAAGAAACAGAAATATAAAACTCCCAAGACATGCGTCTGAATGAAGCTGTAACGCAGGTTGAAACAAAACAAAAACAAAGAAGAGTAGACGCAACTAAACTTCCGGACAGATATGCCAGGGCGTAACCGGTCTTCAAAAAGGGTGAGATAAAACTCAAACCAAAGAGTATAGGCGAAACTAAGCTCTGGAAAAGAAAACGTACGCGGGTGAGGAGGCGAAACTCTGAGCTTGACCCAAAGCAAAGTGGCTAGAGTGCGTGATTCTAGGAGCACTTGATAATCTCAACTAAGATAGACAGTATGAAGGAACTGAAAGAATCCTAGAAATGAGGAACAAAAAGCGAGACGAAACTCAACTTAATAACCAGTTAGACGAAACTAGACTAGATGAGTACCAGGACGAAACTAGATTTCACGCACGGGTAACAAGGCAAAACTCGACCCATAGCAAAATGATGAGAGTGCATGTTTCTTAGAGGACCTACTGATCTCAGATCAATGGATAAACAATGACGAAAACTGATAGAAGAATCCAAGGAACAAAAGAGACAGATTTCAAACCAGGGACGCAGTACAAACACTGCACTTGGTAAACGAACACCGTCAAAGGGTCCAAGGTATGAAAGCAAAAACGAGACGAAACTCGACTCAATAACTAGTTAGGTGAAACTAAACTAGATGAGCACCAGGACGAAACTGTATTTCATGCACATGCGACGAGGCGAAACTCGACCCAAAGCGAGATTGATGAGAGCGCATGGTTTCTTAGAGCACCTGCTGGTCTCAGATCAATGGATAAACAGTGACGAAAACTGATAGAAGAATCCAAGGAACAAAAGAGACTGATTTTAAACCAGGGATGCAGTACGGACACTGCACTTGGTAAACGAACACCGTCAAAGGGTCCAAGGTATGAAAGCAAAAACAAGACGAAACTCGACTCAAAAACTAGTTAGGCGAAACTAAACTAAATGAGTACCAAGACGAAACTGGATTTCACGCGCATGGTGAGGAGACGAAACTCTGAGCTCAACACAAAGCAAGGAGATTAGGGCGTACACCTAAAAAACCTGCTGAAAGTTAATATCAGGACAAAACTGGTATTCGAAAGGTGCATCAATAGACATCAGAATGAACCGGAGAGGGTAGTGAAGACTAAACCCGAGAAGACCGCGCCAAGGTGAAACTGAACTACAATCAAGAGTAGACACTCAAACAAGCAAATGATTGAAAACAAAAGGATATTGGTATGGGGGAAACTGAGATAATAAGGACGAAGACCTCGTTGGGGTTTCAATCCGAAGTATTAGCAAATTCACTGGGGATAATAGAAACAATAATGGCTTATGTTCCGATGGATGTTTGAATTCTTTTTATATAGCACAATGCTCTATATAATGGAAATGCTACGCGCTTTGGTAGATGCAATGTAATGATGCATGTTTAAAAGTTCCACTGGGGAATGGCCAATTGAGAATCTAAAAACCAAGAAGTCAGAATCTGACATGACTTGCAAAAATAAATTGCAAAATCCAAAGGAGAGGACAAAATACGGGAAACCGCTAGAGAGGGAACCTCGAAGAGATGAAGCCTCGCGGAGAATAACAACCGAGAAACTAGTAGAAACAGTCCACAAACATTTGAGAGGAGCTGCAAAAATAAATTGCAAACTCCTAGGGGAGATCAGATAGACACTGTAGCTTTTGGAGAGGGATGCCATCTGAATATTAGACATTGAGGGAGAAAATCAGGGCAAGACTGTAATCTCTAGAAAAGACAGCGCGTGGTCGTGTTGAGGATGATACCAAGACAACAAACTCGACGTGAAAGGTAAAAACCTTTGCTAGGGAACAAAACTCTGCTGAGGAGATGGGACTTCATCGGGGAGACAGAACTTTGTTAAAGATTTTTGTTGGAGAGAGATTTCTTTCAGAATGCAACCAATGGATGGATCATGCAGAAATTCACATAATATCGATTGTACTGTGGATAAGGAAGGAAAATCTTAACATAAGGATGCCCCAGTCAGCAGATCGGCTGGGAATGAAAGGTCATGACGAGGGATCTCTGTCGGCAACTCCGTTAGAGAGTTGAAACTTATTCAGAATGTGAGTTCCCATTTAAACAACTCCACTGGGGATGTGAGACACATCCAAACTTGAAATCTCAGAATGAAGCCTTTAAAAGAAGATTCCTGGGGCAACAAAACTTTGCTACGGAAACAAAACTTCATTGGGGATAAGTAAAGTCCTATTCATACATGGGCCCTATCTAGCAGAAGAAAACCGAATTTCCCTTCCTGACAATCATTAAGTTCTTTACAAGTGTTCAAAGTGTAAACTCTTTTTTGATGTCAAACAAATGTTTTGTATGCAGAAAAATGTTTATTTTGGGAATGACAGACCTGATGCGATGATTATTTAAGCCTTAAAGTTGAAAAACATTAACGAAGTGTCGCATCTCCGTTGTGAATGAATCACTGGCTAGAGTGCAAAAATTTCAAAACTTTTCTTCCCCTCTTTTTTTTTTATAAAAAAAAAACGAGTCAAGGTGCGGGTGATAAGATACCATCATGGATATGCAACACATATTTGGGATTTTAGGAAACGTCATCCTGTTGTAGTATGCTTTCGAGTTAAACCCTTGTTTCAGTTAAGACTTTTAAAGGTTGTAGCGTGTCCTGGTTTAAGGTTTTTAGAAAAAAGTTGTTAAAGGCTCAAGTTATTCAGTGCCCCCCCCCCCTTCATGATATTCTCCTGTCCTAAGTTCAGCTGACTTATCACAAGAATTCATCTTTCAAAAGGATTTATAAGGGTTGAGTGATCACGACAAATTCTCCAACATGATTGTTACTTAACTTTTGCTGCTCTTGTTTTTGACATTATTGTTCCTCTTCTTTTGATGAAAATTTTATTGAATAATCTTTCTCTCTTTTTTTGTTGGCCTTTTAGGCTCTCTTTTCCCTAACTTTTTCCTGGACAAAAATCTTTTGAATTTCAATTTTGGGAGTCCAGTAGGACGCCTTAACTTTTTCCTAAGCGACTTGTTTTCAAGTTTCGACTTAGCGGGGCTTTTTGTTTCTTTCTTATTCATACTTTCCTCTTCGAACAGGTAAGCATGACTTTAGGTCTTTGAACTTTTTCTTTCTTTCTCTTTTTTTTTATGAAAACAAATGCCTCATTCCTTGGTCGGCAAGGGATAGCCATTATTGTATCGATTCGATCTCGACCTCAGGACTCTGTGAGGAAATGAACATCGTGTTTTAGACATTTTTCCTGATCTCATGATGAGAAAGATAAAATGTGGTGATCCTCATATGGGACATTCCTTCTGAAATTTGAATGCTTGGTCAAATTAACTGAACATCTACCATGCCCCTGGTTAAAAAAAGGTTTTTTTTTTCGAACGGAAAAGAAACTCCTACTTCGAAGGCTCAGAGGGGTTAACGAGGGATTAACTCCCTTATATATCCAGTGTTTGGGGATTGAAACAATGTATGTACATCGTCAACAGGATTCTACTCAAAAGTATACCACTACAGTCATCGTTTTTAGCTAAACTCCCTCCTCCGAACTCTTGGCTAAGCAAAAGAATTGGCACAGTTGGTATCAAAATGCCCGAAAAATCAATTAAAAAGTGATACTGGATGGATTAAGTAAAATGGAATAATTTTTTTTGGCAAAAATATTCAACGCATCAAGACTGACATTCAGCCATAAACAAAATCCTATATGTAGACAATGCTAAAATAATCAATCAAGATAACACATGAAAGTGCGGCAAAGAAACATAATAAAAGCCATTATGGGGAAGAAAAACTCCAACTAGGTTTGCCGATCTTACCGACCTGCCGTAATCTTGATATTACCCTGACCCATGACCTTTACCAACAGCACGGAGCGGTCAAACAAAAGGCAAGGCAAACACCAGTAAAGTGAATGAGAATCCTATCCATCAGATAAAAAACATGCCCCTTGCATAGTAGTAGCTGTGTTTATTATCCGTATTTCAAGTGATCAACCAACCATGACTTAGATTACCATATTGTGTAAGGTCCACGAAGTTTATATGCACATGCTTATAAATAATATTGGACGTTTTTGCAAACAAAATAGTAAAAAGGGAGAAAAGAAACGTATACATATACTTGAAAGAAGACATTCTATTAATTTTGAGAAATTGGCCTGTGAAAAAGGCATTTACATTTGGAAGCAAGTAATTTACAAAATCAAAGCAAACAAGTGTTTATAAATGGCAATGTGAATGTGAATATCCATCAAGTCTTGACTCTGCTATGACTCTTATGACTCTCACGCTTCCTGCTTTCAGACAGATCATTCTTGGATTAGCCTCGAGCTTATGCCAGGTAACAGAATGAAGGAATGAAATAAAGGATCTCATGATGAGCATATTCATTTGCTTTAAGTCCCTAACTTTTACCTGAATCGCCCTTTCGGGTTTTCGATTCACCAGGACACCCTCTTTTTGCCTAAACCGCCCTTTCGGGTTTTCAGTTTAGCGGGTTTTTTTTTCGTATATTTTTTTTATGCAAAGTATTTTTTAACTACGTCAGCATTCACATGGAGAGGGAAGTACTCTCCATCCATAGTCGTGAGCATCATCGCTCCTCCAGAGAAAAAAATTTTGACCACGAAAGGACCTTCATAAGTCGGAACCCACTTGCCCCTGGGATCTCCCTGGGGGAGAATTATCCTTTTCAGCACAAGGTCACCTGGCTTATAACACTGAGGCCGTACCCTCTTATCAAAAGCTTTCCTCATCCTTTGCTAATATACCTGGCCATGACATACAGCCATCAACCTCTTCTCGTCAATAAGTTCCAACTGATCCATCCGATTCTGTACCCATTCACTTTCATCCAGCTCAACATCCCTCATGATCCTAAGGGAAGGAATCTCGACTTCTACCGGCAATACCGCTTCCATGATGTAAACCAAATAAAATGGGGTTTCCCCAGTCAAAGTACGCACAGTGGTGCGATAACCATACAGTGGTACGCACAGCATCTCATGCCAATCTTTATAGGTTACTACCATCTTCTGTACGATCTTCTTGATATTTTTATTGGCTGCTTCAACGACACCGTTCATCTTTGGTCGGTATGGGGAAGAGTTATGATGCTTGATTTTGAAGGACTCACAAAGCTCCTTCATCATGTTGTTGTTCAAATTAGACCCATTATCGGCAATGATCTTTTCAGGCACTCTGTAACGACAGATAATATTGTGCTTAATGAACCGAGTTACCATCTGCTTGGTGACATTGGAATAGGATGCAGCTTCAACCCATTTTGTAAAATAATCGATGGAAACCAGAATTAAACGGTGCCCGTTGGACGCAGTCGGTTTAATTTTTCCGATCATATCAATTCTCCACATCGCAAACGGCCAAGGGGAAGTCAAGACATTCAAAGGTACTGGCGGCACATGCACCTTATTAGCATAGACTTGACATTTGTGGCAAACCCGTGCATGATTGTAACAGTCAGTCTCCATGGTGGACCAATAATAACCTGCTCGCAAAATCTTTTTAGCCATGGTATGCCCGTTGGAATGGGTCCCGAAATCACCTTCATGTATCTCCTCAATGATTCTAGCTGCTTCTTTCTTGTCAACACATCTGAGCAGTAAACCGTCATGATGCCTTCTATACAACACACCGCCACTGAGAAAGAACTTGGCTGAAAATCTTCTCAAGAACTTCTTATCTGTGACGGATGCCTCTTCAGGGTACTCGTGTGTTTCGAGATATCGTTTAACATCATAAAACCAAGGATTACCATGTGATTCCAAACTGGCCTAAAAACAGAAAGCTGGCGCACTCAAACTTCTGATGGTAATGGAAGGTGCCTTATTAGCCCACTTAACCTTGAACATGGAGGACAAAGTTGCCAGTGCATCAACTAGATTGTTTTCTTCTCTGGGAATGTTCTCAAACGTGATCTCTTTAAAGTACGGAATCAGCTTCATAATATGTTCACGATAGGGAATTAGGTACTGATGACGAGTCACCCAATCTCCATTAATCTGGATGATAACAAGATTGGAATCCCCGTAAACTTTCAAAAAATTGATGCGCAGGTCGATCGCTGCTTCAATGCCATAAATGCAAGCCTCATACTTGGCCCTGTTGTTAGTGCAATCGAAACAAATATGAACCGTGAAAGGAATATGGTATCCCTCAGGGGAAGTGATAATAGCTCTGACACCGTTGCCCATGGCATTGTAGGCACCATAAAAAATAAGCGTCCAACTTGATCCCGGCTCGGGTCTTTCGTCTGGGCCTGGCATATTACAATCCCGAATATACACAATTTCCTCATCTGGAAAATCAAACTTCATCGGTTCATAATCGTTCATGGGATGATGAGCAAGATGGTCGGCCAGTACGCTACCCTTAATTTCTTTTTGAGTAGTGTATTGGATATCATATTCGGTGAGTATCATCTGCCAACGGGCTGCCCTGCCTGTAAGAGCTGGCTTCTCAAAAATATACTTGATTGGATCCATTTTGGATATCAAGTAGGTGGTATGGGTTAACATGTATTGCCTCAAACATTTGGAGGCCCAGGCAAGCGCACAACAAGTCTTTTCCAGCAATGAGTACCTCGAATCGCATTCCGTAAACTTCTTACTCAAGTAGTAAATAGCCTTCTCTTTCTTCGATGTCTCGTCGTGCTGACCAAGGACACAACCCATTGAGCTCTCCAACACGGTTAGATACATGATTAGTGGCCTTCCTTCCACTGGAGGCATGAGTACCAGAGGTTCCTGAAAATACTCCTTTATTTTGTCAAAGGCCTTCTGACAATCCTCATTCCATTTCACTGTCTGACTTTTCTTCAACAACTTGAACAAAGGTTCACAGGTGGCTGTGAGATGAGAAATAAATCTAGAAATGTAGTTTAACCTTCCCAAGAAACCACATACTTCCTTCTCTGTCTTTGGTTCGGGCATTTCCTGTATCGCTTTTACCTTGGCCGGGTCCACCTCGATACCTTTTTCACTTACAATAAAACCCAACAGCTTGTCAGATCTCACCCCGAAGGTGCACTTATTCGGATTTAACCTCAGCAGGAACTGCCTCAGTCTCTCAAACAGTTTTTCCAGATGAACAAGATGTTCCTGTTCTGTGTCAAACTTAGCAATCATAACGTCCACATAAACCTCAATCTCTTTGTGAATCAAATCATGAAAGAGAGTGACCATGACGCGCTGATATGTTGCCCCAACATTTTTCAACCCAAACGACATAACTTTATAATAGAAAGTTCCCCAAGGCGTGATAAATGTTGTCTTCTCCATATCCTCCGGAGCCATCTTAATTTGATTGTAACCCGAAAAACCATCCATGAATGAAAACACTTTGGAATGAGCAGTATTATCGACCAACACATCAATATGCGGAAGAGGGAAATCATCTTTAGGGTTGGCCCTGTTCAAATCCCTATAATCCATGCACATCCTAACCTTACCATCCTTCTTAGGCACAGGCACAATATTTGCAATCCATGGCGGATAATTGATGACTTTTAAGAAATTCGCGTCCAACTGCTTCTGGACCACCTCCTTGATCTTCTTGGACATCTCAGGATGAGTTCTTCAGAGCTTTTGCTTGACAGGGGAACAACCTTCTTTGAGCGGTAGTCGATGCACCACTGTGTATGTATCCAACCCAGGCATATCCTCATAAGACCAAACGACGATATCAGAATACTCACGGAGTAGCTCAATCAATCTGACCTTTATAATTTCTTCGAGTCGAGCCCTATCTTGACTTCTCTTCTTACCTCTTCTGTGCCAATATTCACCACCTCAATCGAATCCTGATTCGGCTGGATAACCTTCTCCTCTTGTTTTAACAACCTTGCTAATTCCTCAGGAAGATCACAATCCTCATATGCTTCTTCTTCAGCTTGATAAATAGGAGTATCAAAGTCATAATGAGCCATAGCAGAGTCGTTATCAATATATTCGGTGGTGGAAGTGCATCTGCATGAATGACATTTTGGTTTTTTTTAGTGGCAGTGTGTGAAAAGAGAAACATTGCCAAAATAAAAAAGAAATGAAGCAAAATTTTGAATGCAAAAACGTCCTTTATTTCATGATAAACTTTGAAAATAAACATGTGGCCCTACACAAATGATCCACTATGCCTTGGGAAGAGCGTAGGAATTATTATATGATAATAAAAGAAATAAGAAAATTACTCCTCAGAGCTTGAAACTTGGATAACATCCACAGAAGTCCAATTGTTGAGTGTCTGCCCTGGAATACTTGGACGAATCCAATCTTCGATATTGTATCCATCAACCCTCTCGTCACCAACTGCATTGATGTGTCCTTCTTGAGTAGCACAAGGACGAGAAAACTTCACAGGAGTAAATAAACTAGATGCTTTGGGAGTTGCACTCTGTTGACCCGGGCTAAAACCAAGACCAAATTTGTTAAACTTTGGGGTAACGTCCAGCACCTGACCCCAACCTTCAGGGTTACCATTTTCCACCACAGCTCTCGCATTCTTGAGAGAAGACATAACAGTTTCAGGTTTCCTTTTCTGCTCTGGAGGAGGAAAATTGACAGCATGAACTGTCTCAAATGCTTGAAAAGGAGTCTCATGTATCTCGCCTTCAACTTCAACATAACGGAATGATGTCAAATGACTCACGATGTACTCTTCCTCGCCGCACACAGTTATCACCTTTCCCTCTGCAGGATACTTGAGTTTCTGATGAAGAGTAGAAGTGACTGCCCCTGCTTTATGAATCCACGGCCGCCCCAACAAACAACAATACGCTGGCTGTATATCCATCACAAAAAATGTAGCTGTGAAGGTGCAAGGACCGACCTTGATTGGTAACTCCAACTCCCTAAACACTGACCTTTGAGACCCATCAAACGCCTTCACCATCAAATCACTAGGGCGCAGCTCCAGTCCAGAATAATCAATTTTCATCAACGCTGACTTGGGCAATACATTCAAAGATGACCCTGTGTCCACCAAAACCCGGGATAAAGTAGTGCCCCTGCACTCCATTGAAATATGCAATGCTTTTTTATGGTTCGGCCCCTTCGGAGGAAGATCAAAATATGTGAAGCCCAGACCGTTCCTGGCAGATATGTTGGCACAAACATTCTCAAACTGATTGACTGTTATCCCATGAGGCACGAACGCGTTATTTAACAACTTCATTTAAGCATTTTTGTGAGGTTCTGAATAAATCAACAGAGACAAGATAGACATCTAAGAAGGAGTATGGCTCAGATGATCAATTATGCTATAATCACTCTTTTTGATAATTCACATTAACTCTTCAACCTCATCGAGAACTGAAGAAGCTTCTGGTATCAGAATTGGTTGAGTCACATTGGATGGCGTAACCCTTGGATTACCAACCATCGCCTGTTGTTTTCCTTTTTCTCTTGGAGAAGCATCTGCCGCATCTTACACATTGGAAGGACCAAATACTCTCCCGCTTCTAGTCATTCGACCCACACCAAAAAAATTATGAACTTCCCCTTCATTATCTTCAACACGTTCTTCCTCAAACAAATGGGTACTTACTTCCTGCTTCACCCCATGGTAATAAACATCAGCACCGTAATGCCATGGGATGGCCTTCTCACTGGTATACGGCATAGGACCAGGTACCGTAATCATCAAAGGGGGTGCCCTATATGGGGTAGGAATACGCACAGGGGTGTAAGGAATAGATACCACAACAACATCTTCTTCGGTAACCTTATGGTAGCTCGGTTTTCTATCAAACTGCAGGGAACCCTCCTTTATCAACAATTGGATACCGGCTTTTAAATCATCACAGCCCTTCAGTTGCTCCCTACACTTGGAAAACTTTGAAGTACAACCCGGGAAAATAGAATTGTCAAGCAAATACCTCTTTACATAGCACAACGGAGTAGTTACTTGTTCCACATCCATGATTAAATTCAACACTTCATCATTATCATCAATCATATTAATAACACCCCTTCATACCTAGGCATTGGGTTCTGAGTAATATTCGAACCAGTCACTGGAGTAAACTCAATTGCCTTGGCATCCAACAAATCTTGTATTTTGCACTTCAACACAAAGCAATTGTTAGTAGAATGACCAACTCCGCCTGAATGGAATTCACATTTTGCGTTAGCATCATAGTTAGGAGGAAGTCTTGCGGGGGGTGGTGGCATATTTCTCAAACTGATCAACTTCAAATCGAGCAAATGGTGGAGTGCTTCAGTAAGAGATACCGGCAAGGGATCGAATTTTCTCGGTTGTCTCTGCTGCTAATTATTATACTGACAGGGAGCATCTTATTGTCTTTGTTGTTGAGACACTGTATTCAGTCTCTACTGCGGAGGAGCATTAATAGGAATAGAAACAACATTGATTTGTTGGTGCTGACGATCCTCTCTTCTTCCTCTATGAGAGTAAACCGCGCTTGCATCACCCTCCCTTTTCTCAGGGTAAGTGTTGAATGGTTTCTTACTGCCTCCTGATGAGCCACTAGAACCTCCAATCTGAATTTTTCCCAAATTCAAACCTACCTCAATTCTTTCACCCGCCATAACCAAGTCTGCAAATCCTGCCGAAGTACTTCCTATCATGTGCTCATAGAATGTCCCTTGCAGGGTACTCATAAACATATCAATGAGTTCTCTCTCCATGAGTGGAGGTTGAACCCTCGCATCCAACTCACACCACTTCTGAGTGTATTCCTTGAAAGATTCTCTTGGTCCCTGTGACAAATTCTGTAACTGAGTGCGATTAGGTGCCATATCCACATTGTACTGATAATGTTTTACAAAAGCCCGAGCAAGATCATTCCAGCAACGAGTATGAGTTTTCTCCAACTTCATGCACCACTCCAAATATGCCCTAGATAGGCTATCCTGGAAAAGGTGAATAAAAAGCCCCTGGTCCTCAGTATGTACCGACATCTTTCGGAAATAAGTAGTTACATGAGTAATAGGACTGGACGTTCCATTGTACTTTTCAAATACTGGAGGCTTGAAATTTGGAGGAACTTTTACCATAGACACCAACCCGAGATCATTAGCATCCATACCAAGGGCTCCTTGCCCTTCTACAGCCTTCAAATGTTCTTCCAACAACCGATACTTCCTATCCTCAACCTGAACTTCCGGCTCTGAATGCCGAACAGAAAACTGATCTTCATCCTGATCAAAGTCATAATCCTGCTCCTGATAGTTCCTTACACCTCCCTGATTATCTCTTTTGTTCCCCACAAGACGAGGTCCTGGAGACGGGGGAAACTGCTCTGTGTTGTGCACAAAAGGGTTTCCAGGCATCCCGTGAAAATTTCCAGCAGGCTGATCTTGCACATCCCCCACTCCTACAGAAATGTCCTGATAGAGCCCTTGATTTCCACCATCCCCTGGATAGCGGTGCTGGTTGTTGACAATGGCAGCCAGTTCCTCCTGTCGGCGATTCACATTGGTGATGACCTCCATGAACTGGGTCATCTGAGTAGCCATATGGGCCCTCATTTCAGCGAGTTCAGCTTGAACTTGTACCATCTGTCTTGGAAAATTATTTCTGGTGGAATACCGATGAGTAGTCGCCTTGAATTCTGAATAAGAAAAGCAGAGGGATAAGAATACCATCTTGAGATAACCTGTAATGTTATGAAATGCATGATGTGCATGATATGTTTTTCATTTCCTGGTATCCAAGAGTCCTTTTATTCATTAGTCACGGTGCGCAACCAAATATCAAACATACAATCAAGGAAAAAAAGACAATAAGACAAACACTTCAATTATTTACAAACAAAAGCAATGATGTTCAAGTGACTTCGGACATTTAAGAGTGTAGCGATAGACAACAAAATACAAAAACCTGAATAATAAAAACAAACAATGGTCCCTTCCAATAATCCTGGGGGTGACCAAATACACCAAAGGTAAGTAACAAAAACTAAATCTCCGGAACAAGACACGCTTCAAGATGTGGACAATACTCTTCAAGCCTGGATTTCTCTTTCAAAAGTTGTGATGCGACTACTTAATTTTCTTGAAACCGATCCTCTGTGACACGCCTCTGGGCTACATCCTTCTTAAGCTGAGCATCTTTGTCTTTGAGTTGTTTCTCCAAGTTTTGAATCTTCTTCCTGTAGCTATTCTCAGATGCCTGAAGCTTCTGGCACTCTTGCTGGGTCTTACCCAACTCTTCTTCCATTTCAGCATGAGATCTCTTCCTAAAACTGGTTGCATCAGAAGTTTCTCCTTGAGCTTTTCTGAGTTTGCGAGCTAAGTCGGCCCTTTCTTGATCTGCCCAATAAAGTTTCATCCCTGCTTCACGGTCTTTTGCACGAAGTTGAATGTTCTCAACATGAACCTGGGTGAACACCTTGGTTGGCACCGTGTTACTCAGAACAGTAGGAGGTTGCTCACATATAGGATCCGACCTTGCAAATTGTAACCGTAAAATCTTAACCCTGACTCTAATCCATTCCACGTAAGGAACCCTAGCAATAGGAACTTTCTTGCCCAAAGTAGTTCTATCCTTCCTGTGAATTCCCTTCCAAGCACTTGTCACTCTTTTCAGCATCACGGGATCACTTCCTCTAAAAAAATACACTGATTCAAACACCTCTTCAACCTTTGGCGGTCCATCCACTGCATATCCCAATTGACGATAAGCAAGCACAGGATTATAGTTGATACACCCCTTAGTTCCTATGAGGGGAACATTAGGGAAATCTCCGCAACTAGTGATAATACTTCGTACTTCCACCATGTCATAATTCCAACAGATATCAAATGAAGTAAGGTTGACAAGTCTTGATGACCATCATAGAGAATGTCTGGTATCCATGAAAGGTCCACTTACTGGTAGGTGCAACTTAAACCATTGATACAACATCGAATGACATAAACTTACATTACCTCCTTTTCCATGTCTGAAATGAATGGTGTAAAGAGTATCTGCCAAGAGCGTCGGTACCGGGTTCTTGTTTCTAAAAACACAAATAGCCGTCAAATCCATAAAATTTCTCTTGCAAGGGAATATGACGATCCCATATATCATGAGAGCAAACAGAGAGCTGAAGTCACTCCAATTCCCTTTCTTTACCCAGTCTTCAGCTTTCTTAACTAAGAAATCCAAATAAAACCCTGTAGTATCCTCACTTGATTTCCAATTGTCTTTCACCTCTTTCCAACTCAAATGAAGAATTTCAGCAATAACTTCGAACTTCGACTTCTCTGGCACTTGGACAAAAGGAACTTCATCGGACAACTTAATATTAATTAGGTACGCGTACTCTTCTAGTGTGGGAACCAGTTGATAATCTTGAAAAGTAAAACACCGTAATTCCTTGTCATAGAACTAGAAGAGGGTGATCAAAGCCATTGGGTCAACTGAAGTGTTAAGGATTGGTAACAAATTGCCATAATTTTTGTTGAAATTGTTTAGAACATCACCCTTAAAATAAGAACTCAACCTTTTCAATTTGGACACATCAATAGTAGGAATCTGATAAGCGGATGTATGTCTGGTGGGATCTTCAACACGAACTGAATCAAACTCATCCGACGGGAGACCAGCCATTTCTGATGGAAATAAGACTCTTGAATGTCCCTGGATGATGACATGCACGTGCTAGTTATTTCTTATACATCATTTTTTAGAAATAAATATGCTATGATACAACATGTGTTAGTGTAAGCCCTAGAGGCCAATACTTTTGGTACTTGTATCGAATTATTTATTAATAATAAAAGGTATTTCTTTATTATGTTTGCTTTCCAAAATAATAAAGTCCCTAGAATGGTTTATTTGTTTAATGAAATGTTAAGTGTGACTTAATCATGAGATCCCATTAAACATAAGACACTATTCTTAAAGTATCCGTAGTCAAGCTTTAATGTGAAGTGGGGTAACATTAAAGCATTAAGATTATTATGAAGATAGATTGATGATCACATCTCATGGATCATAGATAAGGAGTTATCAAGTCTTGACATAGGTATGAATATTAGGAGTAATATTTATACTGGATTGACCCGCTATGAGAATACTACATAGAATGTTATGCAAAGTGTCATAAGTTATTCTCATGATGATAATGGTGTATACCACCCTTCGACCTGAAACCACTATGGACCCTAGATGTAGAGTCAAGTACTTTATTGCTGATCAAACGTCATCCGTAACTGGATGACTATAAAGACGGTTGATGGGTACTTCACAAAGCATGCTAAGGGACATGAGTGACCTAGATGGAATTTGCTCATCCTGCATAACAGGATAAATGTCTAAGGGCCCAATATTGAACTGGACAAGGGTGACACAGTGTATGCCTTGTGTTCAATATAGACATGAGGGCAAAAGGGTAATTATACAACACAAATATTATCACGGAAAAGGTTTGGTCAGATCACATGACATTTTCGTGACTTGGGTAACAGTGATTTGTTGCTAGATACCGCTCACTGTTTATTATATTAAATGTGTGATTTAATATAATTGCCAACATCGCGAAAACCTACAGGGTCACACACATAAGGACAGGTTGATGAGAGATAGAATAAATAAGGAACACCGTAAGGTACGGTGCACTTAAGTGTAATACGAAAAGTGGTAAGGTACCACGTGGATAAGTGATATATGGTACATCATAAGGTATGATGTCCATAAGCTTAATTGGGCTTTTAGCTTATAGCCTTAATTGGGCTTTTAGCTTGTAGCCCACACGAGTGATTCTATAAATAGATCCCTTGTGATGAAGCAATTTCACTTGATGCAATTTCGTTTTTGATTCTCTCTCTCTCACTCAAGGTTTTCGTTTGTGATCAGCTAGCACTGTGACCGGAAGCGATCTGTTCGTGTGGACTGAGTAGAGGCGTTGTTCTTCATCAACGCTCGTGATCACGACGTCAAAGGTCCGAATCGCCACAAGAGGTAAATATTTCTATCACTGACCATGCTCATTCGTAAGGATCGCTAAAGGAAAATTTTATATTCTGCTGCATTTTTTATCGCAATTTTTCCTTCAACATGACAGGATCAAAGTTTCACACTGGAGAATGGCTGGACCATTACAGAACAACACCACACAAGATCAAAAGAAAATCCCAAAGCTTCAAAACTATCATGGGAACCTGAGTCACCTTCACAACACACAGTCACCAACAGTACCTGTACCTGTGAGAAAAGTTTCCCGCCCCTCTCACGGGTGTAGTCTAGGTCAAGGTAAGGTTAAAAGCCAAATTAGAGTACAAGAGCTCGAATGTCGGTATCATCATACGATAACACCTATCTGAACTACCTCTGAAGTCATGGGTCTCATGGTCAGGTCTACAAAGCATTTGCCTCATAGATGCCATGGCCACTCTATTCCTAGTTCCTATGGAATTCACTCATATCCTGGGTACGAGGCCTTTTACGTCATGGAACAACCCACCCACCAAGAAAACCAGAATCCAAATGGTCCAGCACAAAATAGTATGTAAAGCGGTAACAATAAACACCCAAAAAGGAAAAAAACAAGAGCTAGGATCGACTCCGAGATGGACCAGCAAAAGGTCAATTTGTCCCCTGTGAAGTCGCCATCTAAAACAACCCGGCGGAACCCGTCATCTGGATGTAATGAAACATCAATGAAGTCGCTACTGAACGTCTTTTATCCCTCCGAAAGGGAAAGGTAAACATCGAGAAAACCTGAAGAGGGAGAAATCACGGTCTTTCGACTGAGAGATCGAGTAAGGGAGTCTGTTACGCGAGGGGAAGGTGTTAGCACCCGACGCGCCCGTAGTACTCTACGGTATCCACTCTTGTTGTCTAATCTAATGGGTATGGTCAAATCCTATGTCTATGGCTTAAAACTGAAAAGGGAATGCATGCGAAAGAAAAAGAAAACAATGTAGGGAAAATAAAAGTTGTGCTCGATCGAGCCCTACCCCAATGCCTACGTATCCCTTTTAAGGAATCAGAGCAGCCGTAGTTCGGCTTATATATTTTGGTTGGTTTGTGTTTTTTAGTTAAGACAACAAAAAACAGTCAAGATGGCAAAACATCAAATAAAACAATAAACAAACGATATGGTTAAACATTGGCTAAATAATAACAAAGTAACATGTCACAGATGGCAAAACATCAAATGATAAAACGACACACCTAACAATGACATTGAGAGTCAAAGTAGGATAACCAACATCTGCGATGGCGAAACACCGGCTTTGAACAAGATGCATGATGGCGAAACATCGGCTATAAGATAACGAAATATCATGAAAAAGATGGCGAAACATCAATAAATTGGATGACGAAACATCACACTTGAGAATGATATTGAGCATCAAAGTAGGATAACAAACATGTGCGATGGCGAAACATCAGCTTCAAATAAATGTGCGATGGCGAAACATCGGCTAAAGGGTAGTAAGATATCATGGCCAAGATGGCAAAACATCAATAAATCGGATGACGAAACATCACACCTAATAATGATATCGAGAATCAAAGTAGGATAACAAACATGTGCGATGGAGAAACATCGGCTTCAAACAAATGTGTGATGGCGAAACATCGACTAAAAGGTAGTAAGATATCATGGCAAAGATGGCAAAACATCAATAAAACGGATAACGAAAGATCACACCAAACAATGATATTGAGAATCAAAGTAGGCTAAGAAACATGTGCGATGGCGAAACATCGACTTCAAACAAATGTGAGATGGCAAAACATCGGCTAAAAGATAACAAGATATCAAGGTAAAGATGGCAAAACATTAATAAAACGGATAACGAAAGATCACACCTAACAATGATATTGAGAATCAAAGTAGGCTAACAAACATGTGCGATGGTGAAACATCGGCTTCAAACAAAAGTGCGATGGCGAAACATCGGCTAAAAGATAACAAGATATCATGGTAAAGATGGCAAAACATCAATAAAATGGATAACGGAAGATCACACCTAACAATGATATTGAGAATCAAAGTAGGCTAACAAACATGAGTGATGGTGAAACATCGGATTCAAACAAATGTGCGATGGCGAAACATCGGCTAAAAGATACTAATGACAATGCCAAGAGGCGTACAAACAAATAAGATTGATTTGTATCTTTTACCTTGAAGAAGGGTTTGAGTTTATTATAGGTGTTTTATGATTTGCCTAGAAAACAATTTTTGTTTTAAGATGCAAAATGCAAAGGAAGGAAAAACAACTAAGGGAAACTAGCCTAGCACTATCCCTAGCATTATCATACAATGATTGATCCTAAGGTTGAGGATAAAGGAAAACCCTACCTTAATTAACATGTCAAAGGAAGCTTAACAAAACTATCATATAGGGAACATGCACTGAGAGCGAAATCATGATCTCAATTTCTAAATTGAGTGACTCATCGATCGACAATTAAAGAAACAAAACAATAAACATCCTATAGGGAACATGCACTGAGAGCGAAGTCGTGATCTCAATTTCTAAATTGAGTGACTCATCGACCGACAATTAAAGAAACAAAACAATAAACATCCTATAGGGAACATGCACTGAGAGCGAAGTCGTGATCTCAATTTCTAAATTGAGTGACTTATCGATCAACAATTAAAGAACAATAAACATCCTATAGGAAACATGCACTGAGAGCGAAGTCGAGATCTCAATTTCTAAATTGAGTGACTCATCGATCAAAAGTTAAAAAAAACACAAAACATGTATTAGAAAGAAAAAAAACCAGAGGGCCTCCTGACATATATCAGCAACAGAGGTCCCATCATGCAACATATGACTATAAAAAAATGAAAATGGAAGAAAGGAAATAGTGCAATACCAAACGAATAACTATCCGTAGCAACTGAACAAGAATAAAAGAAAACCCAGAGAACTTCAAGCAAGCTGGCATCAACAGTTAAATCAAGTCAGAAATTATGCCATCAGGATGTAAGAAATGAGATTATCAGATATGAACAGATCCCATGGGCAAGGTATAGCATTCACAATCACATGTATATATCCTGCATAGACTATCAAATGTGCCAAACACAAGAGTAGTGCCAATATGATAAATTGTGTTCCACAAATAAAGTGAAACACAATAGCCTCAAGTCAAGACTGGAAAACTTTTCTCAAAGTACCTTGCACATTCAACAGCCAAGTTAGTATTCCATAAAATGAATGATGACTCACATAGGGAATGGATGATGACACCACAATGAAATGAGGAAACATGATAGAAAATATCAAACATCAGTCATTATAGACAGAAGGAAACAAGTATATGCACAATTTGGTCAAAAGAATCAGAGGAATGTTTCTCCTTTCTATCACCATGTTGAGTTGACAATTGAATATCAATAAAGGATCATGGGAGCTTGATAAGAATAAAATAAAAAACCATGAAGGTCAGTAGCAAACACATTTCAACCATTCTCAATTAAATTATCACAGCTCACAAGCATAATAGAAGGGAAATCCCACACAATGCATCAAGAAGTTCAATCATTCAAACACGGGGCATTAAGTGAAATGACTTGAGTTTATTTGGATGAACATATCCAACATGATCATTAGGTGCCCAATCACAGGCCTCACTCAAGTTCATTGGCCATCAAACAAATTGCAACAAGATATGCAACATTAATTGTGTACCTTCACTTCAAAAATACATCAAAAATAGAAACAAGGATCAATAATTCAAACCAAAAAATTATTAGCATCTTTGAAGTGTGTAGAAGTCAGAAAGCAAGCCTTAAGTTCATGAATGATTGAGGAGGAGATCAAATGAGGCACAAAGTTCAAAACTAGTTGGCAAAACTACCAAAACTAGACAAGTTTTCAAAATAATTCATGGAAAAATATCAAACCAAGTAAAATAATTCAAGAAAAATGGTTTTCAGATCCTCAATGAATTAATGAACCATAATCAAGACCTAAGTTCCATTGAAAATCCAGGGCATAGTGGTTTTGAAAAAGAAACTTGCACAATAAGCAACAAAACCCTAATTTTTGACTTTTAATCTTAAATATTGATTAGATAAGATCAAAGTTCAAACAATTCAAACCAAGATCATGAAAATCACAAGGAAACCCTAAATGTCAGAATACACATTTTTTCACATTTTTTGAATTAAAGAAAAGTCAAAAATAAAATCAAATTCAAACAATTAATCAATTAAACAAATATTCATATCTCAAAATAAAACTCTAATAAAAAATCAAAAAAATACCCAACCAAAATTATATTCAAATATTAGAATTAAAAAATACACATCCCTTATTTTTTTGGAATTTTTGGATTAAAGGAAATATAAAAATAAAAATCATACAAACAATTAACAATCAAACTATTATTTAAGGGGAAAAATGCAAACCCTAGCCAAAAGTCACAAAAAGGTCAAAAATAAAAATATATTCAGATTATATGATTAAAAACAGGCTTGCATGATTTTTTTGAGGATTTTTGAATTAATGGAAGTATAAAAATGAAAATTATAAAGCAAAAATTCAAAATAAACTTCTCAAAATTAAATTCATAATCAAAATTAGAAAAAAATCTAAACAAATTTCAGAATAAAATTCTACATTATTATATGAGTCCAAAATATTTTTTGTGAAATTTTTTAGATCAAAGAACTATTAAAATAAAAATAAACTTTAAACAAACAATTAATTAAACTCATTAATTTTTAAACCAATCAAAAAAATTTTAAAAATTCCAATAAAATTACACAAGATAGTAGAAATTATTTTGAATTTGTGATAATTGTTTCAAAATTTTTTAAATTGTTTTGATTAAGAAAATAAAATCAGAGAATCAATGAAAATTAAATATCAAAAACAAGAACAAGGCCAATGAGATGATGCCACGCATCATCTTCAACCTCCAGCTGAAGCAAAACACTCGCTTCCATCAGTTCCAACATGCTCACTTCAGATCCATCAAACAAACACGATTCTCAACCAAAATCCATGAGATTAAGCTCAAATTAAAGCTAACATATCATACTACATCATACAATTTGAATCACTCAGAGATCAAGCATAGATCAAGAAATCAAATCTCAAAAAATGGAAAAACACACTGCAAACATCAAAACCAGAAACACGATTTCACCAAATCTTCTTGAATCAGAGCTCAAATATACATCAATCCTAATGATTGGCCAGCTATAAACACAATGCACACCACAAAACACTTCAATTCATGCTCAAATCAAGGTTCAAATTCAGTGAGCATACCTGCAAAAGTGAAAAATAAATTCACTTAGTGCCTCTGAAATCTAACAAGAAACCCTTCTAAATAGCTTCCTTATGCTCCAATGAAGGTGTTTGAGTAGAGAAATGAGGACTGGATCAAGAGAATTGAGCTGCTCAATTCAAGTTGCAGAGCAAGAAAAATGAGAAAATTCTGAGGAGCTTCTTCCAATGCCGTCCGTTTTTCTGTGAAAGGAGAGCTTGAGGAACCTATATAGAGTGTTTGGAGTGAGGTTAGAGTGGTAATTCAAGCTGAAAGTCGTTGGATGGAAAAAAGTGAATTTTCTATCAAACCAAAACAAGTGTAATGGCCATTTGCATTTTGCTTGGTCTTCAGGCAATGCTTGCAGTCGTTTTGAGCAACAAAAGGAGAGTGTGAGTGAGTGAAAAAAACGTGATGAGGTGAGTTTTCCTCTCTTGCACATGGGACTGATTTTCTTGAGTGAGAAGTTTCCCATTTTGTTAAAAATGTGAAAATGAGAGAGGCACGAGGTATGCACCTGGTTTGGCCTTTTTTTGGTGAGTACATGAGCTGTCCAATTCGTGCCAAGCATGTGCAAGTGGACTCTGAAATGATTTAATCAAAACTGAACCAATACTTGAAAATTTCCATGGCCAAGCATACACCAAAAATCAGCTGACTTCCAACTGAGGCCATTTCAAATTGGCTCGTGCATTTTCCAAATTTCTTTGAGCCAATTAAAAATCATATGATGAGCTTCACAATGATCTTTGATTCATCAAAAATGGTGGAGAAATGAAAGAGATGTGGACATTAGGATTCCTGGGCAAGTCAAGCCAACTTGCCCAAGACTGCGCGTGCGCTGGCCTTCCCATGTGCCTTCAAAAATATGGTTTTGCCACCCAACTTCCTCAAACCACAACTTTCTCAATTTTAATCCAATTTGAGTGATTCCAAGTTTAATGAGAAGCTTTCATGGAAGACAACAAAATGCTCTTTTTAATTTTTCAAATTGAGGCTTGAGTCACAATAAATTGATTCCTCAAAATGGCATGCCAAGTGTTTAATGAAATTACGCGCGTGACTTGCCCAAGAGAAGTCATCTTGACATTTAGAATTTTTTTAATTTTTTAAGTTACTTCTTGAACAAGTTAAACTCAAATCCACCATTTCTCATGATTCAAAGATGAATTTGGGTATGGAATATGAAAAGAGGATGCTTAAATTGATGGTTGACCAAAAGTCCACTTGGTCAACTCCTGATTTTACTGACTTTGGTCAAAATGACCAATTTGCCCCTTTTGATCAATTGAATCATTTCCAATCCAAATTGAACCTCAATTTTTCAATCATCAATGCTTAATAATATGTGGTGAATCATGGAAACAAGTTTGGGTGAAAAAGTCAGAAATCCTGATTAAATCCAAAACCCTAGTTTTGTATCATGTAATAGGAGATAGCTGCTCAAGCTTCAAAACCTTAATTCCACTGGGAATCAATGAGAGAATCTTTGATCAAATTTGATTTTAATGATGATGAGATAGTGATGCTCCATGAATTGGCTCATCTAGACCCCAATTACTTCAACTTGGACCAAACCCTAATTTTGGTTAATATCTTAGGAGACTGATGAACCATCTTCAAAACTTCAAATCTTTTGGGCATCCTGGCCAATTTCTTGTATTAAGACTTTCCAAATACCAATGAGATGTTGTAGCTTCCAAATCAAGACTTGTACCTTGATCAACAGGCTTGATCAACAAAACCCTAATTTAATTGGTGAATCAAAGGAGTGATTCCTTCTTATAATCAAACGCAAACTTCAATCCTCTAGTGATCCAAAGAGATGGATAAATTATCTTGAGATATGCAATAACTTTTGAGCTTGAAAGATATAGAGTTTTAGATGATAAGATTCTACTTGAGCAACTTGTCAATGAAATCAGCCTTCAAAGCTTAAGGAAAATTTGATAACCAAAGTACTTTGATCCCACCACAATGTATGAATGCAATGCAATATGATATTCATGATGAAACATAAGCCAAAATCAAGAGGGTAAATTTTGGGGTGCAACACACTTCAAACGGCATCTCAAACGGCATCCTAAAACTCAAGTTACAACACTTTAAAACTAAATCTTCCAAAAATCAGGAATTATCGGTCGACACAAAACCCCTTGGATCGATGCGTACTGCTCTAACTACATAACATGAGTTGACGCATCCTCTCATGGATCGACTCATCCTGAGTCTTGTACACAGCATGTATCGACACATGTATCCCACAGATCGACTCATCCTGAGTCTTTCAACCTTCATGTATCGATGCAAGCCTCTTCGTGTCGACTCATACTGAGTCTTTAGGCCCTCATGTATCGATGCATTAAGTTTGAGGTCGACACATCCTGATTATTCCTGCATAATTCTGCGTTTTTCTCTGCATTTCACTACGGGTTTTATGTTTTTAACCCTACAAACTTAATATAATCATGATAAATCATCACCTACAATTATCCTATAATACTACATCAATCAAACAACATCGGGACATCATTATTCATCTAAAATTCATCAAATCTTCATCATACATCATCATATACATCCAATTCAAGAACAAAACAACAATCACCTCTAACCCCACATACCAATCATCATGAACCCAATTATAAAGTTAGAACCCCATCCTTACCATGGATTGAAGGTCGCTCTATAATTTTCCGGTTGAATTCTCGTTCTGTCGTTTTCCACTTTTTTTCAGCAGCCTCACGTTCTTCTTCTCAATCCTTATTCTTCTACTGCCTCTTCTTTCTATTCTTTCTAGCAACAATAAAATAACCTATTATTCTCTATTCCTTATTGGGATCAAAACTAATACACCCCCTTAATACTTCTATTCCTTCAAAATAAGCCCACACCAAACAATATTATAATTCTAATATTATTTCTCCACTTAATAAAATACTTAAATCCAATTAATCATAACACATCTTCTCAAATATTCCAAAAATAATTTAATTAAATAATTAATTAAATTATGGGCGTTACAACTCTCCCCCACTTAGAATATTTTCGTCCTCGAAAATTTACCTCAATCAAACAACTCAGGGTAGGAGTCTCGCATCTTGCTCTCCAACTCTTAAGTCATGCTTTCTGCGGCATCTCCTAGCCAAACCACTTTAACCAAGGAAATCTCTTTGCCCCTTAGAGTCTTTATTTCATGATCCGTGATCCATACAAGCATCGTCTCCACTGTAAGATTATCCCGTACTTGCACATCATCCATATGAATCACATGAGATGGATCTGAAAAATACTTCCGAAGTTACGACACGTGAAACAAATCATGAAAATTCGAAAGATTAGGCGGTAAATCCACTCTATAGGCAACATTCCCCATTATCTCCGAAATCTGATATGGTCCAATAAAACGAGAAGTGAGACTCTTAGACTTCAATGCTCATCCAACACCAGTCACAGGTGTAACTCTCAAAAACACATGATCACCAGCTTGGAATTCTAAATCTTTCCTTCGCTTGTCATGATAACTCTTCTGTCTACTTTGGGAAGCTTTCATCTTTTCTCGAATCAACTTCACCTTCTCAGTAGTCTCACAAACAAGTTCAGGTCCAAGTACTACACTTTCACCAGATTCATGCCAACATAAAGGAGTCCTACATCTTCGACCATACAACGCTTCAACAGGTGCCATCCCAATACTAGAATGGTAACTGTTATTATAAGTGAACTCTATCAACGGAAGATAAGTATCCCACGAACCTCCCTGCTCGAGAACACATGCCCTTAACAAGTCTTCCAACGATTGAATCGTCCGTCTGTCTGAGGATGATACGTTGAACGTAACCTCAACTTAGAACCTAATGCTTCTTGCAATCTCTTCCAAAAATCAGAAGTAAATCTTGGATCTCTATCTGACACAATGCACAAAGGAACACCATGCAACTTCACAATCACACTAGTGTAAATCTCAGCCAATTTCGACACTGGAAAACTGATGTTAATAAGAATAAAATGAGCTGACTTCGTAAGCCTATCAACAATCACCCAAATCGAATCATGTACTCTTAAAGTATTAGGCAACCCCGTCAAAAATTCCATTGAAATGATATCCCATTTCCATTCTGGAACTTCCAACGGTTGAATCAATCCTGCAGGCTTCTGGTGTTCAACTTTCGACTTCTGACAAGTCAAACATGCATACACAAAACGTGCCACATCACTCTTCATCCCAGGCCACCAAAACAATCCTTTCAAATCTTGATACATCTTTGTAGCTCCTGGATGAATACTCAACCTACTTCTATGACTCTCTTCAAGTATCACTTTCTTCATCTCAGCATCATCAAGAATACAAATCCGGTTACGAAATCTCAACACACCTTGCGCATATAGCTTAAAATCATTATTCTCAGACTGATCAATCCCAACCATCAAATCTACCAATTTCATATCCAACTTCTGAGCTTCTCTGATACTGTCTAGAAATTCATTATTAACCTTCAACATACCCAACATAACACTCTGCGGAGTAACCTCCCAAACTATGCTCATATCTCTGAACTGCTCAATCAATTCCAAATCTTTAATCATCATTGCTGACATATGTAAAGTCTTTCGACTCAACGCAACAGCTACCACATTTTATTTTCCTGGATGATAATTCAAACCAAAATCATAATCCTTTAACAATTCCAACCATCTTCGTTGCCTCATATTCAACTCCTTTTGATCAAATAAATACTTTAAGCTCTTATGGTCACTAAACACTTCAAATCTAGAACCATAAAGATAATGCCTCCAAATCTTCAACACAAAGACAATAGCAGCAAGCTCTAAATCATGCGTAGGATAGTTCTTCTCATGAGTCCTCAACTGCTATGACGCATAAGCAACTACCTTACCATTCTTTATAAGCACACCTCCTAAAACCATCTTAGAAGCATCACAATACACCACAAAAGTCTCTCCTGGATTAGGCAACGTCAAAATCAGAGCCGATGTAAACCTCTTCTTCGATTCCGTAAAACTTTCTTGGCACTGAACATCCCAAACAAAAGCTCTACCTTTACAAGTCAACTTAGTCAACGGAAGTGACAACTTAGAAAACCCTTCGATAAACCTTCTATAATAACCATTTAATCCCAAGAAGCTTATAATCTCAGTAGCTGACTTCGGAGTCTCCCATTGCAACACAGCATCAACCTTCGATGGATCTATAGCAATGCCACTACCTGAAATCACATGACCAAGAAAACTAACCTCTTTCAGCCAGAATTCACACTTGGACAGCTTTGCATACAACTTCTTCTCTTTCAAAATCTGCAATACTACCCTCAAGTTTTTTGCATGATCTTCTTCTGACTTAGAGTAAATCAAAATATCATCAATGAACACCACCACGAACCGATCCAAATAAGTATGAAAGATACGATTCATGTATTCCGTGAATACTCTCGGCGCGTTAGTAACACCAAAAGGCATCACTGAATACTCATAATGTCCATAACGCGTTCTGAAAGCCGTCTTCTGAATATCTTCATCCTTCACTTTAATTTGATGGTAACCCGGCCTCAGATCAATCTTACTAAACACACGAGCATCCACCAATTGATCCATCAAGTCATCTATTCTTGGAAGCGGATACTTGTTCTTAATCTTCACCTTGTTCAACTGTCTATAATCAACACAAAGCCTCATACTCCCATCTTTATTCTTCACTAACAACACTAAAGCACCCCACGACGATACACTTGGTCTTACAAACTTCTGCTCAAGTAACTCTTCCAATTGCTTCTTTAACTCTGAAAATTCAGATGCAGACATCTTGTATGGTGCCATAGACACAGGTCTGGTACCAGGTACAAGATCAATTAGAAATTCAACTTCCCTCTCCGGCGGTACATCAGGAATCTCGTCAGGGAAAAACTTCAGGAAATTCACACACCACCTACAATTCCTCAATTGCAGCTTGAGTCTCTACAGATAGAGACGCCATCAACGAAAACGTTTGTGCTTCCTCTTGCACCAACTTCCTCAACTGTCTAGCAGACAACATACTATCTTCCTCTTCTTCATGAGTAGTAAACGTTACGGACTTGTCATAACAATTAATATGAACATAGTTATGCTCTAACCAGTTCATATCCAGAATCACATCCAAACCTCTTAACGATAGACAAACCAAATCAACAACAAAGTCTCCGTCGAAGATCGACAAGGGACACTTCAAACACATAAAAGAAGTAGTCACCAACCCCTTGGCTGGAGTATCGACGACCATTTATCCATTCAAAGAAGACAACATAAGACCCAACATTTCAACATAATCAGCAGCAATAAAACAATGAGTAACACCAATATCAATAATAGTAATTAAAGGAGTACTGTTAATGAAACATGTACCTCTGATAAGTATGTCCTCAACAGTTGTCTGATCCTCCACTAAAGTAAACACCTTTCCACCAGACTGAGCTCTTTTCGGTTTCGGACACTGGCTACCAATGTGCCCTTCTTCTCTACAATTGAAACAAATCACATCCTTGTGTTCACACTCAGATACAACATGTCTGTTCTTACCACAACGGAAACACCTCTTCACTTCAATAGTGCACACATTACTCTTGTGCCCAGGTTTTCCACACTTAAAACAAACCACAACAGCAGGAGCATCTCCCCCACTAGTCCTCTGACTATGAGCAACTTTCTGTTTACCTTTACCAGTTGGGGCATCATAAGGCTTACCACGATTTTGTTGGTGCTTACCCCTCTTCTCACTGATAATCTTGTAATGAGCATTATTATCCTCTTTATAAATCCTGCTGCTATCAACCAAATCAGCAAAAACACGGATTTTCTGGTATCCAACCGCCTTCTTAATCTTCGGGCGCAACCTGTTCTCAAATTTCATACACTTTGAAAACTCAGCATTTGCTTCAGCGTAATGCAGATAAAACTTAGCCAACTCAAAAAACTTGGCAGCATACTCAACAACTGACATACTTCCTTGCTTCAGCTCAAGAAACTCACTTTCCTTCTTACCACAGACATCTTCAGGAAAGTACTTCCTCAGAAACTCCCTACGGAACACAGCCCAAGTGACATTCTCACCTGCAGGTTCCAACTTCTGACAAGTCTCTAGCCACCAGTCATCAGCCTCGACTGCTAGCATATGAGTCCCATATCAAACCTTCTACGCTTGAGTGCAGTCCATCACACAGAATATTCTCTCAATCTCTTTCAACCACTCCAATGCTCCGTCGGGATCATACTTTCCCTTAAACGTAGGTGGATTCTCTCTCTGGAAAGTCGCCAAGCTGCGAGATCTGGCATTCCCGTCAACATTCGGCTCATTTTCCATCGCATGAGCCATTGCTTCTAAAGCAGCAGCAAGTGCAGCATCATTCCTTCCAGCCATCTCAACTTCTCACTATAACATAAACAACGATTAGAACTCAAATTAACAATACTCGAATGTTAGACAACTACGACTCGACGACAAGGTCGGACCAACCTTTTGCTATGATACCAACTTTGTAACAGCCCAATTCTACCCCAAGCAATTATATAAAATAAATTAGAGTTCAAAGCTTCATACATGAACATGGAAGATCCAATTGAGATTAAACCAAAAGTTTTGTTTAGAAGACATCTTAAGCTTTCTAAAAAGTCCAAGAACACCCTCCTAGGGTCAAAATTGAGAGAGTTGTGCATTGTCAAAGTTGGCAATTTATGGAAAATTGTCAAAAGTCAACATTGATCAAATTTGCATTTTTTCAAAAGGGGCCCATGTTTTCTTGTTTGAAACATGTTTATAATAGGACCCACGACCCCTGAGATTTTCCACCTATTATTTTATTATTTTTATCATTTATTTTGATTTTTTATTCATTTAAACCAAAATAAATCAAATTAAATGGTAAAATAATAAAAGCAAATCAAATCTTGGGATTCTTGTGCATATTATGAGTCCATATACAGCTAGCATGACATGTAATTCGTGCAAGGATGATTTAGATTGAAAAAGTCATAATTGGAGCTATTTTGGAAAGAAATCATACAAGGCCAAAATCAAATTAAATCTTCATAATTCCTCAAGATACCATGAGATTTCTTCCATTATTTTTGACCTAAATTCTTCCATACACTAGGGAGCATGAAATTGGCTGCCCAATAACGCTCTCTAAAAACCTCAAATTCTGTCAAAACTAGTGCAAAGTCAAAACCGAAATCCAGCCACTTTCAGCCCAAGCCATTAATTACAAATCATTCCTGAGGTATCTAAGGGTAAGAAAAGGTCGAAATTCATGGCCATTGATGCTTAAAACAAGCATACTCATCTTTTCCAATTTGCTTTTCTTTCAAGCATTCATATAATTAATTTCATGCATTGCTAATGTTTATTAACTGTCCAAATGAGTTCTTATTGTTACGTAGAACAGGTTTGAATCACAAACAATAGATTGGCTTAGTGGATGAGGCGCCTAACTGTGACCCAAGGGGCATGGGGTTCATCACCCACCCCATGCATTTTTCACTTTTTTGACTATTTTCTTTTCTAACCCTTTTCATTTATTTATTTTTCACTTGATTTGTTTTCTATCATTAATGTAATTAACATATAAAATCACAAAAAAAATCATTAAATATTAGTTTTTGGCTTTTAATTAATTAAAATGATTTTTGACATAAAAGTTGTTTTGATTTAATCAATATTGATTTTATTTCATAATTAACCAGTAAATTAATCAGAGTTGGGTTTTTAATTATTAATTCTCACTTTTATTATTTTCCTAACAATTTACTGCAGATTCAGTATATCACATTCCATGCGTCCATCATACGCTCACAAATCCTACCCTTTAGATCATCCCTTGGTCCAGATGCAACGTTCAACTACAGCAGCTCATGGTGCACTCTCTGAAGCTAATCCACAAGGGATCACACGCAAGGAACATGGGCCAACCAATTTGGGCCTAACAATTTGGCAATGCACCCCCCAGTCTGCATTCTACCACACATGCCCAATCTTTTCTTTTTTATTTTATTTCAATTCTTTTTACTATTTTAATTTTTTTTTTTATTTTCCAAAAATCATTTTTAATCAAAACATAAAAATCAGAAAATCACAAACAATATTAGGTTTAGTCTTTTTTTTAATAAAATATTTAATTGCATTAATTAGTTTAATTAGGTTAACTTAAATATTTTTTTCATAATTAAAATCAAATGGAAATTAGGTTTAATTCTTAATTTTAATTCCTTCTCAAATAAAAAACCAAAAACATACAAAATCTTTTTCTACAAAATATTTTCTATTTCTTTAATTAATTAATTTAATTAGGAAATTAGGTTAATTCAATTTCTTTCATAATTTAAAAACAATTAGAAATTAGGTTTAATTAATTTGCAATTAAATGTTTTCTCAAATAGAAATCCACAAGAACAAAAATCTTTTTTCTCTCAATTAGAGTTTTAGGTTATCTTTTCAACCGTCCTCGTATTTAATTCACGACGCGCTTGTTAATTATTTTTCCATTATTTTGTAACTGCTAAGGGTATGTAATAGCTTTAAACTAGGGTTTTTATTTACCACTTTTCCCCCATTTTTGGTTATGTAATTAATCTCCCTCCCCAAAGCCTTGTAATAGCTAGGTTTTACTTCCTCGCACTTTTAATTTCCACAATCTTTAACTGTCTAGATGCATGGCTAATAGGATTGTATGGCAAGAATGTCTGGAAAATTAAAACGGTAGATCACCTATTGTGCAAAGATAATTAAACTGAAAATAACACTTTTGCACACTTGCACCCCTAGGGTATTACCTCACTTGGTTGCCTCAGAAATAATGGTCATGTCCCTCGAACGTAGGGATATCTTAGCAAAAGACCCTCAATCTAAAAGTCATAATAAAGATCATAGTCCCTTAACGTCCCTCGAGTTACCTATGAGAAATGATCTTGTCCCTCGATGTTGCCTACGAATATATGATGACAGTCCCTTCGAACTGCTAAAGTATCCTTACATGTTGCCTTCGATGACCATTTCGTCCCTTCGAACATCCCTTTAAAAATCCAACGACGGTGCTACCTATTCCTTAATAATAGGATAGCACTGTCTAAAGGAAAACGAACAGTCTTTTTCGAGTAGGTAGATTAGTTCTTAAGTACTTGCTCAAAACAAATAAACTTTTTCACACTAAACACTTTTCAAACAAAGTTTTCAAAAAGAACTTCGTAACACTCTTGAGGACAGTAACAAGGGTTAAAACGAAGTAAGACAAAACTTTTCCAAACAAGCACACACCAAGCAAATTTTTAAAAGATGAGCAAGTACCTAAGAGCCCATGGAAAACAATGGATAGAAAGGGTGCTAACACCTTCCCTTTCTATAATCTACCCCCCGTACTCAGAAACATCTCGAAAAAGGTTTTTTCTGTTCTTTTTCCTTTTCCTTGTTGGATAAAATAAAATTCGGTGGCGACTCTTGCTTACCAAGACATTTGAGAACAAAAAATGCAAACCAGTATTAATAGTTGGTTCTTCCACCGTATCACAGAACTGGCGACTCTGCTGGGGACTTCTATAAAGTGGGGTATACCTTAGGATTTAGATCATTTTAAAATTGCTTCTCTTGATTGTCTTGATTGCTTTACTTTTGAGGGTTTGTTCGGGGTTACTATAGATCCTACACCCGGATCTGGGGAACACCTTTTAGGTAAGTAGCAATAAACTGTGAGGGAACTATGCTGGGGTATACCGATATGGTTGAAGCAGTAGCTACGTTGATGTGGAACTTTAGTTAGTACCGGTAACCCTTGAGTCAATCAGGGAGAGTACGGGGCTGCCGCGTGGTGTCGTGAAGCATCAACTGATCTTAGAACCTTTAATTGCACAACTTGGCCAGTAGGACGTAGCGAGATGGTCGGCTTTGGTGTATGCCCAAGGTCGACAGATACTCAATGCTACACTCATTGAGGTTTGACTCTTGAGTGTTTTTTGGTTGCGAGTCCATCGCCTATTGAACGAAGTTGGGGGAAAGATCAATGATATTGAGATCCCTTAGAACCCAGTTACTTTATAGGACAGGCTGAACCAATCCAACTTCAAGAGGGTACTACCTTAAACTCAAGCAAGCCTTAAACCTAAGGACTTGGTGTGATTTGTTTGTGCTTGTTATACCTGTGATTTCTCAACATAATCATGACATCATGACATCATAAACACGGCATATCATACTAACCATTTCAAGGATCTCAAGGGTCTGTCATGTAGGTCATGGAGAACCAGACGTCTAGCAAGGGGAAAGGGGATTTATTTTCCTCTAGCCAATGTTGTCAAAGGATCTTGAGTCAGGGGCTATGACCCACTCGATATGGTAAGCTTGACTCTTGAAGAAGGACTTTCAATGACACGAAGTTTCTTCGATCAAGCTGCAATCAAATTCTAACAGTTTCTTGTTTACCCCGCGAGATCCTTGAAAACATTGCATGCATATCATACACATCATTACAGGTACCATTACAGGTTTCTCATCTTCTTTGCTGTTTATTTCAGCAAAAATGTCTTCTGAACAAAGCATCAAGGACCTTCAGGCACAAAATGCCCAGTTCCAGCAAATGTTCATAAATCTGGCAAAAGGGCAGGAGGATCTGAAAACCCTCATCCTGAAAGACACAAAGAAAAAGAAGAAGGTTGTCAGTATTCTGAATATAGGAAGAAGGTTTAGAGGGTCGTTGAAGCAACAAGTCGATTTGACCTCTTCATCTAAGGAAGGGGAGAATCAAGAAGAAGATACAAGGGAGAAAGATCCCAGTCCTAAAGTTTCTGACAATGATACTGACTACAATGATGAGCAGTATCCTCCCACTGAGGATAGATACAAGCAGTTGGAAGATCGCTTGAATGCTATGGAGGTCCAGAGAATACTTGGGTTAGATTTAGAAGAATTGAGATTGCTGTCGGGAGTGGTCATCTCGCAGAAGTTCAAAGCTCCAATTTTTGCAAAGTATGATGGGGTGTCCTGCCCAAAACTCCATCTCCGCTCTTATGTTAGAAGATCCAGCCCCACACCGCTGATAGAAATTTGTGGATTCATTTCTTTCAAGATAGTCTGTCAGGGACTCAGCTTAAATGGTTCTACCAGCTGGAGAGAGCCAATGTCCGAAATTGGGAAGATCTGACTGCTGCTTTCTATAAGCAGTATCAATACAACGCCGACCTTGCTCCTACTCGTACTCAACTCCAGAGTATGTCCATGGGGGAAAGTGAAGGCTTTAAAGACTATGCCCAGAAGTGGAGATACTTGGCTGGAAGAGTCCAACCCCCGTTGTCTGATAGGGAGTTGGTTGATATGTTTCTGGGTACGCTATCTGGTCCATTCTTTAATCATTTGATCGGTAGCTCATCAGCAGGTTTCACCAAGCTGATTCTGACTGGAGAAAGAGTAGAAGCTGGGATCCGGAGTGGCAAGATCCAGAAAAATACCTCTTCGAGTATAGAGAAAAAGTCATTTGGTGGCAAGAGGGAAGCTAATGTTATGCACGGCCAGAAGAGGCGTAGCAAGGCAGACTACCACCAATCTGTGGGGGCAGTTTTGATCTCTAATTCGGAACACACACAATGACCACAACAACGAAACCATCAGCCAAGGGTGGAAAATCCTCAAAGGCAGTTCACCCAAATCAACATGCCATTGTCCCAAGCATTGAAACACATGTTGAAGATGAATCTGATTACGGTGATAAACCCTCATCCAAACCCTAATACTTCCTCTCATAACTACAATCCGGAGGCAAGGTGTGCTTATCATTCTGACAACCCGGGGCACGATACTAACGATTGTTGGGCGCTGAAATACAAGATTCAGAATATGATTGATGCCAAGGAGATCGAATTCGACCCTCCTGAGACTCTCAACGTGATCACTGCTCCCTTTCCAAAACATGGCTAAGATTGAAAGCATTTTTGTTCATTTAAATTCTGAAGTTGTATTTTCTTTGCTTATTCGAACAATTATTGTCATGACAAACTTTATTATTTCATCAATGCATTACACATGTCTGTCTTAAACTAATTTGTTTTCATTATGCTTAAATTTCTTTATATTTCCTTTTCGTGATATTCAACTCTCGACTAAAAAACGGTAAGCCTTTAGAGGGAGGATGACGAAAACAATACCACAATCTCTACTATGCTTTTGAACAGACTTTGTTGACGATGTACAGGCGTTGTTTCAAATCCTAAACAGTGGATTTATAAGGAAGATAATCCCTAGTCAACCCCTTCGAGCCAAAGAAGAAGGAGTTTTTCTTTTCACACATATTAAAACCCTTAATCATAACCTGGGGCAGGGTAGTTTTCTCAGTTAATTCAGAGGCGCATTCAGTCACAATCTGACGCTTCATACACAATGAGTGGCATCAAAGACGTCCTTCTGAAACAAAAGACGGTGATGGTTCCCTATAATCATCAAGACAGACATTCATTATCTCTCGAAATAAAAGCCTATTAAGTCAAAACCTATGAAGGAGACTTAAGAAAAAACACTGGGGCATCCTGCTGACTGTAATCACAAAAAGAAACTGTTCAGGCAAAAGACAGGGATAATAAAATAAAAAAGAAAGAGTTCCTACAAACCCTCAACAAAAAAGAAATGACTGCCTATTCAAAATAAACTGTCAGTATCCGAACCATCACTGTAATATCAGAGAAAAGACTCAAATGAGATCTAAATTCACAATTAGCTGAGTTTAGGATCGAAGAACATCACGAAGAACGGGTGGGTACAAATAAAATTTGAGCCTTTATCCTTTGTTTCTTAAACTGTGAACCAGGCCACATTATAACCCTTGAAAGTCCTAGCTGAAGCATGGGTTAGTTCGAAAGCATACTGTTACAAAAGGTATCCTGACTCTTGAAGGTCCGTTACAAATCCTGAGTTGATATCACATCTTTGCAAAATTCTATTTTTTCTATAAAAAAAACTGCATTTTCAAAACTTCAAGACAGACGTAAGCTTTGCATTCTTAAAATAACAGTGTTTGCATATGATTATTTGTTCAACAGCAGAGAAATTTGCATGACGAATATCTAGTGGACAAAAACCTTCTCAATAAAAAGGATCACCTTAATTGGAAAAACACTTACAACCAAGGGGCACGACATGGTCATTGTCCATCATCTGGGGCAGTCAAGTCAATATTCAAAGAATCTCTCAAAGATGCCAAATAGCCAGGGGCAGATCTCCATCTGAATCACTTGGGGGCATTGGGCATGAATTCCAGCAATGAATCGTGTACGATCAAACAAACATCTTCTGGTAGTGTGGCAACACAACACTACCGACAGTGACAACTCCCTACACCATGAGAGCATGAACATAGTCAGAAAATATTGTGCATGAACAAAGACCCGCTAGGTTGACTGGCCTAGGAAAAAATAAGGGCATCCCGGCGAACCAAAAAGGTTCAGGCAAAAATTAGGGATAAAAACAAAAAAGATATGTACACCCGGCAAGCCGAAAACCTGAAAAGGCGGCTTGGGCAAAAAAGGGTATCTCGGTGGACTGAAAATCTGAAAAGACAGTCCAGGAAAAAGTTAGGGATTATAGTGTACAACTATGTCCAGTTATCTCGTCACTTTCCTATCAGTAGAAGACTTATCATTTCGATCGGAAGTTGCCAAGCACCTCATAAGTTGGGATAACACTCAATCCACAAGGCCTCCATAGGCACTTTCTCCAACAAGTACAGGGGAAGAAAAGTCTTAATACGAAGTCATTATCGTATCCTCAGCATGTGTCCCAGTAACATCTACACTCCCTACAGAGTAGAGGCAACCAAAGTTTTAATCTCTGCCTCCCTAAACTGGAGTTACTTTCCCCAGCCAAGCTCTTTCGGAGAGTCGACGTCTATATTCCCCATCCAAATTTTGTAATCGCAAGCGGTTCATAAAGTTTTCTCCCGAACAGAGTTTATTTCTCTGAATACAGAAGCTCAATCCTCGATAGAGTTTATCCCTTCAGCTATGGAAGCTTCTCTCTCCAACGGAATTATTCCCCCGCAGAGTTGTTCTCAAGTAGAGTCTCTCCTCGGCAGAATATCCGTAAACAAGGGGCAAATCCCTAACATAGTCATCTCTGGTTCGCCATCTCCAGCGGAAGTAGAAGAACCACTTTTTCTACTACGACCAGGAATGTAATTTCCAGTACTCTCCAACAGCAGTCATGGATTTATATTCCCAAACTCCGATGTGCCACAATAGCATTTCATGTTCATACATCATGACATGCACATATATATTGCATCCAGCATAAGCTCATTTATTTTGAGAACATCATCATACAATGCATTTCATGCATCATATACGATTAATCATGTACCTTTTCAGGAAAGATGGTTATCAATAACAACTTTCAGCAAGTTTAAGATTAGCTCCTGAAACTAAACAGAATAATTATCTGCGCAACCAAATGTAGCTTTACACGGGTTCGTCACGAAGCAATCTTACACAGGTTTCTCCTAAATGCAGCTTCACACGGGTTTATCCTGAAAAATCTTACACGGGTCCTTTCTCATACATTTCTGAATGAAGTTTTACACGAACTTATCACAAAGTAACCTTACCCAGGTTCCTTCTGATGTTTTACACAAACTTATCACGAAATAACCTTACCCAGGTTCCTCCTGAAGTTTTACACAAACTTAGCCCAAATTAACCTTACCGAGGTTCCTATCGAAGTTTTACACGGACTTATCCCGAAGTAGCCCTACCCAGGTTCCTCCTAAAGCCCTACACAGACTCATCACGAGCAACCTTACCCAGGTTCCTTCTGAAGTTTTACTCAGACTTATCCTGAAGCAGCCTTACCTAGGTTCCTTCTCGGTTCAGATGCAGTTTTACCCAAACTCCTCACAAAGCAACCTTACCCAGGTTCCTTCTCAGTTCAGATGCAGTTTTACCCAAACTCCTCACAAAGCAACCTTACCCAGGTTCCTTCTCGGTTCAGATGCAGTTTTACCCAAACTCGTCACAAATCAACCTTACCCAGGTTCCTTCTCGGTTCAGATGCAGTTTTACCCAAACTCGTCACAAATCAACCTTACCCAGGTTCCTTCTCGGTTCAGATGCAGTTTTACCCAAACTCCTCACAAAGCAACCCTATCCAGGTTCCTTCTCATAACCTTACTATACAGGTTCCTCCTCTCTTATCTCCAAAAAGCAGTCCCCAACACTATAAGACCGGGACCTAATCAAACACGATTGGTTTCGCATTTCCCCAGTAGAGTAACGGACAATTGAAGCTCCTAAAACTCTATTTCTCGAGACAGACACCAATGCTCCTCAGCAGATTCCTCATCAACAACATCAACAGGGACTCTCGTCGAAGGAATGTCTCAGGAAATCAACACTATCAAGATGGAATCTTTAAGCCCATCTCCGGCAATCTTCTATCATCAATATCCAAATGGCATCTGTAAGCCCATTCCTGATGTCACAAGTCAAGTGCCACTACATGCGAGTGCAAATTTTTGGGCACTTTAGTGTTTAATCATCTTCCACCTTCAGATCACGAAAGACATGCTAGCCAATCTACATCCTCAGGTTTAAGAAGATTGAACAGGGGAAGCTTTTGTACCCCGAAATTTGCCTTCTCATTTTACTCAATACATGTCCATTGAGATCTTCAATTTTCTCAAGATTGCCCAAGAGTGGACCAGACAAACTCTCTCCTAAGGCAGTATACCTTAAATTAGGGTTTCGTTCTTCATCAAGATGGGTGAACCAAAAAGGTCCCAAATTCTTTCCAAGGTCCTAATATGTCCCCAAGATCATCCATGCCAAGTTCCATGCCTTGCACAAGAAGTTTGCTCAGTCAACTGCTCAGATGCTTAAGAATCGACTATACTAGGTCAAAAGTCAATTGTGGCCCACATATAGTCAAACTTCAATATTTTTGGTAAACATTATCATTTTTAAGTGATATACATCATTTGATCAAGGGTTGATCATGATTCCTCAAGGAATGCTCCAAATTCATCAAAGACCAAAAGTTGCTAAATTAGGGTTTTGTAGGAAAAGTCAACCCAACTTTGACCAAGCATAACTTCTTCATACTTTATCAAACAATTTCCATCCAAGGCTAATATTTAAGAGGATGAAATTCCCTACAATTCATCTTCAACGCTCAAGTTCAAAATATGCACTCATAAAAAGATATGTATTTTGACATTATAGGTCCTTTTGAAAAGTCAACAAAAACACCTTTTGGGTCAAAGCTTAATACATGAACATGGAAGATCCAATTGAGATGAAACAAAAAGTTTTGTTTAGAGGACATCCTAAACTTTCTAAAAAGTCCAAGAAAACCCTCCTAGGGTCAAAATTGAGAGAGTTGTGCATTGTCAAAGTTGGCAATATTTGGAAAATTGTCAAAAGTCAACAATGATCAAATTTGCATTTTTTTCCAAAGGGGGCCATGTTTTCTTGTTTGAAACATGTTTCTAATAGGACCCACGACCCCTGAGATTTTCCACCTATTATTTTATTATTTTTATCATTTATTTTGATTTTTTATTCATTTAAACCAAAATAAATCAAATTAAATGGTAAAATAATAAAAGCAAATCAAATCTTGGGATTTCTGTGCATATTATGAGTCCATATACAGCTAGCATGGCATGTAATTCATGAAAGGATGATTTAGATTGAAATAGTCATGATTGGAGATATTTTGAAAAGAAATCATATAAGACCAAAATCAAATTAAATCTTCATAATTCCTCAAGATACCATGAGATATCTTCCATTATTTTTTTACCTAAATTCCTCTTCTATATAAACACAACACCCTCATACACTAGAGAGCACGAAATTGGCTGCCCAAGAACGCTCTCTAAAAACCTCAAATTTTGTCAAAACTAGTGCAAAGTCAAACCGGAAGATCCAGCCACTTTCAGTCCAAGTCATCCATTACAAATCATTCCTGAGGTATCTAAGGGTAAGAATAGGTCGAAAGTCATGGCCATTGATGCTTGAAACAAGCATACTCATCTTCTCCGATTTGCTTTTCTTTCAAACATTTATATAATAAATTTCATGCATTGCTAATGTTTATTAACTGTCCAAATGAGTTCTTGTTGTTACGTAGAACAGGTTTGAATCACAAACAATAGCTTGGCTTGGTGGATGAGGTGCCTAACTGTGACCCAAGTGGCATGGGGTTCATCACCCACCCCATGCATTTTTCCCTTTTTTGACTATTTTCTTTTCTAACCCTTTTCATTTATTTATTTTTCACTTGATTTGTTTTCTATCATTAATATAATTAACATATAAATTACAAAAAAAAAATCATTAAATATTAGTTTTAGCCTTTTAATTAATTAAAATAATTTTTGACATAAAAGTTGTTTTAATTTAATCAATATTAATTTTATTTCATAATTAACCTGTAAATTAATCAGAGTTAGGTTTTTAATTATTAATTCACACTTTTATTATTTTCCTAACAATTTACTGCTGATTCAGTATATCACCATTCCATGCGTCCATCATACGCTCACAAATCCTACCCTTTGGATCATCCCTTGATCCAGATGCAGCGTCCAACCACAGCAGCCCATGGTGTACTCTCTGAAGCTAATCCACATGGGATCACACGCAAGGAACATGAGCCAACCAATTTGGGCCTAACAATTTGGCAATGCACCCCTCAGTCTGCATTCTACCACACAGGCCCAATCTTTTCTTTTTAATTTTATTTCAATTCTTTTTATTGTTTTAATTTATTTATTTTATTTATTTTCCAAAAATCATTTTTAATCAAAACATAAAAATCAGAAAATCACAAACAATATTAGGTTTAGTCTTTTTTTTTCATAAAATATTTAATTGCATTAATAAGTTTAATTAGGTTAACTTAAATCTTTTTTTCATAATTAAAATCAAATGGAAATTAGGTTTAATTCTTAATTTTAATTCCTTCTCAAATAAAAAACCAAAAACATACAAAATCTTTTTGTACAAAATATTTTCTATTTCTTTAATTAATTAATTTAATTAGGAAATTAGGTTAATTCAATTTCTTTCATAATTTAAAAACAATTAGAAATTAGGTTTAATTAATTTGCAATTAAATGTTTTCTCAAATAGAAATCCACAAGAACAAAAATCTTTTTTCTCTCAATTAGAGTTTTAGGTTATCTTTTCAACTATCCCCGTATTTAATTCGCCGCGCGCTTGTTAATTATTTTGCCATTATTTTGTAACTTCTAAGGGTATGTAATAGCTTTAAACTAGGGTTTTTATTTACCGCTTTTCCTCCATTTTTGGTTATGTAATTAATCCCCCTCCCCGAAGCCTTGTAATAGCTAGATTTTACTTCCTCGCACTTTTAATTTCCGTAATCTTTAACTGTCTAGATGCATGGCTAATAGGATTGTATGGCAAGAATGTCTGGAAAATTAAAACGGTAGATCACATATTGTGCAAAGATAATTAAACTAAAAATAACACTTTTACACACTTGCACCCCTAGGGTATTACCTCACTTGGTTGCCTCGGAAATAATGGTCATGTCCCTCGAACATAGGGATATCTTAGCAAAAGACCCTCAATCTAAAAGTCATCATAAAGATAATAGTCCCTTAACGTCCCTTGAGTTGCCTATGAGAAATGATCTTGTCCCTCGATGTTGCCTACGAATATATGATGACAGTCCATTCGAAATGCTAAGGTATCCTTACATGTTGCCTCCGATGACCATTTCGTCCCTTTGAACTTCCCTTTAAAAATCCAACGACGGTGCTACCTATTCCTTAATAATAGGATAGTGTTGTCTAAAGGAAAACGAACAGTCTTTTTTTAGTAGGTAGATTAGTTCTTAAGTACTTGCTCAAAACAAATAAACTTTTTCACACCAAACACTTTTCAAACAAAGTTTTCAAAAAGAACTTTGACAACTTCGTAACACTCTTGAGGACAGAAATAAGGGTTAAAACAAAATAAGATAAAACTTTTCCAAACAAGCACACACCAAGCAAATTTTTAAAAGAGGAGCAAGTACCTAAGAGCCCATGGAAAACCATGGATAGAAAGGGTGCTAACACCTTCCCTTTCTATAATCTACCCCCCGTACTCAAACATCTCAAAAAAGGTTTTTTCTGTTCTTTTTCCTTTTCCTTGTTTGATAAAATAAAAGTCGGTGGCTACTCTTGCTTACCGCGACATTTGCGAACAAAAAACACAAACCAGTATTAACAGTCGGTTCTGCCACCATATCACAATACCTAATAATCAACTTGAACAATAAAAAAACTTTAAGGTTACTTGGACTATTTGGTTACTATCCTAAGCATTTTGGAGTTATGAACTTCTTGGACTTAGGAGTAGAGACCTTGACCTACCTTGGTACTTTATGACTTTTATTGTTATTTTGTCTAGAGTTCTTGGGGTTTATCCTGAGACATTGGGTTGTTTGTTTTCTTTGTATGCAGATTATTCTGATTATATGCTTTGTCTATGATTGGGAATTCATCTGTATACAACCGTTACTCTGCCCAATTTTTGTGAAGACTCAATGCATTTGAAGCCTTTTTTTTCTTAAGGGGTTTGATAGTTTTTTCTTGTTTGAGTTCAATCCAAAGGATGGGAATTCTACATTGACTCATTATGTCAAGTGTTAGCTTCTTGTTGGTTAGACGATTTTTTCCCCTAGCTTTTACCTTATGCTTTAGGATAGTCCCTTCATCTCCTCCCATCTTCTTTAATTTCAAAAATCTTCTCCCTCATTTTGAAAATTTTTCTTGTTTTTTAAACTTGAACCGCTTTCACAATAAACTTGGACTTAGGTCCATGCATTTTCAAGAACATTTTATTAATCAAACTTTAACCAACTTAATAATACCTTGACATCTTTGTGAGAAGACTAAAAGTCAATCAATCTCAATCAAACTACTTTGCCATTTTGGCTTTTCACCTTAAAAATTTCTCAAAAGATTAGACTCTTATCAAACCTTGTAGTGATGCGAACTACTATACTTCTATGATTTGTAGTGAAGGGAGATATTTTCCACTTGGGTGTTGAGCGAAGCTTTGTTGATTTTAAACTCCAAGATATATCCTCCACTTTGAAATGACGCAAATTCTCCTTTCTCATAATTGTGGGTAGTAAGTATGTTCTTCCACTCGGATATGACAATGATGTCTCGTCTCTTAAAACTAACCAACACACTTGTGTTTTAAAATTTTTAAAGGTGAATTATGAGTACCCTGATACCTTATTGCATGGAAGGTGGTACGTAGGCACTAATGGTTCGTAACCGCGGTGGGTGAAAAATTGTAAATAATACTTCTTTTCTCATCTCCACAATAAATTTTTTTTTTACAACCATTATAGCCAAAATACACAAATTTTCAAAGAGGTTCCTGTGGAGTACCGTAGATGTTTAGAGTGGTAATACCTTCCCTTTGAATAACCAACCCTTGAACTTAGATTCTCTCCCCCTTTTTTTTTGGGTTATTCGCTCTTTTCCCATTCCTTTGGAAACAATAAAGCACGGTGGAGATTTTTATTTTGAACTGTACGAGTTAAGTCAATCCAATGGCTTAGTCTCCACATTTCTACCGCTACACTATCCCCGAACTCAAAATCTTAAAAGGTCTTTCCTATTCTTTTCACATTTCCTTATTGGATAAAAGAAAAGTCGGTGGCGACTCTTGCTATCTGCAACATTTGCAATAAAATGCAAAACCCAGTCAGTTCTCCCACCGTATTACACAGACAAACCTGTGATTTTGAGTTACCATTGACCTTACCCTGACCTAGTATTTACCCGTGAGGGGAGGGAATAATCTTTACATGTACATATAGTGACTATGTGTCCTGATGGTGACTATTTATTCTGATGGTGACTTGGTATTTTGTGGTTTATGTTCCTTTGATCACATTATTCTCGGCATGTTCAGAACATCACAACAGGTTTCCGGTGTTATGGAAACCTTGATTCCATGTGCTCTTGTCCTTGTATCATGGCATATTTATATTTTTACATAATAAATATAAAACAAAATGTGACTATGTTAAAAAAAGTTAACCTGCATTTGCATTTGCATTTCATTTCCAGGGTGTTTCAGAGTAGTCGTCAGTATCAGAAATGGAAAACAACCATGATGTCGTCAAGAGAGATACCATAGACATTTTTAGATACAAGTTAGGCATTAGCAGTTGGTCTCTTTTTAAAGATTTGAGCAAGGCGGTGGTTTATCCGAATTTGCAAGTTTTCAGCAAATAGTACAGGGATCTTGTGTCTTTATTAGATGCTCAGGTAGATGACAGAGCTCTGCAGAATTTGTTACAATTCTATGATCCGGAACTGCGATGTTCAAGGGGAGCATGATCATGAAGCTATCACTAAGGAAATTTATTTGAGCCTGAACGATGTGAAGGGTCATTGGAGGAAGGGAGGCGCAACTAGTGGAGTTTCTGTGGATTTCTTGATAAGAAAAGATGAAGATATGGAAACGAAGGCTTATTAGGCTTATTTCAATGATTTGCTGGCAGTTTTGATTTATGGCTTTGTTCTGTTTCCAGACATTGAGAACCTGGTAGATTTGGCCGCTATCTGTGTGTTCATGAATCAAAATCCGGCACTAACTATCTTGGCCAATACTTACTATTCAATCCACTCCAGGAATGGCAAAAAGGGAGTTGTGGATACTCATAGTACTTGTACACGGGAAACAAATCTCATGGCTCTCACTTCCTTCGATATAACTTGGTACAGATACCGACTTGACAGTGTTGCAGTCATTACAAGCTGTGGAGCTTTCTCCAACGTTCCGCTCATGGGTACGCATGTGATGATCAACTATAACCCCGTTCTCGCCCTACACCAGCTAGGATATGCCATGCAAAGCCCTCTTAAAAGCAGTAAAGTCAAGGAATATGTATTTTGAAAGAAGGGAGAAGATCTTGAGATGATATAAAAGAGGGTGATTGCTTGGGCTAAAATCTTCAGAAAGGGGAAAGACTTCTTCAGACCGAAAGAGCTGATGGCCTATGGACCTTATGTTGATTGTGTCAAAGAGAGAGCGAGAACACTTCTGTTACTGTTTGCAAAAGAGGATCCTTTGTACCCACAACCAGATAGGTTGCAGCATGATGTGCCCTAAGAACGATTCTATCAAGTGCAAAGTGAGAATCAACATCTTCGCCTCGACATGGAAGCCAAAGAGATTGAGCTATACTTCTTAAGGGAAGAGAAGAAGGATTTAGCCCGCAAGCTCAAAGAGCATGAAGAGCCAAGTACTTCTAGAAAAAAATCCAGAGCTGAAGACGATTCTATTTCTGTTGATAATCATAAAAGAATTATTATTGTGATCGAGAAGGAGTACAAGCAGAGTTGTCGAGACTGTGACATCCTCAGAGGGTCCAAGGATGAATTAAAGAAGAGGTATAAAGCCAAAGTCAAAGTTCTGGAGAAGAAACTTCTAGAAAAAGACGCTCAGTTGAAAGAAGAAAGTAACCTGAGACTCGCGGCAAAGGCCTGACTCAAGGGACGTGGTATTCAACTATGACAAGCTCTCGAAGAGATTGCAAGGCTCAAGATACAAATAGGAAGACAATGATATTTTCAAGTGAATCAGAGCTAGATGTTTGATTGTTTTTTCATTTTGCTGTAAAAAAAATCACTGCCAGGCTTGTTGGTTGGGGTTTTTTCCTTCTTTGTCGTGTCATGACTATTTTCTTTGTATGAACTCAGTTGACTTGAAGTTTTAATGAATGAAAGAATAGTTATTACATTTACATGCTCTTTCGATTATTTTTCTATCTCTTATCATGTTGTGTGTTATTTAGGATAATTGACAAAAAATTTGAACACACTGGAAATGATAAAACATTGCATACATAATCATGCATTCATTCATTGCATATCATAACAGGTGGTTCCAGTAAAATTTCTTACCTATGGTATGGGTTTTTTTCCCAGAAGAATGCTACTGCAAACTCTTACCATTACAACACTCGAAGTAATTCCAAAATACAAATGGAACAGATCCAAGCCGATGTTGTCTCTATGGGTGTTAAGATGGACACTCGTGTCGAACAACTGATGGAGATTATACAGAATATGGCCCATCAGCAAGAAGAGATAAGAGCTTTAATTGTAAGGCCCAATCCAACTATAGATAACGGGAATGAGACTCAGATCGTCAATCCTTAAGGGGTTGTTGTTAACAACCCGAATGGTAACCCATGAGGTATTACTCTGAATGGTAATCTAGGTGGTTAGAATTTGAATGCAAATGCTGATTTGAATCAGAATGGTCCAACTGTGAACCTTGGTAATCTTGTTGGTAATAATCAAGGTGTTCCTCTGATCCAACTGGTGGGAAATAATCTACCTCCACCTACTTCTACTCGACAGAACATTGAGCAACCTTTTGTTTAACCAAGGCATGTTCGTATTCCTGTTCAACAGCTTGATGAGGATAACTATGAGACTTGATATCTAATGCTGATGAACCAACAGAGGCTGACAAAAAGCTATGTATGCTTGAGGAGAATATGGGAGCCTTTGAGAATCAGGGCGCCATGGGCCTTGATATGTCTGATTTGGGACTAGTCCCTGGGTGAAGATTCCCCCAAAGTTTAAAGTGTCAGACTTTCTGAAGTACAAAGGCACCTCCTGTCCTAGGACACATATCAAGTCATACTACATGAGGATGTCAACATACTCCGACGACAAGAAAATTTGTATGCACTTCTTTCAGGATACTGATGGACCGTTAGAGTGGTACATGTAACTTGAGGGTACTCGCATTTGTACCTAGAGAGAGCTAGTTAAAGCTTTCATGCACCATTACCAATAAAACACCGATATGGCACCTACAAGAACTCAATTGTAGAATTTGTCGCATAAGAAAAATGAGTCCTTTAAGGAATACGCACAAAGGAGGCGTGAAATGGAGGCTAGGGTCCAACCGCCAATGATGGAACGGTAAATTGTAGATATGTTCACTAGCACCTTGCAAGGGCACTACTATAATGCCTGCAGTACCTCTGATACTTTCCCTGAGTTGGTAACCTACGGGGAAAGAATTGAAGTTGCAATTAAGATTGGAAAGATTCAGAAGGATATCTCTAGAACTAATATTGGAAATGTAAAGAAGTACTTTGGTGGCTACTAAAAAAAGAAAGAAGGTGAAGCCAGTGCGCTCTATGCACGAAAGGGTCGAGCGAGGGCTCGTCAGGAGCTTGATAATCAGATTGCTGCTGTGAAAATCCCAGTTGCTGCACCTCAGTGGCAAGCATATGTGCTTAGGCAAGGCAATCAAAAAGGGCAAAGGAGACCTCCCAGAAAGATAGATGCACTTCATATGTCCTGTGCTGAGTTAGTACCTCAGTTACTCAAGCTGAAGTTGGTTGAGAAGCATACCTTGTATATCAACCCTGAAAAGTTTCCACTCAACTTTGATGCTAATGCCCAGTGTGAGTTCCATTTTGGAGGATAGGGGTATACCATTAAGAATTATATAGCGTTTAAACACAAAGTACATGACTTGTTGGATTCCCAGGCTATTAATTTTGGGCCAGCGCCAACGTCCAATATTCTTCAGCAATCATTGCCACCTCATGGAGGCGCTACTATCAGTGCCTTTGTTGAATATAAAAGTTTTAATCTGGTCATGGATGTAAATCAGCTGACTACATCTCCATCGTTTGTGAAAGAGCAGTTGTCGAAGAAGGGCGTGTTCTTGGGCTGTGGTCCTGACTGTAAAGATTGTTTGATTCAGTTAAAGGGTTGCCAATGTTTGAAAGATGTAGTTCAGAGTTTGATTAATAAGGGAACTCTTCAGTTTAATCGTGTGGTTGTTCAACCTAAGGTTAAGGAAGATGAGGTTGATGTGATTACTATTCCCGTCAAGTCAAAAAGGATTCCTGACACAATTCCAGTTCCCGCTAAAAAGTCACCAGTTACCATCACTTTACATGGTCCAATGCCATATGTCAGTTGTTGTACCCCAAAATTTTCCCTCCGATATTCTTCAAAGTTTTGACAAGCATCACCTCAAATGGTTCAAAGTCTACTCAAGGGCTACACAGTCAACCATCCTCCTAACACAGTCAAAATTAGGGTTTTGGTTCTTGCAAAGAAATTGAGGTTTCCAAGGGTCCAATCAAGTCCCATATACCTATACCCATTTTCAAGCATCCATATGTCAAGTTTCAAGACTCACAGCATCAAATTGCACAGTCAAAAACCCTAATTGCTCCACAGTCAACTGTAGGGGTAAAATGGTCATTTGACAGTCAAAAGTCAAATTTTTTGGTCAACATCTTATTTTGAAGCCACAATCATCATTTGATCAAGTCTTGATCATGATTCCACAAGAATGGTTCAAAAATCATCAAAGATGCAAAAGTTTCTATTTTTGGACAGTTGAAAAGTCAACTGCAAATTGACCAAGGCATAACTTCTTCATGGTTCATCATAAAAATCCCATCCAATGCTCATTTTGAAGGGGATGACATTTCCTACAACTCATCTTCACACTCCAAGTCCAAGAGATGCTCTCACAAAAAGTTATCAATTTCAACATTATAGGTCATTTTCAAAAGTCAACAAAAAGGCACTTTAAGTCAAAGACCATAACTTGAGATTGGTAAATCAAAATGACCTGGGACCAAAGACATTGGTTAGAGGACTTCAAGACCTTTCCAAAAAGTCCAAGAACATGTTCATAGCTTCAAAATTGAGCAAGATATGCATTGGAGAAGTTGGGAAATTTTGGGGAACTTTCAAAAGTCAACTTTGCCTAAAACACTTCAATTTTGCTAATGGGCCTCAAATTCTTTCTTGAATCTTTACCCAAAGCCTATGCACGACCCATTGAGCTCAAAATAATTTATTTTCTTATTTTTAATTAATTAATTGAATTTATATTAATATTAATTCATTTAATTGGTTTTAATTATAGGAAAATCAAAAAGATATGTTTTTTGGATCTTTTGTGAAGCAAATCATATCAGGGCAAGCTGGAAAACTCGTTTCTCAATCAAAAAAGGGAAGATCATCCATATTTGGAAAGGTTTTCATTGAAAAAGATTGAAAATTACATGATTGAAAATCAAGGATTGCAAACTTAATTTCATGGACTCTTGGGCCAAAGTTTTAACCTAATTCACATCACATACATATGCTGAGGCCAACCCTAGTAGAGAACACACGTGAAAGCTGCCATAGAACTCCATAACAAAGTTGCACAAAATTGAGAAAAAGTGAAAAACTGATTTCCTATTTGCAGCATAATTCAAAGCTTCTCTTTGATTCAAACGTGTTGCCTGAGTCTCCAGGAAGCATTTGCCATCAAAAACCAATCCTAACACGCGAAGAATCAAAGAACACGAGTCATTCGGTTTGTCTTGTTTTTCAAATTTGCATAACACGATTCATGCGTTTTTGTTCTATTTTCTTGTTTGATTTATGCTAATAGGGACCTTCTGAAGCGATTGATACAATCCAATTGAGTTATAACTGCCTGAATCAAAATCCACCATGAACGACATTTAGGGTTTCTGAAGCTTTCAATTAGGGCTTTAGGCATAAGGGAAAATTGGACCTTGAGACAAGCATGGTTGAATTCGTCAAGGCCAGACGAATTCAACCAGACCCTCGCGCCCTTTTTATATTGTCCCTAACTCTAGTCGCTATTTTTCGTGGTTATAGTTAGTGGGGGTTTAAAACCCCCGCTATCTTGTTTCTGTTTGCAGGTGAAAACGAAGAAGAAGGGTGAGTTGTCCAAACGCTAGTGGATGATTCAAACGAGTGGCGCGCGTTTTCATTCTGTGGCATAATCACGTGATTCCTTAATATAATATGTCTTTGTTATTATGTTTACAAACAAACGCAAATGGCTGGATGGTGGGAGACGTGGCTGGTAAGTACTGGGACCTGGGTTCGATTCCCAGGTCCCCCCATATATTCTTCATATTTTTCTTAATGCTCTCAGGTGCAGCGCTTCTCAAACGTTCCACCATGGGCCTCACGCGTCAGCTTGCCATGTGGCCTTGATCACCAATCTGAAGGCCAGGAGGTGATGAACACTCAATGCCTTGGTCAATGAACACGCACACGATCAGGAAAGTCAACAAGGCCTTGTGCTTCTTGGGCCTGAATTCCAGAATTTCACCTCCTCATGGGCCATCACACCCCCTTGGTTTGCATAATTAATTTTATTTTCTTTCCTTTTCTTTTAATTTCATTCAATTATTTTTTTTTAATAATTATTATTAATTCACCATAAAATAGTTTTTCCTAATAAAAATCAGAAACTCAAAAATGTTTTATTTTTAATTATTTATTAAATTTACCATTAACCTATTTTTGTAAATAAATATTAAGAACTAACTTAGTTTAATTTAGGTTTAAATTTTAATCCTTTTTCTTAATAAAAATAAAATTGCATAGAATTAGGTTTTGATTTCTTTTTTAATCATATTTTATTAATCATTATTATTACCATTATTAATTATTATTAATTTTGTAAATAAACATGTAAATTAAAGAATTTAATTAATTAGCCTAATTTTGACCTTTTTCATCAATAAGTAAAATAAACGTAGAACTAGGGTTTTCTTTTAATTTTAATTTCTTTATTTCCCTAATAAATACAAAAAACATAAAAAACACTTTCTTTTATTTAATTAAATAATTAATTAGGTTTTAATTTAATTTAATTTCAAGCAAAGGGTCCAAAACCCTCGTACGTTCCCGGTTTAATTTCTATTTTGCGCATTATTTTCGTATTGGATTATTATCTAACTGTTCAAGGATGTAATAGTAATTAGGTTTATTGCTTTGTTACTTTCCGCATCTTTATCAAAAATGGGTCTTTGTATTTTGGCGATGTATAGACCCGCGCCTTTTAATAGCGTAGCTTTTATCTTTCTGTATTTAATTTTCCGCACTCCTAACTGCTAAACTTGCATGAAAGAATGTATGATAACTAAAAATAACTCGTAGCTCACAATGCCATGATCAAAGATAAATGTTAACACGAAAACAACACACAATGCACACACCACTTCTAGGGTACGCCTCACTCGTTGCCTTCAAAACGTGGTCGTCAAGTATAGGACGTTTTAGCGGTCGCTCTTATGTCCAAGATCTAGTTTCCTCGAAACAGTTGCCTCGAAACGGTTGCCTCGGATTAAAAAGGATCTAGGATATTAGGGTTGCTTCTAAGGTGTCCTAACTGTTACTTCGGTGATCATATTGTCCCTACAATCGAATTGACTCGAACACCTCCAACGGTGGTGCTACCTACCTCTCAATGGTGGGATGGCACTACCTTAAGGACTCTTACACAGCCTAATTCCTTAGGGTAGGTAGATGACTCATGGGTACTTGCTCTCTTCAAAAACAAACAAAAATCTTTTCACATAGACACTTTCAAAAGCTTTCAAAACAAATTTTTCAAACACTCTTGAGGACAGATACAAGAGTCACTCAGGAATCTTTCAATGAAACTTTTTTCAAACCCACTCACAGTTGAAAAGCAAACATCATTTTGAAAACATAAGAGCAAGTATCTAAGAGCCCGTGGATAACCACGGATAGAAAGGGTGCTAACACCTTCCCTTTCTATAAATCTACCTCCCGAACCGAGAAACGTTCTCATAAGGAATTTTGATGTGCTTTTGTCCTGTCCATGTTGGAGAAAATAAAAGACGGTGGCGACTCTTGCTTACCGCGACATACGCGATCCAGCTTTAAACAGTCAGTTCTATTTCCACCGATCACATCAGTGATAAGATGGTACCTTGGAATTATGGTGGTGAACTTTACTATCAGGGGAAGAAGCTTGTTACTCAGAATCTTGAGGAAAGTAAGTTTGAAGAAGTGAAGCCTGAAGTTCATGATATTGTCAGCGAAAGAAGGATTACCCAAAGCGGTAATGTTTTCTCTCCACCTGAACAACCGGGAAGTAGCGTTTGTGCCTTAGCCAAGGTTAAAGGCAAGCGAATTATGGTCAATGGGGGCAGAACCAGGGCAGAATTCTCCTGTTCCAACCTTGGATTCTGAGATGGAAAAATATGTCACAGAATTGATGAAATATATAAAGAAGAGCGATTATAAGATTATCGATCAGTTGATCCAGATGCATTCAAAGATTTCAATTCTTGCTTTGCTCTGGAATTCAGAATCTCATAGAAATGCATCGATGAAGATATTAGGGATTTCTTTTATTCCTCAGGAGATTTTAGTGAATCAATTTGAAGGAATCTTGGCTAGCATCTTTGTGAGTAATGGTCTAGGTTTCATAGATTTTGATTTACCACCCGAGGGGAGGAAGCATAATAAGGAGTTGCACATATCAATGGAGATTGTGAGGACTACCTTATCTCGTGTGTTGGTCGACACACGATCATCCCTCAATGTTCTGCCAAAGTATGCTCTCATGAAATTAGATTACGAAGGGCTTGTGCTAAGGCCCACCGATTTGGTAGTTAAGGCATTTGACGGGTCGAATAGGATGGTGTTTGGGGAAGTTGATTTGCCTATCAAGATAGGTTCATAAATCTTTAATGCGACTTTCTTTATCATGGATATAAATACTTATTATTGTTGCTTGCTAGGGCGCCCGTGGATCCATGGGGCCGGTGGTGTCACTTCTACTTTGCACCAGAAGTTGAAATTCCTAGTCAATGGGAAAATGGTCACCATTTATGGTGAAGAGGATTATATTGTCAGCCATCTGAGTACCTTTCACTATGTTGAAATTGAGGGTGAGATATATGAGACTTTGTGCCAAGCATTGGAAACCGTGCAGATTTTCATAACTCCTCGTCAAGAGGTTAGGAAGCCAGAGTCCTCTATGGCATCTTACCGACAAGATCAAGCAGTTGTTGAGTCTGGTCATCCTGAAACCTAGGGCAGAGTGTTGGATCTCCTCACACAGAAAGACAAGAAAGGTTTAGGCTTTGTGGCTAGATAAAGCGCGCCAACTATTGTTCCATTCAAGATTCAAGGTATTCCTCCTCCGATTCAGTTCGTCAGTGGTGGTATCATCCATGAGGAAGCTCGTGATATGAGTGAGGAAGGAAATAGTGATTATGAAATGGACAAATGGATTCACCCTAATGTTCTGGGTCAAGAGCCTACCAATTGGTTTTCCGAAGACGTCATTAAAGTCACCCACTATGAATAGTAATTTTCTTTTACTTTTATCATGCAATAATTGCAACGTTTTGCCCATGACATAGTGATCATGCTGTAGGGACACAATGTTTTTATTTTCAAAATTATCATCAATAAAGGACGCCTTTTTGCACTCAAATATTTCGCTCCTTGTCTTTCTCTTTATTTTGCAAAAAAAAAGGCAATGTATTTTTCTTTTTCTTTTTTTTAAATCTTAAACTAAAATAAAAACAAAATCATAATCATGCAAATAATCCCCCATTAACCCCATATTTTTTCAAAAATGATTATGCTATGGCTCACTATGACTTTGAAAATCCAATCTATCAAGCTGATGAAGAAGCTGAAGAAGATTGTGAACTTCTTGAAGAGCTAGCCAGATTGTTGAGGAAATAGGAAAAGGTTATTTAGCCGCACCAAGAGACTATTGTGATCACTTGTGTACTGAGGAGGTCCGAAAAGAAGTCAAGATTGGGGCCACTTTAGAAGATGATGTCAATCGAAGATTAATTGAAATGCTCTGTGAGCATGTGGACATATTTGCTTGGTCTTATGAAGATATGTCTAGGATGGATACAAATATTGTGGTGCATAAACTGCCTTTCAGAGAAGATTGTCCTCCTGTCAAACAAAAGCTTCGAAGAAATCATCCCGAGATGTCTAAGAAGATCAAAGAGGAGGTTCAGAAACAGTTTGATGAGGGTTTCTTGAAAGTTGTCTCTTATTCACCGTGGATTGTTAATATTGTACCAGTGCCTAAGAAGGATGGAAAAGTCAAAATGTGTGTAGATTATAGCGACTTGAATAGAGCAAGCCCTAAAGATGATTTTCCACTCCCTCATATTGATATTCTGGTTGACAATACTTCTCAAGCTAAAGTGTTTTCCTCCATTGATGGTTTTTCTAGTTATAATTAGATTAAGATGGCACCGAAAGACATGGAGAAGACTACTTTTATTACACCTTTGGGAACATTTTGCTACAAAGTGATGCCCTTTGGTTTGAAGAGTGCTGGGGCAACGTATCAGCATGCAATGGTCACTCTCTTTCATGATATGATGCATAAAGAGATTGAGGTATACATTGAAGATATGATTTCCTAATCCCATACAGAAGAGGAACATTTGGTCCACTTGCTGAAATTGTTTGAAAGGTTAAGGAAATTCAGGTTGAGGCTGAACCGTAACAAGTGCACCTTTGGGGTGAGATCATGAAGTTATTGGGCTTCATAGTAAGCAAAAAAGGAATTGAGGTTGATCTTGCAAAAATAAAAGCAATACAAGAAATGCATGATCCAAGAACAGAAAAAGAGGTTTGTGGTTTTCTCGGGAGGTTGGACTACATTTCTAGATTCATCTCTCATCTTACAACCACTTGTGAATCGATATTCAAGCTATTGAGAAAAGATCAAATGACCAGGTGGAATGATAATCACCAAGCGGAATTTGATAAAATAGATGAGTATTTGCAGGAACCTCGAATTCTCTCGCCTCCAATGGAAGGCAGACCCTTGATAATGTATCTAACAGTGTTGGAAAATTCTATGGCCTGTGTACTCGGTCAACATGACAAGACGGGTAGGAAAGAACATGCTATTTACTACCTGAGTAAGAAATTTACTGATTGTGAGTCAAGATATTCATTGTCGAGAAAGGCTTATTGTGCACTCGTGTGGGAATCAAGGCGTCTCTGACAATACATGTTGACTCATACTACTCTCTTGATATCCAAGATGGATCCAATCTAGTAAATTTTTGAAAAGCCGGCTCTCAAGGGAAGTTTAGCCTGTTGGCAGATGATTTTAACAGAATATGATATCCAATATAATATCCAAAAACCCATCAAAGGTAGTGTATTGGCATATTATCTTGCTCACCAGCCTGTGGAAGATGACTATCAGCCGATGAAGTTTGAATTTCCTGATGAGGACATCATGTACATATGGGATTATAACATCACAGGCCCAGAAGAAGGACCCAAACCAGGATCGCGATGGACGATGGTGTTTGATGGTGCCTCCAATGCATTAGGTAATAGGTTCGGTGTTGTAATTACCTCTCTTGGAAGTTTTCATACTCCTTTCACTGCTAGAATTTGTTAGAACATAGTTTGATTCTACAACCCTCAGTTAGAGTTTTGATGATAACAAAATACAAGATTAAATAAATTGTAAGATTTATAAGACATATATGCTACTTAAAAATATGTTGTGTATTTACAGAAACTCTGATGGAATCAGCATCAGAATATCAGTATCAGCATCAGAAGATATGTCAGCATCAAAAGATCAAATAACATGTGTTACGCTGAAGCCTGATGAACAGAATCTGCGCATAACATACTCTGACTCTGATCAAGATCCAAACCATGTCATCAGCACTCAGAAGCGTCAGAATAAGCTAAAGCCAAGAACACTCTGATTATCATTAGCAGAACATTCTGAAGTGTCAATGTTACTATGCATTCAAGACAGATTAATTACCAACTGCTTTATTCTAAGACAAAGATCTTATCAAAAAGGAAAGAACGTTATGAGCATTGAAATGGATTTATGGACAGCAACGTATCTATTCCTAGGCTACTTAAACAAGTCAATGAGAAAAGAAATGGCTAATACTCTACACGCATATACACGCTTAAGCTAATCATCCTCAAGCACGCTCTCACTTTTGCTAAAGCTTTCAACCACGCTTACTCTATAACTCTAGAAATCTAGTTTCATCTAAGCTTCATATTGTGTATTATCACAGTTGTGATATATAGTTTTTCTAGAAAACATAAAACACACATTTGTTCATTTATCTGTAAGAGAAATTCCTTGAGATAAACCGGTCTGTGGTTAGACTCAAGAAGGCTTTAACAGTTGTTAAAGCATTTGTGTATTCAGTTGAATATAATGGATTAAGACCTCGTTGGAGAGAGGCGAAATCACCTTGACGGGTGGACTGGAGTAGTTTGAGATCAAACGAACCAGGATAAAAATAACGTGTTGTCTGCATTTGATTTCAAGTTTTACAATTCAACCCCCCTTCTTGTGTTTTTCACATCTTTAATTGGTTTGAGAGCGCCTGGTTCTGAGCTTATAACACTTAACCGTGTCAGTACAAGATCCAGCGCTAGAAAAACACAATGGCAGGACCACATCAAAACATCAGCAATGACAACAATGAAGAAAGAGACAAATTCAGTGGCAAACCTCCAGTCTTTGATGGAGAGAACTTTGATTACTGGAAAGACAGAATTGAAAGCTTCTTTCTGGCCCACGATGTTGATCTGTGGGATATGGTGACTGATGGATACACGCACCCAGTGAAGTCAAGTGGTCAGAAGATTGACAGGAAAGCAATGTCTGATCAACAAAAGCGTGATTTCAGAAATCATCACAAAGCCAGAACAATTCTTCTCAGCGCCATCTCTTACTATGAATATGAAAATATATCAAACAGAGACACTGCAAAGAATATGTTTGACTCTCTGAGAATGACGCATGAAGGCAACATTCAAGTTAAAGAAACTAAAGCTCTTGCGCTCATTCAGAAGTATGAGGCATTCAAGATGGAATAAAGTGAATCAATTGAAACGATGTTCTCAAGATTTCAAATTCTGGTGGCTGGTCTCAAAGTTCTGGACAAAGGGTATTCTACTGCTGATCATGTTAAGAAGATCATCAGAAGCTTGCCAAAATAGTGGAGGCCAATGGTCACAGCGCTGAATCTAGCTAAGGATCTCAACAAAATCTCTCTGGAGGAACTTGTCAGCTCCCTCAGAAGTCACGAGATAGAGCTAGAAGCAGATGAACCTCAAAAGCAAGGTAAGCCATTAGCTTTAAAATCTAACAGAAAATCTGACTCCAAAGTTTTACAGGTTGTTGAAGAAACCTCTGATGGGTCCTCATCAAAAGAAGATGAACTATCTCTCCTCTCCAGAAGGGTGAACCAACTATGGAAGCAGAGGCAAAGAAAGTTCAGGAATCCTAGAAGATCAGAAAATCAGAATGAATCTTCCTCCAGATACAGAAGGTCAGAATCCTCCTCTGGACACAGAAGATCTGAAGGCTCTTCAGGAAGCAGAAAGCCAAACAACAAAGACATCATCTGCTATGAATGTAACGAGCAAGGACAGTACAAGAGTGATTGCCCAAAGCTTCAGAGGGAAAAGCCCAAAAAGAAGTTTGGCAAGGAAAGGAAGAAAAGTCTCATGGCTACATGGGATGACTCTAACACATCTGAAGCTGACTCAGAATCAGATGATGAGAGAGCAAACATAGCTCTCATGGCAAACATAACAGAAGACAGTGAAGCTTCTAAATCAGACTCTGAATCAGACACAAAAGAGGTATTCCCTGACTTTGCTATTAACTTTACTAAGGCTGAACTAGTTGAAAGCCTTAATGAAATTCTGGAAAGATATCAGCAGATCAGAGTCAAATTCAGAAACCTGAAAAGGAATCTTGCTTCTGACTCTGATAAAACTGAGAGTCTCAAATTGGAGAATTTTGAGTTAAAAGATAAAGTTTCAAAATTCGAAAATCTATTGCAAAACTCTCAGAATGAAACAACTCCTGAAACTCCCAGCAGTGCTAATGAGATCATCAAGGAGTATGATCACAGCTTTCAGAAGTTTCTATCTAAAAACATAGATAGAAGCAAAATGGCTTCAATGATCTATGGAGTTAGCAGAAATGGCAGAAAAGGAATAGGATACCAAGGTAAGGTACCTACACCAAAGAATGTCGTGGGTTTAGTTATTAAACGAACTCCACTTAACTCACACTTTGTATATGGGCACACACACGACATCAAATATACTAGTAGTAATTATTCTGTCAAACCAAAATTCAACCAGAGTTTTGGTAAAACTAACAAATCAGGACCCAAGAAAATATGGGTACCTAAGGATAAAATAATACATGTTGCAGATATCTTTAGCAGCAAAGCAGAAACACCAGTCATGGTACCTGGACTCTGGCTGCTCACGACACATGGCGGGAAGAAAGCATATGTTCCAAAGCCTGGAACTTAAGCCTGGAGGCCACGTAGGCTTTGGAGGCAATCAGAGGGGAAAGATCATTGGCTCTGGAACAGTAGGTAATGGAAATCTTCCCTCTATAAGTAATGTTTTATTAGTAGATGGATTAATGCATAATCTGTTATCCATAAGTCAATTAAGTGATAATGGTTATGATATAATCTTTAATCAAAATTCATGCAAAGCTGTTAGTCAGAAAGATGGGACTATCCTATTTAATGGAAAGAGGAGAAACAACATTTATAAAATAAAACTTTCTGAACTGAAAAGTCAGAATGTAAAGTGTCTTCTGTCTGTTAACAACGAGCAATGGATCTGGCACAGAAGATTGGGGCATGTTAGTATGAGAAGAATATCTCAAATTAACAAACTCAATCTGGTCAGAGGACTTCCTAACCTGAAGTTCAATTCAGATGCTCTGTGTGAAGCATGTCAGAAAGGCAAGTTTACAAAACCAGCTTTCAAATCTAAAAACGTTGTTTCCACCTCTAAGCCATTAGAAATTCTGCACATCGACTTATTTGGACCAGTTAAAACTGCTTCAGTCAGTGGCAAGAAGTATGGGTTAGTAATCGTAGATGACTATAGCAGATAGACATGGGTAAAGTTCTTAATACACAAGGACGAGTCACACTCTGTGTTTGTCACCTTCTACAACCAAGTTCAGAATGAAAAGGATCTTAGAATCGTCAAAGTCAGAAGTGATCATGGTGGAGAGTTTGAAAACAAAGATTTTGAATCATTTTTTAATGACAAAGGCATTCTGCATGATTTCTCTTGTCCTAGAACTCCCCAGCAAAATGGAGTTGTAGAACGAAAGAACAGAACATTGCAAGAAATGGCCAGAACCATGATCAACGAGACTAACGTTGCTAAGATCTTCTGGGCAGAGGCAATAAACACAGCGTGCTACATTCAGAATAGAATCTCTATAAGACATATTCTGGAAAAGACTCCATATGAATTGTGGAAGAACAGAAAGCCCAACATTTCATATTTTCATCCATTTGGATGTACTTGTTTTATTTTGAATACTAAAAATTATTTGAACAAGTTTGACTCTAAAGCACAAAAGTGTATTATGTTAGGATACTCTTAACGCTCAAGAGGGTACAGAGTATACAATACAGAAACACAGATTGTTGAAGAATCAATCAGTGTTTGTTTTGATGATAAGCTTGACTCTCAAAAGTCAAAGCAGAATGAATTACTTGCAGGTATGGAAGTTGAATTCACAGGTACTGAAGACAAGTCATCAGAAGCTCTCAACAAAGACACTCCCTCAACATCAGAAAGAGGAACTGCAAGCAATCCAGCACCTTCTGTTGATCAACATCAGAAAAGACCATCCAGAAGCAGCGTGGATCACCCAGAAGAAACAATCTTAGGAAGAAAGGAAGATCCAATCAGAACAAGATCTAGCTTCAGAAACTCTGAAGAATCCCTCATGGTACTTGTATCTTTGATTGAACCATCTTCAGTTGATGAAGCACTTCTGGACAATGACTGGATTCTAGCAATGCAAGAAGAGCTGAATCAATTCACAAGGAATGACGTATGGGATCTAGTTCCTAAACCAAAAGGATTCAACGTCATTGGAACAAAATGGGTGTTCAGATACAAACTGAATGAACAAGGTGAAGTCATCAGAAATAAAGCACGATTGGTAGCACAAGGTTATAGTCAGCAAGAGGGGATAGACTATACAGAAACCTTTGCTCCAGTCGCCAGGTTAGAATCTATCAGACTTTTAATTTCATTTGCAGTTAATAAAGGCATCACTCTGTATCAGATGGATGTTAAGAGTGCATTCTTAAATGGCTATATAGAAGAAGAGGTATATGTGCACCAACCCCCTGGTTTTGAAAGTTCAAAAAATCCAGAATATGTTTTCAAACTAAAGAAGTCACTGTATGGTCTGAAACAAGCTCTCAGAGCTTGGTATGAAAGACTGAGTAACTTCCTGTTAGAAAAGGAATTCACCAGAGGGAAAGTGGACACAACCTTATTCTGTAAGACAGTTAAGAATGACATCTTGGTATGTCAGATTTATGTTGATGATATCATTTTTGGATCTACTAAACCCTCTATGGGAAGAAAGTTTGCTAAGTGTATGCAGACAGAGTTTGAGATGAGCCTAATGGAGGAACTGAAATTCTTTCTGGGCATTCAGATAAATCAAACCCCAGAAGGAACTTACATTCATCAGAGCAAATATGTCAGAGAACTTCTGAAGAAATTTGATCTCTCAGAATGTAAGCCATCAAAGATTCCAATGCATCCCACGTGCATTCTGGAAAAAGAAGAGGTAAGCAAAAAGGTAGAACAGAAGGTCTACAGAGGTATGATTGGTTCTCTTCTTTATCTGACATCTTCAAGGCCTGATATTTTATTCAGTGTATGCATTTGTGCAAGATTCCAAACAGATCCTAGAGAATCTCACTTAACAGATGTTAAGCGAATTTTCAAGTATCTGAAAGGTACTACTAATCTGGGTCTGTTTTATAAAAAATCAAGTGATTACAGCTTAGTAGGATACTGTGATGCTGACTTTGCTGGAGACAGAGTAGAGCGTAAAAGCACTTCTGGAAGATGCCAGTTTCTGGGAGAAAATTTGATCTCATGGTCCAGCAAAAGACAATCCACAATTTCTCTATCAACAGCAGAAGCTGAATACATAGCAGCAGCTGGATGCAGCACACAAATGCTCTGGATGAAAAGTCAACTTGAGGACTTCCAGATATTTGAGAGTAACATTCCTATCCTCTATGACAACACTTCTGCTATTTGCTTAAGTAAAAATCCAATTTTGCATTCTAGGGCTAAGCATATAGAAATAGAACAACATTTTATTAGGGACTATATTCAGAAAGGGATTTAAAATTTAAAATTTATTGACACATACCATCAATGGGATGATATTTTCACAAAACCACTTTCTGAAGATAGGTTCAACTTCATTCTGAAACATATCAGCATGAAGCTCTGTCCAGAATAAAACTGTTTTAATTTTATATATTAACCTTCAGAATTGTGTTTATTTCTCTGTGAACTTCTGATCAATCCTCTTTCAGAATTTTAGAAATGCAGATTGTATCATAATCTATCTATGAAGATCTGAGTGCTTCAGTTCAAGGATAGAAGTGACGTTCACTCAAGCAAACAAGTGTCATCATGTCATCAACTGTTTTCTGAGGCTGAACACGCGTTCACGTTTCTGAAAAGGCAAAGCGCTGATTGGATGCATTGAGACACATGTCATGGGTAACCGTTCAAGTATCTTTCTGAATCCCCTAAAATTAGCTATCATTAAATGCTAATAATCATTATTTATTTCTCTCTATTAAACGTTTATGTTTTCAAAAACTTTTTAGAAATCTATTTAAACACTTCACACCATTCACACTTTTTACCCTTACTTTCGTTTTCTCTCAATATTTCTGTTTTCTGTGTTCTTACTTTCTCAAGAAAACCTTTCAATCTTTTTCAAAAAAAAACCTCGTGTGAACATGGCTTCTTCCAGCAATCCTTCTTCAGGTTCCCAGTAAACTGCTTCTTCTGAACAATATGAAGTACCTCTCAGAATGCTTCTCACTCCAATCAAGAACCTTGAAGTTCTGTCTGAAATAATAGTGGATTTCAATAGTCTCAAGGAGAATGGTTTTGATTTATCTTAAGAGATTAAAGCTCAAGGTTGGGAAAAGTACTTTGACAGGCTGGTGGGTCCAACATTTCCTATTCTGGTAAAGGAATTTTGGATTCACGCTTCTTCTTCAAATCACCAAGTTACATCCTACATCATGGGGAAGAAGATTGTGATTACTGAAGACCTGATTGCAAGACTGATAGGGTACAATGGAGGTGGTATTCGCTGCATTGATATGGCAGAAAGGTGTCAAGATGTTGCCCTAATTGCAAGGGAAATTTTCATGCTGGGGCTTCCCTCCAGCAAGATAAGGGACTTGAAGGACAAGCACAGAATTTGGGCCAAGATCATTTTGGGTTGTTTCAACCACAGGAAGCCTACCAGCTCTCCTGATTACATAAACATTGACCAGCAGTTTCTGCTCTATTTCATCTCTCAGAAGGTCAAGATAAATCTAGCTTATCTTCTGTTCAACCATCTCAGAACAAGTGTCAAAGAAACAAGGGAAGAGGAACGTACAAAAAGGGATTGGATACCCTTGGGAAGACTGATATCAGATATTCTTACAGAGAATAGGCTGATTGAACATTTGACAGAGGCACAAGAAATCAGCACTCTGGAACCATCTGTTGGCAAGCAGCTAAACGCCAAAAATCTGAAGAAAATGAAGCTGATAGAGAACATTAAGAAGGAGCTCAGCGTCACTCCCTTTGCTGAAATCTCCAGCAGAAGAGTCCCTCTGGACGACTTCCCTATGTTCACAGAAATTGACTCTAAGCCTCAAATCATTCTGAGATATTTGGATGCTTGTAAAGCTGACGGTACAGCACCAAATCTGAATATTCAAGATCTTCAGCAGAAGGCACCAGAGGTTGTTCTGAAGAAGACGAAGAAAAGAAAAGCTGCTCCAGAAGGATCATCTCAACAGACTCCAAAGAAAAGAGGTAATCCTGTTTCTGTAACTGTTTTAGATTCAACTGCTGTTTCCACATCTATCCCTATTCCAACTCCAATTCCAACTCCATCTGAAAACCCAACTCCTCAAACTTTCGATGATTTTGACTTAGACTTTGACCCTTCTGAATCATTAACCCTCAAAAGATCCCGCTCCCAACCACAAAATCCAAATACTACAACCATACCAGAACCAGAACTTGCACAAGTTCTTTCTGATATAGACCAACACACTTCCGTTCCCCAACCAGAAAATCCAAATCCAAACACAGAAATTCCCATCTCACCACAACCTGATATTCCCATCTCACCAATACCAGAAATTCCACTCTCTCCAGAACCAGAAATCCCACAACCTTCATCTCCTCAACCAGATGTTAATCCACCCTCTCCTCAACATGAACAATCTCCACAACCTGAGACTCAAACCTCTGAGGCTCAACACTCTGAATCCCTTGAACCACAACCTTTGGCCATTCAATTTCCTTGTGGTACCACTGTGAATATTCCTCAACTCCCCTCTTCACCAGAAATAACTCCACCAAATACCCCATCAAGTCCAATCGTAATTTCTGACTCTCCCACTCCCTCACCTAAGAAAAATTCAGATGACCACAACAAGACTGTCATTGATCTAACAGTCTTTGAACGCCTTGCTGCAATAAACAACAAAACTGCTATCCCTAAACCAAAACAACCAGATGTTGGTTCTAGCATATTGAACTTTGAAACAGATATACAGAAGTGGATCACTTCTTTGAAACAAGCAAGTCTGGAACTGGTTGATCCTGCTATGTCAGACCTCCTCTGGACACAATTCAGAAGATGGGTATGCGCTAAAACCTTTAAGTTGCAAGACCAGAGCTATGGACAGGCTCAACAGAACTTCAGCAATCTTCTGAAGGAAATGGAAGGTCCAGTTCTGAGCAAGCTGCTGAAGGAAGAAGTTCTCCATCTGGACACTGCGCCTTGGTCTAAAAAGCGTCCAGCATCTAAAGTTCAACCTGCAGAAGAACAGACGATTCCAGCTGAAGACTTGGGTCAAGAAGAAGTTACTGCAAAAAGCTCTGAGAAGAAGCCTGTATCTGAAGATCCTTAAGCTTCCTCTCTTGACAGGCAGACTCTGGAGGATTTGAAAAGATCTGATATGCTGATGAATGAAAGGATGGATAAGCAGGATATCAAGATTGATTCTATAGCAAACATGGTATCTAAGCAACAGGAAACCAGCAATCAAATCAAGAGCATGTTGGAAGCTCTGTTCACACGTCTTCCACCTTCTTCTTAGAAATTTTCTTGTGTTTTCCTTGTTTTCTTTACATGTTTGTCTGTAATATTTTACGTGTTCTGAACTTAATCATTGCTTCTATTTCTTATATAAACGCTCTTTTTGCTCTGATCATTTTAACTCTGATTATTTGTGCTTTTTGATAACTGACAAAAAGGGGGAGAAAGAATGATATTTTTCAATAACGGATTACTGAGACATAAGTCTCAAACATTCTAACATTCTGATCTATTTGAACCTTTCTTTTCTGAAAAGCTTACAGGTACAAGAATCTGATGAATTCTGAGAAAGTTCAATAAAGTTCTGATGCTCAAGGTCTCATGGAATTAAAGGGAAGTAATCAACTCAGGGGGAGTTTTTCTCTTCATTACTCTGATACTTTTTATTCCTTATCTTCTTATCTCTGATACCTTTTATTCGTTATTTGACTATCTCTGATACCGTTTCCTCTCTATCCTTAAACTCTGATACCTTTCATCATTTTATTTTAATTGAAAAAAATCTGGTTTTTGTCATCATCAAAAAGGGGGAGATTGTTAGAACATAGTTTGATTATACAACCCTCAGTTAGAGTTTTGATGATAACAAAATACAAGATTAAATAAATTGTAAGATTTATAAGACATATATGCTACTTAAAAATATGTTGTGTATTTACAGAAACTCTGATGGAATCAGCATCAGAATATCAGTATCAGCATCAGAAGATATGTCAGCATCAGAAGATCAAATAACATATGCTACGCTGAAGCCTGATGAACAGAATCTGCGCATAACATACTCTGACTCTGATCAAGATCCTAACCATGTCATCAGCACTCAGAAGCGTCAGAATAAGCTAAAGCTAAGAACACTCTGATTATCATTAGCAGAACATTCTGAAGTGTCAATGTTACTATGCATTTAAGACAAATTAATTACCAACGACTTTATTCCAAGACAAAGATCTTCTCAAAAAGGAAAGAACGTTATGAGCATTGAAATGGATTTATGGACAGCAACGTATCTATTCCTAGGCTACTTAAACAAGTCAGTGAGAAAAGAAATGGCTAATACTCTACACGCATATACACGCCTAAGCTAATCATCCTCAAGCACGCTCTCACTTTTTCTAAAGCTTTCAACCACGCTTACTCTATAGCTCTAGCAATCTAGTTTCATCTAAGCTTCATATTATGTATTATCACAGTTGTGATATATAGTTTTTCTAGAAAACATCAAACACACATTTGTTCATTTATCTGTAAGAGAAATTCCTTGAGATAAACTGGTATGTGGTTAGACTCAAGAAGGCTTTAATAGTTGTTAAAGCAGTTGTGTATTCAGTTGAATATAGTGGATTAAGACCTCGTTGGAGAGAGGCAAAATCACCTTCACGGGTGGACTGGAGTAGTTTGAGATCAAACGAACCAGGATAAAAATAACTTGTTGTCTGCATTTGATTTCAAGTTTTACAATTCAACCCCCCTTCTTGTGTTTTTCACATCTTCAGAATTTTCTTTGATTGCACCAACAACATGGCCGAGTATGAAGCTTATATCTTGGGTTAGAAGATGATATTAATTTGTGAATCAAAATCTTGGAAGTGTATGGGGATTCTGCTCTTGTAATCAGTCAAATAAACAGAGATTGGGAGACTCGCCACCCTAATCTTATTTCGTACCGTGAGCATGTTATGAAGTTGATCTTGTATTTTGATGAGATTACTTTCAATCATATTCCAAGAGAAGAGAATAATTTGGAAGACGCTTTGGCTACTCTATCATCCATGTTTAAAGTCAGATGGGCAAATGAAGCCCTCTTTATTACCATTTTGAGGTTGGATGAGCCAGCGTTTTATTATGAAATAGAAGAAGAGGCTGTTGATGAGAACCGTAGTTTTATGATATTGAAATGTATCTTGAAACGAAAGAATATTCAGAGGATGCTTTTGTCACTGATAAGAAGACTCTGCGAAAGTATGCATCCAAATTTTTTCTCAATGGAGGTGTTCTGTACAAGGGAAACTATAACTCTGTCTTACTCAGATGCATGGATAGATACGAAGCAAATAAGATCATATATGAAATTCATGAAGGTTCCTTCAGGATGCATTCCAGTGGGCATACAATGGCCAAGAAAATATTGAGAGCGGGTTATTATTGGTCTATAATGGAAAATTATTGTTATAATCACTCAGGAATCTATTGCAAATGTCAGACTTATGCCAACAAATTACATGTGTCGCCCAATCTACTGAATGTTTTGACTTCTCCTTGGCCCTTCGCAATGAGGGGCATCGATATAATTAGCAGGATTGAACCAACTGCTTCTAATGGACACTGCTTTATTCTAGTGGCTATTGAATACTTCACCAAGTGGGTCGAAGCAGCATCTTATGCTAATGTCACCAAGAAAGTGCTTACTCGTTTCATTAAGCAAAATATAATTTGTCGTTATGGGTTTCCCGAAAACATCATTACTGACATTGGGTCGAATCTCAACAATAAGATGATGAAAGAGATGTGCAAAAGCTTCAAGATAAAGCATCACAATTCTTCTCCATATCGTCCGAATATGAATGGTGTTGTTGAGGCAGCAAACAAGAATATTAAGAAGATTGTGCAAAAGATGGTTGTCACCTATAAGTATTGGCAGGAGATGTTTCCATTCGCTTTGCATGGTTATTGCACTTTGGTGCACACTTCGACTGAGGCGACCCCATTTTCTCTGGTATACAGCATGGAAGTAGTCATGCCCGTGGAAATAGAGATTCCTTCTTTAAGGATAATGACAAGTGTACAATTGGACAAAGCCAAATGGGTTCAGAAAAAACTTGATTAGTTGAATCTTATTGACGAGAAGAGATTGATAGCTATTTGTCATGGGTAGATATTCCAAAAGAGGATGAAGAAAGATTTTGATAAGGTGCGTCCTTGGAATTTCCAAGCTGGTGACATCATACTAAAGAAGATCTTGCCTCTCAATAATACATATATTAGGGGAAAATGGGCTCCTAATTATGAATGACCATATGTTGTGATGAAAGTCTTATCAGGAAGATCTATTATGCTCACAACTATGGCTGGAGAGGATTTCCCTCACCCCATCAACACAGACGTAGTTAAAAAATACTTCACATAAATACACCCGTTGAGTCGAAGGCTCAGGCAAAAAAGGGAATCGCGACGAACCAAAAAAATGATGAAAGGTTTGGGGAAAAAATTAGGGAGATAAGAATAAAAGATTTAAAAACAAAATGATGTACACCGGCTAAGTCAAATTCCTGAAAATGCGACTTAGGCAAAAATGGGTATCCCATTGGATTGAAAACCAAAAAGGGCAATCTAGGCAAAAGTTAGGGATTTAAAGCGAATGTCTACGGTATGCGTTACATATGTGGTATCATTCTGCACTGTTGTTGGTTAGCTTGGAAGGATAAGTGAATTAGTCCAATTAACTTTTTCAGAAAGAAAGATACTAAGGAGATTTGAGGTTATAAGAGTCATAGCAGAGTCGGAACCCGATAAAAATCCGCCTTCACATTGTCATCTATGTATTCTCCTATGTATGCTTTGTATGCAATTACCTATTTTTAGGAATTGCTTCTTGATGTAAATTCCTATTTACAGACCGATAAATTAATAAAATTATTTTATTCAAATTGTGCCTCTTTGTTTTTATTTTTGTTGTTTTGTTTGTGAAAATACGTCCAGCATTTTTGATAAACTTTGCATTCAAAAATATTAAAGCTTTACAGCATATGATATAAATATATGAAATTGCTTGAATGTTTGGGTGTCTGGGAGGATGGCCAAGGTTTCCATTTTATACCTGGGGCATGTCGCTGTAGTTTTCCCTTCCGCAGGTACTGCTGGTCTTTTATGACAAGAAGCATGCCAGCAAATGAACAAATAGAGGTCTGTTTGTGACTAACATGAGATTCTTAGTGGGAAGGATGTTTTATCAGAATAGATTCCAATATCACCAGTGAAGGCGTACTATCGTTTGAGCAGAATCCAATATCTCTAGTACAAGTTCCACTCTCGCTAAGATTTTGTTTAGGAGTTTGTCCCTGTCCAAGGACTTATCTCTAGAAAGGTGCATTTTAATAGGATTCTTGATATATCCCCTTGGAGTTATCTGTGATCCCCAGTGAGGTTGGCACTCGTCTTCCCTATGAAGTTAGAATTTTCCTCCCCAGTGTAGTCTATCCATGTCACAGTTTTGAGGAGATTTTTGTTTACCTGCGGAAAATTTTGGTTGGCATCATCATGAAGACGGTTGTTATGCCCAGTGAAGTGATCTCCTTTCCTCAGTAAAATTATTTGATGGCATGAATCATGCAAGGATGGCTTCCCCGATTTGGATAATACCCAAAAGATTGCTATTAAGAGCTTTTCGATTCCCCAGTGGAAGGTGTAGTTTTATCTCTAGTTGGAGCCAAGTTTTGAGGATTTTCCTTATCGACTTTCCTCTTATCCCTAGTGGAGCAAGTTTTTCTTCTCCCTGGTAAAACTAGTTGGTGTTAAAGATCGCACAAATCCTGTTCCCCGGTGTGGTGTGCACAACTGAGTGCTGTTTAGATCTATTTTTATCCCCAACGGTACAAGATTGTGGAGCTATTCCCCAACAGAATTTTGGAACTTCAAGTTTCTGGATTTTTCCTTCTTCCCCAAGTGAAGATTTACCCCCCAGTGGTGAGGTCCCTGGTGCGGTCTGATATTGGTTTTATTTTGATTCAATAATTCCTATTATCCCTAGTAGAAGTTATCTTCATTAAGAAATTTTATGCGAGAAAGTTTCCATTTCCAACAAATTTCTCCTCATCTTGACAAGAGGCAGCGGATTTGTTCCCCAGGAAGTTGAGAGTTCAACAAGAGTTCAAGATTTTCTATGGACTGCAATTTATTTTTGCAGAGTTCCTCCCAAGGGTTAGCTTCCCCAGTTTTTTCGATCCTTGGAAGTTGGTGTTTCATATTTACAATCCCCTAATAAAGTTCAGATCGATTATTCTCTACAGAAGATCAAATATGTAAGGATAATTGTTTGGAAGTTTCTTGTCTTCTTGGAAGTCGATTATCATTGTGTTTTCCCCAGCGAAACACCAAACATGCATTATTGAACATGCACCATTGCATTACATCTACCAAAACACATAGTAGTTCCACTGTATGGAGCATTATGTGGTAAAATTTCAAACATGCATTGAAGTATAAGCCGATTATACTATGCACTTGGAATAACCAGATGTTATGTACCTGAAGCTGAATAATCCTTATTGATGATATTTCCCAGGATTCTTTTTGATTGATGTGTTCCCAGATATTCACTTTATATTAAGTGTCTTGTCTTATGGGAGATTTGGCCAGTTCCCCCAGTGGATCTGTTGGTATTAGTATCCCCAGTAAGTCTGCCATCAATTGGCATGTTTTCTCTAGGAGTCTATATGTGCCTAATCTTCTTTTCCCTATGAGTTCACTTTTGATTCAAGCGTTATCCGTCAAGATATCTCTATATATGTCTAATATCCTTACAGGGCATGTATATTTGAGTTCACTTTTGGTTCAAGTGTTCTTTATCAGACATCTTTATATATGTCCAATATCCTTATCGGGCATGTATATTCGAGTTTGCCTTTGTTTCAGGTGTTCTCTATTTCGAGTCTATTATAGTCAATCTCTTCTTGATGTATGTTCAACATCCTTACAAAACATATATCTTTGATAACTTTGTACATGTCCAACATCCTTACCGGGCATGTACATTTGAGTTCGCTTTGGGTCCAAGTGTTCTCTGTCAGATATCCTTACTGGGAATGTATATTAGAGTTCTCCTTCGATTCATGTGTTCTCTGTTAGAGTCTATCCTGGTCATTCTCTTCCTGATGTATGATCAACATCTTTATCGAACATATATCATTGATATTTTATGTGTCCAATATCCTTACTGGGCATGTATATTTTAGTTTGCCTTTGATTCAAGTGTTCTCTATTTAGAGTTTGTTCTGGTCAGTCTATTCTTGATGTATGCTCAACATCCTTACGGAACATATATTGTTGATATCTTTATATGTGTCTAATATCCTTGCCAGGCATATATATTCGAGTTCTCCTTTGACGCATGTGTTCTCTGTTAGAGTCTGTCTTGGTCAGTATCTTCCTAATGTATGTTCAACATCCTTATCGAACATATATCATTGATATTTTATGTGTCTGATATCTTTACTGGGCATGTATATTTGAGTTTGCCTTTGATTCAGGTGTTCTCTATTTAGAGTATGTTCTGGTAAATCTCTTTCTGATGTATGTTCAACATCCTTACCGAACATGTATCGTAGATATCTTTGTATATGTCTAATATCCTTACCGAGCATGTATATTCGAGTTCGCATTTGATTCGTGCATTCTCTTCCAGATATCTTTGTATGTGTACAACATCCTTACTGGGCATGTATATTTGTCTCTTCTTGATATGTGTTCAATATTCTTACTCAACGTGTATCGTAGATATCTTTGTGTATGTCCAATATCCTTATTAGGCATGTATATTCGAGTTCACATTTGATTTGTGCATTCTCTGCCAGATATCTTTGTATGTGTTAAACATCCTTACCGGGCATGTATATTCGTCTCTTCTTGATATGTGTTCAATATTCTTACTGAACATGTATCATAGATATCTTTGTATATGTCCAATATCCTTACCAGGCATGTATATTTGAGTTCTAATTTGATTTGTGCATTCTCTGCCATATATCTTTGTATATGTCCAACATCCTTATCGGGCATGAATATCTGCCTCTTCTTGATATGTGTTTAATATTCTTACCGAACATGTATCGTTGATACCTTTGTACGTGTCCAATATCCTTATCAGGCATGTACATTTGAGTTCACCTTTGATTCAGGTGTCCTTTGTCAAGTCAACCATATATATGTCCAATTCTGGTGGGGCGTTTATACTTGAGCTTCATTCTTGTGTGAGTCTATCCTTGACCTGACACACATTTCCTGATAACTACCTTTCACCAAAAGAAAAAAATAGAAAATACAGAAAATCCAAAAATAAATAATACTCGACTGGCTTCAGAGTGCCAATTTTACGGTTCTATTAAGTATTCAATCCTCTTTCACCTTCATTGTTAGAAAGGCATTCGCCAATCTCACCCCCTGGTTAAAGAAGATTGAATAGGGGCAGTTGTTGTACCCTAAAATGTACCCTCTTCATTTTAACCCTAATTGGTTTATACTTCATCTTCATATGCATACATACATGTCATAAGGTCTATACTCATAGAATCAAGGGTTTTCTCTACAAGAAAGAACTGTGAAAATTTATTGTTCCGTTAAGCAACATTATGAAGCAAAACTCATGGTTTTTGGACTTTAAATGCACACCACGGTTTTCCAAGCCATCCAATCAATAATCAAGCAATTCATCCTCATATCCAACCATTGTGTGTCCCAACACGCTCTGAGCTGAGCAGAAAGTTGAGTGTTTCATTTGATTTGAGACAGTGCAGACAGAAATCCAGTATTGTGCATTTCAAGCTCAGAAATTCATAACTTGAGATCAGAAAATGGTTTGGGAATAATCCTTCAGTCATTAGAACTGTCTTGAGGTCTTCCTCACTTTATCTGTTCATGTCGAAGGCTAATTTTATGAAGAATATTTACTAAAGTGCAAAATACTTGAAATGCGTTATACAGTGAATTTACCGTTCCACCGATTTTTGGATGCTTAAAAATTCATAACTCCTGACTGGAAAATCATCTTTGAGTGCCTCTTGGAGAATTTGAATCTTCTAGTTATTTTCTTCAAGTTTGGTATTCAGCTCGGAATCCAATTCATTGAGGAAGATCTCTGAATGTGCGAGTACTTTGAGGTTATACGATGCAAAAACAGTGTGTTGAACCACTGCTCTTCGGATATTAAAAAATTCATAACTTTTGTCCGGTTTAATGTTTTCAGATGGATCTTTGAGCGAAAAAGCCGACTTGATTTTATCTTTGATCCGTATGTCCAGGTCAGAAGATAATTCTTTGCATAAGATCTTCGAAAGTGCGATTACCAGAGAAAATTACACGCTAAAATGCATTTTTACCAGACTATTTCTTGATATAAAAAAATCATAACTCTCTCGATTTTTATCGTATCAGGACGATTCTTGAAGCATAAGATCAAAAATTTTGTAATCTTCAACTTTGCTTCAGGTCCCAAGTTTGGATTGTGCATTGAAGACTTCGGTTCATGGCTCGCATCTGAAAGTGCGCACGAAAATAAGTTGAAAATTTTCAATACGGTGAAATAAGTCCACTGTTTCTCGCCATTCGAAAAATCATAACTTGTTCAATTTTTATCGTATTGGGGTTATTTTTTCGGCATGACATCATAAATTTCGTCACGGACGATTTTGCTTCAGAGTTTGCATCCATATTTTGCACTGAACATCATGAGCTTGCGGTTTATTCATGCGCCATACACCAAAAAAGCTGTAAAATTCTGCACTGTGAATTTTTACACTGCATTTCTCGCTGTTCAGGATAGTGTAACTTACTCAATTTTTATCGTATCGAGACGATTCTTTTGGCACCACATCACAAATTTTGTCATCGACATCTTTGTTTCAAGTCGCTCGTCAGTATTTCACACCGATTATGATGAGCTTGGGGTTCGATCTCTCACTGTGTATGAAATAAGTTTAAATTTTTAGCTTTGGAGCCAAACTATATATTTCAAATTTCAATTTTTCAAACAAAATTACACTCACAATTTAAAATCTCACCAAATCAAAAACCAATTCTCTCTCAGTTTTCTCTCATCTTCATCAAGAACCTTCATAACAAAATCAAGAACTTCATCAATCTTCATCACTTGGACTCCAAATTTCTGCAAGCAATCTTTGATCTCTCTCCCTCCGCAAACTTCGGTGCGCGTCGCCATCAGCCGGTCCTTCCCAGTTGTCTGCGACCGCTACGTCCTCTTCTCAGGTGCGAGTTTTCTAGCCTGCCTCCTTCTTCTTCGTCGCGAATAGCCGCAGATCCTACCGTCGTGATTCCATTTCCGGTGGATTCCCCTCTGAGTTACGTGAGTTTTCCGGTTCTGGAAACTACTCCTCTTCTCCGATCCACTCAATTGGGTAATTTTTCAATGTTTCTCTTTGATGAATTAGTGCTTTGAGATATTGAATTATGGATATTGAAGTGAATTTATGGAATTAAATTGACTCTTGAATTTGTGATAATGTTGAGATGTGAAATTTGTTGAACAATGACATAATTGATATGGATCTTGATTTTATTCGATAAAATTGGTGATAATTTTTTTGATATCGAATTTTAGATCTATATGTCGATTATGGAATTTTGTTGAGGTCTAATTGTGTTTTCATGAGTAAATGCAATTTTCGTGTCACTTTTGGGGATGAATTGAAATTTTTGACATAAAAAACCTCAAATTCGGAAATTGCATTAACTCTTGAATTTTCTTATTTGTGGTTTGAAATCATTGTTTGAATTTGGATTTGATTATTATAAAGTGTTTGTAATTTCCAAGCGGCAATACTTGAACCGAAGTATTTTTGTGCATCCGCATGCGATTATTGAAATAAATTTTATCGATATTGGTTCAAGCGTGCATCGCTGCCTGGAAACTACAAACGCCTTGTAATTGGATTTTCAAAAGTTGTTTGATGCTCGTTCATGCATAATTGTGCATTTGTGGACTATTACAGTTGAATTATACCGTTTCTGATACGGTTTTCTGAGCATTTCTTTGTTATAGTGCAATGCTACCCAGTTATGGTAAGTTGAGCATAAGGCGACATTTCTTTGATGGTAAATGATCAAGGTACTTGGTTTCGGTACGTGGATGACATTTGTGTTGAGTTTTCTCGATTTTGCCTCAAATTTTCATGTGATTCATGTGTTAATGATGTTGCTGCCCGGGAATGGTAAATAGAACTTGCAAGGTGATTTAATTCACGATTATGGCTTATTTTAGCTTCTTGATGCATTTGGTAGCTACCAGTACCATTTTGGATCGTTTTTATTCCAACTTTTCGTGCACTTGCATTTGTAATAAGTTACTTCCAGGAGTTTATGGTTGTGCTTCCATAGTGCATTTAATTTATTTTTCTTCATGTTTTAATTCAAAATTGAATTGTGATGAGAATGCACAACTCCAATTTCGCTTCTTTGTTATTTCTAACATGTTTGTTGAATTGTGCAAGGAACTTTGAGAGTGATTTCAATTGATTACCTGATTCTTGGTATTCGATTAAAGCATGATATTCCTTTTTATTTGTGGATTTATGGATTCTCTTCCGATGTGATTTACTTTGATTCTCATTTTATGAGAAATATGAATTGTTTGTGTTTTTGTCGAGATATTAATTTTTATGCAGTTGTTGTGTTTGTTACAGATGTGTCTGACACGTATTCTCATAGTTCTTTATTAATGCTTCAGCGCATATTCTGAATATTACGTTGTTGATGCTAGCTTGCGCAAAATTTCCTGGAGTTATTCATCTATTGCTTGCTTGCTACGAACACTTTTTCGTTTGGTATGAGAAGTAGTTTATGTTTCTGCATCATTTACCGCTTTCCTTGCCATGAGAAGTAGGAATGGAGATGCATGACTGGGAGTCCGTACTTTAGGTGGACAATCTGTTTAAAGTCTTCTGTGAGGCGATGCTTGTTTGTTAAAGTCCTCGAAATGAGGCGATGTTTTTTTTGCAAAAGGATCCAAAATGAGCGATTTCTTGTTGTTTGTTTAAAGACCTCAAAGGAGGAATTTTTTCTAAATTCCTCGAAGAAGGAATTTACCCTCCCCTTTTACTTTGTGCTTGCTATCAAGTCAATAAGTGAAACAGAGGGTTCGCAATTGACCCCCAGACATTCTAGTCTGTGTCGTTCCTAACTCGCATTGTATATTTATGCTTCAAGTCGTTCTACTCTAGTTCATCGAGTCATATAAAGTGGAATACAAGGATCTGTAACCATCCTCCCATGCTTTTTCATTTGTTTTGACAATGTCATCTCACGTCGCTTGACGTTGATGCTCTTAGTTGTTACTCGATGTCGGTGCTCGAGAAAATCAAGTGGAAAGAGTTCTCCCACTTTGAGATCCATTGGACTCATTTGTTTGTTTCTAGCTCGCACCCGATGTTTGTTTTGGCTTCGGCTTGACTTTGTTTGTTTTCACCTTGTGTTTATGCTTTTCGTTAGGTTGTAACCTTTGTATGCTCCCTTAGGATTCACTTGTTTCGTTTCCGATGCAAGTTAGACATTAGGATTGTAATCCATGCATGCTAACATAGGTAGAGTTTTCCCTTTCAAATTCAACTATAGGATCAACCATTTCATGATAGAATTAGGGGTAGAGCTAGATAGTTTCCATTAGATGTTTTCTTTTCTTTTTGCATCCTTAAAACTAACACTTTTTTATTGGTTAATACATAAAACACTCTAACACTTTCAAATCCTTTTACAACGTAAAAAAATCAACCAATGTAAACCTTTTTCGTCTTCGAACCCCTTTTTCCTTTTAAAACCTTTTCAATAAGGATGTGTTATTTAAAATTCAAACAACTTGGAAATGCTAAGAGTGTGAGGGGTCGAGCATGAGTCTCTTTACGAGCTTCAACGCCAAGCACGAATTTCAATCCTAACCGTAAGGATGCAAATGCAACATTATCCATAAAAAAACACAAAACAAATAGAAACTTTTGAGCCAAACTATGATGCTCTAATTCCTTAAAAAGGATACATAGGCATTTGGTCACAGGGCCCAGGCGAGCGAAACTTTGTAAATATTTCTTCTTTTCCCTGTGTTTTCTTTTGCATGTATTCCCTCTTTGCATTTTTTCCTTAGCTCGTAAGCTTTAGATTACAACACACCCTTTGAGAATTATCAGTTGGCTCCGACCATTGAGGAGTATTCTTACATTTTGGGGATCAAAGTTACTAATCACATTCCCTTTTCCCGCATTCCATAGGAGCCCTATCACGAGGCTATCGCTAAGGCACTTTATTTGAGCCCGAGCGATGTGAAAGGTCATTGGAGGAAGAGAGGCGTGACTAGTGGAATTTATGTGGATTTCATGATAAGCAAAAATGAAGAGGTGGCAACCAAGGTTTATTGGGCTTCTTTCAACGCATTGCTAGCAATTTTGATGTTGTATATATTCTAAGATTTGGTGCACCTGCCTGTTTAAGTAGAGGATGAATCAGTTCAGAACTTCTTGGAGAGACTAGAACTCAGAGTTAGGATTAGCCAATGCATGCTTGCCTCTGATTTATAGTTCTGATATTTCTTATCTTCTGAAACGCTATGATACCTGCTATAACTGTTCTATGCATGTCTTCTGTTTTGTGGAGAAATAACCAAATTACAGATGTTCTGAGTAGCTTAGAGAGAGATCAAGTTCTGCCAGTGGTCTCAGAACTTCTGAAGTCTGTTTTGTTGCCAGTGGTCTCAGAACTTCTGAAGTCTGTTTTGTTGCCAGTGGTACCAGAACTTTTGAAGCTTGTTTTATTAATAGTGGTATCAGAACTTCTGAAAATTATTGTGTTCCCAATAGGTTCAGGGCTTCTGACCTTATAAATTTTCACTAACAGGTTTCTTTTTTGTAGCGTGCCAGGGTCAGAACCTCTGACTTCATTATAATCAGCAACAAGCTGATTCATTTTTCTCCCTTTTCCTTATTATATTACTACCATTTTCTATTCCATTAACCAACAAACATCAAAAACATTTATTCCACGCTTTATTTCATTTCTTAAAAACAAAACACCAAAAATATTTTCCTTAAAACAAAACAAGTTCATTTCATATTTTCTTGTACATCCTTATGTATTTCAATATGGTTGTAATAGTAACTTAGAATTTATTTTTTACTTGCAATCCCCATTCATAAATATGTACCCCCATCCCCTAAATATTGTAATAGCGTAGAAGTTCATTTTCCTCAATTTACTGTTTTCCTTATTTTGCTAGTAATTAGGGTGTGTATAGCAAGATAAAACCAACAAATAGACAACCCTAAGCAAGACTAAATGCATGCAATCAAACACACTTTGAACGCATGCACCCTTAGGGTAATTCCACTTGTTGACTTATAAAAAATGGCCATGTTATGCATGTGGGATGTCTTAGCACAAAAAAATAGAAAAATACAAGATCATAGTCCCTCGATGACGCTATCAAAGTTGCCTTTCAAAATGATCTTAGTCCCTAAAATAAAAGTGTTAAGTCATCTCACAATATTGCTATCATGGTCATGCAATGACAACGCCCGTCCCTTCACATCCAACGATGGGGCTTCTTACCAAATCAATGGTGAGATAGCAACATCTAAAGGAGGAGGAAAAACACATCTAAGACCTTTTGAGTAGGTAGGTTCTCTCTCAGTTACTCGCTTGCTCACAACAAAAACATTTTATACACCAACACTTCCATTTGAAACATTTTCAAAAGACAACACTTTGTACGCATTCTTATAGAGACGAGAGCCATTACAAAGAAAACCCTTTTCAAAATACTTTCAAAAACACATCTCACAAACACATCTTTGAACTATTTTCGAAACAAACACTTTGTATGCGTTCTTATAGAAACAAGAATCATTACAAAGTTACATTTTTCAAATACTTTCAAAACCCACATCACAAGCACACATTCAAACAAAATCAAGTGATCTAGCGAGTAACTAAGAGCCCGTGGAAAACCATGGATGAAAAGGGTGCTAATACCTTCCCTTTTCATAATCTACCCCCCGAACTCAAGAAAACATCTCTAAAGGTCTTTCCTATGATTTTTCACCTTTCCTTATTGGATAAAAGAAAAGTTGGTGGCGACTCTTGCTAAACCGCAACATTTGCGATAAAGCGCAAAAACCTCAAGTCAGTTCTCCCACTGCATCACAGAACTGGCGACTCTGCTGGGGACAATTATAAAAGTGGGGTTACCTTAGGGCTAGATCACATTTATTTTCTTACATTGTTTGACTTGTTTACTTTACATTATGGTTCTTTGTTTGGGTTTGAATCCTCCACCCGGATTTGGGAAACATTATAGGTAAATAGCAATACGTTGTGGAAACTGTGCGGGGTATACCGACATAGTCTAAGCAATAGCTATGTTAGTGGGACATATTTGTGGGTAACGGTAGCCTTTGAGTCAATCAAAGAGAATATGAGGTCGCTGAGTGATGTCATGAAGCACTAATGAACTTCTAGAACCCTTTACTTGACCAACTTGGCCTTTAGGAAGTAGTGAGATGACTGGCTTTGGTGCAGTCCGAAGTTGGTAGATACTCGATACGAAACTCATTGAGGTTTAGTTTCTTGGGATATTTTGGTCGCCATTAAAGAGGCTTGAGCTGAAACAATGACCAAGGAAATAATCCGGTGATATTGAGCTCCTTAGAACCCGATTACTATTACTAGGACAAGTTTAAGCCAACTAAACTTCAAGTGGGTACTTACCTATAAAACCCCGTGCAAGCCTAAACTAAGAACTTGTTTGTTTTTCTTGTATATACATACTTGTGCATAACATCATGGACATCATGAACATCATATGCATTCACAATCCATTTCAAGGATTTTGGAGATTCATCTTTGTTCTTGTTTTATAGGATATGGACTCACTTCACAGGAAAACTATCCAAATCAACCTTGTAAGAATTCCTCCACAACTTAAGGAGCTAGCTTCAAGGATCCCTGAGAACTCTCCATTCATTGAGAGGCATGGTCGTCTACTCAATTTGGTCACCTCCAACACCGAGGAGGATATAATGAAGGTGCTCTTTCAGTTCTTTGATCCTTTGCACAATTGCTTTACATTTCCCGACTATCAACTTGTGCCTACTTTGGAAGAATTCTTTCAAATCTTGAGGATTCCCATTCTCAATCAACTACCTTTCAACGGTACGGAAAGAAATCCAAAGCCAGAAGATATTGCTCAAGCTCTACACTTGCACTCATCTGATGTCACATCTCATTGGGAAACTAGAAGTGGTGTCAAAGGCTTCCTAGCAAAGTTCATGTTTGAGAAAGCCCAAAGTTGTTGGAATTCCTTAGACTTGAAAGCCTTTGAGGAAATTGTGGCTCTTATCATCTATGGGATGGTCTTATTTCCCAATCCTGACCAACTCATAGATGTGAGCACCGTCAAAATCTTCATGTCATGCAATTCAGTGCCTACATTGCTAGGGAATATCCTACACTCTTTTCACACTCGTACAATGAGGAAAAGAGGTGTCCTCATGTGTTGCACTCCTATCTTGGCAAGATGGTTTATTTATCATCTTCCCCAATCAGTCTTAAAGAATGAGCAAGGATCAAGGTGGTCACAAAGGTTAATGACGCTCAAACATTCAGATATTCATTGGTGTTCTCGATCCAAAGAGAATGTTATCATTGTTGACCGTTGTGTGGAATTCCCTAATGTCCCTCTACTTGGAATTGGGGGAGGCATCACCTATAACCCATGCTTAGCTCTAAGACAGTTTGGTTATGCTCGAAGGGATGGCCCGCATGAGATGATGATTCAAGGCTTGGTATTCGACTACGACAACAACAATCAAGGTCTTCGCTAGAGATTTATCCGAGCTTGGAGGATGCTAAACAAGGTAGATAGAAAGACTTTGGGACACAAGAATTCCATCCCTCTTGAGCCTTACCTCAAATGGGTATGAACGCGCGCTCAGAGTCTTATGATGCCTTACCCCTCCTATCTCCCGGTAATCATTGAGCCTGTCATGGAGGGAGACGTTCCATACACTATCCTACATCCTGACATGGCTACATCTCTTGAAGACCTACAAAGGGATTAAATACAGCTCAAAGGAGAGTGAGATACTTTTGAAGCCCAATTCTACGCAAGCGAGAGGAAGGTGTTGGAACTCACTAGGCTACTTCATGAGGAGCAGACTCTAAATGCCTACATTTCCCCAAAGAGGATGCACACTACTTTTTTATCTTAGAGTTTTATATTATTTTGTCCAAGGGGCATTGATGTTCTCAAACTCTATCTTATTAATATAACGTGTGTTTCTTTTTGTCTAAAACGAACTTGAATTTTTTAAAATCCTTGAAAACATTGCATGTGTACATATCATTCATCATAACATAAACGGGTCTTTTGCAACGAGTTTCCTCATCTCTATACTGTTTATTTCAGTAAGATGGATCTCAAACAGACAGTCAAAGACCTTCAAGTTAAAAACACACAGTTTCAACAGTTGCTCATGACCCTGGCCAAGGGGCAAGAAGAGTTTAAGACTCCGTTAGCTGAAGAAAGAAAGAAGAAAACAAAGAAGGTCACTGGGGTTTTGAACATGGGGAGAAAGTTTCAGGGACATACTAGAAGAACCTTGAATTTTGTAACCACTTTCGGGGAAGGAGAATGGAAAGGAAAAGAAATAGCGGTCCCGTCCGAATCTGAAGAACAGGAAGAAGAGGAAGACTACTCTAAGGAACAGTATCCTCCGGCAGACGATAGGTACAGACATCTGGAAGAGCGTTTGAGCGCTATGGAATTACAAAAGGTGCCAGGTCTAGACTTTGAAGAATTGGGACTAGTGTCGGGAATTGTGATCCCACCAAAATTCGAAGTGCCATTGTTTTTGTAAAATATGATGGGGTGTCATGTCCTAAGATGCATCTCCGATCATATGTGAGAATGATTCAACCGCACTCCGCCAATAAAGACCTGTGGGTGCATTTTTTCCAAGATAGCCTATCTGGGACACAACTCGATTGGTTTTACCAATTAGAAAGGGACAAAGTCAACAACTGGGAAGATCTTGCTGCAGCTTTCTATAAGCAATACCAATATAATGTAGATTTGGCACCTACCCGTACTCAACTTCAGAGTATGGCCATGGCTTCCAATGAGGGTTTCAAGGATTACGCGCAAAAATGGAGAGATCTAGCTGGGAGAGTTCAACCCCCTCTGTCTGAAAGGGAGTTGGTGGATATGTTCTTAGGCACTCTATCGGGCCCTTTCTTTAACCATCTGATTGGAAGCTCATCCGCGGGATTTACTGAGTTAATACTAACCGGAGAGAGGGTGGAAGCTGGCATAAAAAGTGGAAAGATTCAGAAGGATTCATCTGCCTCTACAGCTGTGAGAAAGCCTTTCATTGGGAAGAAGGAGGTATCTGCTGTTTATCCATAAAGGAACCAAGGGAGGGCTGAACGCCGACCAATGGTAGCAGCTATTATGATCCCAAAGCCTACATCTGATCAACCAAGAAGTAACCAACCGAGGATGGAAAGGTCAGTCCGGTAATTCACCAGAATTAATATGACTCTATCCCAAGTCTTACCGCACCTTCTGAAATCTAATTTGGCAACTTTGAAAGAAGCTCCCAAGAAACCCAACACGGTATCCCCTTATTATCACCTGAATGCCAGGTGCGCATATCATTCTGAAAGTCCGGGTCACGACACTAACAACTGTTGGGCCCTGAAAAACAAAATTCAAGACCTTATAGATGCAAAAGAGATTAAGTTTGATGCACCCGAGAAGCCAAACGTCATTTCTGCTCATATGCCTAGGCATGGTCACAATACTAATGCTATCTAAGAAGATTTGTTTTCTACCACAGTTGATAAACTCTTGACTCCACTCCCAATCATTAAGATAAACTTGTTGAAAGCTGGTGTATTCCCGGGTCGTAATGAAGACTGCCATCTTTGTTTATCCTCACCAACAATTTGCCCTTTGTTGAAGACATGCATTCAACACTTGATAGACAACCAAGAGATTATGTTTGAAAGTGCTCCTATTTCACCTGTTCCTGTTGAAGACGTTTCAATCATAACCATCTCCGCCAATCCTTCCAGGGTCCCCAATAGACCCGTTAGGATTACATCGGTTCCAAAAACTACTCCTCTTATAATCACAATGCCCGGGCCAGTCCCGTATGAATCAGACAAAACAGTATCGTGGAATTACGGTGGAGACATCTACTACCATGGTATCAAACAAGATGGGCTGGCCGCCAAAGAGATGAGCTCCAAAGAAGAAGACTCCGACATTGGCAATATTATCGGAACCAGTAACATTACCCGTAGCGGTAGAATCTTCTCTCCAGAAATTTCCCCTCCAAAGGCAGTTTTTGGACCCATGGTTGTTCCAAAGGTTACCTCCGTACCGATAATCATATATGCAAGTGCTCATATTGACAAAGACGACACAACCCCTGTTGTTATCCCTACCAACACTTCTACTGCTGAAACTCGAGGAAAAAGCATTCAAGAAGAGCTTGTCCGGACGAGGGCTCAACCACTGACTATCCCTGAAACCTCCAAGAAGGAAATGGAGGAGATCCTGAGAATAATAAAGAAGAGCGACTACGACGTGGTTGAACAGTTGGGGAAAACTCCCTCCAAAATCTCCATGTTGGAATTGTTGTTGTATTCTGAGGCACATGCGAAAGCTCTGGTGAAGTTTCTGAAGACAGCCCATGTGCCTCAAGAGACGTCTGCTGACCAATTTCAAGATTGTGTGGCCAGTTTGACAGTTGATAATGGCCTAGGTTTCTCTGATGCTGATCTGACACCAAGGGGAAGAAAGCACAACGAGGCATTGCATGACTCTGTGGAATGTAGAAGAAAAACTTTGGCCCATGTCTTGGTGGACACCGACTCATCTTTTAATGTTTTACCAAAGAAAGCTCTCGACATACTAGACTGCGAAGGACTAACGTTGAAACCCAGTAACATAATCGTAAGAGCATTTAATGGATCAAAGAGGATGGTTCACGAGGAGGTGGACATCCCCATAAAGGTTGGGACTCAAACTTTCAACTCAACTTTCTATGTAATGGACATCCACCCCTCTTACTCCTATCTGCTAGGACAGCCCTGGATCCATAATATCGGTGTTGTCACCTCCACACTGCACCAATTGCTGAAATATCCGGTCCATGGAAAGATTATCACTGTCCACGAAGAGGAAGAGTATATGATTAGCCATCTCAATTCTTTCCGGTATGTAGAATTGGACGGCGAGTTCATTAAAACTCCTTTTCAACATTTCGAAGAAGTCTCTCAAGAGGTAGCAATAACCAAGACGGTTTCCCAGATCCCCAATATCACAAGATCTCCGCTCCAGATGTCATCTTTGAACGACACAAAGGCAGTAGTAGAGGAGAGTGGATTCACCATCTGGGGGAAACTTCCAGATATTCCATACAAATCTGACAAGTTTGCCTTAGGGTTTACTTCAAGTGCTCAGAAGGCTGTGCGTCACGCCCGTGCTGGAGGGCCACCCTTGAAGATTAGCAACCGAGAGGTCAACGCGATGGAAGATGGTGAAGAGGATTGCAGCTTGGAGGATTGGATCTTTCCTACTGGAAACGGAGGACTTTACAATTGGACCTTTTTTTGGACTTGCTTTAAGAACAAGTCAGCATCTACCATATGATGTTTGCGCTACTTGACCTCTCCAAAACTACAAAATCTTTGCCTATAAATAGAACACCCTTGGCCATTGAAAAGAGGTCGAAAATTTGAAGAAGAAAAGCCTTGAACCTCTGCCAAAATAACAAGAGCTCCAAGAACTGTAAACACACCATATAAAACCTTGTTAACTTTTGATTCCTTGCATTTAAAACTCCATTTGTTCTCAAACATTTCTTGGCTAAAAAACCATTCACACAGTTTCTGATCTATATATTGGAAACTGCCTAAACCTCTGTATTCATACTACCTCACATTCTCTATCCATTTGCTCAAAGAAATCAGAACATCACCTCTTTGTTGTACCAGAAGTTGAGAACCTCCATCCCGCTACGTATGTGAAGAAGTTGCTCAGAACCTCACCAGAATTCAGGATCAACCTTTGTCCCATAGAATCTTTTCAGCTGCAAGGAAAGCTTCAGCCGACTCTTATCACGTTGCTTGAAGCATTACAAGATTTACATGCTCAAAAATACAATGTAGATATCATGTTTCTTATGTTGTATATATTCTGAGATTTCATGCACCTGCCTGTTTAAGTAGAGGATGAATCAGGTCAGAACTTCTTGGAGAGACTAGAACTCAGAGTTAGGATTAGCCAATGCATGCTTGCCTCTGATTTACAGTTCTTATATTTCTTATCTTCTGAAACGCTATGACACCTGCTATAACTGTTCTATGCATGTCTTCTGTTTTATGGAGAAATAACTAAATTACAGATGTTCTGAGTAGCTTAGAGAGAGAGAGATCAAGTTCTTCCAGTGGTCTCAGAACTTCTGAAGTCTGTTTTATTGCCAGTGGTCTCAGAACTTCTGAAGTCTGTTTTGTTGCCAGTGGTACCAGAACTTCTGAAGCTTGTTTTGTTACCAGTGGTATCATAACTTCTAAAAATTATTGTGTTCCCAGTAGGTTCAGAGCTTCTGACCTTATACATTTTCACTAACAGGTTTCTGTTTTGTAGCGTGTCAGAGTCAGAACCTCTGACTTCATTATAATCAGCAACACGTTGATTCGTTTTTCTCCCTTTTTCTCATTATCTTACTACCATTTTCTATTCCATTAACCAGCAAACATCAAAAACATTTATTCCACGCTTTATTTCATTTCTTAAAAACAAAAGACCAAAAATATTTTCCTTAAAACAAAACAAGTTCATTTCATATTTTCTTGTACATCCTTATGTATTTCAATATGGTTGTAATAGTAACTTAGAATTTATTTTTTACTTGCAAACCCAATTCATAAATATGTACCCCCATCCCCTAAATATTGTAATAGCGTAGAAGTTCATTTTCCGCAATTTACTGTTTTCCTTATATTGATAGTAATTAGGGTGTGTATGGCAAGATAAAACCAACAAATAGACAACCCTAAGCAAGACTAAATGCATGCAATCAAACACACTTTGCACACATGCACCCTTAGGGTAATTCCACTTGTTGCCTTATAAAAAATAGCCATGTTATGCATGTGAGATGTCTTAGCACAAATGAATCGAAAAATATCAGATCATAGTCCCTCGATGAGGCTATCAAAGTTGCCTTTCAAAATGATCTTAGTCCCTAAAAGAAAAGTGCTAAGTCATCTCACAATATTGCTATCATGGTCATGCAATGACCCAACACCCGTCCCTTCACATCCAACGATTGGGATTCTTACCAAATCAATGGTGAGATAGAAACATCTAAAGGAGGAGGAAAAACACATCTAAGACCTCTTGAGTAGGTAGGTTCACTCTCAGTTACTCGCTTGCTCACAACAAAAACATTTTATACACCAACACTTCCATTTGAAACATTTTCAAAATACAATACTTTGTACGCGTTCTTATAGAGACGAGAGCCATTACAAAGGAAACCCTTTTCAAAATACTTTCAAAAACACATCTCACAAACACATCTTTGAACTATTTTCGAAACAAACACTTTGTATGCGTTCTTATAGAAACGAGAATCATTACAAAGTTACATTTTTCAAAATACTTTCAAAACCCACATCACAAGCACACATTCAAACAAAAGCAAGTGATATAGCGAGTAACTAAGAGCCCATGGAAAACTATGGATGAAAAGGGTGCTAATACCTTCCCTTTTCATAATCTATCCCCCGAACTCAAGAAAACATCTCTAAAGGTCTTTCCTGTGCTTTTTCACCTTTCCTTATTGGATAAAAGAAAGTCGGTGACGACTCTTGCTAAACCGCAACATTTGTGATAAAGTGCAAAAACCTCAAATCAGTTCTCCCACCGTATCACAACATGTTTTTCTCAGTTTGTACACCATTTCAGGTTTGCCTTTGTGGTATTTTGCAATTTGACTGATGTAAACTTCTTCAAATAATTCACCATGTAGGAAGGAACTCTTCACATTTAGTTGGAACACACACCAATTTTGAATTGTTGGCACTACTAGAATTGTCTTGATGATGTCCCACCTGGCCACAGTTGCAAACACCTCATTGTGGGAATATCCTTTTGCTACCAATCTGGCCTTGTGTTTTTCTACTTCCCCCTTCTCGTTGTATTTTGTTTTATATGTCCATTTAATACCAATAGGCTTTAGACCTTTAGGAAAAAATGTTAGGTTCCAAGTATCATTCCTTTCAATGGACTCTATCTCAATATCCGTCGCTTTTCTCCATACCTCTCATCTGACTGCTTCTTCATAATTTGTAGGATATTCATTAGAACTAAAGACTACATAGTTAAGGTAACTGAGACATGAGTTACCTCTCTTATAAATTCAACATTTCCTTCATTTATAGTCGACGTGGTACTTTAGCACTTTCATACTTGAAACCCAACAATCTCCCCCGCAAGGGTGAGTCACCCACATCACTAACCTTAAGTCACACTAGGATCCACTTTCACTCCTCCATCGAGCCAACTAGTCTTTGGTACCACGTGTTAGGGAGTTCGGGGAGTGCCGAAAGTGTCAATGGGCTAAATGTCCATGATCCAAGAGGTCTTGACACGACTTATTCACCTAAAACCTTAAGGAAAGGAGGGTATGAGTCGCCTCTCTTATAAACTCAATATTTCCTCTATTTTCAGTCGATGTGGGACTTTAGCACTTTCACACTTGAAATCCAACATCGTTTTGTACGGATCATTGTTCGATTAGGTCATTTGACGATGAGGAGTTGGTAGGAGGTCGAAATTGCGTGCTCCGACTTTGGGTGAAGTTGCACTTGCTCCTTTGTACTTTCTTTGATATTGCTTTGTTCTTGCACCTTGACACATATTTGGAATATTCTAAGTGCCACCACATTGATTGGAGATAGAACATTAAAAGAGTTTATATAGATTGGCACCTCTTACGTTACAAGTCAATTTTGTAAGGATGAGTTATACCAAACTCTATTATGGTATCAGAGCCTATCGATCATACCATGGGCAGTCCACCGATTATATCCACGCACCAAACCCAAATAGTGTTGGACGTGAGGGCGTGTATCGGAAAAATCCCAAAGTCTCACATTAGTTAGAAGTAGAACATTGACAGAAATTATATAGAGAGACACTCGTCAACTTACAAGATTTTGCATGGATGAATACATGAAAGACCAAAAATATTTACTAAATTATTTATATTTTTTACATAAAAAATAATGAAAATTTATAGAAGAATTAATAATAAATTTAAGAGTAATTTGATTTAAAATATATTGACCAAATCATCTTCAATTTGTGTAAAGAAGATATTAAATCCAAGTTTTAATATGGAGATTGTAAATAAAAACAGATTGTTTATATTGTTTGAAACGTGCAATTTGTGGAGATAATCAAGTGCCAAATAGTGAACTCAAGAACATTTGAGTGCAGCCGCCGTATTAAAGTGGAGTAGTAGGCCACGTTGATGACGCAAGCTGGCAAAAGCAAAGTGTAGTTGCTGGGGTTGGTGGAATGGGATGCTTACATGAAAGGGAAATTCCTCCAAACAGTTGGATTATTACGACAGGATATGTTTTAAAAATGGGAATATATTTATTTTCTGTATATAGGTTGATTATCAGTAACCATCAACTATCTATTAATCATAATTAAGCATGACAAAAGTTAGGACTCACTCAACATAAACCCATTAATTAATAAACAGTGTTTAAATCTTCTAATGCGACAATAAGTATGATTGTTCACAGTTTCTAAAACTGTTCATATCATCATATGTCTACACTCTACAATGATGTAGTCATTGCACAACATTACAAATAGCATAAAAAGGATAATATAATTTATATGACACCTGCTATGTGTCCTTATCGCGATCGCAATTTATAGTAGAATGTTTCTCGATTCTAGTAGATGGTATTTGTACTAGTATATTTACTAACGAGATTCTTTAATGAATCTTTAGTCGTGTGGTGTTCATGCATTCTGGTAAATTCTTAAAATTTAAAAATGTATTTTTAGATGTATTACAATTTTCATCCCATATTATTATTGAATTGTAATTTATAGTATCGAAAATAAATATTTATCGAATTGTTATATTATATTTAATTTATATCTAAAATAGATAGATTTGATTTATATCTAAAATAGATAGATTTCATTTAGATCCAAAATAAGTATTTTGGGCTTTAATAGTTTTGAGTTTTGACTTAGAGAACAAGTTAACCTAAATCTATAAATAGTGAAAGTAATCCCTATTTTTTGTAATCAAGTTGTATTCACATAATCAAACTCTATAGAAAATCATTGTCTTCTCTTTCTTTTTGTCTTTCATATTTTTCATTGTTATTGTGTGGTGATAACAATCTTGTTCATCAAGATTGATAGAAATCCATCATAGGAATTGATTGATTTCTAACATCTGATATCAAGAGCTACGGTTGAGCGATCAAGGGAAGAAGAAGAAAATCAATGGCGATGAATTATGCAAGTGAAAATTTTCCATCAAATCTTTCGATTCTTAAAGGTGATAACTATGAGAATTGATGCAAATATGTGAAGATTATATTATGTTTTCAAGGTCTTTGGGAACTTGTAAAATGTGAATTAGAACCACTTGATGAAGACGCTTCAGAACAAGAAGACGCGGAATACAAAGAGTTAAAGAAGAAGAATTATAACGCTCTCTTTATAATTCATCAATGTCTGAGTCCAGATAATTTTGAAAAGGTTAGTGATGTAGAATCTGCAAAAGAAGCCTGGAAGATTCTTAAGAAATCTTTTGGAGGTGCAAAAAAGGTGAAAGAGGTGAGGTTACAAACTCATAAAAGAATGTATAAATTGCTTCAGATGAAAGATAACGAGAGCATATCTGATTTCTTCACTAGGGTTACGAAACTAGTGAATCAAATCAAGGTTTGTGGAGAGACGCTAACAACGAGAGAAGTTGTTTTGAAGATCTTGACATCTTTGACTCTGAAGTTCGATCATGTGGTAGTTGCCATAGAAGATGCGAAGGACATGTCAACTTTGTCGAAAGAAGAGCTCCAAGGGACGCTAGAATCTCGTGAACAAAGAATGGCTGAAAGAGTTCCAGGCAAGTCGAAGAGTGATGTGGTTCTGTAGGCTCAATCGGTAAAAGATAAGAAAGGTGAAGGGAAGTGGTTCGACAATAAAGGTAGAGGTGGCTACAACAATTAGACTGGTAAAGGAAACCAGCATGAAGAAAACATGTTGAACCAGAGAAAATGATACCAAGGCAACTAAAGAGGTGGTTTTGAAAATAGAGGAAGAGGTGGTGGTCGAAAACCTGACAAGAGTCACATGCAATGTTTCAATTGTCAGAAGTATGGTCACTATTCTAGTGATTGTCAAGAAAAGTGAAAGAATCAAGAAAGTGATGCAAAGTTTGCAAAACATGAAGAAGAAGTGATGATGTTGATGGTCACAACAAGATATGAAGATAAATTCAAGGATCAATGGTACTTGGATTCAGGATGCTCATCACATATATCTGGAAGGAAAGATTGGTTTGTCAACATAAAAACCTCGATGAAGAACACGGCAAAATTCACAAATGACAATACCGTAGCAGTTGAAGGTATTGGTGATGTTATGATTATGAGGAAAGATGGCAAGAGGTCATTAATTTTCAATGTGTTGTACATACCATGCACGAAGAGCAATTTGCTCAGTATATGGCAGTTGGTCGAAAAGAACTACAAAGTATCGACCGAAGGCTAGATGATGAGAGTCGTCGATGCAAATGGAAGGTTTATCTTGAAGGCTCTCATGTCTCAAAATAGAACCTTCAAAATTGAACTTAATGTGATGGAGCACAAGTGTCTTTCGACTGCATCTAGCGGAGATGAATGGATATGGCATTATCGACTAGGCCATCTCAACTTCAAAGACATAAGAGATTTGAAAAGAAGAAATGTGGTTTTAGGAATTCCATAAATCGACATTCCAAACGAAGTGTGTGAGGAATGTGTGCAGGTGAAGAAACACAAGAATTGCTTCAGCAGGGATGCATGAAGCAGGTTAAAGGCTATTCTCGAAGTCATATAATCTGAAGTATGTGGACCAATTCAGGTGGATTTGATGGGAGGTAACAAATACTTTGTTACATTTATAGATGATTTCAGTCGAAAACTGTGGGCTTACTTGATCAAGAAGAAAAGTGAATTGGTCGAGGTATTTTCCAAGTTTAAGTCTATGATTGAAAGATAAAGTGTTCGAAAGCTCAAAGTTTTGAGAATTGATGACGGTGGAGAGTATGTGTCGAAGAACTTCGATAAATCATGTGAAAAGAAGGGATTGTGCATGAGGTGGTGCCACCCTACACTCCACAGCAGAATGGAACTGCAGAAAGGAAGAATCGAACCATCATGAATATGGTGAGAAGTATGTTGAAAGGCAAAAATTTATCTAAAGAGTTTTGGGGTGAAGCTGTGTCGACTGCAACATACATATTGAACAGATGTCTGACGAAGAAGCTAGAAGGAATTACTCCAGAAGAATGTTGGTCTAGTATGAAGCCTAACTTGATTCATCTGAAGATATTTGGATTTATTGCACATAGACATGTGCCAGATCAGTTGAGAAGAAAACTTGATGATAAGTCGAGTCAGATGATCCTATTAGGATATCATTCGTTAGGAGGTTACAGGTTATTCGACCTAGAGAGAAAGCAGATTGTGATCAACAAGGACGTGATCATAGATGAGCTTAAGGAATGGGATTGGATAGAAAATGTCAAGAAAGATTCAGTACAGATCTTATTCGAAGAACCAGCAGTTAAAGTCGAAAGAGAAGTTCAACAAGAGGAACTAGTAGTTATAGATCAACCAGGACCAAGCAGAAATCAAAGAACAAGACACATGCCTGAAAGGTTGCAAGATTGTGTTATTACATCAAATGATGTGGTTGATAATGAAGGTGAGCTGGTACATTATGCTGTTTATACAAATGTTGAACATGTCAATGCAGCTGAAGCATTAAAAGACTCAAAATAGGTGAAAGCAATGAACGAAGAAGTGAAGTCAATCAAAGACAATGAATATTATATTAATGGGGAAAGTAAGACTATAATGAAGACTAAAATAATATTAAGGAAATATATAAGAAAAGAGAGGCCAGAATATGGATTTTGTGTGCCTCAGGGACTCTAACTCATTGGTGTTAATTTACAGTTAAATTATATTATGTAGAAAATATCAGTTTAAAGACTCTTTCTCACAATCTCACGTTATTGAATAAAGCCACACTCCCAAACCATAGGATTTTTCTCTCGCTCGCCCGTTTTAATCATAAAGAATATTTTGAAAATCGATAAGATTATAAATGATGCCTAAAGCGCTCTCTCTATTTTTAAGATTGATGTCTCGTTCCCACTATCTGATTCCTTCCTCACACTCTCGCGTTATCGGCTTGAATCTTAGTTTGTTCTTCACTCTCGTGTCAAAACAATGTTAAGTAACCTTTCACTCTCGTGACAAAGCTATTTAAATTGAACTTGGAAACAAAAGCCAAAATAAAATTTATGCAAAACTTACACCAATTTCATTACCGAGTCCCGTAGGAAACGACGATCCTCACATATTGGACTCAAAACTATTTAGCCAAACATGAAATTTATTTCAAACAAAATAAACATGAAAACATAATTAAAGGCTACATGCTTGACATGTATAAAATGGAATAGCAGTAATAATAAAGCGATAAATAAAGAACCTGTAAATGCGAGAAATAAAGAAACTGGAATTAACTTCAATCAAATGCGGAAAGATTGATTCAAGCAAGTTACAAATATTACAGGCCTAAACACTAATGGTAGAGTAGCTCCTCGATGTGAGAAACTACTCCTTTTACAATTGTGATTTCTGCCTAAAACTATGAACAATATTTATGTGCGACAACTTGGACACCAGAAACCAATATGGAAGGCCTATATATAGAGAATCAGACCCTGTAAACTTCCTCTGGTCGTGGCTGGAAGGAGGGAAAAATTCAAACTCCAAAAAACTGCCATTAACTGCCTCTTCCGAAATGAAAAACTGCTCCTGCGACTGAATGGCGATCGCCATTATTGAAATGGAAAACGCCATATTCTTAATTCATTAAAACATGTGGCAGGGGGTGGCGAACGCCATCTCCCTATGGCAAACACCATATCAGGTAGAACTGGATATTTTTTCCTTTTTGCTGCATTTTAGCTCATTTTCCACTCTTTCTCCTATTTACTTACAAATTCGCGACTGATGATCCTAGTAGCTACAAAATAAGGGAAAAGAAGGTAAAATGCAATAAAAAATATAAAATGCGGACAATTTATACGCGTAATGAGCCTAATAATATGATATGATTTCTCGTTATCAAACTCCCCCACACTTAGACTTTTGCTTGTCCTTAAGCAATCACCCAACAAAATAAAAACATTGAAGCACACTGTCGGAAACATAAGCATGACAAAACTCAAAAGGGGAAAAAGAATTGTTAGGCTATCGCTAAACGAATAGGTACTTGAAATTGAAAACAAGGACACCGTAGTGACACGAATCCACATTTGTGGACAAAGACTCCCCCTATGCAATACCAATTCGAATCACACCATTATGACTAGACCTATAATCTTTTTCACCTTTTTTTTCATTCTAGCGCAATCACATTAAGCTCGTTATCCCCACGCACATCATAGAGAAACCGGTTAGCGACTATGATCAATATTAGCATAGGGTTTTGGTAACAAAAAGCGATACACCTCTTTTATACCCCAATGCAATTGTGGGGGATCAGACCATAGTCTGCCCTACCAAGTCCAATACCAGAGACCAAAGGACCAATTACAAGGGGGAAATTTCTCTTCTTTATTTCTTTTACTCGGGGTTCTGGTAATTGTATGGCATAACCCCTTGTTCACCCAAATTATAGTCACGAGGGATTGGACCGTAGTCCACCCTACCAAGTCCAGCACCAGATACCTCTGGACCGACCAACAACGGGCATTAGCAATTAATTCATTTTAGGATCATTCACTTATTTTCACCGGTTTCCTACATAGTTTATGCTTAGATGGTGCTAACTGCTAGTATAAACTACTCAAGAGGCTACTTTAAAAACTCAGAAAATTGTGTCCAAGCATAATAGTTATTCAGATCGATGCTGCATATTTAGGGAGTCAAGGGTGTTTGAACGGCGCCGATATTATCAAAACTTTCCCAAGTATAAATAACATAGCCTAAAGATGAAAAACAACCTATGCAATCAGAGTGTCATGCCATTGAATCATCGCAAATAATTAAAAATAATCAATTAGGGGTAGAATCTAAGGGAGTTTTCTAACACAAAGAAAATGTAACATATAATAAGAAAAGACAGAATAAAATAAAATTAAGGCGGTAAAGCTCCTCCCCCACACTTCAACCAAATATTATCTTCAATGTTTTGATAAAAGTTGGAAAAGGAATGATAGAACCGGTGTGAATGCTATTGCGTTCCAAATCCTCTCTAATATTTCTCTTATTGTTCATGTCTTATCTGGCCACTTCTGCTTCGGCAACAGGCGTCTTGAGATGCCTTCATTTGTTGAAACTGCTATTTTCTGAAAATAGCTTATCATGTTGACTGTTTCCATAGGAAATACCTACAAAAGTGTTAGAAAAATATGGTGCAGTGTGTGCAGGTGGACCCTGGACATGCGAAGAATGACGAGGAGGTGAGTTATGAACGAAAGAGACATGTTATGTCCTATCATACTCATCATCAGTGTCCCCACCAACAACGACATTCACAGGAATGTCTGTGGGCAGCTGGCTCATTTCCAAGATTGTCATCTAGATATTTTTCGCCTAAAAGTAGTTGAAACATAACAAATGATCAATCTCTTTATTTTTTGTAAATTCAAACAGTAAAAGGAAAATGTTAAATTAAAAACTCATGGATTGCCTCCCATGCATCGCTTTGTTTAATGTCGATAGCTCAATGACTCAAGAGTGCAAACACTCATGGTGGTTCTTTCAAGAATGACTCCTCGATCGAAATTTTAATAAACTTAGGTTTCCATGGCCACTTATCAAGCCATCTCACATATCCCTCACCCTTTTCTTTTCTTTCTTCTGTGGGGTAGTTCATTCCTTTGAACTTGTGGTGGTGGTTCTGGATCTATCCTGAGTATCGGCTTTTCAAGCTTGGGCTTAGTTATTTCATCCACCACCTCAAAGGTTAACCTTCCCCTCTTAGCACTAACGATTACCCTTGTTTCATGGTCCTCTTATTTTCTCCTTTTATGCAAGAGCTTAGATAAATGTGCATTAGTATGGATATTATCCACATACCTTTTTGATTGGGCATCTACATTATCTTCCACTAATATTTGCAGGATATGAATCGGTGGGGTACAGGGAGGAGGGACAACAATAGGTGCTTCCTTCTCTACCTCTTCGACAACCTCCCTTTCGGATGGTGTCAGTGTATTTTTCTCAATCTCTACTCTTTTCTCGCCAGAACTCTTCTCAACCTCATTATTACTCTCTTCAACCTCATTATCACTCTACTAAGGATTTTCAATTTATTTTTCACCACTAGTTGTTACAACATCCACATGCTCCTCAGAGAAGGGTCCTAGAGGTTTTTGTTCAAGCAGAGAGATTTGAGTCTCCAAGGCAATGTTGTGAGTCACGAGGGACTTAGCCACATTGTTTAGCTGCCTAAGGGGTTCATTATTATGGAGACTTTGTTTTCTAAACTCTTCATTTTGGATAGTTTGTGTCTCTACAAAGTGCTCCATCATAGATTCTAGCCTATAGTGAGTTAGTGTCGCATTGAAATCCTCCATTAATGTTTAAAGGTTGAAATTATGGGATTCTTGTGGTTCCTCAAAGTGAGTTAGCATCTGTAGTACCCCAATTTTTTCCCATTAGATCCCTTCATCATATCATACCAATTCAATCACAACAAGATCACATTAGGGTTTGGTTCTTCTCCCTATCTTTGACTTTTTCTCTAGGAGGAATCACCAAGCACCTTGACTTGTATTTTATGATCATCTATGTTTTGTATTGATTATCCTTTAACTAATAAATACAATGAGTGTTTTCCCCAATTGTTTATGTTGTAGGTGAAAGCACAATGCATTCCATCAATGTTGATCTAGGGATTCATGAGTTCATTTATGTGCCTTCCTTAACCAAGCTTCATTGAGATTCAAGCCTCGTCAATAAAGATGTTTTGAAGTAATATCATGACAAAGTATTTAATGATTCATCATGCCTCAATATTGTCAAAATAAGTTCAAAAGTACAAGGGTTGATAGAAGAAGTTTGACTCAAATGGATAAGTCTTTGTTTCCATTGATCACAAGTGCATATCTCCTTAAATTATCAAGATATGGAAGTGGTGTTGGTTTCTTTGAATTTTATTATCATCATCAACAACTTCCATTTACATGACAGAGGTATTGGTGCAATAAGTTTGATCAAAACTACAAAGATTTCCCAAAGCATTTTTCTTGCTCTAGGAATTAGGGCTTTGAACTTCAAAGAGGTATATCTTGCTCATCTTTTGGTATTTTTGAGTGATTCCAAATACATCCTTCTATTAAAAGGGTTATTAACAAATCACTTCAAAATTTCCAAGGAAAATTTGTGTGTAAGAAACTTGATGATGAAGAAAGATTACAAGTCCTCTAGATGAACCCTCAAATTCCTTTGTGTGGCTTCAAATGATCATAACTTGATCAATTTTTATCACATTGATCCCATCCTTTTTCCATAATGATCTTAGAGATGTTAAATTCAACCCTTATTGTATGTGAAAAGTATGAAAATAGGTTGAAGATGCCCTAAGGATGCAAAAGATTATAGGCCATTTTATGAATTTTTGCCAACTTCAACAAGTCACAACTCTCTCAATTTTTGGAGATTTTAAATTTTTCAATTTTCAAAACGTCATTCAAGATATCTATTGCATGCCATATTTTTTGGTTAAGAGAAAATTCCAAGTGGAAGGCCATGTTTGGATGCAAGACATTATAAGTCATTTTTGAAGAAAAAACTTAGAAATTTTCTAAGTATGGAAAGTTAACTTCTTTTTCCCAACTTTGGCTTATTGCAACTTTCAGCTCAAGCAACCATTTTATCCCATTCTTTTCTCATTGCAAAGTTTGTAACCTCATCTTTCTAAAGCTTCAAGAATCATGCCCTAAGACCCCTTGAGTTGAGAATGCCATTGATTTGAATTTGGTAACTTAAAACTGAAGTTTCATCACAAGTCAAATTTTGAAATCTTTGTTTTGGCTTCTAATGACAAATTTTCCACGCGTTTTTTCTTCTAATCATGTTTAGCAACTTTCCAAAGGTGTTTAGCATCATGAAACACACGATTTAGCTGAGTTTTGATGCTAAACAAGTCACGTTTTGTTTATGTTGCAGACCCACACGATTTCCCTCCAAACTTCATCATCTCACACGCTTAAGGTTCTCATTCACTGCATTATAAATAGAGGACCATCCGTCATCATTTCTTTAAGCTTTGAGAGCCAAATACACCATGTCAAAACCTCACACGAACTTCAAATTTTTTTAAATAAGTTTATGAGGTTTAAGCCTTTTCTTCCAAAATTCCTCGCACGTTCATCATCCTTCACCATCATACAAACTCTCCAACACCTAAACCAAGCAGAACGAGCCATAATTCAAGCTACAGAAGTCCAGTTTCAGAGCTTTCTTCTTGGACTTCGAACATGTAGAATTCTCCATCATTTGGATCCAAATAAAGCACTAACCTACTCTACTCCTTCTCATGATTCTTGTGCTTCTTACAATTTTTAAATCTATTAATAATTGAGAGAGAAATCTCAATTGAAAGGTGCTCGCTATTTTCTGAGTTTTTGATCCATATCTCCTTGCACACTTTATATAAATTTGGCGCGATGGTGGTGTTAGGATCGTCTTGAAGAGATGAATCCAATGATACTAGTCTGGGATTCTAATTTTTCAATTTGAAGAAACTCGTGAAATCTCCATTGTAGGGCGTCCGGAGGTTGAAGACGATGACATGTCTCGTCTCAACCAATGATAGCGCGCCAATTGTATTATTTTTATTGGTTGCCTTTTTCCTGATCCAATGCACTTTCAAATAAGGTCCATATCAAGCACAACGCGTCTGGTCCACTTGATCAGCTTATTAACGCGCTTTGAGTATGATCTGATGGTCCACATCTTTTTGGTTTTATTTTTATTTTCTGATTTTATATTTTAATTGTTTTAAAATCAAAAAATTTATAACTCTTTTATTTTTTATCCAAAAATTATGAAAAAATATACAAAAATACTTTGAATTATTTCTGACTTTATGAGTATTTTTTTCATATTTTTATTTTGATGTTTGGTATTTTTCATAATTTTCACCATATTTGACTTATTTTAATTATTTTAAAAATACTTTCTGACATTTTTAAATTATGAAAATATTCATAAATATCATTTTTCTTATTTCCGACTTTCTGGAAATTTTATGGAATTTTATCTTGATATTTACTATTTTTGATCTATTTTTCATTTATTTGAGTAATTTTATTTAGTTTAAAAATAGTTTCCGACTTTTAAAAATTATCAAAATTTTCATAAAAATATTTGAGTTCCTTTCTGATTTTTCTATGGCCTTACTTAATTTTTCTTGATTAATTTGAATATAGTTGCTATTTTTCTCTCTTTTTTTCTTTTTTTCAATCATTTTAAAAAACCTTTTTTCATTTTTATTTTAAATAAAATTTTATTTTTATATATTCTGGCTGATCTTGGATTGAAATTTTGATTATCAACTTTGTTAACATCATTGGATCCATGGTGTTGAGTCTAACTCCATAAAAATGGATTGATGATTTTAATAATAGTTTGATTAAATTCTTTGGTTCAATTGTGGTTTATTCATTTCCCCTTCCTTCTTCATCTTACCCCCTTCTTATTGTATTACATGTTATGGGATGATGATCTCTATATCATTTATCCAAACATGAAGTACATAGATTGTTATAGAACGACCTCAAAATAGGTGCGACTTCTATATAAGTCCACTTACGATTGCTTAGCATAGCGCTAAATTTTGTCTCGATTTGAGATAATGATCACTCTTGGTCCAAACCTATGTTTGCAAGCCTAGGTATGTTACTTTGAACCCTATGATCCAATAACCTTGAGATCCATTGTTATGAGGCTTTGGTTCTACCAATCCTCTAATGGAACTTCATCAATTTTGGTCAAAGTGGATCACTTAAACATCATTGATCATTAAGGGTTACTTTGAGATTCTTAAATGGATCATATACTTGACAAAAAGCAAATACAACTTGTTGTTGAGAGGCTTTGGTTCTACCAATCCTCTAATGAGTTCCAAATGCAAGCTTCAAGATGGTCATCCAACTAACTACTAATTCCTAACAATTGACTTTATTTTATGCTTTTATTTTATGCTTTTACTTTATGTACCATTTACTTTAGCATTTACATTTCATGCCATTCTCATCTTTGCTCACTTGAGCCTTTATCCTTTATGTCTTTTTTATTTTGCTCACTTGAGATTTTCATTTCTTTTTGAAGATACCTAATAATCAACTTAAACCCTCAAAAACTTTAATGTTATCTAGACTACTTGGTTACTATCCTTTGCATTTTGGAGTGATGGACTTCTTAGACTTAGGATTAAAGACCTTGATCTACCTTGAGACCTTGTGACCTCAACTGTTATTTTGTCTGGAGCTCTTGGGGTTTACCCCAAGACATTGGGTTGTTTGTTTGCTTTATATGCAGGTTATTGTGATTACATGATTTGTTTGTGATCGGGAATTCATCTGTATACAGCCGTTACTCTACCCAATTTTTGAAGACTTAATGCAATTGAAGCTTGTTTTTCTTAAGATATTTATTATCTTTTCTTGTTTGATTTCAAATCCAAAGGATGGAATTCTACATTGACTCATTGTGTCAAGTGTTGGTTTCTTGTTGGTTAGACGGTTCTCTTCCCTAGCTTTTACTTTATGCTTTAGGATAGTCCCTTCATCTCCTCTCATCTTCTTTAATTTCAAAAATCTCCTCTCTCCTTTTCAAAAATCTTCTTGTTTTAAACTTGAACCGCTTTCATAATAAACTTGGACTTAGGTCCATGCATTTTCAAAAATATTTTCTTAATCAAACTTTAACCAACTTAACAATACCTTGACATTTTTGTGAGAAGATTAAAAGTCAATCAATCTCATTCAAACCATTTTTCCATTTTGGCTTTTTACTTTAAAATTTTCTCAAAAGATTAGACTCTTGTCAATCCTTGTAGTGATGCGAGTTACTATACTTCTACGATATGTAGTAAAGTGAGATATTTTCAACTTGGATGATGAGCGAGGCTTTGTTGATTTTAAAATCCAAGCCATATCCTCCATTTTGAGATGACGTAAATTCACCTTTCTCATAATCGTGGGTAGTAAGTATGTTCTTCCACTAGGATAAGACGATGATGTCTTGTCTCTTAAAATTAACCAACACACTTGTGTTTTAAATTTTTTTAAAGAGGAACTACGTGTACGCTGATCCCCTATTGCACGGAAGGTGGTACATAGGCACTAAACATTCGCAAGTGCGGCGGGTGCAAAATTTATAAAAAAATATTTCTTTTCTCATCCCTACAATCTATTTTTCTCATGAAGCTTAGGATGAAGGAGGGTATTCTCTCGACTTTGGTCCAGTTCTATGATCCGATATATCGATGCTTTACTTTCCCTAACTATCAGTTGATGCCTACACTAGAGGAGTATTATTTTCTGCTAGGTTTACCTATTACCGATCATGTTCCTTTTACTGGTTTGGAGGGGGAGCCAAAATCACATGAGATTGCTGCTTTGGTCCATCTGGGCAAGTATGAGGTTGAAGCCCACATGACTACTAAAGGAGGGATTAGAGGATTACCAGCTCAATTATTATTAGAGAAAGCTCGTTACTTTTCTAGGATGAAGAATATGGTTGCTTTTGAGGCCATTTTGCTCTACTTTCTTACGGGTTGTTCTTATTTAATAATGTAGATAAATTTGTTGATATCAATGCCATCAGGATCTTTATGGTTGGAAACCCGGTTCCTACATTGTTGGGTGATGCTTATTACTCTATTCATCTCAGTCTGATGCTTTCTGGGATGTCAGGAAGGAACCCCGTTGGGCTCCTAAGGTCATGGCACTTTCTCATTCAGATATTGTTTGGTATCATCAGGTTTATTGTGATGTAGAAATTGTCGACAGTTGTGTTAGTTTCCCTAATGTATCTCTTATTGGTACAAAAGGAGGAATTAACTACAACCCTAGTCTTGCACGTCGACAAATTGGATATTTTGTGAAGGATAAGCCAAATAGTATTTATTTGAGTAGTTTCTTCCTGAAAGAGGGAAAAGACCTTAAGGAAGCTTAGGAGCAGATTACGAAGGCCTGGCGTTACATTCACAGGAAGAGTAGGAAGGACTTGGGACCTAGGGGGGCTGTTTCTTTGGAACCTTATCTACAGTGGGTACAAGCAAGAGCTATTCAGTTGAAGATTCCATATTCTTGAGAAGCACCTATGCCTGATATGTTTGTAAAGACCACCCCTCCCCTATTGGATAATGTGGAGAAGCTCCAACTTGCTTTAGTCAGGATGCAGCAGGAAAAAAGAAGCTTGGAAAAATAAGTGTCAGACTCTAAACGTTTCCTACCGAGCAGAACTGAAGGAGAAAGACAACTGATTGAGATTCTTGAGAGTTGGGCTGTTGAGATGATAGAGACGAAAGGGGATTTATTTTCTCCTAAGCCTCAATCAGGCCTTAGTTGCCCACTTCCTGATTCATATGATAGGAAGGAGGTCGCCACCAGATATGCAGAAAAAACCAGAGGCTGAAGGCTCAGATTGCTAGACTTACCGGGAAGCGTCAGCGTACAGAGTGATCTCCATCAACTTTGCTTCTTAGGGTTTTAGACTTTATTTTTATCTTGTACTTGGGATTATTGAAACTTGTAATCCATTTTGAAGTTATTATAATAAAAAAATTTCAGTATTTTAAATGTGTTATTACTTTGATATCTGCAAATTATTTATAAATATTTAATTCCCTTGAAATAATAATAAAATAAATCATGTGCATTACATATCATGCATCATATTATACATACTTCCTGCATTTTTTGTACATATCCAAGTGTCTTACTGAGCTTCTTTACTTTGAACAACAAGTTGTCTCACCAGTACAATACCCGAGCTAATTTCAGAAAGAAGATGGATAACCTAGAACAAGAAAATCGCGAGCTGCACGAGGAAATTTCTACTCTGAAGGCCAGTATAGAAAATCTCACTGCTCTGATGGAATCTTTGGCGACTGCTCAGAATCAGCCACCGACTGTTCAGCCTCAACAGACAATGGTTACTACTGAAGCTCCGACTGTTCCTATTTTTGCTACTCCAGTTGTTGTTCAGAATCGTATGCCTCCAGGATATCCTTGGGGAATGCCAAAGAACTTCATGCCAGAGGGATTTAATCTGGATCCTCAGATTGCTCCGCTAACTCAGACCGCTGCTACTCCCGTACCTCATGTGGTGCATGTTACCCCTGCTGCTAGAAACGAGATTCACTATGTTGCACCTCCCTCGGTGAATGTGGTTTCATTTGCTAATGATGAAATGTATCGCCTCATTCTTCCACCAAGTGAAATCTTTGGTTTCTATGATCGAATGGACGATTTTCAAGACTAGTTTGATAAGATGCAAAAAGATTTGAAGGCCCTACGAGGAAAAGAGTTGTTTGGGCAGAATGTGAATGCTATGTGTTTGGTGCCAAATGTGAAAATACCTGCAAAGTTCAAAGTACCGAAGTTCGAAAAGTACAAGGGCATCACTTATCCTCGTGCTCACTTGGTGATGTATGTAAGGAAAATGTATACCCACACAGATGATCAGCGCTTGTTGATTCATTTCTTTCAAGATAGTTTAACTAGGGCAGTGTTGAAATGGTACATGAGCCTGGATAGTGCCAGTATTCATTATTTTAATGACTTAGGTGAAGCATTTATCAGACATTACAAATACAATGTGGACATGGCGCCTGACCGTGATCAACTCAGGGTCATGGTCCAGAAGGACATGGAATCATTTAAAGAATATGCACAGAGATGGTGTGAGGTAGCCGCCCAAGTCATTCCTCCAATGGAAGAAAAAGAAATGACAAAGATTTTCATGAAGACACTAGGTGAATTCTATTATGAGAGAATGGTGGCGAGCGCACCTAGTTATTTTACTGAAATGGTGGGAATGGGTGTTCGTTTGGAGGAGGTTGTGAGAGAAGATCGTCTCACAAAAAGTGAAGGTTCCAACAATGTGAAGAAGCCATCATATGGATTTGTTAAGAAGAAAGAGGGAGAGACAAATGCTTTTATTTAAGAGATAAGGGTTAATACCTCTAGAAGAAATCATCAACGCCATCAACAGGTTGCCACGGTAACTCCGATTGTAAATGCGGTTCTGACTACAGTTGCTTATCAAAGACCAGCCCCTCAGGGAAGTCAAGGGCAAAATCAAAGGAGATAACCTTTTGACTCTATCCCTATGAGTTATGTAGAGCTACTCCCAGCATTGATCTAGAAAAAGTTGGTCCAGACTAGGCCACCTCCTGCTATACCATCCCCTTTACCTTGGTACTAAAAGGCAGATCAGACGCGTGCTTTCCATCAGGGTGCACTAGGGAATAATGTAGAAAATTGTTATCCTCTAAAGTATGAGGTATAGAAAATGGTTAGATCTGGCCTTTTGTCCTTCAAAGATGTCAGTCCTAATGTAAAAGATAACCCTCTCCCAAAGCATAGAGGAACGAATGCTATTAACATGGTTGCTGGTTCTCCAGGGGATTTCCACATTTATAAAATTAACTTGGTTAGAGGAGATTTGGTAAAGATGCATAAAGACCTTTGTGAGTTTAGTTAATATACTCATGACCATGCTGGTTATGGTATCTGTAGTATAATATACAAGGTTGCGATAAGATAAAGGTTGATTTGCAAGAGATGGTGGATGAGGGCCTCATCCATATAATCAGGCCTAGGGAAGAGTATGAGGAAGAAGTAAACATGGTTTCTGGATATCCTGGAGAGTTTAGAATCTTTGATGTGGAATATATGAACGATGATCTTGTGCAGTTACATGATACTTTCTGCCACATGGCTGGTTAGGTAGAGCACCACTATGGATCTTACCGGCTTTGCTGCATGGATTGTCGAGGATGTTCAATTGTAAGGAAAGGTATTCAGTTGTTATTGGATAATAGAACTATCAAGGTTTCAGGGCAAAAAGATGATTACTGTGAAGTTAATGAGATTGAGTTTTTCTTGGTTGAGGAAGAGTCAGATGACGAGTATGCTTCCACAGATGAATTCTTCTCCTCAGATGAGGGTATGTTCTCCGACAATGATTCTTTTATGTCCAAATTTTTGGAAGAAGGTGTGAATGTGATTGTGTCATGTTTCAGTGATTCTTCCCATGTTGAAATTGAATACTGTAGCAAGCCAATTGTTGCCACTATGGTGATTTGCTTGCTAGGGCCCATTCCTTACAAATCCGACAAGGCTGTACCGTACAAGTATAATGCTACAATTTTAGAGGATGGTGTGGAAATTCCCATCCAACCTTTGTCTAGGGTTGGGAATATTGTTGAGACTAGTAGAGTGACCTGTAGCCGTCATGTGTTTGCACCAGTTATTCAAGGAAATGATAATGCTAGAAAGAAGGCTATGGAAAGTGTTAAAGATAAGAAGGCTACAGGGGAATCTAGTTGTGCTACCCAGGAGAAGGACGTAGATGATATTTTGAAGATAATCAAAATGAGCGACTACCAAATTATGGATCAGTTATTGCAGACTTCATCACAAATATCTATCTTGGTGTTGTTGATGAATTATGCTGCCTATAGAGAATTCTTAATGAGGGTGTTGGACCAGGCCTTCGTGGAGTATGACATGCCGATAGATCAATTCAGCCACGTGGTAGGTAATATTACATCATGTAATAACCTAAGCTTTTGTGAAGATGAACTGCCTAACGAGGGGATAAATCACAATTTGGACCTCGATATATCCATAAACTGTAAAAGCGGTTCATTATCAAATATGCTGATTGATAATGGATCTGCCTTGAATGTGATACCGAGAAGTACGCTGATGAAGTTGAAATATCAAGGGGATCCTATGCGCCCAAGTGGTATTATTGTCAAAGCTTTCGATGGGTCAAGAAGGTCGGTTATTGGGGAGGTCGATTTGCCTATTCACATAGGTTCGCACCTATTCCAAATCACTTTTTAGGTCATGAATATTATACCCGCATATAGTTGTTTACTCAGAAGACCATGGATACATGAAGCAGGGGATGTTACCTTTACTCTGCACCAAAAGCTGAAATTTGTGTGTGAAGGTAAAGTGGTTATTATAAAGGGAGAGCAAGCATTGCTGATATCTCATCTATCATCTTTCAGTGTTGTAGAGGTAGATGAAGTTACTGTGGGGATGCATTTCCAAGCTCTATCTGTTGATAATGTGAGAGGGAATGAGAACTCTATGACTTCATTCAAAGATGCTCAGCAGGTTGTGCGCAATGGTCCAAGTAAAGTATGGGGACAGGTCGTTGATCCTTTGGTAAACAAGAACAGGGATGGTTTGGGGTTCTCAACCAAGAATGGAAAAGGCGAAAGTTTTAAGCCAAAGTCTACTATAATCAGCTATCATGATGTTTTCTGCAGTGGAGGCTACCTCCATCCAATTGTTTCTGGAGTTAATGCTATTGAGGATGATGAAGAAGAT